>OU538810.1:1402879-2795759 GCA_912999815.1 Campaea margaritaria
TTGTATAATAAATAAAAAAAAAAGCAGTATGGTATACTTAGTTACTTCTGGTTCTGAAATATAGCATTTACTTACGTTACGGTACGGTAAAACCGCAGAGCGCAGCTAGTTAAGGTCACATTTCCTTCCTCCAATTCAAAAACATGTCACTCAGCCACTTTCCCAAAGCCCCGATCCCACAAAAGATAATTAAGAAATTAATATCTCGTCCCACTTTGTCCAACGGCCATCGGGCGTTCCAAAAGTGTTCGAATTTCAAACTTTGAAATGCCGCGCGTCGATTGGCCAAGCGGCTGTCAAAGTGACGTTTGTCTAATGACGATTGACAGGTCCATGTAGATAGGGATAATCAAATTATGGTTTAGACCTTTTTACAACGTTATCCACGCGATTACTTACATTCTTATTTTGAAGAGTGTAGAGTTTATTTTAAGGGAATGGGCTAAATATTTTTATTTGTTTGTTTGTATGTTTATCGACGGATCTATAGTTTCGCCGACAATTCTTTGAGCTTTGAGTAGATGTTAAAAGAAAATGTTTTCTGGATTGGTTTGTTGTAAATAAATATGTTTATTTTTATCATTTATTTATCTAAGTTCACTTTTGGTATCTGATTGTGACGTCGTCTAAAGAAAATCTCTCTACACTGCGCTCGTCACCCTAAGACATCGGCTCTTAAATCTCATATGCCCAGTAATTTCGCTGGAAACAGTGCCCTTCAAACCGTAACACAGTAATGTTTGCACACTACTGCTTGGCGGATGTATAATACATATAGTGCCGACTTTTTTCGCTTAATTTTAGTCTAGTTTTATTTAATTTCCATTTAAAGTAATTTTTCTTTCGTTTTCGATAAATTTTCGGCACATTTTCGATCTATTTTCTTTTTATTTTCCATAAATATGTAGTAACTTAAATTAGAAATGCTTGCATAAAACTAAGGCATTAAAACCACTCTCCCATAATTACTTACACTAAAGTGTACCGACTATTAATTAATTATTTATAGCTATTTAAAGCTTGACAGCTGTCAAGCTTGTCACCGCACATTGACAAACATAACTTTGACATTAGCTTTTATAAGCTAAGACCTTATGTCGTTATAAATAGAGGTAATTTAAGTATTTTAGTAGCATTTCGAGCTTTGCACGAAAGCCTGTGAAGTTACCGAACAAGATTGGCTTAAATATAATTAATTAAGATTATAAGAGATTTGTTTTGATTGAGCGGAATGTGTTTTTTAAATTGATCGTTTCGATATGGTTAGGTGGATAAACGATGTTTTTTTTATTGCAGAATAACTAAAATTCATCCGTGTGTAGTTTTAAGTAATATTAATATTGATTTAATCATCATCATCATCATCAACCCATAACGTCCCACTGCTGGGCACGGGTCTCTCCTCACTTTCGTGAGGAGGGTTAGGCCGTATTCCACCACGGGGGCCAAGTCCGGATTGGTGGATAACATACCTAGCTCCGAAATAATTCTCGGGTAGGCATGTGGGTTTCCTCACGATGTTTTCCTTCACCGAAAAGCGAGTGATAATTTCGTACATATGTTTTTACAGAAACACATTGGTACGTGCCCGCACTGGGATTTGAACTCACGACCTTCTGATTGGAAGGCGGACGTTCTCCCACTAGGCTACCACCGTTTAATAGCAAAATTAATTAATACATTCACACACAGTCTCAGATGCCCAGCAACTTCGCTGTAAACAGTGCCCTTTAAACAGGAACACAGTAATGTTTGTGCGGGAATTGAACCTGCAACCACACGGTTCGCAGTCAACTACTACGCCACGGAGGCCATCTATTGCCTGTCTGTTAATAGTAACTAAATAAAGGCCATTAAAGAAAAAAATATTTTTCTAATTCCAATTATGATTTGAAAACGATATCAATTCCACACGTTCCCATTAGGTCGTTTTCGTCCAATTGGGGTAGTTAAGCCAGTTTTGAGCAGCCCTGACGGGTGGTTCAAATTGGGTTGAAATGGAGGCCTAAACACCCACTTAGCCCTTCAACGAGTGGGCGCCTCTAAATGGGATTATGCGGCTTGTTTCCATTGTCTAACGATATTTCCTAACACGACTTTATTATCTTACCGCGGTTTCACCCGCATAATTCAAGTTTTCCCGCAATAACTCTCTTAAAAGTAATTTATTTTCCCTGTTTTTGCCACATTCTTCATTGATGCTCCGCTCCTATTAGTCGTAGCGTGATGTTATATAGCCTATAAACTCCCTCAATAAATGAACTATTTAACACAAAAAGAATTGTTCAATTCGAACCAGTAGTTCCTGAGATCCTAGCGTTCAAACAAACAAACTCTTCAGCTTTATATATTAGTATAGATATAAATAGGTAGGTAATGTTTTTTACTCTTTCACGCAAAAACTACTGAACGGATTCAGACGAAATTTGGCACACAGGTAGTTTATTTCTTGGATTAACAATAGAACACTTTTTATTCCGTAAAAAATATTAGTTCTTGCGGAATAATACTTAACGCGGTTGAAACCACGGGGCACAGCTAGTAATCAACAGAAGGATTGACGTTCAGTAAACACTATGTTCCATCAGTATTTCTTACTTGTGTTGTGGTTTTTTTTTACTTGTTTTTATTTACCGGTCGTGTAGTGTATTGACGGATGTCAGTATAATATAACTGATTTATCAGTGTTCACAATGGAAACGCGCTCAAGCGAACCCACCCCATTTGTATAAATAATAATTCCTGCCCACTTATGAGGAGCGATTCCGAAACTTAATACGAATTTATTAGGTAATGGCCCTGTTTACCATCGCTTTGTTTTATAATTTAGAACAGATGTATTCTTGTGGTTTTCGATAAAAAAGAGGGAGTTTGTTAAAGTTATGTTACGACTTCTGTAGCTGTAAATGTTATCCAAGCTTTATGAATAAAGTTTTTATCGCACGTAAAGTATACTTATGGTCCCCAAAATGAATACCTGTTATCATTGGAAATGAGAAATTTATAAAACCCAAAACAATCAGTTTTTTTTTGTGTAGTGGTACCTATGCCTCTTCTGTAAGATACCGCCTGGGTAAGTAACCTTTGCCAGATATTCACCCGCCAAGCAGTAGTGTGCAAACATTACTGTCTTCTGGCTTGAAGGGCACTGTTTCCAGCGAAATTACTGGGCATATGACACTTTAGAATCAATGTCTCAGAGTAACGAGCGCAGTGCAGTGCCGCGCCAGATTATGGAATGCAAAGTTCTGGATAGCACCGTGACTGATATGGGCAGGCGTAGCGCTTACCATCAGGTGAATGACTTGCTCGTCTCGTATCTAGTCGGTAAAAGTACCTTGGTAAGTACAGTCAACATCAAAAGTAAATTATGTGGGTTCATTTTTTATTCAAACTTTTATAAAACGTATTTTATGAGCATATATATTAATTATCAAGCAAATGCCGGCGAGGAGTAATACCGAGGCTATAAACCTTCCGTCTCCACCATCATTTAGCTTGCTGTCAACATTACAACATTGTATTATTTACATTGAAACATGATCTTTGCAAAATTTCAGGCAAACAACGGAAACTGGACCAAACCTAACACGCATAACCGTAACCATAACCATAACATAACCAAAAAAAGTTTGAAAAAGAAGAATCTGTCCATTGAAATAGAATAGAATTGAATAAAATAGAATATAAAAGAATAGAATAGAATAAAAATACTTTATTATACACCAGTTCAGAAATACACAAGACAAATAAAGAGTAGGATACTATAAATACAATTAAAAACAATTTACGCTAAAAATATTAATTTGATTTTTGTCAGAATATTTTTATTAACAGTGCACCAAAACAGAATAGAACAGAATATAAAATACTTCATTGTACACATATTTAAGAAAAACAATTACATTTTTTTTTAAATTAAGGTTAGCTTTTAGCAGTAAGCCAAAAGTTCGTCTAAAGAACAAGGATTAAGGCAGCATTCATCAGCCACCCCCCTCTTTTTACGCGCACCACCCATGGCCAACGCGTCGCCATCATGGTTGAAGGAATCGACCATAGTCTTCTGCACCTCTCCATCATCCTCACAAAGTAGAGCCAACGTTCTGGCCAACTTCCTCCCGCAGAAGATTTCAACCTTACTGGAGACAAAGGTTGCCGAGATGATGAGAAGTCCGAGGATTGCTGACATCTTCATGGTCGAAAACTGTAGTATTCTTCCTTCGCGTCGACTTTCTTCTTTTCTTTCTTCTTTTTTTCGTCAGGAGCAGAGGTAAGAAGAATTCTTCTAGGAAGAAGAATTGGGATTCAGTCGCCGCGTGTTTTTTTTTTTAATTTGTCGATGCACAATGCAGTTTGATACACACATAGATTTTGCGACACAATCGTATAGCTTTAACGAAAGCCAGAGTAGTAATGTGCTGAAGGGTTGAAATCCCGTCCTTTTATGGGATTAGTCGGTAATTATCACTCACTTGTGTAATGAACACGTCGATTTAGAATATCTTAATGCAAAAGTTGGCTGATGACGTCACCGTATTTAAAAAACAAATTAAAATAACAGGTAAGTAGATAATTAATCCCGAGTAATTTAGAATAGAAGAAATGAGCTAATTAAGTGCCTTTGTAATAGTTTCCAGAATTGGTTGGTAATTATGAAAATAGAACCTTAATAGCATTGTTATTGAGTTGCTGTCGCTTACATACCAAAAACATGAGTCAAGGGCATATTAGTAATTATGAAATTGAGCATTGTTAGTATAAAACTTTCTAATCTGTACTTTTTATGTCAATTTCTTAAGACCACTTGAAGAAACATATTTAAATATTTTGGTTTTCCGTGGAACAGTTATTTTTTATATTATATTTTTATCAGCATAATGCCACTAAGTGCCGTTGCCAAAATAAAAAATAAAACTGTAGATAGATAACTTTTTTTTGAGTGGCATGCTTGCCGCTTGTGTAAATTTTAACATAATGCCAACGCTGATGTCACCACCGGCATATCAAAATCAATCATATCTATTCAAAAATATTCGAAATTAGCGATTCTCTACCAATAAAAGCTGTTGTTTTGTGATCGATTCCTCCAAATGATTTTACAATCACAATCTTTAAAAAAAACTAACCATGCCCAATTGTTAAGAGATTAATATATACATAGGCCATAGGTACCCAATGTTATGGGAGAGACAGCCACGCGATAACGTCTGCGCTTTGCAACATATCGGCACCGGGTTCAATCCTCGAACCCGCACCTACTAGGTAGTAGGTAAGTTATTTTCGACTACTTTTCGAGACTACTTTCTTCTTTTTTTTTCGAGACTGGCTTTCTTGAAAGTTATTTATAACTTATTATAAATACTTTCTGTTTGAAATGGCGGTATGATCGTGGGCCTATATAATAATCAATACAAGCAAACCATCAAGAGTATGATCAGGAAATCTTCATAACCCGTCAAAACATCAGTTAACGGAGACGCCAGCAGAGCGATTTAATCACACGTCTACTGTAGAACCGTATCGCTATAAAAAGTTCGAACTTCTCTGCAAAGTTCTATGGTAGCTGCTGAAGATTATACCACGACACAGTACTATCAAGTGTCCGAGTAAATTTGAATCGTTAACCTTGTCAAGGTTAATAAAAATTTTAGTTCCTTGAGCAGTGAACCTGGTGATGGAGAAGTGTATTGCGACATGGTACTATATTGTTGAGTATCGTGCTACATTGTATTGCAAAAAATCATAAAAAGTTGAACACTAAAACAGTTCAAATATCAGCGGTAGGTCATCTCTCACGATCTTTGTGGCACCGTTATGTGTGGTACAAGTGAGAAAAATTCGGCGATAATTTTTTTATGCTACTGAGAAACAACATATCATTTACCATTTTAATAGTGGGAGGCCTCTTCTGCAAGAGACCACCTGGGGAAGTACCAACCTTTGCCAGATATTCATCCTCCAAGCAGTAGTGTGCAAACATTACTGTGTTCCGGTTTGAAGGGCATTGTTTCCAGCGTAATTTCTGGGCATATGAGAGTTTAGAGCCGATGTCTCAGGGTGACGAGCGTAATGCAGTGCCGCGCAAGATGCTATGCAAAGTTCTGGGTGGCACTGTTCTTGTTATGGGCAGGCGTAGCGCTTACCATTAGGTACACGACTTGTTACTCACTCAGTCAGATAAAAATATATATATTAAGAGCGCTTATAGCTTGCACCCACCTCTGCAATGACAGAGAAACAACTACAACACAATCGCGCGTTTAAAAATGTCTGACAAATCGGAGCCGATAACAATATGTTGCCCATAATGTGTTTGCCCCTTGCTTTACTCGACCGGACTTTTGACAGGTGTAATAAGGTTTTTTTTTTAAGTAAAACGTCTTTACGCTCGCTTGGGGAATGAGCTGGAGAATGCGTTACGAGAGCGTTACGAAAAGTGTGATCGATGAAGTTGAGAGGGAGATATAAGTTAGTGAGGATAGAAAGTGAAGGGTTACGTTTTGTATATTACTGTAGGGGCAAGAGTGAGTTCAAATCCCAGTGCGGGCACGTACCAATGTGTTTCTGTAAAACATATGCACGTAATTATCACTCGCTTTTCGGTGAAGGAAAACATCGTGAGGAAACCCACATACCTACCCGAGGATTATTTCGGAGGTAGGTATGTTATCCACCAATCCGGACTGGGCCCCCGTGGCGGACTATGGCCTTACCCTCCTCACGAAAGTGAAAAGAGACCCGTGCCCAGCAGTGGGACGTTATGGGTTGATGATGATGATAATTAATTGAATTGAATTTACACGTCACTACTACATTACGCCCAAGATTTTGCTATAAAATGTACCTACTGTAGTGCCACCCAAGTGCTATAGACAGGGGTGGCGCTTACCACCAGGAGAACGGCCTGCTCTTTCTGTTACTCTAGCATTACAGACCCTAAGTAGAGCGGTGTTCATGAAATACACTTCTAAGAGAATAAACCTTTATGAACGTGAATAGCATTTGAAATTACTTTAGTCACCCTTTTACCGAAAAACCTATTAACTGTCCATTTTAATCAGATTAGGGCTAAGTAAATGTAATTAACTGCAAAAATAATTTTAATAACTGCTTAAAATCAGTTCCATTGTCCGAATAAAAGTCACCGCACAGACCTTTTCACTTTTTGCAAAAACTTGGTAAAAAAAAACAAGAAAGACTAAGTAATCTCCAATGTAAAACACCTTTAGCGGTAAGTCCTTTTGCCGGTTGCCGATATTTTAGACTGTAAATGGATTATTGGAAACTAAACAGCATTAGAAGGATCTATTGCTTGGAGGTGAACGACATGCTCGACTTGTAAGTCAGTGAAAAAAAAAAAAAAAAAGGGACCTGTAGAAAAAAAAAAGTATTAGTGATGTAGCTTAGAATTAGTCTTGCCGATATAATGTTAAAGTATAATGAACAAAAAAAAATAAACATTTAATCAAATTGATTTTTTAACCGACTTCAAATAGGAGGAGGTTATCAATTCGGTGGTTTTTTTTTATGTTTGTTACAGTTTTTTTTTATTTTTTGAAAGGACATGTTCTCAGATTGGTTGGTTGATCAAAATTGGTTCAGTAGTTTGATTAAGTATCAAATGAAAATATTGTATTTTTTTATTTTTTTTATTTGGCATAGTGCAAGACAAGACGAGCAAGTCGTTCACCTGATGATAAGCGCTATGCCTGCCCATAACAGTTACAGTGCCACCCAGAAATTTGCATAGCATATCTAATCCTGCGCGGCACTGCACTGCGCTCGTCACCCTGAGACATCGGCTCTAAAGTCTCACATGCCCAGTAACTTCACTGAAAACAGTGCCCTTCAAGCCGGAACACAGTAATGTTTGCACACTACTGCTTGGCGGATGAATATCTGGTAGTACTTTCTATGTACGTAAATATCACTCGCTTTTCGGTGAAGGAAAACATCGTGAGGAAACCCACATACCTATACGAGAATTATTTCAGAGGTAGGTATGTGATCCACCAATCCGGATCTGGCCCCCGTGGTGGATTATGGCCTAATCCTCCTCATGAAAGTGAGTGGAGACCCGTGCCCAGCAGTGGGACGTTATGGGTTGTTGATGATGATGATTATGATGACTTTCTCAGGCGGTCTCAAGCAGAAGGGGCCTCCTACTACAAAAAATGTAATTCCATTGCCATTCTCAATTTAACACCCCCCGCACCTTATAAATAACCTAATTTTGACAGCTAATCTCCGATTCAAATCTCACCAATCCCATCCCTAGACGACCACAAAAAAAAACCTAATTTCTCACTCCTTATCTCAAAAGCTCGCGAAATCTATGACGCGGCTAAATCTGGCCACCCGCGTCGTTTCCCAGAAAATCGCCCACATCTGGGACTCGAACCCACTACCTGCAACTTAAGTAGGACTCGAGTTAATCCTTTTACCCATTTGACTCTTCTTGCTTGAGTGGGTTCGGTGCTTTACGAATTAGGGGATCAATTGCGTTAGGACTTTTTTTGGTGGATGCATGGTTGTTTAACATCCATGAAATCGTTTGGTGAGAAACTCATGGTTAGCGTAATTTGATTGAAGTTTCGGATATTGGTTTTTTTCTATCGGCGGCATATTTTTTATTCCCACTAGAACTCTTGGTCTAGTATTTTCTTTTTAATTGACTGAGTGAAGACACGAGCAGTTCGGTCACCACCACGTCTGCCCATAACAGTAACAGCACCACCCAGAACTTTGCATTGCATAATCTTACGCGGCATTGCACTGCGCTCGTCGCCCTGAGACATCGGCTCTATAATCTCATAATCTTGCGCGGCACTGCACTGCGCTCGTCGCCCTGAGACATCGGCTCTATAATCTCATAATCTTGCGCGGCACTGCACTGCGCTCGTCGCCCTGAGACATCGGCTCTATAATCTCATAATCTTGCGCGGCATTGCACTGCGCTCGTCGCCCTGAGACATCGGCTCTATAATCTCATAATCTTGCGCGGCACTGCACTGCGCTCGTCACCCTGAGACATCGGCTCTATAATCTCATAATGTGCCCAGTAATTTCGCTGGAAACAGTGCCCTTCTAACCGGTACACAGTAATGTAAGCACACCACTGCTTGATGGATGAATATCTGGCAAAGGTGGTACAGGCGGTCTCTTGCACTACGAAAAGCGAGTGATAATTACGTTAAGCTTTTACAGAAGCACATTGGTACGCCCGCACTGGGATTTGAACTCACATCCTTCTCCTTGGAAGGCGGACGTTATCCCACCAGGCTACTACCGCTTAGTTTTGCGCATAGCAACACTTTTAGCCATTCATTTTTATCCATATAGACTCATTGAAATAGAGTACCGCTATAGTAGGTATGTAGTGTGCCTATTAAGGATGTTTACTTATGGATTATTTGCATCGTATTCCAGTTCATTAAAAACAGGATCTCTGCCTACATTGTTGACATAGTATCAGAGGCTAGAACTTGCTACCTGGGGCTCACCACGAACAGTTAAATCCATCCAGTTTAAGGCCTTAAACTGAACTCCCTGCTAACTGTCACCACCAATATCGCTCAGCGTTCATAAGTCGACCAGAGACATTTATCCAAAGAGATCGGAACAATTTGTTTGCATTTATAGGAGTTTGTATAGCTCCATCTCATTTTCTTTCTCTCTCATTATCCGCAGTCTATTTTTAGTGACGTCACGTTACGTTTGTCATTTATGAGTGTGTGGTGCCAATCTAGGCCCTTCAGTTTAAGGCCTTAAAATGAACTGCATGGAATAAGAATAAGTACGCGGTGACCCCCCCCCCCCCCCCTGAGCCTTATTCGCCATGACCACCTATCACACTTTTCGTAACGCTCTCGTCACGCCGTCACCAGCTTACTCCCCAAGTCAAACGTGCGTCAAGAAGTTATACTTAAAAAAAATGGTGTCTCTTTGTTTACCTATTGCTATTCTTCTGTATTGTCTTTATTTTGTATTGTTCTGTATTGTCTACCATAAAGAGTACTCTATTCTACTTAGACTTTTTTTAAATCCCATTATACCTATTGCAATGTCTACGAGATTCGATTAATTCATAACTATTTAGTCATATCGATTTTCCTTCGTGACAGAAGGTGTCGATTAATATTCAGGTGCGCATCCCTATTCTGCATTCGAGAGGCGTAGGTCGTCATTTTACGATATCGATGCAACGGGTGACGTCACTCTTATCAATCCTGTTTGTGTGGTCTACGATATTAGGGATCAGGGTTACCCGTGGAAAACAAAGCCTAGTTTTCTAAGAATTTAATTTTAACCAGTGAAAAAAATAACCAGAGTACTGACTACCTAATCAGCGGTAGTAAATTTATTGACACGTCTATGTTGATTTTTTTTTGACGTGACAACGTTTAATAAATCGATGAACGCCGGCCGCACGCACGAAAAAGTTGACACATTGTCCCGTAACGCTCATTGAACGCTTGCGCCGCATCTATCTCTCTTCTCTTCTTGACGGGTTAATTATTCTTGCGTTTGAAAAATCTGATTACCTACTAGTATAATTTCAAGTATTTATTCTTTTATTATTAAAAAATTATTCAATTTTATTCCTAAAAGTATGCAATCATTTCATTAATGATTTGTTATGACGTTGTCACGTTAAAATAAAGTCCGTAAACCAACTATACAGACAACCTATTTTTTTTTTATTATACTTATGTAATACAATTTCAAGGGCATTAGATAAAAACACAAAATAAATGAGTAAAAACATATATTTTATATCACTCGTCTTTTAAATTATTACATTTTTCGGTACTGCGTTGACATCAGGAGTTACAGAATTTCAGAGTACAGTCACGGAGAAAACTAGCCGAATATACACACAAATACTTAAATTGTATTTTTTAATTCCAGGAAGGAAGAGTGAAAACTTAAGCAAAGCTAGAAATGTACCTATATATGGTCTAAAACCATAATAACATAAGAATTCTACTTAGTAAAATATGTCATTATCATTAAAAAACAAAACTGAATAGAACTTTTTTTAATCGTAATATTTTTATTTTTTTTATTTAAGCCATTGGTTCAAAAGAAATCTGTTTACGAAAATATTTTTAATTTTTTTTAAAGCGAGATTACCTATTATGGCATGACACAAAATGTTAAAAAAACTAACTTTAAATTTTAAATAACTGGTTAAATCTTTAATGTAATCACTGGTAAAGAACAATTTATAAAATACTACTTACATTTTTAATTATTGTTATTTAATAATTATATAAGACTTAAATTTAATTAAGTTTTCAATCTTCCTCCTAACAAATCTATATTAATTTATCTAACACACAATATTTACATATAACTAGATTAAATAATTAATAATGTACATTTACTCGCTACAATATAAATGTAATTCAATATGTGTTTATATTGTTTTTTTTATTTTATATTTACATTTAGCAAAACTATGGCATGCTAGACCCACGTTAGAAGGAACATATTTTTTTTATCATAGGGAAAATGTACAATACATCTCTATACATAAAGTTCCTTAATTAAGTAAGAAATAAGAAATAAATAGATTTATTTACAAATTTAGTTTTTGTCTTTTTTAATTAGGAATCAATTTTAATAGTGTTATCTGATATAATTAATTATATAATTGTACATAGAAATGAATACATTTTCTTTTTATTTAAAAGAAAATTAGCTATAATAAAAAAAAATTGCTGATAACTTGATTGGATTTCTTCAAAATAATTATTAATTACAATTCCATTAATGATTACCTTAAAATTGATTCCTATTAACAAAGTCCCAATTAAAAATCAAAATTACTAAATCATTTTGAAAACCCAATTACGTTTACGCTAAGCTGAGAAAAGTTTCCATCGCAATTAAAAAAGTACTTTAATACTGGAATAGTTAATTGTAAGAGAATTAATTTCGCTCGTTATTCTAAAGGAACTGGCTTAACTACATTAATTTGAGCGAATTATTAATAATTAAACGTTAATTAATAAAATGATATATAAAGAGGCTCATTACACGTTCTTAGGTAAATATATCAGCTATTTTTAATTGCATAATTTTAATGGTATTACGGAATTATGTAGATACCTACACACATAATATCAATAAATATAAATTTCCTCAAAGAAACAGGCTGTTTTTTTTTTAATTAAACATAACTCCATTGTTTTAAACAAAAAAGTGTATGGTGACATGACAACTTTCCAAGACAAAAGTAACTAAAAAAAACTTAATCCGTCAAATCCAATGTTCATAAATTAATATCTCTAGAGACTTAAGACGTATAATCGATTTCAAATCAAATAATCGAATCGGTTCTTTTCTTATCTACACGTTAACAAATCGATGTTACGGATAATCATTTCAAATGAGTTAGGTAGTTTAGGACATAGCCCCTTTTAAGAACAGCAGATCACGTTTATTTTTATATGTACCGCTTTTATTTCATACTATAAACCATTCAAAAACAAAGCAATTTGAATCCGATAACAGATTCCTACCAAAAACAAAGCGTTTTGGGAAAAATGGTAAGCAATTTATAAATAACTAACTGCGCTCCGCGGTTTCACCCACGTAGTTCCCGTTCCCGTGGGAATACGGGGATAAAATATAGTCTATGCTACTCGCCGATTATGTAGCTTTCCATTGGTGAAAGAATTTTCAAAATCGGTTGAGTGATTAAGGCGTGAACGCGTAACAAATAAACAAACTCAGATTCGCATTTATGATATTAATTTAGGAATGGGCTTTCTTTGAACGCCTTGCGTAAAAGACTTTTAGTGTAAATCCTTAAGCTTGAATTAATCGATTTCAAATGATTATTGTATCATACATTTATCAAATAAACAGGAGGCCTACCATGACGTCTTGTAGCGATTCAGTTGAGGACCTAAACTGAGCCGCGTCGCATAATTGTACCATCCAGTTTAGTTGAAAATGGCAGCCACATCAAAAATAATACGCCACGGTACGATTATGCGACGCGGTTCAGGTTAGGTCTTCAATTGAATCGCCATAAGAGGTCATGGTATGCCTCCAGTACTTTAAACACTATTAAAACTTTGGCAAACCGTTAGACGTCTACATACAAAACTTTATGATACAAACTCTTTCAAATGGGGCCATGTCCTTTATAATATACAAACATCAATGACTCTAACAAAATTCACTGGATGGTTTTTTTTTTATTTGACTCGTCACCTCGTTTACCTGATGGTAAGCGCTACGCCTGCCCAAAACAGTCACTGTGCCACCCGGAACTTTGCATTCCATAATCTTGCGCGGCATCGCACCGCGCTCGTCATCCTGAGACATCGGCTCTAAAGTCTCATATGCCCAGTAATTTCGCTGGAAACAGTGCCCTTCAAACCGGAACACAGTATTGTTTTCAGACTACTGCTTGGCGGATGAATATCTGGCAACTTTCCCAGGCAGTCTCTTGCAGAAGAGGCCTGCCCTACAAAAATGGTTGTTAATAAGCCTATCTCAAACATGTATAAAATAATATTAAACAACCCTATAGAGATCACGACATATATTTGCATTGAAGCTTGCAAGAATCTTTAATCTCCATAGTACTTTATCGAAATGCATTCGACGGCCTTCGTTCGACAGGCCGAAGAGTTGTGAGAACCACAAGTATTTGCTCTGAATCCGGGTGTTTGTGGGGCCATGGTCCTCGTAGTTCCTGATTCCCTAGATACAGGGAATCTCAGGACAAATGTTAAAAGTTCCATCTATAAAGAAAACTTTCCCATCAGATAATAATTCATTAGAACTTTCATCACCAAATATTAAAATTAGATTAACATTGAAGATGTACTCAGCAAACAGGAATTTCCAATAAACTGGTGGCACCTCTATCTCTTCAATATTTGTGAAAAACATTTTACTTGTGCCTGCGTCTTTGTTTCTCCAATTATAAAAAGCAGACTTAACGTTTATGAAAATTTTCGATATGATGATACTTATTTCTGGATTGATTATACCAGTGGATATAAGTGGAAAAGTATCCCCTCTAGTAGTAATAGGTGGAAAAAAAAATCCATTCTTCCCTACCAGTAGGGATAGTTCAGTAGGGATATGTGGAACTGCCGAATCCTATTTAGAGGACAGAATCTATGTATGCGATCACGACGCGTTATTATTACAGCTTACAATGTCTCCGTGGACCACTGTTACAGTGACCAGATTTCTAGGCCCTCGAGTTGAACTCGGTGCGCAAGCCGCGACTTCCCTTCGTGTATATCCACGGCCATTTTCCAGCAATAAAATCCGCAATCAATTCTAGTAATTAAAACCCAGGCTGCAAAGAATAGATCGTTAAAGAACGAACACGGTCGCTAATCGCAAACACTTAATGAATAAAATCGATAATTAAAATCGACTAACGGTTAATTGAGCTGAAAATGGAATCGGGTTTTAATTTTGTGCGGCTGTAATTCGGTTTTTAGGTTTTAATCGTTTTTTTTTTAATGATATTTTCATCACGGATATGGACTTTATTAAATCAAGTTAGAATAATTTAGTCACAGATGTACCTCCGTGACAACTTTTTTTTTTATAGTTGGCAGTAACATAATGAGACGTTTGTCAGTCATCTTGCTACTTTACCGACAAAATATTTTCTTTATAAATAAAATATTTTAGCATTACAATTTCGAAAATATTTAATAAAATAATGTTAAACTTTGTGATACCATAAGAATTTTTTTTTTGTTCGAATCAATCAGCTAGCTCCAAGTGACTAACATTTATTATTCCAGGCTTAAAGCATCCTATAGTTATGACTTCGATTTAATAATTATGGCTAAATCAATAATACTGTCTGTGGTTTCGTAATGATTTAATTCAATTTCGTATTTAAGTAAGAACGTTCGTTTTAATCGTTTTTATTTCCCGATCGAATAATTTAAATCACAATTTTGTTTTCACAATGTAAAATACTTTAATTTTACAAAGTGGGTCATATTAACTGTAAAATTACATTACATTTTGCAATAACAAGGGCAATAACAAACAAAGCCGATTTTAAAAATCGATACGGCAACGAGTAAACCGATTCGAACGAGAACTCGATAGTCGTAATCGTAAATCAAAAGAACAAAAGACGGAAAAGGAAATACAAATTAGCCTTATAATCGCTTATTAAAACCGGGTTTTGAAGTTTTAAGACTCCCTTCGAGAGTACTGCAGTACAATGGGTTCGTGTTTCGTTTTTAAGTCGTGTTTCTTTCGATGAACTCGAGCTAAATTCAAGCGATGAAAATGCTTGCTCTGTATTCATACCACTTACTTTGCCAAAAGAGCAATAATTAAAAAAGTTTCTTTTTTTTTAATTCGTAGTCGAACAAAGGCTCACGACTATTCATCCTAATCTAATCAACGATGTAACCGGACCCACCTATTGTGCTCTTTATCACCTTTCGATAGCTCGTGATTTATCTAACGCATTATAAGTCGTTTCTATTCGATACCATAACCGTTGTTAACCTTCCAACGCGTGAAAGAAAATATAAACAGCATCATCTAGAGATCCCTATCTCGAATTCTGAACGCTCGTAGACAAATAGCCCAGAACAATCGTCAGCAGTTTAAAAACAATTTGGTTACGTCGCGAGCAATTACGAAACGCGATCCAAGTCCGAGATAGTTTCCGAACGCATCTCTTAATAATACACCCGCACAATAATCGGCTCATCTCTGTTATACACCCGTCTCGCTCCAACAACAAACATCTGTATAAAGCTGTCCCTTTTCACCGTTGACAGCTCGTTTAGAAACCACAGACCCTACCTATCAGCGTTTCAAATCTAAAACGTCTAATTATACCCACATCAGCCGAGGAACGCATCAAAAGGGTCATTTTTAATTAATTTAGCCCCGAAAACTATTATAATACGGCCAATTTTGTTATCTAATTAGCTGTGACGAGTTAACAAGGCCGCCATCTTGGAATTTGCCGTTATTAATGGCCGTTTAAATTTCGAATTGAGATAAATCATCACTAATTTAATTGGTTAACGCCCAAATATTAACTTAATTTGACGATATATACCTAGTTAGATTTATTAGTGACAAAGTAATTCATTATTTTGTAATTGCAACATGCATGAGCTTTGATTATTTATGTTCACATCTTTCTACAAGTACATTACATAAGTGGCTGTGAAAATATACATGACTTTAGTTGAATAAAATAATTATTTGTTATCAATTACGTAAATTCTGTACTAACAGTACTATAGAAATGTTTTATTCATCTAAATAAACGTTTTTCTTGTTAACACCATTACTTTGTTAGAGCCATTAACGTTGTTTCCATCAACTTCAGTGTTTTTTAACACAAACATAAATAAATTATCATTATTACTAATTTTAAAATTAATATTTACACTTTGCAACACTGTAAAGTTACGTTTCGTTTTCACTCTCACTGAGTTCATCCATGTCCATATCAATTAGTTCTTCATCTTCTTCTTCGTAAGAGTTGTTGAATTGACTTCCGTCTTCCGGTTTGGAGGAGGAACCGGATTTGGTACCGGTTTTGGCTTCTTCTTCTTGCTGCATTCTTTTGTGTTTCGTTCTTCTGTTTTGGAACCACACTTTTACCTGTGAACAAATGAAAAGAGCGTTGGTCACATGTTTTACAAAGATAGCGTCTGAAAAATTGCCTTCATGGAAATAATTATATAATTCTTTAAATTATATTTGAGCAATATATTTCGCACAGTCAAATTGCGATCTAGTGCCACAAAAAATAAAGAAGGAAAAAAGGATAAAAGTATCCAAAAAAAGCCATGTTCGAAACTTCACGGTAAATCAAACAACAATAAAGGGTTACGGGACCATCCCATAAAACTATTCACAAGACCCCTCCGACAATATTTCACTATCTATTGAAAGAAAAAGAAAATTCGGGAATTTTTCCCAGCGCGACAATGGAGGTTCCCGCCAAAATTTCGGCGGCCATCTTGTGACGATTTGTCATGGAGTTAATGGCTCGCGAAATGTATTCATATCGCTTCTATCCTGATTCGTACGTTACGGAGCTATTCCAGTGATGTATTAGGTATGGTATTTCAGAATTTTACTCTTGGTAGAAATATATTCTAATTAGAAATTGTACCAACTACGTAATTTTTAAATCACCGTACCACCGGCCACATCCAATTAAACTAATTAATAAGTCTTCAAGTCGATCTGTTTATCATCATCATCAGCCTATATTCGTCTACTGCTGGACGTAGGCCTCTCCTAGTGGATCCACTGAGCCTGATCTTCGGCTCTCCTCATCCAGTCTCCGCCAGCCGTGTCCCGCAAGCCGTCACTCCACCTGCCGGCGGGCGCCCTACACTACGTTTGTCTAAACGCGGTCTCCACTCTAGAACTCGTCTACCATCTACCCCATCGGTTGTCGGTTCTATCTATTAAGTATAAGAATTTATTGCTACTCAATACTGTTAATCTTTTTAGGTAGATGGTGGCAGCACCATAGACACAGTAGACAGTATAACATAGAATAGGCACTCCACCCCGTGCGATGGGATTCCCCGCACCTCTACCCGCAATCCGGTGGGCAATCGGGAGGTAAGTCAATATTGCACGCCCAAATGTAATATCCAAACGGGTTAGTATGAACCTTCATACTAGCGAGTTGTCTTTTAGTTTGGCCGCGTAATATCTTTGAGCACCTAAATACGCATTTGGCGCGTGTAGAAACGTCAAAATATTTATGAGTTGTCAAAACAGCTTTTATGTGGAGTGTCCTGAATGTAATATAATAGTATAGCGCTATGGAAGAGTAATATTAGTTTTGAGTGACATAACCCTAAAAGAAAATAGCTTTCGTTATCGGAAACAAGCATTTGATTCCATCTTCTAGTTAATCTCCTGCCTATTTGGCGTACAGGTATGTGCATTTTACGATATTTATATTTTTATGGCCGTATAAAAAAACGAAATTCCATTATAAAGTCAATACATCAGTTAAAACATCAATACAATATGTTAGTTGTATCGCAATAGCGTGAAATTGCATCCAATCATAGGTTATTTTACGGCTTTTTACATTTTCGTACAAGTCATAAAGATTTATCAATCAATTTAGAATAATTTTATAGCTATGACAAACTTCATAAATAAAAACCTTATTAAACTGATGCTGGTCAAAAACAGGACACTATGAAAAATTAATTTAACCTTTGCCGGACGCCTGGCATTATGTGAAACGTCGAAACTATTTTGTATAGACAATATTAAAGACAGATTTCTATTTTTAAACCAAAAAGTTTAAATACATTATTGTCACTGGCTGAAATGCAAAAAAAAAACTCTAACCTAGAGTAGGTCGTAGAGTTCTAAAGACCTTGGCCACAAACCCAGCTCTGGGGCCTCACCACAAACAGTTAAATCCATCCATTTTAAAGCCTTAAACTGAACTGCCCTGCTAACTGTCACCACCAATATCGCTCAGCGTTCTTATGTCGACCAGAGACTTTTATCCAAAGAGATCGTAACAATTTCTTTGCATTTATGGGAGCTTATATAGCTCCATCTCTTTCGCTTTCTCTCTCATTCTCCTCACTCTATTTTTGAGTGACGTCTCGTCACGTTTGTCATTGAGTGTGGGGTGCCAATCTGGGCCGTTCAGTTTAAGGCCTTAAAATGAACTGCATGGAATAAGAATAAGTACGTAGTACCCCCCTGGTACGTTTTTTCTCAAGTCTTGGCTCATGCAACTTTTGTATTCAGCCAGTGTCTCGATACTCTAAGAATACTGGATACTTAAACTAGGATCTCTACAAAACGGGCTATAAAAAACCTCTTCTCTCGCACTTCACAGCAGTTAAATACAAAGTATTCTCACACTTAACCGTGTACAGTAACACTGGAACGTGAACAAATAGCGTATTTAGCTCTTAACATCCCCAAAGCCATTGCAACTGTAAGCCATCATTAGCCACCAATGTGCTAACTGTTGCAAGCATTTACACACAATAATAACTATGTTCGTAAAAGGAACCAAGATAAAATAAGCCTTTTCCGTGGGAAATAAAGTTCAAAGTAGCAACGAGACGAGTTTCAATGATTTATGGCAAATAAATACCAGTTGAGAAATATCTGAGTCGTACCGAGTAGTTATAAAATGAAGCTTGTAAAGTTACCATAGAGGATTAGTCAATAATTCGTATGGTTGGTCATTGGTTATTTGCGAACACAATGGTACCAACATAAAGGTTTCATAAACGCTTGTGTCACTTTGTTCAAGTAGACAAGCGGTTTTAGATTCTATAATAATAGTCTGTCCAATGAGATAATAGCGGCCTCTGGTGTCAGAGTGTGTCAGGTGGCCCTAGGGCCTCTGACGTGGCTTAACACGCGGTCAGGGTGACGAGCACAGTGCAGTGTCGCGCAAGATTATGCAATGCAAAGTTCTGGGTGGCACTGTAGCCGTTATGAACTGGCGCAGCGCTTACCATCAGGTGAACGACTTGCTCGTCTCGTCGCTCAGTCCAATAAAAAATAAAGAACTGCTTACAGTAGGGTCCGACGGCTTAACGTGCCCTCTGTTGCGAATGATAGGAATACAAAACTTATGAAAGTGTATGTTTTTAGTGCGAGACTGAGGTATCGAACCCAGTGCAGTTGGATTGCAAAGCACGATATTTACTATAATATAAGTTTAAATAAAAGTTACTGCTTAGCTTCTATCGATTGGTAGAAGTCGTTAAGGCACGTTAGAGGCCCTTGCACAGCCTGACACACTCTGACACTAGAGGCCGCCAGTAGCTCGTGCAACAAATAACAATAAACAAACAAATTGACAATTAAAATAGAATAAAAAATACTTTATTATACACCAAAAATTATAATTCCCATATTATTGTATTCCGTCATGAACAAATTGTTGATATATCTTCCTGTAATATATTTTTAAGATCTAAATTTCTACCCAATTTCCGCAATAAACTAATTTCATTTCTAGTTTAAAAGAAAGACACAAGGCTAAAAAAAATCCCTAAAAGCGATCACTTCCAGACAAATCTCAAAGTTAAACTCTCACTTCCCGAAATCATCCCTTCTTCCGCGCCATTAGCCCCGACCAAGGGGTGTGTATCGGAAGCGAGTTGATTGATATTCGATGTCGATGCGCACTGGTAATGGACCGTGACGCTTGTTGTCGTGTTGCATGGCCATTGATGGCAATGGCTTTGGGAACTACGGAATGGGTATAATGAGATTTATATAGGAAATTCAATTGTATATGTTAGCAGTTGGTTAAAAAAACCCTTATTTTGGCAGTACGGTAAAATGTTCTGGGTGGCACTGTAGCTCTTATTGGCAGGCGCTTTGCTCATCTCGGTAAATCTATATATATAAAAATGTTATGTTGGTTTGTGTACGCTTCAAAAACTCAAAATGTTCTGCACCGATCGAGCTGAAATTTTAGCATGATATATAATCCGCATCAAGGATTGTTTTTATCTATTTTTTTCATCAGTGACTTATCAGCGAATGTGCGAATGTGCCACAGCGAAGCGTGGCCGGGTACAGCTGGTAGTAACATAAAAAAAATCGAAATGTGTGCTGGGACACATGGCAGAATTAAAACTTCTAAAAAAAAAATTCAAAAATATATTCCATAAATGATATTTAAAAAAACTCTCTCTCGTTCTGTCTTCACTAACTTATATCTCCCTCTCAACATCCGTTCGCCTCGCTTGATCACACTTTTTGTAACGCATTCACCAGCTAGGCTAACTCCCCAAGTCAAGCGTGCGTAAAGAAGTTTAACTTCATAAGTTATTATAGTTTTGCCGAGGTAAGAACTGACATTATAATATTATATAATTACATAACATGCTAATAATTATTATAAATTTGAACATTTGTGACTATGGATGTATGTCTGTTCCTCTTGTACGCATAAGCTACCGAACGGATTTGGATGAAATTTGGAACACAGATTGTTTATAACCTTAACACATAGGATACTTCTTATGCCGTAAAAATTAACGGTTCCTTAGGGATAATTCTCAACGCGGGCGAAACCGCGGGGCGAAGCTAGTATCGATATAGAAATTACCACCGTGACCGAAGTCACAATAAAACACACGCGAAATCCGATAACATTACATTCGAATAAATAAGCAATTTGTATCTCCTCCCAGAGGAGCGTAGGGTTAAACAGGGTTCTTTGATCGATATCTTCTAAACTTCTAACCCGCAAAATGGTTCAGATCGGCCCACGTGCCTCTGGGACTGTCAGTAACAAAATACCATTTTGTATTAGGATAATATTTTCCCAGTTTTTCTTTTTATTTCTTTTTTACAATATTTAATATGTTAAATTAATTCAATTAAATAAGCTCAATTTAAATAAAAAACAAAACATAAAAAAAAATTGGTACCGTAGCTTTATATTTTTTTTTTAATATTACAAGTACGAATTTAAAGTCACATTACCTACAGATTTTTTTTGGCCACTAGTCTTATAATTACTTCCAATCCTCATTTATTCTTCACTTTTTAAAAGATATCTTTAGACGCGCCCTTAAAATTTTAATATTCTAAATAAAAAAACTCAACGAAAACTTGCTCTTGGGGACAAAACCAAAAAAATAAAACCAAACGCAATAAACTTAATTTAAATAGATAATAAAAATAAATTTATTTTCCTAATTTCGAGAAACATCTACCAATTAAATCTCCATAACTACAGCACATTGCGACGACATGAACAGACACAGACATTTAAAACCAAGCTCTAACTATTAAACAATTATCACATTCTAATGCAAATGTAACGTTCAAATTCGAAACAGAACAATAAACTTAATTTGTTTCGCGAGACACATCTGGTCTCACATTTGAGCCAACCAGCATAAAACGAGCCGACCAGAGGGAAAGGCCGCAACTCAAATAAGCTGCACAAAAGGTCCCAATTCGCTGGTCGAATAACAAAAGTCATAATTCTCCACAAACAATCGTTTTAATACGGCAGGGGTGCGTAACACCCGAGCTAAATAAATAGGGTGCTCTTAAAACATGCCCCCAAATGCGATTAAGTACTTATGTACGCGATTATACAGCTCCCTGTGGATTACCACCAGACTGAGACGGAGATACGAAAGCTGAAGCGTGAGAGGGAGACGGGGCTAACTAGGGGAGATACGCAATTAAGGGGTACGGCGTGAATTGGGGCAAAATTTAAGCGGAAAGCTATTTATCTGTATATTACTTTATTGTCGATCCATTAACGTGCGACAGAGATAGCTTGCGAGAAAGAGATTGACGCCAAATTGGGGTTGTTAGCATTGCAATTTTTTTTGTCCCTTCATTTGCCAATGAGGTCGGTAGAACGGGATGGACTCAGCCAGTTTCGTTGGAGCGAAAGAGACGGGAGTTGACATTAACTGTGGTAGTTAGAAAAGATCAATTGGGAGTTAATAATGAGCGCCTTTGTAGTAATAATTGAGAGCGGCTTGAGTAATATATTATTGAACAGTAGGTTTACTTTGTTGATTAATGTTTGCTTTTGAAAATTACTGGGTAGCCATTTTGTTGGAGTAATCTCAGTTAATGATAGTTAGTGAGTGGTTCTGTTTTCTAATCGCGTTTCGAGTTTGGATAAGAAGTTATAATTATGACCTATTTTCACAAATTTATTGCTACTTCTGTTAGGAATTATAATAATAGTTTCTCGTGGGAAATTTTTTTGGGGTCAAAAATCGCTACTTCCGTTTTTCAGTCCAAAAGCCAGTTACGAAAATTACCTCTTCTTATGTGGTAGAAGGAGAAAACACTTTCCAAAGAGAGGGTCGTGAGTTCCAATCTCAGTGCGGGCAAATGCTCTTCTCGTAACTTAGTAACATTTAATAAAAATACTACGGCTAGAACAAAAACAATTAGGAAGCTTGTGTAACGTTGATATCTTAATGGAGTAGTAATTCAATGTAGAAGAAAGAAATCCTTTTCAACCCTTAAGGCTAAGACGTTATCAGTAAAAGGCTCCGATAGGCGAGTTAGGCTCGGAAATGGCTCGCTGGCCCACCCGCTTTCCGGCTTGCTTGCCCGGTTTCCGGTTAACTACACGGTTTCCGGTTAACTACGCGGTTTTTGTGCAGAGTACTTTACAAAATGCGAAAAAAATGTGCAATGTCTTAACTAACTTTTTAAAGTCGGGGGCCTCTTCTGCAAGAGACCGCCTGTGGAAGTACCACCCACACCTTTGCCAGATATTCATCCCCCAAGCAGTAGTGCGCAAACATTACTGTGTTCCGGTTTGAAGGGCATTGTTTCCAGTGAAATTACTGGGCATATGAGACTTTATAAGCGATGTCTCAGGGTGACGAGCACAGTGTAGTGCCGCACAAGATTATGCAATGCAAGGTTCTGGGTGGCTCTGTAACTGTTATGGTTTTGCTCGTCTCGTAAGTCAGATAAAAAAAATAACTAACTAGGATGGCGCAACGACCCAAAATGAGTCTTAGCCTTCAATAATAAGAACCACCACTTCGGTTTGTCAGCCTGTTTGGTCTGTCTTCAGTGCGTAATGTCTTATAATAACAAAGTAGAATTAATTATTGGATTGGTATTAATTAATTTGTCAGGGAGCTGGTGTACTGCTTTCCACTGGGATCGCAGCACGTGGAAAGATGTAGTCTCTGCCTATCCCAACGGGAGAAGGCGTGACTGTATGTACGTGTGAATTTGGAAGAATTGATTGGAACTAGCTTTTACGTGACTTTTTAATTATGCGTTGATGATGGAACATCAGTGAAGATTAAAAAGGACCCAATATACAAGACGGAAACGTAGTAGTCAGTGTCCGGTTTTCCACCGTTCCGATACATCCGATGGCTCCGATTTCCGACGCAATATTAAGAATATTTTTATCGCCTCGACTTGAAAATGTTTCCGCAGCAACTATTCGTTATCTATGGTTTCCGGTCGTAAAATCATAATTGTAGTGGATTGTGGTTATTGCCCGCCTTTTGTGTAGTTGGATGGAGCTTGGGGGTCGCTGAACTGTATTTGAATTTGTGATGTAGATGTAAAATCAGACATATTCAAATTTCACGCTAATAAAAATGCTTTAAGTGAAAAATGAAATCGGATAGCTTGGAAAACGAAATGGTGACAGGTGGTTTAGCTAGAAGATATATCAACTAGGTCATTCCCATAGGTTTACAGCTCGTTTCATATAGTAGTTTCTGAGAAATTCACAGTCAAACTTCTGCATTCTTATTGCCAAAAGCCATTTCTTCCAGACCACCTTTGAACTATTATTGTGACGTATAATAATGGTAAATATAAGTTTGCAATGGCTCCAATTACTATAGCGAAACTGCTTCAAGTCATTATCGATCATATCGTCATCGGTTCTTATCGCAGAAAGAAATTTCTTTCAGGCAACATTTGTACAGTTACTATGTTGCCACAGCTAAGAAATATATTCTTTCACGGGGTAGAATATTTTCTCCAAAACCTTTACCTTCTTCCAAGGCTGTATAAAGTGTTATCTTAACGGTCAACAGTTCAATACCAACGTTGGTCGTCCGTTGCTATCGCTATGAAAACCATGCGGACGCGGTCAGTGCGTTGCTAAATGGACGCACGGTTTTCACAGCGATAACTACGCACAACCGACGGCAGTACCGACCGTCAGGGTCAGACTAAATGCAGCCGTAGATAGATACAACTTATGCCTGCTTAGTAGTTCTGTGAAACCATCCGTGCTTTCTCATCCCTGACACCCCTAAAACAAATAATAGTGATGCGGGGCGCAGGCGCGAGGTCAGGGCGGAGTCCTGGGGCGCTAACACGGACCCCCGCGGATCCCCACAGACCCCCCCCCCTCCCCCCGGACCCCTGCTGGTACCGGAGAACGGAGATTTATTCCATCAATGGATGGGAAATTACTTGAACGATGGTGATGATGCTTCTACCGTGTATACAAAGTATTCTTTGTAATATTTCACGAGCTTATAAAATTACAAATTACATTAAAATGGATAGGGAATAAACACAATACAAATTTTAAAAAAAATGTATAAAGCCTCCTTATTTTTCGAAGTATTTTTTTTTTACTTGTTTGTTTACCGACTCGAACCAGTCGTTCACCCGATGGTAACGCTACGCCTGGCGCGATGGCTACGCCTGTCCATATCAGTTACAGCGCCACCCAGAACTTTGCATTGCATAATCTTGCACTGCGCTCGTCACCCTGAGACATTGGTTCTAGACTTTCACATGCTCAGTAATTTCGCAGGAAACAGTGCCCTTCAAACCGGAACACAGTAATGTTAGCACACTACAGCTTGGCGGATGAATATCTGGCAAAGGTGTGGTACTTCCCCAGGTCGTCGCTTGCAGAAGAGGCCTACCGTTACAATTAGCTGCAATTAATAAAATTGTTTCGTATTTCCCAAAACTATTATCTATAATTCCAGTTAATTTCAGCTATATTAGTTTTACACTTTGTAAGATCATGGAAACACATGTCGATTTCATATTGCTAGAAAACGGAGGACACAACAAAGAAGTTCTAGTTTATAAAGAAGTTTTAATGCCAAGATAATGAGTCAACAGCACTAAAGTACGGTTAACACCAATCTGTCAAAACCGAATGTTGTTCAACAACAGACTGGCAAGAAACAAAACCGCAACTGTCAAATTTCACAACCATATGTTTGAAAAGCAAAAAAAAAATCGATTAAAGTAACTTGGTAATAATGTACGAAACCGATCACGCAATGGTTTCGAAAAAAAATTGCGTTTTTCTCGAGTTCTCAATAATCGAATTAAGTACAGTAAACATTTTATCTTAATAGCTCTGTGTATGAACGCACTGACAAGCAGCTGTGGGTAATTTACTTAATAATATAAAATTACTCGGATCGAGAGTAAAACCTGTCTTGGACGTCATCGTGAGACGTGAGACGGTCAAGAGCGAGTTTAGCTAGAGTTAGAGGGTTCTCTATCATTATGTAGACTCCTTTTTTTTACCTGGGGAATGCATTACGCATACCACCAGACCCGGGTGAGGACCGGGTGGTTACGTGGGACTCCTCCGCCAGCTAGTCTGACGGGTATACCCACTAAACCCCAGGGTGTTCCACCGGGACGCCTTTGTTGTCGGGGCTACGGGTGCGAGAGTGGACTTCCGCGGCCCCGACGGCATTATGTAAACTCCTGTGTCAACCTAATCCACTACAAAAAAAAAATTAAATGGTTCTAGAGCCGGGTGGAATTACTTCGTAAATATTTTGCATTAATTAGGAAAACAAATGTAACTTAAGACCAATCGTTTCGAAGCGCAGCGCGCAATTTCATTTCATCTAATACGTTTATATAGCACAATAAACAAGAAAGAGAAAAAAATAACTAAAGCACAATCTAGCCTTAACGTGTTTATAATCTTCGACCCCATTGTCGTGTTAATGGTAGCCTATAAAGTATAAATTAACGAATCAATATAACATGCACCGAACAATTAAAATAACTCTACTTAGTAAGGTTAATGTCTTGGTTACTTAGGGAAGATCTAGATACAGGAGTCTCAGCAGTGGGAATGTAATAGGCTGATGTTTTTTTTTTTACTTGATTGAGTGACCAGACGAGCAAGTCGTTCACCTGATAAGCGCTACGCCTGCCCATAACAGTCACAGCACCACCCAGAACACTGCATTGTATAATCTTGCGCGGCACTGCACTGCGCTCGTCACCCTGAGACATCGACTCTAAAGTCTCATTTGCCCAGTAATTTCGCTGGAAGCTATGCCCTTCAAACCGGAACACAGTAATGCTTGCACACTACTGCTTGGCGGATGAATATCTGGCAAAGGTGGTGCTTCCCCAGGCGGTCTCTTGCAGAAGAGGCCTCCCACTACAAATAAATAGGATACACAGAAATAGATGACGATGATTCCAAATAAAGCTAGAAATAGTGACGTCAGTCGTCCGTGCGGACGCGGTCAGTGCGTTGCCGAACGCACGCGCGGTTTTCATAGCGATAGCTACAGACAACTAAATACGGCCTAGTTCTTGTAAGTTTTAGGAACAAAATCGTTTTAAAGTTCGTCGTACGGTTCTCCAAATGTAGGATTATACCTCCACGAAGATTGGTAATTTGTGAAGATATTGTAAAATTGGGAGATGGGATAAAAGTTTTAATAAACTGGATAACGAGGCGTGGAAAACTTACTTGATACTTAATAAAAAGTAAAATCTCTGCCAGGATGTCTAAAACTGAAAAATAGAACATAAAATGTACTGATGTTTTCTAATTTGGAATTTCATCATTTGTATTATACTGTGGGAATTAACGTGCTAAGCTAAAACAGTAAGAGATTTTTTTGTAGAATATTTTATATCGTGTAAATATAATTAAAAAAAATTTAAAACAGTTACTCCTCTAATCTTATATTGTATTTCAGTACAATAATAAATATTATTGGCATTATACGAGGGTGAATCAAAAAATTCTTGGAATCAATATTAAAAAATGCAAAGATTTAAATAATAATATTTTATTTTTCTACATAATCTCCCTCCAATGCAATGCATTTAGAATAACGCGTTTCTAACTTCCTTATTCTTTGTGAAAAAAAATTATTTTCTTGACTCTCGAAAAAGTCCTCTACGGCAGCTATAACCGCGTCATTATCGTGAAATTTTGTTTCACGAATTTCCTCTTTTAATTTTGGAAATAAGTGAAAATCACTTGGGGCTAAGTCCGGAGAATATGGTGGGTGGTCAAGGAGATTGAAGCCAGCACAGCGGATTGCGTTGAGCGCAACTTCCGATCGATGAGCAGGAGCGTTATCTTGAAGGAACAACACGCCCAACGACAGTTTTCCACGACGTTTTTCTTTAATCGCTTCACGCACTTTCGGGATTAAATTTGCATAATAGGGTCCAGTAATCGTCTGGCCTTTTGGCATGTAATCAATAAAAAGGATTCCTTCACTATCCCAGAACACAGAGGCCATAACTTTGCCAGCGGTAGGAGCAACTCGAAATTTCTTAATGGATGGAGAGGATGGTCGTTTCCAAGACATGATTTGTCTTTTAGTTTTAGGATCAAAATGGTGGACCCACGTTTCATCCATGGTGACAAGACGACGGCAAAAATTATCCGAATCACGCTGGAACATTTCGAGATTACGCTTGGAAATTTCCAAACGTCGCTTTTTGTTTTCGTCGGTTAACATTCGTGGCACCCATCTTGCAGACACTTTTTTGAACCCCAGTGAATCAATTAAAATGGATTGAACGCTACCAAAAGATATCTTTAGGATCTCAGCTATATGTTTTATAGTCATTCTTCTGTCTTCCAAAACCAGATTCTCAACCTTTTTGACATTTTCTTCTGTAACGGAGGTTGAAGGCCGCCCAGAACGCGGGTCATCTTTACAGCTTGATCTACCTCTTTTAAATTCAGCCACCCAGTACGCAACCGTAGAATAGTGTACAGCATCACCCCCTAATGTCTGCTGAATGTCCAAAAAAATTTCCTTCGTAGACATTTTTTTCAAACTGAGATATTTTATCACCGCACGTAACTCACTTTTATCCATAATTTTGACTTTTTAGCAACTCGTTGCACAAAAAAATTTATTACATGCGAACGAACTGACAAAAACAAGTGACAGTCTGCATAAATATAGTGTGATAGACACTCTTTAATTTGAATATCGAACTTGATCCAAAAAGGTTTCATATATATGCACTTCTAAGAACTTTTTGATTCACCCTCGTATATTTCTTGTAATCTGATAATTATTCGTACACAAAATTACGGTTTATTTCTTTTTAATGAATAGCGCTGCCTAATTGCTCAATCACATATTACCATTAGATACCCTTTTTATTAACTGTTAATCTAAAAAACCATCAAACTGGGATAAATTAAAATCATTCAAGGCTCATTACTCAGTAATTTTATATGTTAATATGTAGTAATTGCGACGTGCCGGTATAATGATTAACAAAAAATGTGTTTCTGTAACCGTGTTTCCATTATGTTGTGGCGTGGCCGATTTTTAATCGGACGAGCGTATTTTTTTGCCATCGTATATCCGACATTATGTGAAGGTTTTTTTTGTTTGATGCCCGATAAAATGTCGGTGGGTACATGAGTGAATGTTGTAATAATATAAACATAAAATATTTTCCTCAAGAAGATTTTCAACGAAATTATTTAAATAATGGATAAAAAACTAAAGAACTTCTATGTAAACGTGTATAATATTAGGTAGTAGTCAGTGAACTTTCATAAGTGTCTTCTTGGGGTCTATGTGAATAAAGATCTCTTTTTTTTTCTTTTTTTATTTTCAAAAATTGACTTAAACAATTTGTATGATGTCTGTTTTCATGTTATTTATGGTAACTTTAGATCACCGACATTTAATCGGGCTAACACCTACTTACATAGTGTAAACGAGCTCCTAGAATATACTTACTGCGTAACGTTGCATGACGCGATTAGACATTTTTTTTATTATGATGGCTAATTTCGCGGCGTAAGTGACGTCTTGTTTTTTTTAATTGATTTTGTTTTATAAGCAGTCAGTGAAGCTGATGAGGTTTTAATGAGCAGATACACGTTCGTTTTTGCGGGATTTATTTTGTTATTTTTTTTTAACCTTTTGGCTTCGCACGTTTATTGCATTTATACAGTGTCAAGTATTACTATGTTGTGCCCTTCTTGGTTTATGTAGGTATCTATTGGACATTTTGAAAATAGGATATCCTGTGAATGGGGAATTTCGAGAATGGAGCGCTCTACGTTTGGGATATTTCGAGAATGAGACGTTCAGTGAATAAGACTTTTGACGACACTGTTTAAATTTGAGAATGACACATTTTGCGAGTAGGTAAATCATAATTACGTCATTCATCCCGGCTTTGGACTTTTATGTAGACACATTCTCAGCCTCTGAAGTAAGTAAGGTAATAACCAACAGTAAAAAAATAATTATCAAAATTAAAAAAGGGAAAAATTGGTAATTGACATGAACGACCCGATCCTTCGAAACTCATCCATGGATTTTCTGGGAACTAATGTGTAAAAATATATTTTGACAAACTTGGCCTGTGGACCAATGGGAATGACCCTCCGGTTCTTAGCCTGATGGTTAGCGCCACTCCCATCAGCTGAATTCATTCTATGATTACCTACCTTTGAGACCACAATTAATTATTGCGCAAAATGGCCGACATAGTTACATTTTCCTTTATAAAGCAATTGAATGTATTACTAGCTAATATAAATGAACTTAATTGACTACAATCTAAATAACGTTGTTCAATTTTCTTAGCAAATGCAGCTGGTTGATTGACGCTAATTTTATTAATTAAGTATTTTACGTTAATGTCTAACAATCTGTCATAGTTAATTGAAATAATAGATTTAGTACCTACATTTACAGATAACTTATACCACAGAGTATTAAATTCTTTAAAAAAAACACGATACATCCAGCGGGGCTATGCAGCACAGTGCGGATCAGCTCGAGTTCGTTTCATTTTGACGTTTGATTGCCACGGGACTCGTCATTTCAATACGAATTACGAGTCCCGTGGCAATCAAACGTCAAAATGAAACGAACTCGAGCTGATCCGCACCGTGCTGCATAGCCCCGCAGTTCTACGAAGACCATGGGCTCACAAACATGCACCATCATCATCATCATCATTAACCCATATCGTCCCACTGCTGGGCACGGGTCACCCCTCACTTTCGTGAGGAGGGTTAGGCCATAATCCACCAGGGAGGCCCGGTCCGAATTGGTGGATAACACACCTACCTCCGAAATAATTCTCGGGTAGTCATGAGCGGGCAAAAGCGGGTGATAATTACATAACATGCTTTTCACAGAAACACATTGGTACGCGGCCGCACTGGGATTTGAACAAAAAAAAACAAACACCCATATAGATCAAATACAAGAAACCTATTAGAGATAAAAATATCTACAAGCAGCTCCTCTAGTAGCGGATACTTTCTACTGCAATATAGTTATCGCCACTTAATAACATAATATGGGAAGCCACCGTCCCAACTCCTAGTTACTCCTCTCCATGCGTGGTTGTCTGGAAGAGATCGTTCTGAGCGATAAGACCGCCCATTGTGGTGTTTCAATAAACAGTTCATCTATCTATCTATCTATCTATCTTCACTCATCAATCTCTCAACCCGTGCACTTAGCACTGGTTTACAGAGCTACCAAGTTTATCAACCAATCAACAAGCAGTGCCGTTCTGCCATAGATATAGACGTAATAGATGCTGCTAATTTTTTTTTCTCAGTGACGAGACGAGCAATACTTTCAGCTGATGGTAAGCGCTACGCCTGCCCATAACAGTGACAGCACCACCCAGAACTCTACATTGCATAATCCTGCGCGACACTGTACTGCGCTCGTCACCCTGAGACGTCGGCTTAACAAGTCTCATATGCCCAGTAATTTCGCTGGAAACAGTGCCCTTCAAACCGGAACACAGTAATGTTTACACACTACTGCTTGACGGATGAATATCTGGCAAAGGTGTGGTACTTCCCCAGGCGGTCTCTTGCAGAAGAGGCCTAGCACTACTAACTAGTAAACTGTTGAGTAACCATTTAAAAATAAGTGTTCATTAACAAGCTTTAAAACACATACAAAGAAACAGTCCCATAATTCACTACAATAATACGTCAAAAGCGTTTCCTGTCGATAAACTAACGTGATTGCTCATTTGGTTGTGTGGTCTGAAACGAAGGTTCAAACCGATAAAGTAAAACGTCATTAAAACTTTGGTGTGGTTGCTGAGCCACCACCTTCAAACTCTGTCGCCTACTCGGGTGTTTATTTATTTACTAATTATCAATCCAGAAATATTAATTTTACGGGATAAAAATTATTCTATATACTAATCCAAGTAATAAACTATCTGTGTGCCAAATTTCACCTAAATCTGTTTTGTAGTTTTTGCGTGAAAGAGTAATAAAAATCCATCCATTCTCACAAACTTTCACGTATGTAATATTAGTAGGAAGGACCGGATTTGCAAGTTCAATTACGACTTTTTACCACATCACATAACGCCAAATACAAAAAAAAAATACATAATTAATATTCTTAATTTAATTTTTATGATTATTTTTTACAACGAACTGCTTTCGTGACGTAGTCAAGAAACGTGACACACACAGTGTAAACTATCCAACGAACTTTAAACTGTTTTCGAACTGGCGGCATCTATTTCCTCTATATCTGGTGCGTGCTATCTAGGCTTCATACATCAGCTCTCGAATGCCGGAGCGGACGCAGTGACGCTATCGTGTATGGAGTTCATTAAAAGTTTTTCTCTGTCAGTTATGGTGTGCGAAGGGAAAAATAATATTAGATGTGTTTGCAATTGAATTGAATTTGCAATTGAATTGTAAATTTGTTGGTTGTCATTTGTTAAATATGTACATATAATACTGCTAGCTGCGCCCCGCGGTTTTACCCGCGTTGGTTATTCCACAGGAACCATTAATTTTACGGAATAAAATGTATCCTATTTGTTACGTAATACAGATAATCGTGTGAAAATGTGATTGGGCGACGTGAAACTAAGTTGAGAGGGAGATATGACTTAGTGAAAATAGAAAGAGAGAGAGTTACATTTCGGTTTTTTTTTTTTAATAATGTTTAAAAAAAAAATTGAAACTGTATAACCGTGGGATAGGTTCAAAAAATGTTATTCTCACAATAGAACAAGCGCACTTAATAAAATGAAAAAAAAATATATATATATTAGTGCATGTGTAAAATCAATAATGTTTTATTTGAAGTTTTAATTCCACCATCTGTCAGCACACATTTCGTTTTTTATTACGCTATATCATATTTTACATTAAGAATACATGTTGAAAAGGAAAATCACTCGCTTTTCGATGAAGGAAAACATCGTGAGGAAACCTACATGCCCTATATGTGCTTCATTAATCCGGACCGGATCCCCGTGGTGGATTTTGACCTAACCCTCGTCACGAAAGTAAGTGGAGACCCGTGCTCAGCATTGAGCCGATATGGGTTGATAATGATGATGAATTTTCTGTACTGTGTTTATTTTTTTTATGTACAATAAAGAGTTTTCTATTCTATTCTATTCTATTCTATGATTATAGAAAAGAAAGCCATTGAGCTTCTTGTCGGTTCTCAATTGGATGTATTTCGACTCCGATGACTGAGAAATGTGAGTGGATTTTCATTAGCGCCCGCGTTGTGAGTAAAGAGTTTTGAACATTTCGACATAGAAGAATACCCAAAAGAATTCAAAGAACACCCGCTGTTGAAACTGAAACTGCATTAATGCAAAATATCGCAATTTGTGGTATTAGTGGCAAATTACCACTAATGACTGAAAAAAAAAAGCGAGTGTTCCGAAACTGGGTCGACGGTGCTTGTAACCGGCCACACCTAGTTATATTACGTGCTATGTAGAGACAGCAAACACATAACATGCGGGTTTTGCTACTGTTAGGGTTTGTCAATTTGTAACAATTAATCGATATCAATTAACCAAATTACTTAATACCTCTTTATGCTGACAACTTTTTGGTTGAGATCTTTTTGGTTGAGTAGTCGGACCTTAGTCGGACGAAAAGAAAAAGAGGAAAAAGGAGGAATGTATGTCAGTGCGGCATTCGAAAATTGGAATCGAGCGAACGACTTTGTTATTTTAAAATACATGTAATGAGATAAGATTATAAGATATATAAGATTTGTGGTAGCCTAGTGGGAGAACGTCCGCCTTCCAATCAGAAGGTCGTGAGTTCAAATCCCAATGCGGGCACGTACCAATGTGTTTCTGTAAAACATATGTACGTAATTATCACTCGCTTTTCGGTGAAGGAAAACATCGTGAGGAAACCCGCCCGAGAATTATTTCGGAGGTAGGTATGTGATCCACCAATCCGGAGTGGGCCCCCGTGATGGATTATGGCCTTACCCTCCTCACGAAAGTGAGGAGAGACCCGTGCCCAGCAGCGGGACGTTATGGGTTGATGATGATGGTATAAGATTTTTTATGAGTAAAATAAAACAGCGAACGTGATAAGTAATGCTTTATCATTTCTTAAACTTACATCGACGGAGCCTAGATTAGTGGTACCTAGTCTTACACTAGAAGTAGAATAGAAATAGAAAAACTCTTTACTGTAAACCAGAAACAAAAATAAACACAGTACAGAAGAATTACAATAGGTACCGTAAAACGGGGCTACTTTGGACATATTTTGACAGTTTTTTGGGATTTTTTTATTTTTAACATTTAAAATGAATGGTGTTTTTGCTCCAATAGAACAATGTCTCCTTTGACAATCAATCTCATACCAATATCAAACCCTACAGGCCCCCCACAATTTTATATATATTTTTTTTTAAAGTGTCAAAGTAACCCCACAGTGGGGTTTCTTTGACAATGTATTGAAATGCAATCATCGTCAAAGATCTAAAGTGTAAGGATTACTTTGACATGATTTTGATAAAAAAATATTAATATTTTATTCATTATAGAGGAAATTGAAATTAAAACAATGAGTTGGTGAGATCAATCAGTCATTTTTATCCAAATAATACATAGCCGTCTTTACGCACCACACTACAAACACCAACGACGAACACGTTCAAAACTAGTCCGTAGTCGGGCGATGGCGACACATTGTACTCTCCCTGCTCCCCCGCCGCCAATCAAGGTCACGAGCGTTCCTTCCGCACAGGTTTATACCATTATTTGGCGCGCTGTTAAAGTAGCCTCAAAAACTGTCAAAGTTACCCATAATGTTAAAGTAACCCCGTTTTACGGTAACAACAACTAGCTACGTGACGAAAGAACAGGTCGTCCGAGTTTTTATGCAGTTTAAACTTCTTTAGGCGCGCTGAGCACTTTTCTGGTGAACAAAAATTATCAAACTCGCGTCATCGTAACCGAACGTTTTCCATCAACCAAAGCTCCATTGTGTATACAGGATGTTACAGAATGGCCCTATAAGTACTCAGCAGGCTTGTTTCGATCAAGCATGTGAATTGTTGTACGTGTGCAAAGGTTGAATACATCGTATTTAAAATTCCCATACAAAAGTATAATTATGTTTGTCTTGGAAAATTGCGACGGCCCTAAATGTTTGTTTACCTACTATCGCAACGCACCTAAAAGTGGGTAGGTATGAATATCTAACCATGTGTCGGACTGACGTGCGCCGGAAATACCCGAATACCCTGCCCCGGTTCTTTATAGGGTATTTATGTAACGCCCTGTATACATGTATTTTTAGGGAAACAAAAAAAAATTGTGTCAAACAAAAAGTTCTTTTTTTGACTGTGTAACGAGACGAGCAATACGTTCACCTGATGGTAAGCGCTACGCCTACCCATAACAATCGCAGCGCCACCCACAACTTTGCATTGCACAATCTTCTACGGCACTACACTGCACTCGTCACCCTGAGACATCGGCTCTAAAGTCTCATATGCCCAGTAATTTCGCTGGAAACAGTGCCCTTCAGACCGGAACACAGTAATGTTTGCACACTACTGCTTGGCGGATTTTTGATTTGCAGTATACTCTGGTCTATCTAATGGTAAACACTTCTCCTGCTGTCCGTACATCGCACACGCCACCGTCTAATGATCGCCGATTATGCAGTTTTACAGTTTTTATACCAGCGCACTGCAATTAGCACTGGTCGATACTTAGCCGATTTCATTGTAACATTTTACGTTGCGATAGATTGGTATATTTAAGTGAAAACGATTCAGACATAATTAGCTGTCTTTTTTTTAAACTTCAAATGAAGAATAGAATAGAATAGAATAGAAAAGCCTTTACAAAAAAAAAACAACCACAGAAAATAATCACAGTACAGAAAAATTACAATATGTAAACAAGGGTAGTGATATGGGCGGTCGTATAGCTGACAGCGATTTCTTCCAGAGAACCTTGTACTAAAGTTCTAACTTAACTGTAATTTAAGTAATCGCCAATTATTATCACTTAAATACAGTCTCGTGTAAAGAAAAGAATATCACTTGTACAAAAAAAAGTTGAAAGTTTGTGTGTGTGTGTCCTTTCTTCACGCCGAAATGGCTGAACGGATTTTGATGGAATTTAGTATGAAGATACTTATAGGTCCTAGAATAGAACCATGCTTTTTATCCCGTAATTTTAAGGGTTACTGCGACATTTATACATAGAATCGATAATAATTTTCTTTTCTTTACATATCGGATTCACCCATCGCTTCTCTCCTGACTTTGGTTGTAATATTTAAAAAAAAACGGAATTTTGGCGGTAAACCGAAAATGTTTAATACTTGACACTAGCTATATGCAAGAATTGTGAGAAGCCAAAACTGAAAAAAAACGTAAATGCTATGAAACATCGCCAAATAACGGATAACCAATTATCATTACAGTAATGACGCGCGTACACTTGACCTTTTGTATTTAATTAGCCTTAATTGTTTATCTCATTTATTACAATTTGAAGTAAATTGCTTTAATCTGGTGATAATAATATTGTAATTTATTTTTTTTGTCATTAACCACACTCCGTGTTACGTAGCCGTCCGATGTCCAGAATGATGACACCGCATTCCACAGCACACCGTGCGACCGGCGGCGATACAGCGGAACGCAGACGCAGCAGAACTGTCCCATGTCTCTATATACTGTAATGCCCGTAACTTAGGTGATTTAGGCTCCTAACATCGTACCGAACGTACACACTTTTAGCTTAGGATATAGCCATGTCACATTTTATTTTTATTGTACTTTTATTTGACAGAATGACGAAACTAGCAAGTCGTTCACCTGATGCTAAGCGCTACGCCGGACCATAACAGTCACAGCACCACCCAGAACCCCGCATTGCATAATCCTGCGCGGCACTCCACTGCGTTCGTTACCCTGAGACATCGGCTCTAAAGTCCCACACGCCCAGAAATTTCGCTGCAAACAGTGCCCTTTAAACTGAAACACAGTAATGTTTGCACACTACTGCTAATTATAAACAAATGTGAATAATACTGCCTTTAGAGCCGATGTGGCACAAAAGTCTCATATGCCCGTAATTTCGCTGCAAACAATGCCCTTAAAACTTGGAACTTGAACTATAATAAACCTAGTTTAATCACATTTGGGGTTTCTGTGCACCCTCCGGCTGCGGCCTCCTTAACTGCCGGACACTCCATACAAAACAATATTCGACAACTCACACTTATGAATGAATACGCGCGTTTGACGCGTGTATTAAACACGCGTCAAACGCGCGTATAGGTAAGTACTGAAACATTATACGCGGCCAAAACAAAAGACAACGCGCTAGTATAAAGATTCATACGAACCCGTTTGTCCATTACATTTGGGCTTGTAGTATACTGCCTCCCAATTGCCCTCCGATTGCGGGTAGAGGAGCGAGGAAGCGGATCATCCGAGTCGGAGTGTCCTTTCTGTACATAGTACTAAATACTATCTGTGACATGACATAATGATTTACCTACTCTTCTCGTTAATTTCTCTCTCAAAGACTTAAATTAACTCTTAATTAGTACTAATTGTTTATGCCCAGTGATTTCGATGCAAACATTAACCGGAACACAATAATTATTGCTTACAATTACTGGCCACATAAAACTTTAGAGCCGATGTCTCAGGGTGACGAGCGCAGTGCAGTGCCGCGCAGGATTATGCAGTGCAGGGTTCTGGGTGGTACTGTGACTGGTATGGGCAGGCGTAGCGCTTACCATCAGGAGAACGACATGCTCATCTCATCACTTAGTCAAATAAAAAAACACTTAAGTGTCATATAGGAGTATATAGATAAAAAGAAAAAAATCTATTATTTTAGTACTTTAACTTGTACTAAATGACCTTTTAATTCTACTAAAAGGACTCTTTACTTCTGCATATGTACATATAGCGAGAACAATTTAGTTTTAATAGGCACCAACCTGCGTCTCAGTAAGGCTCAGCGCCTGTGCCAGCTGCTTCCTCTCAGCTCCCACCACGTAGTGGTTCTTTTCGAACGCGTGCTCCAGCTTGAGGAGTTGCGAGGGGGAGAAGGCGGTCCTGATCCTCTTCGGCTTGCGGAACGGCTGCAGCAGGAACCCGGGGATGTCCGGGCCTGGAAGGAAATGGTAGAGCTTCAGTCTTAAATTTTTTAATTATCTAAATCTTTAACTATTAAGGATTACATAACGCCAGTAAACTTGCGATCCCCGTTTCACTTTTTTTTTTCAATAACGGAATTCCGTCATTGCCTAAGTAATTTGGCGTAATTGGGCCGCTGGATTTCGATCCCGAGCAAAATACCTTTACGATAAAAATTACGAAAAAGAAACAAAATGCCAACATACGAAAACAAAAAATAATTCCGCACGCCCTATCCTTGCCGAGACGTCCTACTATTAAAATTAAATTAAACAAAGATTACCGCTAAACGACCGCTCGCGGTCCCACATACATACACACGTGTAATCCATCATCCACTTATGCTGTACACGTCGAGAAATATGAGGTAATGAAAGACTACAAATTATAGAGGAGAGTTTCGTAAATGGTTCTCAGTTTGCGTTGGGCATCGTATGGGTTAAGTTTTGAACCATAGTTAATAGCTGGTTAATATTCAGTTTTAATGAGAGCTTTTTTAAATAAATAGTAGCTTATTTTTATGTTATTTAAATATTTGATTTAATACCTGTGGCTTAAGATATTCGGACGTTAAAATTTACTTTTAAGCGCACAGATAAATAATTGTTAAGAATAAACAATTAAGCAATTTCCTCTTTTTAATATCTACATCTGAGTTTCAGTTACTAACGCTTTTATAAATAAAACCCTAACGCGTTGTATAATTTTATTTTGCCATCGAGGATCCTTCTTTACCACAATTATAATCTACTGTTTCTAAATGACATAATATGAGAAGTTAATTGCCTCATCAGCTGTTAAAATTACCCCAACACTTTGCAAGTTAACGTTTCAAAGGTTAATACTGCAAGACCTCATTATAATGACGTCAGTAATACAGTGCACTTTAAGTTTGTAATAGGCCATTTTTACGTTGCCGTGGGTGGCTTAATTCAGCATGCACTAACCTTGCGCAGGCGTCCACGGCTTGACATTTGCTAATATCATTATAATTGCATTCCCCGCCATTTTAGGAAGACCTCTTGCAAAGTTTACATAGACGATATTTTATATGTCAAGCTGGAGTGGCCATTTAATTCCCAAGTATATCAATTACTGCAAAAGCGTTGGACATTTAAATTGAGATATTATCTGTATTCTTTATACCTATTACTAGGTGCTGTCCGCGTCTTTGCTCATGATGATAATTTTATATAGTTTTTTTTTTTTGTTTTGGCTGCGCAAGATTATTGCATTTAGCAATATATCGATAGATACAGATTTTCCAGTCATGATTTACAATTATTTACAAACAGTTTTTTTATTACAAAGTCGGATTTTACTCGTTAGATATACCGTCAGATGAAATGTTTAACATAGCATCTAAGTTAACAAACAGTGAAAACTGTATCGCAATTGGTTAAGCTGTACTGTTACGTGGTTAAGCGAAAACCAACAGAGCGTTTTCAGATATGTTAATTTATTTTTAACCGACTTCAAAAAAGGAGGAGGTTCTCAGTTCGTCTGTATTTTTTTTAATTTAACATCTTCAATGAACAGACTTCTATACTAGGCTGCTTTACTTTATTTATAGAAGCTAGATATATATATAAGGAAGTAAAGAAGTTATCCGCAGAAACGTAATGAGACAACGTGGTACTTATTCACCTAACAATAATGTATGCGGTAATGTATAGCTTGCGGTATGCTTATTTACAATCATTTTGCAAAACTATACCGCAAGTCGCGAACCCCAGTTGTACAGTTAGCAGCAGAAACAGCTTCCATTAATTTAACTTTACAAGTGCAAAATTACTAATATTTTACCTAGAACACCCCCTGATATAGACAGATAGGGTAGGTTAGGGGGTGATTCCCGCACAGGGCAAAGATTTGTGTGAACCACTTTGCTCCGAGTCTGGATAGAATAGAATAGAATAGAAAACTCTTTATTGTACACCAGAAACAAAATTAAACACAGGACAGAAAAATTACAATAGGTAAACAAGGGTAGTACAATGGGCGGTCTTATCGCTGAAAGCGATTTCTTCCAGACAACCTCTCCAGACCTAAACTGGATCCAGTAAAGATTGAAAATGGCAGCAACCTAAATTGAGTCGCTAATAAGCCATTTAAGGTTGAAAATGGCCGTAACATAAAAAATAAAACGTCACGGTACGATTTATGCGACGCGATTAAGTTTAGGTCCTCAACTGAATCGCTATAAGACGTCATGGTAGGCCTCCAGTGCACTCTTGGGGCCCTGTGAGTAAAGATTTTTAACTTTGACTGTACTTGCTGTATTACCTGTCAGAGATAAATAAACATGTCAAAAGTGGGCTACACGAGTAGAATAATTGAGAAATTATTGCCAGTACAAACGTGGGTATAGCTACAATATAAGCATTAATTTTAAGTGTTATTCTATTATAAATATATTCCCCTATAATTATTGTAAAATAACTGATTTTCGACTTCGTTCGCGAATAATATAATTATATTCGCCTATTGTAATTTTTCTGTACTGTGTTTATTTTTGTTTCTGGTGTACAATAAAGAGTTCTCTATTCTATTCTATTCTAATGTACTTGGAACATATTATCTATATATATAAAAATGTTATGTTGGTTTGTGTACGCTTCAAAAACTCAAAAAGTTCTGCACCGATCGAGCTGAAATTTTAGCATGATATATAATCCGCATCAAGGATTGTTTTTATCTATTTTTTTCATCAGTGACATATCAGCGAATGTGCGGATGTGCCACAGCGAAGCGTGCCAGGGTACAGCTAGTATACTTATATTTTCTAAATGCTGAAAGATGTAGAAATGAAACAAACGCGAAAGTTAAAGTCAAGTCAATTCTTACATGGTAATTTATGATTAGGTAAATAGTAGTTTCTACTTACATTTTAATATTTACTTAGAAATAAATAAATAACAAATAATTCGTCACGATCACATACATAGAACACACACACACACACACACACGACATCCCTCTTTTTCATCAGAGGTTGATTGATAAATAAAAATCACTAAAAATTTCATTAAGAAACTTACAAAACCTAATAAAATCATCATTATTATCATTTATTTAAATGTCATCCATCACTGAAGCAAACTGAACAGCACTTTTAACTGAATCAGGCAGCTGATATTCCTATGGATACTATAGTCGCGGGCAATACCAGTGTTGCCAGTAAAGGATAATCGCAATATAACGACAATTTAATAAAGAGGTAGGTGTCGTGTTGTCCCAAATGCGTAGATTGCGTGTTACTCTGCAAAAGGTTTCGAGTTATTCTCGTAATGAATGTAGCAGATCTCGAATTGTATACAATTTAATTACTGTAATATATAAAGTAACTGGCAATATATTTTTTTGCTACCATACAGTAGATAGTGGTGATTTATGTGATGGCAACCTTGTAGGCCACTGTAATATTAATTGTCTATGAAATGCAAAAAAATAAGAATCCCTTTGGTCCATGGGGTCCAAGTACGAGGAAATTTCTTAAGCAAACATTTCCTCGGTTAGTCGTCGCCGCTGGTGACAAGAGGGCTGGCTCATTTCTCGCACAGAGAATAGCTATTGCTATTCAACGTGGAAATGCAGCCAGTGTTCTTGGCACCACGCTTCATGGACACACTCTTTTGTTAGATTTTTAAGTTTTTAGTTTTAGTTAGTCTTCCTTTTATTTATATTGTTATTTAAGTTCTGTCAATAAAATAATTTATTTCTCAAGAACAGTTTTTCTTATTTGAGTAGTAGTTCATTTTTTATGTATTTTTAACTTTTTTCTATGTATATATAAGTTTTTGACTTGTGAAAGTGCATTATTTTAGCCTTCCAGCAACGAAATAATTTGAGCTTCAAGCTGTTTTTTTCAGTTCTGTAGTTAAAATTTAAAAGTTCTTACGTAAAAAGTTTTTAACACATCATAACAAAATTAAAATGAAACATTTAAGTATATTAGGTCCAAAAAAACATTATTATCTAACAAGATAACCTAAAGACGTGTCACGGAACTAATAAAACTGTTTTATTACCATTTTATAGACGTTCCTCGAAATTATATTAAATAATATCTAATATAGTATTTGTGGAAAATAGTCGAGTTTAAATAAACAAACTGATAATAATTAAACACATAAAATAATTGGTAATTAAGGCAGTGGCGAGGTCACAACGCGATGAACTTAGATGAAGTATTTGGTCAAGAGTGTGATTGGTATGGTCTTAATAAGGTTCCGTATGAACACGTTTGTTGCTGACTGTACTTTCTTGTTTGTTTAAAGTTAGTAAAAAAAGGAATACGACAAAACGTTGGATGAAAATATATTTTTTTCAAGTTTTGTCCCATTGGGCTGACCAGACAGTCGGACGAAACATTGAATGGACCATCAGAAGTGACCAAAGCACCCACATCAATTTAATTCTGTATGACCGAGCTGAATAATCATGTAAATCATATATTTGAAGTTAAACTTTTTTATCGACTTGTGTTTTTTTATGGCAATCGTCACACTATTCTGTTGCGCTCTACCGTCATGAAAGAGTTGACACTTTGACAATGAACTTTTATTGAAAATAAGACAAAGAGTTCGGGAGTAAGAGGTCATCATAGAGTATACAAAGGTTTAAAAAGGTTTTGTATTGACATCTCTTCCTAGTTCTCAGTTTAACCATAGACTTTCACCATAATCAGTAGCCGTCTATCAGTATTGTCATTCTTAAGTATTTATTTATTTATTTAATACTTTATTGCACAGATTAACTTACTAGTACCAATGGCGGACTTAACGCTAAGAGCATTTTCTACCAGTCAACCACCCATAGTGAAGGAGAGACGGTGTGGGCGTGCATCAAAATATCTCATTAAGAAAAAAAAATGGAAAATAATAAAGCTTAATACAAAAAGAACATGAATGTAATATAATATAAAATAATATAATATTATAATAATATATAATAATATAATATTATAATAATATATAATAATATAATATAATAAGTATTAAAAGAGTCAATAATTAAAAGGTAAGGGAATATAAAAGTTCTATATTTTATCTATGGAACCCAAAAAATATTGAATGACTTTTTTATTTATGATTCGATTGTGAAGCCAATCACTCGTGGTGTATTAAAAGCGCGCGTCATCAATTAAAATAAGTTGGCTTCATTATATTTATTACTATTCGATATTAAATCAAGCAATAATCAATTATTGAGCATCCAGTCAGGACTTAATTATTCAGCATCTTCTTTTATTATGTATACATTTTCTCAATTTTTTTTTTCAAAACAGTCATTAATATGTATATAACTTCGTGAGAGCTATTAAATTTTAAGTGTTGAAAAATAATTGGACAACTCCTGTAACAAGAACAACTCAATTTAATTAATCATAATTCTTCTACTCGCTCGATCTCGACATTGTAAATCATTCGTCTAACTACCTATCGCATCACTAACATTCAAAATGGCTGTTCCAGTGTTACCAACCTTAATAAATCTTTGCTTTAAACCCCGCCATCGCTCAGTCGCTCACATGCTCACAACAAAGTGTGCTCAAATTACACCCAATTATAAGCCATTCAATCCTTTTAGTGGTAATATTGTGAAAAAATACAGGCAACAATCGTTGGTAATTAAGAAAAAAAGAGCGCGTAACGAAAGATGACGTTTAGGTGGTGCTACCAACTGCCGAATGAATAGTGAAGTGCAAATATCGATAAGACTGGACGTTAAAATCTTGACAGTGGCAGTTTAATTCTTTATTGAGACATTGCTAATTGACATGACGTGTTTAGGTAGTTGTAAATTTAAATGGCAATACGAAGTTGTGGCAATCTAAAAGATTGATTGACAGATCATGACAAAATCTAACAATGTAAATAAATAATTACAGTAATCAATAATCCGAACTAATGGCTGTTTGAAAATCTGGTTGTTTGGATAATCAAACTGTCTAGATAGTTTAGAATTACAAACCAAACTAATTTTGCTTAATTATCCCTTTTATTAAAATAACTAGTAGGCATGGCATACACACTGTTCGTGATGAACATGGGAAAAGATCTAGATAAGTTTATGCTATGAATAGGACATATAGAAGACGCTATTAATGGCTGATAATAAGGTCAATTCAAAGAGTATCTGTTTTTTTTAAACACGCCACTCTTCTTGGAGGTTGTCGTGCAGTCACGGATGCTGGCAGTTAACAAATAGATTGTCAAACATATTGACAGTCACTCAAGCGTCTGTAGCCAAGAAAAAGCGAAGATTTTTGATCAACCGATTTAATTTTGACGATAAAACTTCAAACTGTATAATATAATATACGGATTTTTATTAACAACTTGCCTATTATAATAATTGTGTCACATAAATTTATATCGACACAGGAACATCACTAGGAAACAATCAAATTTCGAACACAATGGCGTCGGTTGATAATCGCGGGCGTTCAGACCCGCTTCGTCACATAAAGACTCTTTTGTCAAAGCTTCTGTATAAAATATATTTTATAATTTTGTCTTTTTTATTTGTGACGGCAAAATTTAATGTGATGCGCGTTAGACCGGTTTGATTAAAATTGGGTTCATTCACAGCACAGTGGGTCCATAAAAATAATATTGTCGGTAGATAGGGGTGGCAGTCAATTGAAATTGGATAAGGGATGTGCAACATTGGAAGTGTATGGAGTTTATTTGCCGAACAAAGCGGGAGGGCGCGAAAAGGGACAAATTATTGGATAGGTTTTTTGTTGACATTGATAATGGCGCGAAATTGCAACATGGGGAGAGATGCCGCTACCGTTTTTATGAAAAAATATAAGTGGTATCAGATATTATCAAAATTATTATTGATTATTAGGTATGTGGCTTTATGATGAGTTTTACCAACCTCCCTGTATGCCAGCCTCTCTATGCCACAGTAGTAATTAATAAAATACAATAAGTTCTATTTGGACCCGAACTCCTTGAGTGTTTAGAGGAAAATAGAGGTTTGAGGTTATTATATGATCATGGCGTTAGGTATTATAATTTATATTTTTATAATGTAACGTTACATTACTAAAGATAACCAAAATAGCCATGCCACTAACTAAGCAAATAGTTATTTCAACTATTTATTAACTGACCTTCTTTTGACATACAAAGTATGTATGTATGTAATCTACTTAATATAAAATTATTATACCTACTTATCTATAATTACTTTACTTGTAAGTATACGTTATTAAGCCATGTTTGTGAGTGAGGAAGTATATTCAATAAGGCATTATATTATATCTTAAAAAAACAAAACGTTTTTTTGTTTATTTTTTTAAATTTTTTATATTTTTTTTATCTCAGTTCTACATAAAGGTCGTTGATTTCACTTCTAGTTTTAGTATCTCTAACTGAAATGGGCACATAAATGCTGCTGATAAATGCATTTAATTTTTTTGAACTCAATATCGATGAAGTGCAGGCGAACGCGCGATATCCAGTTAGTATATATAAATCAAGTAATGATCCACAGCCATTATCAATGTAATTATGCTATCGAACTTTTAATTACAGCTAATGGGCTCGACACTCGGTGGACTACTTTGTAAGAAGTCAGAAGTTATCAACCTATAACTACGTAATTATGAAACGCGGTCCTCGGGTCAAGATGGTTTCAAAATAACTATTTTATTACATCGACACAATATTAAAATTAAGATAAAATTAATATGGGCCTAATTAACCCGTTCTGATTATTTTATACTTAATCAATATCAGTATTTTTTTTTAATTGGAACAGACGTTTGAATAACAAGCCAAGTAAGAAGATAAGAAGAAAAAAAGTAAAGAGCTTTTTTTATCTGTATTAGCCCTTAAAAATAAAAATAATGGACCCGCACGTCGAAAGACCATTAAAGAAGTAACGGAATTTTAAAACTAATCCTTCTGTAATATTTTAATACTAATTTGATAAAAATAACAAAAGAAAAACAAAATGCTTAAAAATAAGTAGTATTAACTGAATGACGGAATCCGCAAAAAGGATACCGTTATCCTTTTTAAAAAATGACAATCCACCATAATTTGAAAAAAGAATATCCCATTCCCATCCCGTTAATCTGTTAATTTTTTTTTAAACTAAATACTTTTCTTAAAGATGCATTTGAACTTGGGACCGTTGAGAGATAACGAGTTCTCTTTATCATAATTAGCCATGTCTTAAGATAAAATTAACTGTTTAAAATTAACCGTCCATAAATCGCCACCGCAAAAAGAGCTGGAAAAAGAAAAAAGTTTTAACGTCGATTTTAAAAAGAGAACTGTTCGTAGGTAGAATAGTCTGTGCAAAAAGAGGACCGTTGTGAAAAGAGATCGTAGTAGCGTTGCTGTTAATCTAACTATCTATCCTGTTGCCCTGCTCTGGCATACATCAGGCAAGCAATTAGTCGTGCTACAATCACAAAGCAGTAGGCAACAAAAATAGTAAATTAGCAAAGGCGCGACCTCATCAAAATTCTACTACGGTCCTCTTTTTGCACACACTATAAGCAGTAGGTATATTTACTTAGTCTGTGGTCCGTACTATTTCGTGAATACGTATTTAACTCTAGTAGTCTGTGACTTCGTGATTAGCGCGGGTAATTTGTTTATTTTTAATTTTTTTAAGCCCAACTTTTTTACAAGCAATGACAAGGGTTTCAATGCGCCCCGATAACGGGTTCTTTATCATAATGGTGCCGTGTTTTGAGATAAGCTACTACTTTTTTGTGCCGAACACATTTATTCTGTCAGCAAGAGCTCTTTAGACACGCGATGACGCGATGCTATCTCGTTAATGATAATTTTAGACTGCGGTGGCATAGAAAAGTTGTACTAGAGACAGATACTCCTGCGATCCGTTCCCCGCACCTCTACCCGCGATCCGGAGGGTAATTGGAAGGTCGGCCAATATTACACGCCCTAATAACAAATGACAATAGACAAACGGGTTTGCAAAAACCTTCATACTAGCGGGTGGTCTTTTGTTTTGGTCGCAAAGTATCTTTGAGTAACTTATACTCGCATTTCCCGCGTGTGCGAACGTCTTTTCACTATGTGAGTTATCAAATAAGCCATTGTATGGAATGTCCGGGTATGGCGGTAGTTGGAGATATTTCGAAGTTGGTCTAGATTTAGACTAAGCTTTTTGGTCGTCGAAGTTATTATTATAAGTCAATAAAATCAGAAGCATTAAAAAAAAACTAAATGTGTGGTGGGACACATAGTAGACGTAAACCTTCAACTAATAAATTATTTAAAAATAAAAATCCATTAAAGATATTTAAAAAAAATACGAAACGTAACTCTCTCTGTCTATCTTTACTAACTTTTCAACTCAACTTCCGTTCGCCTCGCCCGATCACATTTTTCGTAACGCATTCACCAGCTTACTCCCCAAGTCAAGATTGCGTAAAGAAATTTTACTTCAAAAATATTCTAAGCTAGTAGTACAGACAGACACTAAAACTAGCTCAAACTAATTATTTCCCAAGTACTTAGCAACAAACTAAGTACATTGAATCAGTGTCAGTACATAAATAAGCCTACAAGATATTTAGATACGCAACAAAATGGCAAAGTGCAAAACGCAAGAGTCATTAGCACTAGTGACGATATGATAATAAATAAATGATTGCTCTATGTAACCTATATAAATCTTAATTACTGAATATAATATGAAATAATTGGTCATCATCAACCCATAACGTCCCACTGCTGGGCACGGATCTCCCCTCACTTTCGTGAGGAGGGTTAGGCCATAATCCACCACGGGGCCAGATCCGAATTGCTGGACCACCTATCTACCTCCGAAATAATTCTCGGGTAGGTTATGTGGGTTTCCTTGGTACAGCATAATTTGTACAGTAATAAATTTAGCATTTATTTTAATATACCTATTATGTACAGTTTTTCCGGTAACAGAGTGAATGCATATTGAATTATAGATAGAATAAGCTTATGAAAGCAAAAGGCATGGCAACAACTTAAGAGCTGTCAAATTTTGATTTAGTTTTGTTTGGGTCAACAGAATTGGTACCCACCAACTCAATTTATAATATTTTTAAATGCAAATAGAGGCGCTATAGAGTATTTATGAATTTATTTATCCCAGTCAAACACTCCTATGTATATAAGAAACGATTTTTAATACAAATTAAAAACATGTTTTGTGTTTTTTTTACGGATCAACTGATGTTAAGTGATGCGCTCAAAAATGCTACGATGGTAGATGGTATCACCAATTATAGCTGCTAATTCTACCTTGCACTGGTATCATTGTCATGATTATTCCAGCTTTATATTTTTAATATGCTATCTTTAAATACATTTTACTACATCTATCTTAATATAGTCATGCCTACTATTGATAAATCCATGTTAAAAAGCTAGGTGATAAATTTATAAAGCCAATTAATTTATATTGGGAATCGTAATTATGTCATTCCTATTTATTAAATATTTATTTTATTGCAATCTACGTTACACCTTCATAAATTTATTTCGTTATTTTAAATTTAGACAATATTTTTAAGCCATTACCATTAGCCACCCGCCGGCAAAATTCGTTCAAAAATTAGCATTGAATTTCTAATAATTTGAAATATAACATTTTATGTTTCAGTCTCTATTTCACTAAGTATCTTGTTGTTGTTTATGTCTAAGAAGATGTCATATTAATGCCCAATAACTTTATCGGTTAATAATTGAATAAAATATATTATTGTATTATGTTTTCCAACAGTTGTATAGAGCTCCTATCAAATTTAGTGTCTGTTTCGAAGTAGATGTATTTATTTTATATTATACAAAAACGATAAAATAATGATAACCTATAATAATATCTGTAGTGATGGTATTAAGGTATTAAGTTCTATAAACATGGTTATCTAATTGTTATTGCAACACTGGTCGGCATCATCATCTATCATCATAGGAAACAGATTGATTTCTTCTAAATTTATCTCATTAGTACCTACTTTATTAATTTGTTGTTTATTTTTAAATTTTTATCTCATTATTCCTTAGTTTTAAACCACGTTAACTTTAATTATTGCTCTCTTTGTAACTTGGATGTAGTCTATGCGTTTTAGCAAATGGTCTTTGACGTCAAAAATGCATATTATTTATTTTTAAGGCATTTCTAATAAATTTCATTAAGTCCGACTATAAAGCTTTATCGGTAAATTTAAATGTATAATTATGTGTTTTATTTGAATAATATTAAAACACGAACAATCATAATTATTATGTGAGACAATGAGATACATAGATGACATCATTTCTTTATACTAATTATTATCATCCCCAAAATAATTTTACTCGAAGATATCATTATTATATATTATGAATTTTTGATTGAAGCATCTAAAAGTCCGAAACCATCTGAATCACGAATAATTATATTAACTTAAAAACTCACCTCCTGGAAACCTGTGAGGGAATATCCTCCCGTGCCTGTTAATGAGCCACGGATAGAGCTGATAAGATTCCCGGGGTACAGGTGCGGCCGGATGAGGCGGTGGGTGAGGTGGCAGGGGTCCCCCAAAACCCTGCTGCTGGTGCGCTATCGCAGCTGCCAGTGCAGCCCCTTGGAAATGAGCCAGGAACTGATGATGATGACTCTGAGCGTCCAAGTAGGGAAGCCTTTTCAACTCAGGCGAGGGGAATACAGCTGGCAACGCGCTTGGTCGTAACAGAGGTCGAGGTGAAGGACTTCGAGGAGAAGCCACGGGGGAGGGAGAGCCAGGACTCGCCAGCGGTGGTGACGCGTGCTTCGACCGCTCCGATCCCCCAACTATACTGTCTATACTGAATCCGATCTTCGGCTTCGATGGCACCGCCACCACAGGGGTCGGTGCGAGAGGCATCATGCTTTCACACACAACGGGTCTGTCACAAAAAAACACCAAATCAGAAGCACATGTCACACAGAACACAATCCATTTTCATGACGCGAACGCGCGATACGAACGCCAAGGCGGCGCGCGGCCGAATGAACCCTCCGCTCGAGACAGACGCCCGTCGACCGGTTAAAAAAAATAGCTAACATGGACTCCGACGCTGCTATTGGTCTAAATCACCCGATGGGTGTCGTCGGCGCTTCGAACTGCACTCTTTATTTGAATATCTGTGCTGTTATTGGTGGTTCTTGATCGTGAAGGTGTTGTTTGAATTAGGAGCGCTTTCGCAGTGGGCGGTTTTAGTGAAGAGCTTGTGATTTAACCGTCCGTTTGGCGTGTTACGTGAGATTTGTCTCGCGTCGGCGACAGGTGGAGCTTTTGAATTTAGCTGGTTATGATTCAATTAGGGCGTCGATGGGTGGCGAGGGGACTTGTTCCTTTTGGGATAGTTGAGTCGTTTGGTGCGCGCTCGCGTCCGTCGGTGTAATACTTTTTAATTAGCCACGATGCTTTATTAGCTTAATGTCGACAGATAAGTGAGAATTTTTCAGCGGGTCTTGAAAATAATTGATTTGGCGCAAAATGGCGACGTTTTGGCGACGTTTCCGCGCCGCGCCGTCGCGTGCGATTGTTCATTTTTATCGTCCGTAAAATAATCAGGTGAATAAGATTGTTTCGTAATGTTTAAATTAATTTTTAATGAAACTCGATAAAGTTTGAATTTCACGCAAATTTTACGCCATTATAAACTAAACTGTGTTTGGTAAATAGTTTGATTTTTTAATTAAAATCGTTATGGTTTGACTTTGGTAAAATGTGATTGATTTTTGTTTAATAAATATTATAGTTGCTTGTAGAAAAATCGTTTTATTTCCAAGATTTCAATATATTTGATTTAACAGTTATTAAATAACCAAGTAAAGGGGTTTTATTTGTTCACCAATGTTAGTACTTACCGGAATTATTTCGAATAAGTATTAAGTTTATAAAATTGCGTCTATATTTGTGAGAGAAACATTGTAAGTTTTTTGTTATTTAATCATATTTTTATATTAAACTAGCTGTGCCCTGCTACGCTTCGCTGTGGCACATTCGCACATTCGCTGATATGTCACTGATGAAAAAAATAGATAAAAACAATCCTTGATGCGGATTATATATCATGCTAAAATTTCAGCTCGATCGGTGCAGAACTTTTTGAGTTTTTGAAGCGTACACAAACCAACGTAACATTTTTATATATATATAAGATATGTGGAAGGAGACGGTATAATAAATCCTTACGATAACGAGCTCTAAAAAGGGAATACCTACATAAAGGTTGGTACCTACTTGTATAAACAACCAAAAAAAAATTAACTACCTGGCAAACATAAATGAATGTATTCATAATTAAAAAATCGTCTTAAAATCGTTATAATTATCACCAATTTCGCATTAGTCATATTTTTTATCGCCCACTTTAACTCTACCATTGTTAAAATAAAAATATGTTGCCAGTGTAGGAACTCTAGGGGACCGTCCATTAATCACGTGAAGCTTGAAAGGGGGAGGGGGGGGGGAGGGGTATGGCAAAAATCACGAAATATCACAAGGGGGGGTGCAGTAAGATATCACGTGTTATTTATGTTTTCTCGTCAAAATAAAAAAAAAATATATTCTAAAAATTTTAAGAATCTTTCAAAGACTAAAAAATACTCGTGAGGGGGGGGGGGGGGGGGGGTATTAAACCTCACCACGTATCAAAAAAAAATCGGGTTAAAAATGCTAAAAAAACGCGTCCCTTATTTATAGGTATACTACCTTTAAAAAGGTTGATTGGATATTTAGCATCTTCGAGAAAAACTATTAAAACATATGAATGAATTTCAAGACTTACTTAGTAGTCTTGAAATCAACTTTTTAACTTTTCCCAATATTGAAACGGTTCTTTACGGATACATTCAAAAACGACCAAAACAAAATGAATTCCTTATTTACCCGCTCCCTTCAAAGTGTTTCCGATGAGCTCCGTAACTGCCCTTCTGGAATATTCACCCGTCCGGCCCGACATGGATATACAGGGGGTATATTGAAATCCTTTATTTCCTTATGTTTTCCACAGATTCTAACTAATTTTAGTTTTTCCAGCTACCAACCTCAAGCAGAAAACATGTCAAGCCTCTTTCGGGGTGTTCCAGAAGAACCTCTCAGTTCTAATCTATACCAACGATCAATATGACATGTAGCTTAGAAAAAAAAAAAATGAAAAAATTAAAAGTGGAAATCAATTGGTAACGTATCATACGGAATGCGAAATTCTTTGCAATTAACGTGGTGCGTGTCCCCTAAGGTGGGAGATTAAATTTTTTTGGTACTTATTTAGGTTTTCGGCCTTCAACCGGCTAACTATTGTAAATTACATGAAACAGGCGACAATAGTACTTTTTTTTTTTTTTTTTTTTAATTTAATGAATGGGCTTTGTCGCTTAGCGACCACATCGCCCAGTGAGACAAAAATTCAACAGTAACACATATATACAAATATTTAGCTTAATGCTAAATCTACTAATCTATACAATTTTATTGCCTGATCTGACATCGGGAACGCAAGAATACTGTTACAATATCCAACATCAAGTATACAGTCTCGATAAAACCACATTTTTCTATAGGTGTCATTCCGCACACACTCCATCAGGATATGTTGAACGTCTTCGACTACCCCGCACTCGATACAATTAGGAGATGGGACTTTCTTCATCAGAAATGCAAACTTCTTTGATGGAATGTGTGCAGAGCGTAGCCTAAGAGCTGTCACTAGCATTTTCCGACTCAAGAGATTGACAATAGTACTTAGATCATTCTTTAATATTTTCCGTAGAGTTTAACACTAACGCGGCTTATAAATCAAATAAGTCAATAAGCACTTCAGTCGTCAGTTTAGCAATCTGGTGCATTAGTGTGGAATATCCCAACAGAATATCATAAATAATGATTTATGATTGTTGCAAATTCTGTTATCATTTATCATTTTGCATGCTTAAAATCTGAATTTCCCACCATAAACGAAACGTACTACCTTAACACTTTGACTGATGAGCCGTTTTGCTTGTCTAGCCACGCGTGCGGCTCTGCACGCGCCATAGTGTTTTCCCATACAACAAACACGACAGTTGTTTTTTGCCGTACTCGTGGCAAGTTATTAAAAACACGACAGTTGTGTTATCAGCAGTGAACGTGTTAAGGTCTGCAGCCGCCTGCATAGCGCACAGGTGGTACCTACCACTTGACCGTCATATTTATCTATGGTTTAGGTATATCATTACGTTCCAAAACCAACTCCACTCAAAGGCGGCTAACACTTCATTACAAGCCGTTGGAAACAGTCGCATTATCACGCCCGGCGTTAAGGGTGCGGTCGGAAAACGTGACTGCATTTGAATAGCTGAACACAGGCTTTGTTAGAATACGGTAGTCGATGTTGCCAGTTGCAACTTTGTTTTTGAAGTAAAACTTCTTTACACACGCTTGACTTGGGGATTAAGCTGATGAATGCGTTACGAAAAGTGTGATCGGGTGAAGCGAAGGGAAGTTGAGAGGGAGATATAAGTTAGTGAAGATAGAACGAGAGGGAGTTACGTTTCGTATATTACTGCAGGGGCCAGAGACAGAGGCGCGAGCACACGTCCTCAAATTACTATAACATCTGTGTCCAAAATAAGTACCCACACTACTAACTACAGTTGGCGTCAGAAGTAACTGAACATGTCCTAATCACTTATTAAATTTTACTTACGCAAAATATATTTTTTTCGTAAAATTTAACGTACGGAGATATTCACTTACTTTTGAAGCCGACCTATTCAATTTACCAACAAGTCCGGGAAAACAGCTCTACCTAGCAACACTGAACTTAAGGCTACACACAATAATAAAATATCAGATATTTGTACTGATCCATTATCTCTATACATAGGCTTTGATAGCCTAGGAAACCTAGATAAAATCTAAGCGTAAAGGGGTGATTGCAATAGGTTTTATGGCGCAGCTTATCGAGGCTGACAACCTATGCCTTTTAGCATTTAATTTTATGCATATTTCTGCTACCTGGTGACGTTAATACCTTTGTAATAAGACTAGCTGCGCCCCGCGGTTTCACCCGCGTAGTTCCTGTTCCCGCATGAATATGGGGATAAATATAGCCTATGTTACTCGCTGTCAATGTAGCTTTCCATTAGTGAAATAATTTTTGAAATCGGTGCAGTGGTTTAGCCGAAACCTTACTTATTTCTATAAAAACTTTCATCGCCTATTTTTACTTTACCCCATAAAGGGTAAATTTTTTACAAACTTTGAATGTCATATTTAATTTTATTTAATTAAAAGCTTAAAAAATAAGTTTAAAGCTTCTAGCTTCAAAAATGACGAAACTTCCATACAAACTTTCATCCCCTATTTCAAACTTTTACAATGCTTTTTTCGCATTAAAAAGTACCCTATGTCCTTTCTTAGGCTCTAGACTATCTCTGTACCAAATTTAATTTCAATCGGTTCAGTAGTTTAGGCGTGAAAGAGCAACAGACAGACAGAGTTACTTTCGCATTTATAATATAAGTAGGGATAGACAGTTTTAAGAGCTATCGAAGAATAGCTTGGGACAGTGGCGGATCTAGGATCTTAGTTTTTGAAGTATGAAATTTCTTTACGCACGCTTGACTTGGGGAGTAAGCTGGTGAATGCGTTACGAAAAATGTGATCGGGCGAGCCGAACGAAAGTTGAGAGGGAGCTATAAGTTAGTGAAGATAGAAGGAGTAGAGAGAGTTACTTTTCGTATATTTAGGAATGGACCGCTGGGTTTAGGTGAGAGGAGGGGGGGGGGGGGGGGTGAGACCCTTAGTCCCTGAAACCGATTATATCTTTAAATAAGCGAGTCGTTTATAATGTTGATTGTTTTCGGCTCAGATTACTTAATGTAATGAATTTTGAACACTATTTTAGCATAAGCAGAGTTAAAATTGTACTGAGTTTTATTGTGATTTTAGTGATGTACAAATACACACTTATCGATAAATAACACGTTACTGTTTGCAAGTCGATAAAAAACAAACGACGAGCCCACTCGTCATTCGTACACCCGTACAACTCCAAGCCTATGGAGATAGAATAGAAAACTCTTTATTGTACACCAGAAACAAAATTAAACACAGTACAGAAAAATTACAATAGGTTAGCAAGGGTAGTACAATGGGCGGTCTTATCGCTGAAAGCGATTTCTTCCAGACAACCTTTGGATGGACAGTAAAAAACATTTTTCGATAGTAGGGTGGGTGGCGTACTTACAGTATTTAACAGACACAATACATTTAATACTTATGTTTTAATAATACACATACACACTATACTCAATAAATAATAAATAATAATAATATACACATATTTATAATATACTACACACATGATTATAATAAAATACCTAATACCGAAGATACCGGAGATACCTAATTGTTAACATCAGATGCAAATCGGACATCCAAATAAATGATCTAGCTGTAACATAAACAGACTACTATCACCCTACTATCGAAATATGTTTTTTACTGTCCATCCAAAGGTTGTCTGGAAGAAATCGCTTTCAGCGATAAGACCGCCCATTGTACTACCCTTGTTTACCTATTGTAATTTTTCTGTACTGTGTTTATTTTTGTTTCTAGTGTACAATAAAGACTTTTCTATTCTATACATTAGGTAGTGGTCATTTCCGCAGAAGACGTCTTACGTTCCCGTAGCCCCGACAAAAGGCGTCTCGGTGGAACACCCTGGGGATTAGGGGAAATACCGTCAGACTAGCTGGCGGGGAGTTCCATATAACCACCCGGTCTTACCCCGGGTGGTATGCGTAATGCATTCCCCAGGTAAAAAAGGTAGTGGTTATTTAGCGTTTGAGTTCTTTAAGCTATGGTTTCGATATTTTATATAGGTGTTAACTATAGTCTTTCTTATAGTTTAGACATAAATAAATATATTACAGGTACATAAATAACTAATGTAATTATTATTTTGTGCAAATTGGCTTAGGTTATGTTACGATGACTTTCAATATCAGCGTTAGTAGATGAAATTAAAATATGTGTGTACATAGTTTTTTAATGATAAATACTTAGTTATCTACCAATCCGGGCCAGGCCCCCGTGGTGGATTAAGGGCTAATCGTCCTCATGAAAGTAAGGGGAGACCCGTGCTCAGTAGTGGGCTGATGTGGGTTGATAATGATGACAATGATGAGTGAATATTTGAAAAGCATTTAACACAGACTGAAAAATATTTGAAAAAACACACGCACACATCACACTTTCGTAACCCAAGCACTACACCAATGTATCTATCATTGTCACTGTAAACCTCGACCTTTAACAAATCGATACTATCCCATCACTAGCGGAATCGATCATAAACCTTTGTTTCGCAAGAAGCGTGTGCGGGCGACGCGGGCGGTCGGCGACACATTAGCCGTCCATACCGGTATATTTAGTTAGGTTAATCGATTGTTTGAATGGCATTTTATCGATAAATCTCCGAGAAACGTAAGCACTAATTTCATGTGTTTAATTTTTAATTATTATAAAACACCAGTCTCGCTTTTTTACTAAAATGATGAGAGTATAGTCCTTACCTAGCTTGCCTGTAAGAAATTGCTTATAGTTATAAGGCCGACCGTTGTACAGCCAGCTTTGTTTAGTAAATTGTTGTTACCTTATTATTATTCATACATGCTACGAAATTTTATCGATAAAAGTGCAAAATGTTTCGCACATTAGTGATGGAATGTTTCTGTCGATATTATTTGGTAACGGTCCTTCGTGCGATTTGATTCTTCAATTATATTGGTGGAATATTATCCGCTAAGTGTTTGTTAACGTGTACGAGTGTAGGGAAATGATACAAACCCAAAAAACGTGGCATCTACCTATCTACATATTAAGAGAAAAAGGTAAATGACAGTTAGTAAATTTCCTAAAAATCATTAATTAAAGTTCAGTTTCTTCATAATTTAGTGTTTTCTACAGGTATTCCTTTTCATAACAGGTAAATAGTAATTATATTCACCATCATCATCATCGTCAATTTCCATTGCTGCCCACGGGTCTCTCCTCTTACTCTTAATATTATAAATGGAGGAAAACTTCAAAATAAGTACCGTATGTGCCTACTAGGTACGTACTGCCTACTGTACACTGTATTAAGTATTGCATAGTACCTACCTCTAGGGAAGGGTAACAAACCAGCTTATTTTTATCGATACCTATCGATAAATCTCGACACACTCCGCGGCCATTTTGTTAAACACGACATTTACGACGCACCGCGCACCATTTAATGCGTAGCACCAGATTAATTTCATATTTTGTAATTGCCGCCTCACTTCCGTTCGGTTTAATGAGAAAATGGAAGTTTTGTTTTGTTTGACGAGCTTGGTTTTACCACCATGTTTGTATTATGTTATTATGTCGTAGGTAGGGACCTACCTATAATGAACTGCACAAAGTTTTTATCTGAATATTATGAGGTAATAATTATTGGCTGTCTGCGCGTAATTTCAGTTAATTTTTCTGTGGAAGCGTCTACGTAATATTAATTCACTATACTGATCCAAGAATTCGATTAACAGCTGATAAACTGTACTTTACTGTGTAACTAGGTACGTAGACGAACTACTCGCATTTAAGTTACCTATTTATTAATATTTTACCTATTATCTATGTTTTACGATAAACAACATAAATTAGACCCTAAAGGCCTAAAGCACCTGTCAACAAGCTTATAAATTTATCTTGGAGTACAGGTAGATTAATACAAAAAATACTTGGCTCGGCACACGCTGCCCTTTTCGAAGTACTTAGGTATTTATTAATAACATAATAACTTGATCGTAGAGCAACTTATAGGGTCCAATATAAGGAATTTCTTCTGTAGTACTAGTACTACTGTAGATATTCATCCGCCAAGCAGTAGTGTGCAAACATTACTGTGTTCCGGTTTGAAGGGCACTGTTTCCAGCGAAATTTCTGGGCATATGAGACTTTAGAGCCGATGTCTCAGGGTGACGAGCACAGTGCAGTGTTCTGGGTGGTGCTGTGACTGTTATGGGCAGGCGTAGCGCTTACCATCAGGTGAACGACTTTCACGTCACGTCGCTCAGTGAAATAAAAAAAACAGTCGACATTTATTAGGCTTACAATCCTAAATTCGGCTAAAACTGAAATATAAATGTGAATCGATATCGAATCGAATCGATTTCTTATCCAAAAGTTCTGATTTTCCGCTTTTATAAGGCTATACGTTAAGTTATCGTAGACGTCGAACTCTAAGTACTATATTACTGTTCATGTTAACGTCCATGATAATATCAGCAAGTCGTTTCGAAGTTACACTATTAGGTAAATACTAACAGACGCAATTAAACCAATATTTACATGTATATAAATATTAAAAACTAATATAGTCAAATATTGCCTGTGCAATGTACATGACGCCAACAATAGCTCATTAGAGGCCCCTCCCTCAGGCTAGCATAAATAACTACCCTCCACTTATTTCTGTTGGTTAATTCCTTTAATTACCTACCAACAGAAACGTTCAATTACGGCTTGAAATATAAATGACGGAACAAAGATTATTGGCAGTATGGGTGATTGAGACGTTAGCCTGTAAAATTACTTTTTGATACCTCTTTGTGGGCATGGTACGACTTGACATTGTGTTAACTGTCATTGTAAGTAGGTACCACTATACCTAATGATATACCTCTACCAATGTACTCTGTGGTGCCTGTGCAAAGTTCAACAGAGAGTTTGCTATGGATAATGGCAGAATGTGCAGACTGCACCATGGCCAAAGAAGAAAAAAAAAAGATTTTTGTTGATGTTTCGGCGGGAAACCAAAAAGTGACATCTATATTTTATTTTGTTTAATATTTTGCTCGAACTTGTATTAATGCGTTATACTTACGTACTATTGGTGGAATTTGAACCATTACCTACTTTTGTGTTCGCTAACCTGCATAAGTGTGGGCATGTTATTCAAATCCAAATAGAAATCAATTTCCTGTATTCCTTGAATAAGGACAAAGAGTTCGTTTTCCAAAAACAATTTAATAATTTCTCTATTCAACCTAAATTCTCATACTGTTGATCACTATTGCGACGAAACGCCAAAATTCGAGTTGTACCTATTTATTCTTAATTACTTATAACTGAGACGTAACTCACGCGTTGAAAGTACGTATTTTAGATGGTTTTGTTAGGACGTTGATGTATTGTGGGCGGGAACTAGGGATGTGCCTTTTAAAACAAACATAATTATCGATATTGTAATGGGATAACCATTGAGGTATCATTGGTAGGGAGTTCATATTTACTACCTACCTAGATAATATACGGTGTAACTGATTCGCGCGTCTAAATAATAATCGACAAACGTCGACGTTTCGATCAAGTTACATTGACCGTGGTCACGAGGTTTAGGAGACCATTGGAAATAGCGAGAATAACAATGTACAAAATTTTTATTAAAATTTAAAAAAAAATGGCATTTTTTTAATACTAAAAGGGTTGTTGCACACAGGGATAGGTTCCCATTGCTCATTATTGTCTAATTCGACTAAATTTATATTGAAAATAAAACAGAACTAACAGTTTACTTAGCTAGATTCCCAATGACACAGATATAAAAATATTATCAGTAATTGGTACTAACCTAGTTTATTTTATCACAGCTTGCTACCTCAAAACTCAAATCATTTATTGCTAGTAGGCAAAAATAATGGACTGTCAAACACTGAAGGCTCATGTAGGTTTAAAGAGAAAAATTAAAAATAAATCAAATATTATGATTAATCGTCAATAGTTAACTAAACTAAACTATACCATCAAAGCACACATTAAATATTACTTATTCTCGAGTACATAAATAATTACATTATTACGATGATCTATAAAAGCTGTATACAGCGACAAAGTTTGTAACTTGTCCTAAGTTACGCACCATTCAGCCTACCTACTCTACAACCCTATTTGTATTTTTTTAATGATTGCCAGCGGCCATGGTCTCAGGTTCGTTCAGCCATACCATGTAATTAGGTGGTTATAAAAAGTTTAGGTAATTAATTGTATTTTCTTTGTGAGCACGACTGGCTGCTATTGTGTGTGTTAAATTGATATTTATTGTTGACATTTCGTGCCGTGAGCTGCGATAGTTAATTATCGTTAATTTTCGTAAGGCGGATTTCTTTTTTTTTTAATTGCTATGTAGGATGTGGGTAGTGCTAATTTGGGATTTGTTTAGTAGCTTTTAAAAGTTGATTTGTTTCTCATTCTTTTTAAAAAATAAAGCTGTTGGTTTACTAAAAAGTTTTATTATTCATAACAGTAAAAGGTAAACCTACTTATTTTTACACTCTTGGTTTAAAGATTACCTACCTAGAGAGAACAAATGAGTCTAAAATGACTAAGTAGATAGGTAGGTACCTACTGTTAAGAATAATAATAATTATACATATTAAGAACATGAAAATACTTTATGGTACTCTTTTATTTTACGCGGCAAAGCTTCCTCCTTTTTGGCGGCAAACCGAACTGTCAACTGTCAGCCGCATCTAACGTCACCATAGAGTATGGCCGCTAGAGATGTCTCTTGGCAAGGCGAATCAACAATCACCGGTAACAGTATCTAAGTAGGTAGAGGTTCCTATTGTTCAATTCAGATTCGTAAACTCTATCTATCCTTCTGTTCTGTTATCTTCGCTCATAGGTAACATAGCAAACAGCCATTAAAGCTTACAAAATCAGCCAAGTTCTAATACCAATTAATTTTCTTCATCATAATTATAACTGATTGATCTTATTAATAACAATGCAACAATAACAAACGGCAGAGCCATTGTGGCCGCCACTTAAAGCAGTTAATAACGTCGAATGGCGTGCGTGCGGCCATTCCTCGCCCATTAATTAGCAATTCAAACATATTTAGCATAATAAAAACGACTAAACTTAGTCCTGATTGCGTTTGCGGGGTTAATTAATGCCTTCCATGCGGTGCGAGCGGCCCCACACAGCGAAGTAGAGGTACCTAGGACGTGCTTTAAAAATGGCGCGCATTTTGTGACTATAATAATATATAGGAGTGAATGTAGGTATATTTATATGGAACTTGGAAGGTATCCAAGGGCTCTATGGGTACCAAACTACTAATATTTAATATAAAGAGATAAAGTTTATTTACTGTAATTTGTAAGTTTTTACCAGAGATTTTAATGATATAGAAACTCTGTGGTTTTTACACAACGTCTTTATATGTCTTCTGAAAATTCTTTTACTAAGAGAAAGCTACAATAAACTTATTATTATAGTGTTCTTTAGTCTAAAGTACATTTGGCTATGTTTAATCCCAAAAAAAGGTTTCCTGCAAGTAAACGAGAATTTATTACTCGGGTGAAACGACGAGTCTAGCTAGTAAGTAATCGTGTTTTAATAACTCTTCCAATATTTAATAAGTTTTGTGGTAATTACAATTTCAAGTAAAGCATTATATCTGTATAAAAGAAATGTTTCACAGGCGACCACTTTATTGTTTCAGTTTAAAAATAATAATAATGTAAGCACTGCGTTGGTTTCTAAACTGTTTCTGAACGTATCTTTCGAAGTCATAATCACCTGACTTTTGACAGGAATGACAGCTGACTCCTGTCAGTCCCTCTCAGTGCTGCTAGCTCGAAAGATTTTCCCTCAAATTTGGGGAGTTTGGTTGGCAGTGGAGGATTTTTGGACAGATTGTTGGGGGATTTTTAGGCAAAAATTAAATTAGCTTGGCTTTCCTTAAAGAAATTGGGTTGGTCAAAAATATAAAAGTGAATATAATACCTAATATTAAAATTTTGTTACCTATTTACTTTCATAAAAGCTTCCTACATAACTTCAAAAAACAACTTACAAACAAGGTTTCAGTTCGAGTTGAACTACTAGTAGTCATCAGTCGATATTTTGAGTCATAAATGAATATTTTCTAAGTACGTTTACATCCACGACGCAGACACGGCTGAATTAAGTATAAGCTAAGTAAGTATAAGTAAAGTTTTTGTAAATAATATGGGGTTTTTCTGAAAACCTTGTTTGGAGGAATTCTGACTAAGTTGTGGGGAAAAACTGAGACTACCATCTGGCCGCACTGCTCTATAGTTTATTAAAAGTTCAACGAACGATGCCGAGAATACCAAGAATTTATAATTTTTCAATGAAATCGTGAATTTATCATGTAAAGAATGGTTGTTATTCAAACAAATCGACACACCCGACACAAATATTAATGTACCGAGGTATCTATGTGATGGGTTACCGTATAAGCGGTACAAAATGTTTAGTAACTTGTTTATTGTTAACTTTCATCATGGGATGCTATTTAGCGTCTTTACCCATACAAAATGGTAAGTAAATTACTGAAATTAAATCTTCCTTACATCTACGCTACTGAAATATTAATATAAATACCAATATTCTTGATAAAACTACTTTTATATGAAATAAATTTTATTCTATTCAATTCTATAATAACTATTACCCAAATGTTGTTTTATTGATGGACTGCATGTTTTTTACATATTTATAACCCTACCTCTTTTCTATATATTTTTCAGAAAGAGAAGCTTTACCTAGCAACAGCCGTTATCAAATATCATCGAAAGAGACCAAAAAGAAACGCTTAGCTGTCCTCGTTCCATTCCGAGATAGATTCGAAGAGCTCCTAGAATTCGTTCCCCATATGTATGAGTTCCTCGACAGGCAAAACATACCTTTCCACATATTTGTGATACAGCAGAAAGACAGTCATCGTTTCAATCGAGCTTCCTTGATAAACGTCGGGTTTCTGTACACGAAGAAGGATTACGACTATCTGGCCATGCATGACGTTGACTTACTCCCCTTAAACAATAACTTAAAATACAATTACCCTGCAAGTGGCCCTATTCACATATCATCGCCTCAGACGCACCCTAAGTACCACTATGATACATTCATTGGTGGGATATTATTGGTTAAAAGAGAGCATTACGAGTTAGTTAACGGAATGTCCAATAATTACTGGGGGTGGGGCCTCGAAGACGACGAGTTCTATATAAGACTTAAAGACGCAGGTTTGAGCGTTACTAGACCGGAGAATATTAGTACTCGAACTGAAGATACCTTCAGGTGAGTTAATTTTATCTAGATTATAAGGCTTTTTGTGTTTTTGTAGGTACTCGTAACCGCTTTGATATGCTACGGAGGCATGAAAGATAAGATTGAGGAAGTATGCAAGATGATGAGTAAAAGAGGGAATGTGAATGAGACCAGGCGGAAAGGATGTGACACTACCACGTGTGGACCCTACACAGCCTATTGGTCTGGAGTTCCAGTTATTGTAGCATGTGGAAAGATGTAGTCTCTGCCTATCCCAACGGGAAAACAGCATGACTGTATGTGTAACACTCACTTTTCGGTTAACGAAAACAACATGCCTAAGAATGATTCAAATCATAGACTATATATATGGTAGACTATATCCTAATCCTCTTCACAAAAGTGAGATAAGACCCGTGCTCTACCTCAGGTAGATATAATATTATATTTTACAATAACTCTATTATAAAGACACTAATCTTAACTATTTCAGACACATCCATGACAAAACCTACCGCAAGCGGGACATGCGCAAGTGCTTCAACCAGCGGGAGGTGACCCGGCGACGTGACCGGCGCACCGGCCTCCACGACGTCGGCTATAAGATCCACGGCTCGCACAGAGTCACAGTTGACGACTTACCCTTCACCGTGGTCAATGTGCAGCTGATGTGTGACAAGAATCTAACGCCTTGGTGTCAGTGTCCGGAGCCCCCTAAACCTAAAAAGCCAGCTGTCTAGAAACAATGAGTTAACAAATGTTTGAGAATCCGATTTTAAGTCACTGGGTGATAAATGCATTGCAGTGCAAACTTTGTCAAAGTTTTAACACATTCACTGCTGAAAACACACACGTCTGTGTTTTCATAATTTACACCAAGCGAAAAGACGCCTGGCGTGCGACCAGCACTGCTGTATTGTCAATTTTATCACACTAGTTGTGAGCGCCCATGCTGCTGATTGAGTTTAGTTACGACACAACACCAATATACCGTAAACACACGCGTAGTGAGCAGATTCGCAAAAGAACCAAAAAAAAGTAAAACAGTGAACGAACAAACAGAACATGTTAAGGGGTGCTACAAGGGTGTTAGCCATACTGTAGAAACAAGGCCAGCTGTATACGGACAGCTCAAGCAGTGTAATGTATGGACCTTTCAACTAGTCGACACTTCAACTGCTTCAGCGGTCTGCTACAAAAACAACAAAATGCTGGGGGCAGATAAACAACAGACACAGGAAAACAGTGGCATCAGAGCAGCAGACAGTTCGAGCTGTCGAGAGTAGTCAGTGGATATATCTTTGAACTGCTCAGTGTCTCATGTATATCTGTGCATAAGATGGACTGCACTCTTCATGCTGCCTGTGTATGGCTGCCCTAAGATATGATGCACCATTTCATGCACAATGTGTTCACATATTCACATAGGCAAGGTTTGTACTATTGTGTTCCACAAAAAAAGTAATATAAAAGTACTTAAAATAATAATTGCATTCTTGCACTGCCATTAATTTAAGGGTCTTCAAGTCCTCTAGTGTAGGGTCAGAAGCAAAATACTAGCAAAAGAATGCATGAATGCGGAACACCTGCTGTCTGCAAAGATCCTCGTGTCCTTCAATATTAATCACACTTGATAAGACAATACTTTTACAACCATCCATGTTTTTTCATTGAAATTATAAAATTGTATATAATAAATAACAATCTAATCTTCAAACTGTGATAATGAGCCGGTTTAGATGAAGGGGAGTTGTGAAATAGCTAATCTTTACTAAACATTTATTTATTTTGTCTTATCAAAAACTGACTTTAAGGTTTACAGGTTTTCTTTACTTAAAAAAAATACAGTCGTTTTGCGAACCACTTCTTTTGAATTGACTTCTTTATAATATTATTTGCTATGGGAGTAAACATACCCCTATAGGACATTGGGCTTTGTTTAGTAACTGTTTTTTAATGTAATTTTCGACAAGAACGTATTAACTCGTCAATGACTTTATTGAAGCAAATTGCGTTCAAACTTTTTAATTAAACAGTGTTTCAAATTCAAAAGTCATTTCGTCACTGTTATTAACTGCGCTGTAATGACCAACTTTGTTCGCACTTAACGAGGAGGCAAAGGCCTCTTTTCTTTTGCAATGAAAAATAATTTGAAAGTCACTTATTTGTATCATATTTTGTTAATAGATAGGAAATTAATGAATTAAGCTCAATATATTCTCTTACCAGTGTGTATAACAAAAATTTGTGAGATTTAATCTGTTTTTCACTATTTAATCACTGAACAGATAATGATGTATGTTAGCCAATGTTGGTTTCTGTATATTACGGCTAAATGTCACCAAAATTGGTTCAGAAGTTATGTCATGCGTGAACCTTCACGAACAAACAAACATTTACCTTATTTTTATGTTATATAAATTAGGGCAAATTGTTTCATCCCTTAGATAAATTAATAGTCAAATTAGAACTAAACTAAAGATAGATTTAAGCTATACATTTTTACTACAGGATTATTAGTTTTGTCATTTTTTTTAGTCATTTGTTCATGTAATTTAGCTAGAACAATTTTTATATCGAGCGACAATTGTAAATTAGGTAATAGGTTAAATATTTATACTCATTTTAAATTGAAATTCAGTCATGTTTGGACAATGGAATATTTTCCTGAATAAAATCGATGAAATATATTCAAATATTGATTTATTATACTTCTACCTGTACATGTCAGATGTTATCAGTCCGATGTCGGGAAAATCTTGATGTTGTCGAAATAATCTAAGTACATAGATATAGAAATAAAAATAAATCTCTAAACGTGTTGCTAAGGACAACACTCGAGAAAGGCTGGGCATATTCGACATTTTTATTGTGTTTTTAACTGGTTGTACAAGGTTCATATGAAAATAAAAATTGGGAAAATACATAAGAAAATTGGAAATTTAGGAAAAACTGAAAGTGCTTTTTTCTATGGGATTTTTGTAAAACTCACGATTTAACAATTGTTTTGTTTTTTTAGAATATTCAGTTGTTTTCGTGACAGAACTTATATAACAAAATAAATAAAAGGAAAACTAACTAAAACTAAAGACTTAAAAATCTAACAAAAGATGGGTGTCCATGAGGCATGGTGCCAAGAACACTGGCTGCATTTCCACGTTGAATAGCAATAGCTATTCTCTGTGCGAGAAATGAGCCAGCCCTCTTGTCACCAGCGGCGTCGACTAAACGAGGAAATAATTGCTTAAAAAATTTCCTCGTACTTGGACCCCATTTTGTTGTTCATCTCACACATGGTCTGTTTTTAACCTGAGAAATGTCGCGACTGCAGCCCCGCATCTGCTGAAATACTATTGTAGCGTGGACTCTACTACTATAATTATTTTCTTCAAAATAAATAAAAAAAAAACACGTTCCAAACCTTAATAAAATAAATCAAGACCGAATATGTGACAAATGATTATTTATTAACTTTTAATTCTCTTCACGTCAGTCTTATATTACTATAACATCTATTACTCTATGGCTGTTAGGTGCGGGGAAGTGGATTGCACGGGGTGGACTGTCCATTCTGTATGTAGTAAAAGTTTAAGTATTCTGTGCTTAAGGTCGCCACAACAACTGTAGTGGCAGGCCTCTTCTGCTAGAGACCGCCTAGGGAAGAAACCTTTGCCAGATATTCATCCGCCAAGCAGTACTGTGAAAACATTACTGTTCCAGTTTGAAGGGCACTGTTTCCAGCGAAATTACTGGGCATATGAGACTTTAGAGCCGATGTCTCAAGGTGACGAGCGCAGTGCAGTGCCGCGCCGGATTATGCAATGTAGTTCTGGGTGGCACTGTAATTGTTATGGGCAGATCAGCTGAACGACTTGTGCGTCTCATCACTCAGTCGAAAAAAAAAAGCAATGGAGTACCTATCAAGTTCATTCATTGCACTAATTATTTATATTTGTAAGACCAGTAGCAGGAGTCGGGGAGTTGGTGTACCGCTTTCCGCTGGGATCGTAGCATGTGGAAAGATGTAGTCTCTGCCTATCCCAACGGGAGAAAGGCGTGACTGTATGTATGTATATATTGGTAAGATGTGACCCTCAGCTCGAGCTGGGCAGGCCCCACAGCTTGAGGTTCCCCGCGTCCCGCTTGCGCTCCGGGGGCTCCTTGTCGTCGCAGGCGAACGCCACCAGGTACCGTGACGGGTGCCACGACACCGTGAACGTGGACGCATGAACTGGGATCTCGGCTACTTTCTCACCTGGGGGGGTGGACAGGATATTTATTTACAGTTTCATCATCATCAACCCATAACCCACCTAGCCGTGGACGAATTGCAGTTAAAACACATTCTATTTTTATGAAAAAGGTGACAAGTAAGAACACGGCTCACTCGCAGCCGAATTAAACACAAATGAAAATGGGATTCATTTGACATTTCCCCACGCTGAGCTATCGGTCCACTACTATACGGGTCTCCCGTCACTTTCGTGAAGCGGATTAGGCTATAAACTACCATGAGAACCCTGCCCGGATTGGTGGACCTACCTCCAAAATAAGTCTCCGGCACGTGATTTTCCTCACACTGTTTTCCTTCACCGAAGAGCGAGTGATAATTTTTTGGTACATGCCTGAATTGGGATTTCAACTCGCCTTGAAAGGTAGGCGTTCTGACACTAGGCTATCACAGCTGGGAATAATAGCTAGTGAAAATTAAAATCGATACTAACCAGACTCCGTGTCTCCAATGTCGATGATGTGATCTTCGCTAGCGGACGCCAGCAGCCGCCCGTCGAAACTGAACGACAACGTCCGCACTGGCCACTCCAGCCTGAAACAACAGGATAATATCCATTACAAAAATCAAAACTCAATGCATGTAGGCAAAAATAATGCACTTTTACAAGTCAAACACTTAACACGTTCACTGCTGAAAACACAACTGTTGTGTTTTTCATAACTTGTCGCCAGTACGGCAAAACACAACTGCTGTGTTTGTTGTATGGGAAAACACTATGGCGCGTGCAGAGCCGCACCCGTGGCTAGACAAGCAAAACGGCTCAGCAGTCAAAGTGTGGTGTTTTTTATAACTTGCCGCGAGTGCTGGGAAACACAACTATTTTGTTAGAGGTACGGGAGAAAACACTACGGTGTGTGCAGATCCGTAACCGTTGCTAGACAAGAAAATCGGCTCAGCAGTCAAAGTGTTCAGTCTCGTGTTCATTGAGAACACATAAAAATTAAATCAAATATGATCAACTTAACTAATGAGTAACTTATTACGGCTTGAGTTTAAACGCACGAATCTCGCACAGGAAAAGGAAATTCCATTACCACTGCTTCGGAAACTACTGCTACTTACTACCACTGCTTCGGAAGTATGCCCGTAAGAGAAGACAGCAACAAGAAACTCTACAGGGAGGTCACATTTTCAATTTTCGTCAAAAAAACCCAATATGCAGCCATCCACATTTGATAGTCATACCTGGAGAATACTCGGAGACACGCCAGCTCCTGCACGTCCCACAGCGAGACGAGGGCGTCAGCGGAGCCCGTGGCGAAGTACCGGCCCGTGGGGTCGTGCTCTATGCAGATGCACGTACTGGGGTGGGCCTTCAGCACCGTCTGGAGCTCTAGCGTTGGATAGCTGAAAACACGAAGTAATTTTTTTTAGATCACTTTTTGATCCTGTAAATTTACTAGGATTCAATCAGGAACTACGAGGATCGAGGAGGAACTGCTTTTTCGCAGTCATGACCCCACTTCCGCTCGCTCTCTCGTAGGTGATTCCTCCCCCCACCCCCCGCGCCTTTCCCCGCCGCCGGCACGCAATCGCGGGGCCCTCAGGGGAAGATTGCTTAGGGCATCAGGTTACCTTAATCTAGCACTGGAGACTCATATATGGCTGCAGTGTTACGTGTACTTACGTCATTATATGGACACATCCGAGACCGTTTGTCAAATAGAAAAGGTCAGATGCCTGGTTCCAGGAGATCTCGTTAACTTCAAAGTTGAATTGTTCTTCGCTAACCTGAAATATATTTTCGGTAAATGAGTTATTTTAAAAGCTTCAGTGGCATAGTTTGGGTGAGGAGCCGACTGTGAGGCATCAGGTTGCATCTTCGATTCCTGTGCAGGGCAAAGGTGAGGGGGACTTCACGAGAGAAGACCCATGCTCAGCAGTGAGACGATAAAGGTTGATGAAACTCAAACTCAAACTCAAATCATTTATTGTAAATAGGCAAAATATTGCACTTTTACACGTCAAAAAAAATAATATCTTATACATAAGTATAGAAATACAAAAAAAATAAGTCAAAATATTATGATCTACGAAACTAATGATTATTATCTAATTATGGTTTGAGTTAGAAAAAGGATATTCCCCTTTCAAGTGGTGACTCATGCCTGAATCTCGCACAGGAAAAGGAAAACTCCATTGACTCTATCAGTGCTTCGGAAATACGCCCGTTAGAGAAGATAGCACCAAGAAACTCTACGGCGATGTCATTTTTTAAATTTTAGTCATTCTTTTTTTTTTAATCCATAATATACAATATAAAAATAAATTATTCTATTGACAATATTATGATATAACATCATTACCAATGATGATGATGATGATGACTTACCGATTTGTAGGTTTTTGTATCAATAAAAGTGACCAAATCCTCCTTATTGCCGACAGCTATGGTGTTCCCGTCAGGGGACCAGGCAATGTTAATGTTCTCTCCCTTCGTTGGTATTGACGTCACGGGTTTGTGTGTACTGAAAACATTATCGCCACCATCAATGCTAGTCCTCTCAGACACCCTTTTGGTACTAGTAGGCCTCTTCTGCAGGAGACCGCTTGGGGAAGTATGGATATTCATCTGCCAAGAAGTAGTGTGAAAACAATGCTGTATTCCGATTTGAAGGGCAGTTTCCAGCGAAATTACTGGGCATATGAGACTTTAGAGCCGATGTCTCAGGGTGACGAGCGCAGTGCAGTGCCGCGCAGGATTATGCAATGCAAAGTTCTGGGTGCCACTGTAACTGTTACGAGCAGGCATGACGCTTACCATCAGGTGAGCAATTTGCTTGTTTCATTACTCATTCAAATAAGAAAAGACAGTACAGTAAAAGCTCCTTATTCGCGGTTCCCTTATTTACGATTTCGCTGTTCACCGGTATAAAAATGACGTGTCGTGTCGTGATGCATCAGAAAGGGTATCGGTTTCATACATTTAATATGGTAGCGTTCACATTTCTCTGATGCAGTGTGTTGTGATGGCTTGTGTAAATGTATGAAACCGATACCTATCTCATGCATCACGACACGACACGTCAGACAAATGTGAACCCAGCTTAATTCACTCGAGTCACTCGAGTAAAGTCGCATCACTAGTTGTGTCTGCGTACGCTATTATGTTCATCGTGTGTTTTCATTTTCTTGTCTTGTCTCTAAATAAGTACGTTGTTCGCTGTTGTGTGCAGTTGTGTCAGAATAAATGTTTTTTCTTTCTTTCTTTCTTTGTTATTCAATAAATTGAATCAATTGTTTGTTGTCATCCGTTGCAATTGTAATATATTTGATCTAACTAGACGCCTTCTGTTATCTTTGCGATTTAAAATGTCTAGTAAAATCAAAAAGAAAAAGGTTCGCGAATGGAAAAAAAATATATTGCCGCTTCGAGTAAAAATAGATATGTTGGACCGTTTACGCCTTGGCGAATCATTTGCGTCCATATCACGCTCTTTCAATGTTAATGAATCAACAGTTCGATTCATTAAGAAATCCGAAGACAAAATTAGGAATTCCACTTATTCAACCTCGCTTTCAGGAAAAGTTGTTCGTGATCCAGCAATTGAAAAAACGGAAGCTGCGTTATCAATATGGAAAAAAGAAAAGGGTGCCCTTAATATTCTTTTGATCCGGAAGAAGGCAAAGCGCCTTTACGCACATTTTAAAGACCCTGGCGAAGAACGTGCAGGTGGATGATTTCGGGCATTGGAGGGTTGGTTTAATAAATTCAAGGTTCGACAATTATTGCATGGTATTAAAATTAGTGGTGAAGCTGCATCTGCAGACACTGCAGCAGAACGCTATCCAGAAGAATTTTTAAACATAATCGCTGATGGTGGATACAAGCCTGAACAAGTGTTTAATGCAGATGAGATTGCCCTCTTTTGGAAGAAAATGCCAAGCAAAACATTCATATCCAAAAGTGAGTAGACCGCCCCTGGTTTCAACGCCGCAAAGGATAGGGTTACTTTGTGGCTCTGTTCTAACGCTTCTGGAGATTGTATGATAAAGCCACGACTGCTTTACAGATCCTTAGATCCTCCTGCTGCAACTCAAAGCTTGATATTGCAATGGAAAAAACTGTGGCCTGCTTTCTTCGAAAATGATGAAGAATCTATGGAAATTCAAACTTCAACTGCAAACATTGTTGAAGCTGTGAACGGAATAGGGCGAGATGGATTTGAACAGACAGAATCAAGTGACATTGAAGAGTTGTTTAAATCGCAAGACCAAGATTTAACCAAAACCGACTTAGACGAAACATTAAAACTGCATTCCAATGGAGAAGAACCTTCCACAAGCACTGAAAAGGCGACCTTACACCCAAAAACCCTTAGTGAAGGTTTACACATGGCAAATCAATTATGTGATTTTTTCATGAAATTTGACCCATCTAAGGAGAGAAGTCTTATTTTCAAAAGGAAAATTACTAGCGCCACTGCCGAATATCAATCCGAATTGAAGGACCTTTTAAAAGATGTAAAACAAGAGAAAATTACTAAGCCAGATAATAATAAATAGGCATTGTTAAGAAAAAGAGTTTTCTTATGTGATGAAATTAATTTTTAGTATGATTTTTACTTTTATTTTGAGTTCTTGGAATGTTTCCCATACATACCTATACGAATTGCCATTCCATATCCACGGTTTTTGTATTAGCGGCATATTTACGGAACATATACCCTGCGAATAAGGAACTTTTACTGTACACGAGCAGTTGATAAGAACTGCTCCACTGTGCGGCAACCAAACACAAAATAGGTAGGGTAGACATCTGAGCAGTTGACAGCTGGAGAAGTCGAAAAGCCTGGTGTATGTCTTGCAACTATCCAAGCCTGGACTGCTTCAAGCTACCCTAATATAGCATATTAGTTGTCATAGGATAGAATAGAATAGAAAACTCTTTATTCTACACCAACAATAAACACAGTACAGAATAATTACAATATAATAATGGGTGATCTTATCTCTGCAAATGGCTCAGCATAGTTCCAACGATATAACAAATACATGAGGAAGATCCTACATAAATTTTATTAAGAGTTACCGTGTATCCCATACTCGAACAGATTTGTCACCGCTGGCTGTGCTCAGTAAATCAGGATGTGAAGCGTGCCAGCAGAGCTGGTCCACGGACCCTGTGTGTCCTCTGTATACATATTCTTGAACCTAAATAAAATAAAACAAAAATTTGGTTACAAAAAAAATAAAAAATAAAAATATGACTAGTAAGATTTTACTAACCAGTCTGCTTCTTTCCAAGTTAAACGTGACTACGCTTTTATCAAAGGAGCCCGAAGCGAGCTTCCTTCCATCACAAGACCAGCCGACAGAATGCACTTTCGAACTATGCGATATATACTCGCGTACCGCATTATGAGATTCAAAATAGGACTTCAGTTCGCTGAGCTCTTCAATAGGAGTCTGCCCCTGTTTTGATTCCTTCATTTTTAGTATTTAGTATTTTCCGGCAAGGTTAGTATTATTTTAATAAAATTTTAACAGTTATCACACGATGTTTATTTACTTCTTTTTTTTTTACATCCTCTTGGTTTGCTACTGAATTCTGAAATGTCACTGTCATTATGTCATATCATTCTTTGAGGTTGTTAATGATATCTCTTTTTTTTGCAGTCCATCCGGATGTGTTTCTCCAGAGAGCTATTTCCGTTTCCACATACCGGATTAAAAAACTAAGGTTCGTAAGAAATGTGGGATCACATCCAATCACAATGTGGGTGTAAGAAGGTAGCAGTTTCACTAGGTACCAGTGGCTGGTGTTGTGTAGTGGTGACGTACCTACTTAGTGGATGGGATAGACTATAAAACTACCTAAGGTACTGACAATTAATAAAACACTTTATCAAAGAATCAATTTACTATGCGTATTGAATAATTCAAAGACCGACACCGAGGTATTCACGTTTCCACACTTTAATTTGGGTCATAAAATAAGCCATCGGTGTAACCCAAAATGCTATCATGAAAGCAAAGTGCACAAGTTTTTCCTGCAATCAAAACATAAATGATTATTATTAATGCCAATGTTCAAGAGAAGCATGACTGGTTACTAGATAATATAAATATCCATTATCGAAGAAGTCTCAGTGCTCAATCCATGCCTAAGCTGCGATTTAATTCAACTGACTCTTTGATTGAAGTAGGTACTGACCACAGAACATAAATTACTTCTATCGGAGCTAGGACAGCTTTACAGTCTGCTGGGTCCAGTTGAGACTTGGTTGGCTCTCAACCTTTTGACGAGCCTAGTGATCTAAGCCTAGTGATATTTGTGGAAGTCCGTTACGCAAAACGCTAATAATGCTCGAACTATGAGAGGATGTTTTCTGCAAGTCCCCCTCGAGGTAGCTCGATTTGATTAAGGGGATTAGCTACCGGAAAAAATCCTGTAATCCCCTCGAAGACAGCCTAGGAGTTTTTTTCGGAATAATCCTACTTGACCACAGAACATATCATTATGGCATTATATAAGAGCTACACTTACCCCAAATGAACAAAAAACCCTGGGCGGAGTGCTCATTATGTGGCCAGACTGTGCCCAGCCCCTTTTGGGCATGCAGTAAGCCGGCAACAGCGCTTTACGCAGAACTCCTCCGCAATTCCTTAGAAACATTTTAGTGAATTATTGGCTACAAAATTAGTATTTATTTGCTCTTTATTGGCTTTATCTTTACACAGATCTTTTACGAGCAGAATTTTGCGCGGTTAGGACTGATTTATTAGTTGACAGTTTTCTAAATTCAAACCTGAAATTCAAAAAGTCAAATGTAAAAGAATACGCAACATTATATCAAGATAAAAAGTATCCTATGTCCAAGGAAGTTTCAATAAAAGGAATCAATACTAAAATGCCAAATTGTCACTTGTTTTGTTCACCAAACCACCCACAAAGCTTTCAAGCCATGGCATACGACAATCTTGTAGATCACGAAATAATAAAAACCATACGAAGTTTTCCGTTTCATTCTCTCTCGTGTAAGCTGTATTACTAGATGTGAATAAGAGAGCTATGAGACAGTTGTTGCTTTTAATCTTGCTTCTAATCTAAATAGTTTTCTTATTCTGAGCCTCTTTCCCCAGGGTTGTTTTTCATGGTTCGTTCATCCGTGAAAACGGTGCAAACTAACAGTTACTTTAGTGTTTATAATAATTGTTAATAAGATACAAATGCAAAAGCGTCCTCGGCTCCTTACAAAGATTAAATGAGCTCAATGAAACGCACGCCTATAGAGGTACCTACAAATAAGGTTAGATAAATCTATACTAATATATAAAGCTGAAGAGTTTGTTTGTTTGAACGCTAGGATCTCATAAACTACTGGTTCGAATTGAACAATTCTTTTTGTGTTGAATAGTTCATTTATCGAGGAAGGTTATAGACTATATAACATCACGCTACGACTTATAGGAGCGGAGCATCAATGAAGAATGTGGCAAAAAAGGGGAAAATATATTGCTTTTAAGAGAGTTATTGCGGGAAAGCTTGAATTAAGCGGGTGAAACCGCAGGGCGCAGCTAGTAAATAATAAGTTCATAGAATGCGCCTCCCCTTCCGAGTACAACGCGATCTACCTGCATTTTATTATACTTACCGTAATAAAAGTCCTCACTACTATATTGTTATTATAACTAACATAAAAAAACATAAGAATCAACAAATCTCGGTCTTTTTCGATAGCCTAGGCTTTGTGTTGTCGCCTGTGAATAATCTCAGAGCAATAATTAAATAGCACTTTTTAATGAAAATATGTTTTCTTTATATATTTTTTTTCCAAGGTTTTGAATACGTAGGTACCTATTCAAAGCCTTCTCATACCAATCGCAGCTTCCTTACAATGTACATAATATAAGATAGATAGATAGATAGATAGATAAACTCTTTATTGAAACACCACAGAACAAAGAAAACTTAAAACTAGAACAAAACAAATTTTACAATTAGTGTCACAATGGGCGGTCTTATCGCTCAGAGCGATCTCTTCCAGACAACCATGCACGGAGAGGAGTAAGCTAAATTATAAGCTTAATTATAATTTCCATTTAATGAAAAATCAACTTTATTTATCAACATCAACAATTAACAATAATTATTTTTAGGTCAAATTTTAATGCTAACAGTCAGGCACGAACATTCCTCCGAATATACTTATTATGTAGAATCACAGTCACGTAATATGGCTAAAGTACTTAAAACCGTCATAAACTTAAAGGATATAGAGGATATTGAGGCTGGATATGTACCGGATGGACCCAACGATTCCTTGGTAAATCTGGTCCGAAATCTGCAGGTATCTCAGACGATAGATAGGTATACAATCACAGAATTGTAACAGAGATATTTATGTTCATGCTATCGTTCCGTATTAAATACGGAGATGTGCCGCCGCCGCGCCGCGCTGTGTTCAAATGATCGATTCCCAAACATTTTGAAACGCTTCTCGTTTTGCCGTGGCTCTATCGTATGCGGGCGCGGAATAAACCACGGCGTGAGTTCACACAGGCTTTCAGAACACAGCTTCAGAATTCCATATGCTTCCTTACTTTATGAGAACGATTATTTTTGAACAAATAACTTGGGACAAACCTTTTCCGATGGGCATATTTGTCTTTAATACACTCTTCGACACGTTGCAGACTTTTGTAAACGTAAAATGGTGGGTAGCCTACCACATCGGCGCATTCCTTTATGACGAACACGAAGCTTTTCGGAATTTTCGCGTCCATGTCGTTAGCAAAACGTTGGTTTAATGCAGTCATACATGTGAGAGATGTGTAATAATGCCTCAGCCAGAGCTTGTACGGCGGGATAGGACTAGGTATTAAGGGCCTTAATCGTCTAGCTTTAGTGCGATTTTGTTGTTCAGTTAGTTGCTCTCGAATTCTTATCTGCTCTTGAAGCACACTTATGCACACATCCTCCTCTGAATCACTGCTTACGTCTACGTCGTCTTCCTCAGACTTTTGCTCACCCGCTTCAATTTTCTGATTAATAATTTCGATTAGTTTGGGATTTAGTTGCATTTCAGGTATGTCCGGGTTTTCAGCAGGTTTAATATAAAGTTGGCTGATGTCGTGCGTTTCTTCGTCAAACTCGGGATTTTTCTTTGGTAATAAATCTTCCGCGTGAGTTTCGCCGTCGCTACTATCACCGAATAAATTGTATTTGCTATCAACTCCTGCAGTTTCATGATCATTTATATTGCCCGGTTCGTGTTCTATAGTCTCATTATTAGCGGTATCCATTTCAACATCAATACACGGAAGATCTCCTGAGTCTGCAAGCTCATGCGATTCTTTAGTTTGATTGAAGTCAGCTATTGCCGCTTGCACCATATTCGACATCTGATGCAGTAAGTCCTCTTCTACACGAGCGTGATAGGCAGAAATGAAACCATTTATTTTTTGTGTAATTTCTCCTCTAAAGTTTGGCCTATATCCAGGTTTAGTTTTTTTATAATACCTAGGTTTCCTTTTTTTTTCGGGAATGTAATTTCCAGGTAGCGATACCTTATATTTATTGCACGCGTGAATAACTAATTCTTTTATTGCCTCATTCCTGTCTAAAGATTCTGGATTGAGGTGTATTGAATTTACGCTGGAAACATCAGTGTCTTTATCATCCTTCAGATAGTCTTGTTGTTCCGGAATATATTTCTCAGGTATATTTTCACTTGCTCTGACTTCGCCAGGTTCTTCGTTAACAATATAATATTCTGAATCCCTTTCATCTAGCTGCATTTCATCAGGATAGTTTTCTTCCTCTTTTTTTGTTTCTAGCTCTATGAAATCGTCATCAAATATGTTTTTGCCCGCATCCTCTTCCCGAATCGTTAAGAGTTCAATATCTTTACTAACATCTCCAAGGTGATTGGTCACAGAATTAATATTTGCTCTGCTACTATCCGCAACCATAGCGTCATCGCCGCTTTCTTTTTTATCAGTCTCCATTTCAAAATCTGTTATGCTACTGAGATCATTAATAACTTTTTTATCATCGTTGAGGGCAATTAAGCTATTATCTCTTGCTTCTATAGCACTCCTTTGTGTCTCATCAAGGTTTATATTATTGGACTTTACATTTTGCAAAGTTTCAGAATTGGATACATATCCATGATCATTCTCTTTTTCATCACTTTCACTAACCTTTTCAGATGTAGTAATGTGTTCTAGTTTAGGTCGCTGGGTTACCATCCAGTTATGGTTGTCACAATCTTTAACATACACCATCCCTTTACTAAACTGCACTGCTTGATTAACAAATTCAAAGCTTTTTTTGGATTGTTGCTTATTACATTCACTTACACCCGTTAGTATGTTTTTTGGATTTGTCGAATCGAGATCAATTAAAAACATGTCTTTGAGAATATAATCTAAAGAATATTGGGTGAAATCTTCACTAATTAACTGTTTCACAGTAGGATCTTGTTGATGTTCCAAAATTACTTGAGTGTAAGACACATGCGGTGTCAATGTAGCAAAAAATGCACTTTTTGGAATAACATTTAGTTCACCACTTGGTATTTTGTTAATGATGTCTGCAGCTATTTCATCCTTGAATATTTTCCTATAGTCTGGTCTTTCCTTCTGATGCTCAAAAGCTACATAATCATTCATGTCGAAGTAATTAGGTTCACCCAAATAGAGAGTATGCATCCGAACTAGGGTCTTTCTAAACTGTATATAACTGCACCAATCTCGAAAGTTGAACAGCCTCTTTGTCGGCTCAGAGTGATACGATTTGGGATGATCTTCAACATCGTTAATTTTGCTGACGGCATCGGACAATTTGACTTCGTATTCACCATCTAAGCCGAAGCAAATTTTTATAGCCAAGAGAATGTGAGCCATGACGTACAGTTCATATGAAGGGATCCGGCGTAATTCTTTGTATTTCACATTTATGTCCAAATAGTCAAACGATCGATAGTGCATCAGAGAAAATACCAGCGGTTTCAAATCATTGGGTAGCCAGAGCTCTTTTAAATACTGTTCTACTAACGGTCTTATGTCAGGAACTATTGGGTTTCCTAGATCCAACTTTCGAAACAGCTCCAATCCGAGAATGCGAACTTGATGCAATGAGTATTTGAACCACTGCTTGTCGACCAAGAGAACTTTACGTAACCTTTTCGGTCTCAATTCTGCAGGTACTAACTTATGCCAATTTATGATGGATACTCTGCCTTCCCTCATGAATCTCATCAAGTTTGTGAGTTGAATGGGACTTTTATCAAGATTCAAAGCGACATATAGAAAAGATATGATTAACGGCATTGATATTTTTTGAATGTCTTTAAGAAAGTTTGGTCTCTTTGCTCGTACTCTGGTTTGTTCTTCTTCATCAGAAACATATTCTTTGCCATTTTTAGCTGGCATTTCTTCATCTTCTTCATTGTCATCTGACTCATTTGCAACTAATCTGCAAAAATAAATGTTGTTTGTAATGGAAAAAACTTCAACTCTAAACAAAATTAAATTTATAACTAAGAAAAAATCCCAGAGCACAAAATGCATTAAAAAAATAAAAAATAATATCCTAATATTGTCCCTTTATGTTTATTATACAGTAGAATATTTTAAAATACAAGCGTTGTTAAGTCTAGGGGCCACTAAGTACATTTTAGTCCGCAAAACACGTCCAATTTAATTGGCATTGGTTGACTATTCAAAACTATTTGACAGCGATTTTCAGCTTACACTCTGCCATGCCCTCCATAATCGGACTGTAATAAGCTCCACATATTTCAACCTCATCCATAAAATTTACAATAATAGCATGGCTGCAGTGAAAGATTACTCCATTGAACCATCTTTCCGAATCACAAGAGGAGTCATGCAGGGCAATCATTTGTCCCCTAAACTATTATTGCTGCAGTAGCTTGATTTGCGGATATCAAGCAATGATTGCTGTTTGGTCGTGTCAGATGCTACACCACAGGTTGTGGGTTTGAAACCAGTTTACTGTACAATAACCACTTTCAATGGAATATATAATTAATAACCTCGGTGGCAAGGCACTAGTATCCACCTAGATAGCAACAACCCTCAATCAGAACATTTTATATAAACCTTTTTTTTTGTTTTTACAGTCCTTAGGATCCAATCCCATTCTAAGCATGTTCACTATCTTCCATTACAGTGCCAGTTTATATACGATGAGATAATGGTCATGTGATTAGACTTGATAAAGATAAAAATAAATGAGTCTGTTACAAACCCAAAATCAGCTTTATTCTGGTACTTCTTCATGTACCGTGTCCATGTCCACAGCAGCTTGGTTTTAAAGCTAGGTGCAGCTCCAAGCTCTATCAGCTCATCTGCAAGACCCTTCAGGAGGAAGTTCAACCCGTGCCACTTATACCAGTCATCTGTCACTGTAAGGCAAGGTAATGCAAGGATAAATTAAATAAATTGTGACGACCTTAAGCACAACAGACAGAAAGGTTACCAGCATGTTAAATTTATCTTGTACTAGCTGTAGCTCACTGTGTTTAATCGTGTAACGGGTGGTGAGGTACGGCTCGCTTGTCATCTAGCCAGCAGTGACACGTAGCGTACATCTTAACACTTTTTAAGTGACAAAAAAATGTTATGGTAAACCGAATAATTCAGCCGAATATCCGGTTTGATAGAGGTTAAGCCGAATGATGTTCGGTATTTGGCGCATCTCTAAAATAAATCTTGAGAATATGTCTAGTTTTATTACGACGGATTGATATTCAATGTGTGAAAGGATGTGACACCACCACGCATGGACCCTACGCAGCCTATTGGCCTAGAGTTCTATGAACTAGCAGAGGGCGTCAGGGAGTTGGTGCACTGCTTTCCGCTGGGTTTGCAGCATGTGGAAAGATGTAGTCTCTACCTATCCCAACACGAGAAAGGCGTCACTGTAGGTATGTATGTATATTAATCTTAAAAAATCAGACTTCTAGCTTTATCTACAACAAAGTTACAGGGGGTTTAAAATGGCCTGAATAGCGTCGAGAAAAGAAAGTTAGTGCTATGCTTTTGTTTGCTCGCCTTGGCGGGGGCACTGCCGTGACCCCAGACGATGAACTATATTAATATTTGAGTTTGTACATTATATTATATTCCTTTTATGTACATTCACTAAACCTAACTGCAAAGGATGCATCATAGATTGATTTAGATTAAATGCTTACTCTCGAAGTCTTTCGCTTTCGGAATCTTCGCAATTCGTCTCCGGGAAGTCAATTGGGGGCCCCCATCTGCCCCCAAAACGTACTCCACAATAGTTTCCCGCACATTTGTATCTTGAGTCCCACATTCCGTACAGTAGTAAAATCCGTCGATCAGATGCGACTGAGTGCATCCGCAAATGTTGCAAGGTGCAGTGGTCACCATTGTTCCTTAATTTAAAGATATCTACCAATTATTTTTATGTGTTGCACATGTTTCCTTACATCACACAATATTTATTTACATGACAGTTCTACTTTCTTCCTGGCGGAATTTTCAAATATATGAAAAGTTACTTTGACGTTGACAATGACTTTACTTGACATCAACATTGCTGCTTAGAGTATTGCCATTTTCTCAATGACTATTTGGAAATAAATTTGTTCAAGAGCTTCAATCAATACGTTTTAGTTACGAAGGAAAAATTATGAAACTGGAGAAAGAATACATTTTTAATTTTAGCTGTAACGAGAATATCAGCAAATATATTTTTTTTTAGTTGGTGGCTGCTGTTAAATGACATTTGACACATTGCCATGTTCGGTAGAATTCTACTATTTTTATTCAAACATTTTGTTTGTAATGCTTCCAGTACAGATTAGCAGGCTTCGAGCACCACATTCTATACATTTTTATGGTCTTGGTCGATAAGATTTTCAATTGCAGTTAATTTATACTGAAATTATTGTAATTCAAATTTTAATTGTATTTTTCTTTTTTCACGGAAGAATTTTTATATGAATATTTGAAAACAGTTTCGCACCAAAACTTATACATACATACTGGCCCATCGCGCCGCGTCTACAAAATAATATTATCATTGCACAAGTCTTAATCTAATTACAAGTTTACATTGAAAGTAATATTATGCTTTCACTCTCAACCATGGGGAGTGGAGCGAAGGTTTTGCCCTGCAGTGGGAATAATCACACAGCTGAAATAAATAGATAAAACGGTAATAAAAAACGAAATGTGTGCTGGCACACATAGTAAAAGTAAAACTTCAACAAAAAAAAAACGAAAAATATTAATTAAATATTATATTAAAAAATATACGAAACGTAACTCTCTTTTTTTATCTTAACCTTATCTCTCTCTTTTCAATCTCCGTTCGCCTCGCCGGGTCACATTTTTCGTAACGCATTCCACTTACCGACCAGCTTACTCACTAAGTTAAGCGTGCTAGAATTTTTACTTTAAAAATGGAAAAACTTTGATTAACATTCGCGAAACACATTAGGTACCTATTATGACGATGGACGTGTGGACCACTACCTCCGATTTTTGTCGTAAGTTCAATAAATAGCCCATGCCTGCTAGGTGTGATAACTTCAATTTCATCTGACGTTTGAAATATTCGAAGTGAAAAATAAGATGTCGTTAGCATGGTAGCTTTTTTCATTGTAACCTTGTAACCGGAATATGTACTTGTGAAAAAAGTGGTAGTTTTTGTAGCGTAGCTGTCCGTCATCAATAACTCGCGTAATTCGGGCGTGTTCTCCATTTACGACATTATTGAAAGAAACCAACTGTGTTTCCTCGCCATTAACGCCGAGACAGAAGCGCGCAGTGTTTTGACCGTGAAGGCTGGTGTATGTATAGTTTCCACCACACCCCTGTAGCTCGCGAGAGGTCTGATACGTGTTTAGCGCCGAGGGCGATATAACGTCGGTATTTCTGGTGTTCGTGTCGCGAGGATATAGTTATTCGGCGTGCGGTGCGGTGTTATGTGTAAAGATTAGCGGGCAAAGTGGTGTACTTTGTGCGAAATAGACGTAGATTGATGGGCAGAACCGTGTCTGCATCGGAAGCTGCGGCAGAGTGGCCGCACCGGCGGGTGTTTGCTTCGCGGAGGGTCTTCGATATAATCAGTCACACTGGAACTGATGGAATTAGAGAATATCGTCGCCAACACTGTCTACTTGAAAGCCAGAGAAGGTAAGCGCCGACACTTACCCAAACATTTGCATGCGACGAAAACATTCAGCTGTTAGTGTTTGGTTCATAACAGCTGCGATACTTTGGTGCCACCAGTTTCTTCTATGTTGTTATTTATGAGAACTTATTAGTTTTTTATTGTGGTTGGTAATTTACATCCACATTATTGATAGCCGCATTGAATTAGACCAACTTCCTTAAAGAATATTGTGTTGTTTTAAACTGTTAAGCCAACTGTTTCAGCTACATTATTAGCATATTTCTGAAGGATTTATTTTGTTTACTAATTTATTTATTCATAGACGAGCACCATAGACGCCGATTTGTCTACATCACACAGTGTTGAAAGTCACTTCACAAAATTGTTTACTTTTGTAACAATGATTTATTGGTTTGTAGCCAGTTGTGAGTTTGTTTTTAGAGGTGTTCACTGAGGTGGCTGAAGTAACATTGTCCGGGAGTATATTCCAATTGTAGACCACTCTGTTACTGAGGAAGTGGTGGGCAGTATCTGTGTTGCTTAGTGCACAAATGATTTTAACGCATTTACTGTTGAAAACACAACTTGTGTTTTTCATAACTTTCCCACAAGTGCAGGAAAACACAACTGCTGTGTTTGTTGTATGGGAAAAGCTGTGCAGAGCCGCACCCATGGCTAGACAAGAAAATCGGCTCAACAGTCAAAGTGTTAAACGGTTGAGTCCAACTTGTGAGCACACAATTGAATTTTTCTGGAACTGCATTCCTTTCAGCTTCTAGAAACAATAAAAAAAATGGTGCTGCAGCAGATCTTTTGAAGTGTGAAATGCCCTTGCACTATCCCCTCCGCTACAGGGGTTTGAACCAACTAAAAAGCCCTGTGAGCAGTCCTTCAATAGGATGAGGTAAGGTGGGGTCATGCTAGTGTTCACCATCGTGGCCCAGTGGCTACAGTGGCACTGGAAGCTAGTAGAGTCAAAGGCTACTAGCTTCTGGCCCTAGCTTACGATTAATCCATTTTAGAACTGGGATTCTTAAAAGGGTTTATTGTATAATTAATTTGTACCGAATTGAAAACTAATCCTTGTATTATGCTAATGGAAAAAAATATTGCCACTAATTTGACACAGCCTCGGTTCAAATGACCCTTTAATGTCACCCGGTTTAGGAAAAACAAGTATAATAAATTATTATCGTCTACATATTAATTTAAAGTGTTTCCTTTAATGAGTTAGGCCGTATGGCAAACTATGCACCGACGTTGGCTCTCGGCAGGACATGACTTGTTACATACATTAAACATGATTTTCATGTTAATTTTACAGCTCAGCTAAAGTCGTCTACATTGATTGACATTTTGTTTTTTTTTCCTCATCTTGGCTTGTATATTTTTCAGTGTTTTATACTTTACTAAAAGAGCCCTGCAGTTTCACCCGTTTTAACTGTAATCCCACAGGAACCGTACATTTTTACGAAGTAAAAAGTATTCTATGTTCTATTCCCGGAGGTAAATGATTTCTATACTGAATTTCATTAAAATCCATTCAGCAGTTTCGGCGTGAAGATCTCTTCAGAGCCGCACCCGTGGGTAGACAATAAAATCGGCTCCGCAGTGAACGTGTTAATGTTTATTCCTTAGTTTGTTAAAAAAAATAAACATTATTCTATTGCTATATTTTTAATTTTATATTATAACATATGAATTAGTGCATGCATTCACATTATAGCTACTTATAATCAGTTTAATCACATAAAATTAAACCCACATCTCCCGTTTCCTGTTATTTTCAATATCAATCCGCACCAGTCAGTCTGACCGTCAACCATTATTGTTATTATTTAGGTTTATTTAATTTGTTTTGTTATGTGAATCTAATTAATCGACAACCATGAATTAACTAGAAATAATTGATATGCAATGGCATTTCAATGATGTAAACATGTCAATATTGGGATATGTTCTACATTAATTAACTCACTGAACACTATTATGTGGTTTAAGTCTTAGAGCGATGTGTTCGGACATCTAGTTTAAATACAAAAAGAGAGTACCTATGGATGTCATAAGTGTCATAAAGCCCCTAAATTAAAAAAATATTTTATAGGTATAAAATTTCGGTAATTAGTATTTTACCTTCACAATGGCATTGGTACTGGAATAATGTTATGGTTCTTTTTTAATAAATATATAAATTATCATCATCATCATCAATATCATCCACATCATCAACCCATAACGTCCCACTGCTGAGCATGGGTCTCCCCTCACTCTCGTGAAGGTTAGGCCGTAATCCACCATGGGGGGCCCCGTCCAGATTGTGGGATAACACACCTACTTCTGAAATAATGCTCGGGTATGTATGTGGGTTTCCTCATGATATTTTCCTTCACCGAAAAGCGAGTGCTAATAAATAAATAAACTAGCAGCGTTCCGCGGTTTCACCCACTTCATCTATTATCCTACGGGAACCATTAATTTTGAAGGGTTAAAAAGTATCCTATGTCCTATTCCAGGACCTAAAGTATCGACACGAAAATTTAAGTTAAAAACTCTGTTTTAAACCTTGTAATTTTCATTGAAATCCGTTGCCCCATTTCAGAATCTTAGCGATACGAACTTTCAGACAGACAGACAAAAATTCCAAAAGCGGTCATTCATTATTAGGCATCACATAAATAGCAGTGTCCATGTCTATGTGTATGACAGACAGACACTTCAATTTTATTATTGGATTCTAAAGTAGGTAGACATATCTACCCAATTAAATAGTCAAGTTTTCGTAAACAAATTAAAACAAATCTATATAAAATGCTAAGAAATTTATTACATCTAGGCTAATGGCAATCGGCAATACGTCTATTACTTTATTATCTATGTACAGTGGCGGAAAAAACAACGCTGCATGTTTGTTTGCGGACTCGGATGTATTACGCACGCAACAAAAAATTACACAGTGTAACTAATAGTAAGAAGTCATGACATAATTACGCGGTTATTTAATAATAATCATTCTTACTGAGAATTGTATATTAAATTAACCAAGAATTTGTTTTGAATGATAACTTTAAATTATGAAGGTGAATATTGTTTCTTATTATAACTTCTAGTGTTATTGACCAGCCATTGACGTCATGCAAAATGACAAATTTATTGTATGCTATTGGCGACATGTTAATTCAAAACTAATGTTATTTTTATTAGTTCTAAGGGCTCGTGACGTGGATGTAGTAGGAATATGAATGTAGTACAGGTGTTAAAAAAAAACACGATTATAACGCGTTTTTTACCGATTATTTATTTCTTTATCTAGAAATAAAGGTTAACGTTAATTGTTTCCTATGATTCTTAAAACGTCCGAAGTACATGTCGCTGTATAGTCGGCTTGGCTTATCCCATTATCCAAGTAGTGGTTCCCACCAAATCTCCACCTTTTATTTTATTGCGATGTTCAACAAAACCCTCGTCACGGTTTCACTGAGATGCAGCCGTTTCAATCACGTGTTGCAAGCAATTGATATGTGGCAATACGCATAGATTCCCCCAATGTACTGTATGTAATTAATGTATCGGCGGCGAAACCCGATGAAATGCGTGATTTATTATGAAATAGACGATAAATGGCGTAATTGAGGTCTTTATTTAGTCCATTAGCTCGCCGCTAACAAGCTAACAGCTCGGTTCAAATTCACCAATGTTTGAACAGTGGTTATACAACGGCAAACCTCAAAAATGTACGCTAACTTCAAGGTAATCGTTAATTAACCAAGGGTCTAAATGTCGGTGTTAACAAACACTGAACACCTCATAGGCATCGGCAGTCACCCCTTTCTCCCGTTGGCATAGGCAGAGACTACATCTTGCGAAATAAATTTACAGTAAATTAATTATCAAGAAAAAGTAGAAATATAATATCTAACCCTCCGCAGTGGGACGATATGGGTTGATGATGATCATGATATAGTTTTAACTAGTAAATTACTTTATGGTATTTTACAGCATTAAACTGGACAGCCTTCTAGGAAACCCAGCCAATAAATAGGACACCACATATAATGTTTCAGAACAAACTGGGAACACCAACGGTAGTACTTATGAGGATATTTTAATAAGGTGACTAACTGGGTAGGTACGTCGTCAACACTACCATGAAGTTTTCCCGCTACACACCTGTACTGTTATTTATTCTGTTCCTCTTATAACGTACCTGCCGAATTTACTTGCATATAAGGCCGACCGTACACTGATAGCACGAGCTGTTGACCGTCGGACTACACATGGAGCGCTAGAGCAGTAGTTCCCATACAGAGGGGCGTAGAGAAATGTCAAGGGGGCGATGTTCGTTTGCATTTTCGAAAGAAAAAAAAGAATCATCAAAATCGGTTCGCCCTACGAAAGGTGTGATCGGGCGAAGCGAACGGAAGTTGAGAGGGAGATAATTTAAGTTAGTGAAGACAGAAAGAGATGATTTGAAGTTTCGTATATATTATTGTAGGGGCAAGAGAGAGAGGTGCGAGCACACATTTTATTTTTCTCTTTCTCTCATAGCTAATTATAATATACATACATGATAGATGGAGCTAAAGAAGTTTTACTTCAGTCGTATGGTCGAAAGCACAATCGTTTTGTTTTTTAATGTTTTTAGGACATAACTATCAGTATTAGGAAGTAATGAAATGATCAAAATATTGTGCTTCAATACATAATTTTTTTTTATCAAATTTTCAAACCAAGCCATAAAAGGGAATTTGTCTTGTAAAAGTACCCGTTTCATCGAACTAAGGGCCTTAAATTGTATCCAGTGCTGTTCAGGAGCGGATTCCCGCGGCGGGAGAACCGCCCGTGTAGTGCGGCCCTTTCAGTCATTACCCACGTTTACGCATCATTAAAATGAAAAAAGCGCTTTTATTCGGCGCGCGGGAGCAAATAACTGAATACGTATTGCAGCCGCAGATTGATTGATAGCAATGCGGGGTTTGCTCAGCTGCCGCGTTCTCGATTTCAGTTATAAACTTCAGTTTGTTGTTTGTCGAATGAGATGGCCTCTTGTGTCAGAATCTGTCAGGTAGACCCAGGGCCTCTGACTTGGCTTAACGACTGCTACCAAGAACTTACTAAAGAAGAAGTGAAAGAGGAAGAAGCGATGGTATTCTAATGGGAGAAGGTCCGCCTTTCAATAATAGCGACGGGAGTGAAAATCCTAGTGCGGGCACGTACACCACACGTACACGTGCACGTACATGTACACTAAAAATATACGTAAGTTATTATCGCTCGCTTTTCGGTGAAGGAACTCATACCAACCCGGGAATCATTTTGAAGGTAGAATGTTATGCACCAATCCGGACCGGGCCCCCGTGGTGGATTCTAGAGTAACTCTCGTCACGAAAGTGAGTCACCCGTGCTCAGCAGTGGGATGATATGGGATGATGATGATGATGATTAAGAACTTAATAAATTGTTGTCGGTGATCGAACTCGGTGTCGTTGCACCGCTAGTTTCAATTTAGGTTCATACAGCAGCTTCATGAATTTAGATGGGTTGTGAAAAAGCAGTTTAATATTCTAGGTACATACGAGGTGTGCACTTTCGCAAACGCAGCTAGGGTTGCCAGATGTGAAATTCAGAATTTCAAAAAAACATTGTTACATCTCTATATGTCAGGTAGTATAAATATATTTGAAGGAATGATTACGCACTCAGATACATAAATTGGTGTTGAGACTGTAAGAATACGTCAAAAAAAGAACACAAAATTCAGAATCCCTTTGGCAAATGACATGCCACTGTGTATGATTCGTTCACCATACATAGGTATAGATCGAAATTTAATTGTACATAGAACGTCTTCGTGATAAACACACAATGAAAAAACACTTAAATATCGTAAAATAATATTCCAGTCAAAAACCGACTTAAATTAAAAAGCCTAACAAAATCCGAGCAGGCCGGACAGACATCCAAAAAGCCTACCTATGTGCTGCTTTATTCGGACGTTTGGCAACCCTAAACGCAGTACAGTATAATAACAGTAAAGAATGTAAAGGTGTCAGGTGAACCGGGACCAATGTGGTCGCGCTTTACCAACCGTATCTAAGGTGTCTATGAAGCAGATTTTCACGGCAATCAACGTGATTAGCTGGTACCATCGTGTGTGTGACCGTTTTGTATGAATGAAATTTTCATGGCAGATTATTAGCTATTCGTACAGCTAGATAATTTGTTTAATGTTTGTGGAGTGCATTGGCTTCATGGCCGTTGAAGGTCTGTTATTAGAGGCCGCCAAGAAAAATTGGATGAATTTGTGTTTTTATGTGTATTTATGTCACTGAAAAAGGAGACGAGCAAGTCGTTCATATAATAACACTTGCACTGGAACTTTGCATTGCATAACCTTACATGGCTCTGCAATGCCGTCGTCACCCTGAGCTGAGACATAGGTTCTAAAGTCTCATATTCCCAGTAATTTAGCTGGAAACTTTGCCCTTCAGAACGGAGTATTAGGAGTTGTAGTAGCAGACGTTGGAACCAAGACTGCCAGGCTTAAGCGGGATTGGGCGGGTCCGTGAGCAGAATGCGCAGAGAGATAGATTGCCAGAGATTTCACCCCCAATCTATGGCGGTCATGGTCATTTCTCCGGGTCGTTGAGGTCGTCGGACGTTAAGGTCGTTTTCGGAAACGATGGACGTATTTAACTGACTGTACCGCCAAATGAAGTCCTTATCGTTTACTGCCATAAACTGTACAGTGCCGCAGCCCCATTGGATCGTGGCTCGCGCATCTCAATTAAACCCAGTCATGACCGATGCGGTCGGCTCGCTAAATGATATTTAAATGACCCTAACTAACTACAGCGCTTTATTCCTTATCCTTAATGAATACGCTTAGTGGCGCCAGTTCGACGGCTTTGTTAGTCAGTTTTATAATAGAGAATGATATGTAAGAAATTACTTTTGACACACTTTTTAACCCGACAAAATTTCGTATGTCTTGGTCTGTCAACCGCCTTTGACCGCCGCTAGAGATATCCCTCTTCATGACGAATTGACAATCGCCGGTGACAGTATGGATCGATGTTTCTTCTTTTAAGTAAATTTTTATCTATTTTCCGTTGTTCCGTGATCGTAGAAACTGGCATGAAGCGAAAGACAGCCAATAGCAGTTGACGGAATAAGACTGTTGATAAATAAGATAACTAGGATGGGCGTTGATAACCCGAAATGAGTCTTGGCTTCCGATAATAAGAGCCGCCACTTCGGTCTGTCTTTCCCTCCTGCCAGTCCTCCGCCTGGAGGTCTCGCAAGTCCTGTACTTTGAATTAGGGAAGGAATGACTTGTTCGATGAACGAATAAATGAATAGTATCCATCTATGTACCAACAACCGGCCGCAGTTGCAGGACTATATTTAACTTGAAAAATCTTTGTAATGAAATTGAAAAAAACGTCTGTTTTATCTAAGGCCACGTTTGCGCCGTGAACAATAGGTTAATAAACTAATAATAGAGCTATTGATCGCGAGCTAACGGCCGATTGCGGAAACGCTTTGATTGAGCTTGTTGAGAGAAGTTTTGTAAACAATGCTGGCTCTTGATTCCTTTTGGATATGTTGCCTTTTTATGATCCTGTGAGAATAATCCGGTTTTGCTACCAAACGATGTACAAGCAAAATAACTAATGTCGCCTTTTCTCATCCATTTTTTGGTTCACTCCTAAACTCGACTCTAAATAGATTTATTTAATAACTACTTTAGAATAATGACTGCATACCAATTTTTATAAAGTTATATGGGACTAGCTGCGCCTTTTCTTAACTCTATTTTTGTTTCAGCGGCCTATGTCAATCAGGAGCAGTGATTTTTCGGGATTAGTCAGAACTTCCAGACATAACCTTTTCATCTGCTGAATTCCCTTTTTCCCGAGACCTTTGCGCTGTTACATTGGCCGAAGATATCTGGACCATTCCCGATTGCCACCATAGATAATAAATAGTTCCAATCGCCATTATCAAATGAAAAGATCCCACACATCCTCCCCTCGATATTCGAGTCACGAGTGCCTCGATCAGCAGTCGAGTGTCTGTCAGACTCTTATCCCAGGAAGGGGAATCAACTAGCTAGATTGTTTGCACCCACTTACGACCTACCACTAAATAGTTCTGTGACACGCTGAAACGGCACTGGACTCGATCCTGCCCCATTGACTTGTTCTCAGTTATGTGTGGAATTCCATCGCTCTGTGCTTCGGAAGCTCGATCGGTTCCGATTGTTATCGATTGATGCCTATCGTTAAGCCACGTCAGAGGCCCATGAGTCCGTGGCGGAGGGGACATTGATACGGCATTGCCCCCCCTAAAAAAGGCAGACCTACTCCAATTAACCATTGATCAGCCAGGAACAGGCCAATGCCATCTGTATTTGAAAGCTCCTACAACAATAGAGTATTCAGCAAGAAGTTCCTATTAGAATCTCACACACGCCCACTGATCTATTGCGATATTGGTCAAATAGCTAAAACGTGCCATTTCACAACGGACAGAGCTAATTAATCGCAGTGCCACATTTAATTAGCTAGTGATTATATCGTAAACCGATGTTGCCCAACGGCTTTCAGCGAATACAAATCATAACGCAATGCGAGCGCTATGATTTATATTAATTAATTTGAACTAACTGTATTGGAGGCCGGGTTAGGCTGTTTGTTCACTGTGGAAGAATAAATATTTATTTAATTTATTGTTGTGTTTGCACATGTAAGTATATTGTTTGGTCTTAAGATAATACGGTAGAGCGGTGGTAGCGTAGTGGGAGAACGTCCGGCTTCCAAGAAGAAGGACGTGAGTTCAAATCCCAATGCGGGCACGTACCAATGTGTTTCTGTAAAACGTATGTGCGTAATTATCACTCGCTTTCCGGTGAAGGAAAACATCGTGAGGAAACCCACATACCTACCCGAGAATTATTTTGGAGGTAGGTATGTTATCCACCAATCCGGACCGGGCCCCCGTGGTGGATTATGGCCTAACCCTTCTCACGAAATTGAGAGGAGACCCGTGCTCAGCTGTGGGATGATATGGGTTGCTGATGTTGATGATGAAGATGATACAGTATAGAATCATACAACATGGAACCCTGGCGGGTACTACAGAATTCTTATAGTGTTTCTTCCTCGTATGTCTTATTTCGAGACATAATCGGCTTTTAATTGTTGTTTTCGAAGAACGATCCTTCTACAAAAAAATCTGCGACGAAAAATTACGAAACCGTGTCTCAAACAGAATTCGTTACCCAATAGATATACTTCGGTCAAAAATAGAAGTTTTTTGTCATATCTTCTGCTTAATCCAGGTGGCCACCCAAGCATATAGCATAGCGTAAGCGAATCAATAAGGAAACGGATGGATCAATAAAGGCCGCTGCCAACTTCGCCCGAATTCATACAACTTCGTAAAACTTCGCATCCACGAGTGTTGCGACAAAGTTTGATTCGCAAGGAGAAAGATCAACATTTGTCCGATTACTTTTGAAATCTTGTCCGATACGATCGAAACTTTGTCTCGATGTTTACCAAGTTACGTAATAAAGAGGGAGTGGCTACATTTCTGTTTTATTCAAACTTGTAAGATATTTTTTTGGTTCTCCGAGTGATTGATTATATATGGTGATTTTTGATTCATCATCAATCCATATCGTCCCACTGCTGAGTACGGGTCTCCCCTCACTTTCATGAGAAGGGTTAGGCCATAAAGAGAGGACAAACACACACACACAAACTATCACACTTATAATATTATAGTGTGATTTAAGTAACTGTGCAGCTTAATATTGCAGAGCGTAGTTCTGTTAACACTTTCACTGCTGAGCCGATTTTCATATCTAGCCACGGGTGCGGCTCTGCACACTCCATAGTATTTTCCCTTTACAATAAACACAAAAGTTGTGTTTACCCGCACTCGCGGCAAGTTATGAAAAACACGATCGTTGTGTTTTCAGCAGTGAACGTGTTAAGCATATAATACCTAACTTGTTATGAATATAGGAGATTGTTATTAAAACGGCTTTTTCTTTTGTTTCAGGAGGTTCCGATAGCAATAAGGGGAAAAGCAAAAAGTGGCGGAAGATCCTCCAGTTTCCACACATATCACAATGCTTAGATATAAAAACAAAAATAGGTAAGTCTTTACTGTTACGTAAAAATCTTTAGGACTTTTGGCAAGGTGTGGTGATGGCAGCTGGTCATGTCCCTGGCGGAATGGTGGCCACGTGTCGGTAAGTTTAGATGAGGAAGACTGATCCAACGATGCTTCAACTATATAGAAAGCTTTTATGTTAGAAAAAGCTTGGACCAGATTGGCTCTTAACACGTTCACTGCAGTGTTAGCGGTACGGGAAAACACAGCGGTGTGTGCAGATCTGCAACCGTGGCTAGACAAGAAAATCGGCTCAGCAGTCAAAGTGTTAACCGGCATGAATGGGGTAAGAGGTAGGAATGAGCTGCTTATGATAGCACTGAAGTCTACACTCGTCCCCTTACAGTTTTTATGTGAAAGACTGATTATATTGATCCGGTGCTGGAATCAAGTGATGCTGGAGCGTCCTCAGCACAGGACCCGCGGCAATTTGGACCGCTTTATGCCTAAACTTTCCAACCCATAGACAAGCCAAATTGAAATAGGTACTAAGCGATAAAGGTTTATTAGTGATTATTTTCATATATATGAATTCAGTCCGAGAAAGTTTATGAACTTTAATTTAGATCACTTTGTGAGTTGGAACGTTTTTGCATAACACGGTCCATTTGGATTAGTCCAGTAGTTATTTTCATTATGCGGGGGAGAGTGACACGTTCGAAGCTAAAATAGGTTTCTGTCGTTTTAAAAAGCGAAGGCAACTAAAGATATTATCTAAAAATTAAAAGAGACAAAATTAGAAGTCTATACAGATAATCTCTTACGCACGAATACAAATTTATCTCATGATAATTATTCATTAATTAATTATTTTAGTACAGCTGTCGCACAGGTCGACATGTAGTGCCCCTCTTACCCACCCATGCGGAATAATTTTAATCTTAAATTAAGCCGACTTAATTAAGTCTAGATCATCTGGATAACATTACGTTTTAATTTGGTAAAATTAATCAATTATATATTATGTTTGACAAGAGTAAACACGAGAGAGACGTGTCAAAAATATATCTCTGCCCGTTTAGGCAGAATAATTAAATCTGATGTCGGGTTTGGCCTTGCCCGCTTTGATCTGTCTGGTAGAATGTTTTAATTAGAATGTTATCTTAGGGAAAATCAAAATGGGTTGCTACAAGCTGTTGTGTACCGACAGACTTACTTTTACAATAAGTTTTTGTTAAAAACTGATTTTGAGTTAAATTGACTTCGTTTACTGATACATTTAGTTGGGAACTTTCTTTTAACCGGAATTTTATTTATTTATTTATTTATTCTTTAGCACACAAATGGAGTTCAAGGAATACTTAATGCTAAGTAGAATTTTATACCAGTCATCCTGGAGGTGTAACTGAAATGGTGGTGGTGTGGCAAAACGAGAGAGCAGAGAAAAGTATATTAAAAAGATATTTAGTGATAGAATAATTTTATTATAATACAATTAAATATATAACGTTATAATAGACTAATAAATACAATATAAAATAGATAAACATAGATGAGGTTATAATATTATATCGAGTAGGTGAGGAAAAAAAAAATTTAATAAAGAAACTATGCAGTTGTAGAATGCACCTTTTGGACGTAAAAATCACGGACTAATATATATATATGCACGGAATGTCACTGATGTTTCGCTACTGCTTGACGGTTGGGTATCTGGGAAAGGTGTGATGCTTCACTATAAAAGCCAAAAAGGGTTTTACCTATATTTGAAGCTATTATAATTTCATACATTTTCTATCCACTATTCCTTTCCTCTCTTGCACTTAGCCCATGTTACCATAATTATAGAATTTCGATTCCGGATTTGTTCCACCTTTATCTTTATTGTAGTTGCGCGAAAACAGTAGCAGCCGGCCCTAAGGGAAATAATCCACTGAAGCGAGACATGACGTCATTAGTTCGTTCACCCCATACGTGTTTATATTTTTCTCAGAACTAACAGTAATATTATAAATGCACCCGTGTTAGAAATGTTAATTAGTGTATGATTTGCGACGAGGTATGCTTCTTCGAGTATGCTTGGATGAAGCGCCGTTAGCAACGGCGCGATCTGTACGACTACGACATTAAAAAAAGAATAAACTAAACTTCGGAAAGTGCTCTTCCTATTTGTAATCCAAGAGAAGAATTGAGGGTACCAAAAACATCTCTTTGCCTTGTTTTAAACAGCGCCGGACTGGATTTGAGCTCAGAGTAAAATCTATTGAGGGCAGCAATATTTAAATGTCGTATTCGGAGAAGATAACACTATAAAGAAAAGAAGGAACACTATCTCACTTCGTCGTCTAAGATGAAGATGGCTATAGAATTTGCACGGATATGAAAGCTCAGTGGGCTTCATCGAGCACTCCTGCGGGTGCACGAGCACGAGAGTGCAGCTTGACTTGACAGCATTTGTTTTAACTGACCGCTGTTTCTGTGTACAACGATAATCGCTGGACATGAAGAAACTAAGAAAGAAAGAAAGAAGAATGAAAGAAAAACATTTATTCTCACACAACTGCACACAATAACAAACACGTACACATTGAAAAACAAGACAAGAAAGTGTCACACAACGAGGATAATAGTGTATACAGATACTCGGCGCGCTGTGATGGCAGAAAAGGGCCGAGCTCAGCATAATGCTGCATATATTACGTATCAGATGCACAGCTTGACACTACGGTTTTTCAGTCGCGCAGGGCGAGTAGGTGTAACCAGATTTTTAACAGAAATATCTAGAGCGTCGACGTGTAAATGCTGTTGGCGAATTTTGCGTCAATTTACGTCTGAATATTAGATTGTGCAGGTTCCAGTGGTAATAGGGATCGCAGAGCTTTCGGTGCTATAATTAAATTGAATGTAGGTAGGTATAGTCTTGAGATCCATTCTTCTATGCGTATTGAGGTGAAGAAATATCCTCAAATACCTCAAGCCGATCATAGACAATGTTTTATGAAAGGATTAGACATCGTGAGACATCGGTGAAGGAAAACATCGTGAGGAAACCCACATACCTACCTACCCGAGAATTATTTCGGTATGTTATGCACAAACCCGGACCGGGCCCCCGTGGTGGATAATGGCTTAACCCTCTTGACGAAAGTGAGGGAAGACCCGTGCTGAGGCTATATGATGATGATGATGTCCTCCTTGACGTATCCGTCACCGGTGAACCTTGTTAGCTCCGGAGGTGAGAGCGGAGGTGGCTGGCAAAGCCAAATTTGGCCTTGAACATCCTGTTACATGGCGTACTGATGATGATGATGATGACACATGAAGAATTAGCCAAACTTCGTGAGATAGACTAGCTGTATTACCGTCATGTTATATGACAGATCCTTACTTATATTATAAATGCGAAAGTAACTGTCTGTCTGTCTGTCTGTTGCTCTTTCACGCCTCAACTACTGAACCGATTGAAATGGAATTTGGTACAGAGATAGTCTAGAGCCTAAGGAAGGACATAGGGTACTTTTTAATGCGAAAAAAGCATTGTAAGGGTTTGGAATAGGGGATGAAAGTTTGTATGGAAGTTTCGTCATTTTTGAAGCTAGAAGCTTGAAATTTATTTTTTAGGCTTTTGATTAGATATAAATAAATTTGGCATTCAAAGTTTGTAAGAATTTACCCATGAGGAGGTAAAATAAATATAGGGGATGAAAGTATGTATGGAAATATGTAAGGTTTCGGTTAAACCACTGCACCGATTTAAAAATATATTTCACTAATGGAAAGCTACATTGACAGCGAGTAACATAGGCTATATTTTATCCCCATATTCCCGCGGGAACAGGAACTACGCGGGTGAAACCGCGGGGCGCAGCTAGTGTGTATATTACAAAGTGTAGTGAATGGCACTGATGTAGTCGATACATCTTGTAGCAGTATTTTTTCGGCAATCTTCTAAAAGGACTCTTTGTAAAGAAAAAGAACATTGTCTAATATCTACGCACAGATTCTATAGACATTTTAATGGATAACGCACGGAATGCGATTAGATTTTTATGGGCACAATAACCGAGAGGATGTCCCTACTTATTACATAGCGATGGGGACTTCGGGTGGGGTAGGGTCGGGCGGCCTGTAGGGTTGCCAGATGCTCGGGATTCGTCGGGATTCTCCGGACATTTTATATGATGTTCAGACTCCCGAGAACATACAAGATTTCTCGACAAACGGGTGAAATTTTGTGCGCAAAAATAATTTGATAGCGCTAGCACCAAGCGTGCGTGAGTGTTTGTTTGAGTGTGTGCATGTGTAGTGAGTGTAATTTTTAAGACACTTTTATTAGGTTCACGTGTATGTATGTGTATATATATATACGTGTGTATGTAACCGATCCTTTTTGGCTCGATTTTGCCCTAATTTGATTAATTTTACACAATTTTTTTTTTGACACTATATTGAAATAAATAAATAAATAATAAATAAATTTTGACCTGTCGAGCTTCTAAATTGATTGTGAATTGATTATGTGGGTACTAATAATGTTTAGTCTCTTGTTTGATGTTAATTTTAAAAATATAAATTATATTTTTCCAGACTCTACATTTCTACATTCCGTAATTTTGTCCGGATATTTCGGTTTTCCAATCTGGCAACCCTAGTTGCCTGAATTCGTAGGGCTCCTTTAGATTGGTATATTAACGTGGACATATCTATTAATTCAGTTCGGAGCCTTAATTTCGCTCAATTATTTTTAAATTGTTAGTTATTAATTGTCCCAAAATTAATGTTTTTCCGTGCTTGTGCAGTTGTTGTTTGTTTGTTTGTTTTATGAGTAGAGCTGCCTCTAGTGTCAGAGTTACGTGTTAGTTTGGTTATTAGCTAAGCATACACGCACTTTCCCGTCAGATCAGCCTGACAAAACTGTTGGCGTATGGTGGATACATCCGACAGGCAAATCCGTGTCTGTTTTCACCATACAGCAATTTTACCTCTAGGCACGTCTGTCAGACAGATCCGCCGGGCACGTGTATGCTTAGCATTTGAGTTTGGTTTTTTGCTATCCATCGATAACAACCGGTTTGGCGTAATTAAGTAACTATTAACAAACAAACGTCCCAACTTTTCCATTTTTTATATTAGTTGGATTATTGTTGAATAAACTCGCTAAATTATGCATAACGTTGAAGACAAAGCGACCGACATTATAATAGTTATAGCTTTTCCCTAATGAATAATGGATGAATAATTAATATCATTTTATTGTTTATTTTTCTAACAGTGACCCTGGGAATTCTATTTTATCTATAGTCGTAAAATTAGTTTTTATTAGCTTTCATTTTAAAGCAGTTATCCCCAACCGATTGAAATAACATTTTTCATGTCTGTCTAGTTGAGATGCCAATAGAATACTATGGTGACAGCGAGCTGATCTCATGATAGAGACGGAAGGTAGACAACGGAACTCCTCAGTGTCTAACAGTATATTGATGGTGTGGACTCATTTGGTCAGCTTGCAGTAACGAATACGTATTTTAGCTTGTCTGGAGACATAAATGTGAGCTTAAAATTGAATGTGTATTAATATGTATGTACGAATAATTATTAGTACCTGGATGAACGAGCTTTGCTCGGTATTTTTTTTTTTTATGACATTTTCTAAGAATGATTCCTAGCTAGATCGATTGATCGCCCCCGAAACCCCCTATATACTAAATTTAATGAAAATCGTTGGAGCCGATTCCGAGATTCCAATTATTATATATATATATATATATATATATATATATATATATATACAAGAAATGCTCATTTAAAGATATAAGATATAGTACGAATAATTAATAATAGAATTTATATTTTAACTCCATAACATTTATTTACCAAATAATCACAAAATATTTTGATTTTCGTGGCAACCCTAGCTGCTTAATGGGTTTATATAAAAGCTCGTCGTGAACATATGTTTCAACAATAACTTTGGTTTCTAACTGATAAATTATGTAACCTCTCCTAAGGTAGGTACACGCGGAGAAGCACGAGGCAAGAAAATAAATTGACCTTTAAACATGAAGCCGATTTGCAGAAACGTGACTGTTTGCGTTACGTAAACGTTTTCCGTTTACATTCTGTCCGGTGGAAAAAGGTCCAGGGGCTTCTTCGTTCGCAAACAGGACAAAATCAATATGGAGGCAATGGCGGACAAACGACTGTGTAACTAGACCTGGGCTTAGATCACACGCTCGACACTCCATACAAATAAACTGTTTTGTCATCTCACACATTACATGACGTTTGTACACGCGTCAAATGTCAAATGTTTGCAGCGAAATTACTGGGCTTATGAGACTTTAGAGCCGATGTCTCGGGGTGATGAGCGCAGTGCAGTGCCGCCCAAGATTATGCAATGCAGGGTTCTGGGTGGTGCTGTGACTGTTATGGGCAGGCGTAGTGCTTACCATCAGGTGAACGACTTGCTCGTCTCGTCACTCAGTGTAATAAAGTGTAAGTAAGGACAGAACATACTCATCATCATCATCATCAACCCATATCGTCCCACTGCTGAGCACGGGTCTCCCCCCTCACTTTCGTAAGAAGGGTTAGGCCATAATCCACCACTGGTGGATAACATACTTACCTCCGAAATATTTTCGGGTAAGTATGCGGGTTTCTTCACGATGTTTTCCTTCACCGAAAAGCGAGTGATATTTTAATTACGTACATACGTGCCTGCACTGGGATTTGAATTTACGACCTTCTGATTGGAAGGCGGACGTTCTCCCACTAGGCTACCACCGCTTACAAAATACTGCGCGACCCAAAACAAAAGTCTACCAGGTAGTATGAAAATTCATACAAAATGTGTATCTTATGTTTGGCTGTGTAGTATTGATTGTCTCGGCGATTCCGGATGCGGGGACGCGGATTGCGCTAGTAGGAGTGTCCATTCTGTTTATTTCGTTCATTTGTGACAAGAACGTCTTATGTCACGTCCAACACGTTGTGGAGATTACACGTTCTTCTAACAAATGAGAGATTTATTCTATGCCTAGATACAAATTTGATTTCCCTCGAGAAGGGGAACCTGGAGATCACCGGCAAGGTGATACGTATAGTTGTTACAGTCGGTTGTTATTGGAAACTTATTGAAATTGTGAGTTTGCGGCTTGGAGCACGTTTTGGCAGCTAATAAATAACGTAAAATAATTGACGCTTCTTGATCACATACCTACATGGATAATGACCCCTAACTGGGACTCTCCTTGTCTCCCTAGATACAGAGAATCCCCATCTCCCTACCCATCCCTATCCCCCGTCTCTTGTCCTCCGTTTCTCCCATCTCTGATTCCCTAATCAAAAACTACAAGGGTCATCGCCCTGCTATCACCAAAATACAGATCATCACAAAAAAATCTAATTGCAACAATCACCAGACGATCCATGGACTATACTAATATTTAAAAAGTAATTTTTAAGTTTTCCATTACGCCACTTTATAGCCTTTTAGGGCTCTTGCGCTTGGTCGTGATTTATCTAGCCATAGCTGTTTTATTCAGAAACTAAAAATAAGGTAGACGAAACCCGACCCAGCTTTTAAAAATAATAAACTGATGCTTAAACTATGGGACTGCAATTTCACCTTATTTAGAGCTTCTCTAGGATGTCTTACCTTAATCGAGGCAAAGAATCAAATTCAAGCAGTCTTCTTCGTACCCACAACTATGACGTCACAACTCACAACCGCGAGCAACCTCTTCTAAAAAACATCTATTGTACTCGTCTCACGAAATCGCAACAACTAAAGAAGATTAATCTATCTAATCAAGCGAACTCGAGATTGATGATTGAGGAAGCGGAGATTCGGAGAGTGTAGGTACTAATTGATGGAGCACCGCTGCTTGTTTACCGTCGGATTGTGGCGTTGGGTCCCTTCTGTTGGTTTCCGTAGATAATCTTTGCCTTTTTTGTATTTGTAACTAGAAAAGCTGCGCTCTGCGGTTTCTCTCGCGTAATTCGCATTTTCTGGCTGGAACTCCATGTTTTCCCGAAAAAAATTGCGAAAAGTGGAAGAATTTTCATAATCGAATCAGTAATTCCAGAGATTGCCTTTTTAACCTAGGAATTCTTGTTTCCCCACAGGAACTCGAAAAAAAGGTTAAATTAAAGCATTCCGACATGATTTGAATTTCTAGTAGTGAAAGAATTTTAGGAAACAAATATTTTTCCCCTATTTAATCCCGCAGTTTCTCACTGCCGGCTATATTTACGACGTCGCCGGTCCTAGACTCGTCGCCGCCTATCTCTGTAAACATTGACTTTTTACTGCACTGTTGTTGTAAATACATGTAACTGTGTTGAGATGAGATTTACTATTATTGAGATGGGGCATAGACTCAGGAAAGGGTTTTGGGGATGCCTCCTTAGTCCTCAGCCTAGAAAATAATCATCCCTCGATTCGTTAGCATTTACAAAAACCTCGTGCCGTCCCTGCTTCGGAAGCCTTCGGTCCTAGTTGTTAACGGTTGATAGCAGTCGCCATGTCAGAGGTCCTTGGACAGCCTGACGAACTCTGACAACAAGCTGGCATTTAAATAAGACAAGAAGTGGAAGTATATAGCTTTAATTCCGCCTAAATTACGTTAAGTCAAGTTAGTTAGTTTTAACTTAGGCGGAATTAGAGCTATACTATATTTCCAGTTCTTGTTGAATATGGATTTCAGCAAAGTATCGCCTGATTCGATTAACTAAAAAAGTAAGACGCAAAATAATATCTTCGCAAAGATGTAGAAGCAAGCCAAGCAGAAGGTCGTGAGTTCAAATCCCAGTGCAGGCACGTACCAATGTGTTTCTTGTAAAACATATGTACGTAATTATCACTCGCTTGTCGGTGAAGGAAAACACGTGAGGAAACCCACATACCTACCCGAGAATTAATTCGGAGGTAGGTATGTGATAAACCAATCCGGATTTGGGCCCCGTGGTGGATTATGGCCTAATCCTCCTCACGAAAGTGAGGGGAGACCCGTGCCCAGCAGTGGGACGTTATGGGTTGTTGATGATGATGATGAAAGATGTAGAGTCTGTTCTCTAGTTCCAAGGCTTAAGATATAAGTTTCTGTGAAACTTTTCATACTTCACCAGCTGCTCCCCGCGGTTTCTTACCAAACAAATCCTATGTGTTTATACCAGGACCTAAAGTATCATAAAAATCCGTTGAGCCATTGCGGCGTAAAGAAGAGCACGCGCATGAACGCACGCACGCACTCACGGACGGACGAACGCACGCACGCAAACTTTCGCTATACTATTAGTGGGATTTGTTTTAAGAAGGATCTGTAGCCGTTGCTTTAACATACTTATCTCGTAACTCATTATGTTAATATCTAGATCACGAACCACTTCGTGCCGTACATTTGCCGTGAAATTGCAATTAGCTGATAAGAATTCATTGCCAAGGCTGCGATAGTGGAACAATGCTTGCATTGACGACTCGTGACCTGGTGGAACTCTTTGAAGTATTTATAACTCAAGTTCAGATTTATGTGCGTACGCACTAGCCGCACCTACGGCTTCACCCGGGCATGAAAAGTGCCAGGACCTTACGTATCTATATTATTATGTAGGTACCATCATCATCATCAACAACCCATAACGTCCCACTGCTGGGCACGGGTCGCCCCTCACTTTCGTGAGGAGAATTCGGCCATAATCCACCACGGGGGCCAGATCCGGATTGGTGGATCACATACCTACCTCCGAAATAATTCTCGGGTAGGTATGTGTGTTTCCTCACGATGTTTTCCTTCACCGAAAAGCGAGTGATGATTACGTACATATGTTTTACAAGAAACACACTGGTACGTGCCTGCACTGGGATTTGAACTCACGACCTTCTGCTTGGAAGGCGGACGTTCTCCCACTAGCCTACCACCGCTTATCCGCTTATTGTAGGTACCATATTTCAGAAAAATCTGTCAAGATGTTACGGAGCTGAGTGCCAAACTGCCGATAAACAGTCACTTGTCAATATCATTAAATACTTAGCGAAATTATTGGGCATTTGAGACTTAAGAGCCGATGTATCAGGTTGACGAGCGCAGTGCAGTGCCGCGCAGGATTATGCAATGCAGAGTTCTAGGTGGTGACTGTTATGGGCGGGCGTGGCGCTTACCGTCAGGTGAACGACTTGCTCGTCTCGTCGCTCACTCAAAAAAAAAAAACTTGTTATATTTTTTTGATGCACGCCTACTAACACCCTTCTCTTTTTCAATAGGGGTATAAAATACTCTTAGCTTTAAGTCCGTCATTGGTATTAGCTATCTAATCTGTACAATAAACTAAATAAATAAATACTTTTTATACTCAACACTTAAGTTTAGTCCTGTCAAAGAATTCGTTTTTACTTCATTTTTTTTTTAATTTTTTAAGATTTCTGCGAAATTTTCTTTAGCCAATTTGGTTAACTCGTTCTGTAGACACTAAATCCATGCACTTTACTTAAATTTGAATTTTATGCTTCTGCTCACAAGCATCTAAAATAGCTTGCGACAGAAGGGCACTGAGATTTTAATATCCGACATAACTTATTTAAGTAGATTCAAAGGACATCAAAGCCGTACTCTTCGTAAATGCTAAGCATATTAATATCCCCGCCGAGGTCTTTGTCCTGACTCCGCGAACAAAACACTGTGGTGTTGCGTTGAAAGTGTATCTCGGAATAACCTCAAACGTGGCATAAATAGTGTCCTAGAGAAGTGATCTCTCAGATGTAATTATATTCCAAATGCGAAAGAGTGTGTGTGTGTGTTTGTGTGTGTTCTCTTTTCAGCCACGATGGCTGAACGGATTATAAAAAAAGTTAACTTGTATGTAGACAGATCAGTGGTAGCCTAGTGGGAGAACGTCCGCCTTCCAATCAGAAGGTCGTGAGTTCAAATCCCAGTGCGGGCACGTACCAATGTGTTTCTGTAAAAAAAACATATGTACGTAATTATCACTCGCTTTTCGGTGAAGGAAAACATCGTGAGGAAACACACATACCCACCCGAGAATTATTTCGGAAGTAGGTATGTGATCCACCAATCCGGATCTGGGCCCCCGTGGTGGATTATGGCCTAGCCCTCCTCACGAAAGTGAGGAGAGACCCGTGCCCAGCAGTGGGACGTTATGGGTTGATGATGATGATGATGTAGACAGATAGATACTTTAGGTGATTTAGGTCCTGGAATAACACCAAGGATACTTTTTATCCCGTGAAAATTAACTGGTCCTGTAGGGTATCAGACAATGCGTATGAAATCGCGGGCCGCAGCTAGTGTTTTATTCAAATAAAGCTAGACGCTTGATTAATATCTCATGTAATGTGAAGATGTGGTCAAAAATGCTAAACACGCTAAGCCGCGATCGTGTTGTGGGTAGTTATCAAGGACTGCTGCATTTCAAGGATGGCAGCTGGCTATCCTGGCGGATATTTACGAAAAAATGCTATACCACAATATAAATACAGACTAAAATTGAACGAAGTATAACTGGGGTCCAGGTCAAGCCGCAAATTTCGAAAGTGCCTCAAACCACACCGGCTAAAGTGATAGGATTGTTGAATATCGCCTATCTAACCCACTAGAAGTTCCAGCGAACATTCGAACTCGCCCCGGCCGAGGTCAGTGGGCTAATAGGTTATAAAAAACAACGACAGGAGGTCCACGAGATCAATTGCAGTAATCAGATAACGCGACGAAGTGTGAGCTATGGGCGTGACTCACTGAAATAAAGCTCTGTTTTTGTAAGGGGGAATAAACTTTTGAACGATCCCGAACAGACAGTAAAGGAAATCTAAAATTGAAGAATTAGGAAGATATAGTATCCATTCTTCAAAGTTCTTCAAGAATCAGATGATGTCTTTAAGAGGAATCTATGGCGAGTTCAAAGATCGGGTCGCATATGGGATGCGGACGAAATGGTACCATAGGTTATTACTTGGTAGTTGAATAAATTGATGCCAAAAAGGTCAATTTCACCAAGTAGACGATGATGATCGAAAACCAGATCGAACTATGCTTAGATCTCAAGAAGGTCATTGGATAAAGTTCAATGGTGAAGCTAGACAATCATTTGCATTTTTAAAATTTCTGCACATAGTGTACCCAAATCGGTCATCTGTCGTCGCAGTATCTGGTACTTTACGAGCGGGTTCAAAGGATCTATAAAAGGATTTATAGATCCGATATAAGGCAATGACCACGAAGCTCTGATCGAGTCCCAGTCCAATCATTGAGTACACTTAATGAAACGCCGCTTAGCGCCGCCCGGCCAATCGAATTTTGGTCCGACCCTACAGCTGGCAATAATAAAACCATTTTAGGGGGCAATTGGAGTGACGAATGAATTTCCTAAAGAAATGGATTCCGCTTTTAACGGTGAGTGGTCTGGGGTGAAGACTAGTTTAGCTTTAGTTCGACGAATCGATACTGCCCCTAATTGTTTGATATGTATCTGGCTAGACAATTGTCTTTCTGGGTCAGACAAAACGCGAATTTCTTATTTTTATTCGTTCCTTTATCTAGTCCAGCTTGAATAACTGCCTCTATTCTAAACCCAGTATCTTATCGATATGTCTCATATCTATCTTATCAATATGAGATCGCAAATTTCTCTACTGACCTTCAAATTTGTGTATGACTATTGCACCCGATGATGCTGATATCTAATCTATCTACCATTGGCAATTGGCCACCAGCCGTGGTAGATCATTGTCAGTGACACAAGGAAGAGTATTGGCAAGCTCATTTACTGAGGGAATAGATTGTATAAGCTGATGGTAGGTATTCGGAACTTGCGGATTATTAAGATCAGAACACATTGAGTGAGATCACACACAGAATTCTTTATTATATCGGTATAATGTAGTAGAGGTTATGTGTCTGGCACTGGTCCGTAATCTTTCCATCGTATATTTTGTCTTTAGCTAAATCTGCTATTCCTATTCAGCCAGCATTTCCTGTGTTGTCCCTTATTGCTTATTCTGTTTTTATAGCAAACAATTCATTCCTTATATTATGTTGGCTTTGCTCGCGGCTCCGCTTACGTCATTTTGGGAGATTGTGTGTTTGCTGGAGTTTGTGGGTCTACCGCACGCCTTCCAGGGATTCGAATGTCATCGCTCATGTTGAAAGGGGATGTAATTACTGTTCCTCGGTATAATTTGTTCCTGAGTGGTTGTGTAATAGAGAAATAACTAACTATTGTGGCAACTTCTGTAATTGATTATTTATTATCGGTAGGCTTGAGCTGCTTTTAACAAAACGAGGACAAACATTCTAGACTTGATAGGTACATTTTGAAAGTAGCACTATGTTGACCGTTATTCTGAGTTACTCTCTATTCTAGAAGAAATCACTGATCGATTAGACCGCCAATCGTTTCACATACTAGTTAACTGTTTCCTTGTAATTCGTATTTAACACTTTGACTGCTGAGCTGATTTTCTTTTCACACACCGTTGTGTTTTCCCGTACCGCTAACACGACAGTTGTGTTTTCCCGTACTCGCGGCAGTGTATAAAAACACAACAGTTGTGTTTTCAACTGTGAACGTGTTAATAAAGAGTTCAACTACCACAAACTGACTAAACAATCTCCATTTTTCGAAGAACAAGAGCACATAAACCAGATTTCCTTCAGTAGTACACACAGAGACAACAGTTACGCGAAGTTGTTTGTGTCAACAATGTTAGAAAATATCATGTAAATTACACTAGCACAATACGCTCCGGATACCAAGTCAATAAAACTTTGGATTTACGTTACAAGCAAGCGAGCCGGGACCGAGTGGCTCTGTTGGGAACTTACGAACAAGTTTCAGCGTGTCATGTCAGAGAAGTTCGCAACTGGCACTTTTGAGATCGAGTCTTAAGGCAGTTTTAGAGGTTTTAATAAGAGGTTCGGGGACTATCGTAAGCTGGCTTTGGTAACTTGACCTAACTTGGGAACAGGTTGGGTTTAGGTTGGTTCGGATTATGTCGCAATTTGTTAGTCCCAAAACTTAATTCTTTTAGATCTTTGATTGTCCCAAATTTAGGTCCCAATCAGAAGCTGTGTGAACTTAGCAGTCGACGTTGGTTTTTTTTTAAGTTAATGAAATATTTTGTTAGGTACTGGGTAATATTGAAACTAATTCCGACACAGACTGTCTGATCAAGTAATTTAAAGTTGTTATTTGAATTTACGGGTTGGGGGAATACGAGTTAGACATGGAGGGAAAATACATTTTCAATTGACTGTAGCTAATTTTATTGAAATGAAACATTCTTTTGTTTTGCTAAAGAAAAATAAAGTATCTTTTTAAACTTATTTATAGGCTTACCAACTAACAATTAAAAATAGACTCTATTACATTATGGTAATGGCGTTTGTGATAAGTCCTTGAACTTAATTCTGAGTAAGCCACGAAGAAGATGGAAGATGAATGTTTATAAGGTTAAGCTCGCCTTTGTACATCCTTTTCCTATATCACTCTGTAAATATGCTCTAAGTATATGTACAATAAAGAATAATATAAGTAGAGAAAGAGATAATCAAGAACCTGATGATAATGTCTTTGAAGATGAGGAACCTGTTCCTAAGGCTCATCAATTTGCAATCGCGCGTGAGTCTTAAATCGTGATTAAGCAAGAAAATCACAAAGTGCCATCCCTCTCAGACGGCAGTTCCCATTAAGGCAAGTTTCCGTAACCTGATTCTCTGAAGTGAATCCGAGCTCGGTGAATGAATTCAGGACAATATGTCACTGAATGCTAGCGCTCGCATTTAGGTCAGCTGTTGTATGTACGCGGACGCGAAAACAACAGAGCTGATTTGATATCTCTATATCATACATAATAATAAACTGAAAAGGACAAATTTCTGTATAATCTCACAATTTTTTTTTTTAAGTAAAACTTTTTTACGCACACTTGACTTGGGGAGTAAGCTGGTGAATGCGTTACGAAAAATGTGATCGGGCGAGGCGAACGGAAGTTTATAGGTAAATCATAATCACATAATAAAATAATAAATAAGTGATAAGGGGTAAGGGGATGAGAGGATGGAGGTTGAAAGGGGTGAGGATATAAATGATAAATAAAAAAAATATATAGAAAAAATCATAATGAATTAAAAGTGATATACCTGTCGATAAAATTAAAAATAGAGCTGAAGAAGTTTTACTTCAGTCGTGTGGTCTAAAGCACACTCTTTACACGAGGTAAGAGACGAGCGAGTCGTTCAAAACCGCTACGCCTGCCCATAATAGTTACAGCGCCATTCAGAATTTTGCATTGCATAATCTTGTACGGCACTGCACTGCGCTCGTCTCCCTTACACATCGGTTTACGGTTTGTCCTCTCTTCACACCGAAATGACTAAACGGGAATCGTTGAATACTTTAGAAAATAGGATACCTTTTATCCCGTAAAAGCGGTCGGTTCCTGTGTGATAATGGTCATCCCGGATGAGAAATCACGGGACTCAGTGTATTATGAATATACCTGGATGACCGAGTTTTGCTCGGTATTTTTTTTTTATGACTGTTTCTAAAAATGATTCCTAGCTAGATCGATTTATCGCCCCCGAAACCCCCTATATACTAAATTTCATGAAAATCGTTGGAGCCGATTCCGAGATTCCAATTATATATACATATATATACAAGAATTACTCATTTAAAGATATATATGAAAAATTATATCGTCGTAGTCAAAATATGTGATATCTCAACTATTCACTTACTTTTACTCTTATCGCGTTCTTGCTTTGAGACCGATGCCAGGAGCTTCGTTTTATTGCTTGCTATGTTGTTGCGACCTTGTTTCCTCGCATTCGGTTGGTTCATTGAACTACTGTCGTAATAAAAATGAAGTATTATCTATCACCGAAGATATATAACAAGTATTATATATATAATGGTCACTCTCCAACCCCGCGATCCGATTCCCCCGCACCTCTTTCCGCAATCGCGAAATTGCGAGGTCAGACAACGGACACGTCTGTGTTTTTATAATTTTACAGTAAGCTTAAACATGCCTGGCGTGTGAACCAGCACTCCTATATTGACAATTCTATCACACCAGTTGTGTGCGCCCCCCCACAACTGATTGAGTTTAGTTACGACACAAGGCCAGTAAACAGTAAACACACACGCTGTGTGAGGATTCACAAAAGAGCCAAAAAAGTAAAACGGTTCAGTAGTTAACGTGTTAATGGAAAAAGAGTCCAGAAATCGCCCTAACCATTTTTTGCATAGAATAGAATAGAAACTGCTTTATTATACATACATACGCCAATTAAACAATACATAAGGTATGTACTTCACTAAAATAAATAAAACACAGAGTAATACACACAGTTAAATGTAAACGTAATGTAATGTTAAATGTAAATGTAATGTAATGTTAAATGTAAATGTAACTAGGAGGAGTACGAGTTATGATTGCGCGCCATCGCATGACATATGTTAGATCAGGGATGGCCAACCGGTCGATCGCGGCTATTTGTCAAATCGATCGAGGCAATGCAAAAAAAACATATGAGTTAAATGTATCTAAAAAAAAGTTTAAATTCTTAAATTTTAGCTACGTCTCAATCGCAAATACCTACCTTCAATTTATAAATTATTCATATTATATTTTTAATTTTATTGTTTTTATTTTACTTTTTTTTTGTTTATTCTTTTGTTTTTAATATTCCGCTTTTTCTTGGATGTCGCTCTTTTGTAAGAAGCATGTGACTGGTACACCGCACGGGGTTTCGTCACTAAACAGTACATCTTGGGTCTAATCATGCTGGCCACCCCTGCCATAGATATTCATATATAATAGATATTTATTCTAAGCCCGTTGCATATTTGTATTATTTAAATGGTAAACACGGCGACATTACAACGGTCGGCTAATTGTCCAAGCAGTTAAAGCCGGCCCAGTAATGACATCGATATTTGATTGACGTCATGGTTTTAGAAATATGCGCCGCGACGTTAATTTGTATCAAATGTTTGTATTGTTTTCCCTTTCGCTTAATGAGGTTTGACATCATAATAATTATGACATGTATAGTTGACAATGAATGAAGCGTTTCCATAATTTTGTGAGTGGTAAAAAACTGTTCATTATTCCCCATTCCCCATCAAGTTGTCTCCACTCATCATCAACAACCCATGTCGTCCCACTGCTGAGCACGGGTCTCCCGTTACGTTCGTGAGGATGGTTAGGTCATAATCCACCACGGGGGCCCAGTCCGGATGGCCTATAATATACCTACCTCAGAAATAATTCTCGGTTAGGTAAGTTAGTGGGTTCCCTCGCGATGTTTCACGAAATTTTGTTAAACAGTGTTCCAAATTTAAAACTCATTTCGTCACTGTTATCAAGTGCGCTGGAATGACCCACTCTGTTCGCACTTATCGAGGAGGCAAAGGCCTCATTTCGAATAGATGGGATAATAAAAAAAAAACTAATCGTGTACAGACGTATTTTTAATTCGTCTAAACCATTTTTTAAATAAAATTATTATGCATACAGTGTTTGTCCTTTATTGCTTTATTATAAAGTGTAGATGAGCATAATTTTTATATACATTTACCTTATTTAGACGCCAATTAGCTGAAAGAATAAGAAATATTTTATTGTTCTCTGTAACTAGGGTTTCCCCATTATTATTATATGGTTTTATGTAAATGCTACATACATTTATTGTTGTAATTGATAGCGTAATTATAACCACCTATGAGTTTTTATGGTTCGTTGCTTAACGTAGACCTAAATAATTTTTAACCGAATTAAAAAAAGGAGGAGGTTCTCAAATCGACTGTATTTTTTTTTATGTTTGTTACCTCAGAACTTTCGACTGGGTGAACCGATATTGATGATTCTTTTTTTTTAATGAAAGCTGGTGCCTCCATCCATGATATCCAAGGCCCGCACTACTGTACTGTACTGATGGGCCTCTTCCGCAAGAGACCGCCTGGGGAAGTACATTCATCCGCCAAGCAGTAGTGTGCCAACATTACTGTGTTCCAGTTTGAAGGACACTGTTTCCAGCTAAATTACTGGGCATGAGATTTTAGAACCAATGTCTAAGGGTGACGAGCGCAGTGCTGTGCCGCACTTATTCAATGCAAAGTTGTAGGTGGCACTGTTACTGTTTTGGGCAGGCGTAGCGATTACCATCAGACATAATACTCAGTCAAATAATTAAAAAAAAAACTTTAATTGACAAACATCATTGGACATTTTCTTTATACCTTTCAAACAATTTCTAATTGAATGGAAATTAGGTTAATATTCCAATTTGAATTGTAAATGTCGTCGGCATTTGATTGGCAGGGGACCGACGCAGGACAATTGGAAGTAATTACTAATTGATAAATTAACCAAAGGGGATGTACCTATGCGGTCCGTGATCGTTAGGGGCACTGAATAACTGAAAGCAAAAGGTAGGGATGTTGCAGCGTGCTACAGTTAGTTCGACGTAGGTGTCGACTATCGATAATGAAAATAAATTCCTCTATAGTAGTTTAATCGTGCATTTTAAAGGAAAAAAATTTGGAGACATTTGGAGATTTTTTTAAATATTTTCCATATACCCAGTGTCACTCTCAAAATTACAAAGAATGTAACGTCACCCCTCAATCTAAAATGCATCAAACCGTTGGGGTTACAGAGCGTGCCAAAGAAGTTTACATACATAAATACACTCGAAAAGTATAACCATATTAACCATCCTTCCGGCGTATTCGGGTTAAAAAGGGGCGAAAAAGCAGCAATTTATACTTTTTTCCTTAATATTAATCGCTGACATGTGACATGGAAAAAGCTGTAACCCAAATTTAACGATTTGACCCCAAGGGCCGACACTCTTTGAGCCCCAAGGGGCTCCAGTTACCAGCTGTTTGTTTCAACCTAACCTGTAAAATCTTACTTCTTGGCAAAGTCTCCTCCGATTACTACCAAATGTCTCCGAACTTTTTTGAGAAATCGATCTGACATCGATTTTTTTTTTCGGTTTTTACATTAAGTCTACCAATTGTAGTAGCTAGTTTTAATTTGTGTACTTAAGTATTAAATTAGTAAATCCTTACTTTATATTATAAATGCGAAAGTAACTCTGTCTGTCTGTTGCTCTTTCACGCCTGAACTACTGAACCGATTGAAATGAAATTTGGTACGGAAATAGTCTAGAGCCTAAGGAAGGACATAGGCTACTTTTTATCGCTAAAAATGCATTGTAAGGGTTTGAAATAGGGGATGAAATTTTGTATGGAAGTATCGTCATTTTTGAAGCTAGAAGCTTGAAATTTATTTTTTAGGCTTTTGATTAGATATAAATAAATTTGACATTCAAAGTTTGTAAAACTTTACCCTTGAGGGCTAAAATAAATATAGGGAAAGAAAGTATGTATAGGAATATGTAAAGTTTCGGCTTAACCACTGCACAGATTTAAAAAATTATTTCTCTAATGGAAAGCTACATTGACAGCGAGTAACATAGGCTATATTTTATCCCCATATTCCTGCAGGAACAGGAACTACGCGGGTGAAACCGCGGGGCACAGCTAGTAAGTCTATAATCGCAAGAGTTCTAGTTCAAACAGACCAAACCCAGCTCTACCCAATGTGATTATAATTCCAAATGCGCGCAGTTCATAATTACATTGTTGTCGACGTTCCACGTGTAATTAGGTGGTTGATATTAGCCTTTGAATATAAGTAGGTAATTTAATTACCTAATAAGAGATAATTAATGTCATATTTTAAATATTTGAAAAGCGGTTTATGTTGCTACGCACGAGTGATGTCAGTTTATTGCTGTCTTTGTTATACTTTTAGTGCTAAACAGAGACAGCAATAGACTCGATCTGTCTTGGAAGTTGACAATTGTTACAGCAACTTGTCGATCCGATACAATTCCATGTTGCACGTCCCCTTTATAATAAAATTAATTGCGCCGGACTGCGCTCGCCTTCGTCACGCAAAAGTGTTTTTTTTTTCCCATAGTTTCTGCGCTATGTGTTGTTTCAATGCAAGGTGACGAGCGCAGTGCAGTGCCGCGCAGGATTATGCAATGCAGTGTACTGGGTGGTGCTGTGACTTATGGGCAGGCGTAGCGCTTACAATCAGGTGAACGACTTGCTCGTCTCGTCACTCAATCAAATAAAAAAAAAAGAAGGTCACAACGGAGCTAAGTGCGAGTGGTAACAAACATAGTTTCGCACTTATTATATTTTATTAGTATGATATTAATGTGTTTCTTCGTAATGTTGCATTTGCGCAAGCGTGCTCTACACGGCCTGTTTATGTTCATAATGGCCTGGGAATTGGGTTTGCTAGCTTTTATGTGCAGGACATTTTCTTTGGCCGTGTAATCTTGGCCCCTTGAGGTACTCCGGTCGAAAGTGCCACTTAGATAAAGTACTTTGGGACTGTTCCCAACGCGCACCTCTCAGTTCAACTGCTACAGGCTGAACATTTATATAATTATTTATTTACATTAATTAGAACGGCAACATCAACGAGGCAAGTAAATTAAAAAAATGTATTTAGGCAATAATTACAAAAAAAAAAAACTAAACTAGAAGCTACACGATACCATGACCCTCGAAAACTTGTCAGACAGTCTGAAACAACCTGTCATATTATCGTACACCACCAGGTATTATATCCAGTAACACTGCTTGGCAGATTAGACTATTTATTTTCTGTGCGTGCGTTCGTGCGTGCGTGCGTGCGTGCGTGCGTGTGTACGTGTGTGTGTGTATAGCGACTCACAAAAATATTTGCTTTGTGCTGTTATAAATATGTTATGCCATGGAAGCCGTTACGATAAACATATAATTACTTACTAATATTTATGATACGAAAGCTTCTATTTCGATGCAAACAAACAAATAATAAAGTAGTTACCAATGAATCCATAAGATAACCATCTGATTTGATTAAACTAAATGCTGTAGTAGCTTTATCGCGAATCTTATCAATTAGCTATCACTTATCAGTGCAGCTTATCATATCAGGTAACGGTTTACTTATTTGCCTCCCGCTAAAACAGCTGATAGTGGATTTTAATTTAACGCTTTTGTAAACGACAAGGCACCAGGTGACATCAATTTATGATATAATAATAATTATTATAATTACAATAATAATATAATAACGCGATCACATACATAGAACGTGACCCCCAACTAGGATTCCCTGTATCTAGGGAATCAGGAACTACGAGGACCATGGTCCTACAAACACCCAGACACAGAGCAAATATTTTTGCGATTCACACAAATCTTTGCCATCTGCGGGAGTCGAACCACAACCTCACGCTTCGCAGTCGGCTCACCGCCCATTTACGCCACGGAGGCCGTATTTAGCAAACTACTGAAGTCGTAAGTGTTAACCAATCGATCGATGCTCAACTGTTACCACGTCAAAGGATCCTCGATCGATACATCGATTGATATCGATTATCGGCTATTGTGTAACCGTCGATTGACATCGACTGATCTCATTCGGTCCATTACCATCGGTCGATTGGTGTGGGTGGTTACACCCTAAGAAACTATGCGAGAAGTTCACACATGGATGTCAAATGGATTATGGCCTAACCCTCCTCACGAAAATGAGGAGAGACCTATGCTCAGCAGTGAGACGATATGGGTTGATTATGATGATTGTTTTGAAAAATCGACATAGATAAACAAAATCGCAACTAGACAATGGTGTCTTCACACAAACCATGCTGTACTCTCTACTGGTGGGTCTACCACGTTCTTATTCTTATTCCGTGCAGTTCAGTTTAAGGCCTTAAAATGAACTGCCTAGATTGGCACCACACACTCAAATGACGTGACGTAACTCAAAATAGACTGAAGAGAATGAGAGAGAAAGAGAATGAGGTGGAGCTATACAAACTCCCATAAATGCATACAAATTTTTACGATCTCTTTGGATAAATGTCTCTGGTCGACTTGTGAACGCTTAGCGACATTGGTGGTGACAGTTAGCAGGACAGTTCAGTTTAAGGCCTTAAACTGGATGGATTTAACTGTTCGTGGTGAGGCCCCTGTTCCTACAGTGCATAAACACTTGCACCCTCCATCACCTCTACACAATCTGACGGTCATTACTAACATTAGTCGTCCTTAGCTAAGAAAACCGTGCGTGCATTTAGCAACGCACGAACCGCGTCCGCGCGGTTTTCATAGCGATAGCTACGGACCAAATGTCAGTACTGACCGTCTGAATAACACTAAATACGACCTGAGAATCCCTGTACTGCCAATAAATAGTCCAAAAATAGTGGAGTCCTATTACAAATCAATATAACAACCGCCCATCGACACGACAAATACTAGTAAAGGGTCAGGACAACTCCGTACCGCCTTTCCATTTCGTCCTCGACATCCCGAATGTCAAAACATTTTCTTGAATCGCTATTGTGTGCGGCTTCTCTCGAACAACCTTGAGGCGGTTTTCCCTGGCAATGCTTAATTTAACTTGCTAAAATGGGGAATCTCAGCGTAGTTTGAGTATCGATTTTACGGACGACAGGCGTCCGTCGCCGGCTCTCTGAATGTATTCACGATTCCAACGATTGTTCAAGTTTTATTTGTTTTCTAGTTTGCTGGTCGTGTTCGAGAATAATGATATGGCCAATTTCTTACAAAATACTTAGGGTTCGAAATGGCAAAAGGACGATAAAGACTTGCGTACTTAGGGATACTTCGGGCACTGTTTCCAGTGAAATTAATAGGCATATGAGACTTTATAGCCGATTTCTCAGGGCGACGAGCGCAGTGCAGTGCCGCGCAGGATTATGCAATGCAAAGTTCTGGGCGGCACTGTTACTGAGTCAAATAAAAAAAAAACTTAGAAATGCGTCCACTAATACTCAGATTTGATAATGGTGAGGCCAATGTAGCTCGTCTCGTCCCTCGGTCAAATAAAAAATAAAAAAAAGGTACTCTGTAGATGAAAGGGGGTTCTGTTTATCGGAAGTGCACGGAAAGATTAAACTTTGACGAAAGAAATCAGTAAACAAACGCCCCAAAAATAGATCGAAATGGCCTCTATTCTCTACCATCCCCTTTTAAGAGAATCCATGCTGTGTTGTAAAGGACATAAATGTAAATAAGCCGCTAGGACGCTCGTGTTTTATTCCTCTCTATATGACTTCTACAGTTTTATCGCTTAACTTTCGAATTTCATTCGCAAACGACTCTTTAAGTTCGAATCATCTAGCAACGTGACACGCAAATTTCAGAATTCCGTACATAATTGAAATTCGATTGTAAAAGAGAATTCGGAACGCGATTTGATTAAAACGTCCCCCGCCTGACTGGAATAAGGATTTGTTTGTCACTTCTCGAGGAATTTACATTTGTAGGACAGGACGGGAATGTCTGTACTCTACCAGGTCTACCACACACTTGACCATTTTTTTCTCACTCCCACAGTGGGCTTTTAGACGTGTGTTATCTTTAACACGTTCACTGCTGAAACACACACGTTGTGTTTTTTATAACTTTACGCTGGTGCGGGAAAACACACCTGCTGTGTTAGCGCAGCACACAGACCTGAGTTTAACGCGGCGCTACTCATACAGACGGCACGCCATTGTTGGAAAACACACACGGTCCGTAACGGTGCCCAAATGTAAAAACCGGTTCAGCAGTCAACGTGTAAAGATTTGGGTAAGAGGTGTATAAAGCATTTAATAAGGATTAATTGAAGTGGAGGGTAAAATAACCCATCTGATTGTCCTTGAAAGCCAGTACCATTTTAGTCGTAAGGGTGTTTACCACCTCCGACCACATAGTCTTCCTACACCAACTGAAACCGGTGATCAAACGCCAGCCTATGACAATAAAAAATAATACAGTTCTCTTCGTAGTTTATAGATAAGCTACTTGTTTACAAGATCAATGGTCTCCAAGGATTGTTTTTCATCTTCCTCAACTTAATCCATAAACTTCGTATAATTTATCCGCTGAATTCGTCAAAGCCATCAAGCACCCTTAAGTTTCCATATATAATAGGCCTATTGACCTCTTTGGATGGCTGTAATGGCTTTTACATTATTCGCTTCTCAGGCAGCGTCTACTGAATATTGGATTAATGTTTTGTAATTTGTAGGTGATGGAATATCTAGTCTGTGACCTACATCTTCTCTATTCAGCTTTGGTTTAAATAGGACATGAATAAGGATTATCATAGTTATGGCATCAATAATATAAATGTGACAGGATTGATTATCATCATCCTAATCCACAGCTTCTTCTTCCACTGCTGGGTTCCTCTCTGTTATATTGTCTTCCGCCTCGGTCCTATGCCAATAGGCTCCAGTTTCGACTCGTAAACTTCAAACTATCGCCGCCCCATCTTGTTCTAGACCACGGACACTTCACTTCCCCTTTATCGGCCACTTAATTATTACCGGATGGATCATCAAACGGGTTTTCTTTCTGATTCGATGCAGATCGAATCTACCTTATCCTTTTGATCATAACATAAGTCACTAGCTCCTGAAACACCGTTCACACTAGTTCGGGAGCCTATAAATTCAAAAGAAACTGTAAAAATTACTTTATTACGCCAATAAATAAATTTGCATTTGATCTCTAAGTTTGAAAGCATAATATCATCAATGAAGAATTCTTCATCCACATCGGACGGCCCTTTTAATTCCGTTCATGTTTTTGTCGCAACTGCCGAAAATATGACAGATCCGGAAAAAAAAAAACTAATATAACTTATTAAGCGCCTCCATTTCATCACAATTTTTTGGTACCAACAAAAAGTTCAATGTTTGCCTCGGAGTTCAATCGAAATCGGTCAGCAGTGGGTGATACGCGGAATACAAATAAACCGTCGACGTAACGCGAAGTGTTATTTTATATCCGTCGTCGTATTGTCGGTATTTCTGCTCCCCCTGTGTACGTACGCTGTATACTAAACTCTAGCAGTAAGGGCTCGAGCTCCAAACTGGGATTAAGTACACGCATGTCAAATTCTCGGCAGAGTCTACACTACAGTGAAATGTAGACCCATTTAATCACTTAGGTTGGAGTTGATCATTATTTTAATAGTGGTTAGTTTAAAACTGACAAATGTAAAAATAAAGAGTAAGATAAGAGAAGGTCGTGAGTTCAAATCCCAGTGCGGGTACGTACCAATGTGTTTATGTAAAAAGCATTATGTACTTAATTATCGCTCGCTTTTCGGTAAGGGAAATCATCGTGAGGAAACCTGCATACCTACCCCGAGAATTATTTCGGATGTAGGTATGTTATTCACCAATCCGGACCGGACCCCCGTGGTGGACTATGGCCTGATCCTGCTCACGAAAGTCAGGGGAGACCCGTGCTCAGCAGTGGGCCGATATGGGTTGATAATGAAGACAGGACTTACGAAAGTAGGGGAGACCCGTGCTCAGCAATGTGTCGATATGGGTTGATCATGATGATGATGATGATGATTAATAACACTACGGTATACTTCTAAAACAATGATTTAAATTCATATTAACCGTTGATGAGCCAAAAATTCGTAGCACCACCATAGTTTGCACTATTGAGTAATTTCTGATAGTAGGTCCTTCATTCTTGTTTGCATCACATTGAGTGCCTAACATCATGTTAATTTCATATTGTGTTTATCTTTACAAATCTAAGTCTTCCCAATACTCATCCGAAGGAATTCGTTCCTGTAATAAGCATAGCTTTGTTTAATTCATGAGTTAATTGGAAAACTTAGAAATTCCCTTACTGTTTAAACACTGAACCCTGTGTACTCTCGCAGCGAGGGCTGCTAGAGCTATGCGCACAATTACCCAACTTTACGGACAAAGTAGTTAGGGAAAGTTTCATTGTTGTACTTATGCTGATTCACTTATTTTCCGGGAGGAGAAATAAGATTGCCGTTTTTCGTCGTAAGATTTCTGGTGGAGTCTTCCCTAGCTCTGTTTCATTTATTTGCCGAGAGATTGTGGCCGAGTCGTAACCGATGACCCTGTGTTCGATCCTCGGCGGCACGGAATTCACGTTTCGGTTGTTATGGATTGATCAGATCAAATTGCGAATTGAACAGACTTGTGAAAGTTGTTTAAATCCTTTCATCAAAGAGCTGCTTATTTTCAAATGGCTGAACATATTTTCTTGTAACATAGCTAAGAACATTTTCTATTAAATAATCATACAAACAAACAAAAAAAACACAAAATCGGTTCATCCGTTTGGTTAAGCCACGTCAGAGGCCCTTGGGGCCCAATACAATGACAACAGAAGTTGACATTACCTCATTTGACAAACAAACAGACATTATTTACCATAATATTGTTTTAATCTAATGTCCATATTGACAGATCAGTGACTCGAGGAGACCTTAACCCAGCGCTGGGATCAGATAAAGATTGACACATGTCAAATAGGACTCTAAAATATAGATGAAGGTTCTCCAAAACATTACTTCGGGTAATTTCTTATGTCTGGCAACTCTCGCTAGGTTTGGGACCACTCCATCGTTAATAGTTCATGGTCCGACAACGTGTCAGATAGACAATGTGTTATTGGGATCCGACTGCGAGTAGTGCGAGTACATTTTACTTGCGTGGGATCCGACCGAAGGCTGTATTTGGATCGTGATTTGTAACATGACCGGATTAATGCTCTCTAGACGCAAAAACTGGAGTTAATGGACTTTACTGATGTCTAAGCTTAGGTAGTCACTATGGTAAAGTCACAGTACACGTATGTGCATATGAGACTTTAGGGCCAATGTCTTAGGGTGACGAGCGCACTGCAGTGCCGCGCAGGATTATGCAATGCAGTGTTCTGGGTGGTGCTGTGACTGTTGTGTGCAGGCATAGCGCTTAGCGCATCAGGTGAACGTCTTGCACGTCTCGTCACTCAGTCAAATAAAAAAGTAATCTGGTAAATTTCATAGTACACGTGTGTGTTATGTTTAAATTGTAAAAGTGCAATATTTTTGCCAACTCGCAATAAATGATTCGAGTTTAAGAGTTTTGTTATTTTATTTTATATTTTATTTATTTCAGTAATCCAACAGCGTAACAAACATTTTAAAAATAGGCTTAAACTATGTTAACATAAGGCAAAAAAAGGATTACACAATTACATTTTTAAATTTGACTATTAGTGTTTCCTTACATGAATTTTAAATATCTTTTTATATTTTGAATTTTATGTATTTTAAATTTTGTGTGCAAATATTTCTAACGAGTCACGTTGTTTTGTTGGGAACCGATCCTTTTGATGAAATTCTTCTCCAACATTCCAACATACAAACAACGTTTCATTTTTCTAAATCAGTAGGGATAGGAAGCACAGTGCCCACAGTTATTTCGGCAAAGCTCAGAAGCTCCCCCCCCCCCCCCCCTTCCCCCCTCTTTACCCCTCCTAGACGATCCATCCTAATCTGACCGCTTTTCGGCTCAGCACTGATTGATGGGTCCTTTCACCCGGATATTCTACATGTGAACACTGTGGGCTTATACATTTTTTTTTAAATTAGATGATTTTTTTATATTTAAATTACACAAAAAAAAATGACTGATGTAAAACTTCTTTAGCTCCGTTATGTTGTTTTTTTTATTATTTTTTTGAATATAGCTATGATTTAATATTATTTATTATTTGCCTCTCAACTTCCATTCGCCTCGCCTGATCACACTTTTCGTAACGCATTCACCAGTTCACTCCCCAAGTCAAGCGTGCGTAAACAAGTTTTACTTGAAAAACAGTTATAGCAATCTACCAGGCAGCATTTGGATAAATAGACAGTAAGAATTAATACATAATTTCTAACGGCCTCCGTGGCGTAAGTGGGTGATGCGAAGCGTGAGGATGCGGGTTCAATTCCCGCACAGGGCAAATTTTTGTGTGAACCACAAATATTTGCTCTGAGTCAGGGTGCTTGCGGGACCATGGTCCTCGTAGTGCCCGATTCCCTAGATACAGGGAATACAGGGAATCCTAGTTAAGGTCAAGATCTATGCACCGCAAAGGAGTGGAATCCCTTGCCAGAGTCTGTGTCTCGATAGCTTCAACCTGTCTGGAGTGAATAGGTCTTCTTCTTCTTCGTCGTGTCGATGATCCACGGCTAGATTGTTTTGGACCAGTAATTGGCTACTGCCACGCCAGGTGCAGAAGCCTCATAGAGGTCGGTTAAGGTGCAGGTGTTAGGGCACCGAGGGCACGACAGCAAATGCTGCATCGTTTGCGCAGAAACGCCACAGGTAATAGGTTACTTCTAGGTAAGCTTGCACCATCGTAGGACGAATCGTCGCTTCACATCAGGTGAGATTATCTTTCGCTTAACAGTTTCACTGCTGAGCCGATTCGCTTGTCTAGCCACGGGTGCGGCTCTGCACGCTCCATAGTGTTTTCTCGCACTCGCGGCTAGTTATGAAAAGCACGACAGTTGTGTTTGCAGCACTGAAAGTGTTAACCGCTATTAGTGGTCAAACACGCACCTATATAAAAAGAAATCTAATAGTAAAAATAACCCCAATATAATTATAGTGGATTCGAAAAGGAGAGTTATATTTTTTCTCGTTTTATCTCTACTGTGCCAATAGCTCTAGTTTCTCCAATACGACATCTGATTGCGAAATAGGACCCTTCCGGTTGACTCCAGAATTCGAGATTTGTTAAGGGAAACATTTATTTAAGGGCCTGCTTAGGGCCAATTACCCTTCACTTGAAACTATTTTAAGATAAAAAATATATGTTAAATAATGTCAATTTCGCTTATATTACATTGATTATTACTTGAACAAGTATTTTTTTTTATGCGTTGCGATCGCATAAATAGGTCATGACCCCTAATTAGGATTCCTTGTATCTAGGGAATCAGAAACTGCGAGGACCATGGTCCTACAAACACCCAGACTCAGAGCAAATACCTGTGCTTCACACACATCTTTGCCCTGGGCGGGATTCGAACCCGCAACCTCGCGATGCGAGATTCGTACGTTTGGCGTATAATAAATCTGGAGCGGGTATTAACAGCCTTTGATTGTATTTCGAATGAGCCGAGGCACCGCCCGCTGTTTCCCGGAAAGTACCTTTAATATCTTTTACAATCAATTTATCAAGCGGTGGTAGCTTAGTGAGAGAATGTCCGCCTTCCATGGAGTGGGTCGTGAGTTCAAATCCCAGTATGTTTCTCCAAAGCTCCCAAATTGAATGGTTTAACACTTTCACTGCTGAGCCGACTTGTTTGTCTAGCCACGGGTGCGCCTCTGCACTCTGCACACTCCATAGTGTTTTCCTATACAACAAACACAACAGTTGTGTTTTCCCGCGCTCGCGGCAATTTATGATAAGCACGACAGTTGTGTTTTCAGCAGTGAACGTGTTAAGTACTTGACACTGGTCATATACACTAATCGAGCAGAGACAAAACGAAGAAAAAAAAACACGGAGACTTGAGCTGATCATAGAGACGGAATTTAGGCAACGTAACTCGTTAGTGAATTCCAGTAGAATTAATTCAGCTTGCATTTCAGTACTGACCACTTATTTTTATAAAAACATTCTCGGAAAAATAAATTTTCTTCCACAAAAAAGTTATTTCACCGTTACGTAAATATATGTACCGGAAGCCTATGATCAAAGGCCGGGGATGAGGATAAAGCGTTAATAACTAAAGAGCTTTTTCATTATTGGCATTTTTCATCTAGGAAAAATTATATTATTATGATCGACGGAACAAGGGCGATAATCCACTGAAGCGGAGAGGTTTCTTAGCTCTCGAACAACAAACACGATCTCGACTATGATATCTTCGGTCCAATTGTGTGTTCATAAATCATCTCCGCTATGATGGATTGGTGCCCTAATGCGGTTTACGGTAATTTAACTTCACTTGTATGTCCTGGAATTTTGCAAGTTCAATCAGACCCGGTGATGATAGAAATGGAACTCCTCAGTGACTAACAGTAGATTGATGGTGTTTGGACTCATTTTCATCAGCTTGCAGTACCGAATTTTATAAAAGCTTGTCCGGCAAAAATATATTTTTACCAAAAACTTATTAATGTTAGTCATCCTATAGTTCACAGTGGTAATGTTAATTACTAACTTAGCATTATTAATCTTATTTCCAAGAACATCTGGTCTTATATTTTATCATATCAGCAAAATGTGTAATGTCATCATTTTAACTAAACTAGATATGAGTTTTATTCATATTTTATGCAAATAAATTATTCATCATCATCATCATCATTAACGACCTATTTCGGCTCAATAACAAATTGCTAAAGCCATAAGAAAAACACACAGTTTAATGTGTTTTACAGGCTGTTGATTCTTGGGGTCTTTAGGGAGCTTCACACTAACCGCGTAAACAAAATATGCGCGACTGACCAAGGGTTAACGAACATTCCAAAAACCAGCTAACAACAGTAGTATGCAACGGATAATCTTATTAACACGTTCAGCGCTGAAAACACTTCGCTGTCGTGCTTTTCAAAACTGGCCGTGAGTGCGGGAAAACACGACTGTTGTGTTTGTTGTATGGGAAATCACTATGGAGTGTGCAGAGCCGCACCCGTGGCTAGACAAGCAAATCGGCTCAGCAGTGAAAGTGTTAAAGAATTTTGTATTGCGTACTAACCCTAAGCGAAGTACTCAAACAAAATCCTGTTTGACATGGAATATCTGTGTATTGACTCTTACGTTAACACATCTTGTGGTTTGGCTTAGTATCAAATGTCATCAATGCCCGCACCGAGCGAAGAACGTGTTTTGAAGTTACACCACAGCTTAGTAGGTTATGAACACAAATCAATGTGTTGTAATCTTATAATTGAATGTAATGATGCGAAAACAAGTTATGCTGTACCGGAGTTGGAAGTGAATGTGTTAGGGTCATTGGGGAATCTCTAAGGATGGTTAGTGTGCTTTGAATTTTGGGTCCAACGTTACAATGAAGACTAAGCTCTTGATGGAGAGAAGTAGGTTCCTTGAGACTGAGGTCGTCATTAAAAAGCAATGATAGCTTATTGGGATCAGTGCGGGCACGTACCAATGTGTTTCTTGTAAAACATATGCACGTAATTATCACTCGCTTTTCGGTGAAGGGAAATATGACGAGTAAACCCAGATACCCGAGAATTATTTCGGAGGTCTGTGATCCAACGGGTCTCCATGGTGGAATATGGCCTAATCCTCCTCACGAAAGTGAGGGGAGGCCCGTGCTCTGCAGTGGGTCAAATGGGTTGATGATAATGCTGATGAACAGCTATGAGGCGCAGGTACCAATTCCGTTGGCACAACCTAAACTAATGGACTTAAAATTGGACAACACTAAAGTTATTGCCGTCCCTTTCGTTTTCACAAGGTTAAAAAGTGACTACAAATCATTTGACAGGACCAAACTAATATTTAGACTAGTTTGCAACAACCGTACTGGCGTCAATGGATAACTGACTAGAAGTGTAGATGGACGGTTTTATTACAATTTAGCCGGTTTCTATTGCCACGATGTTTCAACCAACTTCCTAAACATCCATTCTATGGGACAATGGCTGTTACATCGACACGAAAGAAGATTTATAGAATCTTGCAGACATTTTAATGACTAAAAGGTGTTTTGTCTTGTTTTGGCTCGTGAAACGAAAACAAAACGACACAACAACATTTTGGCTATCAAAATGTTTCTATACATAAGGGGCGGACTCAGGGAAATCTGTTGTCAAAGTTAACAGGTTCCACAAACTCGACTTTATATTATTATCTCGTAATCGTCTTTTGTTCATTTTGTGTCCCAGGTTTACGAGGCTATTTGGTTCCGAATCGGAGGTTTATTTTTATGATCCTGAAACGAACTTTCTTACTGAGAGTTTTCGGCACTGAGATTCTGCTGTGTGGTTCTCAATACGGACCTCGCCTTATTATGCCGTGCTGCGAAAACCAGCTCTTCGAAGTTTAAATATTTTGCAGTGATGGAGGCAAAGGGAAAAAGTAAAGTGTCGGCACGTTGTCCCCGTCAATAGGGCCGCGGCAATAGGAAAAAATGTGAATGCATCAGAAGTCAGAAGAGTATCAGAGAGTTTCGCCAATTGCTCAACCACTATGGTCGAAACACGATTGAGGTCCAGTTGGAAAGGCAATAAATTAAATAATGATTTTATGTCAGACCACTTAGTTCATACTTTAGCTTGCAACTTATCATTAGAGCTAGACCGTTGAAGTTTGTAGCGAAATTACTTTAGGGCAATTATGAAGCTCACCATTGTGAGAAGCGCTGTGCTTCGGTTGATTTTACATAGCAGATTTCTGGATCCTTTATTAACTTTCACAATATAATAAATCTATTTCTATCTTTGTCTAACACTTAGCTAATGACAAAGGCATCCACTAATCTCTTGTCAGTGCTCAAACGTGCTGGCCACTCGCCATTGCCTTATAAATTGATCAAGGTTCGCTAGAACTGCAATATCTCAAGAAGCGCTGCGTCTCAGTTTATCTCCTGGATCTTAGAGATCTACTAAAGCATTTAATAAGTCTATTTCTGCCCTTGTCCAGCTCCAAGCAAACAAAGACATCACAGACTTGAATCTGTTGTTAAAGCTAACAAACGTTCCATTGCGCCAGGAAATTAATCAAAGCTCGCTAGGACTGGGAACGAGTACGGCTGCCGCTAATAACTTATCCATCTGATAGGTAGATAATCCCTTATGATCTGTCGCCATATGAATCTGTCAGATGGACGGTGACTACTTATTATAATTATTAGCTACTAGCTGTACCCTGTCACTCTTCGCTGTGGCACATTCGCACATATGTCACTGATGAAAAAAATAGTTAAAAACAATCCTTGATGCGGATTATATATCATGCTAAAATTTCAGCTCGATCGGTGCAGAACTTTTTGAGTTTTTGAAGCGTACACAAACCAACATAACATTTTTATATATATATATAGATTTCATTGACAAAATTATTTTTCCCGTTATGTACACTCACGAGCCGACTGCGTAGCGTGATGTTTGGCATAGAATAGATACGTTTGGGGCTTCGACTCCCACACAGGGCCAATATTGGGTATAACCACAGGTCCAAGTCTCGGGGTTTGTGCGTGGTCCTCGTAGTTCCTGATTCCCTACAAACAGGGAATCCTACCTAGTTCTTAATGCTTTTGAAATTAGTTTTACTTTTTTAATAATTTTCATTAGTTTTGTTCAAGCTTTTATTTAGTTTGCTTTGTTAGTTATTGTGGATCTGGAATGAGTATACGGTGTCCTTGATGTCTATGAAATAGCTTGTCCGAAATTTATTCATCCCTATTTATACAACTGATGATATTGACTATACAATTAATGAGGTAACTAAGTCGGCGGGCTTTATCCATCACTGGGGAAGTACAATTTTCAGTTATGACTTATGACGGACTGTCTATCATCGCAGTGTTATGGGTAATTCCGAAATTCGTACAGTGCTAATATCTCCGAGTCACCTTATCGTGAAACCAACGACTGTATTTAAATTTTTTTAAATGACGTCACATTTTCGGCTTCCCGCCAAAATTCTGCTTTCCTTTTTTTTTCAGACTGACGCAAGAGTGTTATGCCAGTGTCAACTATTAGTATACTTATTTCAAGTTTATTTGTTTAAATTGATAACGCCACATTTTAGGTTTCCTGTCCAAACTCAACCTGGCTCAGGGTGATGCCAGCATTGCATTGATGCATTTTCACCCCCGTTCACCTTAGTTCTAACAAGGGACTCGTTCGAAAACCAATTACGATAAAACGTCACGTAGCACCCATTAAAGGCTGCGATACAGATCTCGATCGAAAACCAATCAGAGCGAGGAAGCCCGCGCAGTGCCAGGTACTACAATGCATAATTTCACGTAACGCTGTACCATGCTAGAATCAGTTTAATTGTAAAAAATCTTTTTATTTTTATTTGACCTAGTTATGAGACGAGCAAGTCGTTCGCCTGATGGTGAGTGCCTGCCCATGACAGTTTGAGTGCCACCCAGAACGTTGAATTGTATAATCTTGCATGGCACTGCCCAGTAATTTCGCTAATTTCCCAAAAAAGAAAATAAAAAGAAAAAAAAAATGATAGTATCCCATCCTAGAATCCCAAATATACTCTAACTAGCTGCGCCCCGCGGTTTCACCCGCGTAGTTCCTGTTCCCGCGGAAATGTGGGGATAAAATATAGCCTATGTTACTCGCTGTCAATGTAGAAATCCATTACTGAAATATTTTTTTAAATCGGTGCAGTGGTTTAACCGAAACCTTACACATTTCCATACAAACTTTCATCCTCTATTTCAAACCCTTACAATAAAAATAAATAGATAAAAAGTAGCCTATGTCCTTCCCTAGGCTCTAGACTATTTCTGTACCAAATTTCATTTCAATCGGTTCAGTAGTTCAGGCGTGAAAGAACAACAGACAGAGTTACTTTCGCATTTATAATATAAGTAAGGAAGTAAGGATAAGGATAAGGATTGGTATCGAATTAAAAAAAAAATTGTTCATCCATTTTGGCGCTATTAAGCAACAAACAAACATCAAAACTTTCACACTCCTTACATTAGTAGGAAAGGATAGTAAGATAGTAGAAAGTGGGATAGGATTTAGGATAGGATCGGCTGGAAGTAGAATATGGTACCGTTCGTACCGTGACGTGCCGTATCTTCCAAATGATAGTACTCCTACGTCACAGCGCCGTATCGAGGCACTTAACGGGTTAAATCGTACTTAAGATAAAATATCGCCGCGAGCTCGGATCGTTTGTCCACCGAGCCGTGGCTTTTACAGGAACTATCCTGTAAGATGTTTCCTTAAGTGCAGTACCGTGCCACATTCTGCTTTTATCTTGCAAGTTATTGCAGGATCTTTGTCTCTATAGTTGAAGCTTGGCATCTTTATCGAACTTCGTGAAGCATGTTTTTATGGCAGATTAGCTGCGCCCAGCGGTTTCATCCGCGTCAAGTATTATTCTGCAAGAACTATTTATTTTTACTGGATAAAAAGTATTCTTTGTATTAATCCAGGTAATAAACTATGTGTGTGCCAAATTTCATTTAAACCAGTTCAGTAGTTTTTGCTTGAAAGGGTAACAAACATCCATCCATCCACAGAAATATATGTAGATAGTTTGCAATTTTGCTTTTCCACCAACGACAGCGAAAGAAAGCAAGGTCTCCACTATAATGTAGTCGGTATGTTCAAAGAAATAGACGATAAAGAGTTCTGTTCCTTCGCTATTTCCACTTTAAATGTGCAAGGAAAAGAGTCACCGGCGGGAACTAGGTACCTTTTAAAAACATGCAAATCGCATTCAAAGTACGTCCCGTTTCGTTACCATGTGTTCTTAAGAGGGTGAAGGACACGCGAGCACTGAAATGTATTCAGAATTTCAAATACTATTTGCGAAAATGTGCTGTTCTCAAATATGTTTACATTGCTTAGAAGATCTAGTGACTATCTCTAGTGCATGTGTGTGTATTCTCATACTCCTTGCTGCAAGACGTCTTAGCAATATACAGGGTGTAATATCACGAGTCAATGCAGTTTTCGTTATCTCTAAAACCGACGCGACGACAAAGTTCCTAAGAACATATTTTTCTCTTAGTTACGGAGGTAATACGGATCCTTCTCAATGCTATACACTCTGTATAATAAAGTCACCGGATTTACTGCGTATACCCACGCGCCACGTAATAAATTTCAGTGATGCTATTCTATAGCCCTGTCAACTGCCTTACAAAATAAAACCTTTATGATAGTCTCTGGTAGCCAAATTCAGATTTATATCACCCATTCGATGTCACGCGACACGCGCGACAAACACCGCCATACAAAACTTGACGATCATAATATTTTATCACTGTTACACATAGTTTGCTATAGAAAAAAATGCCTAACCCCGTTAGAATCGGAACAAATGTATGCCGTATGCCATCAATCCTCATTTGCTCCCCCATATAACGGCAGCGATAGTAATAAAGACTCATCCCATTGCCGCAATATAATTTATTTACGTCAGTATGGAATTCGCAAACGAAATGCCGATTTTTAGACACGCACACTACTAAACTCATCTACTTCACTGGAGGTCATGCGTGGCGAAGAATTTTCACATTGTTGGTTAGAACAGAATCTGAAAAATTTATGAATGTAAGGACTGACATCTCATCATCCACCCATATCGGCCCACTGGCACTGTTGAGAACGGGTCCTCCTCACCATCGTGAGGAGGACCCGACCCAACAGTAAATGTGTGCGTTACATAGACAGTTTATGTAAAACAATGATTTTAGGAACACTATTAAAATCTTATGAGGAATTTATATACCTAAGCTCACCTAACTTATTTTTCTTATATCGAGAAGACCTGAGCTTTGTCTCAAAATAATTCGCTCTTCGAAAGCTTGATGTAGCTACTGCACGCTTTACTCTACGAGTTTAAAACCTCGATCGCAAAGAGTAATTAAACATGACGCAGTCGCAAAAAGCCGCGATTCCGATCGCAAAGAAACCCTGAAACGCTTTATGTAATACTTTATCTAGTTTACAACAATGTAATCTAATTTGCAGCAATGTGATCGCAAAAGCTCGGAAGTGCCCTTACTGTTCCCCAAAAGCTTATAGCTCCTAGTCAGTTTACTTGACAAATTTATATCGTAAGGAAAATGGAGCCACCGCTCTCCTAGATACAGGGGTTTCGGTTATAAGCGGTTTATATTTAGTTGCCGGGGGCGGCGTAGAGCAGTCATACCCATTTGTCAAAGAAACCATCTGGTTCTTGAACCGCATCTATTTGAATCATGGAAAAGAGAACTGCGGTTCATAGTAATACCAACTGCTGAATTGCTTATAAACTTAACGTGTCTCCGAGTTTAGCGCAAGATTGTGCTTTGTAAAACTTTGGGTCGCGCTGCAATTATTTACACTCTTCGTTGTGTCATTTTCTTGTCTTGTATTTCGAGCTTGTTGTGTCAAAATAAATGCTCTTTTTTCTTTCTTTCTTTCAATTGTCATGGATATGGGCTTACCGTCAAGTGTTGGAGCTGCTCGTCTCGTTTTACAGTAACATAAAAAAGCAAGGTTTAGCATTAGGACAAGCGCCGTGGCATATGCTGGTGATAAGCACGCTCCGAAGAACGAAGTTGCGAAAATCGATTCCTGCTATTTTCACTCGCTGAGAAGCGCACATTTTATTGCTCAGCCACCACGGCCTAGCAATTATTATCCATATAAATCGTAACAGCTTTCACCCATCAAAATTGTTTCGTCCAGAGACCAATGGCAATTGACAAATTGAAATTTGTTTCCTTGCCAGCTATCACAACTTGATAACGAGGTTATTTGGCCTTACTACCGACCATAAACTACTGTAACTGGCTGGGACAGCAATTTCTGAATTTGGCCGTAACTTACATCAATTCAATATACGAGTGGAACATTTGCCAATAAAGTTAAATTATTGAAGCGAGATATTTTGCCATCCGAGTTCTCATTGTCATAACGTTTTTATTCAAGATAATGTGGAGTCGATTTTGGTAGCTTTGTGCGATGACCACGGAATAGGACTTGTACATACAACCAGCGCCAACAAAAAAGAAAAAAAAAACATATCGAAAGAGAAAATCAACTGCTTTAGTAATTTGAAAGCAACAATACTATGAAATATACTCAAAATAATAGAATTTAATACTCCTTAATTTGTTGTCCAGAAACTGAAAAAGTATGTACCAGAAAAAGTAAAGAAGTAAACGAAAATTATCGTATCATAATTTTTTTCTGAGCTGCCTCTGTGTCCTATCCGATTATGCACTACCTATCTAGTTTGTTCCTAAAGCCCCCTTTCCATTGTTCCAGATGTAGGTTACGATTACGTGGTAGACCAGCAGCCGATTGGCAAGCTGCTGTTCCGGCAGTTCTGCGAGAGAACCAGGCCGGATTACCATAAGTACAACAGCTTCCTCGATGCGGTAAGTCTCATAGCTAATCTGGATGTGAGGCGAAGGCAGGTTAGTAGAACTCAATGGACCAATTACGTCGAAACTTAGTTTGTTTTCACGACACACTTTGGGAATCAGGAACTAAGAGGACCATAACTGACTGACCATAACGGCCAGAACTGGTGGCGGTACCGCGGGCGCGGACCACCCTCTTGCAGGAGGTGCCTTTTACGCGAGCACTTCGCAATATTAATAAAATAGCGGTTGAAATTGACCTATTTGGGTGTGCTCTGTGTGAATTCACAAAGGTAGCTTGAAGGGTTTTGTGTTATAATATGGATTAAGTAATAAGGTAATTAAGTAATACTATCGCATTGGGCCCTACCTGTAATTATAGTTGTAAGTTATGAATAAAAAAAAAAACTTTCACGCTCTGACAAGGAAGCGATACTTGTTTTTTTTCCGCGCGCACGGTTGGTTCAGCAAAGAAACTTGATTATTTCAATGTTCCAGTTGAATTCAAAATCCAGATGAGAATAGTTACCTTAGAGTAGTACCATTGGTTCATAGTGACTACTGACTTTGAATTTCAATGACACAGACACAGCTCATGGCAGATTGACCCCAGCACTTTTTATATTTAACGGGCATATTTCCGAAGCACTAGTAGTGTTGCCTTTTCCCGTGTGAGATTCAGCCTTGAATCAGCACTATAAAGGGAAATTTCCTTTTTTAAACTCAAACCATAATCAGTTACTCAGTTTGTGACCCCCTTAAACCTCCAAAACCCCACGCATCCGCTGTAGTCCCTAGCAGATCATCCAAAAGACTCGAAGCAGTTGGTGTGTCTATTCCAGGCGGAGAGGTACGAGGTGGAAGTGGACGAGACGAGGATCCTCCACGCCTCCGAGGTGTTCGGGAAGTATCTGAAGACGGATGACTACGAGTCGGTGAGCGATGTCGTGGGACGCCAGATCATTGACGACGCCAGTTCGCATTTAGAAAGTGAGTCAAATCTAAGATTTGGTTCTATATAGTACTCTTAGCCGGCGTTTGACGGTAATTTTACATTTCTTCTTAATGTTCCAGTTGGTGCCAAAGACATATTCTCAGAATGCGTCCGTTGCGTGAAGAATTTCCTCGCGGGAACGCCTTTCGCGGAGTTCGAGCAGTCCATGTACTTTTACCGGTACTTGCAGTGGAAGTGGCTGGAGGCGCAGCCGATCACTCAGCACACCTTCCGAATGTACCGGGTCTTGGGCAAGGGAGGGTTCGGCGAGGTCTGCGCTTGTCAGGTCAGAAATAAAACAACTTGACATATGTTTTGTAGTAGTAGGCCTCTTCTGAAATATTCCAAACGAAGAAGTACCGCACCGTTCCAGATTGTCAGTCGCTAACCAGTAGTTTTCAAATGCAACCGTGTAACGATTTAACAAGTTCACTGCTGAAAACATAACTGTTGTGTAACCGTGGCTAGACAAGAAAATCGGCTCAGCAGTCAAAGCCTTAAAAGGCATTACTTCCAGTAAACTTCTAGGCATAGATGAGTTCAAAACTATGAGTAACGAGCGCAGTACAGTGCCGCGCAAGATTTTGCAATGTAAAGTTCTGGCTGGCACCGGTCAGCACAAAACAAAAGATCCCTAACGATGATCATTACAAAAGAAAAGACTAGATTCCACATCATGCGAAACATGAGACCAGTTAACAACTCCTCATCATCATAATTCCAGGTCCGGTCGACAGGCAAGATGTACGCTTGCAAGAAGCTAGAGAAGAAGCGCATCAAGAAGCGCAAGGGGGAGGCCATGGTGCTGATCGAGAAGCAAATCCTGCAGCGGATCAACTCGCGGTTCGTGGTAAACCTCGCGTACGCGTACGAGACTAAGGACGCGTTGTGTCTCGTGCTTACTATCATGAATGGTGAGTTTCTGTGTGAACCTTAAATCTTTGAAAATTGGTTACAAGTGGTATCCTTTTTTTTCTTTTTTTGTCTTTGGTGTCGACGTCTGCTCCGGTTACAGTGTTAAGGTGTGTTGTGGCGTCAATGTTGGGGTTTGTGGTGGCGTCGGAGTCTGTAGTAACGTTGATATTGCCGTTTTCGTCAGTTTCGTTGTGAGCGTCCGTGATGGCATCGTTTTCGTCAGCGGTAGCGTCGACGTGGCTGCCGGCGTCTACACTGGTTTTGGCGTCAGCATCTATTTTGGTTGTGTTAGTGTCTGCGATGGCGTCATCGGCGTCGGCACTGGTTTCAGTGTCAGCGTCTGTATCAGCGTTAGCGTATGTAGATCAACGTTGCTGTCGGCGTCAGCTTCTGTGACGACATGGGCGTCTGTAGCGTCGACTTTCTTGTGTTGACTTTCCACACTGAGGTCTTGGTGGAAGTCAGTACTAACTTAAATCCACAGTTCACCTGAATGTGTGTGTGTGCGTGTCCAGGTGGCGACCTCAAGTTCCACATCTACAACATGTGCGGCGCGGACACGGGGCTGGGCATGGACCGCGCGCGGTTCTACGCGGCGCAGGTGGCCTGCGGGCTCGAGCACTTGCACAAGATGGGTATCGTTTACAGGTTGGTGTATAACCTCTTTCTTTCTTTCGTTCTTTATTTTTTCATAATTTTTTTGATACGAGATTAAATAAGACGAGCTCAATCCTAAAAAGAGTTCTGTATATTCCCAGGGACTGCAAGCCGGAGAACATTCTACTGGACGACGCAGGGCACGTGCGGATCTCGGACCTCGGGCTGGCGGTGGATGTGCCGGAGGGGGGGAACGTGCGGGGCCGGGTGGGCACCGTGGGGTATATGGCCCCTGAGGTTTGTACCATAGTATACATATAGAATGGACAATCCGCGTTTCCGTACCTCTACCCGCAGTAGCCGCGACAGTTAATACTACCCGCCCAAATGAAATAGACAAACGGTTTGTGTCAACCTTCATACAAGTGGGTTGTTTTTTATTTTGGTCGCGTAGTGTTTTTGTGTACACACACATTTGGCGCGTGTATAAACCCAATTTGTTTTTCCTCAGGTGATAGACAACGAGCGGTACACGTACAGTCCGGACTGGTTCTCGTTCGGCTGCCTCGTATATGAGATGGTGGAGGGACGCGCCCCCTTCCGCGCCAGGAAGGAGAAGGTCAAGCGGGAAGAGGTCGACCGGCGGGTCAAGGTTAGTACGGGCCTAGTACTACGGGGTCTTCAAGGAACACTAACACTTTCGGTCACATCTGGTTCGAAGGACCAAGAAGTTTAGCTCGAAGGATCAAAATCCAGACCCGAAAGACCAACCAATTGTTCTTTAATGAGAGTATGAGGCGTTATACCGCAGCCTGGCGTTGAAGGACGATGCAGTCGAAAATATGAAAGTGTGAATATGTATCTTTTAAGTCGAAGGTCTGCTCCAAAATCTCTACGCCCTCGCCCCAAATATCACGCACAAACGCTTCGATCCATCTCTGACTTCCGTTTTCCAAGTACCTGAGCCAGTGAGTGTCGTTGCGTTGCAGCACGAGACGGAGAAGTACTCGAGCAAGTTCTCGGAGTGCGCGCGCTCGCTGTGCGCCGCGCTGCTGGCCAAGGCGGCCGGCGCGCGCCTCGGCGCCGGCGCCTGCGGCCGCCGCGGCGCCGCGCAGGTCAAGGCGCACCGCTTCTTCGCGCAGATGAACTGGGCGCGCCTCGAGGCGGGCATGATACCCGCGCCCTTCGTCCCCGACGTGAGTGCAGGCGCCCGCCTATAATGACGACACAAAACTGACACAATAATAAAAAAATACAGAAAAGTACTGACATGTATTATAAAAATGTACAGTAGTGCTGACAACCATTACAAAAGCGTCACGAAAGTACTGAAAATCATTATAAAAACGTCACAAAAGTACTACTGATAAATATTATTAAAATGTCACAAGTAACATTAACAAAAAGTCGCAAAAGTGACATTAAAATGTTATAAAAGTGGCATTATTAAAAGTCACAAAAGTTACATTATTAAAGTGTCACAAAAGTACTGTTAAAATGTGACAAGAGGGCCATTAACAGAAAGTAACATCTAAAAATCACAAAAGTTACATTATCAAAAAGTCACAAAAATTATTATAAAAATGTCACAAAAGCACTGATAAATATTAAAAAAATTACACAAATTATGACGATATTATAAAAATGAGAATGAGACACACGAAGAGTTAAAGTTTATTTCGTCCATTCCAGCCGCACGCAGTGTATGCAAAAGACGTCCTCGACATAGAACAATTCAGCACCGTGAAGGGGGTGAACCTGGACGCGGGTGACGACACCTTCTACGGCAAGTTCAACACGGGCAGCGTCAGCATCCCGTGGCAGACAGAGATGATCGAGACCGGCTGCTTTACGGAGCTCAACAAGTTCGATAGAGGTGCGTACGACAAACTATATACTTCTACCTAGCTACGACGTAGCAGCGCTGTGGACGTTGTAGCACTTCGGATGTAGTGGCGCTGTTGATGTTGGAGCGCTTCGGATGTAGCGGCGCTGTGGACGTTGTGTAACGCTTCGGTTATAGCGGCGCTGTGGACGTTGTAGTGCTTTGAATGTAGCAGTGCTGTGGACGATGCAGCGCTTCGGATGTAGCGTCGCTGTCGATGTTGTAGCGCTTCGGGTATAGCGGCGCAGTAGACGTCGTAGTGCTTTGAATGTAGCGGTGCTGTAGACGTTGTAGCGCTTCGGATGTAGCGACGCTGTCGATATCGTAGCGTTCCGAGCGCAGTCTCACTTTAATGTATATAAAAAGTTTAAATTCGTACACTGAAGTACCTAACACATCTATGCTCTCATGTCGTCAGGCGAAGACGGACGCGAGGCGCCGACGGCGGACCTGAACCTCGTGCCGTCCGCGAATCCGCCCGAGGAGGAGACGGGCTGCTTCATGTTTGCTAGAAGAGTGAGTATGTTTATACATGCCTAAGACTAAAAAAATACTTAAAGTATCCCTTATTTGGGTAACGACACCGTGATACTACATAATTGTTTAGTACAGTAACAGTAATGATTGCACACTACTGCTTGGCGGACGAATGTCTGGCAACGGTGTTTCCCCTGGCGGTCTCTTGCAGAATCACTGCTCAAATATCTGTCTATCTATGTACCTATAAAGTATAATAGAATTATGTTAATGTCCTCAGGTACTATGTCCACAAAAGAAGGTCCCGGCGCGGCTCCGGCCCGTGGCGGTGCCGGAGCACCTGCTGCCGCCCGCGGCGTCGCCCGCGCACAGCTGACCGCCGCCCGCCGCCCCCTCCCGCGCCTCCACCCCCGCCACCCCTCACTAGCAGACTCACACGGTTTGCGCTGCGTAACAATACGACAGTAATTCTGTGTCTCTCTGTCTGTTCCCTTTACATGACTAATGTAAACACAAACTCTTCTATGCGGTCTCGCAGTGCTATCGGACGCGCCGGGTTTGTCATTTTACAATACCAATAACGCGTCACGATCACATATAGCCCTAACTAGGATTCCCTGTATCTAGAGAATCGGGAACTACGAGGACCATGGTCCCACAAACACCCAGACTCAGAGCAAATACGCACAAATATCTATTGACACTTAAAACCTAAGTATTATCGCTAGAGAGCGTTATCTTCCAGACTGCGCAGTGCATACCTCCGGTAGATAAAAGCTCCATTTTGTCACGTCTCTAGTTAACTTAAGTGTTACTCTTGTGAAGTGATTTTCGAATCGTATACGTAGGTTTCGAGGGCCCAGAGCCTTACTGTAAAAATTTAAGCCTCCACCACATAGGTGCGGTTTTACAGGTCGATAATATCAACCTTAAAGTCATCGCTCACTGTAACAGGACCGCTGCGACACAGCAAACAACTTACCATTCAAGTTTACATTAACACGTTCAGTGCTGAAAACACAGCTGTTGTGTTTTTTATAATTTGCCGCGAGTACGGGAAAACACAACGGTGTGTGCAGATCCGTAACCGTGGCTAGACGAGAAAATCGGCTCAGCAGTCAGTGTTAATACAATGGCTTTGGACCCAGCTGCAATGCATTTCTCGTTGTACCTGTTAGACTTGGAGTTTGTAAGTGCGATTGGTGCTCGTTTGTAAGCTTTGTAAGTACGGTAAATAATTTTGTAGCGGTAGGTCTGTTTCGCAAGAGACCGCCTGGGGAAGTGCAGCACTGTTGCCAGATATTCATCTGCCAAGCTGTAGAGTGCAAACATTACTGGGTTCCGGTTTGGAGGGCGCTGTTTCCACCGAAATTACTGGGCATATGAGACTAGAACCAATGTCTCTGGGTGACGAGCGCAGTGCAGTGCCGCAACAGATTATGGGTGGCACTGTAGCTGTTATGGGCAGGCTTGGCGATTACACAAGCGTTTAATGCTCCAAATATCGGTCATGGTTCTTGAAGCTTTTCTGATCATCGTTTAGTTTTGACGCTGACTGTACAACTAACCGTAGATTTTGAATCTTGGACAATATACAATAAAACAGTCTTACATAGCATACAAACAAGCGCCAATTTCGTACAGCAATGACGTGAAATACGTAAAGAGTTGCAATTGGATTTGTTATGCAGAATGTATCATGAACAAATTAGCTATAGCGAACCGTTTTGTATGCACCTCATGTTGTTATGGCGTAAGTGCGTTTTGTTAGCATTCATATTTATTTACAGATCAAACATACGATTAAAAAAAATCAAAATTAAAAAAAAAAACAATACAGACTAAAAGGATAAAAATTATGGACTTTTTTTTACGAAGCTTTTGGCATTCCTAAATTTGTACTAAGCGGAAATCAAATCAGCGTAACGATCTCAAAATGGCGGCGTTTCCCCCTCCGCCGCGCGCGATGCGTCACTGCCCTCACCGAACGTAACCAATTCTTTGATCTGTTAAATATCGAGAGGTGTAATTTTTAAAGGATAGATTATGTAGCTGCAACATCTGCTCTAAGGCGGCCAGTAGTCTTAGGCTAACAGTAACAGTAACAGTAGCAGGCTAACAGTGTAGTGGTCGACCTTTTCTGCAAGAGACCGCCTGGAGTACCACACCTTTGCCACACGCTCATCCGCCAAGCAGTAGTGTGCAGACATTACTGTGTTCCGGTTTGCAGAGCACTGTTTCCAGCTTAATTACTGGGCATATGAGACTTTAAGCCGACGTCTCAGGGTGATGAGCGCAGTGCAGTGCCGTGCAAGATTATGCAATGCATAGTTCTGGGTGGCACTGTAGCTGTTATGGGTAGGCGTGGCGCTTACCATGAGGTGAACGACTTGCTCAGTCAAATAAAATTATTAAAAACCGTATTGAGGTCCCTTAAATATTATGGTGTTAACAAAACGCTCATGTATGCCAATATCATCATAATTCACCGTTGTTACGACTGACAGATTAATTATCATATATTTGTTAATGCATTTAGCTCAAATGATCACCGGCTGCCTTATTACGCATCTCACGACAGGCTTGCGACGGACGATAACGATTATCGCTGTCAAAACTGCATTAATTTGCTTCCTACAGTTCCGGTCCTGCCGCTAGGGGCGCTAGTATCTACGGCCAAAGTGCGTTCTGGGACAATAGGTGGGTGATTCGTTTCCGTCAACGATTTCTAGTGTAATTTAGCGATCGGTTGTTGTCACTTCGCTACTGCTAAGTTTTACGTAATCAGGCAGTGGGTACTGTAAAGAACAAAGTGTACATATTTGTTGTGTGTTGTTAAATATGTATTTGTAATTGAGATTATTATTATGTATAATATTTCTCTTTATCTCGGATAGTTTTTTGTCTCTATCGATTAGATTTTTTTAGTCTGAACATGATATTTATGTACTGATTATACAATATCAGACGAAGTGTACACTCAATATCGATAATAGAATAATCGATATTTGCATTATGAAGTAATAATTGTGTAAAGAAATCGAAGACATGTATCGATTTCCAAACACTAATCGATATCGATATCGAACATTTTTATAAACGTCGAGTCAGGCTCATTTTGTTAAATTATTTATCATACTTTGTATTTAAAACTAAGCGCACTGAATTGTAATTAATGATTACGTTGGTTTTCTGTAACTATAATAATAACTTCTTATTTATAATTTTATTTTCAACTCCTAAGAAAAAATATTTTATAAAATTATTTTTATATACGAACGATATTCTACGAAATCAAGCAATAATTAATAAAAAAAACTATGTTCTGTCCTTAGTCTATGGTGTTAGAGAATTTATGGTTTTGGTCGAATACTTTTTGTGTCAAAAAGTCTGGTGTAATTGTTTTATTGAATGAAGTGCTTTAAACAGCGTTTATTGGCATTAATGTAAAAGTTTTTGTAGATTTGTAACTTCAGTCAATGGCAAATTTATGAACGTAGTTAACTCCCAAATCGCTAGTGATAGTCCTTTCGTCCCATTCACGTTCCAACATGAAACTAAATCTTAGATAAAGCTATTTTGTATCTTAAAAACTTGGAGACATAGATAATATTTGGTTGTTGTTATCCAACATGCCAACGCATGAATGGGTTCTAGACAGTATGGTACAATGCCACATCTTCCATCTCCAAGGCGTAAGTATTAAACATTTGGATGTGTACCTTTTATTATATCGTACTTTGGTATTTAAAAAGCCTAAAACGTAAGTGTCTAGCGTTACGATGTATTGAGTTAGGCGTTGGAATAAAAAAAAAAAACTAAATACCTGCGTAGAAATGCCGGTAAGAGTCAGTCAATTCATTTTTAGGAATTTATTTTTACAGTTTTTATTTTTCTTTTGTATTCACGTTTTAATGTAAGATAAAAATGCTACAGAAAAATGTACGTATTTTCGCATAAGTATTTTCTAGTGAACGATTCGAATCGTTCATTCGCTCGTTCGTTTTGAACTGACATCGTCCATTCCAAAATTCAAATTGCCATAGACTAATGTATATTTTTAGAACAATTTGAAAATAGCCCCTCGTGTTGAGAACGAGTGAGTGAATGAACGAGATTACCTTCAGCTTTTGTAATGCTTCCTTTTTATAAAAGAAACCTGATGCGCTTGGATATTATGACATTATTGGTTGGTGGTGGATTTTGGCTCTCATTCTCTCTGACAGAAAGCCTGTTTCCCTGCAGTGGGAATCTATAAGGCTGGGATTATAATGAATTATTGAATAAATTGAACGTGACCGAGTCATTGGATTACAAATAACTATTGAAAATGACTCTTATTTCTGCAACTGTAAAGTAGTATTGTACCGGCACTATTTTATTTACTATATTTATGATTATGGACGTAACAGAAACAGGCCCGTTAGGACGATCTCCACTCGAGCGTAGATTTGGCGCATACTGAAATTGTGACTCAAAACGCTCGAGTCGAGACTACTCGAGACTCAAAATGTTCAAACGTTTCGTAAAAAAAAAGTCTAAAACACTGCCAAAAAATAAGTATAAAATATCCAAACGCAGAATCGAGCCAACGATACTGCCATTTAATTGCCGTGTCCATAGATACGGAGCCAGGAGACACGTTCTTAGATCATTTTGTAGAGCTAGTTCGCCGACGGACCGCTGGGTCGCGGAGCTCAAATGTACAGTTTAGTGTATGTGGCGTGCGGCTGAGATGAGTGTTGTATGCTGTCTCTCTTGCACACTTTGTTTAGAATAGCCACTAGCTACTTTGCAATGTTGGCCAACCCTACACAGCCTATTGGTCTGGAGTTCCAGAAACCAGTAGAGCGTGTCAGGGAGTTGGTGTACTGCTTTCCAGTGGAATCGTAGCATGTGGAAAGATGTAGTCTCTGCCTATCTCTATGGGAGATGTATGTGTATTTTTGAACTGTTGAAGTTTTACTATATAACAATAAATCTTGCATTTCAGCAAACTTTGTGCTAATAAGAGTTCAAATATTAATTTAGTAGAAATATAAAGGTAAATAGACAAGCGACGTGTGCAAGCGAGACGGCGAATTTAAGCATTTATGAAGCATTGTATGTGTCACCGAATTTTTGTATGAATTTATAATATTTGTGTATTTACCTGTGCATACTCATTTGATGCATTTTTGACTGTGGATGCGAATAGACGGACCGAACTAAATATCATGACAAACACATTTTATTTAAAATTATTACAAAATATCGAGTTAAGTGGGTAGGTAGGCATCTTCATGATAGAATTTAGTTAAGTTTCTTCATAATAATTGTAAAGGCCCGCCATCATACCCAGCGAGTATTTTGATCTATATTGCATTTATTTGAAGCTCGTTGTAATTTTAATGTATCCGTTAGACAAGTACGCACATCAATACTAGACATTTGTTCAAATTCATTTTTCAAAGGCAATGGAACAATCATAATATCTCTGTAAATATATCGTCAGGTATAATAAGGCATTTTACAAACGGCGTCGCCCGTTCGTTAATGCTTACTGGTTTCGTAACGAATCAGGCAAATTAAAGAAATAAACAATGAACGCTGTAAGGCGGCTCCACTAACCTATCACGTGGAAGTCGGGCTCCGCCTAGACTCGGTGAATTAAACATAGTTCTGATTATAATACTCTGAAATAGTTGACTTCGTAAACCAGCGAGCGTTGGTAAAATGTCGACGCCGTTTGTTAACTGACGACGCCGTTAGTGATATGACGACGCCGTATTGTATAATTTGCCCCTACACATGTACAGGGTGTAAGGCACAAATAATGATGTTTGTCGAGTAACTTGACAGATCTAACGAATGAAAGCATGATGGCGGCCCCATGGATTCCTCTATTCGCACCACGCGTTTATCGAAGATATTAATTTTTGAAATTGTTGTAGTAGCTCTACGCTTCGAGATCATCAAGCGGTCATGAAAACTATTTTTTGTTTAACGTAATCGTCGATTGCTTGTATGATTTGAAGTTATAGTATAGCTCGCTATACTGGAGGGGTGGGCGTGGCGAACTTCGTTTGTTATCTAATGGGAAGTCAATGCGATGAAGGTTAACTTTTATGTCAATCTAAACGCCACTTAGTACTGCGCAGCACAATATGGTAGTGATTATTTTTTTAAACGTTACTTAACTTTATTATAATAAGGCGGTAATTCTCAATACCTGGTAAGAGGCCCAGACTAAACGTAACCGTTTTTTCCGTAGCTTTCATACTGCTACCACACTAACTTGGTTGATCGACAGTTGTTACTATATCAAATCGATCTGCTTAATTTTTATCGATTCGACGAGAGATCGATGAGAGAATTATAATGGAGTAAAGTTTATGAAAATAGATCGACAATCGATCGATTGTGTGTTAATCAGCCGAAGTAAAATAATCGATCTACGTCGATCAATGCCATGGATCGATTGGTGAGTGGTAACACTTATGCATCGAAAATGCATCCGCTCCCAGAGGTGCTGTTCACTCTACCGAAGGACGTTTCTGAGCGGCTAATACGCTACGTATAAATGTGGTTCTGTCCGCTCTAATGGTGTCTAACCCTTAGCAAAATTCATAAAGTGATAGCCGTGTAAAAATTAAAATATCGCAGTTTTGCCTCACTGTCTTTTGTTGGAAGTAATGAAGATTTGTAACAAAGAAAACATGAAAGGTCCGAAGTATGTTCGTTTCCGTGTGTCAGTTCGCCACGCGCATCCCTCAGTGGTCGCAGTGTGGCCACTCGCGTCGCTGTATCTAGCTTATTAGTGCGTAATCTTAGCTTCCGATACTGTTAGTCGTTATGCAGTATTTTGATGAAAATATTATTATTTAATAAGCGTATTCATAAATAAATTGACTCCGATATAGAATTCATCGTTTTATTTCTTTAACATCTATTTTCTAACCCGTAAAATTATCGCAATGAGGATTTATGTTAGCACCGAAATAGGAGGTCCGATAGAAATGTCCAATTTATTTGACGTACTTAACGGCCGTCTAATCTCTATAGATTCATTGTTTTTGAAGTAAAACTTCTTTACGCACGCTTGACTTGGGGAGTAAGCTGGTGAATGCGTGACGAGAGCGTTACGAAAAGTGTGATCGATGAAGCTGAGAGGGAGATATAACTTAGTGAAGATATAAAGAGAGAGTTACGTTTCGTATATTACTGTAGGGACAAGAGAGAGGTGCGAGCACGTATTTTCTTTCTCTTTCTCTCATAACGAAGTTTTACTTCAGTCGTGTGGTCTAAAGCACACGTTTTTTTAGTGAACACTAATATTGGAACTCACATATTTGTGAAGACTGATAACTAAAGCTAAACACGAAAATTAACATTCAGTCAAACGGTATTTTACTAAAATGATGGTTATTATACTTTAACAGTCACATAATATTATTATAAACCACGAAATATCTTCGAAACGGAGAGACGGGCATCTCCGTTGTCCATCAAATGAAACAACACACAACAACCGACAACAAACGCACAACAACAACAGCCGACAATACAACCACGATGTAGCTTTTGATGTGATTCGATATATCTGTTTTTTTAACCCGTACCTGCTAAGCGATCCACAGCCTTTCGATAACGCAGTTATCTATCGATTCGAATTGACACATTCTTAGTTGAATCGACGATGAACTCGAAGTCAATCGAAATCGACGTCACAATTCGATTACAAGTGCGGTTCACAGCGCAGTTAACTAAGCAGTTTCTGAATGATCGATTATTTTCGTTTCTGCAATCGAGTTAATAATCGAAATCGGAAAGTTCTGAATATTAAAAATAATAATAACGCGTCACGATCGCATACATAGAACCTGACCCCTCACAAGGAATCGCTGTGTCTAGGGAATCAGGAACTATGAGGACCTTGGTCCTACAAACACCCAGATTCAGAGTAAATATTTGAATCGCCTATGTGATCTCAATTTCCATATTTTTTCATCTACCGTAACTTTGATAATATTGTCCCTCCATAGCTACTAGTTGACTTAACACGTTCACTGCTGAAAACACAACTGTTGTGTTTTTCATAACTTGCCGCGAGTGCGGGAAAACACAACTGTGGTGTTAGCTGTATGGGAAAACACTATGGAGTGTGCAGAGCCGCACCCGTGGCTAGACAAGAATATCTGCTCAGCAGAAAAAAGTGATAAGGCTATCTAGGACCACATTCCTTATCCACTAGCTTTCTTCTTCTGTTTTTCATTTTTTTCTTTCTTCTCCTTAACAGGTTCTTTTTTAACATCTTTTTTATCCATATAGATCCTTTGAAAGAGCACGAACTTGCCGCTCTGTATGTGCTTCGTCTCAGATATGGCGTTGGCGTCGGTCCAAGATGGCGTCACGCAGTGTTGCCAGCTTCTGCGGTTCTTGTCAATCTGTAGGATAAAAAGTGGAAGTTAAAGCAGTGCAAAAGCGACTTGCTCGTCAGTTACTCAGACATATAAAAATAAAAAAAAACCTATTCATCTTGTCATTATAACATCTATAATTATATTACAAGGTGCGCCCGCGGTATATCTACGTAATTTTTTTTTTATTTGACTTTGTGACGAGAATAAGAATAAGAATTAATTTTATTGTTTAAACCTGTGTGTAAAAAGATCTTAAAATAACGAGCAGGTCGTTCACTTGATGGTAAGCGCTACGCCTAATGCATGATGGTAATTCCAGTTTCCCCGCAAGAACTGCATTTCCCAGTTAAAAGCCACCATGTTACTTAGGAATAGTTAGATAGTGACAAAATCTAATGTCAAATCGTGCGCTCATACAAAAATGTCATAGAAAGAAATAATTTTCAGTTTTTTACACATTTTCCATTTTTTCTCATTATAAGAAACTTCCACGGACCTCTACAAATGTTAAAAAAAAATACTTGGGGAGTAAGCTGGTGAATGCGTGACGAAATATGTGATCGGGCGAGGCGAACGGAAGTTGAGAGGTAGATATATGTTAGTGAAGATAGAAAGAGAGAGAGTTACGTTTTGTATATTTTTCAAATATCTTTTATGATTTTTTTTTTTACTATATTTTGTTATAAATTTTTCTTTTTTGATATAAAATATAGTTATATAATATAAACTAGTAAAGTACACACCAGTAGTTTATCCAGAAGTTTCTCGGCCAAGTCAGGAATGATCGGTTGTAGAATGATCCCAGTGATCCTCAAGGTTTCCATCGTGATATGCAGCACAGCATCCAGGTCCGGCTGCCTCCCTGGCTGCTTCCTCAGGTCCCAGGGCCGGTGCGTCTCGAAGAACAGGTTCGCGAGGTGCAGCACGTGGATGACGGCGTCCGCCACTTTGTAGAACTGGTATTTTGTGTAGTGGTGGTGGCAGGTCTCTTGGGGACAGAACGATGAGAATAATTATTATTGTTTCCCAAAAACTATAATCTGAAAGTCTTCAAGTCGAGAGTGAGTAGGTATCTTCTAGGCAAGCAGGCTCCATCCTCGACCGCGTCGACACTTACCACCAGGTGAGACTGCGGTCAAATGCTTGCCTATTATGCATAAAAAAATAAAAAAAAAAGTACCATATCGTACATTTTATCACGTTCACTGCTGAAAATACAACCGTTGTTTTTTTTATAACTTGCAGCGTGTACGGGAAAACACAACCGTTGGGGTGCGGGCCAGGTAACCTCCACGAGTGCCCGGCTGTTGTTCGTCCCTCTTGATGCGTTGCATCCGGAGGGAAGGGCAGCAGCTGGGACGGTGCACCCTGGGGTTCGGTCAGCAATTCTCCTAGGGGAATTGGTGGCCGTAGCAAATAACCTGGCGAGAAGAGGTCCTTCGCGTGTCCCTCTGATCAGCAGAGGGCACAGCGAGGGACCAATAACGGGGACTTTTGGGCCGCGGACCGGGGGTCCAACGCCCAAGTTAGAAGTCCCGAGCTGAGGTGCGGCCCGTGTGTTCCGGGACGCACCCAGCGGAGAAAGAGGCCCAAGCCTCACGTGGCGAGCCCGGGAGGGCGCCCGCAGAGGTGGTCGCGGAAGCGTCGTGCGAACCCGTGACCACCTCCATAATGCGGAGAGGAGAACACCCCGGGGTTTTAGTGGGTAAACCCCGCCAGACCAGCTGGCGGGGGAGTCCCACATAACCACCCCCCCCGCCCCCGGGGGCCGGGTGGTATGCCTAATGCATTTCCCCGGGAAAAAAAAAAAAAAAAAAAAAAAAAAAAAAACACAACCGTTGTGTTAGCGCAGCTTACGTGCCGGCTGTGCGACGAAACACAGACGTGTGTGTTTAACGCGGCGCTACTACAGTGCGGCTCACACACCCTCTCAACTTCATCGATCACACTTTTCGTAACGCTCCCGTCACGCATCCACCAGCTTACTCCCCAAGTCATGCGTGCGTAAAGAAGTTTTACTCAAAAAATCAAGAAGTTAGATGTTTTTTTTAATTTTAGGAGTAGGTACTTACCTGGTAGCCTGGCACACTCTTCCAGCAGGCGCTCGGTGGCGGAGTCCCGCAGCAGGGCCCGCAGCGGAGCCCCGCGGAGCGCCGGGAACTCCCCGCGGGGGTTCAGCGCCGCGCCCACGCACCGCGCGCACAGGTTCCCGAGCGTGTCCGCCAGTTCCGCGTTGGCGATGTTCACGAATTTGCTTTCACTGTAGTCTGGTGGGAACAAAATGGTTCAATGCTTCTCATTTACCTTTCGTACCTTTGTTTACCTCATTCTACTTTTCTATTAACAATGGTAAAAAAAACTGGGGGAGGGCTTGATATCAAGGGGTAAAAAGGTTCAGCACAACATAGTATAAATCAAAGTCGCTTCCCGCCGTGTGTCTCTATGTATGCTTAGATCTTTTAAACTACGCAACGGATTTTGATGCGTTTTTTTTAATGGATAAAGTGATTCAAGAGGAAGGTTTGTATATATAATACACACATAATATAGTAGAGAAACACTGAGCATATAAATATAAAGTAAAAAGCACCCCACGCCTTTTTACCTCAAAATTATAAACATAGTAAGACTTGTTATTTTCAATTTGTCATATTTTTAAGTGAGCAAAAAACATTACAATTACGTAGTTACATATGTAAATCATTCTTATGTTCTTCGTAAATATATAAGCAGTGGATTTACTGGCTTCTGTTCCGGAACTCCTGAACTGTTATTGGCTGGCGTGGCGTCGCCTGTCTCGTTCCGTTGCACGTCTCTGATGAGGACTTTATCTCATCTCATCATCTCTCTCAAACTCACTAGCGTCAGCATGCATGGTGGCCTCCCTCAGCAGTACATATCGGAGCGCGCTGGCGCCGGTGGGCACCGCGCGGGGCTCCACCACGTTGCCCACCGACTTGGACATCTTGGCGCCATCCACCGTCCAGTGCGAGTGGCACACCAGCCGCCGCGGTGGGTGCCACTTCACGGCCATGAGGAACGCCGGCCAGTAGATGCCGTGGAATCTGGGGAGATGAATGAATCTGTCAGTTTTTTACATTTACGATGTCTCAGCGTCCGTGACGTAAGTGAGTGTATAGTAGAGGTGAATGCGAAGCTGAGGTAGCGGGTTCGGTTCCCACTTGGAACAACTACTTGTGGATGCTTGGAACTAAATTCATCTCATATGTTTTTTTTCCATAATGTACATTGATGTTGAGCTCGATCGAGATCATCATATCATCATCATCAAACCATATATCGGCCCACTGCTGAGCGCAGGCACTACGAGACCTTTGCTCAGCAGCAGGCAGATATAGGTTGTTGATGATGATGACGATGATGATGATGATGATGATGATGATGATGATGATGACGATGACGATGACGATGACGATGACGATGACGATGATGATGATGATGATGATGATGATGACGATGACGATGACGTTGACGATGACGATGACGATGACGATGACGATGACGATGATGATGACGATGACGATGACGATGACGATGACGATGACGATGACGATGACGATGACGATGACGATGATGATGATGATGATGATGATGACGATGACGATGACGATGACGATGACGATGATGATGATGATGATGATGATGATGACGATGACGATGACGATGACGATGACGATGACGATGATGATGATGATGATGATGATGATGATGATGATGATGATGATGACGATGACGATGACGATGATGATGATGATGATGATGATGATGATGATGATGATGATGATGATGACGATGATGATGATGATGATGATGATGATGATGATGATGATGATGATGATGATGATGACGATGACGATGATGATGAAGATGATGCTGAACAAGGCGAGGCGACTAACTTGAGTATATCCTTCCCGACGACTTGCACGTCGGCGGGCCAGGCGCGGCCGCGCGCGCGGAGGGCCCCTTCGTGCGGGTACCCGGCCGCCGTCAGGTAGCTGATGAGGGCATCCAGCCACACGTAGATGCTTTGCTCCTCGTCTCCTGGCACCTGACGAAATTAAACTTCTTATTTACATAGATCTCCAAGTATCACTGCATCTGGGTGACGAGCGCGGTGCAGCGCCGCTAAAGATTATTCAATGCAAAGTTCTGGGTGGCACTGTAACTGTTCTGGGCAGGCGTAGCGCTTACCACTAGATGAACGACTTGCTCGTCTCATCACCCAGTCAAATAAAAAAAACTAAATGTGTGTTGGGATACATAGTAGGAGCAAAATGTTTACTAAAAAGCAAATTCATAAAAAAAAAATTGATAAAAGATATTTTCAAAAATATACGAAACGTAACTCTCTCTCTCTTTCTATCTTCACTAACTTATATCTCCCTCTTAACTTCAGTTCGCCTAGCCCAATCACATTTATCGTAACGCATTCACCAGCTTACTCCCCAAGTCAAGCATGCGTTAAGAAGTTTTACTTCAAAAACACTGTGCGCAATACCACCTGACTCAGTCGGAAGACTTCCAGAAACGTCGGAGGCGCTTCCGGAGCTGATCATCAGCTTCACGATCCACCTTCCACCTCCAAATATGTCAGGACAGTTACCCGTACGGCCCAGTGCACGCGCGCGCTGGGGCGGCTGACGGAGATGTCGGGGAAGTAGGCCGCGCTCGCCAGCTGCTCCGCCACCTGCTTCTGGAACTTCTGCGGGGTGATCACGCCGTCTGGAACGGTACAACTCGAAACTCTTACCATTTGTTGCAAGTAGGCAAAAATAATAAACGAACGAACGTTAGCACGAAAAGGAAATCAGACTTTAATCTATACTTATAATAATAATATAATAATGCAGTTAAGGTTAATATAATAATGCAGTTAACATTTCATATCATTGTTTTTAAGTGAATGAATGAATGAGTGAATGAATGAACGAATGAATGAATGAATGAATGAAATGTGATTTATTGCCTCTTAAAACAAAACATTAATACATATACTTAACTTAATTTACATAATGAAATAACTGACACAATCAGGGCAAATGCGGTCGAAGATGGTGAACATGGTCAGCCAGAGAACACGAGTGGAACCCCCCTTACCAGTTTTGAGCCACTGCTGCAGGTGCGTCTTAAACGCGCTGAGCCGGAACATGTAGTTGGTCTCCTCCGTCCACTCCACACGGTGGCCCGACTCTATCGACACTTTGACCTGGAACACACACACTCACACTGCTGAGCCGATTTTTCCCATACAACAAACACAACAGTTGTGTTTTCCCGCACTCGCAGCACTTATGACAAAGACGATAGTTGTATTTTGAGCAGTGAACGTGTTAAATGTAGCACACATCGACCTTATAGATACCCAACGGTGGACTTACACAGAGAACGCGAGGTTCTTAATTTGAGGCAATGATATATTCAGCATACAAACATACACACATTCATACATACAAATGAGCTAGGATCGCTAAGATGTTACAAATATCGTAAGCGACATAGAAAGTGCAGCATATTATTATCTGTAGTGTTCAGTTTACCGTCTCTCCGTCCCTGAGTTCGTCCCGGACGTGTGTTTCTGGCACGAACGCTTCGTCGTTAACGCTGTACCAACCGGAATATTTCGCCTTGTAGATGTAGTCGTTTTTTACTAACTTGTTCTGCGAAAAATACATATAAATATACTAATATATATAATAAACTTTGTACGCTTGTGTGTTTGTGTTTGTTCACTCTTCACGCCGAAACGTCCGAATGGATTTCGATTAAATTTAGTATCTACTAGCTGCGCCCCGCGGTTTCACCCGCGTAGGTCTCGTTTTGTCCCACGGGAACGTACTATCGGGATAAATAGTACCCTATCACTCAATCCTGGTTATAAACTATCTGTGCTCCAAATTTCATTCGAATCTGTTCAGTAGTGAAAGAGGAACAAACATCCATCCATCCATCCATTCATTCTCACAAACTTTCGCATTAATAATATTAGTAGGATATAGATACTTTTGATTCTGAAATAAATGGATAGATAAACTCTTTATTGAAACATCACAGAACAAAGACAACAAGTTTAACAATTAGTGTCACAATGGGCGGTCTTATCGCTCAGAGCGATCTCTTCCAGACAACCATGCATGGAGAGGAGTAACTAGGAGATCGGGCGGCAGCTTTCCGTATATTACAAAAAAAAATAGGAATATATTATTCTTCTTCTTCGTCGTGTCGATGATTCACGGCTAGATTGTTTTGGACCAGTAATTGGCTACTGCCACGCCGGGGGCATCAGCCTCATAGAGGTCGGTTAAGACTCAGGTGTTAGGGCACTGAGGGCACGACAGAATAGAACATAGGATAAATTTTTATCCCGTAAATATTAAATGTTCCTGTGGGATAAAGGATGGATACTTGTGACGGCGGTACTTGGTGCCGCTGAGGTCGGTCATATAGCCACGAAATAACACGGGCGTCAAGTGAAAATATTATTCAGATTATGCCTGCGGGACACTTTTTATTCCGTAAAAATTACCGGTTCCAGTGGACAATACATACCACAATACGAAACCGCGGGGCGCTGCTAGTATTAAATATATGCCGTCGCAGCCGTTCATATTCACCTTGAGACGGCGAAGTCTAGCCTTCTCTTTTTAATAGGACGAAAATATCTTGCCCGGTTAAATCTTATCTACATTTTTGTGGATAATTATAATATCGACACTAGAAAGCGTAAACGCTGTAACCCTTTGACCGACCCGAAAATACTTTTTTTACATATTTGGAATCAAACCCACATTTCAACGTCCCCTAGGAACTTTAGGATATAACCAAGGTAGCAGTGTTGTAGCTTTGTATGTAACACACCAAATATCCAAAATGTACGTTTTTAGGTCGAGTAGATATTGAGTTGTGATTTTTTTTCAACAAAAAAAAAGTTTGGTGAACAATTTTGTGTTTCAAGGTTACAGCGTTTACGCTTTCTAGTGTCGATATGGGGTCTTCAAAAGTAGGGTGGAAAAAGCTCTAGAGCCTCAGTTCCCAAAGTGGTCCAGGAGTCCAGATCAGAGTCCAGACCCTCAGGGGTCCACGGGAGACTCGAGGGGTCTACGTTGGCGTGACATAAAATTATATATAGTAGGAAATAAATAGAAAAATGGTAGAAATGTAGCTGCGGGGGTCCACCGGAACCAGATAAATTTTGAAACTGGTCTATGAAAAAAAAAGTCTGGAAACCTCTGGAAGCAGGCAATGCTTCGACAGATGCCCCGAGCGTTGCAAGTGTACATAGGCAATGGTGACCGTTTACCATCAGGGGGGTGTCAGCTTATTTGACCACTCAGAAAAATATATAAGAAAAGACTGGGCCCCGTGTTTTCTCCTTCCAAATAAACTGTAACACTCTATTTTTGTAGAATTTTGGAGTATACAACCCTCTAGTTTCAATCCCAATAATATAGTGTAAATTTGTATCAAATTTCATTCAGCCGTTTTAATATGATTGAGTACAAAACAAACAAACATCCAAGCTTTCGCAATTAGCAAAAAGCAATTATTTCAACTAAAATACCAATTTCAATTGGCTACATTAATAAAAACCAAAGTAAGGGACCAATTTTGAAGAAATTTCTATGGAACAAATCTGATATATCTTTTCTTTAAAAATATATATGTACATCCGAATAGAGATCCACCTCTATTTTTGAAGTCAGTTAAGATAACAATAATGCGTTATGATCACATACAAAGCTCCGGAGCAGTGTAACCCGGCCCACAAAAGTGATATGACTGAGACCCGTGCTCAGTGGGCAGGTTGTGACGATGATGATTAAAAAGAAATGCTCACCCAAAAATGCGTCACTGCCTTCTTATGCCTCTCTTCGGTAGTGCGTACAAAGTCCGTGTAACCAACATTGAACTCTTTGAACAGTTCTCGGTACTCTTTAGATACATTATCGCAATACTCCGATGGTGAAAGGTTTGCTTTTGCCGCCGCTTGCTGGATCTTCGTACCATGTTCGTCTGTGCCTGTAACACATACCGAACACATAAGGTGATTTGACAACTTTTGACACTCGTTGTCATAAGGATACACAAGCTTCTGGAATTCCTGGAGGACATTGGGAGGCTGAGAAGCAATTGCCACTCTCTTGTGTGCGAAGAGCCCATTGACGGCCTAGTTGCGGAAAAGAGCCCGCTCACCATGTATAAGTACCCCTGTCTCAAGAGATATATAGTAGGACATACCCCAGCATAAGTTTACCAGATGATGTTGTGTTCAAAAGTCCTCTACGAGTACACATGGCGCAGCCTGTGTGGTTTTTACTGTAGGTATTTTATTTTGATTCTATACCTATGTAGTTAATCTTCAAGTAATGTTTACCTACACTATTACTAACTAGTAGGATGCTTAGTAAAAGAACCTGCTAGACAACACAACACGTTTGCAGCTGAAAAAACAGCTATGGTGTTTTTCATAACTTGCTGCGAGTGCAGGAAAACACAGCTGTGGTGTTTATTGTATGGGAAAACACTATAAGAGTGTGCAGAGCCGCATCCGTGGCTACACAAGAAAATCGGCTCAGCATTCAAAGTATTAAAGATTCATTATTTTAAATAAATGATGATAATGTCTACACCACACAGTGTTGAATGTCACTTCATAAAATTGTTCCCACAATAGTGAGAATTTGTGGGATGGGAAGTCAGGTAGTGAGAATTTGTGGGATGGGAAGTCAGATAGTGAGAATTTGTGGGATGGGAAGTCAGATATTGGGAATTTGTGGGATGGGAAGTCGAATAGTGGTATCAGATTAAGCAGCAACACTCACCAGTGCTAAATATAATATTGCAGTCTACATTTGTAAGTTTCTCAAACCTCTGTATTGCATCTGCCACTACAGCTGTGTAAAGGTGGCCCAAGTGTGGAGCTGAAACAATGGAATTAGATTGTGTGAACATAGGAACAATGGTGAAGTTTATTATTTTAGACTTGTTATGCATATAATACTATTTAAGATAGGTACTACCTATTACAAAATTTGCAAAGATTCTTCTCTTCTCGAGAATTAATTTTTATGTTATGGGATAGGATAAGGCAGTATTTTATCACAATAAATTCAATGAGATAATTTGAGTATGTAGCTATTTTATTATATGTCTTCGATTATTTTCCTTACCGGCATTGACGTAGAATATAGGCGTAGTTACATAAAATGGTCTCCTCTGAGCTACAGAAGATAACAAGCGCAAGGTCAATCTCATTTTATAGGAAAATTACAAACTTTCCCTCGTAATTTTATAATCAGCTGATTGGTAAGGTTACTTTCTCGAAAATATTAACATGTTACGATCCTCACAGCATAGATTATGCGCTTGATTTCTATAGCATATAACTCATAATTTATATAATTCTTATATCGAATTGAATTGAATTGAATTGAATTGAATTGAATTACATAAATAAAATCACGACTACGGACTATCACCGACGAGAAACATTTTTTTACTGGCCGTAATTTTTTTTTGTAGGTATATTATGTTGACAATTACACTGACTGTCTGATATGACTGACAGTGACTTTGACCAATTTTGACACATAGCAGTGACAGCCAGCTAGAAAGCGAAATGCTATTGTTGACAGTCGTGGAATCATAGCGTAATAACTTTTTGTCTCTGTCTCGAAGGTAATATCGGCATGAGCTTTGTTTCTTTTTAATGCTAATAGTTTTAACAATGTTCGTTTGGCTTTTCAGTTGTCGATAAAATAGTATTACTCTACTAAATAGAAAAGTAACAGAATCCGATATAAAATCTTTACGAACCGAGATTTTTATTTAGTCGAGTAATGAAAATCAATTCATCGCATTACACGGCGGAGTTATTTGTTGTGATGTAAAATTTGGGAAAGACGCGTTAAATAGCAGTAAATTCCATGGAGAAAGCTAAAATGTCGCAGGGGAAGATTGTTCTGATGGCTTGCGGCAGTTTTAGCCCACCAACGTACATGCACCTCCGAATGTTTGGTGAGTTTCTACTGAGCGTTGGAAATGCAACGGAATTTTATTATGTCCATGAGCAGAATTTCATAAATTTCAGGAATGTTTGCCCTTGGATTGATTTTTGTTACATGCTAACTTGTCCTTGACCTTCGAAGCATACAAACTTAAGTTATTTTTATGCATATTGCACAATGGCGAATATCTCTAAGGCTTGCTTAAATAATGTTTTTTTTTTTTCAGAAATCGCTAGGGACTACATAAACTCTCTCGGTTTGGGGACTGTGGTGGGTGGCATCGTGTCTCCCGTTCACGATGCGTATGGAAAAAAAGACCTGGTGGCCGCCCCACATAGGTAAGATCTATTTCTATAGTAGATTCTCTTCATGGATCCATTCATGGTTGTTTTAATTTTAAACAATGATGTAATAATAATATAGATAGATAGATAGATAGATAAACTCTTTATTGAAACACCACAGAACAAAGAAAACTTAAAACTAGAACAAAACAAATTTTACAATTACCTAAATATACCTAAATACCTAAATATACCTAATATACCTAAATATTTGAATCATTTTGCCTCTGAAATGGTATGTACACCAAAAACACATAAATTCGGACAATCATGAAAGTACTATATCCTTAAATATCTAGCCGTTTTAATTTTAATCTTAACTGATAATATCATCTTTAAAAAAAACTGAATCAATATTGGTTGATCCATTTGGGAGCAATGTTGCCTTAGATAGGCATATACACAGATACACTACAAACCTATAACACCCCTCTTTATTGTGGGAGGGGTTAATTAAATTTATGTGTGTGTCTGTGATTTGAACACTGACTACTGAAAAATCACACATTTGTGTTTTTTATAATGTTACTGCAAGTGAAAACACGCCTGGCATGCGAACCCGAATTGCTGTATTGTCAATTTTATTACAACAGTTTTGAGAGCCCTCACAGCTGATTATTGAGCTGATTGAGATAACATATTTGAAAAAAATCAATACTAATTTTCTTGCTGATTCTTCTCGATTGGATGTATTTCGAATCCGTTGGTCAACTCAGCTTACTTTCATGAGTGCCCTCTTGTGGCCCATGTGACCAAAGAAGCTTCACTTTGACTTTGGCTGCAACTTAAGTGATTCAGCGATTCTCTCGCTTAAACATGTATAAGTTATCAGGTAAATAAATTTGTACCTTGATAAAACTGACACACTAGATAAATGATGCCGCTAATTAAAGAAATAACAAAGAAGATAACCAGCAAATGATAACAATACTAGGAAATATAATATTTACTCATGTTCTTTGTCAAGAAGAACATTAGTAATGAACAATGCAAACAATCACACCATGTGGAAAGAGAGGATACCTTTGCCCAGCACTGGGACAGCATAGGTTAGTAAAAAAAGACTAAAGTTTTGTATGCTAGATCTTAAATAAGCTGTGGCCAAAATTGCCACAAACTGGAGCCCTGATACAGCACATTTGACGTCGCGGCAGACCTAGGAAGAGATGGGGGTATGAACTGAACACCTTTAAAAAAGACTGGTATTTAGCTCAATGTCGCCCTGTCTGGAAGTCATGTTGGGAGGCCTTGAACCAACAATGAGACAATACAAGCCTGTATTCATAATTAATATTTATTATTATATTCAGGTAAACACTTATATTTTTATGCATATTTTGTGACTTTGTCCACGTGTATCTAGCAACACATTTGTATGCCCCTAAGGGGTTTATTTAAAAGGAAAATTTCAAGATTCTTAATTTCTAACCAAACAGCTAAATATTTTCTATTTTCAGTCTTGTTTCCCCTTGAACAACAATGTTGAAACATCGGAAACTGAAAACAAACATAATACATGGTATTTGCTGTATTCGTCAAGATATTATGTTCTTCTGTAATTCTATACAAAAAAATTGTGTTTAAAAGTAAAACTTATTTATGCCACTATCTTATCACAACACGTAATAGGTCAAATAATGCTAATAAGCATTAATTGTTATCAGGTACTCGGATTAAAGTCAAGGCCTTATTTGTTATCGTTAAGTTAACAATGGAATGTTAGATTTTCCAAATGCACACAACTATAGAATAGCTTCTTCACTTGCTGATGAGACTACCCTATTTGTCCTTCTAGGATGTATCTACATATGAAATTACATGAAATTCTGTTCAGTCATTACAGGGCTGAGTGCAGTAACAAACATACAGACACATACACGCACACGCACACAAGCTTTCGCTTTTTTTTTGTAGGCAACAGAATTCAGAATAACTTGCATGAGTGAGTAATGAAGAAGAGGAAAGAGGTGTGACTGTATATATCGACGCTAGAAGGCTTAAACGCTGTAACCCTTTGACCGACCCAAAAATACTTTTTTTACATATTTGGAAAAAAACCCACATTTCAACATCCCCTAGGAACTTTAGGATATAACCAAGGTAGCAGTATTGTAGCTTTGTATGTAACACACCAAATATCCAAAATTTACGTTTTTAGGTCGAGTAGATATTGAGTTATGATTTTTTTTCAACAAAAAAAAAGTTTGGTGAACAATTTTGCGTTTCAAGGTTACAGCGTTTACGCTTTCTAGCGTCGATATGTCAAAAATGATATTGTCATCCTGATGACCACCTTCTCATTCCAGGATAGGGATGCTGAAGATGGCTCTAAGGACGTCCGGCTGGATCAAGATATCGGAGTGGGAGTCTCAGCAGGCCGGCTGGACGAGGACTAGGATTTCCATGCAGTATCATCAGGTATTAATGATTATATTATTCATCATCATCAGTCCATTATATTTGCATGGTTTCTTTGTTCTGTGGTGTTTCAATAAAGAGTCTATCTCCACCATACCATACCATATCTACCATAGATAGATATCTATAGTTGGTAATTGGGATTTCTCACTGAAAAAGACACACAAATTGTGAGACCTGTAAATTTCGACCGACAGGCAGTGAGAGAAAAAGAGACAGACACAGGTAAAAAAAAACCGCGATTAAAAGTATGCCATGTTCCATTCCAGGACTTCAAGTATCATTAAGCCAAATTTCTTCAAAATCGGTTGTGCCATTGCTGTTTGAAGAAGGCCGACACACACACATAATATTAGCGTGGTTAAAAAAGGGGGTCAAAGCTTATATCGAAAAGAAGTAAATGGCGTGGCTCAAGTTATTTATAATGCACTAGCTGTACCCTGCCACGCTTCGCTGTGGCACATTCCCACATTCGCTCGTATGTCACTGATGAAAAAAATAGATAAAAACAATCCTTGATGCATATTATATGTCATGCTAAAATTTCAGCTCGATCGGTGCAGAACTTTTTGCAGAAGATTTTGAAGCGTACACAAACCAACATAACATTTTTATATATATAGAAAATAAGATTAATACGTCGTCTATTGCTTTCAGGACGTCATCAACGAACACCTATCATCTAACCAGGACTCCAACCCTGCATCATGGATCCCTGATGACATTCTCAACGTCAACAACATAGACGAGCCTGACAACTTCAACGAGAGGCTCAATGGAAACCGGGATGATAAGGTACCCTAACCTAAAGATGGACTGATGCAAATGTGAAGCAGTCTGCGCGTCGTTTTTTATAATTAAACTGATGACGTCACGAACGGCTACCGTACCTATAAAAACTCGATAACTGGTCACAAACTAAATAGTAGCTGCGTACGGTAAACCTCGCGAAAACTACTGGTTGAAATCTAAAAGTGAGCAATTTACTGCATTTTGAGGAGTTATTCTACAATAAAGAGTTTTCTATTCTATTCTATTCTATTCTGCTCATAACGCTGAATATCCTCATCAGATCATCATCAACTTTTTGTGAGACCAACTTTTAAACAGCTTTCAAATATAAAAGAAAAATCTAAATCGGATCTCTTATGGCGGAGATATCCAGTAGATACCGTTATTCGCCCTTTTTGGAGAATATACCCCTCAAATTAAAAATTCCTGTGGACAAAAAAATCTATAAAATCGCGAAACTTGTATGTACCAAGTTTCTTCCAGATCGGTTGTGAAATATAACCTGCAAATTTTACGAGACCGGTTTCACCACAAACAGTTAATCCATCTAGTTTAAGGGCTTAAACTGAACTGCCCTACTGTCACCACCAATATCGCTCAGTGTTCATAAGTCGACCAGAGACATTTATCCAAAGAGCTTATAACAATTTGTTTGCATTTACGGGAGTTTATATAGCTCCATCTCATTCTCTTCAGTCTATTTGTGGGTGCCAATCTAGGCCGTTCATGGAATAAGAATAAGTACGTGGTTACCCCCCTGAAACGGAGACGTTTCGCTCTGTCAATAAATAAATTATTCATGTGTTTAACGCGACGCTACTACAGTGCGGCTCACACAGACGGCACACTCTTGCTGGAAAGCACACACGGTCCGTAACGGTGCCCAAATGCAAAAACCGGTTCAACAGTCAACGTGTAAATACATACCCGATTGTGCTTTGCCAGGTCACTATCAAGCTGCTCTGCGGGGCCGACTTACTGGAGTCGTTCGCGACGCCAGGACTCTGGTCGGATGAAGATGTAAGTATTCCCTATTAACAATGATATTTATTATTGTATGATAGTAACCATTGATTCTATTTATTATATTATATTATTATTTATTATATATATTATTATATTATATTATTTTCTATTATTATTTTTTTTCTTAATGAGATATTTTGATGCACGCCTACACCGTCTCTCCTTCACTATGGGTGGTTGACTGGTAGAAAATGCTCTTAGCGTTAAGTCCGCCATTTGTACTAGTTAGTTAATCTGTGCAATAAAGTATTAAATAAATAAATAAATAACAATAGGTAGCACACTAAAGGAATATAGTGTACTTCATAGACTCTCCAGCTCTACTGTCCGTTTGTCCGCACCTCTTCAAAACTATACTGCATAATGTGGTGTCCTATAATTAAAGCAATGTATAATATATTAAGCAACTAGCTGTGCCCCGCGGTTTCACCCGCGTAGTTCCTGTTCCCGCAGGAATATGGGGATAAAATATAGCCTATGTTACTCGCTGTCAATGTAGCTTTCCATTAGAGAAAATTATGCCGAAACTTTACATATTCCTATACATACTTTCATCCCCTATATTTATTTTACCCCTCAAGGGTAAAGTTTTACAAACTTTGAATGTCAAATTTATTTATATCTAATCAAAAGCCTAAAAAATAAATTTCAAGCTTCTAGCTTCAAAAATGAAGATACTTCCATACAAACTTTCATCCCCTATTTCAAACCCTTACAATGCATTTTTTGCGATAATAAGTAGCCTATGTCCTTCCCTAGGCTCTAGACTATTTCTGTACCAAATTACATTTCAATCGGTTCAGTAGTTCAGGCGTGAAAGAGCAACAGACAGAGTTACTTTCGCATTTATAATATAAGTAAGGAAGTAAGGATGTATATTGTATAGTGTAATCTGAAAATTTTTAAACATTATAGAAATATTTACGGTTGGCGCGAAATACAGTGTCGTTTATATAAGTGACCCGGTGCGGCTCTAAAAACGAAAAAACTGTTTGAAATTTAAATTTCCCGCCATAACAGAAACGAACCACTTTAATATAACACACCCAAATGACCTTCTTACTAGCGGGTGGGTATCTTTGGTTTTGGTCGAGTAGTATCTTTGAGTATATAAATAAATAGTACCTGGATGACCGAGCTTTGCTCGATATTTTTGTTTTTATAAATTGTGTTTTTGTGGTTTTTTTTTTTAATTTGGACTACTCAAACGTCTCGAACGCTTTGTTATTTTTCTTCCAAGTTTATGTTTAATTTGATATAACACGAATAAAATGATAAACTATATAAAAAAAAATAATAATCCTAGCTAGATCGATTTATCGCCCCCCCCCCCCTATATACTAAAACCCCCTATATACTAAATTTCATGAAAATCGTTGGAGCCGATTCCGAGATTCCAATTATTATATATATATACAAGAATTGCTCATTTAAAGATATAAGATTTGGTTTGGTATTTACACATTTGGTGCGTGTACTAACGTCATTTATATGTGTGTAATGTCAATTCAGTTATTTGTATGAAGTGTCCGGGGCGTTGTTTTAGTTTTAATTTCTTTAATTTGACTGATTTACTAGATGAGCAAGTCATTCACCTGATGGTAAGCTTGCCCATAACAGTTGCAGTGCCACCGAGAAATTTGCATTGCATAATGTTGCACTGCGCTCGTTATCCTGAGTCAGTGCTAAAGTCGCATACGCCCAGTCGTTACGCTGGAAACAGTGCCCTTCTAACCGGAACACATAGTTTTCACACTACTGCTTGGCGGAGCTTGCTTTGCTTATTAGTACCTATTTGTCCACAGTTGGAGACGATAGTAGGGAAGCACGGGTTGGTGGTGGTGTCCCGGGCCGGCAGCGACCCGGGACGGTTCATATACGAGTCCGACATGCTCTACAAACATAGAGTAAGTACCTCACAGTCCCAGTAAACAGTAGACTGAGACTTCCCTTCACTCAGTCAAAAATAGTGCGCAGTACTCTAGTGAAGAACAAAATTTAACCGCGCTGAGCTGCATTCGCTGCCAATTCAGAAAAACGTCCTCCTAGTTACAAATTACAAAGCCAACTAATTTAAACGTTTTTCTATTCACTAATCTTAATTTTTTTAGTGTAACGGTCTCCTATTCAATCTAAATAAATTATATTATTTAGTAAAAAGTTCTCCTATTCACAAATTACATCGCCATTTACAGAAAAACATCTGTGTATACAGGAATTACATCGCCAACCATTCTATATTTCTGTATTAATAGAAAAATGTCCTTCGAACACAAATTACATGGCCAATTTAAAAAAAATAACGGTCCTAATCACAAATAACATTGTTAACATCCTTCTTTGTTTGCTTTTTCAGAAAAATGTCCTCCTAGTCACCAACTACATTGCAAACGAGGTGAGCTCGACTGTGATCCGGCGGCTGGTGCGCCGCGGAGAGAGCGCCAAGTACCTCACGGACGACAATGTGTTGTCCTACATACGGCAACACCGCCTCTACTCTACACCTGGCAACACGTAAGGAAACATTTTGAATTTAGAAAAAGTTTCGTAGAGAGCTCGAAGGATCAAAATGAAATGACTCGAAGGACCAAAATGACAGAAATAAAGACGAGAATACACATACTAGTACTTTAATAGTTCAAAATCGTGCAAGCTACTGGCGTCCAAGTAGTTGCGTGCCATTAAAGGCACACTACTCGGCTTCCAAGTACAAATAATGTCTCAATGGTGTGCCACCTACAGATATCATGCCATATTGCATGAAAGTACTGGCTTGTTTATTCTCGCCCTAAGCCTTGTACGCCTTGGTGGTGGTATTAACTTAGACAACAGATTAAATTTATTGCTGTCCTTGTCCTTCACTTAGTGTCAGATAAAGACTAGAATAGACTTAATCTGCCGTCAAAGTAACCAAAGTTCCAAAGAGTTTTTATATCGAAAAACTAGTTGGTTCCAAAATGTACAGTAAATTTAAATATTCAAATGTATCGTCTCAATTATAAGGTTCATTTTTATACTAACACTAGCTTATATTACGCAGAGATAACTAACAAGTGAACTTCCTTGCACGCTTACCGGATCACAGTGAGTACCACCTATCCGACCTAATCAGTTACGGCAAACGTTCACCGCAAGACGTCATCATGACGTCACCAGAGGAGACCACCTTCAAAAATATACTCATATCCATCAGGGACAAACCGTCCATAGTCGATGAGACAGTAACAGTGAAGCGGGCTAGGAAAACCAACTTCCTGCTCCCAAGTCAAACGGACTCTGTCAGCCCGTTCACAGACGCCCTCAAACCCAAAATGGCGTATTTAGACAAAGTGCCCGCTAGCTACGTACCCGGGAAAGCCGTCAAAATTGTCAGCGATGCCACCCAACACGCTATCAAGGACGAAAAGGTAAGTCCGGAAGGTGAATCCACGTACTGTTCTCTGGACAGCTATTTGCGAAAAGACGACATCGAGTACGAGCTGTATAGAAGGAGAGTCAGCGAAGGTAATGTGGAACCGAATCTCCAGACGGAGCCGATAAAGAAGCGATGCTCCTCGACCATCAGGAAGCTGAGGCCGGAGGATATAAAGAAAAGTAAGTCAGAGGTCAGTAAACTGTGCGACAAGGTAAAGAGTATAAAGCTGAAGGATAGAGAGAGCAAGAACTACAAGACGCGGAGCTGCAATGACATTGTCAGGTTGATTTTGACCAAGCACGGTATACATGTAATCAGTGACACTGAGGCTATAGTGTGAGAACTTGTATTGGTTTTGAATACTCGGGGGGGTTAAGCTGTGTTCACACAATCTTAGTCCAGTGGGACAAAGTTCACTTTGTTGGACTACTTGGACAATACTTTGAACGGAGCAACAGTCACTGAAGCTCACTTCGACATTTGCACATTCATTAGTTAAGTAACGAGTAAACTTGATCAACTGGTGAGTTAAGCCGATTTCATCGTTTGGACAGAAATTTACTTACCAATTAATTGGAAAAATTTTAAGGACTTAACTCGCCAGTTTAGTTCGCAAGTTAATTCGCTGCTTAACTAATGAATGTGTGAATGTCCAAGTGAGCGTTGGTCGCTGTTTCGCAGGTCAAAGTAGCGTCCAGATATTAATCTGCCTGTCGAATCGATGTGGACTTGAATGACAATTGACCAAACAAAATGGCGTCAAATGCAAAAACTATGGCATCTTACAATAATAGAAAGTGGAATGAACGGAATAGTATCTTTGTTTGAATCTGATGAAACTGAAATTTGATATAGGCACTGTTTCCATCGAAATTACTAACATAATCATAAGACTTCAGGACCAATGTCTCGGGGTGACGCACGCAGTGCAGTGCCGCGGAAGATTTCGCAATGCAAAGTACCGGGCGGCACTGCGACTGTTATGGACTTTCTCGTCTCTCTACTCAGTGACATACCGAACTCGAAATGAACTTGTATTAAAGGTACATTGCCAAAGTCTTTTGTCCAAGTGAATTATGATTGTGTGAACGCGGCTCTATAACAGGATATGAAATGGACATCGAGTAGATACTGAGCTGTTTGAAAAAGAGTAAATACTGCATTATTAAATTGAAAATTTTTAAGGCTTTACCATTTTTGATTCGATTGTCACTTACATCCCACTAAAGACAAATGTCACAGGGGCCAAGATAATGTGCATGCTGTGAAACAAAATGCAACCAAAATTAAACATGTATGTGGGAGTCCGTGAAGCATAACGCTAATACTTGGGCTATGAGGGGGGATTTCAGGGATCTGTTTTCCGAAAATCCCTCTCGAGGTAATTTCATTTGGGGTATTTCCGGGACAAATCCGGGGATCCCCCTCGAGGCGGACGGCCTAGGGGGATTTCCGGAATAATCCTATATAGGCACACCAACTAGCTTCCTAAATAAATGGATGACAAAATTATGTGCCAAAAGTAGTATTTATGATTAAAAAAATCATTTACCTTCTTTTTGTAATAATATATTCTAAACTTACATAATTATATAGCAAATTTAATGAGGGCCTCAGCTGGTCGACTGCGAAATGAGAAGTTGCCGATTCAATTCCCGCGCTTGCCATATATTTGTATGAACTCACAGACCAGCTATTTGAACCATGTGTCTTCAGAGTCTGGGTGTTTGTGTATCATGGCCTTTATTCCCTATTATGAGGACCGTGGACCCACAATCACCTAAACTCCGAAAAATACACGTGGTTCACACAAATATTATCCCTTCGCGGGAATGGAACCCGTATCCTCGCGCTTTACAGTCGGCTCATCACCAGTTACGCCACAGAGGCCTTCAATGGTCCTTTTCTTTGCAAAACAAATACACAATAAGCCATGTAAGGACCTTTGACCTACAATAATATTGTGTAATATTGTCTATAGCGCAAGTACTTGATCGTTGTTCTGGTAACACGCACTCGGGTCCCAAGACACAGGCCCCGCGCCTAGTTTGGAACTCACTGTTAATCCTTTTTTTTTTTTCAACATTATGTTTGCTCTTTTTTTAAATTTTATTTGTAACACTAATTTTTTTGGCAATAAAAATTAATTTATTTATTTACCATTTGTCTAGGGTTAATATTAAAGATTGCTTTGGTAGGTTTTGGTACAAAATTTTACTGCGCAATTTTATTGAAGGTCTCTAGGACAGATATAACTCTTTCAAAATGCTCAGTATATAATTAGATAGGTTTAGAGTAGTGACGAAAAATGAATTTATTTCCATGTCTTAGGTGTTCGATCGTGTAGGCAGTTGTTTCATGTTGAATTTAGATGTCAATTGTTATCTAGATAAACAATTATCATATTAAATAAAGGACTACATTTTAAATATAATAATTCCTTAGTTTTATCTCTCCAGTCTTCCTAACATATGACTCGAAAGCTTTATCTAATATACCTTTCTTCCATGTAAAGACCAATATTAAGCAAAAGCACAAATTAATTAATATACATTTCTTACTAGATTTTGCGCTCTTTATGTATTATTTTGTGCAGTATTATCCATTTATTAAATATGAATAATGTATGTTGTTCAATTTAAACCAATTTGAAACTTTTATCCTAGGTGTTATGATATTAAATCCATTGTGAAATAGATAGTATTGTGTGTAAGTATTATAGAATAGGTATATTTAATGTAAATCATAGAAGAGGGCCGCTATTAGTTGGGCCACTTTGTTTGTATGTTTATGTCAGACTCAAAGGTCGGAAACGCTCATCTATTTAACATTGTGTTTATTAGCTTGGCATGTGTCTATCCATGTCACGGAATAGTCTTAAAACTGGTGAAAGTTGCGTTCAAAGATATTGAAAATTTGCACACGTATTGAGGAACGATGACACTACAATAATAAAATAAATAAAAAGATTCTACCTGCTAAAAAATATAAGAAAATAAATAATAGTAAAAAAAAAAAAACAAAAGAAAACATTGAACATGGCGGACGACTTGTTTGTCTCGTCACTAAATCAAATTAAAAAAGTTAGTTTCGAGATTTCGTCAATAACCGATATTTGGAAAAACATGTGCATACCCTTGTTTCTAGCAAACGGTGTTCGATTCTATAATCAAATTCCATGAACAATATGCGAGCTACCACAAACTAAATTTAAATCTATAGTAAAAAATACCTTAATTAAAAAAGCGTATTATAAAATTAATGACTATATTAATGACAAAGATGTATGGAGGCAACCTGCTCAAGCGTCTCCTGGCGACCATATTACTTAGTTTTAAAATAAAAATGCAATATATAGACACTAAGAATTGAGAAAAAAGAACCAACGAGTTTCTTGCCTATTCTTCTCGTTTGGATGAAATTCCGAATCAGGCGGTCGAGTCAGTGAAATTTCACAAATGCCCTCTTGGCGCCTATGTGAATGAAGCTTTACTTTGATTTTGACCCACAAAAATTAAAGAATAAAAGATAAGATAGATAGATAGAAAGATAAGATTTAAAAGAATACTTTTCTATATAATAATTATGTTTTTAAATTCCTAACAATTTATTTAAATTATGGTTAATTGTTCTGTTTTTCAATTTTATCTAGTGTATAAGTAAGTTAATTATTGTGCGCCCGAAATGGGCAAATTGTTGAAACTTTTATTGTAATAACAACCGCATAATGTACACAATTTAAACAATAAAATAGTCTGATTCTGATTCTGATTCTGAAAATTATAATAATAACTCCTATACTCTGCAGTATTTGAGCGTTTAAGATCTTTCTGACTGACGTAATTTGAGATACCGAGAGAGATTTATACATACATTTTTAATATACATATTTATAGTCTCCATATGTATGTCGTAGTATTCTGAAGTTTGTACCCATTCCTCTGTGATAGTGTAACGTTTTGATAGTATTGTATTTAAATAGTGCCAATTATTGACTTATTACAAAAATTGTCCTTGTGATTTTGTTGCGCAAATGTATTGGTATTCAAATTAAAAATAAAATACGCTATGTATAAAACCTAAATAAATAAATAAAGAAATATTAGTATAAGAACTGTTACTTTGTTGATTCTGATAATTTATAATTTATGTTAGAATTTATGTTATAAACATTTTTGTGTCGTTTTATGTTTGCTTTAATTTTTTATTCATTTTTAATCGTTAGATTATTTTCGCTTAAATCGTGTACGCATTTTTTTCTAACATAATGTTTGTTGACTTGTGATACAATATGTGAAGCTTGAACATTTTCTGTGTCGTAGTGTCTCAGTATTGCTTTATTACCATTTAATAATGTTGTTTGCAGATTTTTTATTAATAACCATTTTAGTACATTTTTTATTGATCTTTTTTAATGTTATTACTTATTATCCTAGTACATTTTCATGCTCAATTTCACCAAAATACCCCAATAATGTAAAATTATAGTACCTATTTAAATATTATTGTTAATGTAATACTGTAGTACCTTCATAATTTGTATGTACTTATAATAAGAAACTTTTTTCCTAAACATACTTATTTGGTAAAAACTTATTAGTGATTGGTGAAATGGGGCATTTGATGTTTAATAAAAATGAGCCTAAAATATTAAAATTTTGTTAAATCATTAGGCCTTTGACCACATCGTTAACTTAAAACGAAACTTAGTAACATTTATTTAACTGTTTTGGGCTCGTTATATTTTTAGCTTGATTTTTTATATCCTAAACAAGGGTAGCTCAGACTCGTTAGTGACTAAATAGAGGGAAACATATATGTAGTCCAGGACTAACATAATATTTGTCTTATTATCTTTCAGTTTTTTTTTTACGAAAGTCACAAGTAACTTGAGAAAACCTGCTTGTGCCATTTTTAGTATTTGTGGCAGTTTGCAGATAATTTCATACTTAAAAAAAATCGACAGATTAAAAAACTTAAGACAAGTCAAATGAGTTACAAAAAATAACATTCGAAAAGCATAAAATAAACATCATTTTTTTCTTATTCAACGGTCTGAGCCATCCCTCGTCCCCCTTTTTGTTTGTTAACCGTGTTGTGTGTGTGCGTAGGGAGGCGGCTGCGCGTTGTAGCTGACGTGTTGCGCGACTTGCGCGCGACGCGACGAAGAACTCGTGTAGTCGGCAGTCGCCACTAACTACAGTAGTCGCCAGGCGACAGTCGCGGCTAACTACAGTAGTCGCCAGCCGCCGGGTCGCGCCGCATGCAGTCGCCTTGTCGATGAGACAATGGACGCTTAGACCTAGTTACTGCGCTTTGCTTTGCAGTGCCTCTTTACTGTTTAATTGACATAGTTGTGATAGAAGTGTAGTCGGGGTTAACAAGTGTAGTCTTCGGGACGCGCCGCATGCAGTCCCCTAGTCTAAAGTGAAAAGTAACAAGATAAATATAACGTTACTAAGCAGTTAAATGTATCATCAGTGAGAAACTTGTTGCAATTCTGTTGTTACGAACCGGAGGCATACCATGGCATCTTATAGCGATTCAATTGAAGACCTAAACTGAGCCGCGTCGCAAAATCGTACCGTGACGTCTGACTTTTTATGTTGCTGCCATTTTCAACCTACACTGGATCCAGTTTATGTTGAAAATGGCAGCAACATAAAAAAATAAGACGTCACGGTACGATTTAGCGACGCGGATCAGTTTAGGTCTTCAATTGAATCGCTATAAGATGTCATGGTAAGCCTCCTGGTCTAAATTTAGTTTATTCCTGTCAAATTGTTATTTTCACTTTTCAACCTTATCAAAACAAAAGGGATAGCTTTAACACTTTGACTACTGAACCGATTTTCTTGTCTAGCCACGGGTGCGGCTCTGCACACTACATGATACAACAAAAACCACAGTCGTGTTTTCCCGCACTCCCGGCAAGTTGTGAAAAACATCACAGTTGTGATTTCAGCAGTGAACATGTTAAGGTCATCGTTATCCCTTTTGTTTTCATAACGTTGAGAAATGACAGCAAATCATTTGACAGGACTAGACGAAACTAAGACTAGTTTGTAGCGACTGAATTGGCACCATTGTAGTGTCGAACTGATCGCCTTGCCAGAGAATGAATATAATAATGCATGCCATGCCGTGCCTCGCTGCAGTCTAGCCATTTCTGCATGCGTTATTTCCTATTTTACAAATAGTTCTAAGCGACCACTAGCAATAAGTATAGCCAGGAGGCATACTATGACATCTTATAGCGATTCAATTGAAGACCTAAACTGAACCGCGTCGCATAATCGTACCGTGGCGTCTTATTTTTATGTTGCTGCCATTTGGTAGCATCCTAATTTGAGGCCATTTTCAACCTAAGCTGGATCCAGCTTAGGTTGAAAATGGCAGCAACATAAAAAATAAGACGTCACGGTACGATTATGCGACGCGGTTCAGTTTAGGTCTTCAATTGAATCACTATAAGATGTCATGGTAGGCCTCCTGATCTCGAAAACTAGGAAAGGTTGGTTCGTGTTGCAGAGCTGAAACTAGACGAGGCAGGTTCGTGGTCAGGTTCGATTTTTATGGCGTGAAGGCCAGCCGGCCTCTAGTAGTTCCCAGCTAAATCTGCACGCATACCTGCATACGCTGTTATGGGCAGGCGTAGCGCTTACCATCAAGTGAACGTCTTGCTCGTCTTGTTACTTAGTAACACAAAGAAAAGCAAGTAAGCCTGTACTTTAACAAACTTAACGACGTTGACTGCTAAATCGGTTTTTACATTTAGGCACCGTTACGGACCGTGTGTGTTTTCCAGCAATGGCGTGCCGTGCGTGGCTGCGCTAACACAACAGGTGTGTTTTCCCGCACTCGTGTATAGTTATAAAAAAAACAACGTGTTTCCAGCAATAAACGTTGTTGTGCATAACTTATGTTAGTGCAATTGTTAGAATGGACTTCTTTGAAATATATATTTTTGATGAAAGGATATTTTGAATCAAACAAGTATATTTAGATTTCGTTTAGAATAGAATAGAAAACTCTTTATTGTACACCAGAAACAAAAATAAACAGAATACAGAAACGCTACGCTTAGTACGCTTTGTGTTATTTGTTTAGATTTTCTTCTTATAGAAGCTAGTGGTCGCATTTAAGCTTTTACATTGTAAGTTATTTGTGTGCCTAAGGCCAATCGCCCACTTGAGTAACGTGGCGTGTGCTCTGAACAAGAATGTTGACGATTGTCTTACGCCACGAAGTGGGTCCCGGGTTTAGGGGAAAACGCGAGCAGAGCTCTCGAGCAGATCTTAGAACAGTCAGCAACAAAAGTAGCTGAACGGGTCCTGATGTCCAAGGTAACTTTACGCATGCATATTTAATTTTCGCGTTTAATAGTAAGTTGAATGATTGGAAATGGTAAGCTACTTTCGTTGGTGACTACATGTAATCGTCACTAGTAATACGCTCGTATAAGAAGCGCCTTTGTCGAGCTACAACATATGGCTGTTTTTTTTTTTCAATTAAATTTACGTATGAGATATGTAATTCTTAGTGCATAAAATCAATATCTATTTATTTTTCTTTTCGAAAAATTGCAAGCCCGATCTACACTCACTTCGCGAGTTTGGGAACTTTCTCACCAGTCAGAGGCCGCGACACAAATTGATGTTTGTGAAAGTGTTACCACACCAATCGATCGATGGTAGAATGACATCAATCGATGTCGATCGGCAGTTACTCAATAGCCGAAGCTACTACGATCGATGCCATTGATCGTCGAGTGATTGGTTTATAACACCCTGAAAGTTCACGGTGAGAGTGTAGCGCGAGCTTTACACGTATTTAGAAGCTCTGTGGAAGCCATTTTCAACATATTGTGGTCTATTGGTCTAAACGGCTTCCCAATACCCACCTAACATTTCAATGCTGGTTGGTGGGGAGCCATTTTTTTGGGAAGTATCAATATCCTCTCTTCCCCTCCCCCTCACACTTGGTGGGGATGGTGGGCATAAACGGTCTACTCGTCTCATCGCAAACCGTTGTGACCAGCAAAACATCATTATGCAATTGGAATGTAATATAATATGTATTTTTGAAAAACTCGGTTTATAAATTTTGCCTTTACCTAGATTAATTTTTCAATTATGTTCGTAACAAAATGTGCTCAAACTTTAATGAAATCTCAGTTATAACGAAGATTTATTTTAATTTATTGCTGAATTGTTTTCTTTGTAATATTTTAATTCCTTTTTTTTCTATACATAGATAGGCAATTAAGTTTTGTTAGAAAACATTTATAATTTTGCATTTATTTCCTTAGTTATGCATATTGGATATGTACTTAATTATTAAAATAGTAATATAATTATATATTAATTTATTGACTTTTGTTGAAAACTTAATACATTTGTTCCTGTTTATTTAAGGTATAATAATTATTATTATGGGTGGAATGTGCAACTTAGATATTATAAATAATCTCATTTTAAACGTATTAAATTAAATAAAAAATAAATAGCTAATTATTATATTAATACTTAAAATTGTTATTGAAAGGTTACGGAATTGTGCAAAACACAAATGTAGTTAATTTAATCTATTATCATATATTTGCTAATGTTGTTAACAATAGAACGTTGTCACTTCTCAATAGTAAAGCTAATTAAACATTTTATTTACATATTTAATAAGTTTGTTTTATTTTTAAATTAACATCCCAATATTATAGTTGGAGGGCGAAGCGAGTTATATCCCCAGGAAGGGGATCCCCTAGGGGGATTTCCGGAATAATCCGGCGTAACTCAGCTGGGAAATATAGTAGAAATACGTGGAAGTAAAATATCCACGTTTCCCCCCTAGTAGTAATAAGTGGAAAAAAATCCATTCTTCTATCCATCCTACCAGTAGGGATATGTGGAACACTGCCGGAAATAGGTAAATTTGAGAACCACTGAATTTAACCATTAACTCTTTCACTGCTGAGTCGATTTGCTTGTCTAGCCACGGGTGCGGCTCGGCAGTTGCACACTCCATAGTGTTTTCCCATACAACAAACAACAGTTGTGTTTTCCCGCACTCGCGGCAAGTTATGAAAAACACGACAGTTGTGTTCTCAACACTGAATGTGTGCTACTTATTTCTATTGTGAATATTTCAACCACATTATTTTATAGTATGTAGATAAAGGACTTAATCAAGGATCATAAATAAAACTCCCATTGTTAATGTAAAAGTATAATTTTTCATCTTGTGATCAATCACAGTAGCAGAATCTATTGAAATTAACAATAATTTGTAGTTCAAATATATTTACAATTATTAAAATCATCTATCCACAAGTTAGTACCCAATAGTATGTAAATAAGATTTTCAAAAAATTACAACTAGGAGGCTGGCGGACCTGAAACTATGGGAGAATCAATTCATCCTCTACTAAGTACGTAGCCATATCCTTTTGTATATCTAAAACTGTAGCAACGTTTGAATAAAATAATATTTTTTGTAGGTACATACTCGGTACTGCAAGCTGATCAAAATGGGTCCAAACACCATCAAACTACTCCCATTCACTGAGGAGTTCCGCTGTCCTCCATGTCTCTATCATCAGATCAGCTCGCTGTCACTACAATATTGTATTATCACAATAACAACGGAAACTAAATAAAAATAAATATATAAATAACGCGTCACGATCGCATACACAGATCCTGACCTATAACAAGAATTCCCTGTATCTAGGGAATCAGGAACTGCGAGGAACATGGTCCCACAAACACCCAGACTCAGAGCGAAACACATGTGGTTCACACACTGGGTCAAAACTTGCAAGAATTGAAACTAAAAAAACCATCCATACTAGTACCGCGAGTTAAATAAAAGGTAGCAAAAAGTATATTATGTACTCTAAAGTTCCGAAAGAAGTGTAGCGGTTACCTAGTGTACACACACATCCACATGCATTGGAGGGGAGTCGCGGTCGGTGCCATTGGTATAGCGCAATGTACAGGGCCTGATTAACCCTTAGGCGAATTAGGCTGCAGCCTAGGGCGCGAGGATGGGGGGGGGGGGGGGGGGGGTCCTCATAGTAAGCCTAGGGCGGTCAGAACTCTTGATCAGTCGCTGTGTATGCGGTTATGTTTGTTGTAACAACTGTGTATGTGGGTAACCGCTACAGAAGCATACAGACAATTGGGAGCACCATAACATACCGATTCGAGCATTGCCATACATTATTATCTACCTAAATTTATAATTCTCTTCCTAGATATTTTAATTTCCAGTCTTAGTCTTCCACTAGAAACGAAGATCTTCTTCGCTAAATGCGAAGTTTGTAATAAAGATTAGATGCAAACTTCTTCCACTCGAAGCAAACTTATTCCACTAGAAGCGAACTTCGACCCCACTCGAAGCAAACTTCATCCACTAGAAGCGAAGTTCGTCCCCACTCGAAGCAAACTTCTTCACTAGAAGCGAAATTCGTCGCCACTCGAATGAAACTTTTCAACTCAAAGCGAAGTTCTTTAACTATAAGATTTTCCCCACAATCTACTACCAAGTCTCAACCTGCAGCCGCCCCTTCGCCTCCAAGTCTTTCAGCACCCCCCTCGCTTCCTCCACACTTATCCCCCCAACTTTACTGATGACGTCATCCACGAAGGCGCCCCGAACGTTGCCCGGCATGTTTTTGGCACTGCCCGATATGAAGATGTGTGCGTTCCGATTCGTTATTAGATCGTAAAGAAGAGAACTGTGTTCCGCGATCTTGTGCTGGACGTAGCTGAAAAAAAAATGGATTATTAAAAATAACCTTAACACTTTGACTGCTGAGCCGTTTTGGTTGTCTAGCCACGCGTGCGGCTCTGCAGGCGCCATAGTGTTTGCCGTACTCGTGGCAAGTTATGAAAAACACGACAGTTGTGTTTTCACCAGTGAACGTTTTAAACTGATACCAATTCTTGCAGTTTACAGTTTTACATTTACATTTCAAGCTTACAGTTAAAATTTAAACACTGACAGTTAAAATTATTGCCTTCCCTTTTCTTTCCTTAAAATTGAAAAGTGACAACAAATCACAAACAAAATTCTTTGTGTACAATATTCTCCTGTCCCTATTGGTATTTCCATAAACACTTACATCTTATTATCCTGATCCCTTGAGAATGCGCAGTACAAGCTCAGCTGGCCCTCTTGGACCATCCCCTCAAGTTCCTCCCTACAGTGGTAGTCCTTCTCCCGGTACCGGCAGCCGAAGAACAGGTGCATGGTGCTGCAGGTGGCGGTGTGATGGAAAGCGCGCGTCTGGAGCAGGCTCCGGAAGGGGGCCAGGCCTGTTCCGGGGCCTATCATTATGTAGGGGGTGATCTGGAAATTAAAAAGTGAAATAACTACCTGACCTTTAACTAGGATTCCCCGTATCTAGGAAATCAAGAACTACTATGACCATGGTCCCATAAACACCCAGACCCAGAGCAAATATTTGTGGTTCACACAAATCTTTGTTCTGTCCAGACTCGAACCGGTCACTTCACATTTCGCAGTGGACTCATCACCCACTTGTGCCACAGAAGCCGTGTAATAACACTAAGTCTTAAGCATATTACTCACATCATCATCAGGAAACTTGAAGCTTCCATTCTTGATCCATCCATACACTCTGTCACCCGCTTCCAACCCCTTCAGCCAGTTCGAAGCCAGCCCCAGTCTCGGCTTCTTCAACTTCCCCTGGTACTTGAGAACTGCCACTAGGAGCTCTATCCTGCACCCTGATGATGGAAGGGAACTGCTGGCGATGGAGAACGACCGAGGCTTGATGGTGGAGAAGAGCTCGAAGAGGATGTTGATGGTAAGTTTCGAAGCTGATTTGTGGAAGTCGTGGAGTACCTAGAAGTTGTAATTTTTTAAGTAAAACTTCTTTACGCACGCTTGTCTTGGGGAGTAAGCTGGTGAATGCGTTACGAAAAATGTGATCGGGCGAGGCGAATGGAAGTTCAGAGGGAGATAATAAGTTAGTGAAGACAGAAAGAGAGAGAGTAACGTTTCGTGTATTACTGTTGGGGCAAGAGAGAGAGGTGCGAGCACACATTTTCTTTCTCTCTTTCTCTCATAGCCAGTTACTTACATATAGATGGAGCTAATGAAGTTTTACTTTTGTGGTGTGGTCTAAAGCACACACGTTTTCTTTTTTTTTAATTTACAGACGAGCAGCATAGGTGCTAACATGTTTACATTGAAAGTCACTTCACAAACTTGTTCACTTTTGTAACAATGATTTATTAGTTTGTGCCCTGTTTAAAAATTTAACTAAACATCTTTCTTCGCAAGGGTCCCAAGGGCGCTCATGAAAGTCGACCTCATTCCACAATCAAGTAAACCCCATTATCATTTCCTTGAAACAGAAAGATAGCTCTTACCTCGAGCACAGTCCGCCGTGGCCTTCTGCAATAATTCAACCAGTCTTCCTGACCCTCCGGCGAGCTGAGCTCCATACCCTTGTCTCTCTCTAACTTGTCCTCCGACACCAGTGCGAGAAGAGAGAACACGTATTGTGTAGGGTAGCACTTGAGGTCCCAGTACTGTTCCGCTACCTCGTACATTGTGAGAGTTTGTTGGAGGAAGTGGGGGACTGGCATGTCTGGAAGAAAAAATGGTGTAGCAATTTAGGTCAATTTATCCAAAGTTCCAACAAGATTCTCAAACCCAAAGAAAATAAAGCTTTTCTTAAATACTTCGTTTCTTATCTTACTAATATTATACATGCGAAAGTTTGTGTATTTGTCCAAACGGCAAAACGGATTTTGATGAAATTTAGTAAATAGATATTTTAGGTTCTGGAATAGACATAGGACTTTTTAACCGTAAAAATTGACAGTTCCTGTGGGATAAATTAACGCGGGAGAAACCAAGGAGCGCTGCCGATGTGTAAATAGATATATCTCTTTATTGACACCAACGTGTATAAAACAGAGAAAAACATAACTTAATTAGGTACAACGGGCGGTCTTATTTATTTATTGCTTATTAAAATAATTGTAACACTACGGATGAGATCTAATATAAAAATATAGTATTTTTACTTTACCAATTTTAAGAATAATTATAGTTTTTTAAAACATTCTTTGCTGATAACAAAGACGTTGTGGTTTTTATAACTTTACACGGGTGCGGGACAACACACCCGTTGTGTTAGCGCAGGTTACGTGCCGGCTCTGTGGCGAAACACATACGTGTATTTAACGCGGCGCTACTACAGTGCGGCTCACACACCCCAAATGTGAAAACCGGTTCAACAGTGTTCAAATGCGGTCTGCTCTTCAGTTTTATACATTTTCAGTCTTGGCACGCCTCTTGTCTCATCGACCCCTATGAACAGTTGACTTGGCACGACTTAAAAAAAAAAATTAAAAAAAAAAAAAACCTAAAAAACAAAAGAATAAAAAAAAAAAACCTCAGTTTATATTATAAAATGTATTTATTCATCATCATTCTGCCAGCCGTCCTCGTCGCTCAAGAACCGTCGCTTGGCCGCCGTGTTCATGTAAGGGCGCAGCGCCCATTCCGTGTCGGCCGCCGCCATCGCATCCAGGGTGCCCAGCTTGATCTCGTATAACTTCATTTGGAACCGGGGACCAATCTCGGACAATTCTATTTCTTTGCCGGACTGAAAAGTACGAAGATATAGTTTAGAATACTAAAAAGTCGATTTTCCTGGGAGATCTGAGGAAAATTAGGTTGTTCAGACCACAATGGACGTTGTCTACAGATATTTCAAAAACTGCACCACAGCTCCTAGTCACACACTTTGATATTCTACACGTAAGTGTGCCCTACTTTCAAATAATTGAGACATCTGGTAGTGGATGAAAATTGAAAAGATTCTGATCCGGAGGAATGTCTGACCGAATCGCGATAAAATTCGGTACGGATAACTAATTAACACCTTCAGTGCTGAAAACACACCTGTTGTATTTTTTAAATGGGAAAATACTATGGAGTGTATGAGTGTAAGTGTTAAATCGAGATCTGTTCACACATTTAGCCCTAAAAAAGGCAATAGACAAGAGTTACTTTCGCTTGTATAATATTAGTAGAATGAATTAAGTTACCTTTCTATATGTGTGCTGTCTGAAGCAAACATAATCATCGTGGTTTGCAAAAGTGATCACTCTCTTGGAGTCCGCTTTGGGTACAGGGAATAGGTACTTTAGTATGCTCATTGTTCTTAAACCTGGAAGGCGAGAAAAAGAGGACATTTTAGTTAAAAACTGTGCAGGGTCGCTGTCCAAAGCCATACAACTGTTACCAAAAACTTGTCAAAACTTTAGAAAAGTCACGTTTTAAGGTTTGTGGTTACATTCAAATCTAATATTGTGAGTGACCAGGTACAGAAATGCATGAAAGTTAGAAAAGGTTGTTTAATTTTAATTGAAAAAAGGAGCGTCTACTTTTTTACACGCTTTATATTAGCTTCACTTGTATGTTTGTTTGTTAGTTTGTATGTTTGTATGTAACTGACGCCTTAGAGCGCGATTTTGACCCACTTCATTACCCAAATCATCTTACCAAGGTCAGATTTAAAGTTGTGGAATATCAAATGTGGGAACTGTTCGCTCATGGGGCCGATGTCAGGTATGTCATGCCGCATCACCACTCCCGACAATGTGAATGAAGCAGTGGGACCATATGGCAGATGGCAGATTACCTGCAAAACAAATAAATGGTAAAATATCACACAGCGTTACACTAACTACATATCGACGCTAGAAAGCGTAAACGCTGTAACCTTGAAACGCAAAATTGTTCACCAGAGCCAAAAAACTTTTTCTTTGTTGAAAAAAAATCATAACTCAATATCTACTCGACCTAAAAACGTAAATTTTGGATATTTGGTGTTTCATACAAAGCTACAATACTGCTACCTTGGTTATATCCTAAAGCTCCTAGTGGACGTTGAAATGTGGGTTACAGAGTTTGTTTCCAAATATGTAAAATAAGTATTTTCGGGTCGGTCAAAGGGTTACAGCGTTTACGCTTTCTAGTGTAGATATGGGTATGCTTGAGGTCACATATTCATCTTCGAGTAAAAAAAAATACACCTTATCACGATAAGAAGACTCCATGTCCATCCCAAGGGTTTAAACTGATTTTGACAAGGTTGATTAATATCCATTGAGTGGATTAGTCATTAAAAGGTGCAAACCGACAGTTAAATTTGCTTTTATTATAGTAGGAGGATTCTGTGCCCTAACCCCATTATAAAAACCCTTATTAGTAAGTCTGGGTGTTTGTGGGACCATGGTTGGTGTAGTTCCTGATTCCCTAAATACAGGGAAACCTAGTTAGGTGGTGGCTTCTATGTATCTGATTGTGACACCCTATTTATTTTTGAACTTACCAAACTATCAGGCACACCCCTATGCTCGTGGACAACTATAAAATCGGTTACTTCATTGGCGCGGCATGCATGTATGAGTTGAGACATCTCGTAGCCACCACGGTTCATACGCTGGCTGTTTGGGAATATTAACCTGAAATATAAAATACAGTTATGAGTATGTGCTACCTGTGGCTTTACCAGCATTGAATATTATCACACAGGAACCCTTAATTTTCATGGGGTATAAGGGTGAAGTTCCTGTGAATACCAGAAACTCCGCAGTGTGATACGCAAGCTGCTGGACTTCCTAGACATCGGGTGGCTGGAGTAGCAACCTCCACCCTCTCACGCAAAACGGGCCGATTGACGGCCTAGTTGCGAAAAGAGCCTGCTTACCGAGTACCAAGTAAAGTAAGTATGGGTTATAAAGTGTCCTGTGTTATTCTAAGACCAGAGTAACTATATACCAAATTTCATCGAGAAGGAGCATTTTCGTTTGTAGCCAGTTACCAAGTTCGATTTTAAAAGTGTTTACTCGGTGGCAGAAACAATATACACACATTCACTTCCGAAAACACAATTATCATGAGTAGGGGAACACACAAGTTTGTGTGCAGATCCGTGACCGTGGCTAGACAAGAAAATCTGCTCAGCAGTCAAAGTGTTAATTTTAGACTAAGGAAAATAGAACAAAATGCAAACCTTAATTCTTTCACAAACATTTTCAACCTAGCGCTGGGCTCTCTCGAAGTAGTGATCATGATTTTAGGGTCCTCTACCCCAGCGTATCTGTACTCATCATCCTGCGAGCTCTGTGTGTTGGCTCCTCCACTGAACCCGCCAATCGCTGCCGCCCGCTCAGGACCTGAAGGAGAAAGTGGCATGCAAGATGATCACTTGATTCCTGATTGATACCATTATACGACTCAATTGTATGGAACACGACTTGACAGAGGTTATATATTAAAAAAAATGTATTTATACACAGGCACTAAAGACAATTAACTTACCTTTGTCTTCGAATTCAATTTTCTTCTGTAAACTAAGCGCCTCTCTTCTCAGATCTCCGTGAATCGGAATGTTTTCTTCCAAGCTTTTTTTGAGTTGATCTTTCTTCGCTTGTATACTTTTTTGCTTATCCTCTACCGACTTTCTGTACAAGTATTCGCGGCGCAAACGCGCTTGCCGCCGTAGCATCTTGATTATTCACTATTTTACTAACAAATTTAAGAGAAAAGTCGAGTTTTATAACAAAAACATCGCGCACGCCGCTTGCTTTCGTAACGAAATGACATTTCCACACGTGCTGATTTTGACATTGACAGCCAATTGTTTACAATTTTGTTCACTTGCAATAACGAAACGCACTAAAGTAGCGTTCCAAAACATAGCCCGCCATAAAGAGCGCGTACGGAACAATATTTTATTTAATATTACTTACCATCATGATACTCTTCGACCTGCAGCCTATAATGTGGTTTGATGTCTAAATTGTGAGATTCAAATATCTCAAAGAGGTCTTCAATGTCTTCCTTAGAATTCCTTGGTCTAATGTTAAATACATCTCCTGGTTTATAGTTCACAACAGTATCTACAGTAGTTTTAAATGAAATTAATCTAACATCCTGGAACAATAATACACTAATTGATCTGCGTTAAGTTAAAGTTTAATAAAATAATTTGATGCGCAAAAGGGGTAGTAAAATATTTTACAAGACAACAAAAGCATTAAAAAAGCAACACTCACTTGAAAATGACTTTCGTCTGTGGTCCGTACATTACTCTCTACTTCTAACAGTTTTGCATCTAAAAAGTCATCTTTGCTGCCATCTCCGAAATAAATATCCTCCGTGGTTCCTTCTTTGGTTGAATCTTCATTTTTCAACAGTTTAAAACTCCAGCGTGGCATAAAGTTAGATTTAAGGGTTTCGGTTTGTAGGTTCGGGAAATAATTCTTGAGTCGGGAGCAGTAGTCTTTCATCCACGGTTGCATCACGGCATCATGGCCAAGATCGTGTTGGTAGTCGCACAGCCCTGGATGTAAGAAGTAGGTCTTGTATCAATCGAGGTTATCAATAGGCAGAGCGGAAGCTAAATTAATTGATGTCATTGTTCGAGTTCCGGGTGTAATGTGGATGAGATTGGCGCAGCACCCCAAAGAGTGCGGTAAGGAAGAAGCCTATGTCCAGCAGTGGAATAATATGAGCTGATTATGATGATGACATCAAGCTTCGGAAAAAGTATTTTGTGGTAATCTTGGTTTATTAACTACACTAAGTCCAAAATTTATATTAAATTAGATTGAAATTCATATTTAAAATACTATTTAACGTTTAAACATTTGTATTCAATATTTTTATCTATGCTAATGAATTTACTATTGTGACTGGTCATGCTTGTCATAACAATGAAAGTAACCTCAACTTCTGGGAAGTAAAACTTACCGATATCCATCAAAGGTGTAGCTCCTAGCTGTAACAACCTTTTGTGTAGCTTTTTACCCACGAAATTGAACTTAGAATAAGAAGAATCACCGAACGCGAGTACGCCAAACTTTAATTTCACCAAGGAGTTAGTAGGCAGACTTTTTCGCAGCAAAAACTTCCAAAACCTCTTCATATTATCCGGCTCATCACCTTGCCCGGTGGTGGCACACACAAATATAGCAAATTCCTCCTGAATAAGCCTGGAAATGGGGTATTCGTCCATAGCCTGTACGGGTCCTCGGAAGCCGAGAGCCTTGGATGTTCGCCATATCCTTTCAGCAGCTTCCTGTGCCGTGAAAGTTTGGCTACCGTATAGCACTAGAAGACGGCCTGTCTCTATCATATTTCTAAAGGAATTTAAGCAATGATGAGGCCGTATCCTAACTATAATACAACTGTCAACTCGTCAGCTGACCGTAGCCGTACCGATGAAATGAATTTGTCAATCTTGAAATTGAAAGTGACTTCTGCAAAATATTGACGTTTACTTATACTCTAACTATTTAGTACTCTGTGCTACAGTAAGAGTTTTGGCGGGAAAGCGAAAATGTGACAATGTTTTTCTTGTATTTTTTTCTAACCTTATTTTTTTTTTGTATATTAGTGTGTAAAATTATTCAATAAGTGTTTACATGTGCGAGTGTGGGAAAATTATACAAAGTAAAAAAACGCATCATTTGGTTTTCTCTCCAAACCTCGCCACAGGCTTCAGTAAAGCACCCACCAATTTACCGAATCATGCATGCATGACTGAATAAACTACCTACTTACTGAATGGAACTTAACGTTTTGACTGATAACTAAACATAAAATAATAATTTTGAATAGATACTCTTGACACTGGCTATATGCAATAATCGTGCGGAGCCAAAACAAAAAAGTGCAGAAAAAAGTTGATATGCGTTTCGAATCACATAGTTTGCATAAAATTAATGACCAGTAGTCCGGTAATAATGAAAAAAAATATATTTATATGTTTTCTCAATAGGTAAGTAAGTACCTAGCTACAATAAATTATGAAAAGAATAGTTTTGCAATTCAAATGTCTGTCTGCTTAAGGTGGTACGTTTCACTTACGGCGGGATATTTAAATTTCAAACGTTTTTTCGTCGTTTGATCTATTTCCATTGCACATAATACCCTTGTTTACCTATTGTAATTTTTCTGTACTGTGTTTAATTTTGTTTCTGGTGTACAATAAAGAGTTTTCTATTCTATTCTATTCTATAATAATGGAATTCGCGATATTTTAATATTATTGTTCACGTTATTTTGTAGAGATATTTGACGTACTTATAACTGCACAAAATACCGCAAAGAATGGTCTACGATTGTCGCGAATTACATTGTTATTTACAACAATTAACCGGCGCGGCGGAGCGGTCTAACACCGAAGACGAAAAACTCTTTGAAATTTAAATTTCCCGCCAGCCAAAGATACCACCTTTATCTGTTTATAATAATAATATTCGTCATTCAATCAATTCATGAAATTCATTAAAATTTAAATTACAATAGAATAAAATAATACAAATAATTAAAAATGTTTGTCCATAATTGCCAACCAGTACATAAACTTTACAACAATGGTTAATGTATGTACTGTTAATCAAACCTATCAGCAAATTCTTTCAGGATGCCGCCAGGACAGCCCCGCGGCGCACCAGTGATGCGTACCGTTTCCCATAAAAGCCGTTCACCCGTGCCTCGGCGAACATCCCTCGCTACAGAACCGTGGCCTGAAAGCATTATTGCACTGCACATGTAAGGCGCTGTACTGTCTCTGCGTATAGCTTTCCCACGGGCCGCACGTGTAGAAAGACGTGCGAAATGTAATGTGCCACGGGACTCGTATTTCAATACGAATGACGAGTCCCGTGGCAATCAAACGTCAACATGAAACGAACTTAAGCTGATCCGCACCGTGCTGCATAGCCCCTCTGAATATAGTTATTTTGACGTCCCTCGAACAGCGAGCGAACCTGCGAACGATCGTTATTGCCCCTCACAGATAACGCATCGTCTCTCAGGTAGTGGTAGGCTTCTTCTGCAAGAGACCATCTGAGGAAGTATCATACCAGATATTCATCCGCCAAGCAGTAGTGTGCAAACAATACTGTGTTCCGTAAAGGGCACTGTTTCCAGCGAAGTTATTGGGCATATGAGACTTTAGAATCAATGTCTCAGGGTGACGAGCGCAGTGCAGTACCATGCAAGTTTATGCAATGCAAAGTTCTGGCTGGATGGCGCTTATCAGGTGAACGACCTGCTCGTCTCGTTACTCAGCCAAATAAAATAAAAAGGTGATCAAATGTCGTAGAGATATTTAAATTTCTCAACCATATTGAGCTGAGTTCCGTTTAAGTTATTAGATAGTAGGTATTTAATCTAGACATTTGCCTCTGGCCATGCATTCTATACCAGACCGTGTCCGAGAGCGTGTTCACACAACCCACAAGGTTCCTCTCTGCATCCCTAAACATCGGTAACTTGAGCCCTGCCTCACCACCGGTTGTACCCTAGGCTTACTTACCTAAGTATTTTATTATTGTTATTGTCGAAATAATTGTAAAAAAAAACACAAATGTAAATTATAAAGATAATAAAATAATGTTGATTTTTATTTTGACAGTTGATAACAGTTTTTTTTTTTAACATGCTTCGTATCGATAAGATAAGAAGCATGTTTAATAAAAATAACTAATGAGAAACTAACTGAAAGACTAATGAGTAATTTAACATAAATTGCTAAGTAGAGTTATTGCTAAGATTGAGTTATTATTGCTAAATAACTCTACTTAGCTATTTATGTAGTGACAGTTGTCGAATAAATAGTGCAGTGCGTGTGTATCCGAGAGATTTTCATCTTTGCATCTCGTCACCCCCCGATTCAACCCTCGCTCAATAACCCACTATATTTATCTTTATTGTACACGTAGGCAAGCGATCTTCTATCCCGCTTTTATTTGGCGCACGGCAGTCTCGCGGCCTAAGTTGTCGGGCTCAGTCGCTCCGGCAGAAAAACGCGGGAAAACCAGTGAAGTGATTTTTGGTTCAATTAAATTTTCGGTGTTTTTTATCGTCCGAATCGATTATTCACAATGTGAGTATCAAATTTACGTAGCTAATATTTAAAATGGTTTTGGTATACCTTTGACATTTTGAGATGTGATCTGATTTCTGTTAATAAATTTATCAATTAAAACGTAATGCATGTATGAAATGTTAATAAATACATAATTTGTTTTATGATATAAACATCGTAGTAATAAAATTCAGGCCTGATAAAATATTCAACGTTTTATATTTCAAACTGGATCGCGTCTGTTAAGTGTCTAACCATCGCATTTAAAAAAAATATAGTACCAGTAGGTTAGACATTGTGCTTTTTAATAAATATTTAATTGTAATTGTATTATTGTAGTAATAGTATCTACTTACGACGAGTCGTAACATACCAGTAAATAAAAATAGTTAATATATAGATAATTATATTTCTTTATTCACAGAACTTAAAAAAAACAATAATTAGATCAAATTGTTTATAAAACTAAAACGAAACCTTAAAAATCTAACAGAAGTGGGGTGTCCACGAGGCATGGTGCCAAGAACACTGGCTGCATTTCCACGTTGAATAGCAATAGCTATTCTCTTTGCGAGAAATGAGCCAGCCCTCGTGTCACCAGCGCGGCCGGCTTATATGATAATTATGATTATATAATCATTATTACGACATGCTCGTCTCGTCAATCAGCCAAATGAAAAAAAAGTATATACTAATGATATGTCTCAAATTTATCAATTTTTTAATGCGAAGGTTTTTTTAATATTCAGACGCGATCTAGTTTGAAATAATTAAAATTGTATGTTTTGTCAGGGCTACATTGTTAGTGTGACGCTTGTTCATAAAATATATGATATATTTTAACATCGCATATTTATTTCGTTTTGACATGCTTCTTACAAGATCCATTAGATAGATATATAACTCTTTGATATTCTCATTTTTTTTGCCCTATGTAGTATATAACTTTTTTTTGATCGATCCCAGTCGGTAGACAATTAATTTTTAGGTAATAGGAAATTTAAATAATGGTGACGTTCAGTTATTTTGTACAGTAAATATTAAAAAAAAATAGAACCTTCACGAGAGCATTATGTTAAACATCGAAACTAGTAAGTATATAAAATATGCATGAAGAGGTAGTTTATCACAGTTCAATATTAAAAAAAAAAACTAAATGTGTGCTGGGACTCATAGTAGAAGTAAAACTTCAAGTAAAAATTGTAATTAAAAAAATATTTCCAATTTTTTTTTCATAAATTTAATTTAAAAAAAAAATATCCAAAACGTAACTCTCTCTCTTTTTATCTTCGCTAACTTATATCTCCCTCTGAACTTCTGTTCGCCGCGCCCGATCACATTTTTCGTAACGCATTCACCAGCTTACTCCCCAAATCAAGCGTGGGTAAAAAAGTTTTACTTCAAAAGTTGAAATACCATGACACTGGCCGAATGAAAAAAAACGCCAATCGCCATACTCGCCACGCCGACAGCTGGTCTGCTCCGCTACATTAGATATTTCAGATCAAATACCCAACCGAATTCATCTTACTTTTAAAATTTTAGCCCCCCTTTTTACCTATTGTTTAACCTTCTAACTTCCTTTCGAAAATGTAACCGAATGTCGGCATAATGAAGTTATCTATAGACGCGCACTAATTATCATCAAGGTGATTGAATATGTTCGCATTTCTATTTAGTTAATTAAGACAAATTACTTAATCACATTTAATTTTTTTTAATCATAGATAGTTTGGCATTTGACCAGCACATCGAAAATAATAAAAAAAAAAATGAGTAGGCTAATAAATCGTGGAGTTCTGAGGTAACAAACATAAATAAAAAAAATCGAAGTAAATTTCAAGTCTGTTATTAATATTAGCATGGAGGTAGAATAAATTCAGATTAATTCAGATAAAGTAGGTACAGTTAGTGGGTAATGTCCGCTACATTTATTCAGTTTTTGCTTATCGCTACGCCATCAAAATTAAGAATTCCCTTTAAGGTTTATGTGTCTGGTAAATTAGGTAATGTTTATGCTTCTGGTAAACTAAGGCTTCATCAACCGGCGCGGATGTTGCGTCAGAGCTGTCAACGAGAGCATGTGGCGACAACCACAACGATCCAAACTAAAATTAAAAAGAAGAGTTTGGTTTTTCCCGCCTCAGCTTTCCCAACTCAAAAACTCAGCTTTTTTTTTCTCGTACCTATAAATAAAAGAGTGTATTCACTCCGTAGGTAAAAGAAAATATAAAAAGTCCGATTTTTCCGCCACAGCTCTAAAACCTGCGCGAATTTTGCACCAGACAAGAGCACGAAGCATCATCGATAAAAAAAAGTCTGGTTTTCCCGCCCAGCTCTACCAACCCGCGCGGATGTTGCGTCAGGCGAGAGCACATGGCGTCATCGATCCACCCCCCGCGGGTAGCTACCCCTAGTCACCCCCCACCACATGCCCCCAATGTCTTTTACCTTTGACCTCTGGTTTTGGCCAGGGTTATACATATTGTGCTTTCGATACGGTATTCTGATATGAAACGTAAGTGGTAGTCAGTTAAAGATTTTCATTGCAGAAAAAAGAAAGTACCTATTAAAAAAAAAGAAAAAAAAAAAAAATTCTTCTATTTTTCAGCTTTAATTCACAATATTTTTCTTTTTTATATCTTTTACTTTTTAAATAAAGGTATATTAATAAGTAACACCGGGTTCTATTAAATAAAACGCACACCTAACCTCCTTAATATTTTTGAAGCAAACCTCTTTTTTACGCACGCTAGACTTGGGGAGTAAGCTGGTGAATGCTTACGAAACAACTGATCGGCCGAGGCGAACGGAAGCTGCGAGGCAGATATAAGTTAGTGAAGATAGAAATAGAGAGAGTTACGTTTCGTATGTTTTAAAAAAATATCTTTTATGACAATTTTTTTTGAAAAAAAAAAAAAAAAATTTCATATTTTACTTTTTTTTTTGTGTCCCAGCACACATTTCTTATTTTTTTCTGTTCTATCTTTTATTGTTTTATGGTGTTCAATAAAGAAATATTGTATTGTTGTAAGTATTGCATATTTGCGTGGTGTATGGTAATGTACAAGAAACTCATTTCACAATCTAACAGTTTACTCCGTGTTTTTTTATAAACGTAAAAATAAACCTACTTAAGTTTTAGGTCCAAAAGTAGTTATAGGAAAGTCGGATTTATTTATATTCTTGCTATCGTCACGTGGCGTTCATTCATGAGGATATTTAAAGGTCTTCCCGGATTCCATTATTATATTTGTTTGATCTTCCTCCTTCTTCACGATCGCTTGGTTTTATCCTGGATGGAGTCATTACATTAAAATATTTAATTAGTGCTGCTGAGGTACCGTACCTAACGAAGAAAGAATAAAAGTACTTATTCTGTAAATTTTATTCAATATTATTTTTTATTTGACCTAGTGACGAGACGAGCAAGTCGTTCACCTGACGATAAGTGCTACGGCTGCCCATAACAGTTGCAGTGCCACCCAGAACTTTGCATAGCATAATCCTGCGCAGCAGTGCACTGCGCTCTTCATCCTGAGACACCGGCTCTAGTCTCAAAGTATGCCTATGCCCAATAATTTCTCTGGAAACAGTGCCCACATAATAACAAATTAGTAATATTTAATTGTTATTGGCTACATATTTAGGTCATGAATTAAGTGTTTTCCTGAACTCTAATCTAATTATGCAACCAGTGCCGCCGCCGCCGCCGCGCTTTGATGTTACCTACGAAAAAATATCTGTGGAATGTATTTTGATTGTTTAGTTTTCTTGTTGCTTTTACTTGATAATATGGCATATTCGTAGTGGGAGGCCTCTTCTACAAAAGACCGCCTGCATGGGGAAGTACCTACCACACCTTTGCCAGATAATAATCCGCCAAGCAGTAGCGTGTAAACATTACTGTGTTCCGGTTTGAAGTTCCTTGTTTCTAGCTACATTACTGGGCATATGAAACTTGGAGCCAATGTCTCAGGGTGACGAGCGCAGTGCAGTGCTGCGCAGGATTATGCAATGCAGTGTTCTGGGTGGTGCTGTGACTGTTATGGGCAGGCGTATCGCTTACCATCAAGTGAATGCCTTACTCGTCTCGTCATTCAGTCAAACAAAAAAAAATAGCTTCCCCTCTCCACCCTTCTTTGTCCTATGCTAGGGCTTGTTTAGTTGCAAACGCCTACCTTTAATAATAAATTTCTCTTCTTCGTAACACTGTAGTTGGATAGTCAAACTAACGCAGCCTTGGATATACCAAATCAATATAAACGTATTGAGTGGACAAGCTGTGCAAACATGTCGAGTTACATGGTGGAATTTACGTATTGTAGTGATAGTTACAATTATGTATCTCACATGAAATAAAGATTTCAGTGAAATGCAGAATCTAAGCTTGTCTCTCTTCAGTTCTTTAGTCAGTAGGGATTTTTGTTAATATAAAAAAAAATTGGTCGTCTGTAAAGTTGGTTTACGGACGATATTTTAACGTGAGAACGTCATAACAAAACATTGATGAAATGATTGCATATTTTTATGAATAAAATTGAGTTATTTTTTAATAATAAAAGAATAAATACTAGTAATCAGATTTTTAAAATGCAAGAATAATTAACTTGCCAAGAAGAGAAGAGAGATAGATGCGGAGCAAGCGTACAATGAGCGTCACGGGACAATGAGCGTTACGGGACAATTTGTCAACTTTTTCGTGCATGCAGCCGGCGTTCATCGATTTATTAGACGTTGTCATGTCAAAAATGTGGTTACCTCCCTCCAACAATTTTAGTAGTTTCTTATTCCATTAAAAATCCAATATGGCTGCTTACGGCCGCCATGTTTTTGACACTTTATTAAAGTCTATGCCACTGGACAAATCTAATAATGCCAACGGATTTTGATGATCGAGGTAGAAAGTCTACCTCATTCAAAAAAATCCATCCAGACATTTAGGCCAAAGGAACTTGCAAACATAGATGTAGTCATTCAGCCGAAAATTATAATCCCCTTCTAGACAGTCGGGTAATTAAGTCACGCTCAGTACTTTTGTCGCTGACTGTGCATAAACAAACATGCCATTTTGTGTTTTACAAAAACCTGAACAATCGCATTCGGATTGCCCTTGAAATCGGTTCGTAAACGCCAAATTAAAATTCTTCAGATACCTATCACCCGACTTAGCACCTGTCAATTTCAAAACAAAATTGCAAGCCGTTCCGACCCAAAAATCACAGAACTACTGATAATTAATAATTAACAAGTCATTATGTATTTTACTGAACAGAATAGCCTAACTCAATACTTACCAGTTTTATAATTTATACCTCTAGTTAGAAAGAAATTAAAGGTCTAGGAGGTACAGTATTTTTTTTAACCATTTATGTACAGACCTTATTTATCTCTGATGATTTCGGTAAGCATAAATCACTCGACATTTGTAGGATCTTTATTTTGATACCACACGTAAAATAATGATTCCTCCAGGAAATCAAATATGGCTGCTCACAGTCGCCATATTGCTTTTTTGAAACTTCGTATCCTAAACTCTCCAGATTATGACGAATTAAATGATTTATTTTATAAAATCTTTCAAGCTGTAAGTGTATGTATTAGCTGGGCTTGATCAGTAAGCAAAGAGAATATAACTTCATCCCAAGCACGACCTTTTTGGCTCAACCACGAACGAATACGATGCGCTGAAAAACAATAATTCTGACCAGACAGTTATAATAAAAAAAGGACTTCCAAAGAGATCCTAACGAATCCGACAACACAACAAGCGCACCCCATACTTAACTCGAAACTCTTTTCTATTTAAACTTGCAAAATATGTGCATTGTAGACGAGGGGTCCAAATGTGCCCCCAGTCTAGTTGCGAGGGCTGCACCCCTTCTAGGTCAAGGGCAAGAGGGCTATTTGCAAAGGGTGCTGAAGAATCAATACGTTTTATGCAGCGAGACGGGGTAAAAAGAAAAGTAAAAATAATAGGAAAAACCAATGTCGATGCGGGCTGAAAAGAGGCAAACAAACTATATACATCTATCTATATATATAAAAATGTTATGTTGGTTTGTGTACGCTTCAAAAACTCAAAAAGTTCTGCACCGACCGAGCTGAAATTTTAGCATGATATATAATCCGCATCAAGGATTGTTTTTATAAATTTTTATACATCAGTGACATATCAACGAATGTGCGAATGTGCCACAGCGAAGCGTGGCAGGGCACAGCTAGTTTAATATAGATGTAGCGTGGTGAAATGCTTTCGTAGATATTGCAATCAAAAGTGGATGCATTTCACGTTGCCTAATTAGGATTCTAAAGCTTTTTGCCTTATTTCAGTTCGGAGTTGGTTTTTTAATAACAAAAGCTGTTCAATTCTGATTATTATAGTTTACCTCTTAAAAGCCAGTCTAAAGTTAATTTAGGGTCAAGAGAATTTGTAGCAGGCAGCTTGGAAACTTTCAACAACCAACAACCGCCATACAGGCAGTCAGTTACAAGCTGATAACTAAAACTTGTAGTGGGAGGCCTCGTCTGCAAGAGACCGCCAGGGGAAGTAGGTACCACACCTTTGCCAGATATTCATGCGCCAGGCAGTAGTGTGCAAACATTACTGTGTTCCGGTTTGAAGGGCACTGTTTCCAGCGAAATTACTGGGCATATGAGACTTTAGAGCCAATTTCTCAGAGTGACGAGCGCAGTGCAGTGCCGCGCAGGATTATGCAATTCAAAGTTCTGGGTGGCACTGTAACTGTTATGGGCAGGCGTAGTGCTTACCATCAGGTGAACGACTTGCTCGTCTCGTCACTCAGTCAAATAAAAAAAAACATTACTAAATCAAACAATTTTAAAATCCTCCCATCCTACTCATGCCTATAGGTATACCTACTGCTGGCGCTATCGCGCACCAAAGGTCAGCTTTCTGATAACGAGAGAATTCAGTACCATGTGCAAGAGGTCACTGCACTAAAATAAATTGATGTGACAATTAGAGATTATCGAAGTCAAAGTAGGAGATTGGAAAAGTAGTTATTGTCTAAATAAACTGTAATAAAGTTATTTTTAGCTTAACGATACAAAATGTCAAACAAACACTATTATTTTAAAGAATATGCCAATTGTGAGGGTACATAGAAATAAGTCCAATAAGAGACCATCCATAAAGTAGGTACACTCTCACTTTAACAGTTCTCGGGTAGCTAAGTGGGTTTCCTCACGATGTTTTCCTTCAACGAAAAGCAAGTGGTAATTACGTACATAATGCTTTACAGAAACACATTGGTACGTGCCCGCACTGGGATTTGAACTCACGAACTTCTTCTTGGCAGGCAGACGATCTTCCACTAGGCTACAAACGCTAACCTAACCTAGATGACATTAATTATAGAGATAATGAAACGTTAGCAATCTTGTATAAACTCACATTTGGCCGATATTTTATGTTACGTAAAACGACGTACGTACTTTAAAAACATTATTCAACTGAGGAGCAAGAGTGCGTCCTTGAGAGACCCCAATTGACCCACAGTGCCGACCGGCAAATCGTTTCTTTATAAGGCATCCTTTCAAGCTATATTCCTTTGAACCCGCAACAAAAGAGTAAAAGAACGCTGGGAAGGAACGTTCAGTTCGTTTCCCATGTTTAAAATAATTGAAAGGCACACAAATGTGTTGGTTGAATCGTGTCAAACGCTATGGCAAATTCAAATATTTGTCTGATGAAGGATTTGGCGAATTACACCCATGAAAATGAAATTGCTAATTTTCTATCGGTGATGGTGTCGTAGGCTTCGCGTAGCACCATGCTACGAATAGTGCCATAAGATTATATGTTGTAGTACTTACTGTAAAAACATTTTTTCTTTGACTAATTGGTTAACTAGATGTGTAGTTACTAATAAATGATAATGAAATATGAAATTTTTGAGACAATCATTTTTTATCCTCTTGATCACTCTAGATCTATATAATATGTGTAAAAACCGAAGTGTGTATGTATGTTCCCTATGGACTCCAAAACAGCTGAATCGATTTTGATGAATCCTTGGTAGGGTCTTCAACGGACGCCCAGGAGGGTTCGTTGCTCAAAGAAACTCCACTTTTCTTTATTATTAATCTCTATACAATACAATACTTTCATTTAAAAAAATTGAGGTCATTAATATGATAAATGTATCATTAAATCCTCTATAGATGACACTGATGGTGATGGATCTGGCTGATTGAGAACCAACTCTCCAAACTACCAATAACATAATTTTAAATCGACTTGACTTTCGTCTTACAACATTGCCAATTCTCCAACTTCTAAACGTATTAACCAATTGAGTTAACTACACTATTTGGGGTCTTCTTTCTCTTGCAGCGGAAGGCCCAGTCGCCAGTAACAAGGCTGATTGAGTGTTCCGTTCAGTGTGGTCGAGTAACAATGTGTAATTCTTATTGTGTGGCCAGCCAGTGTATGTTAGATACTATAGCTGGATTCTATATTCACTAAGAAAAGTGTCAGTGTCTGAGAACTGCTGCAGGACTTGTTTGTTTGTTGAATGAAGCAGGGTTGGTCTCTGATGTGAGAATTTGTCAGGACGCCCAAGAGCCTCCAACAGGGCACCAATCTGTATCAGTCAAGGGCACGGAAGGATGAAAACCCGCTCGTAATGTACGAGAAAAGGTTATTGGTGTCAACCCAAACATCGATCCAGGTTTCATTGGGTTGCTAGTCGCATAAGTAGCTGATCGAACACCAACCCTGACCCAATAAATGCCTGAAACAGCAATCTGCTGAAGAGATCTGCGACGTTGCCAAGTGTCGAGTATCTCTACACTGTTTAAAACTCCACAGGGTCATAAAGTTTATTCGTTTCATGGTTATGCTTTGTGACATTGGAAATATTCCGGTGACTGCTTTACTAAAGCTGTGAATCAAGAGTTGAGGTCTTAAGAGGATAATAGAGTCACCGGTTCTTCAAATTGTCTCATTATGGTGGGGAAAATAGCGTCTGCCTGTTCAAGAGTCGGAATTCGCGCAAGAAGGTCCATTTTGTTTTACTATATGATTGTCAGTTTGAACGTAATTGGCTTGTTAGTGGCAACTGCCTCGAGGTTGAGATTAGATTCTCTTGTTGTTGTTCATATTTCTCAACATCCATATTCAGATCAGATAATTTATGTTATGTACCTTTTATATAAAGTATAGGCAATTAGGCATATTAATTGTGAATTCATTATCAATTTTAATTATTAAACACTAGCCGCGTCGCGGTTCACCCGGGTTGAGTATTATCTCACTGGAACCGTAAATTTAACGGGTTAAAAAGTAAACTAAACATCCAAACATACAAATTTTCCAATTTCTAATATTAGTGGGATTAAGTACGAATTCGCTCTCGAGATAAAGACTTCTATGAAAGATTCAAGAAGATGTATATATCGGGGGTGGTTTATCGGCCGAGTTTTTGAAAATAGTGACGTCAGCAGAGCTGACGTCACTATCCTCACCATGTGGATCACTCATCACAAATAGTCACAACACTTAATAAGGGTGTACACAATTTATTAACAATTAATAATTCTCAAAATACAAAAATAATAAAGCACTTACATAGTTTTTGTAATACGTCCTTCACAGTCGGCCGCCAGAAAAGTAATGTGACTTGAGCACTCTGAAGTCTCCATATTCTTTTGCTAAACATGGCGGCAGTCCGCCATGACCACACTTCCTTCAAAGTACTCAGTCAATAGCAAACATTTTATTGAATTGAATTAATTAACAACCGTTAAGCCTTATGATAATTCTTATTTAAATTAAGCGGCTATTTTAAAACATGTGATCACATTTATTTCAGTCATTACAACAAACCAAGGTTTGTTGTAATGACTTAGGAATAACTTAGGGAAACAAGGTTTAGCTTATATTCTAATAATTGAAACGTTTCATGAAAATGCGAATCTGGATGCTCATAAATCAATATAAGAATTGTCAGCCAATTTTAGAGTAATGACAATGAATTTTAAATAAGTATAAGCAATTACCTAGTTATGAAATAAACAACAACCAATAATCATCTTTTTAAAGTTCTTAAATTATAATCTGACTCTAGAGACAAACTCCTTAGCAAACATATGATTAGTTTACCTTATAATAACTACCTACGTAGGATAGATAATTATTTGTTCTAATTAAATAATTATGTGCATGGTCTTGCGTCGGCATCCATGGTCTTGCGTCGACATATATTTTGAATATTTTTGACTAGTTCTTCGTTGTTAGAATTGCCTACTTACTGGAAAAGGTTTTATTTATAATTATAATTGATTACACTTTAAATACATGGAACTAAAATACCAGCTAAACTAAAGTGCCTACTATAGGCAATCCTAAGAGCTTTGCCATGTAGTCCCGCTCATCCCACTACAATATGGCGGCGAGGGAAAATACTTTTATTATGAAGAAGTAGTCAACCCTTATACCAGCCTAACAGAAAAAGGAACCATATTTTTAGGACTCACTTCACTTCACACATAATCTAATTATCTGCGGCCACGTGGAAGGACATGGTTGCCACCCACGTGCACCGAATGCCGATAAACTGTTACATAACAATCGCAGGGACTAAAATAAACCACTGCGATAGGGTGGGGTCTCTTCCATTGACTTGGAATGTACCTAATAAACCACGTATCTATAACGCACTTAATACATACTGATTCCATGGTCATTTTCTACTGTTAGTCCAGTATTTTGTGATGTTTGACATTGCACGGATTGAGCATTCTGATCACATCTGAGAGTACCGAATACGTATTTTAAGATAGCTTTTCTGGAAAAAGATGTATTATTTTTATCAAAAACTTAATATTGTATGATTTTTAATTAACCACACTGTTTATAGAACTTTTTTACCGTTCATAACCAAATTGTAGCCAACTGAACTCTATCTTCCACAGGTCACCAAAATCGAAACCCGCTGACGATGGCGAGAGCGAGACCCTCAAATCCGAGCCGGAGGGCGAAGAGGGCAAGGACAGCGGAGCCCTGGAAGCCAAGATGACACTCCTCAACGGCATCACCGTCATAGTGGGCTCCATCATCGGGAGTGGCATCTTCGTGTCTCCCACTGGAGTGCTCAAGTATACTGGCTCCGTCAACGCTAGCTTGTTGGTGTGGGTCGCGTCTGGGGTTTTCAGTATGGTAAGTTATACCTGGCTTCGTTGACAGTGTCATTGACTGAACGTCTTTCGTCTGGAAACTGCCACCTTCAAAAGATTTTGAACCCATTTGCCGCTGTCCTTAAATCTCAAATTGAAAATCTTCATGTCTCCCACTGGAGTGTTCAAGTTTATTGGACCTATTAACACTAGCTTGCTTTTTGGGTCGCGTCTGGTGTGCACAGTATGTTAAGTTATACCTGGCTTCGTCGACGGAGTGTCGTTGACTGAAAGTCTTTCGTCTGTACGAAGCCCTAATTCAATATCTTTAAAAGCTTTTGAACACATCCGCCGCTGCCATTAATCACAAATCAAAAGCTTGAACTATACAAACTTTGGCAGAGCTTTTGCGAGTCTGAGTTTCAACTTTCAATTACTTCTAAAGTGAACAAATCAGAGTAAAAGAATAAAGGATCCAAAGCTTTTCGTATAAATGCTATTTTAGAACGTAAGCTCTCTTAAATTGGCATAAGATTGACTTTTCAACGATGTCTTCTAATAAGCTTGAAAGCTCGTAGATTAGCTCGAACTCCGCTGGGACTTATTAAAACCTACTAACTGTATTCCCAAGGAATGCCGATGTTCAAGCAGAATAATTCTACTCTGGGGCTGATTTTAATTATGCAGTAGGAATCTATTCCACGGTATTCAGTATTCTATTATTGTTATTTCTTTCAGTATTTATACTAATAGGCAGACATAATAAATTTGTTTTGTTCTAGTTTTTAAGTTTTCTTTGTTCTGTGGTGTTTCAATAAAGAGTTTATCTATCTATCTATATAATGGAGGCGCGACTTAGAAATAAAATTATTGTTCAGTAGGAACTCAAAGAAAGAAAGAACATTTTTTTTTATGTACAATTTTTTCGTCCATTACTTCTTAAGGTAGATCTTTTCTTTACTTCTGTGCATTGCTACTGCCGCGCGTGACAGATGCACGCGAGTCGCATAGGCCACGAGCCACGAAAGTCTGTCTTTATCTTACAAGACATGGATGCCGCCAGGGTTACATCCGAGGGCGTACGTCTGTATCTACACATTATACTGTTAGCTAATTTATAAAATATAGAATGAAACATGTATAATAGGTAGGTAAATGTAAATGTTCTATGTATTTTCTTTAATGATGGGGAGGGGGGAATGCACGAGCTACCCGTGCCTGTTGCAGACAGTTTTAGTGAGCTCCAACCTGACCGCATATTCTTCTGAGAGATGTCAGTCATGTTATCGTGGAATATCTATAACCATGGTATCACTTTATTATTTGTAGCTATTTGACTGTAATCAGCGTCACATGGCCGTTCGATAATGTCCAATATTGTGTCCATTAAGATAGTGATTGTGATTTCTGTCGACTTTTACTGTTGCTAGGTATAGTTCGATCGAAGTTATTTCCATGTTTGGTTATTGTGTTTAGAGGGTCCTCTGTAAAGGTTGACTGAACTCAACCGTACCATTAGTGATTGCGATGGTATATAGGTATGTACGTGATATGCGAAAACAGATCGTTTGTACCCATGTTTCATGAACAATAAAGCAAAATTACTCGCTTTTATATTTGTTTTTAACCCCCAATGCAAAAAAGACGGGATGACGCGACAACATTTGAAAAAATTCATACGTTCTCACAGGTCATAATTCCAAGTTTTTTTTTTATAGGGTTTCACATTATACCTTTTTAGTGCCACTCGTGGCTATTTTTTCTTAGTTTATTTAACTGGTTTTAGTGTGTGACGGCTCAGTCTAATTCATACTATAAATAGGGCTTTGTTCAATATCCACAATATAAAGTGCTCAGCGTGCCTAAAGAATTTTTTACTTCAAAACACTTTCAACCTTTCCCGTAGCAAAAGCTACGATGTTCCGTAGCAAACTTTCTACGAAAACGTTTTTACTACTATCTCTACTAATATTTAGGGTTAGAGCTTACTTGATTCGCACGGAACTGCATCGTCTGTATCCCTATCTCTTTCAAACGTCATTGGCTAGAGCGAGAAACAATGCTGGCAGGGATCCACTCTTGCAGTGGATTGCTTAGTTTAGAATCATTATTAACATTGTATTTCTTGTTTGGCAGATAGGCGCGTACTGCTATGCCGAACTGGGGACCATGATCCGCCTCAGCGGTGCGGACTACGCTTACATCATGGAGACATTTGGCCCCTTCGCCGCCTTCATCCGGCTCTGGATCGAATGTATGATCGTGCGACCTTGCTCACAGGTGAGTCTCTGCCCTTCTTTCTTTAGTTTTTAGTTCGACTTTTAGTTGTTTAGGATGCATCCCACTTCTGATGTGGGGTGTTTTCTACCTTCCACATTTCTACTTAGCACCTGGCAAGATTGCGGTCATACGCTGCCTATAAAACAACCTATTTATCGACTATTAAAGTGTTCGGGTGAGCATGTGTGCCAGTTTTCTATTTATATCCAATATCTACCAAAGACTGAACCACACAATCGATTGAACTGAACTTATTCGGTTACCTACTAATGCCAAGTATCCACATACTAGCGGCTTTCAAGGAGAACGTGCTTTATTCCATCGGTGTAAGGATTATAATTGGGTGCAATGTAGAGCATTGTGGTTGTGAAGTGTATAATCCGCTTAAGGTCATTAGGGGTGTCTCAAAAGATGTTTTCAATGAATTCGAATGATTTTATCCTCTCATTGATTTATCAGAATCACTAGTTGGCAAAAGTAATAATATTATAAACCCATTAGAGCTCATAAATTTAGAGCGCTGTTAAAACTGATTACATTGTGGTTTCGACAACCCTAATTTTCTCGAGAAGCGACCTAAGCCAAAGCGTCAATGCAAATTCGACCTGCGTGGGAAGCTATTCTACTTTAAGAAAATACCAACTCTCTGTAGAATGTAGATTGCTTAATAACGTTGGATGAATATTAATAGTTAAGGCCCTGATGAGAAAAAAGTCTTTTCTGCTCATAAATACGGTAAATGGTTTGTAAGTTACACTAGGTGACGGCATCGCGTTGACGAAAATCATACAATGGAAAAAATAAACTCCCTGAATTATTGGATTGTTACACCAAGCGTTTGTCGTGCTTTGATCTAAGTCATGTAAATGTGATTTGAAATCAAAAGCATTAAGTAATAAAACCGTACATTGTACCAATCGTACTACATTTTGTTATTAGATAGAGTTCCATATCGTATCGTTTGTACACAGCTTGTAATATTGGCGCCCAACGCGGGACAGGCATAAATTTTATTTGTCATGGGATTTCCCTTGTTCCAATACCGTATTGGACTCGATCTATTTGCGTAAAGCTTTTTGTTATTTATTGACCGTTTTATTGTCACAATATTGCACGATTGACGTTGATTCGATTTACTTTAGGGCTTGTAGTACTTAGGTTATTGAACCAGCATGACTTACGTAATATATTTCGTAACATTGCAAAGGACGCTAAACTTTCCGTGCTGACTTATTATTATATATGATTTTTTTGTTTAACAAAGGTTGATTTATGATAAAATCAATTGTAATGCAATTTGTTTTAATCGTGAGAGGTGAGTTTCAAATCCCGTTGTTATGAAGATAAATAGAAATTCATATTCTAATCAAAAAGTAAATAAGAAGCGTATGAAGACCCGGACTCTGTCGTACCTAAAGTCAATAAACTTGAAAGGCTCTAGCTTTTTCGTCCCACGTTGGGCGCCAACATTAGAGTCTTAATACTAAAAAGGTATATATTTTTGATCCTATTCTTTAAAACATGCAGTGATGATGCGATAAAACGAGGTTAAAATTTGTTGCTCTATTCCAATTTGTTAACATTGTTTTTCACTTTAATTCACTAGTTACAGATTTTTTAAAACGTTTTTCTTCAACCAGGCCATCGTAGCGCTAACGTTTGCCGTTTACGTACTGAAGCCGATATTCCCAGAGTGCGACCCTCCTGAAAATGCCACGAGGCTTTTGGCAGCATGCTGTATACGTGAGTAAAATATACCCTTTAAACCACCATCACCCCATAATGTTCTCTCGGCTGGGACACCATTATTAACTTACTGGGGAATTTGCTTGCGCTGACTTATGCCGACACGTCGCTGGTACCGCCTCCAAAGAAGTTTTATCATTAGCTCTACTACAAACAAAGTATTACTTAATAACTTACACCTATCTATCTTAATAAAAATGTAATGCTGTTCGTTGGCAATGGCATGACTTGAAAACGGCTTATCCGATTTGGTTAAATTTTGTTTATAGTTCGAATAAAGTTCTGGGGTAAAGAAAATTTTTAAATGTTGCCGAAAAAGAGCAAAATTTGGAAAACTGAAAGGGCTTTTTTCTTTTGTATAATTTGTTAATTCGCGATCTTCAGTTGTGTTCATAGTTTTACTATTCCTAAGTGACATGAAATGTTTACAACTCAAGAAATGCAAAAAGAACAAGAAAACTTTCTTGTACTTTTTGCGGAAAAAATATTGGTATCACGCGGGTGAAACCTCAGGGCGCAGCCAGTTTGATAATTCAATTTTAGCTGACTCGAGTGCCGTACAATTCCGAAGCGTGAGAGCCTCCGTTAGTAATAAATAATTTCCGGAAAACTTCATAATATACGAGCTCGGCATCGTCCCGTTTCGCACTTCACTTCGGAATCAGGTTCCGACGTGCTTCAGACGAAAATATTTCCATTAAGGTTAAGAGGCGTTGTTACTGGGTAGACTGGTGGTACCTACCTACTTTCAGCTATCTTACCCCAAAAAGTCAGTCACAGTGACGTCGTGGTAAGGCATTTTCGAGTGGGGAAAATGAAAATAGCTTTGACATGGCATGTCATAACCTTTACCAACTGCCAATGATATTTTCAGTGGGGATAATAAGGGTCTGTTTTGGAAATCCCACTGGTGGGGACATATTGGTGGGGATTATATCAAACCCAGACTAGCACTGAATAATCTTTTAGATACGTGTCCTAGAGTCTCAGATCCATCTCGTCTTGAAGAGGCCTTTGGCAGCAGACCATCCTTTGATATTTGACGGCCTCCATGGTGTAAGTAACCCGACTGCATAGCGCCAGCTTGCGGGTTTGATTCTTGCATCGGGCAAAGATTTGTGTGAGCCACGGGTATTTGCTCTGAGTCTAGCTGTTTTTAGAATGGACCTTGCTGTTCCTGATCCCCTAGATGCTGAGAATCCTTATGGTTCAGGATCTTTATATGTAATCTTGACGCGTTTTTGAATCTTTTATCCTTTAAAGAATTATTCTTTCACAGTGCTACTGACCTTCGTGAATTGCTGGTCAGTCCGCGCCGCCACACGAGTCCAAGACTGGTTCACGTATGCGAAGCTCTTGGCTCTCTTCATCATCATCGCCGCCGGGATCTACCAGCTGTGCCGAGGTAAGGACATGTCCAGCGATGGACAATGTATTGTGGTGCACGATGCACACTGGAGGACAATGTCCAGGTGGACAATGTCCCGTATTGGACACATTTCCGAATCTGTGTCTAAGGCTGGTTACTTATAGCTAGGAGCTCTTTTAATCATCATCATCATCCGTCGCCTACATTTATTTATTTTTATTTATTTATTTACCCACTGTAGAGAGGTATTAATTATGTTCAGTGATGGACGTGTCCCATATGACATTGGATCAGTAAGTTAGGTAGGTACTGATACTGAGTATTCAGGTGGTTAGAGGTGGCGTGAGGAAAGCGACATCCCTATCCGAGAACTATTTCGGAGGCAGGTATGTTATCCACTAATCCGGTCCGGGCCCTCGTGGTGGATTAATGCCTGACCCTCCTCACGAAAGTGAGGGGAGACCTGTACTCAGCAGTGAGACAATATGGGTTGACAATGCAATGTAGAGGTAAAAGCCTATCCAGTTTTAAAAACATTTGTTCTGTATTTAGACACATTTGCAAATTATATGTCTAAAATTTCCATCACTGATGAAATTCTATAAGACGTGTCTGGATTCTGAATCGTATTTACTAATCTACGTCTCGTCGTCTCGTTCTGATGTCTGAAACTGTTCAAATAAACTTCGAACTTAGTTGTTTTGATCGACTCAAGGTTGACCCCTGCGGCTCTGTAATCTGGGGTCTTCTGATTAGAAATGTAGGTACAATCAGCGTCAAAAGTAAATGACGATCAGACAAGTTTCCAAAACCATGATCGGTATTTAGTGCATTAAATACTCATCACGATTATTTTCAATGTAATTTGATTCCTTAATAAAAAATTCTTCTTCAAAAAAATCCTCTTCTCTTCGTCTCCACTCTTCGATTCGACAGTATTCAGCGAGGGATTATGACACTTTTAAGGAATTAGATTATATTGAAAATACCGTATACTTTCATAAGCATTTAGTGAAAGGCTGTTAGTTAATTTGGAATTACAAACAGACACTTCAATTTTATTTATTTGTATAATTAACAATGACAAGCGTCTATTGTACTTAATACCGTTCATAGTTTTTGAAACTTCAACTTATCTGACAGCTTATCTGACAGACAACTTAGATGACTCTTTATTGACACTAACAAAAACAAAAAAGCAAAAAAAAACCAGAATAATAGGCACAATGAACAGTCTTACCATTAACCAGTCTATATCATAATGCAGGTGTTTTTAAGTCACCAATACTTAGTAAGTCAGTAAATACTTACTACAACTTATTCTGTGCACAAGGGGGAATACCTAACACCTAATTAACTTGACCTACTGCAAAAATAACGTCCTTGGCCTTCGCAAATCCACGTGAATACCGTTACTATGTTTTTAAAATTCAACCAGATTCCGAACGAGTTTTTCGCTCTTGACCCTGGCTGGTGTATCGGCAAATGTCATGTGACGTCAGTAACGAGGAAGTGTCCAATGGCCACTGATCGTGCCTTCGCTCATTTGCATTTAAAAACTTTTCGTCGAATTGGGCAATTTTAAATCGATTAAAAAAGGAGGAAAGCTAAGAGTTTGTACTTAAAAGGATAGGTTTTGTTTTGAAGCATACAAAGGTACTTCGATTTTTTAGGTAGCTAAAAAGTTGCTTTGAAAAGTTGCTTTACTATTAAGTTTAATTGGTCAATTAATGGTCCATAATCGGTCCATTCCAATGAACAACACCGGAAAATGTCAATTAGTCCTCTTTTTTGTAAACTTATTAATAATTTTATAAATACCGACGGTAAATATTGCAAACGGTTCGATGCTGGGCTGCTCACCACAACTTCTCGTAAGTTAAAATGCGGATTTCCAAAGATCCGTACTTCGGAGGGCACGCCGTCATCGATTGATAGCAATCGCAACACTTGAGCTGCCTTATTACAAATCTTACGACAGGTTTGTGACAGACGTAAATCTCGCGATCTTAGTGTCAAAAAATACATCAATTTGTTCCTATCTATCTTGTCACTATTAGCGCTAATATCGGTGGTCAAAGTGCATTCTGCGACCGGTTGGACAATAGGCGGGCGGTAGTATTCCGTAACATTATTTCTAGTGTTATTTTGCGACTTAGCGATCGCTTAGTGATTGCTGTAGTTTTGCTACAGCTAAACTTTATGTAGGTAATCAGGCAGCCGGCTGATACTAGAGGTTGGCACTACCTCATTAGACAAACATAAAAAAAACAATTGGAAATTCTCGACAATAATGCCTGCCAATGACGCTCACCGATTAAGTTATTCTACGACTGAAGTCTTTATTTACAATAAGGAAATTGAGAAAATCAATTTGGCGAAGGAAATTGGTTCTATTCAACCGCTCTTGTGATCGACTGCTAATAGGTTGGTTGAGAGCTAAGTGTGCCACAGCATTATAATGACTGCTGCGGCCGTTTTTCTCGTTTACTCGGTATATTATATTTAGCCTAGATACTATACAATACAAATATAAGTGCACTAGCTGCGCCCTGCTGTTTCACCCGCATAATTTAAGTTTTCCCGCAATAACTCCCTTAAAAGCAATATATTTTCCCGGTTTTTGCCACATTCTTCATTGATGCTCCGCTCCTATCGGTCGTAGCGTGATGGTATTTAGCTTATAATCTTCCTCGGTAAATGGACTATTCAACACAAAAATAATTGTTCGATTCGGAGCAGTAGTTCCTGAGATTCTAGCGTTCAAACAAACAAACTCTTCAGCTTTATATATTAGTATAGATTATAGACATAAATATAGATATAGAAGTATAGATAAGAGTTTTCTATTCAGTAAATATTTTGGCTTCAATGCATGTGCTCAGTTTATGGTCAGTTACAAGGATTTAGCCGGTAGGCGGTGGTAGCCTAGTGGGAGAACGTCCGCCTTCCAAGGAAAGGGTCGTGAGTGCAATTATACCAGTGCGGGCACGTACCAATGTGTTTCTTGTAAAACATATATGTAGGTTATTATCACTCGCTTTTCAGAGAAGAAAAACATCGTGAAGAAACCCACATAATATTAAAAATTAATTATTAAAAGTTTACGAGAATTATTTCGGAGGCAGGTATATTATCCACCAATCCGGAACGGGCCCCTGTGGTGGATTGTGGCCTAACCCTCCTCACGAAAGTGAGAGGAGACCCGTGCTCAGCAGTGGGCCGATATGATTTGATGACGACGATAAGGACAAGGTGTTACATACATTACACGGCTAATGCAGCGTCCGAGTTCTGTGGAAGACGTTGATAGCTGTACAGACCAAAACGACAGTGACTTAGCTGGACCACACTTGCGTCAAAGTCAACCCTGGCCTCGTCGTGGAGTCTTAAATGACCTGGCATCCCATCGGAAGGCGTCGAGGCGTAGACATACTCCTTATAGTACTCGATCCAAATAAATATTCCGACTACCCACGTGGTGTAGACAGCTTGTAATGGCTTATATTGAATGATTGCTGCAATCCGGCGCATTGATTGCTAGCGACCACCCGGGAAACAAGACGTGAGAACATTTTGAACTATATTTAGAACCTTTTAGAGTTCACTTTCTTTTAGTTAATTAATAGGTTCGTGTTTGACCTCCTATCTCACCGGATACCAATTGCAAATTATTGTCAAAATATAAGTCCAATCAACACTCAATCACATCAACGCCTCAAAATGGGGTTCTAATTGCTAAAATATAGCTCCGATTAAGTTCCGAGTATCTCAAATGGCGTCCGCCTAAATAGAGAATTCAATATCAATCGCTTACGGAACTGGAAGCTATCATTTACTGGTTGGTCTATGAATCTATCGAAATGTGTCAATTTTAGTCAATTTACAATTCAGCCTCGATTCGTTCAAATTTCATTCTTTTTGTTGTATAATTGAGACTTCCTTCCTCTGATGCTGCGAGGATGCGGTCTATGATGGTGTGCGCTTATCTAGAAGTGACCTTTTCACTCATGACTTGAATACCCCCAGGAGGCATACCATGACCTCTTATTGCGATTCAATTGAAGACCTAAACTGAACCGCGTCGCATAATCGTACCGTGACGTCTTATTTTTTATGTTGCTGCCATTTTCAACCGTTTACGGCGGGAAATTTAAATTTCAAACAGTTTTTTCGTTTTTAGAGCTACACCTGGCCACTAATATAAACGAGACTGTATTTCGCGCCAACCGTAAATCATTCTCTTCGTTTTGATATTGAAATATTTAGCACTAATGCACCGTATCGCTGCTGTGCCTTGTAGCCCTAAAAACGATAAAACTGTTTGAAATTTAAATTTCCCGCCATAACAGAAACGAACCACCATAATAGCTAAGAATACACGCACAGATGTGCCCGGCGGATCTGCCGGACACAGGTGTCTGTCAGGCAGATCTGACGGGCAAATCTGTGCGTGTATGCTTAGCTATTCTGCTAATTGGATGATGGAATGACTGTTTCTTTACAAATCTACTCTTCAAGTTTGTATACTGTTATTTTCAGGCAAAACTGAACACTTCACATTCGAGGGTACGACGAGTGACGTCACATCGATTGCGCTGTCTTTCTACTCTGGATTATTTGCTTACAACGGATGGTAAGTGATATGGAGTACTATACAATCTGCAAGCTCACTGTGCTAGGTACTTTATTTAGTATTCGAATGACATTTTCAGGTTTTGACCAAGTTTCCGTTATGCCATAGAAATCGAATTCAATTATTGGAATCTGAGTTTTGAGGCCTATATGACACGTGCTCAGGAGTGGGCGGATATGGGTTGATGATGATGTTGTGATTGGACTGAAATCTATTTCCAGGAACTACCTGAACTTTATAATCGAGGAGCTAAAGGACCCCGTGAAGAACTTGCCCCGCGCTATAGCGATATCCTGCACGCTGGTCACTGTTGTTTACACCTTGACCAACGTTGCCTTCTACACTACGCTCTCACCCACAGAGGTAGGAGAAATACACACACACACACACACACACAATATTACATAAAATATATATACAGGGTGTCCGGTAATGGATAATCGTCCAGGTGCGTGTGGGAGGGGTCAAGGCCAAGTAGAAAAAAAAAATTAAAAATATATATCCAGACAGCATGTGACTTACGAATTTATTTAAAAAATTTCCCTTCCTCATATAATGAAGTACCATTTTAACAAATTCAGTAATACCATTGTTTTTTTTTAATTTTAATGTAATGATGAATGGTAGTGCTCAACAACGGACACCCTGTATAATAAATACCCTTATGATTTATCCGCTTGACCTTTGTGTTCTATTTTCTTTTATCTTTTATCCGTGGATTTTTTATCCTGTTGGCCTGTGGGATTTATGCTCTTAATCTTTTTGAGCTATTCTAGAGACTTTATCATAATAAATCCTTTCGATCTTGAAGATTAATCTTTTGACGTTACGGTTTATCCTTTTGACCTCTGTGACTTATTCTATTAATCTTCAAAATATATCCCAACATGACCTTTGTGATTTATCCTATCGACCTTTATGACTTATTCAAGGACGTTTTATCCTGTACATCTATATGATTGATCCTTTTGACCTTTGTGATTTATATTTTTGATCGTATGCTGTTTCGTTTCTAGGTATTGGGGTCAGCCGCGGTTGCGGTGACGTTCGCCGAGCGCTTGTTCGGCGTGTTCGCTCTGTCAATCCCGCTGTTCGTGGCCGCTTCCACATTCGGCGCAGTCAATGGAGTACTGCTTACTTCTTCACGGTAAGTCATTGTTGCATGCGGAGGTAGACTAGTTGGAAATCCACAAGGCCCAAAGTTATTTCGGAGGTCTGTGATCTACCAATCCAAAGCCCATGGTGGATTATAGCCCAATCCTTCTCAGGGAAGTGAGATGACATCCGTGTTTAGTTGCTTTAAGATGATAACTAGGTGCGCGTCGCGGTTTTACCCGCATTAACTTTCGTATTTATAATATTAGTGAGATTATGTCAATTTTTAAAATCTCTATTCACATGGGCCCCCATGGGGTCCTCATGAAAGTTCACTGACTCTACCACCCCGGATTCGGAATACAACCGAGAAGAACCGGCAAGAAACTCGTTGACTACTTTTGTTGATGATGGTGGTCCTGATGATAATAATGGTGATGAAGATGATAACGTTGGTGGTGACGATGGCCGTTTCTCCCAGCTTGTTCTACGCGGGCGCGGCGCAGGGCCAGATGCCGGAGATGCTGACGATGGTGACGCCGCGCTCGACGCCCGCGCCGGCCGTGCTGGCGGTGGCGCTGCTGTCGCTCGTCTACCTCACCGTCTCCGACATCTACGCGCTCATCAACTACGTCGGGTTCGCCACCTGGGTGAGGAACTGTGTGTCCGGTGACCTGTGTGTCTGGTGACTCGCGTGTCTGGTGTCCTATGTGTCTGGTGACCCGCATGTCTGGTAACCCGTGTGTCCCCTGACCCGCGTGTCTTTTGACCCGCGTGTGTCTGGTGACCCGCGTTTTTAGTATCTAGAGCTATGGTACTGAATAGTAGCTTAGTAATTTACCTGACCTTACCAACCAGCCACACCGTTATTTTCAGTCCGTTTCTAAGCTAGTGCAAAACTAAATAATAAAATCTGAAACCCACTTCACTCACACCTTACAAGCCCGCGAACGTGACTGTGACCCTCGTGACCTTTTTCTGAATGGAAATACAGTTCGCGCCATAGAGGATGTAACCACCAGTGGACAAATAGATTATCTGTGTCTATGATGACACATGGTTCCCGCCGAAAAGTGACGTATTGAAAAAAAAAACCTGTTGTTTTTTAATTCAGTTTTGGCTAGGGTGAGGTTTGCCCCTTGTGCCATTATCAAGAAATTGTTATTTATTTGAACATGACCCAAGTCTTTTGTCCATTCTTTGCACGGGCGCAGGTAAAACTGTAGAATTGTCTTTGATTCAATTTATAGTGATTATTTATAATAATGCTAGTTTATATGTTATAATAATGTATTTTCATTACAGTTGAGTATCGGAGCGGCCGTACTCTGCCTCCCAGTGCTGCGGTACACGAAACCTGATTTGGAACGCCCTATCAAAGTCAACCTTTTCTTCCCAAGTTAGTATTCTTCTTAAAAATAATTTTGGAATCCGAACTTATTTTTTATTTGACTGAGTGGCGAGACGATGTTATTTCGCTGGAAACAATGCCATTCAAACCGGAACACAGTAATGTTTGCAGACTACTGATTGACGGCACTTCCCGTTACTTGGTACTTGGTGCTTCCCCAGGCGGTATCTTGCAGAAGAGGCCTCCCACTACAAAATGCTAACTCCTTCCAATTAAGAATAATTTCGCTTAGTTATTTAGTTTACTTTGTTCCGTGGTGTTTCAATAAAGAGTTTATGTATCTACCTATTTCGCCACTTCACTCTAAAATGTTAATATTTGATTTCCACGTGCAGTAATCTACATAATCTGCACAATCGCCGTGGTGGCGTTCCCCGCGTTCGCGTCCCCCGCCGAGACCGGCGTGGGGTGCCTCATGATCCTGACGGCGGTGCCGGTCTACATGGTCCTCCTCTACCCCAGCAAGCGGAGCGCCTGTCTGCAGAGGATCACCAGTGAGTCGCAATCCAATTCGAATAGTTAGAAAAAAAAGATAATATTTATTCTGACACAACAAACACGTAAACATCGACAGACGAGACAAGTAAATTACACACGACGAAGATAATAGTGTACGCAGTTAATAGAGTAAACAAAAAAATAATAAAGAAGAATAATAGTTGATACATCAGCGGGGCTATGCAGCACGGTGCGGATCAGCTCGAGTTCGTTTCATTTTGACGTTTAATTGCCACGGGACTCGTCATTCGTATTGAAATGACAAGTCCCGTGGCAATCAACCGTCAAAATGAAACGAACTTGGGCTGATCCGCACCGTGCTGCATAGCCCCCCAGAACAGATTTTTTTATTCAAAAATCAAAAGTATTATTTTAAATCTTGAGTCACAAATTCATAATCAAATAGTTGATGGAATCAGACTTTTTTTATTATTCTTAATCGCATATCAAAATCGAAATAAAAAAATCTTGATTCAAATTCGAATAGTTGATTGTATCAAACTTTGTTTTTAAAGTTTATCAAATAATATAAAATCATTGATAGATAAACCAAGACCAAAAAATAAACATGCAAAAGCAGAAAATAAATAAATAAAACAACAAATTTGCTTAATAAAAAAAGCGTTGTCGCGTCGTTTTAAGTTTCGAAATAGCTTTAGACAAGGGCAACGACCGAGCGTTGTTAAACAGCTGTAGCAAGGTCAACAACCTAGACGCGTAACAATATGGTAACATAATATGACTAAGTTTTAATATTATTTCATACATTTTGTTTCGTTTCAGAATCTGCTACGCATTTGTTACAAATACTGACGTTAGCCACAAGGCCTAAAGTGAAGGTAAGTTTGTGGCGATCGTGACATCCTTTCACGACCGCCTCCTTTATTTTATATCATGTACTTATTTTAGGACTTATTTTATATTCTGTGGGTCGACACTACAACACTGGTTGGATAGCGCCGACCCACATCACTAGTGTCCGCGCGATTGTCAATGGACACTTCCCGCCCAGACATTGCACACGGCGCTCACGCACTATGCGCATTATCATCAGCCATGATGTGTATTTAATACCGTTCGGTTAATTACATGTAGCTCCCGCTCTATTACTTGTGTTTGTTTAACGTGTGTCAATATACCGCTGTGTTACCTACTTGCGCGTTTCACTATCGCCGGACTCACCTCACCTAACGAAGAAGCGAAGTAATCGAGGGACCACGGGACGCTTCGTCTATCTCCACTCCCTGGTCCCCAAATTGGTGACCCTCGACGCAAATCTACATAAAGATTGCACCGTCAACGTGAGGTGACCGCAACGGCCGGAGACGCCGTCAACCAGCACGAGTTGTTGACCCGGCGCGCGACGCGAGCTTTGTCAACGCATCGGGAACTACGAGCGACGGAATCCACTGCAACTCAGACACACAGCCGCGGACAGCGCGTACCGACCAGCGGACAGCGAGACTTCAGCGAAAAACTCAAGGTCATCGCGGCGTCATTTTCCGCATCCCGCCCGTCAGGAAGATGTCGGTAGTGCCTTAGAAATGATAAACAGTGCCTCCCGTACCTATCAAGTGCATCAAACCTACGTTTTACAAACATTTTCGTGAACATTCATAATCCAACAAGTTTGAACCTGTTTGCATCGTTTGTGCGCGTCTAACGGTCGAATGCGAACGCCCTCCACCGTCACTCGACTACAACTATCTTGGAGCCGTCACTGTCACCGTTAAAACTGTCATCGACTGCCACTCGGACTGACGGCCCGGTCGCTCGTGCGGTAGGCCCGATTCGACCTTTATTTACCCCGTGCCAGCCCACGCAAGTACTGTCTGACATTTTATTTATTCCAGTTTGAACACTTATTTACAGTACAAACACTAATAAAATCAGGATTACTAACTAACTCACAACGATTGATCCTTATTACTAGATTCAAATATCAATCTTGGATCGCTTCGTATGCACATAATTATCATTCTGTTTTGTGTTTAATGTTTGTGTTTATTGACCTGTCTCAGTTGGTATTTATTGTTTTGATCGGTTTACTCTTATCATAACTATTTTATTTTTACAAACTTTTTCACCTTAATCGCTAAACATTTTTACCAACTTTGATAAATTTACTTTTTATTTCTATGTGTGCATGTATGGCCCTTTTGGATTTTTTTATTTATCTTTTAAGTGCTAATTGTGTTTATTTGCCTGCTGAATTGGTTTTTGTGTGATCGCTGTGTTATTTACAAAACTTTCAAAATTATTTACTTGGAATTTTTGGTATTGCTCGGTTGTGTGTGGTATCTGGTTTAGTTTACCTTCTTACTATAACCCTTATCTGCCTACTCACATTGTTGCCATAATTATACTATGGATAATCAGCTGCAAGCACGCTTAGCTGCCCTCGAGGCCGAAAATTTTGCCTTGCGTGCCCTGCATGAACAGAATACTGCACAAACAACACCAGAGCAAACTAATGCACCTGCTGTATGCCGAGTGGCTGTCAAGCTGCCACCCTTGTGGCTTGACAGGGTTATAGTGTGGTTCGCTCAAGCCGAAGCTCAGTTTCATCTTGCGGGCATCAACACCGATGACACCAAGTATAGCTATGTCATTAGTCAAATCGATCACAAAATAGCAGGTGAAATTGAGGACATTATCATCAACCCTCCTGCAGCAGGGAAGTATCAGAAGTTGAAAGAGACATTAATTAGCCGCTTCTCTGCATCCGAAGAGCAACGCGTGTAGACGCCATCGGGATCGAACAGAATTACGAGGCTCTTGCTCAATCGCAGGAGGTGGATGAGGAGCTGGCCAACTTGCGCAACCAAGGCTCCAGCCTGCAGTTGACCAAGATCGTCATGCCTGAGAATGACATTTCCGTCACTTGTGATGTCTCTACTGGCAAGCCTCGTCCATACCTGACCCCTTCCTTTCGACGAGCAGCTTTCAACAAGCTGCATCAACTCAGCCACCCTAGTGCACGAGCTACAACCCGGTTGGTGACCGAACGCTACGTCTGGCCTTCTGTCAATAAGGACTGCAAGGAGTGGGCTCGCGCTTGCGAGGCGTGTCAGCGCGCCAAAGTGTCTCGCCACAACTCCGCTCCTCTCGGTAACTTCGACCTTCCTTCTGGTCGTTTCCGACACATTCATATTGACATCGTCGGTCCGTTGCCGATCTGCAATGAGTTCCGGTATTGCCTGACCGCCATCGACAGAGCCACTAGGTGGCCGGAAGTTTGGCCAATGCGCTCCATTACCGCTGAGGAGGTTGCTGAGACTTTTACACGTGAGTGGGTCCCGCGCTTTGGTGTCCCATCAGCCATTACGACAGACCAAGGCGCTCAATTTGAGTCTGACCTTTTTCGACGACTAATGGTACACTTCGCCACTAAGCGAATTCGGACAACCTCCTACCATCCATGCGCTAACGGGATGATCGAACGCGTCCATCGCCAACTGAAAGCTGCACTTATGTGTCACAACGATACTTGGGTTCGGTCGCTTCCGTGCGTTCTCCTTGGCATGCGGTCCGCCTTCAAGGAAGACTTGAAGGCCACGGCTGCCGAGATGGTATATGGCGAAACTCTCCGGTTGCCTGGTGAGTTACTGGTATCACTTCCCGGTTCCGACAACCTTGACGATCCTGCTGATTTCGTCGTGCAACTTCGACGTAAAATGTCAACTGTGCGTCCAATCCCTGCATCTCGTCATTCTGAACCGTCTTCCTTCATCTTCAAGGACCTTGCAGTGGCAACTCATGTATTCATGCGGGACGACACAGTCAGGCGCCCGTTACAGCCACCCTACACGGGACCATACCGAGTCATTGACCGCGCCAGCGATGGCAAGACTGTGACTCTGGACGTCAAGGGCAGACGCGCCACTGTCAGTGTCGACCGCGTCAAACCGGCATACATTGACCACGACATCACTGATAGGCCCATTCTCACTGACCTTTCAACACTGCCCATACCTGTTTTTCCTACGCCTTATACTAATGCAGATACCACCACAACCACAGCTGACAAACTGCCATACACCACAAGATCTGGCAGACGTGTCAAAATCAGAGATTTCCCAGATTTTTGTTAAATTTTTTCATCCCTCTCCGTGGGGGGGTGGTGTGGCGATCGTGACATCCTTTCACGACCGCCTCCTTTATTTTATATCATGTACTTATTTTAGGACTTATTTTATATTCTGTGGGTCGACACTACAACACTGGTTGGATAGCGCCGACCCACATCACTAGTGTCCGCGCGATTGTCAATGGACACTTCCCGCCCAGACATTGCACACGGCGCTCACGCACTATGCGCATTATCATCAGCCATGATGTGTATTTAATACCGTTCGGTTAATTACATGTAGCTCCCGCTCTATTACTTGTGTTTGTTTAACGTGTGTCAATATACCGCTGTGTTACCTACTTGCGCGTTTCACTATCGCCGGACTCACCTCACCTAACGAAGAAGCGAAGTAATCGAGGGACCACGGGACGCTTCGTCTATCTCCACTCCCTGGTCCCCAAAAGTTCTCATAATTATTACAACTCACGTGTAAAAAAGGGTAATACATGGGCCAGATCGGCCCAAAGCCGGGATGAATGGCGTAAGAGGGAGGAGGCTTATGCCTGCAGTGGGTTGGATGAGCTGCATATGATGATGATGATGACGTGTAAAAAAAAACTCAGTTTATGATCGTTGGAAATTTTAAGTATACGTACTAAGGAAGTTAATTTTGTGTACTAATTGACGTGTTTTATATTTGTAGTGAGGACTAACTGCGGACCATCCAATACAATCGGACAAGACACCATATCGGACTGTATCGAACGCGTATTTATAATTATTTATGTTAAACTTTTCCACACGAAAAGTTCCACGTCACTGTATTATGAGGTCGAATAAGCCACATGCGTGACTTCCCGCATGTGAGACAATCAAAATCGCTTTCTTTCACTCTGTGCGAACGACAGCTATGTTAAAAGGTCATAACTGTGGGCGAAGCTAGGTTCAACTTTAGCATCTATTTAAGTTTATAATGGTAGAGTTTTAAGCAATATAATTACTGTCATATTTGGGCTATATTGGTGTTTTTAGAAACGACGTTTTGTGAGGCCGAAAAAGTCTCATACGCACTGCAAAGATGTCCAACTTTGCCTCTAAAAGACCTCATACGCACTGGCTGAAAGTCCATGAAAAATGGTTTCGAAGCGAACGTGTTTTTTAAACACATTACAGCCAAAGATTAAATACTGTAGATTCAAATACACTCGTGTGGAAAAAGTGTGTTTGTAGCTAATGTTTGATAATGCATACATATTGAATGTTAAGGATGTAGGAACATGTTTTGATGTATCGTTCTAACATAATGTTTGCATGAATTATGACAATTTAGAACAAGCGTTGGACCTATATGATATGTAGAATACCGCTTACAAGTGTAACTGAATGTAGCTCATTTGAAAAGAACTAGGATGATGAAATAATTAAAAACTATAAGGGTTCCTTTTTCCTTTTGAGGTGCGGAACCCTAAACACATGCCTAGTTACTCATATCTCTTTTTACCAACATATATATTTAAAAAAAATAAAAATTGCTAACACTGCCATCTCTTGTATGTAACTCGACACTAACTCGAACCAAACTTTTTCGATAAAGATTTTTAGATCTGACCAGTAAATTAAGTCGTTTTAAAAAGTATACCTAACCATTCACGCATGTAATCATTTGACCACTTTTATATACATGCCTAAACCTTTTTCGTTTAAGTAGGTATTTCATTTTAAGTAGTTAGGTACCTACTTACTTAAAATGGACAATACTATTTATAATACATAATAACGATAACAGATTATATATATATCTGCTAGATAGCTTTTGTAATTCAATGTGTAAATGTTGAGGTAGCTGTTGAGAAATTAATGTAAATTAAATAAAGGTATTTAAGGTAAGCGGCAATGTTTGTAACAAAACCAGCTAGCGCAAGCAACTAAAGGTTTTATTCCATCGGCTGTCTTAATTTAAGCCGTAGTGGCATTATTATTAAGTTCATTTTTAATATTTAAGTCAGATTTTGATAAGTCTTTTTTATTGCCTGCAAGACAAATGTACGCATAATTATGACGGGTTTTAAGATACTTTTTTTTTTTTATATTGCGAATAGTCAAGATTTGACCGCAGTTTTATCAGTAATATTAAAATAACCCACATTATTTTTTAAGTGAAATTTATTTTTTGCATTAATTATTGCGGCTGTGTTATATTACCGGCCGCTGTCATTTTCCAAAGAAACATTCCATTTTCTATTCATAATTTTATATTTTTGTAATACGTTTTTTTATTGTATTAGTCCCTAAAATTACTTTTTAATTTTATATAATAATACTTTCGGACGTTAAGTAAGGTAAATCATAAATCATGATCTATAATAAAATCGAATATAATTAGGATTTTATGTGGTATATTGAAATCAAGCTTAATTAAGTAATCGCTGTAATTATGGATCAGAATCATACGTAACATTCCTAATAATTAGTTTTTTAAACACATTGTAAAATGAGTTACGCACTTTACTACACTCATAGCTACATAATTTATTATTATATTTTTAATATAATACTATGTTTGTCAAATAAAACTGTTAAGATATTTTCAATCGATGCTCTGTCTGTTGGTGCATTTCAAAATTATTCTGTCTTCAATTTGATAATAATTTTAATTTTAACAATTAATATGCTGATAAATTTTCTAAGTGACTGAATCACATTTAAATTAGCATTTATTATGCTGATCTTTTTTTTTTTTTTAATATTGGAATTTCGTTAATTTCGCCTAATATCACCGACTAAGTATTCAGTAAGTAGCTAATATGCTTTGACGTATTTTTTTTCATAAATGGTAACATTTTATATTAGTAAATCGTCGCATAATCTGAATTGCTTTAATAATGTAAATATTGTACTACTGATTGTACAATATTATTATTATCTGTGTGTCGATGTTTCTGTTAAGCGTTCTCAATGTCTTAAGGAGACAAAGTGACAATAAATAACGTATTGAAACGATGTTTAAAATGTTTTATTCAATAATCAGAATCCAAATTAACCATAGGTAGACCACAAAACCCACAAAAGGTGATCTACAAAATACATTTTACTACAACATTCAATTTTACATTAGTTTTAAAAAAAAAAAACGTCGCAACAACATGGTTTATTTTATCAAGTATTTAATGGTCATAAAGATGATTGACATCATAAAAGAAAATTAAATAAAAAACTCGCGTCATTATATATCTAGTTTTATTAGATTTTACCGAAATCAAATTTTGCCTGTGACATTGCACCAAAACGTAAAATATTTTGTAAAACACAAGTTTGAGGAACTTTTTTGGTTTCCCGCCAAAAAATAACACCAGAGACAATATCTATTATTTATCTTCAACTACAAGTCATTCGTAGCTGTTGTCATTGTCACTTTACTTATCTGTCACTGTCAGTATCAGTGATCCAGTGAGTGAACTGACTGAACCTTCCCTGTCTGTCTGTATGCATATGTCGTTGATACTGCAAACTTGTAATTTTCAAATTATTCCTCCTTTCTATTAAAAGATGGTAAAGTTCGGTAAAAATAAGTTTAAAGCAATAAACAAGCTAGCCAAGAAGCAGAAAGAAAGCACCGGCATCGTCTCCAATAAAGTTATAAAGAAGAAACTCAATGTCGACAAGAAAGTCACTTTTCAAAAGGAAGTTTTAATAAAAGAATCTACAAGTAGCCCGCTCGTGAGAAATGTTTCAGCAAAGGAAATAGCATTAAATGATCAGGCCCAAAAGCCTACCAAACGAAAAGCGATTAAACCGAAAGATGAAGTGGCAATGCTGAAGCAAAGAAAATCAGTCGAAAACAAGAAGAAGAGGCAGAAAACCCAATTAAGTGACACCAAATTACTTCTAAATTTGATGAAAAAGAAGTGAATTTGTTTGTATGTTTATTCGCGTCAGTGGAAATGCAATCATTAAATTTTTTCCTCTTGTGTGATTGTCTGGGAGTGAGTAGTGATGGCTCTACATTATGACAAATGATACATACAAGGTATCTGTATTTATAGATAAATAAAATACGCCAGCCAGACTAGCTATCAGCTGTTAGCCCGTGTTTTATTTTATCCTAGGCGTACCCGGCGCATATTGTAATTCCATTTAAAGAAAAAACCTGTTGATCCATTGCTACCAAATTTCATAGGATTACCAACTGGGTTAATCCCAAGATTGCCTGAAAATTTCATCAAAATCAGTCCAGTCATTTAAGACTCTGTAGGGAACATTCATACACACATTATAGCATAATATAACACCGATATCAAAATAGTATCCTACCTATTCCAGAAATCCCCCGAATAGAATTGATTTACCTCAAGGGCGATTTACGGAAGTCAGATTCCTGAAATCTTGATGTGGGGGATTTCGCAATCTACTTTTGTTGGATGGACAAAAGTAGCTTGCGTGTAAGCAATAGCAATATTAGGACACAAGAATGTCCTTTTTTGTCAGTAAGTACAGCGTAACTCTAAATAACTTATGTAAATGCATTTCAACAATTTCAAAGCCAGTTTCACCATTTATTAATGCCCAGGATTCCATTGGCCATTCTGCATAAAACCATTTGTTTTCTGTGGCTAGCCATAGGTTGACAGTTGACAGCTGTGGAAGGAACATTAATTTATCAAGTAAAATACAAGAATACAACTTTTAAAATGTTTATTACTGAAGTTAAAAAATTCTCAGAAAGTTGATAAGAGTTACACATTGGGGCGCGAACATACGCGGTGGCATTCCTCCCGCACTCGCGCGCGATTTTTCCAACAGCCCAATCAAGAGACCCTAGGAAAATCCAGAAGCCATACAGTTGTTTGGTTTCCAATCATGCAGCAGAACATAATTTCAGTGAGCGAACACCGCTCCGTGGATGCTGAATGATAGATTTGAATATTTCCACTCAAATTGCAGACCGTAACCACTCGCGAGCCCGAGAGAAACCACAAACAGATTTAAGAATACTGTAACTAGGTACATACATTTTAAGGATATATTTGGATGTCATTTAGAAATGAAGCTCTTATCACATCAATTATTGAAGATATAGGCTTACAATTATGGAAATAAGATAAACATTGTAAAAGTGACTATGTAACATGTACTTCTAATTTAAAGAAGCAAGACTTAAATGAGCTAAATACACCAAATGCTTCTTGCAAGCCTACGCCAACCTCTATGTATTGTCAATTATCTAAGTATGCCATAAAGGCTGCTTGGGTTGAATCAGACAGTGAAATTATCTCAGCTGAATACTATGCATAAACCTTCATACACAAACAGTGGAGTAGTCAATCAAACTTGACCGCCTGTACTTGACCCTCACACTGACTACTGTAGCAATGTTTGTAAGCTTCATTAGAGGACCCAACCTATAATAGAGGCAATAGAAGACTGGCAACATTATGCTATTTCATGTCTACTACTGTGATTAGAATGAATTAGGATGGTGGAAAGACCCAAATAGTCTTAGTCTCCGATAAGAGCTGCCACTTCAATCTAGCTTGATTACTGAAAGAACATTTTTTTGTCATAGTTTGTTGGTAGGTAATTCTAAATTGGTCATCCAAAATAGCTTATTATTAACCCCATTAACATTTCTAGAGATATTATTACTTACAAAAAATGCATGCTCAATCTTAATCAGTCCATTGTTGGTAATAATAACTAACTAGGTTTTCACTACAATATGTCAAATATAGCCAATTCTAAGTTGTTAGGAAGCTAGGCATGCTATGTGCGCTGACTAACTGAAGAATAAAAATTAAGAGCTTTATTTATAAAAGAAAAAAACAGAATTCACTCAGTACTCTATCTATTCTGTGGTACTGTACAGTACAACATTGTATTGTACACTTTTTATGAAAAAAAAAAACACTGTACTCTAACTGTTCAACCTTCAACTCTTTTTTTAAAGCTGATTTTCAACTTCCATTAGTGAAGTGGCGAGTTAATTTGCGAGATTAGCGAGTTAAGTCCTTACCATTGTGTGGACAACAATTACTTAATCATCAACTTGCTACTTTAAGGACCATGTCAGTTCAAGCGCGGATAAAGGTCTTAACTTGCCACATAACAAATGAAAGAGTAAATCAGCCCTAGTGGATACATGGAAAAATCAGAAGTTCTCCAATATGGCGTAGAGAGATAAGGCTACCAAATAAAGGAGATTGCCCGGTCCAAATATTAATTAAACAGTATTCTGTGTGCAAATAAATTGAACAGTATTTAGTAATAAATACAACTCAATATTCTAGACAGAGAATTATTGTATTGCGTTTTCCAGTACCCACTAAAAAAAATTATAGTAGTGACGTTGTGAAGAAAAATAATTCCCGCCCCCACGAGTAAGGTCAGTGGAAACGTTGGGAACATACAGGAATGAAAAGGACTGCATTATTTTTGGTTCTATTCAAGTTTAGTTTGGTGCACCTAAAATCATAGTGTTGCTTTTGCTGGATGACTTATTTACTATAGCTGACGTTTTCTTTAGACACTAATCCAAGTTACACTAGAAGAGACAGATTAATTGTTCCATCACTTAATAAATGGTTTACTTACATTACTCTATCAATGATTAGTTGAAGCTTTTTCAATTGACTACACTACAAATACTAAATAATCAGTTACAGTTTTACTTATAAACGCGTCTTTAAGTTAACACTTTCACTGCTGAGCCGATTTTCGTGTCTAGTCACGGGTGCGGCTCTGCACTCTCCATACAGTTTTCCCATACAACAAACACAACAGTTATGTTTTCCCGCACTCGCAAGTTGTCAAAAACACAACAGTTGTGTTTTCAGCACTGAACGTATTAAGAACGTCATTAATAAGTATTAAGTAGTGTTCATTATTAAGAGACATAAGTAACGCCTTATATATTGAAGTGGGGTATAAGTAGATCAAAAAAATATTGATTTGTATGTAATATAAGAATTGTTCAGTTGGTTGCATGTCAGATTTTGACTATGTTCCCAAAAAAGTTTGGAATTTTTGCTCAATTTCAGTGTAAATTCAAAAAGTGTACGATAACTACAATTGGAAACGGAAACGGAAAAAATATGGAAATCCCGCTAGTAAAATCGAAATACCTCGAGGGGATTTCCGGAAAACGGAATCCTGGAATCCCCCTAATTATTATTAAGAGTTATTTTTTGTACTTTTTCTGGAAATTCATGGAAACACTGTCTAAATCCGGCAGATCTACATCAAATCTAATAACAATGACATATCTATATCTATTGCAGTTCAATAACTACTTTTGCGAAAAATATTATTAAAGATAAACGTAAGTATAACAAAATCTCAACACAATACCAATAGCCTTACAAATGAAATTTTATTCTATATCTTGAAACTGTTAATGAAATTTTTGTATATTTCAAAGTCCGTAAGGCATAAGTGTTAGAGAAATTGATTGAAAGTAGTTTGTTTGATCTCAATCTTATATATTTGAAATATTTACCTCTGTCATGCGTAACCATTTATTTTCTTAGTACTACTATCTAATAGAATGAAGGAGTCATTACACTCTGTAAGTAAGCTATCTAAGCCAAGACCTTCACAGAGTTGACATATTTTCTAAACATCCGTCTCGCCCCCGGTAAATACACTGAACTGCATTATGGCAGTTTAGTCGGGTAATCTGGCCACCTAAACGTTTCAACCAAACAGATGAAATAACAGAATGGTGTAAACATCTACATGAAAAATGAATAAGAAATCCAACACACCTTCCTAATTATCTAAATACACAAGTTAGTACCATATGGTACCATAAACAACATTTTAAGTCACATGGGGTTTGTATTTTGAAGGAGAGTGGAGGGAGAAAATTGCCAAGAAGTCTGTCAGACAAGTTGAAAATTATCATTTATACTGTATTCGGGTCGCACATGAGATAATTTACGATTTTTAACACTGACTGTTGAGATGATTTTCTTGTCTAGCCACGGGTGCGGCTCTGCACACACCATAGTAGTTTCCCATACAGCTCACACCAGTTGCGTTTATCCGCGCTCGCGGCAACTTATGAAAAACACCACAGTTGTGTTTTCAGCAGTGAACGTGTTAAGTTGACAACACAACACTACTCTGGCATCAGTAGCGCGACTAATTGCTTGACAGATGCATGTCAGGAGAGGACAGCGTGACAGATAGCTGGATTGGGTTGCCTAAACACCTAAAAGTTAATTCACCGCAACTCCATTCTCTCTTTGAACTCTTTGTACATTGATTCTTCTCATTGATTCTCTTTTTGAACAAACTTCTATTACATTGATTAAGGAAACCCACTTCTATTCGCTCTACTATACGTAGATAGCGAGTTATGAGCTCCACTCTCCTCCACTAATCTTCGTATAGGCCTCCGCCCTCTAATAGCGTCCGCGGCCGCGGGCCCTGCCGCGCCCCCTGCCTCGCAGCGATTCACGGGCCTGGTTCGCCGTGGTGCGTGGCGGCGCCTGAACTACAGGCTGTGACTTCACCGGCTGAGGTTCGATCTCCTTTACCGGTTCAGGTTCGGGCTCCGGTTCAGCCTGACGCGCCGGTTCTGGAAACATTATAGTATGATTTTAATGATACAGCTCAGGTAGAAGTATAATTAAATTAGTGAGTAGCGAAAGATACTTAAAAACAAATTAAAACCCTAACAAAACTCCCTAACGATATAATCTTTTTATTTCATTATTGTATTTTATCAGTTAATAATATAAACACCTGGAAGAAAATATAATTGGAAAATTATTTTTGCATACATATATTATTTATTACAGATCTGTTAGGTGAGTAAATAAAAACGTAGAAATCACAGTGAAGTGTGTAAAAGAATCCAGATAAGAAGAATGCTGGTTTAAGTTCAAATTTTTAAGTTTTCTTTGTTCTGTGGTGTTCTATGAAGAGTTTATTTATGTGTATTTATACCTATTGTTTATTCCGCCTACATACCTTGTTCATCATTCTGTACGTCATCTTCAAGTATGTCATCAATAGTCTGGCTCCAGTCCTCTAGGGTATCTGAATCGGGCAAGGTGTCCACACCAGCATCAGTCCCTTGTGGCTCCGCTGAAAATCAATTAAGTTTATTATGTAAATAAATAAATAGCTGGACACAATTATATACCACTCCTGACACCTAACTAGGATTCCCTGCTGAACCGGTTTTGATATTTGGACACCGGTACGGATCGTGTTTTCCAGCACTGGCGTGCCGTCTATGTGAGCCGCACTGTTGTAGCGCCGCGTTAAACACACACGCCAGTGTTTCATCGCACAGCCGGCACGTAAATTGCGCTAACACAACAGGTGTGTTTTCCCGCACCCGCGTAAAGTTATAAAAACGCAACGTGCATACCTTTCATGCTGACGTCTCCATTCTCCAAAGCATCATCATCGTTGGTAGCTCCCGGGTTGGTCTTGCGACGCTTCCAGTTGCCCTCGTCATCATCGGTGTTCAGTGGACGCTTGACGTTAGTGCCAGCGTCAGGGTTCTGTAAACAAAATGGATTATTCATCATCACCAAGTCATTTTATTTAAGGGGCTTTTAGCAACATTGCCGTGGTCATGTATGCCAGCCACATAGGTGCTGTTTCTACACCTCTTAACACATACAATGCTGAAAGCACAACTGTTGTGTTTTTTTATCACTACTGTGTGTGCAGATACGTACCCGCGGCTAGACAAGAAAATCGGCTCAGCATTCAAAGTGTTAAACATCTAGAATAGCCTGGACATATACATTTGATGTGAAATTTTGTTCGGAACAAGGGACGGACTATCGCAATGAACACTGAAGGGACTCATTTTGAGCATTTTTGTATTAAAAATCTTAAAATTATTGGTCTTCCTTTTATTTCTGACATTATGTTATTTAGCAAAAAATAATCCTTATGATGAAGCCTTTCGACCGGTATGATAAAGCTACAGGATGATTTATGATGATTCAAAACTGTGTGATGTAGACATATCAGCACTGATGCTGTTTATCTATAAATAAATAATAATCACCCCAGTAAAATGAGATATACTATGGATTGTGCTGGAGATGAGACTTACCTGAGGCATCAGCGACTTGATGAAGAGCTGGTGATGCTTCCAGGTCCGCAGGTGTACCTCCGCCGTCTCCTCTGTGTCCAGCAGCTTGTGGCACAGACGGCACTGCAGACAGCGGAACTCGCCTAAGAACGATGCGCCAACTCCGCGCTTAGTGCTAACAAAAAAAATACATAATAATTATAAGTATTCATTTAGTTTTCTTATTGATAATGTCACATTGTTGATTTTGTATTTTTATTCAAAAATATAATTTCATGATTACTTCAAAACTTCTGTGAAGTTTCAGTAGCATCCACCACTTTACTGGATCGTGACATTGACAGGACTAGACAACTGACTATGTGACACATGTGGTTCACACAAATATTCTTGTTTGGTCTTTTCAGGTCAATATTCGTAGTCAGTCAGTCCGTAGTCGTACCCTGGCTAGGAATGTAGCCAATGTTATTGCACTGTCTAACGCTGCAGTATGTTCGTCTATTGTGCAGGATGAAGGGCATGAGGAGCATGGCAGCGGGTAGGGCACAGTTTGATTTAGGGCTCCACAGTTGCATAGCTAGAGGTTGGTCTACGAAGCCCAAATATTTATCCAGCTGAAATGTTATCCGCCACCTCACCCTTCGCAGTTGACTACCAACTTATGTTACAGAAGTTGTGAATAGGACCCATACCTGTAAGCAGGAAGCATTTCAGTAGTGACGTGGCTGAGGTCGTCTCCCTCCTTGTAGTCTAGGACTGTATCCTCATTGTCCGGTACGTCGTTCTTATCGGTGCTCTTATTCTTGTCTTCTTCGGAGCCCGGCTCGGCTTTTATTGCCACTTCCTAGTAAAATAATGTTAATTAACTAAAGTCCAAAAATTACTTTTACCTGGAAAGGGGGTTTCTTGGTGTTCTTGTATTTAAAAAAATTAAGCTATATATTAAAATATTGAAATATGGTTTGGATGACGTAGCCTAATTTATTTAAAATACAAGAACAACACACTTACTTACTTACTTAGATACAGACATACTGCTAAAAAGATTACCCTTCATACCTTTGCTGTAGTAAACCTGGTATTTTAAGCAGTTGCGGCAGCAGGCCCCGATAAAGATAGCAGGACAAGCTAGACATTTACTGAAAGAATTGACGATAGATATCTTTAGACGGGGGGTTTAAGATGACGATGACTGCTTTTAATAAATGCATGATTTTCTTGGAGGTTCTTCTCCAACTTTTGGTCTGTTCGTAACAAATTCCTATACTACTGCAATGTGGCTTGTGCACGTTACCTGGTTGTCCTCGCCTTCCTTGGCGACGTCTCCGTCCCTCCCGTCTTGCTTGTCGTCCTGTGTGTCGTAGCGGCGCCTGCGCTGCCTGTCGTCGCGCAGGTACGACTGCTCCATGCTCAGGGTTGAAATCACCATCACTGGAAACAAAGCATTATAATTATAGTTATAGATCTGTAGCTGTGCTTTTTAGACTAGCTTAAATAACCATTATTTCACCTGGTGTGGTATTAAGAGACAATCTGTTTGGAGGTGGCAAAGACACCCGATCATCCGATGATGGTGGTTATGTTGCGAGTGTTGAGTATTTTTGATCGAAGCTGATAATGGTGGATATTCCATCTTTACTAAGCGATTTGCTTCTACATTCATTAGGTGTACTGCAAAAGAGTGGAACCTCCTTGCCGAGTCTGTGGTTCCCGTTAGACCTGGAAGTCTCCAAGTCAGGAGTGAATAGGTTACTTCTAAGTAAACATGCATCATCGTAGACCACATAATATCAGGTGAAATAGGGGTCAAACATGAACCTATATATGCATCGATAAAATAAAATAAAAAGAGATGGTAACAAACACTCCGGCACCCTGCTAAAAGCAAAAACAACTAACCTTCAGGCTTAGGCTTAGTAACAACCTCCTGCTTATCCTGCATGTTCCTCAGATGTTCGTGGGTCAGCCTGTGCTCGTCCAGCTCGATCCGAGTGGGCATCTCCTTGTGGCAGGACGTGCAGGTCGGGTGGAGGTACTTCTTGAGCTTGCGGTGGCCCACGGCGGTGCGGTGCACGGCTCCATCCGCCGCATACATGTCACACATGGCGCAGTAGAAGTCGCGCGGTGGCTGCTGCCCTGAGCGCCTGTTCCGCTTCATCTCACGGATCTGCAGAGAGAATATGGTTATGGTATATTATATAAACTACTCCTTTACCTTTATGTTATCCGCCTTGTTTCTTTTTCTCTGTGTTTTATACATCTTGGTGTCAATAAATAGTTTTCTATCTATAAATCTATCTACCATGTCAAAGTGAAAGTGAACATGAAAAATCTTTATTCACATGGGCGCCAAAATAACTATTTCTTGGAAGCGAAGGTAAGTCTTATGTAGTGAAGAATGCAGCAATGAGCTAATGTGGAAAAATATAAGTACTATTTACAATCTTTGACTTTGCTGGAAACAGTTTGTAAATTTTATATGAATCACATAATTTCTTGTGTTCATCAGCTCCAATCTCAGGGTCGTACTGTCTAGTAAATATACCAAATCCTCGCGCATGGCACCCTATGGTTTGCAACAGTTGATACACGTCTAAGCGCTACAACAGCACGCACGACGTCACTGGCCAGGGCCACCGCACGCCCCCGCTACAGGCCCTAGTCACCGCGCCCGCCACAGGCCCTAGTCACCGCGCATTCACTGTGGACCGCATGAGGTTCCTGTTCCGATTCCTATAAAGGGCAAGGGATCGTATCGCCATCGTATCTTTACGAAAACGAAACGTATGAAAAAATATTTTTTCTTAAAAATAGTCTATAATATGATATCCCAAATAAAACTATTAATGCGAATGTGTGTTTGTTTGTTATGCTTTCTAGTCTAAACCACTAAACCGATCATGGATAGCGATATAGCATCTCTATTAAATTATTTTTTTATTTGTTTGCGTGACGAGACGAGCACGTCGGTGACCTGATGGTAAGGGCCTGCCCATAACAGTTACAGTGCCACCCAGAACTTTACTGCTGACTGGTGAGCCGATTTTTTTGTCTAGCCACGTTTACGGATCTGCACACACCATTGTGTTTTCCCGTACTCGCGGCAAGTTATAAATAATTACAACAGTTGTGTTTTTAGCAGTGAACATGGCATGATAGTAAAAGCAAATGAGAAGTCTTTCAAATTTAGTATCAAGAACCTAGTGTATCGACCACCCTCCAGTAACTAGCTTTGATCCAGTTTGCTTCAGCGACTATACTAAAATATACTCATTTAAAATTAGCAAAACTGTACTTTAAATATCATTTCAATAGAATGAAATTGTTACATAACTATCTCATTTATTTTCCACATTTTTCATCAGGGCGTCCTTTTAAAACTGTTTCTTACTTACATCAATAATAAGACTTTGAATTTATGGACAATCAATTTCAAACACACACACACACATACAAATTAACAAACTCCATGCAGTGGGTACACGAGGCACGATAAAACAAAAACTTCTTTAGGGCAACCATACATAGACAGCCTGAAGCAGTCAAAACCGACTAATTCACACAACTGCATAGACATACTAGTGTATGTGCAGTGTATACACTGCAGAGACTACTTGAGCAGTCAATAATGCCCAACAATTAAACTCTTGAGCAAACGAGACATCAGAGCAGTCGACAGCAGTCAGTGTATGTATTGCAACTGCTAAGCCCAGCAATATACATCCGATTGTCTGATCAGTCTATCGGATCAGATGTGTATTGAGTGTTCAAACAAATGTGTGTAACGAACGCCTTCCGGCACTCAGGTCAGACTATCGGATGGGAAAATCTATCACATATTACCGCTCAAGCAGTTGAATTGTTGACACCTCGAGCAGTTGACACAGACTGATTGTTTGGTTCATATAATAAATGATTTATTTCTCTATGCCAGGGTTTCTCAAGCTTTCGGCTCCACGAACCCCTGTTCAAGTTTCCAGGGGACAGCGAACCCCTTAACTAACTAATTAAATCCCTTATCCCCCCAAAGAAATAATAATATTGACTGTTAAAGAAAATAAGGTTTTTATTTCAATAAAAGCTAACAAGTCAAAGTTCCAAAAGAAATATTTTTGTGCTTGTTTATCGTCGCAAACGGAGTCAATTTTAATCTTAGTACTGACTCAGAATCAAGTCGATTTCTGTATTTAGTTTTTATCATGTACAGGTCTGAAAACCCACTCTCACATAAGTATGTTGTGCCTGCCAGTCATCAAGCCGCCATTACGTAAATCTTGTCGCGAAACCCCTGCCGTCGAATTGCGAACCCCTAGGGGTTCGCGTACCACATTGAGAAACCCTGCTCTATGCAGTCATTGCGTGAAGCGGTCGGTCTTGACTGTTCTAAGCACTTTATATACGGCTGCCCTTACTCTCCACGAGAAGATGAAAGTTCCATCAGATAGGACATACAAGAGAGATTAAGAAAGTTGTTAGATGCGATACATACGTCCCTTGGGCCTCCTGGCACGCCGGGCCGCCAGGCCCAAGGTGACGTATACGGGTGCGGCGGTGGCATGGGCCCAAACCCCGGCGTTAGAGGGAGAGTCCACGATGCAGTATGGGGATGAAAGCGGCGGTAGCCGGTACCAATCTGCCGAAAAGTATTTTAGCAAAAGCATGCACAAATCAGAACTCGATAAACAAACATTAAAAAAAAATAATATATATATATATATATACAATATCAAAACTACTCGGAAAAATTATAAATACGATGTCATAATTCTAATTTTACCATTAGATTTGATTATTTTTATATTGTACCTTAGGTGGCATAAAAAAAAAACAAAATTGAAACAATGACATCCCCATCGAGTTTTTCGGTGCTATCATTTCTGACGGGCTTATTTCCGAAGCACTGCTAGAGTCAATGAAGTTTCCTATTCCTGTGCGAGATTCAACCATGAATCGCCACTTGAAAGGGAAATTTCCTTTTTCAAACTCAAATCATAATCGAATACTTATTAGTTTAGTTGGTCAATTTGTTTTTTTTTTTCTCTATGTATATGGGAGTCAAGTGTTGGACTTGTAAAAGTGCATTGATACACATACTTGCAATAAATTATTTGAGATTTTAAATATTTTGACCAATATTTACTGAACAATACTGAACCATTTTTATTAAATTTGGTTGTAACCAAAAGAGTAGTACCTCTTTTCGGACGAGAAATTTAAAATCACCCTCATTTAAAAAAAAGAAAAAAAATTATCTTCATGTACAGACCCAAATTCCCAGTGATAAAATGTCTGGATGACAATTAATTCTAGTATTACGGTGCTAATGGGATTTTTAACAGGATGCGACTTAACACGTTGACTGCTGAATCGGTTTATTATTTTGCGGCTCTTTTGCGAATCTTCACACAACGTGTGTTTACTGGCGTTGTGTCGTAACTAAACTGATTTGAGTTTAGTTTGATTAGATTGTTTGATAGATTGTGCGTGCGCACACAACTGGTGTGATCAAATTGACAATACAGCAATGCGGGTTCGCACACCAGGCATATTTTCGCTTGCCATAACATTATAAAAACACAAACGTGTCCATTTTCAGCAGTCAACGTGTTAACAGAAACACAAAAACATAAGTTGTAAAATATCTAGTGCAAATTTCAAAACAATATAAATAAAAATAGTACAAGCAATGTTACCATAACCAATGCATCATTGCGAGGCCCAGTTAGCCACAGCTATTGCAGAGCATACATTAAGTCGCACTGACCTTGAACTCCTGCCTCATGGTATCGGCAGTGAGGGCATAGCTCTGCGCCGTCTTCTGCATCATAATAGCATGGGCTCGCCCACTCAGGTGATTCTCAAACGAACGTCCGTCCCACATACTCTTATTGCAAATGTGGCATTTCAGGAGCTGCGGATTGATCTCATCGTAGCGAGTTTTCGGGGAATCCTTCTTGGAGTCCTCTTCTTTAACCTCGACGATTGCGGTCGAGTCGTCTTTATTCTCTTCTTGGTTTTCGCTGTTTAACATTTGGAAGGTTACGTTGATGGTGGGGATGTGTTGAAACATACCAAAATTCATTACATAAGCTGGCTTTTTATTTCCTTTTCAGTTTGTATCTCTAGGTTTTTAGAATCAACTTATGTTTAACACTGACTGCTGAGCCGATTTTCTTGTCTAGCCACAGGTATGGTTCTGCACACACCATCGTGTTTTCCCATACAGCTAACACCACAGTTGTGTTTTCCTGCACTCGTGGCAAGTTATGAAAAACACCACAGTTGTGTTCTCAGCAGTGAAAGTGTTAAAATATTATTTCACGAAAAATAACTTAAAACAGGGGAATTGGAATAAAAGAAAATCAGGAAATTGAGTAAATTAAATTTAAATGAAAACCAGGCTGCTTTGAAGTACCTAGTTGAATTGAATACATAGCCAGTTTCAAATATTTCAAACCAATTTTTGACATAATTAGCAAGATACTTATCTGCCAAAATCCAATTGGGTCAGCAGAGGAAGATAAAGACGTGACGACAACATTTTTATCCTCATTATACGGTACATGCAATTTTAGTGCGGTGTAGAGGAGCTATCTACTCTTAAATGGACAGTCACACTGTCCACGGAGAAGACAAATTCACATAAAGATTGATTGCTCATTACTCGTACCCGTGCAACAGGCAGAAAGCTTCTACATTGCCAATTCGGCTAAAACACTAGGCCGGTGAACGCAGGAAGTGTACGGCCTGAACAGAGGCCTCAGAAGTACGGTGTGACCACCGGAAGGAAACGAGCAGGGTTCCTTACCTCTCCTTGACAGGTTTAGCCTTAGAATCGGCCTCCTTTTTCGGGGAGCTCTTGGGCGGTTGCTTCGGCCCATCATTGGGCTTGAACTGTTTTGAACGATTCATCCCGATACGCTCACCAGCCCGATTGTAATTTCCCGTACGCCGGAAATTACCTTGATTGCCCATCTAAAGGGAATTCATGAAAATAATAGAGTTAGTTAACAACTTGAGGCGCTACAAGCCTTGTCACTGATAATTATAGAAGCAGAGAATTACATAAAATGTGGTATAGAGCAATGTAAGGAATCAGAAATTAAACAGCAATACTACTTTTGCATTTGGTGTGGAATGGAGATGTTGCCATAAACATATACATGCATTGAAATTCAATTCAATTGAAAGAATATTTTATTCTAAAAGGGAAGTACATATTGAATGTATCACATGTGACTCTGGAGTCGGAGGAATCTACCAGTCATTTTAGTTTGATTATTTTAGTGGTAGTGACAGTGAGTGATAGTCGTGAGGAGTACCTACCCGATTTGGCATAAAACCACGATCAAAACGTCCTATTTGAGGACCAAAATCCCTTCGAATGGGCATGTCCAGCAAAGAAGGGACAGGGTTCTGCCGGGGTTGCAGTAGGTTGATGATGTTGCTGGCTAGTGCCAGGGTAGCTTCGGTGGAGCCGCCAGCGAGCGGCAGGAGATTAGGGAGGCCCGCGCCGGGGCCACCGCCCTGCCACGGCGAGACGCCGGTCCTGCCGAAGTTCTTTCTGCCATCGTTGCGATTAAAATCCATGCGACGGCCGCCGTTTCCGCCCTGTTGAGGTCTTCGGTTGGCCATTTTGAATCTACGCGGAAAAATCTCGGTCAGAGGCAAGAAAACAAACTTTAATGATAGGTCATTGACTGAGCGTGGTGATTTACGAACAAAAGGAAGTAACGCGTTGCAATTATGCTACTCGGCTTAGGGATTATCGATCGAACTGCCGGTGTCATAATTATCAGCGTTATCGTAACATCTCTCTAAGAATCATAGTAACAAATCTCACCGCAAGATTCACTCAAATTCACAATACACAAAAACAAATAGAAATTGCCAAATCACAATGAGCGAAGAAAATAAATCAAATTCAACGCGATTGCGTGCGACGCCAGCGATATGGGACGAATTTGACAGGTGAGAAATGAAAATGGCGACTTGACAGTCAAAGAAGTGACATCTCGCAAATCACCGCATCACACGCGTTTTGCTCATGGATTTGTGGCCTGTGTCTATGGTAAATAACAAATAATGCATAAATATAGCAAAGACAAAACCCAAAAAAAATAAGCAAGCAAACTGACGTTTGTTGATCATTAGTTTGACAGCTGTTAAATTTTATTATATTTAAATTTTTCATTGCATTTTCACCTCTACAGTGATTGAAATAAAACTTAAAACAAAAATAAATATATATGAAGTGTATGTAAGTCGGTAAGGACTGTAAAATTTCTTTCGATTTCAAATGGATTAAATTCCGATCCCACGTTTCATTCCAGTATTATTTATTCCAGACTGATTCACAGTATCTTGCGTTTGCGTTACGGATAGGTACCATACAAGTGCTGTGCGGTGTGAACTTTATTCGAAAATGGAAGAAGTTGAAAATGAAAATGAACACAAACGGTCTAAGGTAACTTCCAGAGTTTTCTATCCCGATTATAGCACCGTTCCTATTTTTCCTGCTATACTATGTGTTTAAATTGATGCTTTTTATTTTCCCTGTTAATATGCATCTTAGATTCACACCTCTCACACAGATTTTACTCCATCCATCCCATACATTTAAATCTTGGTATCAATAAAGAGTTATAATATTATCTATCAATATATCTTGAACCTTCAGTAATTCTACCACTTGATTAATCTCTCGCATTCAGTATTTACAGAGACCGTAAATCTTAAATTGTCTGGCTGGATTCATGCCTAAGCAGCCATGAAGTTAATTTTCCGTACCTTTACAGTAACTTGGTTATTCTAAGTTTGTTGTGTTGTATATATATAACTATACTCAAACCCTTACCTCAACCACTACTGGATCCAGTTTCAAACCAGTTTTTCTAGCCAGGTGTCTCTTGTTATGCATTGTCGGCTATACATACTTTACTACATTTTAGAACTACTCTGAACTTAAATGACATTCTTAACTTTAAGGGGCTGTTATAAGTAAGAACATATGTGACTTAGTCGGGTGCAAAACGATTAGAAGAACTAGAGTTAAGCCCATTTAAAAAAAACTTAAGACTATTTCTACATAAAACCGGTCAGTTGCATCTTACGCCGCGCAACTGGACCTTTAACAAAAATTTGATTGCGCTTTCACCTCCGGAGCTAACAAGGTTATCCATTGAAGGATGTCTAGGATAATGTAACGCCATCATCAGTTGGGTGCAATAATTTATGCATACATTCTTTACTGTGCAGGACCGTAGCCCATCTCCTGCCATAAAGTCTACGGCTGTAGTGAAGTACACAGCGTTCCAGACCCCTGCTACGTACGCTCAGCTTCAATGTAACACGGATCTGAACCTGCCGCCGTCTAACTACAGTGCGGCCGTTGACTCTTACGGACTAAAGCAGATCTTGACTAGAGGACCGGGGATGTCGAGGTAAATAAATAAAATAAAAACAATAATCTTGGCAGACTTTTTCTAATAGATGTATTCCGTATCAGATGGTATAGTGAAGTCTGTTAACTTACGTGAGTACCCTCTTAAGACCCATGTGAATAAAGATATATTAGAATTGTACTTTTGAATTCCTACACGTTGCTATAATGAGTAATATTATGAAGGAAATATTTTCAGCTTCCGTATGGCGCACATGTTTCCCGACTGCGTGGGCGAGGTGGATGTGATAGCCGGGGCTGAAGTCATCAAGAAACTCCTCAAGTTGCCGTACCAGCCTAACGGGACTGTAAGTGTACTTTGTTAGTATTTGGTTGCTTCAGATGGCAAATTATTAATCCACTAGCTGTGCCCTGCCACGCTTCGCTGTGGCACATTCGCACATTCGCTGATATGTCACTGATGAAAAAAATAGATAAAAACAATCCTTGTTGCGGATCATATATCATGCTAAAATTTCAGCTCGATCGGTGCAGAACTTTTTGAGTTTTTGAAGCGTACACAAACCAACATAACATTTTAATATATATATATATATATTGGTCAAACTCAAACTCAAACTCAAATCATTTATTGTAAATAGGCAAAATATTGCACTTTTACACGTCAAAAAAAAAATTATTTCAGAGATATGCACATTATCCACCAATACGGACTGGGCCCCTGTGGTGGATTTAAGTCTAATCCTCACAAAAGTGAGGGGAGACTCTCGGCCGATATGAGTTGAAGATAAAGAAATTGCAGCATAGATTAAGTATTTTAAGACAAGCTTGTTCCCAGGTAAGCATGATGGTTCACCGGGTGGAGAACACATTGCTGCTCGATGACTTCGACGTGTACGACTACCTCATGAAGTCGGAGTGGTCCTGGCTGAAGGACTTCTTCTACGAGAACATACTGAAGACCATGTCTGAGCAGGTACGTGGAAACTATAGATTAACCATTTATGAACCAATTAAGGCGAAAAAGTAAGTAAGTAGTTTTGTAGTGGTAGGCCTCTTCTGCAAGAGCCTGCCTGGGTAAGTACCAAATCTTTGCCAGATCTTCACCTGCCAAGAAGTAGGGTGCAAACATTACTGTGTTCGGTTTAAAGGACACTTTCCAGCGAAATTACTGGGCACATGAGACTTTAGAACCAATGTCTCAGGGTGACGAGTCCAGTTCTGTGCAGCACAAGATTTTGCAATAGAAAGTTCTAGCCACCTAGAACTGTGGCGTGGCGCTTACCATCAGGTGAGAGACGAGGTGAATGATGATTTTTAGCAGGTAATTGTTGTTTTAGAGAACTGCAATCTACTAATTATGAATGGAAGAATTCTAGAGGGTAATTAAAAAAAAACTGGCTGAGATTGATATATTAATATTGGGTTCATAATGTCATATCCTCTTGGTGTTTGATCAACCACAGACTGTTAATGATGAACAGAAGAGTGAATGATTTCACCAATGATATAAATGCGAAAGTTTGTGTTTTTGTTCTCTCTTCACGCTGAAACGACTGAATATATTTTGATGAAATTTAGTATACTGATTATTTAGCTCCTGGAATAGAACATAGCATAGAATGCTTTATATTTCGTAAAATTAAAGCGTTCCTATGAAATAACATAATTTCCAACTTACTTCATAACGTATCAAGGAATGTTTATGGAATTTTCTATATTGACACTTTAGGTCCGGGAAAAAAAACGAGTACGATCCATTTTAGCTCGTATAAATTAATATTTCATGTGGAACAAATATCATTGCACGTGAAGGTAAATAATACAGGTTGCGTATTGTCGCAGGAGCGGATGTCGCTGACGATGGCGCCGGTGTCGCCCGTGGCGCTGCAGCTGACAAACAAGTTCCTGTCGCACAGCCTCGCGCAGCCGCCGCCGCGCCACCTCGCGCCGCGGGCGGACGCGCCGCACGCTGTCGCAGGTACCTACGCGGCGCCTCGCGCCTGCTCGTCCTCGGGAGCTGTTGACTCGCCGAGCGCTAGCTAGAGAGTGATCGTACAATGCTGAGTCGTCCTTTATATCACCTCGCCTTGCTACTTACTTACACACACAATTAGGGACGTGTACAAACGTCATTTCTATGTGTGATTAATCAAAGAGGGTTTTTGTACGGACTGTCCGCGTGAGCTTCAACATTGTATGGGAAACCATCCTACATATTGCTAACTACAAACTTTGTTCTCAGGTCCGTTCCTGCCGGAGCCCGAGACGCGGCCTGAGGGCGCTCCCCGGGAGCACCTTTACACGCGCAACGTGCACTGGACCTTTGAGGACATACATATGCTCATTGGGAGTGACCTGCCCATCTTCGGAGACAAGGTAACTGGTTTACTATGTATTTGGAGATGAAGCAACTTTAGCACTGGGTCATATCAAATAGGTAAAATCAAAAGGGTCAAAGTTATTTGGGTTGGTATGTTATCCACCAATTCGGACCTGGCCTCCGTGGTGGATTATAGCCTAATCCTCACGAAAGTGAGGGGAGACGCGTGCTCAGCAGTGGGACGATATGGGTTGATGATGATAATGATGATGATGGTGGTTTATTATTATCTTTGTCCCAGGACCGGCCCTGCGTCAGTCTCCGCTTGCGAGACGCTCGCGACGCCATCAACGTTCTCACCGGCATAGACTACTGGCTCGACAACCTCATGTGCAACGTCCCCGAAGTCCTCATGTGCTACCACCTCGACGGCATCGTCCAGAAATACGAGCCTATGAAGACCGAAGAACTGCCCAACATGGAAAACTCGAAATTCTCCCCGAAAGTGATCAGAAATGTAGCGCAGAACATTCTATCGTTTCTCAAGTCCAACGCTACGAAGGCAGGGCATACATACTGGCTGTTCAAGGGACCACATGACGATGTCGTCAAGTTGTATGATTTGACGTCGCTCTGTCCTGATGATATGGACAACCCGTTCACAACGCCTGTAGCAATGTTGCTGTATCGTGTTGCGAGGAATATGAGGTGAGGTGTTTTTTTTTTTTTTGCAAAAGTTTCTTATAGCGCATCAAGGGCAGTAGAACGAATGCCGGACAGACACCGAAAGCCAACTAAAAGTTAGAAAAGTATCCGAAAACCAATAGTGGTAGTGTAAAGTTGTATTGGGAGACCTCTTCTGTATCCGCCAAGCAGTAGTGTGCAAACATTGAAACATGAAGATGAAAGGCAATGAACATGAAGGGCAGGCTTAGCTCTTACCATCAAATGAACGGCATCCTCGTCTCGTCTCTCTTCAAATAAAAAAAAAGTTACACTTCTACCATTAATTAAAAGTCTGAAAATGTACTAAACACTAGTCTACCTACGTTTTGAACATTGCATCTCTTGACAGACTAACGAACCGATCCAAGCACGTGCGGCATCTCCTGGAGCACGTGGTGACCCTGCTGCAGGCGGCGCGCCACCCGCACATAGTGGCCTCCTCGCACTACATGCTGGCCGACCTGTACGTGCCCGCCGCCACCAACCCCGCGCGCCCGGACTTCAAAGGTAACCGCCGCCCGCACACAGTGGCCGACCTGCACGTGCCCGCCGCCACCAACCCCGCGCGCCCGGACTTCAAAGGTAACCGCCGCCCGCACACAGTGGCCGACCTGCACGTGCCCGCCGCCACCAACCCCGCGCGCCCGGACTTCAAAGGTAACCGCCGCCCGCACACAGTGGCCGACCTGCACGTGCCCGTCAAAACGTAATCGGCACGGCACATACCGCGTGCACGTCGATACAGAATGCGACTGATGCGTCATGCTCTCCCATGTAACGCTCGCAGAGCGAATTAAAGCAGTGACGCGTTATATCCCTCTCGCTCCTTTAGTCGATTCGTACATACTTTACTCGAACGAGAGTTACATAGCCGAGCGTGACGACTTAGTCTCATTCACTGCCCACAAAATAAACTGCTCAGCGCGCTTCAAGCAATTTTCACTTAAACATATAAACTTATGTAGTAAACTAAATATTATCTATTGCAGATGAGAACTCCGACTCTGACGGCGACGATATCGATTATACAGACTTCGAACAGTGCGACGGAGACAGCAACGCCCGCGACTTTACGAGCGAGCAGGACAACACTCCTCAAGACGAAGAAGAGATAATCGTAGAGACGTCAGAGCGTGAGCTGGAAAGAGAGAACAGTAGTGAAAGCAACGAGAGTGAGCGAGATAAAGATAGCGGGTCGAAGGATATAGTGAAGAGTGGGAATGCGCTGGCGGTGCAGATGAGAGGGCTCGCTTTGAGAGATATTGGAGATAGAGTGAGAGATAATATTGAGGTACGTCATGATATTCAAAACTAGCTGCGCGCCGCGGCTTCACCCGTGTTCACACGTTCACACGTGTTCACCTCATGAGCCGTTGATTTTTACGGTATAGAAGGTATCCTATGTTCTGTTTATATTCCAATTTCCAACTAATTCTAAATATCTAATACTATTGAAAACCTGTTGAGCCGCTTCTGAGGTTATTAGAGACAAAAAAAAATATAAAAAAAATAAATAATAAATTATAAAATTTATAAATTCAAAAATAAAATTAAAAACTGTTGCAGGACCAGAAACCGAAGCCCCACGTGGCCAAAGGCCTGGGGGACTCGCCCCCTGACCGCTGCGGCAAAGCCCTACTACACGCCTTGAAGGGCCTTCTAGCATTACACAACGTTACCATCGACAAGTGCAAGGTAAACTTCTATAAAAAAACGAGTGTGCTTTAGACCACACGACTGAAGTAAAACTACTTACTACTCCCCTTACAATAATACAAATGTCTATCACAGGAAGAAGAACGCGAAAGACTAAAACAACAAATCATAAAAGAGGAGCAACACCCGAAAATGGCCAACCCGTACGAACCAATCAAAATGGACTACGAACCGTTAAAAACGCACCAACCGCACCGCGGCCGCAGGAGGAAGCGAGACAGAAAATCCTCCAACCAATCAGAGATCTATCTGGTGGAATCGAACCCAGCCATAGACAAGAATGCCATCCTCATTCGCAAAGAGAAAAATGTTTTTCCCTCGTGGCACGAACCGAATCGAGACGACAACTTCGCTTGGAGGCTTCACTTAAAGACGTTGCTGTATGAGAAAATTTGCTTAGCTTACGCCACTCTAGCTGAATTCAGCTATGCCAATGAGGAGTACGGCTTCTCATTGAAGTACATAGACATGGCTTCTAAGTGTCAGAAGCTTTTAAGCCATATGATTATTAAAAGCAAAGTGGTGGATGTGAGTTGTTTGATTGGCCGCATGGGGGATAATTATTTCCAATTGAGTAAGCATTGGGATAGGTTGGAACAGTTCACAAAGCAGTTCGAGACTGATCATGATATTGATGTGAAACTGAAGGCGGAGATCGAGGGTGATATGACGGAGGAGGTGGACGATGAGGTCTCCGATGAGTTCGATTTGGGTGAGTGTTTAGGACTTTGTTTTATATTTACTTTGATGTATCTTTTTTTTTTACTGTTTTTATGCTTTTTACCTGGTCACGTTGTTCAATTAAATTTTGCATGTCTGTCAAATTCTGATGACAACACAATATTATGGTGACAGCGATCTGAACCGATGATAGAGACGGGACGCCGCAGGGACCAATAGTATGATAGCTTTGGGCACATTTTGATCAGCTTGCAGCACCGAATACGTATTAGATATGCTGTATCTGTCAACTAGCAACACTTCCCCCCGCAGACATCCACCTGCCGCTGAGCGAGACGCAGGCCATGCTGCTGTCCTGCTCGCACTACCGGCTGGCGGCGCGCGGCGAGCGGCGGCCCGAGCTGCTGCGGCGCCTCGCCTCCGTCAACAACGAGCTGGCCGTGCGACACATGAACGACGCGCAACGTCAGTACCGCCTACAACTAACCTAAACTTCGAATAGAGAAATAAAGCTGGCTCCGCATCTGGGACCGTATCCGTGTCACGGTTCTTGCTATACCCAATACGGACGAGGGCACCCCCCTCAGGCCGTGTGGATTTCTGCGTGATATTACACCATGAATCCGTGTCCGTGATAAAACCCGTTCACATTACCGTTTTGTTACGTTGACGGAGTCACTGTCACGGTCAATACTACCGCGAACCTAACTCTCAATGTTTAACAAAAAATAACTCTTTTTTTTCCTAAATAGAATGAACAAAAAACCCACCGCGCGACCCAGCCGTGCCGGACAATGAATCCGTCCGCTCAGCTGTTCAATTCACATTTTTTCTTCTGTTTTGAAACTGCTTGTAACATTTGATATATTAGCAAGAATACTGTAAGTGTGTATACACACACCCATCATTTATAAAGCAGGGTTTCTGGTACAAACCACACCGATTTACTATTTACTTCGCCCGTCAAAAAATTCAAATAAAAACTCCCTTTCACAGAAATTTACTTAAAATACACGGAAGAACCCAACCCGAAGTCGCTTGAAGCCAAACTCCTCTTAAAGCAGTTCAACTCACTCTCTCGCCAATCGCTAGAGTGTCTGGAGGAGGCCACTGAGATATTCCGCGACGTGTCAGATCAGGCGAATTTGGCCCTTCTGTACTGTAACAAAGGACGATATTTGCGGTTCAAGGCGCATTGCAACCAGACTGTAGGGTTTGGGTAAGTATCAAGCAACCTATCTCTCCATCTTTGTCTCTATGCCCTCCATCTTTGTTACCTCTCTCGTCTATTCCTCACCCCTTGCTCTTATTCTCTCTTTCCCCTCTTTCTCTCTGTTCCCCCTTCCTCTGTCTTTCTCCGCTTTCTTTCCTTTTCAGTTTTCTATTTTATAACCCTATTTCTATCGTCTCCCTCTCTTTCTCTCACTTCCCTCTGTTTATATCTCCTTCCCTTCTTACTTTATCCCTTCTACGCTAGCTCTCCTTCTCCCCTATGACGCATCGGACCATACGAATTTAGCCCTTCTGTGCGGTACAGTACTGAAGTTCTTAGTTCGACGCAACGTCATTATTTTTATCAACTCATATTGTTCCACAGTGGAGAGAAACGCAGCCTATACAACCAAGCGGAGGAACTGTACCTGCAGGCGCTGAAGATCCTCGGGCCGCGTGAGACGTGCGGCGCCGCCTCCGTGTGGGAGCTGGTGTCCTGGGAACTGTCCTGCCATCTGTACACCCGCGCCGTGCTGATGCAGGACGAACCCGGCTCCTATGCACTGGTAAGGTCCTGCACCAGGCGTGCGGCGCCGCCCCCGTGTGGGAGCTGGTGTCCCGGGAACTCCTGCCATCTGTACACCCGCGCCGTGCTGATGCAGGACGGCAAAAAAACCGACCAATTTCGACATATATTACCAGGCTAAACCGTACCTTAACTTTACAGTATGAGAGACCTTAGCGCCTCCTATAAAATAGTTATTTGTACCCCCTTGCCGGCCGCAGGCGGTGTCGGAGGTGGCGGAGGCGCTGCGGCACGCGCTGCAGTACTGCGCGGGCAGCAGCGGGCCGCGCCAGGACCTGTACCGGTTCCGCGCCGCCATGCTGTACCACCGCCTCGGGTCGCTCTACCACTCGCAATATCGGTAACGTGTTACTCTTTTTGTGTTTCTTTCGTTTTCTCCGATATGTCTATCAGTCACTTTATTTTTAAATTTTGATTGGCGTTCGCACTTTTTATGATAGATAGAGGAACTCTTTGTTGAAACACCATAGACGACACATCATCATCATCATGTATGAATCGGCCTCTATTATTCCAAGTTTAATTTTTACTAACTGCGCCCCGCGGTTTTACCCGTGTTAAGTATTATCTCGTAAGAACTATTCATTTTTACGGGTTAAAAAGTATTGTAATTATTAATCCAAGTAATAAACTACCTGTGTGCCTAATTTCATCCAAATCCGTTCAAAAGTTTTCGTGTGAAAGAATAACAAACATCCATCCATCCTCACAAACTTTCTATTAGGATGAATTTCATAAACGACTGCAAAATAATGAATTACAGAATAACACACGAGGACGGCCCTAAGCGCCGCACGCTGTTCAACGCTACGCAGAGCAACTACACGCGCGCCGCCAACTTGTTCGCGAGCCTCGAGGATGTCGGCATGTTCCTCACTGTGCAGCTGGAGAATGTCGCCGTACTGGAGACTCAGGCGCAAGGTGAGCATTCGTTAATTGCTCGGCAAAATGTTGGGCAACTTTTCACGATTTGTAAACTAGTCGGTATGTTCCTCATTGTCCACGTTCTCGTACTGGAGACTCAGGCGCAAAGTGAGTATTCGTTAATTGTTCGGCAACAAGTTGGGCAACTTTATTATGAGGTGCAAAAGATTTTGGCATTTTCCTCTTTGTCCATGTTGACGTGCTAGAGACTCAGGCGCAAGGTGAGAGTTACTAAAATGCTCGGCAACATGTTGAGCAACTTTTTCACGAATCGTAAAGATGTTGGCATATTCCTCACTGTCCATGTTTGTTAACTGTAAATTCAGGCAAAAGGCGAGATGAAGGGATTGTTCGGCAACATGTTGGGCTACATGCTTACGAGTGGTTAAGATGTCGGCATGTTCCTCATATCAAATCAACGCGCTGTCAACACAATAAATCAATTGTCATTACAATTCGACACTCATGCATATGCAAATCAATTGAACATTGGAAACTGGGTATATACTGACTTTCATACAACTACAAAAGACAAAAACCTATACTAAAAAATATAACTAATATTTTCTTCTTCACAGTATCACCAAACCTTAAACTCAAGGCGCTACAAACGGCCATCCAACTCCTCCGCCAAAGCTACTCCATCATGAAAGTCCTCAAGGAAAAGGATCCAGAAGACTCAAAGGAAAAAGACCCTAAAGACCCCGAAGAAAAAACGATACAGAGCGAGCATAGCCTCCTAACACTTTACGAAAATCGCCTGAATTTCATACTAAAAAGCATAATTCAGTACTGCCGCTCGAAATCCAATAAAGACTATGAGAAAATGACAGATATGTATAAGAAATTGTATTGTGCAAGTTTGAAAATTAAAAAAAGCGATGATTTGAAGGAATACGCGGGTAGCATATGCGACGTTCTATTAGCTATGGATGAAATTTCTAAGAATTTTGAGTAGTCATAAACTGTATACGGTAGAAATGTTATTAATAACCTTTAGTTTTGTACAATTATGTTGCAAATGCTGTGATTAGCGGTTGTGTATGAGTGATAGTTGTGCGTTTTGTTAATCAACGACAACGGGTTCGATCTTCGGCACTTTTACTTTTAAATTTTACTGAGATTTATTGACACAACTTCATAACAATATAATTGAATAAAATTAAATTGAAAACTAACTAAAACTTCAAAATCTAACTACTAAATAAATAGACGCGCGTAACAGTTACAGTGCTCCCCAGAACTTAGCTTTACCCACTGCTGACCACGGGTCTCCCCTCACCTGTGGAGTGGATTAGGCCATAATCCACCACGGGGGCCTGGCTTGGATTGGTGGATCACATACCTCCGAAATAATTCTCGGGTACTTGAAGTCCTCACGATGTTTTCCTTCACCGAAAAGCGAGTGATAATTACGTGTGTTTTTACAAGAAACACCTTAGGGCGTGCCCGCACTGGGATTTGAACTTGCGACCCTCTCCTTGAAAGGCGAACGTTCTCCCACTCGGCTACCACCGCTATATTTGCATAATGTAGGTATAAAAATTTAATTATGGCGTAACCCTCCTCACGAAAGTGAGGAGAGACTCGTGCCCAGCAGTGGGACGATATGGGTTTATGATGATGATGAAGAATTTGATTTCGTTGACAAAGGCCCTATGCAGTAAGCACTTTGATTGTATTGAGTCTTAATTGTAATTAGTGATGAATTCTTTTGGAGGTTGTCAGATGCTCTATCTGTAACGCCATTTGTAATGGATACGCTGAATCTTTATATTTAATTTAGACTCGCTAGATATACGCCAATTAATATCTGTTTGAAAATAGTTTATCGGTGCTAATTCTGTTGGCATAAACTAAAGTAAAACCTAATTTGACAGTTCTAAAGTTATCGCCATCCCTTTCGTTTTTATAAGATTTGAAAGTGACAACCAATCATTTGACTGATCTGAACCATAATTGAAGTGAAACTTTTTCATCGTAATTTTATAGCAATCATCACACATTTATGTTACTTTGACATGAAGGTTTATTGAAAGAGGTTTGAAATAAGACAGAGTTCGGGAGTAAGAGGTCATCATAGACTATACAAAGCTGTATTGCCATCTCTTCTCAGTTCTCAGTTTGACCACAGACTAACGATAATCAAAAGAGTATTTCATTAAATTTTTTATTACTTTCATTATGCCTCGACATAGAACATTGACGGGTCGGAATGAGAGAAAAATAAGAAGGAATAGTTTCACTTCTAACGAGTGGATACTATTACGCACATTCTTTTTTGGACTAATTTGTAGCAACAGTATTGGCGCCATTTTGTATTAGTTACCTGACTAGCTTATAAAAATACTGGCCCAATTTTTTGGACTTTTATACTTAGGTGTCTTTTATATATTTAATGCATTAATACATAAGCTTAGACATAAAAGTTTCAATATCAATATACATATTATTTTAAGCCTATTGCAAATATATGTTCCGAATTCGGTTGGAAAGTTAGTTAACTATATCAGTGCCCTTTTAGGGCCTTTGGGAGTCAGTAGACTTCCATTAGTGCCCTATGAGGGCCCATTTGAAAAAGTAACTTAAATTCATTTTTATAAAATATCTTTGTGTCTGGCTTTGTGTATTTTGAAAAGAATCTTTTGTAAAAGACTGACGTGTTTTAGCTCTAAGCAGTTGTGTGAACTTATCGTGTAAAAATATTATTTATTATCTAACATTTTGTTTTATTTATGAATGAAATAAAATATATTTATTTGCAACCAACTAGTCAAACAGACAAAAACAAAGTAAACAAGTAGGGGAAGCAAGCAAGTGACTAGTAGTAATTGAGGCGGACGGAAACGCATTCGTACATGGTTGACATTCCTCCGATCCGCACGAAGCGTTTTGCATCCACATTTATAATCCAAACAGCGAAGGAGTGGAACGCCTTACCAGCGTCTGTGTTTCCCGAAAACAATGATCTGAAAGTCTTCAAGTCGAGAGTGAATAGGTATCTTCTAGGCAAGCATGCTCCATCATCGACCGCGTCGACACTTGCCATCAGGTGAGACCGCGGTCAAATGCTTGACTATTTAGCATTAAAAAAAATAGATATTTTGTAGTTGCAATTTTTTTTGAAGTAAAACTTCTTTACCTAAGCTTGACTTGGGGAGTAAGCTGGTGATTGCGTTATGAAAAAAAGTGATCGGGTGGGGCGAACGGAAGTTGAGAGGGCATATAAGTTAATGAAGATAGAAAGAGAGAGAGTTACGTTTCGTATATTTAAGAAAAACGTTTTTATTTATGAAATATTTTTTATAAATAACTTTTTGTTGAAATTTTATTTCTACTATTGTGTCCCAGCGCACATTTCGTTTTTTATTTGACTGAGTAACGAGACGAGCAAGTCGTTCACCTGATGGTAAGTGCTACGCCTGCCATAACAGTTACAGCACCACCCATAACTTTGCATTGCTTATTACAATCCTCCGCGGCACTGCACTGCGCTCGTCACTTAGAGACATTAGCTCTAAAGTCTCATACGCCCAGTAATTTCGCTGGAAACAGTGCCCCTCAATCCGGAACACAGTAATGTTTGCACAGTACTGCTTGGTAATGCAGTATGTGTGTGTTTTGTATGGTTGTATGTGTGTGGATGCAGTTTGTCTGCCTACCCCAACGGGGAAAAGGCGTGACTGTAATTAGGTATGTATTATTATTGTCATATATATATATAATTTTCGATTACGTCATTGTCAGTATATTCGGCATGTTTAAGGCTTTTTGTACCTCTATTATTGTATCCATGATATATCTAAGAAAATGTTAGTTTTAAAAAAATATATATGTATATATTTTTGGGATGTTGTACACTTAACCTACACACTCGACTGAATGCTCTCTTTCCTGAAAGGTTTGCTGGAAGAAAACTCTTCATAGGGTTAAGCTCGCCTTTGTACGTTAATTTATTATTAAGTTCTCTGTATATGTATATGCTTAATGTGTACAATAAAGAATATAAGAATACGAATAAAATAAATAAATAATAACGAAACGGTAGTAGAAATAAAAACACCAAATGTAACACTTAAAAGAAGATAATTTTATTCGTCAACGACTATTTATTTATTACATCGAAAATATTTACAAAATGTATAACAATATTCTCTATTATCACAACTCGTTCGTAGCACCTCCCTTTAGCATAGTTATTTGTACATTGATGGATCTAAGGCACTTTCATACAAGTATAAAAAACGCACTGTTTTTTCACATTTCAGTTGTAAATCTAGCTTCACTGCTGCACTGCTGCACTCTAGCTTCACGTTCACTGCTGAACTGATTCACCTTTTTTTGGCTCTTTTGCAAATCTTCACACAACGCGTGTGTTTACTGTTTACTGGTGTAGTGTCGTAACTAAACTCAATCGCCTATGCGGACGCACACAACTGGTGTGATTAAATTGTCTATACAGCAGTGCGGGTTCGCACGCCAGCCGTGTTTTCGCTTGCCGTGAAATTATAAAAACAAGTGTGTTTTCAGCAGTGAACGTGTAAATGAAATTACATCTATCATACAAAAAATATAACCAATTTATATTAAATCATGCAATTCATGCATCTACAATAATTATTTAAAAAAATAAGTTTATACGACTAATGCAAAGATAAACAAAAAAGATTACAACATTTTAGGTATTTTTTTTAATATCTTGTCTAATTGGAAGTGCTTATAATTTCCATAATTACCCTGTTAAGTGGTGTCTTATTATCACTGGTAAAAGACGTTGATATTTTTTTAAATTAAGGTTTTTTTTTTGTTTGCAATAACTTTGAGGCAGTCTTAGATTAGTACCAGAATAAATTATTAAGAATAAAGAATGGACATTGTTCAAACTGTAGTTTTTATGGGATTTTCTTAAATAAAGACCATTTTATGAAACTAATTAAAAAAATTAAACTGTATTTCATCTGTGGCTTAATGACATCACAGATAACTTTTTTTTGAGCGGGTAAGGCGTGCTTGCCGCTTGGATAAATTTTAACATAATGCCAACGTCATCCCCGCCAGTCAAGGTCAATCATGTTTATTCAAATATATTCGAAATTTGCGATTAAGCAATGAACAATGCCCGTTAAGCTGTACACATTAATTCAAAGTACAGTAAAAGCTCCTTAGTCGCGGTTCCCTTATTTAAGATTTCGCTATTCGCGGTATCGTATGAATACTGGAAACGAGTCGCAATTTTTTCATCCGCGAATAGCGAAACCGCGCATTAGGGAACCGCGGATAAGGAGATTTTACTGTATACATTGCATAATTTAGAGTTTAACTATAAGCAACTAGACAGACAGGTGAAACGTTTGGGCCCCGGCCATTATCCCTTAAGTTTAATAACAATTTATAGCAGGGCCCTACGAAGAGGCCTCCACTTTTTATGCACGCCTGTATAATATGAAACCTTCAAGGTACGGGTATGTTCTTAGAATAACATAGGAAAACCCAAGTTTGTCCCTGGGCTGTAATACTAATATAATATACTAAACCTAGCGTCAATTAAAAAAATCTTTAGTGGAATAACGTCTTCTTAGGCCTTTTCGGATTTTGAGGGTCTGAAAAAAAAAGAAAAAGTATAAATAGACACACTAGACAGATATACAGTGGTCGAGAGGGATATTTTGGCATCGATGGCGTAACGCTAATTGTGCGCTTTGCAACTCAACGACACCAGCTTCGATACTCGCACCGGAACACGGAGCGTTGGAAAACCGCACATAACACACTGGAACAAGCCATTGATGCCCGGTTCCATTGGGTCACAAAGTGCACAAGTCAGTGCATGGCCACCTGCTCTCAATAAAAAAAGTACAGCTCTTTTATCGGCGAGATAAATAGCGACAGGAGATAGTTGATAACTAGGGCAGTAAAAAACGGCAGCTTGCCAAGCCACGGTTAATTTTAGAACAGTTCACTGCGTTGTTCCCGCTAAAACAGGGAATTCGTTAAAACCACAGACTTCTAAATAGTAACTGTCATGAACCTTTTTTTCCGTTTTGTTTTTTTTTAATGCTCGCATGCTAACGCTCGGCCAGTCAACACCTGAGGATGTCTCGTGCAGAGACGCAGCACGTGTCGTATTACTGTCGGTCGATGTTTGATGGGAATTTGGGAAGGAGTATTTTTTTTGCTGTTTTCGGATTAAGTAGGAGTAAAATAAATAGGTAAGGCCCGTCAGCCGTTTCTATTTATTTCACGTTAGTTACGGGGTGGTACGTTAGGGTTGTTTGAGATTTTAAATAAATAAGGGGTTCGTTTCTTCTTCTAAAACGGTAGTTAGAATGGGGTTTTTCTATGGTCTTTCTAGGTGGTAGGTGGTTCTAATTGAAAATAATTACGAAAAGTCCTTAATGCATTAAATACCGGTCATGGCTTTTGGAACTTGTCTGATAATCATTTACTTTTGATGTTGACTGTACTGTACCACTTCCATCGCTCCAAAAATACCTAAACGAATCCTGAACTAACAACAGTTAAAAGCTGCAGGAAAAGACCCCCACCACTTAACTAGTGAGGTAGTAACTATTAACTAGTAAAGGACACTGTAGTATATCTCACCTGCCAGCCAGCATATCCTGTATCTCCTGGAAGCTCTTGCCCTTTGTCTCTGGTACCAGGAACAGTGTGAAGAAGAAAGAGATCACGCAGCAGGCGCCGAAGATCAGGAACGCGACGCCCATACCCACGGCATCCGCTATCGGGTTGAAGTATCTGGTGGAAGAAACCAGGGATAAGTCAAGTTTAGGAAGGAGTTTTGGTCACAGCCATTGGTCAGATGGCTCTGGTCGCCATACCATAGAGCGTGGGTTCGAAACTAGCTGAGCCTATGAAGGAAAACATCCGTAATCCTTAGACTGCTTTTAACACGTTCACTGCTGCACTGTTGTACTTTTAATGGCTTTTTTGCGAATCTCCAGACGTCTGTGTTTCCTATTTACTGAATGAATGAATGAATGAATGATGTTCTCCTTGACGTATCCGTCAATTTCGAACCTTGTTAGCTCCGGAGATGAAAGCGCAGGTTGCTGGCAAAGCCAAAGCCTATTTACTAGCGTTGTGTCGTAACTAAACTCAATCAGCAGTGCGGGCGCACACAACTGGTGTGATAAAATGGTCAATACAGCAGTGCGGGTTTGAGTGCCAGGCATGTTTTCGCTTGCCGTAAAATTATAAAAACATAGACATGTGTGTTTTCAGCAGTGAACGTATTAAGGCAAGTGTAAAGAACGACATAGTGGCCGCAGTGTCTTCCTGTCTTTCAAACACACTCGAGCAGAACATCTGTGCCTAAGCCATTTTTGAGGTTTTCCAAAAGCAAGCCTTTGACAGTCCGCCCCATTCAAAGCTTAGCGTGTTCATCTTCGACCATGACCATTAAAAACAGCATTGCCAATCTATTTAGATTCTAGAATACTAAGAATATACTTAGTTCTGGTTTAAAATACCTGGTAACCAAGAAAGAGAGTCCCCAGCAGTAGGCAGTGGCGATAGGCGAAGCCAAAGCCTTGACTTCGATAGGGAACAGCTCTCCCATGACTGCCCAGGGTAGTGGTCCCAGGCCCCAGCAGTAAGTCACGATGAAGAGGATCAGGGCGATGATGGGCAGGATTCGGATGCTTTCGGCTATCGGGCTGCCGTTCTTGTCCAGGATGAAGTACATGCCGAGAAGACCCTGGAAGTTGAAGTAGATCGTGAGGACTGTGTCGGTCTAACTTTATAAAAAAACCATCCAGCTGTTTTGGCGTGATTGTTAACCAATGTCTAGACTTTTATATTTCATAAGTATAAAAATGAAAGGAACTGTCTCTCTCTCTCTCTCCGTGCTTACGCCTTTTCAAGACTAAAGACTTTTAAGACTTTTTACTTTTTTTTCTTCGGCTGACCGGATCTTGATAAAATTTGGTATGGAGATAAGGTGAATCCTGGGGAAAACAACTGGGGAACTTTTAATCGGGGTAAACAGAAGTTGCATGCAAAAGCTACTTTATTAAGCATAACATACAGTCACCCTTTCTTCCGTTAGGATAGGCAGAGACTACATCTTTCCACATGCTACGATCCCATGCTTTAATATGTAAGGATATAAAGATTACCAGATACTTACAAGACCAACAGCAGTTCCGCATGAGGAGACGAGAAGCAGCAGCCGCCTCCCGAGCTTATCCACTACCAGGGGGGTGATCAGCGATGCTACCACCTGGAACGGAGAAGAACTATGATCATGGTGAAGTTACGGGTTCACCACTTTCGACCACATCGTCACATAACAAGTTAACACTAGATGTTATAGTGGTCACGCGCTAATCAATAACAACCTCTGATCGGTGATCTGAAATTCAGTTCCGTAGATTTTTTTCAGATTTGACGTGTCTACGAGTATATGTCTCAAGATACTTCGCTCCATACCTCGATGGCAAGTTCAGAGGTTGGAGTTTTGAAAGTTTTTTACCGTTTTTCTTTATAACGTACTTTGACCACAATCAGGCCTGATGGGCCACAATCAGCGACGATGTGGCCGAAGGTGAAGCACGCCTGTCTAGGACACACCTATTCACTCTCGACTTGAATTTGGAATTAAATTTAGGGTCAACTCTGATATCTGTATATAGTTATTTACAAATGTGTAAACAGAGAAAATTAACATAGCCATGAGGTTCTACGCACGTTCTATCATCTACGTGGAACGAACTATCTGGAAGGGTTACTCTTAAAATACAGGCTGGGACTACTTCAATGGAAATATTGACATTTGTACTATACTTATAACACTTTCCTACAGGTGAATATGAAAATTATCATGACCATGAAATTGTAAATAAGTTTAAACACAGTTCTACTGTGACTAATTACTTAGTCACCGAAGACGAAGTTATACTGAACCTAATTATCTTCTAATAATTTTTCCTTTAAAGATTCTAATCTAAATTGCAACTAATAATAATCATAACCAATAAAATAATCCTAGTCATAAATACAACCGACCCTGTTCTTAAACTATCCTTATTTTAAACTTTCCTGATTTTACCTATCCTGGTCTTAACTATCCTGGTTTTGTCTATCCTGATCACGCTATTCTGGTTTTGCCTATCCTGGTCACGCTATTCTAGTGTTGACTATCCTGGTCACGTTATTCTGGTTTCGACTATCCTGGTCACGCTATTCTAGTTTTGTCAATCCTGGTCACGGCACCAATTGTAACTCCCCCCCCCTTTCTCTTTCCTCTCTCTCCTTCCCCTCTCCCTCTTTTAAATTTTTCAAAATAAAAATAAATAAAACTAAATTAAACTTACACAAATCTTAACTAGACTAATCTTAAACTAATCGTCTCACCCTACTCTCTCCTTCTCTCTCTCCTAATAATAATAATAACGTTCAGTACAACTCCGTATAACTCCGCACCTAACTTACTCCACTCTTTACCTTACTTTATTTTACTTTATTTTGGCCCGATGATCGTCTAGTAACCCTTCGTTGTGTTCCGCGTGTAGCAACCTAAATCCTTTGAATGTTCAGTATGGCTTCGCAATCCGTCAGTAGTCAATATCAAAAGAGATAAATAATTTGAATTTAGATTTCGCTGAATTAATACCATTCGTTTTCTACCATTCCTAAATTATTATATGGCGTCCCTAAATAAACTCAACCTAATATTCTCGTTCCGTTCTACCTCTCATCAAATCCGTATTATCTAAATATCTGACAAAGTAGATCTTAATCCTAGCCCTTCGTTGTCCCATATATAACCTTTCATTCAAAATTATAAATTAATAATCGTCAACCTTCCATCAACTTTTCATCAACCTTACATTTTTCGTAACTCATCAACCTTTCGCTCGACCTTATAGTTTTGTAATTATCACGAGAGTCTATGATTAAAACTTTCATTCTGAATCTACGATCATGACAGCGGCTATGACTTAGAGCCCCGCCCCGCCCTAAGTTGTGAATTTCGTCGGACCAGACTTGGATATTCTCCACCGCTTGTCGGGATTAAGTACCGCCTCGCAGTTACGAAATCTCGACGGAAAGTATTTACTTTCATTTAATTTACTATGTTTGTCTATCTGTGGTCTTCCATCAAATTTCAATTCATCGTTCTATTATCCGTCACTCTCACAGGACAAATGACACTGACAGCAGCTAACATCGCTCCATGACAATAAGCTTACTTGTCAAAGTCACCCGTCCGTACTCATTTAAACAGATGTGAAATCTTTATGTTACCGCTAGGAAATACCGTGAAACTCGCCTATTACTATAATAAGTCTAGTATATCTAAGCAAGGGAACTTCATAAAGAGGGACTTCTTTTCTTTTATCTAAAGAGTATTCACGGTTCGATCTCATTCATACCCGGTTCGTAAACAATCTCACAACCTCCATTCATGATTCAACGAGGATGAAGGGTTATCAGCGGACATAACCCCCGCCATGGTCGAATTTCCATCCTTCTTATCTAGTTCATGCGGTTCCTCAATCCCACTTACTTACTTTAGCAAAAGGGAAAGAGGCCCCAATATTTAGAGATCTAAAATCTCGTTAAACCTATCCTAGCTCTACCTACTAGGAGCAATTACATAATACATTAGGCTTTATTTACCCATCTGTACATACGCCTAGCTTATTTAGCTTAATATGGGACTATTGTCCAGGTTTCTATTTGTAGAATTATATTATGTGGCAAGAGGTCATATTTTTCCCCCGGTGTAATAATACTGGTTTTATTTAGTTAGTATTTCAGAAGCATTGTTCTAAGGTTTAAGGATATTTTTCCTTTAGGTGTAGGTAACAACAATTATTTATTGTTTCAGGTTATTTCTCATTGGAAAACCTAGGAATTGTTTTAATTCCAGAAAGTGACAGTTCGTCTAGATAATTCTGTAACACTAAGATTTCTAGTGTGGAGTTGTAGTTACTTTCCATATCTATTCATGGAAGAGTTCAACGATGGAACGATTCAAGTCAGAGGTAGGTCCCAGTTAGTGACTTTCGAAGAGCCTTATGGAGAATCTCACTCCTTTTTAGTCATAAGAAAATCCAGGGAAGGTAATAGGTCATTGCCCATAAGTAGTCAATCTAACAGAGACGAACTCATTCATATTTGTCGTTCGTTGTTTCTTGTAATTAATGTTAAGGACAGAATTATTCCTTTCGAACCATTTTTCTGGTGTAGTACTAGTTTTATTTAAATAGTATGTTAAGAAGCCTTGTTCTAAGGTTTGATGGTAGTTTCCATTAAGTATAATGTCAATTCTTTGTTGATTTCAGGTTATCTCTCTATCGGAGGATTTTTAGAAAGTTCTTCTAGATAATTCTGTAACACTAAGAATTCTAGTGCCATAGTTAATACCATATCTATTGCATGGAAGGATTCAACATTGGAGCGATTCAAGTTGAAAGTAAGCCTCAGTTAGTGACTTTCGAAGAGCCTTATGGAGAATCTCACTCTTTTTTAGTCATAAGAAAATCCAGGGAAGGTAATAGGTCATTGCCCATAAGTAGCCAATCCAAAAGAGACAAACTTAGTCATATCTGTCGTCCATTGCCTTTGTGCAATTAATTAATCTTAAAATCAGAATTATTCTTTCCGAACCAAGCCTAAGTTAAATTATAGTTAATTTATCCAGATATTTACTATATTTATAAGCAGGTTACGTTTAACCTTGTAGTTTCATTCAGTAGTCCTAACTTATTGTGATTTAATTGATTCCTTTATCAGTTATGTTTAGTTTTCATCGTTCATTTTCTTTCCGTCACAAATTATATTAATTTCTTATTTGTTTTCCCAGATGTTTTCTTTATGAGTATGTAAAGTTATATTTAGGCTCTATAGCATTGTTATGATGGATAATAAAATGATTGAACCGTATTACAACTTCTTTCATTCAAAGTAGGTACATATGTAATGATTAGTCTTATCAATTTGATTGCCGGATGTAACATTGTTTAGATGTTTGCTTGTTCATGTTTGAATAACTCTGTAAATCTATCACAATATAGTCTGTAGTATTACAATTGATTCCCAAGGAAGTTTATGTTTCACCAGTTCATTTCTTTGTCATAGTATTAAACTTTTAATGTCCCCGAGTGCTTGTTTTACATTTGTATTGATTTTATGTAGTTTCCTATAGTTTAAGATGACCCTGTCCTACAGTATGAATTCCTTCCTGTCAGAAGAACCCTAGGCTAAAGGTGTGTGTGTGTGTGTGTGTGTGTGTGTGCCTACCTGTCAACTTCTCAGGACTGTCCGGAGTCCACATTTAACTTTACCTATCGAAATTGGTGTCTGTGCGTTCGTTTGTATGTTGTATGTTATGTGTGTGTGGCCCTAAGCTCTTATAAACTAGCTAGCTCATAGGGACTTACGAACTTCCTATGGCTAGTAACCCCTATTGTTAACACTATAGACTAGCTCATAGGTACTTACGAACCTCCTATGGCTAGTGACCCCTGTTGTTAATTATTATGAGCCTATGCCTACTTACCCTAGGTTTCTTATGAACTAAAACCTGTCTAGCTTCTAATAAATAGTGTGTGTACCTAACAGAAGCAAGCCTGATTGCGACAACTTCGGAGTCGTGACAATCAGATTTTCCAAGTTAATTGTGCATGGAGAAATCCCACAGGGAAGTTCCAAGAATGTCCTTTTCTAACTAGCTATCTAAAGTCCGGAGGCACCGGGAGTTTTGCTTATTTCTAAGCCCTAGGCCGCCCTAAGATTTCCAAACGGCAACCTATCGTCAGTCGTCAGTTTGTCGCCCCGTCATGTCATGCTGGGAAGGGAGTTTATGTCGTTGGAAATCGCCCTGACGGTAATAACACCGTGTGCGTGCGGGGACCATTCAAATCGACTTTATGTACAGGAAGAGATATCTTCGTCACTGTCTAGAGGAATCACCCCGCCCGTACACAAAATACGATCGAAATGGGTGGTCAGGCGCTTCTAGCCACCCATGCCGGAAGACGCCCCTGAGGTCACCACATTCCTCAGGCTATCAGCTAAACTCTTGGCAAGCACCGTTTCAATTCGCCAACCTACGCGCCCTACCAGTGTCAACAAGAATCAGAACATTCGCAGTTTGACTCAAGCTAACACAGGCCCTAGTATCACTTCCTATCTCCCCAGAACCGCTTTTAAGGATCACTAAATCCCCTTTGGAAGAGACCTAGCGATCCGTAAAACATATTCCTACGCGCTTTTCACTACTTCGCCATTTTGGTTTTCTCACTTTCCTAAGCACCTCCGTTCTCTTCGCAAATTCGCAAGCCCAGCCCCGACTCTCGCGCCTCTCTTCTCTCCCGCTCTAAATCTTTCGTCTCCCTCTAAGCTCCTCATTGGCAAAATTTATTGTAGTGTTATTGGCCCATACCTTCTAAATCTACCATCATGTCGAAGTCCTTTTCGTACTTTTAAGCTATTCCCTTTGGATGTCATCATTATTAATTATTTAATTGATTTGTTTTCCATTTCCGCCTTATCATAGATACGACTTGACCTTTTAATCTCTTACCATAGAGTTTCTACCTTTGCAATAATTAGCTTTTTTTTTCGATCGAATGCAATATTAATGTGTAGCCAAAATCTCACTAATCTGTCAATGCAAATCTCAGTATTCTGCCAAAAATTGATAAATGTGTATTTTTATTTTGTGAAATGTAGCGAGTCCAATTCGGGACCGTTACAGCCAACCCCCAAAATATTCGCAGGTGTATTTATTTAAATCACCGAAGTAATATTTTTCCCTCTCTAAAATTACAACAGTAATTATTTCACAAACATAAGAATACCAAACAACCCCCATTTTTCCATTCTTTTATTCAGTCAAAATCGATAAATGTGTAACCCTCATCTTGTAAAATGTGGCGAGTCCAAGTTGGGACCGTTACAGCCAACCCCCAAAATATTCGCAGGTGTATTTATTTAAATCGCCGAAGTAATATTTTCCTCTCCGGAATTACAGCAGTACCAGTTTTACAAACATAAGAATACTAAAAGGCCCCCTTACTTATTATTCATTCTAATTTGCTCGTATTTGACTTCAATCGTGTGTGTGTGTGTGTGTGTGTGTATAAATTGTAACAAGTACAATTGTGTATATGATAAATAGATAAATAAGTGTGTGTGTTTTTAAACTGTATACTAAAACTTTATTATTAGAACCAGTACGTGAACATTCCCTGCATTGAACATCCCCAAAAATCGCTCTCATCACCTGGACATCCCAAAGCCCAGAAGAAAAGACGGTTGTGAGGCGTCTCTATCCTAATGATATTATGTAAGCGCTTATCCCCCAATCTACTTATTTTTCGATATAAGAGATACATACTTACATTACCCCTCTAAACTCGGACATGCCGTGCGCGGCTTAAGGTACATAAATTGTCGATGTTCGCAACTTTCCAGTTCACTCCCGAATTCTTGATAGTAAAGCTTATGATTCAGAGCATGTGTAGTGTGCCTTGGTCTTAGCCCCGGGACTAACGTGTGGAGTGGATTCTTTATGAAATCGGCTTATACCGATGATTTTTATCAGCTGATCTAACCTAACACCAAATTCTCCTTCATAAAGAAACGTTGTAAGTGTAGTGTGTCGATTTGAAGTCAAATCGTGACAAACCGTCTTAAACCCAGGTCGATGGTTTACTAAAGTCCTTCATTCGACTAAAATCCTTTTCATAAATCTCTCAGCAACCCCCCTTCCAAACAGCTTTCATTTTCAAAATAATTGCACACCTTTCAGAACGTAAACTCTCATCGGTTTTCACGCTACTCAAGCAAAGCACCAAACCCGCACGGATTATAAGACACGAATTATGAATTTATTTCAACAATGTAAAACAACCCCCCGAATTTAAATTTATGCAATAGTATTCTATTATGTTTGTTTCGTTTTATTACCGTTACCATTACCTCCTTTCATTTACCTTTACCTTTCTTAGTTACCTTTACCATTTTACCTTTTATCTTTCTCAGTTACCGTTACCTTTTTCAATTACCAATTTTTTCCAAATAAAACTAGATATATATAATTTTTTTTTTGTTTTTATGATTATTTCATATTATTTTCTTACAGAGTTCTTTCAAACAATATTTCAACATCAACCTATCACGTCCCACTGCTGGGCACGGGCCCCTCCCCTCACGATGCTTTCCCTCACCGAAAAGCGAGCGACAACCACGCCCATACGTTCCACAGAAACACACCGGCACGTGCCCGCACTGGGATTCGAACCCACGACCCTCCGACTGAAAGGCGGACGCTCTCCCATTAGGCTACCACCGCTTCCATCTTATTAAATCTTATTTACCATCAGCTCTTATGATCCCTTTCTATATCTATTACAATCATTATATTTTTAAACAATATCCATTAGAACATTATTAATAAGTTATTAAAAGTCTGCTTTACAATCTTCTATTCCATTTTACATTTATGTTTCTTCTCTTTATGTTTATATTCCTTCTTCATTATAACAAATTTTTGTAAAAATTTATATTTCCTGCAACAGTTAATTTAGATAAGTTAACACCAAATCGTATTTATAGATGGTGACAACCCCCCGACATTTCCCCTCTGGTGAATCTAATAATTTTTATAATTTTTTTTTTCTAGTCGCTGCCTATTTTTCTTACTAAGATTTGTGTATTCTATGATTTAGCCTTTTCCCTAATTATTTATTATATTATGGTATATATTAAGTTTATCTATTATGTTACTATGTATTTAAGTTTTGTTTTGTGTATAATATGTATCTATTTATTTATTTATGTTAATCTACGTATATAAAGAAAGCCACCGTCCGATGTCCTATTTACTCCTCTCCATGCATGGTTGTCTGGAAGGGATCGCTCTGAGCGATAAGACCGCCCATTGTGACACTAATTGTAAAATTTGTTTTGTTCTAGTTTTAATTTTTCTTTGTTCTGCGGTGCTTCAATAAAGAGTTTATCTATCTATCTATCTATTTATTCTATAATAATATATTTATCTCCATAAACATCAACCACCTTCAAGATTACAATGCCATACCGAACACCATCCTATTTCACGGCAACAATTGTGACTAATTACTTAGTCACCGAAGACGAAGTTATACTGAACCTAATTATCTTCTAATAATTTTTCCTTTAAAGATTCTAATCTAAATTGCAACTAATAATAATCATAACCAATAAAATAATCCTAGTCATAAATACAACCGACCCTGTTCTTAAACTATCCTTATTTTAAACTTTCCTGATTTTACCTATCCTGGTCTTAACTATCCTGGTTTTGTCTATCCTGATCACGCTATTCTGGTTTTGCCTATCCTGGTCACGCTATTCTAGTGTTGACTATCCTGGTCACGTTATTCTGGTTTCGACTATCCTGGTCACGCTATTCTAGTTTTGTCAATCCTGGTCACGGCACCAATTGTAACTCCCCCCCCCTTTCTCTTTCCTCTCTCTCCTTCCCCTCTCCCTCTTTTAAATTTTTCAGAATAAAAATAAATAAAACTAAATTAAACTTACACAAATCTTAACTAGACTAATCTTAAACTAATCGTCTCACCCTACTCTCTCCTTCTCTCTCTCCTAATAATAATAATAACGTTCAGTACAACTCCGTATAACTCCGCACCTAACTTACTCCACTCTTTACCTTACTTTATTTTACTTTATTTTGGCCCGATGATCGTCTAGTAACCCTTCGTTGTGTTCCGCGTGTAGCAACCTAAATCCTTTGAATGTTCAGTATGGCTTCGCAATCCGTCAGTAGTCAATATCAAAAGAGATAAATAATTTGAATTTAGATTTCGCTGAATTAATACCATTCGTTTTCTACCATTCCTAAATTATTATATGGCGTCCCTAAATAAACTCAACCTAATATTCTCGTTCCGTTCTACCTCTCATCAAATCCGTATTATCTAAATATCTGACAAAGTAGATCTTAATCCTAGCCCTTCGTTGTCCCATATATAACCTTTCATTCAAAATTATAAATTAATAATCGTCAACCTTCCATCAACTTTTCATCAACCTTACATTTTTCGTAACTCATCAACCTTTCGCTCGACCTTATAGTTTTGTAATTATCACGAGAGTCTATGATTAAAACTTTCATTCTGAATCTACGATCATGACAGCGGCTATGACTTAGAGCCCCGCCCCGCCCTAAGTTGTGAATTTCGTCGGACCAGACTTGGATATTCTCCACCGCTTGTCGGGATTAAGTACCGCCTCGCAGTTACGAAATCTCGACGGAAAGTATTTACTTTCATTTAATTTACTATGTTTGTCTATCTGTGGTCTTCCATCAAATTTCAATTCATCGTTCTATTATCCGTCACTCTCACAGGACAAATGACACTGACAGCAGCTAACATCGCTCCATGACAATAAGCTTACTTGTCAAAGTCACCCGTCCGTACTCATTTAAACAGATGTGAAATCTTTATGTTACCGCTAGGAAATACCGTGAAACTCGCCTATTACTATAATAAGTCTAGTATATCTAAGCAAGGGAACTTCATAAAGAGGGACTTCTTTTCTTTTATCTAAAGAGTATTCACGGTTCGATCTCATTCATACCCGGTTCGTAAACAATCTCACAACCTCCATTCATGATTCAACGAGGATGAAGGGTTATCAGCGGACATAACCCCCGCCATGGTCGAATTTCCATCCTTCTTATCTAGTTCATGCGGTTCCTCAATCCCACTTACTTACTTTAGCAAAAGGGAAAGAGGCCCCAATATTTAGAGATCTAAAATCTCGTTAAACCTATCCTAGCTCTACCTACTAGGAGCAATTACATAATACATTAGGCTTTATTTACCCATCTGTACATACGCCTAGCTTATTTAGCTTAATATGGGACTATTGTCCAGGTTTCTATTTGTAGAATTATATTATGTGGCAAGAGGTCATATTTTTCCCCCGGTGTAATAATACTGGTTTTATTTAGTTAGTATTTCAGAAGCATTGTTCTAAGGTTTAAGGATATTTTTCCTTTAGGTGTAGGTAACAACAATTATTTATTGTTTCAGGTTATTTCTCATTGGAAAACCTAGGAATTGTTTTAATTCCAGAAAGTGACAGTTCGTCTAGATAATTCTGTAACACTAAGATTTCTAGTGTGGAGTTGTAGTTACTTTCCATATCTATTCATGGAAGAGTTCAACGATGGAACGATTCAAGTCAGAGGTAGGTCCCAGTTAGTGACTTTCGAAGAGCCTTATGGAGAATCTCACTCCTTTTTAGTCATAAGAAAATCCAGGGAAGGTAATAGGTCATTGCCCATAAGTAGTCAATCTAACAGAGACGAACTCATTCATATTTGTCGTTCGTTGTTTCTTGTAATTAATGTTAAGGACAGAATTATTCCTTTCGAACCATTTTTCTGGTGTAGTACTAGTTTTATTTAAATAGTATGTTAAGAAGCCTTGTTCTAAGGTTTGATGGTAGTTTCCATTAAGTATAATGTCAATTCTTTGTTGATTTCAGGTTATCTCTCTATCGGAGGATTTTTAGAAAGTTCTTCTAGATAATTCTGTAACACTAAGAATTCTAGTGCCATAGTTAATACCATATCTATTGCATGGAAGGATTCAACATTGGAGCGATTCAAGTTGAAAGTAAGCCTCAGTTAGTGACTTTCGAAGAGCCTTATGGAGAATCTCACTCTTTTTTAGTCATAAGAAAATCCAGGGAAGGTAATAGGTCATTGCCCATAAGTAGCCAATCCAAAAGAGACAAACTTAGTCATATCTGTCGTCCATTGCCTTTGTGCAATTAATTAATCTTAAAATCAGAATTATTCTTTCCGAACCAAGCCTAAGTTAAATTATAGTTAATTTATCCAGATATTTACTATATTTATAAGCAGGTTACGTTTAACCTTGTAGTTTCATTCAGTAGTCCTAACTTATTGTGATTTAATTGATTCCTTTATCAGTTATGTTTAGTTTTCATCGTTCATTTTCTTTCCGTCACAAATTATATTAATTTCTTATTTGTTTTCCCAGATGTTTTCTTTATGAGTATGTAAAGTTATATTTAGGCTCTATAGCATTGTTATGATGGATAATAAAATGATTGAACCGTATTACAACTTCTTTCATTCAAAGTAGGTACATATGTAATGATTAGTCTTATCAATTTGATTGCCGGATGTAACATTGTTTAGATGTTTGCTTGTTCATGTTTGAATAACTCTGTAAATCTATCACAATATAGTCTGTAGTATTACAATTGATTCCCAAGGAAGTTTATGTTTCACCAGTTCATTTCTTTGTCATAGTATTAAACTTTTAATGTCCCCGAGTGCTTGTTTTACATTTGTATTGATTTTATGTAGTTTCCTATAGTTTAAGATGACCCTGTCCTACAGTATGAATTCCTTCCTGTCAGAAGAACCCTAGGCTAAAGGTGTGTGTGTGTGTGTGTGTGTGTGTGTGCCTACCTGTCAACTTCTCAGGACTGTCCGGAGTCCACATTTAACTTTACCTATCGAAATTGGTGTCTGTGCGTTCGTTTGTATGTTGTATGTTATGTGTGTGTGGCCCTAAGCTCTTATAAACTAGCTAGCTCATAGGGACTTACGAACTTCCTATGGCTAGTAACCCCTATTGTTAACACTATAGACTAGCTCATAGGTACTTACGAACCTCCTATGGCTAGTGACCCCTGTTGTTAATTATTATGAGCCTATGCCTACTTACCCTAGGTTTCTTATGAACTAAAACCTGTCTAGCTTCTAATAAATAGTGTGTGTACCTAACAGAAGCAAGCCTGATTGCGACAACTTCGGAGTCGTGACAATCAGATTTTCCAAGTTAATTGTGCATGGAGAAATCCCACAGGGAAGTTCCAAGAATGTCCTTTTCTAACTAGCTATCTAAAGTCCGGAGGCACCGGGAGTTTTGCTTATTTCTAAGCCCTAGGCCGCCCTAAGATTTCCAAACGGCAACCTATCGTCAGTCGTCAGTTTGTCGCCCCGTCATGTCATGCTGGGAAGGGAGTTTATGTCGTTGGAAATCGCCCTGACGGTAATAACACCGTGTGCGTGCGGGGACCATTCAAATCGACTTTATGTACAGGAAGAGATATCTTCGTCACTGTCTAGAGGAATCACCCCGCCCGTACACAAAATACGATCGAAATGGGTGGTCAGGCGCTTCTAGCCACCCATGCCGGAAGACGCCCCTGAGGTCACCACATTCCTCAGGCTATCAGCTAAACTCTTGGCAAGCACCGTTTCAATTCGCCAACCTACGCGCCCTACCAGTGTCAACAAGAATCAGAACATTCGCAGTTTGACTCAAGCTAACACAGGCCCTAGTATCACTTCCTATCTCCCCAGAACCGCTTTTAAGGATCACTAAATCCCCTTTGGAAGAGACCTAGCGATCCGTAAAACATATTCCTACGCGCTTTTCACTACTTCGCCATTTTGGTTTTCTCACTTTCCTAAGCACCTCCGTTCTCTTCGCAAATTCGCAAGCCCAGCCCCGACTCTCGCGCCTCTCTTCTCTCCCGCTCTAAATCTTTCGTCTCCCTCTAAGCTCCTCATTGGCAAAATTTATTGTAGTGTTATTGGCCCATACCTTCTAAATCTACCATCATGTCGAAGTCCTTTTCGTACTTTTAAGCTATTCCCTTTGGATGTCATCATTATTAATTATTTAATTGATTTGTTTTCCATTTCCGCCTTATCATAGATACGACTTGACCTTTTAATCTCTTACCATAGAGTTTCTACCTTTGCAATAATTAGCTTTTTTTTTCGATCGAATGCAATATTAATGTGTAGCCAAAATCTCACTAATCTGTCAATGCAAATCTCAGTATTCTGCCAAAAATTGATAAATGTGTATTTTTATTTTGTGAAATGTAGCGAGTCCAATTCGGGACCGTTACAGCCAACCCCCAAAATATTCGCAGGTGTATTTATTTAAATCACCGAAGTAATATTTTTCCCTCTCTAAAATTACAACAGTAATTATTTCACAAACATAAGAATACCAAACAACCCCCATTTTTCCATTCTTTTATTCAGTCAAAATCGATAAATGTGTAACCCTCATCTTGTAAAATGTGGCGAGTCCAAGTTGGGACCGTTACAGCCAACCCCCAAAATATTCGCAGGTGTATTTATTTAAATCGCCGAAGTAATATTTTCCTCTCCGGAATTACAGCAGTACCAGTTTTACAAACATAAGAATACTAAAAGGCCCCCTTACTTATTATTCATTCTAATTTGCTCGTATTTGACTTCAATCGTGTGTGTGTGTGTGTGTGTGTGTATAAATTGTAACAAGTACAATTGTGTATATGATAAATAGATAAATAAGTGTGTGTGTTTTTAAACTGTATACTAAAACTTTATTATTAGAACCAGTACGTGAACATTCCCTGCATTGAACATCCCCAAAAATCGCTCTCATCACCTGGACATCCCAAAGCCCAGAAGAAAAGACGGTTGTGAGGCGTCTCTATCCTAATGATATTATGTAAGCGCTTATCCCCCAATCTACTTATTTTTCGATATAAGAGATACATACTTACATTACCCCTCTAAACTCGGACATGCCGTGCGCGGCTTAAGGTACATAAATTGTCGATGTTCGCAACTTTCCAGTTCACTCCCGAATTCTTGATAGTAAAGCTTATGATTCAGAGCATGTGTAGTGTGCCTTGGTCTTAGCCCCGGGACTAACGTGTGGAGTGGATTCTTTATGAAATCGGCTTATACCGATGATTTTTATCAGCTGATCTAACCTAACACCAAATTCTCCTTCATAAAGAAACGTTGTAAGTGTAGTGTGTCGATTTGAAGTCAAATCGTGACAAACCGTCTTAAACCCAGGTCGATGGTTTACTAAAGTCCTTCATTCGACTAAAATCCTTTTCATAAATCTCTCAGCAACCCCCCTTCCAAACAGCTTTCATTTTCAAAATAATTGCACACCTTTCAGAACGTAAACTCTCATCGGTTTTCACGCTACTCAAGCAAAGCACCAAACCCGCACGGATTATAAGACACGAATTATGAATTTATTTCAACAATGTAAAACAACCCCCCGAATTTAAATTTATGCAATAGTATTCTATTATGTTTGTTTCGTTTTATTACCGTTACCATTACCTCCTTTCATTTACCTTTACCTTTCTTAGTTACCTTTACCATTTTACCTTTTATCTTTCTCAGTTACCGTTACCTTTTTCAATTACCAATTTTTTCCAAATAAAACTAGATATATATAATTTTTTTTTTGTTTTTATGATTATTTCATATTATTTTCTTACAGAGTTCTTTCAAACAATATTTCAACATCAACCTATCACGTCCCACTGCTGGGCACGGGCCCCTCCCCTCACGATGCTTTCCCTCACCGAAAAGCGAGCGACAACCACGCCCATACGTTCCACAGAAACACACCGGCACGTGCCCGCACTGGGATTCGAACCCACGACCCTCCGACTGAAAGGCGGACGCTCTCCCATTAGGCTACCACCGCTTCCATCTTATTAAATCTTATTTACCATCAGCTCTTATGATCCCTTTCTATATCTATTACAATCATTATATTTTTAAACAATATCCATTAGAACATTATTAATAAGTTATTAAAAGTCTGCTTTACAATCTTCTATTCCATTTTACATTTATGTTTCTTCTCTTTATGTTTATATTCCTTCTTCATTATAACAAATTTTTGTAAAAATTTATATTTCCTGCAACAGTTAATTTAGATAAGTTAACACCAAATCGTATTTATAGATGGTGACAACCCCCCGACATTTCCCCTCTGGTGAATCTAATAATTTTTATAATTTTTTTTTTCTAGTCGCTGCCTATTTTTCTTACTAAGATTTGTGTATTCTATGATTTAGCCTTTTCCCTAATTATTTATTATATTATGGTATATATTAAGTTTATCTATTATGTTACTATGTATTTAAGTTTTGTTTTGTGTATAATATGTATCTATTTATTTATTTATGTTAATCTACGTATATAAAGAAAGCCACCGTCCGATGTCCTATTTACTCCTCTCCATGCATGGTTGTCTGGAAGGGATCGCTCTGAGCGATAAGACCGCCCATTGTGACACTAATTGTAAAATTTGTTTTGTTCTAGTTTTAATTTTTCTTTGTTCTGCGGTGCTTCAATAAAGAGTTTATCTATCTATCTATCTATTTATTCTATAATAATATATTTATCTCCATAAACATCAACCACCTTCAAGATTACAATGCCATACCGAACACCATCCTATTTCACGGCAACAATTGTGACTAATTACTTAGTCACCGAAGACGAAGTTATACTGAACCTAATTATCTTCTAATAATTTTTCCTTTAAAGATTCTAATCTAAATTGCAACTAATAATAATCATAACCAATAAAATAATCCTAGTCATAAATACAACCGACCCTGTTCTTAAACTATCCTTATTTTAAACTTTCCTGATTTTACCTATCCTGGTCTTAACTATCCTGGTTTTGTCTATCCTGATCACGCTATTCTGGTTTTGCCTATCCTGGTCACGCTATTCTAGTGTTGACTATCCTGGTCACGTTATTCTGGTTTCGACTATCCTGGTCACGCTATTCTAGTTTTGTCAATCCTGGTCACGGCACCAATTGTAACTCCCCCCCCCTTTCTCTTTCCTCTCTCTCCTTCCCCTCTCCCTCTTTTAAATTTTTCAGAATAAAAATAAATAAAACTAAATTAAACTTACACAAATCTTAACTAGACTAATCTTAAACTAATCGTCTCACCCTACTCTCTCCTTCTCTCTCTCCTAATAATAATAATAACGTTCAGTACAACTCCGTATAACTCCGCACCTAACTTACTCCACTCTTTACCTTACTTTATTTTACTTTATTTTGGCCCGATGATCGTCTAGTAACCCTTCGTTGTGTTCCGCGTGTAGCAACCTAAATCCTTTGAATGTTCAGTATGGCTTCGCAATCCGTCAGTAGTCAATATCAAAAGAGATAAATAATTTGAATTTAGATTTCGCTGAATTAATACCATTCGTTTTCTACCATTCCTAAATTATTATATGGCGTCCCTAAATAAACTCAACCTAATATTCTCGTTCCGTTCTACCTCTCATCAAATCCGTATTATCTAAATATCTGACAAAGTAGATCTTAATCCTAGCCCTTCGTTGTCCCATATATAACCTTTCATTCAAAATTATAAATTAATAATCGTCAACCTTCCATCAACTTTTCATCAACCTTACATTTTTCGTAACTCATCAACCTTTCGCTCGACCTTATAGTTTTGTAATTATCACGAGAGTCTATGATTAAAACTTTCATTCTGAATCTACGATCATGACAGCGGCTATGACTTAGAGCCCCGCCCCGCCCTAAGTTGTGAATTTCGTCGGACCAGACTTGGATATTCTCCACCGCTTGTCGGGATTAAGTACCGCCTCGCAGTTACGAAATCTCGACGGAAAGTATTTACTTTCATTTAATTTACTATGTTTGTCTATCTGTGGTCTTCCATCAAATTTCAATTCATCGTTCTATTATCCGTCACTCTCACAGGACAAATGACACTGACAGCAGCTAACATCGCTCCATGACAATAAGCTTACTTGTCAAAGTCACCCGTCCGTACTCATTTAAACAGATGTGAAATCTTTATGTTACCGCTAGGAAATACCGTGAAACTCGCCTATTACTATAATAAGTCTAGTATATCTAAGCAAGGGAACTTCATAAAGAGGGACTTCTTTTCTTTTATCTAAAGAGTATTCACGGTTCGATCTCATTCATACCCGGTTCGTAAACAATCTCACAACCTCCATTCATGATTCAACGAGGATGAAGGGTTATCAGCGGACATAACCCCCGCCATGGTCGAATTTCCATCCTTCTTATCTAGTTCATGCGGTTCCTCAATCCCACTTACTTACTTTAGCAAAAGGGAAAGAGGCCCCAATATTTAGAGATCTAAAATCTCGTTAAACCTATCCTAGCTCTACCTACTAGGAGCAATTACATAATACATTAGGCTTTATTTACCCATCTGTACATACGCCTAGCTTATTTAGCTTAATATGGGACTATTGTCCAGGTTTCTATTTGTAGAATTATATTATGTGGCAAGAGGTCATATTTTTCCCCCGGTGTAATAATACTGGTTTTATTTAGTTAGTATTTCAGAAGCATTGTTCTAAGGTTTAAGGATATTTTTCCTTTAGGTGTAGGTAACAACAATTATTTATTGTTTCAGGTTATTTCTCATTGGAAAACCTAGGAATTGTTTTAATTCCAGAAAGTGACAGTTCGTCTAGATAATTCTGTAACACTAAGATTTCTAGTGTGGAGTTGTAGTTACTTTCCATATCTATTCATGGAAGAGTTCAACGATGGAACGATTCAAGTCAGAGGTAGGTCCCAGTTAGTGACTTTCGAAGAGCCTTATGGAGAATCTCACTCCTTTTTAGTCATAAGAAAATCCAGGGAAGGTAATAGGTCATTGCCCATAAGTAGTCAATCTAACAGAGACGAACTCATTCATATTTGTCGTTCGTTGTTTCTTGTAATTAATGTTAAGGACAGAATTATTCCTTTCGAACCATTTTTCTGGTGTAGTACTAGTTTTATTTAAATAGTATGTTAAGAAGCCTTGTTCTAAGGTTTGATGGTAGTTTCCATTAAGTATAATGTCAATTCTTTGTTGATTTCAGGTTATCTCTCTATCGGAGGATTTTTAGAAAGTTCTTCTAGATAATTCTGTAACACTAAGAATTCTAGTGCCATAGTTAATACCATATCTATTGCATGGAAGGATTCAACATTGGAGCGATTCAAGTTGAAAGTAAGCCTCAGTTAGTGACTTTCGAAGAGCCTTATGGAGAATCTCACTCTTTTTTAGTCATAAGAAAATCCAGGGAAGGTAATAGGTCATTGCCCATAAGTAGCCAATCCAAAAGAGACAAACTTAGTCATATCTGTCGTCCATTGCCTTTGTGCAATTAATTAATCTTAAAATCAGAATTATTCTTTCCGAACCAAGCCTAAGTTAAATTATAGTTAATTTATCCAGATATTTACTATATTTATAAGCAGGTTACGTTTAACCTTGTAGTTTCATTCAGTAGTCCTAACTTATTGTGATTTAATTGATTCCTTTATCAGTTATGTTTAGTTTTCATCGTTCATTTTCTTTCCGTCACAAATTATATTAATTTCTTATTTGTTTTCCCAGATGTTTTCTTTATGAGTATGTAAAGTTATATTTAGGCTCTATAGCATTGTTATGATGGATAATAAAATGATTGAACCGTATTACAACTTCTTTCATTCAAAGTAGGTACATATGTAATGATTAGTCTTATCAATTTGATTGCCGGATGTAACATTGTTTAGATGTTTGCTTGTTCATGTTTGAATAACTCTGTAAATCTATCACAATATAGTCTGTAGTATTACAATTGATTCCCAAGGAAGTTTATGTTTCACCAGTTCATTTCTTTGTCATAGTATTAAACTTTTAATGTCCCCGAGTGCTTGTTTTACATTTGTATTGATTTTATGTAGTTTCCTATAGTTTAAGATGACCCTGTCCTACAGTATGAATTCCTTCCTGTCAGAAGATCCCTAGGCTAAAGGTGTGTGTGTGTGTGTGTGTGTGTGTGTGCCTACCTGTCAACTTCTCAGGACTGTCCGGAGTCCACATTTAACTTTACCTATCGAAATTGGTGTCTGTGCGTTCGTTTGTATGTTGTATGTTATGTGTGTGTGGCCCTAAGCTCTTATAAACTAGCTAGCTCATAGGGACTTACGAACTTCCTATGGCTAGTAACCCCTATTGTTAACACTATAGACTAGCTCATAGGTACTTACGAACCTCCTATGGCTAGTGACCCCTGTTGTTAATTATTATGAGCCTATGCCTACTTACCCTAGGTTTCTTATGAACTAAAACCTGTCTAGCTTCTAATAAATAGTGTGTGTACCTAACAGAAGCAAGCCTGATTGCGACAACTTCGGAGTCGTGACAATCAGATTTTCCAAGTTAATTGTGCATGGAGAAATCCCACAGGGAAGTTCCAAGAATGTCCTTTTCTAACTAGCTATCTAAAGTCCGGAGGCACCGGGAGTTTTGCTTATTTCTAAGCCCTAGGCCGCCCTAAGATTTCCAAACGGCAACCTATCGTCAGTCGTCAGTTTGTCGCCCCGTCATGTCATGCTGGGAAGGGAGTTTATGTCGTTGGAAATCGCCCTGACGGTAATAACACCGTGTGCGTGCGGGGACCATTCAAATCGACTTTATGTACAGGAAGAGATATCTTCGTCACTGTCTAGAGGAATCACCCCGCCCGTACACAAAATACGATCGAAATGGGTGGTCAGGCGCTTCTAGCCACCCATGCCGGAAGACGCCCCTGAGGTCACCACATTCCTCAGGCTATCAGCTAAACTCTTGGCAAGCACCGTTTCAATTCGCCAACCTACGCGCCCTACCAGTGTCAACAAGAATCAGAACATTCGCAGTTTGACTCAAGCTAACACAGGCCCTAGTATCACTTCCTATCTCCCCAGAACCGCTTTTAAGGATCACTAAATCCCCTTTGGAAGAGACCTAGCGATCCGTAAAACATATTCCTACGCGCTTTTCACTACTTCGCCATTTTGGTTTTCTCACTTTCCTAAGCACCTCCGTTCTCTTCGCAAATTCGCAAGCCCAGCCCCGACTCTCGCGCCTCTCTTCTCTCCCGCTCTAAATCTTTCGTCTCCCTCTAAGCTCCTCATTGGCAAAATTTATTGTAGTGTTATTGGCCCATACCTTCTAAATCTACCATCATGTCGAAGTCCTTTTCGTACTTTTAAGCTATTCCCTTTGGATGTCATCATTATTAATTATTTAATTGATTTGTTTTCCATTTCCGCCTTATCATAGATACGACTTGACCTTTTAATCTCTTACCATAGAGTTTCTACCTTTGCAATAATTAGCTTTTTTTTTCGATCGAATGCAATATTAATGTGTAGCCAAAATCTCACTAATCTGTCAATGCAAATCTCAGTATTCTGCCAAAAATTGATAAATGTGTATTTTTATTTTGTGAAATGTAGCGAGTCCAATTCGGGACCGTTACACTACATGGAACCAGCAATAGTGAGTAAGATAAAATTAATGTTCACCTGGATAGCTCCAATAATGATGGTAGCGATTGGAGGATCCAGCGCAGACCCTGACGCAGTGAAGATGTCTGTCATGTAGAACAGCACCGCGTTGATGCCGCTGAGCTGCTGGAAGCTCACGAGCGCACAGGAAATGTAGAAGGCCTTGAAGTTGCCGCCGCGGAATATGTCAGCAATCTGGAAGGACCACGATCCACTATTATAACTGGGAATGCTCTAACCTCATCTTTTACTATCGGACGTCTCGACATCGAGAGTGAGACATCACCTACATAATGTAGATACGTGGAATTCGTATATTAATCGTGAGTTAGGTAAGCACCTAACCCACCTACTAAAGTACCAGCAAGATATGGAATGATTTTCCGCCCGAGGTCTCCCCCTGAATTACAGCACGCCGAACTTTAAAGTTTAAAGGGCCCTCTAGAATAAGCAACGCACCGGCAATGCCCCTGGCGTCGGAAATGTCTATAGTCGGCGGTGATCACTTCCCATATCGTAGGAACCTCATTTTATGTCCCACCAATTTTATAAGGGTACCAATTCGGAAAAACAACGTGTTCCAGTTCTAGCAAGACGTGTGGAAGTTATCTCTAATGACTCTACCCATACTTACCAGCAAGGGAAAAGAGTTTAACATACCGTAGCAGTCTTAGCCATGGCCTCGGACACATCTGATTGCATCTTGTCCAGTTCTGCCTTGACTCCCGCGACGGACTTGCCTCGGATCGTGGCCAAGCAAGCTGCGGCGGATTGAGGGTCCTCTGCAAAGGTACGAAGAAGATTTGAGTTTACGGATTTGATAGGATTATTACGGGAAAACTGGAATTATGCAGCCAGGGGTGGTTATGGCTGTGACCAAGGCCGGTCGGCAACATCTTTCTTTAACAAATAGTCTTAAACTACCCAGCTAAAGAAAGTACCGAGTGGCACTGTAACTGTTATGGGCAGGCGTGGGGCATACCACTAGGAGAATGTCCTGCTCATCTCGTTACTCCATAGTAGAGGTTTTCAGATTTCTTTTTCTCATAGACCCCTTTCAAAATTTAGCTGGTTCCGGTGGACCCCCTGCAGCCACATTTCTACCATATTCTTATTTATTGCCTACCATATATTATTTTTTGTCACACCACTGTAGACCCCTGTCGAGTCTCCCGTGGACCCCTGGGGATCCACCTGGACCACTTTCGGAACTAAGGCTCTATAGTATCGTCACTAGCACAGCCCGTATCCGCCCATTACTGAGTACGGATATCACCTCACTTTCATGAGGTATATTAGGCTATCATCTACCACGGTGGACCGGTCTGGATTGGTAGATCACGTCTCCGAAATAATCATCTGACATGTAGGTTTCCTATCGATGTTTTCCTGCACCAAAAAGCGAGTAATCGTTACGTATGTCACAAAAAAGTACCTTACCTTTAATCAAATAATACATGGGTGATTCCGGCATCCAAAAGAACGTAACGGCGAAGACTGCGACGAAGGCCACTCCCACATAAGCCACGACGCTGTAGGACACGAATGGCCCTATTCCGTAGATGAGCAGGAAACCGAGCGTGATAAACGCTTGCAGGAACGAACCTAGAGCGCCTCGCACGTCATCCTGGAAGTAACACATCATCATCATTATCAACCCATATCGTCCCACTGCTGAGCATGGGTCACCCCTCATTACTTTCGCGAGGAGGATTAGGCCATAATCCACGACGGGGGCCCGATCCAGATTGGTGGATAACATATAGGTACCTACCTCCGAAATAATTCTCGGGTAGGTTTCCTCACAATTTTTCCCTTCACCGAAAAGCGAGTGATAATTACGTACATAATGTTTTACAAGAAACACATTGGTACGTGCCCGCACTGGGATTTGAACTCATTTCCTTCTCCTTAGAAGGCGAACGTTCTCCCAGTAGGCTACCACCGCTGCGAAGGAACACGTTAGGTTTGAAATAGAAAACCATAATACCATATATACCTAAGTATATATTAGGGTGGGATTTTACTGAGGCTTAGGTTATTCTATTATGACGTAGTAACTGTGACCACGATGTGACTTGATGGAAAGCGCCGATGGCCGAAAATGAAGGACGCTTGCCTAGAAGCCCAGTTACTCTTTAAAACCCATCTGGGTTGTATTTAATAGGAAAGGCAAAGCATTTCAATCTTTTGTGGTTCATAACATAAATGTAGACGCATGGCGTTTGGTCCTTATATGTGGTAAACCACCATAAAAGGTTGTCTTATCGATCTTCGGGGTGGTAGAGTCACCAGTCACCAGTGTCTTGTTAGGGGCTATGTGGATAAAGATTTTTGACTTGGACTATGTTTGTCTGATTGTGTGTGGTAACCAAATAGTGACGCCGGAATCAGGTTTTGCAGGAATACGGAAAAACTGTTACCGTAGCAATCTCGGCGCAGTACATAGGCGAGATGGTGAACAGCATGCCCACAGCGAGACCCCAGAATATCCTCCCCGAGTAGATCATGGCGACGTTCTGCGCTGCAGCGATGAGGATCCACCCGATGAACAGCGGGATGGTGGTGGAGAGGAGACCCCACTTCCTTCCGATCTGGGAAGCCGCGAACCCGCCGAGGAACGGACCTGAATAGAATAGAATTCAGAGATTTAGCAGAAGTATATGATTAGTAAAACATTTTTTTTTTATTTGACGGAGTTATGAAATTCCAGTTTGAAGGCCACTTTTTAAAGCTAAATTATTAGGCATATGAGACTTTAGAGCCGATGTCTCAGGGTGACGAGCGCAGTGCAGTGCCGCGCAGGATTATGCAATGTTACGTTCTGTGTGGCACTGTTAACTGTTATGAGCAGGCGTAGCGCTTCCCATTAGGTGAACGGCTTGCTCGTCTCGTCACTCAGTGAAATAAAACAAAAAAAACTTTAGCAAATTCAGAGTACGCTAGCAAATTAAAAATATCTAGGACCTTTGGAAGCCATTAAACTTACAGATTGACTTGTTCTCTTTGATAAAGTCCATATTCCAGCAGTGGGGCATTGGGCTGCTGCTGGTTATGATGATGACGATGCTTACCGAATATAGCACCGACAGTAAGCAGCGAGCCGATCCATGATGACTGGTCAGAGGTGATGACGTCATCCAGAGGCGACTGCGTCACATTGTTCAGCTTTACGTTAATGGGGGAGGTCCATCCCATGGAGTAACCTGTCGAGGCGATCGCGATGTTCGCTGTGGAAAAAAAAACCGTTATAATGAATCTCTGGAAACTTTACATAATTTCGAGACACGAGAAGAGGTGCAAATATTTTTAAGCTATTGCATATTAAGCTATTGCATAGCTTCTATCGCGGGCCTTGAGCGTGGAGACCGAATCCAGAAATTCCGTAACGGAAATAACCTAACACCCCCCACTCCGACCGGCACAGCGGTGATACTTTTTAGTTTTGCCATCTATCAAAAAATAGCAGAACTTTTAATGACTTTTTGAAACATCACGCTTGTCTCTTTAGTTCTGCAAATCGCCTCTAGGTGGCATTGGTTGTATCGGCGTTACTGTGCATGCGTAAAAAAAAATACTGCATAAATAAAATAAATAAATAATTATAATTACATAAGTTGATAAAAAATGCTATGCAATAGCTTTACCGCGGCAGTCTCCGAGTGCCACGCGTCTTTTTTTTATAAAAAAAAACCTCTAACGTTCACTTTTTTCACGGTGCCTTTTTTCTTAGCCTTTCAGCCAGTGCGTTGGAGGTCTTTTAGAGGCAAAGTTGAACTTCTTTGCAGTGCGTAAGAGACCTTTCCGGCCTCACAAAACCTTTCGACACAAAACACAGAGTGAAAGAAAGCGACTGCCGCACCAGCGAGAAGTCACGTGTGGCTTATTCGACTTCATAATGCAATGAACGTGTTAATAGACATTTTGAGCAGTATTTTTAATATCGTGGCTTTTACATGTAGCTAATTAGATGTCAAATTGGCATAATTATACTATCAAGCAGTCAATTTCTTTTAATTATATGATTGCACGTGTAGCGTATTTGATTCACAGTCGTGGATTTAATTGATCGGTGTGTAAGCCAGGGGGAATCCGGAACTATTGGACAAGCGCCAAAGAACTGAATCTTGCTCCAATATGTTATTGATCTGAGCTGTCTTTTGCTTTTTTAAACCCAGCCTGAGGCCTCTGGATATTGTTAGGTTATATTAAGTGGTGGTAGAACTCACTGCTGAACCGTTTTACATTTTTTGGCTCTTTTGCGAATCTTCACACAACGTGTGTGTTTACTGTTTTCTGGCGTTATGTCGTAACTAAAATTAATCAGCTGTGCGGGCGCACACACCTGGTGTGTTAAAATTGTCAATTAATACAGCAGTGCGGGTTCCCACGCCAGGCGTGTCCGTAAAATTATAAAAACGCAGACGTGTGTGTTTACTCACACACTCGTTACACACGTTACACGTTACAGCACTCGTGTTAAACGGTCTTAGTTTCGATTATTATTAGGTATTTGTGATAGAAAATAGTAAAGTGCGTCATACATCGATTGCCCGTGATCGGATGAGGTAATTTCATGAAGATAAAAAGAGAGAGGGTTACGTTTCGTATATTACTGTAGGGGCAAGAGCGAGAGAGAGAGAGGTCCGAGCGCACATTTTATTTATCTTTTTCTCTCACAGCCAGATATACATACATAAATATAGATGGAGCTAAAGAAGTTTTACTTCAGCAGTGTGGTCTAAAGAAGTTACACTAGTTTTTTCCGATTTTATAGTTTTCCCTGACCACGACAATGAGTTCAGACTGCGTTTGATTTCGTCGCCGTGTGCGTCATAAATGGAAGGGCTTCATTTTATTGCGCGTAATATCGATGGCGCATACCTACTTAGAAGCTGCCTTTCAAGAAAGCGTGGGAGGAAGGAGGGAGGGAGTGCAAGGTATCCAGGAAATTTATGGAGTTGTTACAACCAATTCAATGTTTTTGAAGTAAAACTTCTTTACGCACGCTTGACTTGGGGAGTAAGCTGGTTAATGCGTTACGAAAAATGTGACCGGGCGACACGAACGGAAGTTAAAGTTAAAGTTAAAGTACGGAGGTAAATAAAAAAAATATAATTTAATAAATAAATGATTAATGATAAGGAATAAGGGATAAGGGATAAAAAAGAGCTAAAGAAGTTTTACTTCCATCGTGTGGCCTAAAGCACACTCATTTTTTTTTTTTATTTCATTTTTTTTTTATAATAAGTGCTTACCTAAATTTATTCAAAGAAAAACGTAGAAATGCGTAGACGTATGCAGTATTTTATTCGGTGACAAAAAATTACGAAACGCCCTAAATTCTAATTCACTGACGCAAAATACTATCCATGCAGTGAAGAAAGAATGAAAAATATTTGAAAAAAATGTTTCTTCAAGTGAACTAAGTACAATATTATGCTCTCGCTGTATTTGGGACCGTGGTCCTCGTAGTATTATGATAGATAGAGAAGAAACACTTTTATTTGACAGACATAAAACAATTAAAATAAATCAAGAAATAAGGAAACAGCATAAAAGCTGTGCTGCTTTGTAAGCGTCTCTATTTACCATATTTATTTACCACTAGCTGCGCCCCGCGGTTTCACCCGCGCAGTTCCCGTTTTGTCCCACGAGAACATACTAACGGGATAAAACGTGCCCTATTACTCAATCCTGGTTATAAACTATGTGTGTTCCAAATTTCATTCGAATCCGTTCAGTTGTTTTTGCGTGAAAGAGGAACAAACATCCATACATCCATCCATTCTTACAACCTTTCGCATTTATAATATTACACCCGCGTAGTTCCCGTTTTGTTTCACGGGAACATACCATCGGGATAAAAAGTACCGCATTACTCAATCCTGGTTACAAACTATCTGTGTTCCAAATTTCATTCCAATCCGTTCAGTTGTTTTTGCGTGAAAGAGGAACAAACATCCATACATCCGTTCATTCTCACAAACTTTCGCATTTATAATATTAGTAGGATAGGATAGGATAGTAAACTCAGTAAACTAAAATTTTATTGTCAGTTGACATGAGCTGACGATCCTTAAGTCATAAAGTATAGTCAGAATCTTACAAGCGTTATCTTTTATTTATTTATACATGGTTTAGTATTTGTCAACGTAAAACCTTCCACGTATGAATTTGCATTAGTTTTGACAGTGAGTATTCCAAAATAAATATTTACGTTTGGGCATTTATTATGCCTGTGATTAAACATTTAATCTTTTGGGTTAACGGTGCGGCATGGAAGGAATTTTTATGGCGATATTTATAGAATAAGGTTTTATACTTTAATTTAAGAAAATTTTTTAGCTTTGCATTTTTAAATAAAAAGTTTTCTCTATAAATTATAACTAATCTATGCCCAGGCTGGTCCGTTCTTATCAAATGGAGGTATGATATATTTCGAATCCGGTGATGGAGACTACCTTTTATAAGTGCCCTGTTAGGGCCCTTGTCAATAAATGATCATTGATCAAGTTAGTTGGTTGAAACTTATGATTTTTCTTATTCATCGATCAAATATCATAATAATCTTCAAATCTGTGAAATACCACCATGAAAATAACGGCCAGCATTTCATTGCACCTCCAGAAATATAAATCCTCTTTGAAAATTTGATTAATCCATTAATGTATTCTACTAATCCTACTATCCTATTATTTATTATTGCATAGATAAACTCTTTATTGAAACACCACAGAACAAAGAAAACTTAAAAACTAAAACAAAACAAGTAAGTAAGCTCTTCTTAGTAAGTTTGTGAGGATGGATGGGTGATTAAGTACTCTTTCACGCTAAAACTACTGAACGGATTTGGATGAAATTTGACGAAAAGGTCCTCTATTACTTCAATTACCACACAGTATATTTTTTATCCCGTAAAAATTAACCGTTCCAATTGGATAATACTAACGGTGGGGCGCAGCAATTCCCTGCTTCCCTTCTTCTATATATATATAAAAATGTTATGTTGGAACGCTTCAAAAACTCAAAAAGTTCTGCACCGATCGAGCTGAAATTTTAGCATGATATATAATCCGCATCAAGGATTGTTTTTATCTATTTTTTTCATCAGTGACATATCAGCGAATGTGCGAATGTGCCACAGCGAAGCGTGGCAGGGTGCAGCTTGTATAATATAAATTCGAAAGTAACTGTCTGTTGCTCTTTCACGCCTAAACTACTGAACCGATTTAAACGAAATTTGGTACAGAGACAGTCTAGAGCCTGAGAAAGGACTACTTTTTAATGCTAAAAAAGTGTTGTAAAGGGTTCAAATAGGAAATTAAAGTTTTGTTATTTTAAAGCTTAAAACTTATTTTTTAGGGTTTTGATTAGATATAAATAAAAATTACATTCAAAGTTTGTAAAAATGTTACCCTTATGTGAGTAAAATAAAAATAGGGGATGAAAGTTTGTATGGAAATATGTAAGGTTTAGGCTAAACCAAAACATCGCTTTTAAAATTCTTTCTCTAATGGAATGCTACATTATCAGCGAGTAACATAAGCTATATTTTAAACCCCGTATTTCCACAGGAGCGGGAACTACGCGGGTAAAACCGCGGGGCGCCGCTGGTTAAAATAAATGAGTAATGCACCTAATGTATGTGACCGCGTAACGAGTTATTTATTAAATAAATAAATTAATTATTAATTTACGCAACAAAAGGAGAAAATAAGGGCAAATACCACTGTAGTGTTCAAGCAGAAAGTCTTGATAATTTTGCACCATTCTTTATTGCAATATAATGTTTATTTTCACGTCAAATGCTCCACGTCTGTATTTGTTCAGCAAATATTTAAGCCAAATATGTATTTTAAACATGTTAAATACTACCGCCGCTTCTTTATCTATGTACAAAAAAGTCTAAATCATAAATAATAATTACTATGACTGCTAGAGATCTGAGCAACGACACGAGCAGGACATTCGGTTGATGGTAAGTCCCACGCCTGCTCATAATGATTGCAGTCAGTGCTTACTAGAAAGAGGTACAGTTAGTAGAAAAAGTAGCAGAAATTATTTATACATTCAATATTCTCTAACAAAAAAAATTGAATAATAATTATCTTTATTTAAATGCATAAATATCATAAATATCTTTTTAAATATATTTTTCTTTTGTTTTTGGCATACCGCCACTATTTTAACTGCACCTCTAGGATGACTGGTACAGAATGTTACTTAGCAGTAAGTCCACGTTGTACATTTTTATTGTACGCAATAAAATAAACTAAACTAAACTTAACTTTACTTTTATTTTTATCTAAATGCATAAATCATGCGAAGCCAAAACTTTCCAAAAGAATTTCGGAAAAGGTGGAACAAGAAAAAATGGTAGCTAGAGAGAAAAAAAGTTTTTTTTTTAATATTAAGAAGTAAACGCAGTTTAAAAATAGGCCTAAATTGCTTTGCATATACCTACGTACTAAAATAGCAAAAGTACACACAGCCGATGGCGTATCGCAAACATCGTTTTCTACAGAAAATGCAAGCAGTCAGCATTAAAAGCAGAGTTTACGATGCCATTCTGTGCCGAACCCAGGTAAACAGAAAATGGAAATACTACTCGCCCAGTAGTATATTCAACTAAAACCATGAGTCATCAAACCATAGGTGTCATCATCATCATCAAACCATATCAGCCCACTGTTGAACATGGGTCCCCCTGACATTCGTGAGGGAAAATTTATATTGTAACTTGTTTAATAATTAATTTTTCATATTCTCACAAATAGTTATCATATTAATACTTTATTTTACTAAGTAACGAGACGAGCAAATCGTTCACCTGATGGTCAGCGCCACACCTGCCCATAACAGCTACTATTAGCTATTCCACCCAGAATCTGTTGCGGCACTGCACTGCGCTCGTCACCCTGAGACATCGGCTCTAAAGTGTCATATACTCAGAAATTTCGCTGGAAACAATGCCCTTCAAACCGGAACACAGTAATGCTGGCACACTACTGCTTGGCAGATGAAAATCTGGCAAAGTTCTTATACTTCCCCCGGCGGTCTCCTGCAAAAGAGGCCTCCCACTATAAAAACATTACGGTAATTCATTTTTATTTATATAAGATTGAAGAATGTACTTAATCATAATACCTTGTCTTTATTTTTCTGTCCTGTGTTTAATTTTGTTTCTGGTGTACAATAAAGAGTTTTTCTATTCTATTCTATTCCTTGCTTTACGCTGCTACAGCGATAGACGTAGAAGTCCGTTGACATTACTTTATATGCAGCTGATAAAATAAATGTAGGTACTTAAGTCCTTTCAGACAATGGTTACAGAAAACAATGGAACAGAACAAGTTAATAATTATTGAACTAGTCACTGTAGATTTATAACGAATGCTAATAACATAACGCGAGAAGTAACGAGCTAAATAATTAAAAAGACATTGTAGTGGTTTTTTGGGTTCCGTACCCAAAGGGTATACTGGGACCCTATTACTAAGACTCCGCTGTCTCTCCGTCTGTAACCAGGCTGTATCTCATGAACCGTGATAGTTAGACAGTTGAAAGTTTCACAGATGATGTATTTCTGTTGCCGCTATAACAACCAATACTAAAACACAGAATAAAATAAATATGTAAGGGGGCTCCTTAACAAAAAAATATATTTTTTTGCTTGTTTTTGCTCGATACTGATAACGGTAACAGGTAGACGCTTGAAATATTAACAGTATATAATTATATTCACTTTAAAAATAAATAATTAAATTAAAATAAATTTGCCGTTTTTATAAATAATAGAACGGAACCCTTGGTGCGTGAGTCCACCGCGCACTTGGCCGTTTTTTTTTTAAATTGACTGTTATATTTATAGGTGCTTATAGGCATCGCTCTCGGTCACGTCGAAAAATTTGGTGCTGCAAAACGTGGCCGAGGGTGGTCGACGCCACGATACAGTCAATATCAAATATAATGCACTTTTACAATTCGACACTTAAGCCTCATATACATAGAGAAAAATATAAAAAAAAAACAAATATGACCTACAAATGTACGTTATCAACAATTTTAAGAATATTCCATTAATAAATCAATCAATCATTTAAAGGATATAAAAACTGCATGTAAATTACAAGCTTACAGATATTTGATAAAAATCGATGTTAAAATGTTTTCTATATCTTAGTTATCATCCTAATGTGATAACAACCAGTTAATTGGACTATGAACCTGTTGATATCGACAGATAATCAGAAAAATCAATATCGATACTGTATCGATGTAAGTAAAAGTTACTCTGCGGAAATCGATATTCAAAATGCTGAAGAAACAAGATAAACTTAGTAAAATAAAATTAATTATTTTTCTACATCGTGTTTTATTAGTTTAATTTGTTTTTTTGTTTATAAACGCGGATGAAACCGCAGGGTGCAGCTAGTCAACAGTATAAAAAATATTAGCAATACATATTTAGAAGACCGGAAATTACTACCAAAAATATAACAGATACCAATAAGGATTGAATACGGAGATTGTTTCCATGAAATAATAGACAATGAAACAATATAATAGCTCATTGGTAAACTAAAAAGGTTTACTCTAATGATAAAGATATGAGATGTATACAAATTTTGTATTAATATTAATTAAGAATCTATTTCATCCCATCTATTCGAAAAGAGGCATCTTGCTCCCCGATAAGTGCAAACAAAGTGGGTCATTCCCGCGCGCTTAATTTTTAGAGTTTTTTCAATAAAGAGTGGTAATATAAATGAATGAATCAATAAAAATGAATTTTTAATGCGAATAAAATAAAAATTATTTCTAAAAAAAAATATTTATTCATTGTTAATTTTTTTTTATTATATTTTTTTTTTATTTTATATTCTTTTAATTTTAATTTTGTTGATATTATATATTTTTTTATTTTGTTTTTTTATTTATGTTATACTGATTACATGTCATAGTTTCTCTTAGTTATTCTTATTTTTTTTTATTTGACAGTTGTTTGAGTGATATCCTAAAAAAAATTCAGTGTGGACCGGCCATTTTGTAGCCGAATGAGATTAAAAAATCGTCCCTCAGCATTCATATAAAATGATTTCAGTCCATTTTAGACTACAATGTAGAGCCATTATTTAATAGAGATTCATCAGTCTCGTGCCTACCCTGATGCTTTGACGGAGTGGTCAGCTGATTCGAACTTCCTTTGGTGGATTGGCACCGGTTGATAATAATACTGAGATTTCTATCTGAGGATTAGTCGCACCCCGCGGTTTCATCCGCGGAATTTTTGCTTTTCGCAAGTATTACAATACAATACAATACAATACAATAATACTTTATTGAACACCATAAACTTAGTAGACACAGTAGTGTATTGTACATTTTTCCTAAATAAAACATACCCTATAGCAATCAGGGATAATTTAGCTTCCTATTAATGAAAGAATTTTCAAGATCAGTAGTTCCGGAGATAAGTTCACACAAAGAAACAAATTCAGAAACCAACATCATAATTTTGTTGGGCGACGATTTTGATATTTTTTTTGTTACGTAAAAACGGGCATACTAACAATTTAATGGTTACATTCCTTTTCACGCAATTCACAAAATGAGTAGAGAAACCACAAAATGGATTTGGCCGGATTACCGGGTAAAATATATTCTATCTCTAATCACAGCTGTGTCGAATTATTCTCACCGATTGATGGAACTGGAAGAGTTTTATTTTCCTGTTCTGAATCAGCTCACATAATGGTTTCCAATTCTAAACACAAAGCTCTAAACTCTAAGTTTTAGCTATGAATTTGAATAACCCGTACTTAAAACAGTCCGGCTAGTGGACATTGAATAGTGGACGGATACTGGCAGTGGCCGGATTCAGAGCCACTCTACTAAACACTTGTATGGCAATGAACTTCACTATTCCCCACACTGCCCTATTGAGCGAATAGCAGATGGTATAAAATATACAAAAACAAATGTGATTACGCGTTATTTTCTCATGTTTAACTATTCTATTGTGACAAATTGTGAGGTGACCATTATACCGAGATTTAATGTTTGTTTTTCATCATTCAGAACAAACTATAGAAGAGCTGTTGGACCACGGCCACGCATATTGTAAGATTCTGTATTTAAATAAAAATAATGTCAAATATTTTTTTTTTTTTTTAAATATTGTTTTATAGCTGATACTATTCAAAAACTTATTTAAGTATTCCGTTTAAGAACTCTATGAGACTATTATATACTCTTTTATTGACTCTCTCTCTCTCTCTACTCTATCTTTAGAACTGCTTTAAAATTTTAAGAACTATTCTACGAAACTCAACACAATGATAGACATGAATATATGTTTCTTTTTTATTTTAAAATTATGACAATGAAGTACCTACTCATACTGATACTGTTAGTCCATATCATAACAAAAAAGAAAAAGGTATATTATAAAATATTGAAGTAACGTTTGCTAAATATACATCCACCAAGCAGTAGTGTGCTCACATTACTGTGTTTCGGTTTGAAGGGCACTGTTTCCAGCGAAATTACTGGGCATATGAGACTTTAGAGCCGATGTCTCAGGGTGACGAGCGCAGTGCAGTGGCGCGCAGGATTATGCAATGCAGAGTTCTGGTGCTGTGACTGTTATGGGCAGGCATAGCGCTTCCCATCAGGGGAACGACTTGCTCGTCTCGTCACTCAGTCAAATAATAAATAAAAAAATTGAAATGTCTCGTAACCTTTTAAAAACTGGCCACACTATAAATAAAACGCACTGTCCCTCATAATATATGTAATACCTAGCTTGGTAGGTAAATGCTTATTAATGATTATTGCAATCTTTGGATTTTTCCTCGACTTAGAACGCTTTTTAATGGCTATTTTCCATTCCATTCGCGTGGCATTCGATTTAAGACACCACCAAAGACGTTAAATCGTCCTATCCGCAGAAAAACGTTTATTTTTGATTTATTGATCATCCTAAGAATTATGAAATTGAAGTAGCAGTGAGCAGGCCACGTAACTTGTAGAACCAATAACTGACGGGGAAGAAGGCTTGAGTGAGTTCTTGAGTGGTGACCGCGGATCGGAAGACGTAGAGTAGGACGGCCACCTACAACCTGGTGCGAGTCGCGGGGAGCCGCTGGATGCGAACAGCTAGAAACGGCTCGTGGCATTCTATAGAGGAGGCCTATGTCTCTCAGCTGATGATGATGACCATAATCTTTATTTTCTATTGAAAAAAATACTGGAATTAACTTTACTGATATTGTTTTGGTAGACGTATGTCTGGAAATAACTTGGCAAATTTGTGCGCCCACAACTTATACCAAAAATCCACGGTTTTTAGGGTTCCGTACCCGAAAGGTAAAACGGGGCCCTATTACTAAGACTCCGCTGTCTGTCTGTCCGTCTGTCACCCGGTTGTATCTCACGAACCGTGATAGTTAGACAGTGGAAATTTTCACAGATGATGTATTTCTGTTGCCGCTACAACAACAAATACTAACAAACCGAATAAAAAAATATTTAAGTGGGTCTCCCATATTACAGACATGACTTTTCTGCCGTTTTTATACATAATGGTACGGAACCCTTCGTGCGCGAGTCCGACTCGCATTTGGCCGGTTTTTTTTAACACTTGAATCAGACACAGGATGTGAACAAAATTCCATAACGTATTTGATAAAACAATTAATTTGCGTCATAAAGATTCAATATCGGGGAAAATACCACACAATCTGATAAATATAATGCAAATATATTATTCATAACTTTATATAGGTTAGTATATTTAAGCTGGTGTCAGTGGCGGTTTCAGGAGCTGTTACACAAATTAGGGACCCTCCATTAATCACTTGAGGCTCGAAAGGGAGGGGGTTCTAGCATAAATCACGAAATATCTATTACATAGCTTTGATTTGTACTTGTCAGTGTCAATATCGAGTTATCTATCTATGTTGCATGTGATAGTGACGCATTTTTTTTAATTTAAGTTAATTTAACGTTGGGTACCTAACCAATATTTCCATAGACATCTACTGACTGAATTATATAATAGGGTCGTCAATTTATAAATATGGCAATGCATTATAATGGTAGAAGACGCAGGTCTCTCCCGAATGAAAAACAAGTTATTCAGGAAGTAAAATATATATATATATGTAAACAAAGTGCATGACACTTCATTTAGTTTGTACAGTTTGAATTTGCCGCGTAATAAACTTGATGTATAATTTATCTGTGAACTCGTTAGAATCTATGGAGTGGTCTGCCATATTGAATGAGTGAGACAACATGATAAAATATGGAGATTCCGTTAGGTTATCGAAATATTAATTATTTTGTAATTTGAATGTTTAACCGATAGTAATTAATAAGAACTGGTGAAACAATAGCTTTAAATGTTGTTTCTCTTTTCAGGTAAGATTTGTGACTAATTAATATACGGTTTTGTAAAAGTGTTAACTAGTTTATGTAGGTACTTATTATAATAAAATTTACTCTTTTCAGAGCAACTCAATTTTTGTTATAGTTTTACTGTTCACCATATCCAAGGATAAATAGAAAGAAACACATTATAAAACAACATTTCTACAGCTACGAGAATAATGGAAAAATTAAGTTTCGAGTTCATGGTCAAGGCCAGTGAAGATGTGAAAACAAACATTATTTGTGTAACGACAATCACGGATTTAGATGGCCGAACCTTTGCGATCCCAGACAAGTTACAACCTGTAAGATTACATGAGAAAATAATACAGACCCAAATCTTTAATAAAGTAAAGTCAACATTACAAAAACGGCATGATAAACGACAGGTGTGGATATCCATGAATCCGGAGATGATGGCGGAATATTGTGATGAAGATGGAAATAAACAATTTATGGAATACCTATTGGAGGAAAAAACAAAACCACAAACTTCTACAACAGGAATTTCAGAAGAATCTCTAACAAGAATCATGGAAAAATTCGCTGAAATAAAGATGGATTCATCAAAACCTTTTAATATGGGGAAAATGGTAGAAAAATTTGTTATAGAAAAATTCAATAGCAAGATTACTAATGTGTCCCAGTGGATGACTACCTTTGAAGCGGAATGTATCCGAATAGGAATAGAAGATGATGTCCACAAAATTGAAATCTTTAGGTTATTTATAGAAAATTCTTGTTTAGACTGGTATAGCTCCATGCTTATAAAGCATACAATAAATTCAAAATGGGAAATGTGGAAAAAGAACTTTTGTGAAACATATGCGGATAAGGGTTGGTCACCGATCAGGTATGCAATGTTATTTAAATACAGACAGGGCTCATTACTGGAATATGCGTTAAAGAAAGAGAGACTACTATTAGAAATAAATAAGTCTATAGATAAACTCACTCTAATTGATCTGATCGCCACCGGATTACCAAATTTTATTGCAGATAAGATTGATAGGAATAGTTTAAAGGAAACTGAGGATTTATTTAATAACTTGAGAAGTTTAGAGCATATGGTAAATAAAAAAACATTTGATAAAAAGATAGGAACACCGGACAGTAAAATTAAAGAGAAAAATGTGAAGCCATTGGTTAGTCCGTGTAAAATTTGTGAAAAAGAAAATAAAGGTATACGTTACCATCCTGAATCCCAATGTTGGTTCAAAATTAATAATAACTATAGGCTAAAAAAAGATCAAATAAAGAGTGTTAACAATTCAGAATTAGAGATAGAATTAAATGAAATTGATCCAAAAAACTAATAGTGCCGCCATTAATAAAAATAAAATTGCTTATAAATGACACTTTAGAAACATCAGGAATCTATGATTCGGGATCTAATGTGTCTTTAATAAATTCAAAGTTATTATCTTTAAAAAAAATACCAACTTATGATAAAAATGCAGGTTTAAAAACAATTAATGGCGTAAAAAAAACAATAGGAATAGTAAATTTAAAAATAAAAATTTACGAAATTGAAAAACGTGTCAACATTTTTGTAATAGACGAAGACAACTTCGACTATGATTTCCTAATTGGGTTAGATTGTATACAACAATTTAATTTAATACAAAATGAGAATTTAAATATCACCCAAAATTACCACAGCAATAATGATAGAGACTACAAAAAAAATAAAGAAGAGCAACCTATAAACACTAATGAAATTCCTGGCAGTTCAGGTAGCGATATAGGGGATAAAGAAGGTATATATTATGAAAAAAAAGGTGTGGATATTACACAGAAATATAAAAAAGGAACTAACACTAATGAGTTTAAAATAAACTTTAATGAGAATATAACAGTAGAAAATTTTGATATTTCAGTAAATAATTTAGAACATCAGGAAAAGTCAGAGATTGATAAATTAATATGCAAATATAAATCAGTCTTTGCTAAAGACAAATATGATATAGGTACGGTAAAAGGTTATGAAGCCCATATTGATTTGTTGATAGATAAATACTGTAGTAAAAGGCCGTATAGGTGCTCTATTGAAGATATGAAAGAAATTGAAAATCAAATATCAGAATTACTAAAAAATAATTTAATAGAAGAGTCATATAGCCCTTTTGCTGCTCCGATAACACTAGCATTTAAAAAAGAGGAAGGAAGAAGATCAAGGCTGTGTATAGATTTTCGCGAATTAAATAAAATTATAGTCCCCCAATCACAACCATTTCCGCTAATCGAGGATCTAATGGTTAAAACAAGGAAATGTAAATTTTTTTCCACATTCGATATAAACTCAGCGTTCTGGTCCATACCTCTTAAAATTGAAGATAGACACAAAACTGCATTTGTAACTCAAGAGGCACACTTTCAATGGACTTGTTTACCTTTTGGTTTAAAAACTTCTCCTGCTATTTTTCAGAGAATACTGAGTAGCATTATAAGAAAGCATAAATTGTCAAATTTTACTGTCAATTACATTGACGATATTTTAGTATTTTCAGAAACGTTCGAAAAACACATTGAGCACATATCTTTGTTATTAGAGGCTATTTTAAAAGAAGGTTTTAAATTAAAATTCACGAAATGCAACTTTGCACAGGACTCTGTAAAATATCTAGGTCACATAATAAAAAACAATACTGTCACTCCATTAAAAGATAATTTGATTGCCATTAAGGAATTTCCAATTCCAAAAACACAAAAGAATGTCCGACAATTTTTAGGAAAAATTAATTTCTATGGAAAATACGTGCCAAACATTTCAATTATACTAGATCCATTACATAATTTATTAAGAAAAGGAGAAAGATTCGTTTGGTCCAATAAATGTCAAGAATCCTTTGATACTATAAAAAACCTACTTTGTTCAAAACCAATTCTAGCCATCTTTGATCCAGACTTGCCAATACTTATTTATACAGATGCTAGCATACAAGGTATAGGTGCGATTTTAAAACAAATCCAACCCAACGGTGATGAAAAGCCTTGTGCATATTTTTCTAAGAAACTAAACGACTCACAAAAAAAGAAAAAAGCCATATATCTCGAATGTTTCGCAATAAAAGAAGCGGTAAAATACTGGCAACATTGGCTTATAGGAAAAACATTCACAGTTTTTTCAGATCACAAACCTTTGGAAAAAATGAATATTAAAGCCAGAACGGACGAAGAACTGGGAGATTTAACATATTATTTATCGCAGTTCAATTTTAAAATAATATATTCTCCAGGCAAATATAATATAGAGGCAGATACTTTAAGCAGAAACCCAGTGTTAGAATCGTATGAAAATCAAGACAGCAGTCTAAAAGTAGTGAATTTTGTTAAATTAGAAGACATACGAAATGATCAAGATAAAAATAAAGATATTAAACAAAATATAAATAAACTTATTTTCAAACATAATATATATTATAAAAAGATAGGAAAAAATGAAAAGATTGTACTAACTGAGGAGTTTAGTAAAAGGATTATAAAAGATGTACATCAATACTACTGTCACATAGGGAGACAACAAATGGAAAACAAGATTAAACCGTTTTATCAAGCTAAAAATATATTGGATAATATAAAAAAAATTTGCGAAAACTGTGATGTCTGTATAAAAAATAAATCTAGAGGCAAATACAAGTTTGGACTAATGTCCCACTTAGGACCCGCTACCTATCCATTTGAAATAGTGTCTATAGACACCATAGGGGGGTTTGGTGGTGCTCGTTCAACCAAAACATACTTACATCTTCTAGTAGATCACTTCACTCGTTACGCCTATATTTTGACATCCAAAACCCAGAGTGCGAATGATTTTATAAAACTTGTCCAAAAAGTAACACAAGATTATAAAATTGACTTGATTCTATCAGATCAATATCCAGGAATAAATTCCAAAGATTTCAAAAATTTTTTAGAAAAAAAAGATATACCTATAATTTTCACAGCAGTAAATGCGCCATTTTCAAATGGATTGAACGAAAGGTTAAACCAAACGTTGGTTAATAAAATTCGATGCAAGATTAATGAAAGGAGGGATAAAATTGCTTGGACAACCATTGCTCACGAATGCACTGAAAAATATAACGAAACGGAACATAGTGTAACAGGATTCTCTCCAAAATATTTACTAGAAGGAAAGAATGTTGACATTCTACCAAATGAATTGAAACAAAATATAACACATAATCATCTATTGCGAGACCGAAAAAGTGCCTTAGAAAATAGTATAAAATCCCACAATTATAATAAACAAAGATTCGATAAAAACAGAAAACATTATGAACTAAAAGTCGGAGATTCCGTATATGTTGAAAACGGAAACAGATTAAACCGAAAAAAACTAGATGAATTAAAAATAGGTCCTTATCAAATTATAGACAAAATATCCAAATCAATTTACAAAGTAAACATGGGTCACAAAAAGTCAGAGTCAAATCTCTTCCATATTACAAAACTTATTCCAGTAATTGAGTAAAACAGTAAAACTATAATTTAGAAGGGGGGGAGATGTAAACAAAGTGCATGACACTTCATTTAGTTTGTACAGTTTGAATTTGCCGCGTAATAAACTTGATGTATAATTTATCTGTGAACTCGTTAGAATCTATGGAGTGGTCTGCCATATTGAATGAGTGAGACAACATGATAAAATATGGAGATTCCGTTAGGTTATCGAAATATTAATTATTTTGTAATTTGAATGTTTAACCGATAGTAATTAATAAGAACTGGTGAAACAATAGCTTTAAATGTTGTTTCTCTTTTCAGGTAAGATTTGTGACTAATTAATATACGGTTTTGTAAAAGTGTTAACTAGTTTATGTAGGTACTTATTATAATAAAATTTACTCTTTTCAGAGCAACTCAATTTTTGTTATAGTTTTACTGTTCACCATATCCAAGGATAAATAGAAAGAAACACATTATATATATATATATATAAAATCATAAAAGAACTTAGTTTTGGTAAAAATAAAAAAACGTGAAAAAAAAGCCTTTTTGTTTTTCTTCTTTTTTCTAATTTCAAAAAAAATAAAGTCTTTCAAACTAAAAAGGTTTTCCTAACCAAAAAAGATTTGTTATACTAAAGAGGTTCGTGTCGCTTACAATGGCTGTTACATATTAGGCAAATAGACCGATGATCGTGTTAAAATAATCATTTATCTTATCTATAATTATTGGGAAAACTATCTAATCATTAATTGGCCCTACACTTTATATGCAATCGGCGTATAAAGTGAACTATATTACTCGACGTTCTACTACCTAAAGGGTTCTTCTGTAAGACAAATTGTAAGGCGTAGCGCTTACCATCAGGCGATCGACTGGCTCGTCTCTTCACTAAGTCAAATAAATTAAAAAAATATTACTGTAATAGGACATACCGATGCCAAAATAAGTAGTTTTCTTCATCTGCTAAGCAGTAGTTAGATAAGAGAACAAAATACATGATTTTGATGTCATTGCGGCCCCATTATCAATTATTTATCAGTCTATTGTCCCCATTGCATTCCTATAACGAAGCAGTATATTGATCTCACTGTGTATTGTAAAGTAAACCTTTCAACACGGACGGTAGCTTGCTATGCGCCTGTGGAACGGAATCTTTGTATGTTATTTTCATTTTGGCGAAACTGAATTGCATGATGTGGTCTCCAATAATTAAAAAAACACAATGTATAATAGCCACACCTAGAACATTCTAATACCATGTATAGTGTAATCTCTGTTGGAGATCCAAAGTATAAATAAATAAATAAAAAGAAATAATAATCTCCTTTAAAACGTTGGATTGAGTTTGAAACTTGGCATTCTTACGACAATCACCATCAGCATCATCAACCCATATCGTCCCACTGCTGGGCACGGGTCTCCCCTCACTTTCGTAAGGAGATCTAAGCCATAATCCGCCACGGGGTCCAGATCCGGATTGGTGGATCACCTACCTACCTCCGAAATCATTCTCGGGTAGGTATGTGGGTTTTCTCACGAAGTTTTCCTTCACAGAAAAGCGAGTGATGATTACGTAGATATGTTTTGCAAGTAACACATTGGTGGGTGCCTGAACTCGGATTTGAACTCACGACTTTCTGATTGGAAGGCATTTGGAAGGAATCAGTTATTGGAAGCCAAGCAGGACACAAATTGGTATATTCTCAACGTCCCCATTAGCTGCCCCACCAGTGTTCCCACTAGATTTGTTGGTTGGGACACTGGGAAAAATAATTGTTATCGTCCCCACTAGTGAAGCGGCGTTGGGAATATCCCCACAAACTGTATCAAAAACGTTTGGCACGATGCTTACTTAGTACTCATAATGATAGTGTTTAGAGTAATCGACGAGGAAAATTGCAGAGAAAATTGTAGGAAATTAAAGTTGGAAAAATATTCCATGCGATTATCTAGCTAGATTGTTATATGAACAGGGAATTAGTTGGAACATTTTGTAGCCGTATTTTAATGGAAACACGGTGACACTGCAGTTTATCACGAACTTATTTTTTGAAGTGTAACTTCTTTAGCATCGTTGTGATTTGAAAGTCGATGAAACGAAAAAGCTACAGTAAAAAGATACAGACACATAAATTCATAAGATTTAACGTGGGAGAAAATGAGATAGGAAGCATTATTGTTTGTGCGCGCATGCGTAGTACATATCTTGAGAAAAGGCATCACAACAACCATGGCGTTGGACCATGGACACAGCAAAAAGTTCAACGGAACGTGTCCGTGAATTTCGTGCATGCCGAAAAGCGTTATTGAATGTGAAAAAAAAAAGTACATATACGAATAAAATGTAAAATAATTATCTAACCTTGTATCGCTATGATCTTAATTACTGCTCATAGTTTTATTTTAGTGGTAGATTTTAATAGAATACCAAAATAAAGCTTAAAATCTAAAAAAAAAATACCTACCTAGTATAAATAATTTAAAATGATAACTATCTTTTTTTTTAACTAAACCAACAATCTAACACAAATAAACTGACGTGACAGACACAATATAAATAAAATGTTTATCCTTTCTCAAATAAGAGGGCATACATAGTTATTTCTGCCATGTTTATTTAATGACAGGTCGAGTTATATTTGTCTTCACAATTATTGTGCTAGGAATTAAACTGGGTCTAGGAAACTACTTCATAGTTTTGTGGCGACGGCCACCATTTTCCCTGGACCCGCATATATTATCAATTGATTAGGTAAATGTTAAAAGGTTGTCTGGAAGAAATTGCTTTCAGCGATAAGACCGCCCATTGTACTACCCTTGTTTACCTATTGTAATTCTTCTGTACTGTGTTTATTTTTGTTTCTGGTGTACAATAAAGAGTTTTTCTATTCTATTCTATTCTATGTTATAATATAAATATTATTTCTAATTATATCTGACTATCCGCGTTAAGTATTATACCGCAAGAACTATACATTTTTAAGCGATGAAAAGTGTTATATCTATTAACCTTAGTAATAAACTATCCATGTGCCATATTACATCTAAATCCGTTCAGTAGTTTTTACGTGAAAGAGTGGTTACTCTTTAACATCTGTTGTGTTCACTAATCTAGGGCTTGGGTTTAAAGTAAAACAACCAGATTATCAGTAAGTAGGCACACGCTCAGAAGAGACGACCGCCCGCTCTGAATGACAGATTGGGAATGAGGAGAGGCGCCACTGTCGATTGTGTGCCTACATTTATTTGTATATCACAACATCCATACATCCATCTTCACAAACTTTCATAATTATAATGTTATACAGTAGGATAGCAATTTTGCAAACGGTTTATTACTATACTAGGTTTATTAGTAAACACGTTTATTATTTAAAATATGAAATGTTTCTTTAAACTTTAATTTTCAAAAACTTCTGCTTTTTTCCCTTAGTAAAAATGTAAACTAAGAAAATTTTAAAGAGACAGTAACAGTTCTATCAAAATCGGCCTAGCATATCCCTCATTGGCATACAAAAGACAGACAGATATTACACCTACAGACGTAGAAATGTCGATAGCACAGCCACGTGAAAATGCAAATATTTGTTATGTAATTAAACTAAGTAACCTGTGTAGGTACTCTACTGCATTAAAATTATCTCTATGACATGTATCACCGATGTAGGCTTTTATATTAAATGTTGTACTATAATAATAAAATCTCACACACACACACACACACACTAAGTATATTTTTTGACGTGACAACGTCTAATAAATCCATGAACGCCGGCTGCATGCACGAAAAAGTTGACACAATTTGAAGTCCTTCGCTTCGCTCTGGATTCAAAAAATCGCTCTCGCCGTAAATACATTATTTTGTTCCCTTGTGATACAATCTACTAATTACGCATTGTTTTTTTAAAAGAAAATGTTTTTTTCACTTTCTGTTTGAGGATTGATTAATAAGTGATAAGACTGCCTAATGTGTCACATTATTTTTACCTTTTGTTGTAATTACTGTATTGTGTTCTTTATGTGTACAGTAAAGAGTTTTCTTTCCTATTCTTTAATATTATTTTAGTGCGCATTTAGAGGAAGCGGTGGTAGCCTAGTGGGAGAACGTCCGCCTTCCAATCAGGTCGTGAGTTCAAATCCCAGTGCGGGGCACGTACCAATGTGTTTCTGTAAAAACATATGTACGTAATTATCACTCGCTTTTCGGTGAAGGAAAAGATCGCGAGGAAACCCACATACCTACCCGAGAATTATTTCGGAGGTAGGTATGTTATCCACCAATCTGGACTGGGCCCCCGTGGTGGATTATAGCCTAACCCTCCTCACGAAAGTGAGGAGAGACCCGTGCCCAGCAGTGGGACGTTATGGGTTGATGATGATGAAGTATTTTTTTTTAAATAGAAAAAGCCGTTTCTATTATTTTTTTGTTTTTTTTTTTTTGTGAAGAGCCACGTTTTTTAAAAAGCTAACTATAGACACATTCATAACATAGCACGGTCGGATAACCTCTCTCGTCAACTATCCACAGCTACTTGATAATCTTTGCTACCCTGCTTTATCGTACGATAATAAAATTTATATTGGAGGTCACCGTTTATATAACGAGACCAATAACACTTTTTTATTATGTATTTTAAAGAGTTTTATCAAATATTGATAACCTCTTTTTTATTGTATGGGGTCGTAATTTAACAAATATTTGACGCGATAATTTGTTATTTGTTTATACGTCACTGCGACGTCGTTTTCGTCGTCACTGGCGAAATATTCCAATAGAGAAAAAACTTAATGTGTGCTCGGTCACATAGTAGAAGTGAAACTTGGACTAAAAAATTTATTAAAAAAAAAATATTTCAAAAAAAATCATAAAAGATATTTAAAAAATATGTTATACGAACCGTAACTCTCTCTTTTCCTATCTTTACTAACATATAATATTCTTCTCAACTTCCGTTCGTCTCGCCCGGTCACAATATTCGTAACGCATTCACCAGCTTACTCCCCAAGTCAAGCGTGCATAAAGAAGTTTTACTTCAGAATCTCTTTTAAATAACAATGCTTCATAAACTAACTCAAAATTAAGAAAAGAAATTAATACGAGGACAGGTTCCCTAAGGTTTATTCAAATACTACCCACGGCTTCGTTCGACGGGGCTTGGAGAACTCATATATATGTAATCAAAGCTTTTGAACGCGACGAAATCGAAATGAAAATTTAAGTTTCTTTGTTTAAATCTGAATACAAGATACTTTTTATTCCGACGAGCGCAGTGCAGTGCCGCGCAGGATTATGCAATGCAGGGTTCTGGTTGGTGCTGTGATTGTTATGGGCAGGCGTAGAGCTTACCATCAGGTGAACGAATTGCTCGACTCGTCATTCATTCAAATAAAAACACCCGGTTTTACCCCGGGCCGGTGGTATGCGCAATGCATACCTCTGGTAAAAAAGACAGATCACTGGCTATAGGCTAGCAAATTCTTTCTTCTGTTTTTATCCTTCATTCGTGTTCGAACTTTTTGGCGGAAGTAAAACTAATAGGTTTGTCTTATTTATCTTTTTGTATATTATTGTTAAGACGAGTGGACTGTATCTAGGGGTTGTTGAGGTTATGAAGAGGAAAATTGGTTGGAAAAAAACTCACCGGTGGTCGGCACTTAACTTCCTTTGGAGGCGTCGTTGGGGGCCCCCTTTTGCTAATTGTTGATGGTACACTGATGGTTATTCACTGATTATATTTTATTTCATGTTTTTGATGGAGCGACGCACCGTGTCGGTTCGTTAGAGTTTTGGAAGAGTGTCAAAGAATGAAAAGGATTGGTAGAGTGAATGTGTAGAAAGGACTGAACGTCCATAATGGGAACGAATGAAAGGGCGGGAAGGTTTTAATTTGGAATGGTTGAATAAGAGGCTTTAACATTTATCTTCCCCCCCGCTGGCGAATTGATGAGACAGAAAAGTCTAAAACACATTAAAATTTGTTCACAACCACCAATGCAAAAATCTTGACATATGATAATTGTTATAAAATGATGTCAAGTGTTATTATGATTTAATGATCTGTTTTGAAATGAACTTAATGAATAATTGCTATATTTTCACACACAAAAATAATAATAAAAATTAAAAAAAATTATGAAATGATGTCTACACAAACTAGTCATTATTTGGTAGAGGACACAACTTCACAAGAGGTCGATCGAAAACACCTTGTGCAGTCCTGACTGAGGCAGATCGAGGGATACCGTCACGCCCAGGATGTAGTTTAATTATTCTACCAAAATGCCATCGCAGTGGGTGAGTAGTTTCATTTTTTATGATAACGAGTTGATCAATGTTTACTGGAGGTGATGCTTTAGTCCATTTCAATCGCTGTGATAAAGTGGTAAGATACTCACTATGCCACCGAGACCAAAAGTCTTGGTGCATTTTTTGCAACAGTTGCCACCGTGTAAGTCTGTTCATGCTTATGTTGGAATAATCAAGAGATGGCACTGTTGTGAGAGGCGCTAATGTTAAGAAATGTCCTGGGGTTAAAACTGAAACATCTGAAGGATCTGAGCTAAGTGGACAGAGGGGCCTTGTGTTCAGGATTGACTCCACTTGAGTCAAAAGCGTGTTAAGTTCCTCATACGTTAGAATTTGTGTGCCAACAACGCGATACAAATGTGTTTTTACGGACTTAACACCCGCCTCCCAAAGTCCTCCGAAGTGAGGTGCTCCTGGTGGGTTGAATTTAAACTCAATACGCTCCGTTTCACACGCGGCGCGCATGAGGTCTATCAGTTGCGACTGTGCGCCCTTAAAATTCGAACCACAATCGCTGTGGATCACATTACACCGACCACGTCTTGCTACAAACCTGCGTAGGGCAGCTAAAAATGCTTCTGTTGATAGGTCAGAAGCAAGTTCTAAATGTACTGCTTTGGTAGCGAAGCACACAAATAAGCACAGATACGCCTTCACAGAACGCGTACCACGATAACGTTGAAAAGTTATGTTAAACGGTCCAGCGTAGTCACAACCTACAGACTGGAATGCTTTGATCTGAGTAACACGAGAACGTGGCAAATCTGCCATTTCAGGTTCAAAATTATGGGGCTTTACACGAAAACAACGGTAACAATTTGATATAACTTGACGAATTGCTCGTCTTGGAGACAAAATCCAAAAATTTTGAAGTAGTAAGAACTGCATTGTTTGTAAACCAGGATGAAAATTTTCGTTGTGAGTACACTGAATGATAAGTTGTGTCAAACGATGCTTGCGAGGAAGCAAAGCTGGGTGTTTTGATTCGTAGCTAAGATCTGACTGAGAGAGCCTACCCCCCACCCGCAAAATGTGATTTTGATCCAAAAATGGGTTAAGTTTTCTGAATGATTTTTCAGGGGAACATCTGAACAAGATCCGCTGGAAATCACAATGTTCCTCTGCAACACTAATCTGCCTGTACATTTGCCGTACATCAGCAGTGAACATGATGGCATGGAGTCTAAAGCGTAAAAGAATGTTGGTAATATCGGCTTGAAGCTTGGGTCCTGTCAGAAGAGTGTCGTTCAATGAATGACCTTTGTTATCCTTGGCACTTGCGTCGTACACTACACGCAAGTCCCGGTCCGATTTTAAAACTGCGTGATGAGCAAGGTAATATGCAGTCGACGACTGACACTCGTTGGCAGGTACCCTCTCCATTTGCCCACTCGACAAATAATCCATGACATGTTGCTTATATTTTTCATGAAATGCCGGTTTTGCCAGGAGGCGCTTTTCCAGCTGCACGAAGCGACGAAGCGCAATTGGGTATGATTTTTCAAATGATGGTGGTGATTGATCACGAAAGGGCAAGTTAACGATGTATCGCCCAGCAACATCCCGTTTATGAGTTGATTGAAATATATCTTCACATTGAATATCTTCCACGGAGTGAGATTGCTTGTTATCTCCAGTAGGTATGTTGTCTAACTCCCAAAATTTCTGAACCGCAATGTCCAGGTTGGTGTCCACTGACACATGATTGATTGATAAAGGAGTGGGGAATGATGAATTTGTCAACGTTTTTCCCATAAGAATAAATCCAAATATTGTATTGATAGCCGTCGCAGCATGATGTCCACCGTCAATTTTTCCTGGTATTAAAATTTGTGGGAATATCTCACCACCAATGAGGATATCCACCGGACGAGAAGAATGGTAATTTTCATCAGCTAGTTTCAGATTTGCTAAGTGTTCAAAGTTTTGAACATTCACCGGATGGGTGGGCATGTTACCACAAATTTTGTCTAAAGTCACTGCTTCCGTTGTGAATGTGGGTTCCACTTTTCCAACTGGTCTAATTTCCAGAAACACTTTGCTTGTAGAACATGCAGGAACCTCACCAATTCCAGACATAGGTGTTTGAGTCTTGTATTGGGACAAGCCTAAACGACGGGCACATGTTTTGGTAATAATGTGACTTTGACTTCCTGGGTCCAGCAGGATGCGCACCTTTTGGAAAGTACCTTGGCCATCCTTTACCTCCACCTCTGCAGTCGCAAGCATGACAAAATGACTACCTGATGATGAACCTGAAGACATATTTGACAATGATGTAACTGGAGTGATCACACCTTCCTTGACATTAGAGTAGGATGACGAAGATGTTTGATGGTAAGCAGCACTTGCTTGTTTATGTTGGGGGTTGACAGGACCACCAGTCTCTGTCCTCTTAGGAAAATGCAACAGACTGTTATGTCGCTGATTGCATGTCTTGCATGAGTGAGTTGAGTTGCAATTTGTTGTTATATGATTGGAACGCAAACAATTGAAGCACAATTTGAATTGTTTAATCACTTGAGACCTTTCTTGTGGGGTCTTTGATAAGAAGTTTGGACATGAATAAAGAGCATGGCTTTCTTTACACAAAACACATGATTGATTGTTTGATTGAACCAAAAGCATTGTTGGTGTTGACTTTGGTTGATTGGTTGAATTCACACGCTTGTTATGATAATTATTTTGTTGCTGAACTACTGATTTGTTATTCTCATTTGAGAATAATGAGCGTTCTAGTGCACTGCATCGGTCCAGTAAAAATGATTTTAATTCATTAAAGCTTGGGAAATCTTTGCCTGTGCTAGACAACTCAAAGGCTTCACGAGATGCTTTATCTAATTTTGTTAACAACGAATGAAATAACACAAAGTCCCATTCTGAAGTTGGTAATCCCAGTGAACTAAGCATCGCTATGTTTTCACCGTAGACATCAAGCAAGTTCCGCAAGCTCTGGGCTGAACCAGAAGGCATGGCCTTTAAATTATTAATTTGTTCCCAACACATGAATGCTAAATACCTTTTGTTGTTGTATCGATTCACTAAAGCTTCATAAGCGCTCATATAATTAGCCTCAGACACATGAAAAGCACGAATTATATTTATGGGTTCCCCGGACAATGTTGTGATTAGGTATTGAAACTTTTCTATGTTTGTTAAATCTGTTCGCTGATGAACAAGTGTGTTAAAGAGGTCAATGTACCCCGGAAAATCTTTGAACTCACCTGTGAATGTAGGTAATTTAATCGGTGGAAGTTTAGTCTTTGGCTTGGGTTGATGACACGGTTGAGAAGGAGAAGCGAACTCCACTTTTGATTCTTTCAAGTATTTACGTTTTGCTTCGAGTACTTCGAAATACATGTCATCAGCTTGCTCTTGGAACACGGACTGCCCTTGCAACTCTTTATCATCTACACCGGCCTTTTGTAATTCACAAACCAAATTGATGTGGGCATCGTTAAAGCCCTCCAAGATAATGTCTAAACGGGAACACCATGTCTCTAACCGCGTTATAAGTTTCGGTTCGGATTCACAATTACGTGCACACAAAAGTGCATCGCTGAGCCGCTTGTGCGACAGGCTGCGTTTCGACTCCCAATGCGCAATCACGGTCTCACTCATTTTGAAATTTGATAGTTGTTATCACTTTTAGCAGAAATTTTACGCCTAAACTAACTTATTATCGCGCAAACTTTTAAAAAACACTTTACGATGGAGTTTGATTGTTTTCAAACAGAAACGAACACGAAACTGTCACTTGTTTGTCAAAAGTCACAGCATAAACACTATGAGAATGACCGTATGAAATGATCGAACGAACATCGACGAATTTGATTCGGTTTGTTCGTATTTCCGGCACACAAACGCAATTTGTCGGCACACAAACAAACACAATCTTTGCTTGAGTTACTTAGGCGCTGTATGTTACACGTAAGTATTAACACAATTGTTTAATGATTTATCACGATAAGCTGTTATTATTAAGTGTCGCATGTTACACATAAAACAACGATTGAAATGATAATTAATGTTCAATTTCACAAAATTGAATACACGAACACAAATGTTTTGATTAAATGGACTCTCCCAATGACACGATATGAAGTTGGACTCACCCACAGAACGAACACAGCTCAATACTTCCAACCTACCTAAACTCCAGCGCGTGTGCGCAGATCGGTGAAATACAAAGTGTAGGTATTTTTACACCAACTTTTTGCAAAGTTCCTCACACAAAATGAATGACTGAGTTTGTTTGATGAATTAAACACAAAATATGATATGCGTTGTGATCGATATGTTGATATGATGCTAATAATTCGAATTATAGGTTTTGCAATTTGGTTGTTGTGTGCAAATATGGCGGCTTGATGACGCTAAAATTTTCACAAGTTGAAACGAGTTTACGATTTGAGCATAGGAAACCGATTCTAAGTCGAAATCCGGTTCGACGAGGACCAAGAATGATGTTAAGACGAGTGGACTGTATCTAGGGGTTGTTGAGGTTATGAAGAGGAAAATTGGTTGGAAAAAAACTCACCGGTGGTCGGCACTTAACTTCCTTTGGAGGCGTCGTTGGGGGCCCCCTTTTGCTAATTGTTGATGGTACACTGATGGTTATTCACTGATTATATTTTATTTCATGTTTTTGATGGAGCGACGCACCGTGTCGGTTCGTTAGAGTTTTGGAAGAGTGTCAAAGAATGAAAAGGATTGGTAGAGTGAATGTGTAGAAAGGACTGAACGTCCATAATGGGAACGAATGAAAGGGCGGGAAGGTTTTAATTTGGAATGGTTGAATAAGAGGCTTTAACAATTATTATAATCTTTGTTTACATGGAAATACTTGATGTAACCATGAGTATCATGGCAATTTATCTCCATTTGTCAATAAAAGAAAAAATATATGTTCGATAAAATTATTATCTATGGTGGCAGTCACCTGGGTCGTCGGGGTCGATTATGGTCGTCAGAATGATATTATTTTTTCTTTGTTTCTGGCTGAAAATAAAACATATATGCATTGTAATGTGCACGTATTTTGAACATGTATATTTCTATTTTCGCCCTTTTCCCCACCGGTTGGACAAAGCTGGTGGGGAAGAGGGAGAATAACCCTTCGTACAGTGCATAACCCCACTTGCACAAACTGCCGGTGTCAGTGGTCAACTTGAATTCTTTGATAGTAATTGTTTCAATGATAGATTTCTAGGATCTAATTAAAATTACAAAACGTTTTGTAAATAATTTCAAAGTACATTATGCCGATAAGCATTGTAGCAACAGCTACTGCAAGTATACTCTATTTCAACGAATTTGTAGGTAATTTCGAAACAACCTACCGCAACACCTTTATCTTCTCCTACCTGCGCCCCGCGGTTTCACCCGCTTCATTCCAGTTTTCCCGCAATAACTCTAAAAAAAGCAATATATTTTTCCGTTTTTGCCACATTCTTCATTGATGCTCCGCTCCCATTAGTCGTAGCGTGATTTGATTAAGCTCATAACCTTCCTCGATAAATGGAATATTCAACATAAAAATAATTGTTCAATTCGAAACAGCAGTTCCTGAGATTAACGCGTTCAACCAAACAAACAAACCAACAAACTCTTCAGCTTTATAATATTAACACTTTGACTGCTGAGTTGTTTGCTTGTCTAGCCACGGGTGCGGCTCTGCACGCGCCATAGTGTTTTCCCATACAACAACCACGACAGTTGTGTTCTCCCGTGCTCGCGGCAAGCTACGAAAAACACAACAGTTGTTTTCAGCGGTGAACGTGTTAAGTATAGAGTAGAGATATAGATTTCTAATGTTAAAATGTCGTTGGCTACATCAACATCGGATTGGCAATCGAGTATATTATTTTAAACTGGTAGTTAGCATAGAAATCGATATCTCTTAATTCGTGGATATTATTCAATCCCTATAAGCTATCGCGGGGGTAGATAAAGTAACGATAAAAAACGTCGTAAAGGATTACGATATGCTGGCATTATTTAATCGATATCGATCCCTTTGGTAGGAGGAAAAGGATAACAATATTATACAACATTGTTTTCAGCTAGTATAATAGTAGTTCAAAACAACGTTCAAGGCCCTCATACCCTATGCCACATGCGATTCCTTGCCGAAAACGCGCGATGTCATAGACAGATAGATAGATAAATCTTTATTGAAACAACACAGAACAAACAAAACTTAAAACTAGAACAAAACAAGTTAAATAAGTTAGCAACAAGTTGGTTGGGTCATATGGCGCCTTAAACTTATTTTACACCTAAAAACTTTTCGAAACGCGCTAGCTTCCCGCGTATTATTTTGACAGTTCAATTGACAGTTCGATGTGAGCTCGTTACAATTGTAGGTGGTCATTGTAGGTAGTAGGTAATAATATTATTTAGTAATAGATATTTTACGTAGCCTAAAGTTTGATATAAAATTGGTTTCTTTTATTTCTAGGTTCACTTTGCTCATCTCTGGACAATTGTTCTGTCCATCTATAAGTGAAAATTGTTTAAAGCTATGTGTTCCTATTATTGTATCCGTGATATATTTATGAAGCTGTTAGTTTTCTAGCAAAATAAAATAAGTAAGTAAATAACAATTTTGGTACGATGTTAGAACCAAACCATGGTAGTGTAGTGGTGAAATTCTATAATATTTAATTTTTCCCTTTTTCCCCACTGGTGGGGCAAAGCTGGTGGGGAGAAAAGGAATAACCCGGTTGGATTTGGTGGGCGGGCCATTTTCAGCATATCTGGGACAGTTCACGGACACATCCCTAACAGTTGAAAGAAGGTTTCAATTATTAAACAAACTTTTTAATTATCTGTGCGAATTATAATTATACACTCGTGCTACATTTAGGGTTGTATTTATGAATGAATAAAAATAATGATTATAAAGGTAGGTCTGTACTAAATTTGGAAACTGAACAACTCGAAATTCACATTTCTTGTTAGCGCAGTCGAGCGTGAAACTATGTAAATTGAAAATTACACCGAATAAGTTGTATTTGATATTAAACTACATAAGTTATATAAGCGGAATATTGCTATTTTTCTTATATACCTACTTAGGTAAGATGTGATTTTGATCTTCAACTTAAAATAGCCCGGGTGGGGTTTTTTAAAACCCAGCCATAGGAACGAATACCACTAATGACAATAAAAAAAAATAATAATGCGTCGTAGTTAATTTTGACCTTATTCAGTTTTGACCCTAAGGAATAGTGACGCAACACAATTTTTCTAATCGGAGTTCTTATTTTTTTAATTCTTGTTTGAGGACTATGCGCATCGCAACTCGCGGGTGAATCTGATTATTTTGCGGAGACAAACTTTTTTCGGCCCTAGTTTTAAAGGTCAAATAAAATAAAAATTCAAAGAAAACAGTCCTAATTATTTCAAGTAAGTAACACATTTACATTGGACTTTGATTACTATTGTCATTCAGCGACCCGTTCAATTTCTTTCACACATAAATTATTATACAAATGTTTATTTATTCAGTGTAAAACGTTAGTGATTATCTTTTAGGTTCTTGGTTCTTTAGTAAATGACGTCGATTTTCAGTCTTGCTAATTTGTAGCATCAAATGGTGAAGCTGCGAACCGTGAGAATTTGTAGCTATCGTTTGCATTTTAATACATTTTTTATTCATTATAAAAACATGAACTATTGTTTTCAATAATAATTATATTTAATTCTTACCATATAAATGAAATTTAGAAAACGGACAGATCGTAAGCGCTTCGTTTTAAAACGACGACAAACCTCAGAAGCTTTCTTAAAAATAAAAAAGCACACAGTCACTTACCTTCCCGCCGAAAACGCGCACATTTTCAAACGAAACTTGGCAACGGCGTTTGCGTAAATTCAGCCACAATACTTCCGGACAGTTACACAGTGGGTTATTTTGGTCACATATATTTTTTTATTCTTAAATGTAATGTCACATACCGATGCCAGCGATGACATATTGCCGCCACAATTGTCCCGCCTCCATGTTGTGAGTTTGGTGGTTGACTGGTGCGCCGGTGTTCACCGGGTCGTACGTGTAGTCTCTATCGGCCATACGTCACTCGACGTCACACGGTGTGTTTACGTCGTCGCTGGCGCGGGGGTGGCGGGTTGTAATTGGCTCGCGCCCGGTGTGTCGCTCCCAAATCTATAACAAGTATTTTTTACGTCTTATAAAAAAATATCGAATATTTTAAATGGTCACATGTCAAAACTAGTTTCATTTAAAATATTCCATTCTTTTTTTCCTCAAACAGGAAAAAAATGTATTTGTTTCAATAAATTGTTTCCAAATATACTCATAGGAAATTTGAAATGGTAAAAATGTCAAAATAAAAAAAAGATTTGAAATTTGATGATTGTGATGAATTTTAATTTACCCAGGAATCATGAATAATAATTATAATGGGTCGAATTATGCGAGAGTCCATTTTGTAACAAACACATTCTCGTTCTTTCCATAAATTGGCAAACAAAAAAATATCTCTTTAAAATTTATAAAGGCATTACGTAAAAAAACGCAACCTGACATAAAAAACTGTTAATCATAATTGTCACAATCATAAATAAGTAGTATAATAGTGTTTCGTATAAAACATAACATTAATAGTTATGTTTACGAATCCATCTTACTATAAATAGGGCTGGCGTTATGAAAACATAGCATTCAACATTGCGTCGTTGAATTTCAAACGACGTCAAAATATATAGACGTAATCTGCTTTATTGCAAATGCATCTAATCCGGCTTAGCTATTCTATAACACTGACCCGGCTGGACGTTTGTATAAAACCGATCCCGCCTGCCTGACAGTTCTTAACCGACTTCAAAATAGGAATTCTTAATTCGACTGTATTTTTTTATAAGACCAATCCGGCCTGACAGTTCTATAAGGTTGTTCCGACCGACCCGGCGGTTCTATAAGTCCGACCCGGCCTGCTGGACAGTTGTTTAAGACCGATCTGGCGATCTGTTTTTTTTTTTATATGACTGAGTGACGAGACGAGCAAGTCGTTCACCCGATGGTAAAAGCTTCGCCTGCCCATAACAGTTACAGTGCCACCCAGAACTTTGCGCTACATAATCCTGCGCGGCACTGTACTGCGCTCGTCCCCCTGAGACATCGGCTATAAAGTCTCATATTCCCAGTAATTTCACTGGAAATAGTGCCATTCAAACTGGAACACAGTAATGTTTGCACACTACAATTCTATGTAACTAAAAGCAAACCTTTCAAGTTCAACTAATGCTCTCTGCTATATTATAGACTAGGATAATGTAATCCGACCTTTACGCTAAGTATTTACATATTTTTTTTGCTATCCGGGAAATTGCCAGATTGTGTTATTATTAATAATAATCCGGACAGTTGCCGGATGACAAACTTGCCGGAACTTGCCAGATACGAAAAAAATATCCGGAAAAGCTCAGCACTGTAGCATCACTAAACCAAAGCACGGGTAATTTAAGCCCAAAGCGACAGCGAGAAATTATTGGTGCTATTTGAAATCTTATAGATTTGCAATTGAGTTATTACCACCGTATTACCGTTGGAGTTATGCCACTGCTCCGAATGCTAACCAGAAGCACAACCATAATATTTGGAAATATATATTTTTTTTTAGTGTACGTCCACCTTCCAAGGAGAAGGTTGTGAGTTCAAATCCCAGTGCGGGCACGTACCGATGTGATTCTGTAAATCATATATACGTAATTATCACTCGCTTTTCAGTGAAGGAAAACGTCGCGAGGAAACCCACGTACCTACTCGAGAATTATTTAAGAGGTAGGTATTTTATCCACCAATCCGGACCGGGCCCCTGTGCTGGATTATTGCCTTATCCTCCTCACGAAAGTGAGGAGAGACTCATGCTTAGCAGTAAGACTTAAAAAAATCTGAAAAGAAGTATTGAAACAAGGAGTATGGAATCGAAACAACGGATCGCATCGACTCTTTTCGGACGAATAGATTCTTTAGTTCCAGGGGCCTCACCACGAACAGTTAAATCCATCCAGTTTAAGGCCTTAAACTGAACTGCCCTGCTAACTGTCACCACCAATATCGCTCAGCGTTCATAAGTCGACCAGAGACTAAATGTCTCTGGTCTCCAAAGAGATCGTAACAATTTGTTTGCATTTATGGGTGTTTATACAGCTCCATCTCATTCTCTTTCTCACTCATTCTCTTCAGTCTATTTTTGAGTGACGTCACGTTTGTCATTTAACTGCATGGAATAAGAATAAGTACGTGGTTACCCCCCTGGCATAACAAAGAACGCTGTTCATTACTGTCCACGGACGCGAGTGAAACAGCGCGGCGTAGCTAGTAGCCCATAACCCGTAGCCGTTAGTGATCTACGAAATCCTACGTAAACTCGTAGAGTATAGTCCATTAAGCAATAAATGTACTGAAAATCTTTAATATCATGAATTAAGACGGCTGTAATAAGGGGAAAGAAAGGCGGGGGGGGGGGGGGGGGGGGTAACATTTAGCACTTCATCCTACATTCGTTTTCGATTTACACACCATGGAGGTCTACCTTTATACCCAACTCCTCATCATCATCATCATCAACCCATATCGGCCCACTGCTGAGCACGGTTCTTCCCTCATCGTGAGGAGGATTAAGCCTTAATAGGAAACCCGGTCGGATTGGCACAAAACATACCTACCTCCCAATAATTCTCTGGTCGGTATGTGGGTTTCCTCACCATGTTTTCCTTCACTGAAAAGCGAGTTATAATTACGTACAAATGTTTTTACAAGAAACACATTGGCAGGTACATGCTCGCGCTGGGATTTAAATTCACGACCCTCTCCTTGGAACGCGGACGTTCTCCCACTACGTTACCACGGCGAACAACGGTGAAGCAAACAGGAGGGTTCTGATTTTGACCGGTATGTATGGGTATGTATGATCATCCGGCACCCTACAACTTCCAAACTACATAATATAATGTGACAAATAAGATATCGTTGGAAGCGTCTTGACCGTCCACTAGTTATCAATGAAACAGAAGTCCAAAAATTACGGAAACCTGGCTGCGGAGTTTCTTACATTGTATCCTATGTATGGTCATCCAGATCATAATAACAAATCGATTAACAGCTCACTCATCGAAATTGGATGAGTAATCTAGGCGCTATGGTGGAACATCATCATCCTGCTGGACATAGGCCTCTCCTAGTGGATCCACTGAGCCTGATCTTCGGCTCTCCTCATCCAGTCTCCACCAGCCGTGTCCCGCAAGTGGTCACTCCACCTGCCGGCGGGCGTCCTACACTACGTTTGTCAGTGGAACATATATAAACTGCTAAAAACATAATCCTCCCCTTTCCCGTGGTTGGGTAAAATTACAGTCTTGAGATGCGAACTCAAAAAAAAGAGCCGCATAGAAAACCTTCTGCTTTTTGAAGACGGTTAAATAGGCAGAAACTATAAATAATTTCATGAAAACTGTCCAGCTATCTATCTATACATGTCTATATTATCATTTCCCGTCAGATAATCAAATGTAACCTATTTCTATCTATCTCTACTACATATACTATAGACACAGAATAGATATAGTACTGAACACAGAATGGACACTCTCCACCTCCTACGATTTATTTCCCCGCACCTCTACCCGCAATCCAGAGGGAAATCAGGAGGTCAGTTCATATGACACGCCCAAATGACAACCTTCATACTAGCGAGTTGTCTTTTGTTTTGTTCGCGTAGTATCTTCGTAACTTACACGGGCATTTGGCGCGTGTGCAAACCTCATTTATATGTGTGAAATGTCAAATCAATTATTTGTATGGAGTGTCCTGGGTGTTCTTTAGATTAAATATCGCATAAATTACGTCTATTTGTATGCAGATAATGCGCCAATAAATATTCCACTTGCATCGCGGTGTGTGGTGAAGATCAATGTCGGAAGACGATGCGCAGGATACGAACCCAATGCTGTGAACACTGTGACGCGTGAATGTTTCCCTATGTTATGTGAAACCACCCCAGTACCCAGACTTTACCATTGAATGCGGAATATACATAATTTAAGTTCAGATATGAAAGTTTGTTTAACACTGACTGCTGAGCCGATTTTCTTGTCTAGCCACGGGTGCAGCTCTGCACACACCGTAGTGTTTCCCTATACAGCTAACACCACAGTTGTGTTTACCCGTACTCACGGCAAGTTATGAAAAACACAACAGTTGTGTTTCCAGCAGTGAACGTGTTAAAATGAATAGGTATTAATAAACACCTAAGTAGGTATAGTTCGTTGTTTTATTGAACCTTGTTTTCACATTCATCATCATCATCATCAACCCATAAAGTCCCACTGCTGGGCACGGGTCTCTCCTCACTTTCGTGAGGAGGGTTAGGCCATAATCCACCACGGGGGCCCAGTGCGGATTGGTGGATAACATACCTACCTCCGAAATAATTCTCGGGTAGGTATGTGGGTTTCCTCACGATGTTTTCCTTAACCGAAAAGCGAGTGATAATTACGTACATATGTTTTACAGAAAAACATTGGTACGTGCCCGCACTGGGATTTGAACTCATGACCGTCCGATTAGAAGGCGGACGTTCTCCCACTAGGCTAGGCTGTTTTCACATTAGGTATAATCAAAGATTTAATATTAAAAGTAATTTTCCTGAAAACATTATTATGTTATGTACCTACCTAGAGGTATATTGTATATTGTTTTCGAAAATCAATAAGCTTTGTATATACATATTGTATTATGTCAAAAAATACATATTTACCCCCTTATTTATAATAAAATCGCGCACTACAATTATGTACTGCGCAGTACTAAGTGACGTTCGATAACTTTTTATAAATAAGGGGATACCCCCAGTGGAAAAGGCGTAAATATGTACATATTTACGCCTTTTCCACACGCTACGATCCTGACGCACCTCTTTCGCTTCTTCCACTTTCTTGAGTCCCTTAATATAATTATGGTCGCCGGCTATAGATACTTAATCTTACAATCAAATCAAATATCAAAATCTGCAGAAATTATACTCAGTTATTCTCATTCATAAATTTCTTATTCAACAATGCCTTCGAACCGGAAGTCACCTGAGATGACGAATACCATTGAATAAACAAAACAAAACAAAAATCAAATTCCGCTTTCCTACTTCCGTTAGTACTTAGTTAGCAAAATAAGCACGATTTTTCCTTTTTCCTCGAGGAAAACCGGGTTGTAGACTAGTCTAGAGGGTCGAAGTGGCCTTTAGAGGTGAATGACCTGGTGAGTCTCTCATATAATTTTTGGTTTCAGCAACGTCGATGATGATACCACGTTACCTAGAAATTGATATTTTTGAAATTCTTCACCTATCCATGAATAACTAGATTCTACTTAGCCAGAAGATAAGATTAGTTCTTCAATCACGGCACAACGATGCCATCTTGAATTGTTTTTTAAATGTGATAGTGCCGGCTGGCCTCATGGATTGTGGAGCCGCCCAAGGGCCTGTCTATCTATCAATCCGTAATCTTAGAATTTCCGATATCAAAGGAATGTGATGACTGATGGATGACAGTTGTTTAGTATAGTCTGTGGTAAAGTTTATTTCCTGACATTTTTACTGCGTGAAAAAACTCTTTTAAAAGTTAGGTAAAAATACATGGGCATGTACAATAAATATAAAGGCATGGAGCAATGATAGAAAACCCTAATAAAAATGGCTTTTATAATGAAATAATTTAGGGGTTTATTATTAATAGATATTAATTAAATTCATAGTTATTAATTAAATTCACTAATTGTCCAGTTTGTTTTTGTTCTAGATCTTACTTTTTTTTTTGTTCTGTGGTGTTTTAATAAAGAGTTTGTCTACCTTTCTAATATTTTTGGGTAAATATAGGTAAATCTTAATGAACTATTTTTAACTATTTTTTTACTTTTTCGTGCGTTTTCTTGTTTTTTTATGTAGTACCACAGATAATTATAATAGTTCTAACGCAGTTGTTTCTATTCTTAAACACAAAGCCTGTTGTTATCAAATCATAATAAGGAAAGTGACTTTTTTTTATTATAGTGTACCTCTAGTAAGTAAATAACTAAGATAAAAAGTTTAAAAAATGAAAACAACAAGATAAAATTAATAAAAACTAAAACCTGTCTTATGGAATACGAAAAGTGTTATAAAAGGTGTTGTAATATCACATAATTATTTTCTTGAATTCTGAAGTTTCGCCGCGGTTTTAATTAAATGTGCCTATTTATTTTTTACCTATATTCAAATTCATGTTATATTTGGTTACTTTAAATCAGCTTTTAAATATATTAGGTTAATGTTTTTGTCTATTTTTGAAGTGATTTTTCCGTTTCTATATTAATAAATGACGCCTAACGTAAATTGATTAGCAATAGACGGAAGTTTTGTTAGGTGGATTTTTACAGGCGTTACTTTAGATTTGTGAATATAATTTTAGATTGGCTGAGTTGAGAGAGCAGGGAGCTGAAAAGGTATATCACCTGATGGGAAGCGCCGCACTTTCAGAGTTCTAGTGGCGCTCAAAACTTTGAAACGTAAGATTTTATGCGATACTCGACAGACCTACAGTAGAATTTATTTTCGAATAGAAACTATTCCAAATCTGGTTGTGCGTAAGAAAAACTAAGATTTTTTCGTAGTGCCTGTTTGTGTAGGTCCTTGAGTATAATTGAGGGCATTTTGGTCATAGTGTAACTTGGACACACAGTTTCAAGTCCATACCTACATTATGTGCAATTTGGTCAACGCTAATTCGAAATTACTATTATTTTTAGTGTAAATTGGTCACACCAGTTTACAATCATCACTGTATTGGTTTTTCTATCATCAACAAGGTTGCCTAGTATTTCATTTTATCATCATCAACCCATATCGACCACTGCTGAGACGGGTCTCCCTTCACTTTCGTGAGGAAGCCATAATCCACTACGGAGCCCATATCGTATATGGATAGGTGGATAAAATACCTACCTCTAATATATTTCTCGGGTAGGTATATCGGTTTCCTCCCGATGTTTTCCTTCACCGAAAAGCGAATGATAATTATGTACTCATGCTTTTTACATAAACACATTGGTACATGCCCGCACTGGGATTTGGACTCATGGGAAGAGCGCACTTTGGAAGGCGAACGCTCTCCCAGTAGGCTACCGCTTAAACTGAAAATTTCCCTCTTTAAATAAAAAATCAGTTTACGGACGGAGTTCTGAAAGCAAACCTCGTCCCCCTTTATTAAAGTGGGATATAACATTAATAATGAATCTGCTCGATTCCCTTGCCAACAAACCTCCGAGACATACTGCGCCAATATCGATTAAAATCTACTATTATAACAAATCTAATCTTCGAAAACAACAGATATCTGAGACAATATCTAATAAGTACGGTTATCAACGGATTAAAAATTGGGATACGATATAACACGCGCATATTTGATTGTAAAATCAATTTGTCATCGATAAGGCTAATGAATGCGACCTTGATGATTTCGAGGTTATCATCGAGGCCGCAGACGTGGCCTCTCATATCATAGGGAAACCTCAAGGACTCTTTACTGCTGTCAACCGGTTTGTAGTGGGAGGCCTCTTCTGCAAGAGACCGCCTGGGAAGCATTATATAGTAACCTCTGCCAGGTATTCATCCACCAAACCGTAGTGTGCAAACATAACTGTGTTCCGGTATGAAGGACACTGTTTCCAGCGAAATTACAGGGCATATGAGACATGAGAACCGATGCCTCAGGGTGACGAGCGCAGCGCAGTGCCGCGCAAGATTATGCAATGCAAAGTTCTGGGTGGCATTGTAACTGTTATGGGCAGTCGTAGCGCTTACCCTCAGGCAAACGACTTGCTCGTCTCGTCACTCAGTCAAATGAAATTGTATTAATCTCGCATTGCTATAACAAGCATATAAAATAATTTAATAACTTACTAAGATGCCCATTTCTATGGAAATAAACTAGTTGCTAGTTAATAACTAATAACCCAGGTAAAATCGCTTCCTCTTAATCTATATCTATATCTTTACTCTATACTAATATATAAAGCTGAAGAGTTTGTTTGTTTGAACGCTAGGATCTCAGGAACTACTGGTCCGAATTGAACAATTATTTTTGTGTTGAATAGTTCATTTATCGAGGAAGGTTATAGGCTATATAACATCACGCTACGACCGATAGGAGCGGAGCATCAATGTGGCAAAAACGGGGAAAATATATTGCTTTTAAGATAGTTATTGTGGGAAAACATGAATTATGCGGGTGAAACCGCAGGGCGCAGCTAGTAATTAAAATATAATCACTGGATGATAAATAACACAACATAGTTGCTCTTTATGAACTAATAATGTTACAGAGATATTGTTAAAATCAGTCAATTGGGAAAATGGCCAATTAAAATAAAACAATGTTGTTGACATTGTTAAAAGTAGCATTCACTTGACAATAAATAAAGCTGATTTTACTTGTAAAAATATAATCAAATTGAGTAGGTAGGTACTTTATATTGAAAGAAATGAGAGAAAAGAAAGAAAATACACTTATTTGCAAATAACTAACGAAACAAGGAGAAACAAAGTTACAATTCTTAGGTATATGCTAATTCCTGTAAAACGGTCCCAACTCAGCATAAATGCTGATTGTAGGCGGCCAGCGCTGGTCTTCCGTTGGGCCCATAATTAAACCTATAAGTTTTAAAAAAACCGTTTTGTGGATCAAATTAGGGTGTTGTCTATTCGGACGCTACCAATTATGATTTATTTATCTAGAATTAGGTACAGCCATTTGAAAATTTGTTTTCCGTCTCCCTCAATCGTTCCCTTACTGTAGAGAGCACTACGATTGTGGCTCCTTCCAACTAAGCTAACAATTGATTAAAATTGTATCATATTTGCTAATTAGCCAATATTGACCTCATTAAATTCTAATATCTTGTTTTTATCAAAAGCTGCCAAAATTCCTTGAAGTTTTTTTCCTGTAAATCAATAATTAAACTTTTAGATCAATTTGTGTTGGCGTTCGGGCATTTGAAAATCAATTAGTACACGTAATATCCGCTTTCATTATCGTGATTATTGATCAGACACGTTACCGATCATAATATTCCTACAACGTGGCGATAATAATTATCTCCACGTTGGAGGTTTTCAACAATTTATTTTTAACATATAAGCGGTTGTCATGTCCGGGAATCTTGTACCAAATCTGTGAAATACTTTGTTGTGAGCTCAGCTTAGATAAATGATAAGAGATGCCATAATGGTGCTTATAGCGTAGGCTATTTTTATGTCTTCTATAATAAACGTAAGCTCTACTATTTTGATAAGATTTGAGTAATAGTTTTAGGTGCTTAGTTTCGCTTGTGGCAGGAAGATAAATTAAAAAAAAAAAACGAGTTTGGACGTAGACATAGACAAGGTAATTGGAAATGATAAAGGAATTTGCAATAACCTTAATTTTTTTCATATAAATATTTACCAAATCATTATTTGAGCAATCTCGGGCATAAGTGATAAATATCTCTACATAATATCCTAAAAATTATCTACCACTGTCGCAAATTCCATTATTATTTAAATTATTAACCCAGTCAAGGACCACAAAACGAAACAAAATGTTTAAAATGTAATTTTCCGCCATAAGTAAAACCTTAAAATTTTGACTGCTGAACCGATTGTCTTGTTTAGCCACGGTTACGGATCTGCGCACACCGTTGTGTTTTCCCGTGCCGCTAACACAACAGTTGTGTTTACAGCAGTGAACGTGTTAAACTTGTATATAATCCTTATTATAGTGTATTACTGTAAAAATGTTATGGAATCTAAAATTGAACGTTCCATTATTTGAGGTACCGTATTTTGTTATTTTGCCTATAATTTATCTAATAGATAAGATAGGAAGGTCGGGACCGCCAAATTTCCGATAAAATAATGAGATGGCTATCTAATTTTCGATAATATTTTCAGGAACGAGTTGGCAGTAGATATTATTATACAATAATCTTGCAGGGAACTTGTAAAATTCCATCCAGATAAATCTATTGGCATTTTTAAGTCTACTATCGTTATTTTTAATTGTTACTGAATTAAATGATAGAGTAATCAAACAAATAGATAATCCTATAGATTGATAATTATTTATTTGTCCTATACTAAATTAACAATTAAGCCGTGTCATATTGGCTTTATTCACGTAGAATCTGGATTTTGTTCACTTTTTTTTTTTTACCTACCCGTAAAATTTAATAATCCAAAAAATATACAGTACAGTCAACATGAACACGGTTTTCATTATTATCTACAATATAAAAAAAAACTGTGTGGATTCAAATGATTTACATAAATTTATAAAAATAGAACTTAGCTTTACATTATAAAATAAAACCGCGGACAATTCACGAATTGTCCAGCTAATTCTAGTGACCACTTTGACTGCGACTTGTGCAAGTTATGTTTAGATGCATCACACAGTCATGTACTGCGAATACGTGCATAAATTATAAATGCATTAACAAGGTGGCAAGAATGCAGAAACAATTTGTTTCTTATTTATTTCCCTATTTTATTCTCTCCACGTGACATAAGAACCATTGTAAACAATTACAAATGTGTAAAAAACAGGATATTAACAATAGCTAAGTATTACACCAGCAGTTTTTTCCTGCCAGGCACGTCTGTCGGGCAGATCTGTGCGTGTATACTTAGCTATTGGGTTCTCTGCATTTTATATAAGCTCGTGCTTAGACAGGTAGTTCGCTAGATGGTAAGCGCGAAGCCTACTTTTATCAGAAAACATAGACATAGTAACATAGACTATGTTTTATATCCGTATTCCCACGGGAACAGGAACTATGCGGGTGAAACCTCGGGCGCAGATAGTATAAATGTGAAAGTTTTTGAGGATGGATGTTTGTTTGTTACTCTTTCACGCCAAAACTTCTAGATGGATTTGGATGAAATTTGGCATACATATAGTTTATTATCTGGATTAACACATAGGATACTTTTTATCCCGTAAAAATGAATAGTTATTGCGGGATTACACTAAAAGCGGGCAAAACCGCGGGACGCCGCTGAAAACTACAATAGATCTTATCGACAGTGGTCAAACAAGCGTCGAAGATTATTGATAGTATTATGTTGGCTCTATCTATCTATAGATAGATATAATCAAATGTGTTAAGGCTATAATTTCCAAATACTAAAAGCTAACATAGGATTTATTATATTATATTAGACCGTGATTTAAATTAAGCTATTTACACGATGCCTTATCTGTTTATCGGTAGCCTTATCAAATGACAGTTATTAAAATGTTTGTCTGTCCGTCTGTCTAAAAGTTTGTCTCGAATAGGCTCCAAAACGGTTCAACGTATTACAATAAAATGTTAAAAATTGATAGGAATTTTAAGTTAAAAGTTCGCTGTTTAATTTTAGCTAGTTAGTTTTGAATAGTTCCGGATTAGTGAGACTCTACTGTACTTTTTTCTTACGCAGCGGCCTCCCAACTGTCCCTACCATTCTTTTGTATTACTGTTACTGAATTATCACTATACCGGCTGGCCTGGTTTCTGTCCCTGACTAACTATCGCAAAATATGAGTAATTTAACTACGATTCGAGTGTTGTAATCGCAACAAACACATGTTGTACTTTGCTTGCCGATAGCAAAAAATACGCAGTAGGTTTCTATTTGTTTAATGTTATTGAAAACAACCTATAAAATAAGGCCTGTCTAATTATATGGTTATCTAACTAAACTATTACCTATCCTATAACAAAGAGCTAAGTTTCGGTAAAATTTGTTTGCGCTTTTGTAGCTTTGATAAAGGTGATCTTCGGAAGTAGTGATGTCTCGGGGTGACGAGCGCAGTGCAGTGCCGCGCAGGATTATGCAATGCAGTGTTTTGGGTGGTGCTGTGACTGTTATGGGCAGGCGTAGCACTTTCCATCAGGTGAACGACTTAATCGTCTCGTCAATCAGTGAAATAAAAAAAATTAAATATGTGCTGGGACACATAGTACGAAGTAAAAGTTCAACAAAAAAATTAAAAAAAAAAATTAAACAGTAAATGTCATAAAATATATTTAAAAAAATATGCGATGCGTAACTCTCTCTCTCTTTCTATCTTCACTAATTTATGTCTCCCTCTCAACTTCCGTTCGCCTCGCCCGATCACACGTTTCGTAACGGATTCACCAGCTTACTCCCCAAGTCAAGCGTGCGTAAAGAAGTTATACTTAAACAAAAAACCCTGTGATCAAAACTCTTGGATGTCAATGTCCTCGAATATGGGTGACTGAACAGTACCACCTTATTTGTATGATATGCTAGAACCTTATTTGATCATACTCATGTTTACTAATAATTTACATGATTCATAAAACGGCTAAAGTCAGTGAAAACTGTTTGTCGGCTGAATTACTGTTTGCTTCCCAAATAAAGATAAAAAAATGTTCTTTGTTAGCTTACTGGTCGGGTGATTAACTTCTGATGTTGGAATATTTATATTTGGTGCATATTTATCTCTCAAATGTTTTCCAGCTAAATAACTAGGCGCAGAGAATATGCAAAGTGTCCCACGGATATGCCACATGGAGGGAAAGTCCTACCTTTAATATTGTAGATGGTACTTTCCCTCCATGTGGCATATCCGTGGGACACCCTGTATAGGAGCAATGTCTCAGGGTGACGAGCGCAGTACCATACAAGAATTTCCAAAATAGCACTGCCCTTAGGAACTTGTGGGCAGGAATACCTACTTACCATCAGGCCTATGACAAGCTCGATCGATATGAGAAAGTCGAAACAAACACCCGATCTTTCCATTCCTGTCTTAGTTATTAAATTATACGCTACATAGTTACTAGTTACGTTATCATAATTAAAATTAAAACAGAAGTAATCATTGAGTATTTATCTATATCCACGATTATAGTATTTGATATATTTTAATACTGGGATTATTTTCCGTTGGGTGGAAGGTAGAGACGTGAGCGCAACTGATGATAATCAGGTACTGATAAAAATGCCATTACTCAGCTGATATTTTGAAAAAAGTATATTTTCACTTAAAAAAAAATCTCTAGAAATTTTCATCTGTTTTTATTTGAAGTAGATTCTTCATTGTATTTTGAAGTTTAGAGGGTTTTTGGTAAACGCTTATGGCTTATGTGAAGATTGGAAGTCTACCATTACTCGTAGTGCGAGTCTTAGTAACTAACTCCATAGCCTAACGTGGGTTGAAATAAACGGAATACGAGAATCTACATATTTTTGTTTTTAATATGACTGAGTTACGAGACAATAAGTCATTTACCTGATGGTAAGCGCTACCCCTGCCCATAACAGTCACAGCACCACCCAGAACTCTGCATTGCATAATCCTGCGCGCCACTGCACTGCGCTCGTCACCCTGAGACATCGGCTCTAAAGTCTCATATGCCCAGTATTTTCGCTGGATTATGCCTACGAGCTACGAAAAATAGAAGCTCATGGTACTTTGAGTTTCTTATTTCTATGATCGTTGAGTCAAATAGAATGCATCATTGTATTCAATATCGTATGTAAGGCAAAGAGTTCCGAATCAATCGTTATAGGTTATAACTATCAAATTAAAACTAAACTACACTTTGTTAATTTTTGGTAATTTAAATATAATAATATAATTACTGTTCTAATACCTATAAAATAGTCTGTAACTAAGAAACTGTATTCGAAATAAAGAAAAATTCACAAAGATTTCCGCTACTTTTAAACTGTAAAATGTGAACACGTTGACAGTTGAATATTTAAATAAATTAATTAAAAGACTAAAATAAATAAAAAGAGTAGTGTAAACGGTAAGTTAAGCTAATAAAATAAAACAGAAGGTACTCACGTGGTACTAAAGCTTTGGCGCAGATACACGAGCAAACTTTCAAAGTTTCTTTTCAAGTTTTTCTATCACTGACAGCGGCTAACCGACCTATCGCCACAAACTTCTATACAGCACTGATAACATATATTTTCAGTTATATCTGTCGATGAATCGAACCTCAATTATTATTGTTATGTACATAATATCGTGGGTGACGTTGGACTATAGGTTACGCCCTTTTTTTTGTTAACTGCAGTAAAGAGGATCTGTAAAATGGTGCAACCACGTGCAGTGCAACTATATAATTATCCTCATCAACCCATATCGGTCCACTGCTTAGCACGGGTCTGCCCTCACTATCATGAGGAGGCCTGGGAGTCCGGCCCGGGTTGGTGGATAACATACCTATTACCTAACTTCGAAATATTTCTCGGGAGGGTTTCCTCGCGATGTTTGCCTTCGCCGAAAAGCGAGTGATAATTACGTACATATGTTTTGGACTTTTTACAAGAAACACATTGATAAATGGCCATACTGGGATTTGAACCCACGACCTTCTAAGCTATCACCGCTTTGACATTTTAAATGTTTTTTCAGGTAGAGTTTTTAATTTATTTATGCAACAGAGTAATGAGACGAGCAGGTCCACCTGATGGTTAGCGCCATGCCTGCCCAACAGTAAATGTGGCACCCAAGACTTTAATTCACTGATTATTCTATTACAAATTGTTTTTTTTTTTTTTATATTAAGTAAAGATATATATTTCCACTTGTTCTTGTTGAAGTCAAATAAATTAAAAAGTTAATACTCACACAGTAGGCCTGCCACTCTAGCTACTGGTCGACGTAGAGATCCCACAAGAACTGCAATAAAATTATAAGTACGCTGCATATAGTTACTCAACGTTCATATCAAAGGGATTGCGGGTAAAGGCGGGTGGTTCGCACGTGCGGAGGGTCCAGTACAATTTCGAAAGTTCAGGTTTTAGTAAAACCTTTTTTATATGACTGAGTAACGAGACGAGCCGTTCATCTGATGGAAGCGTTTTGCCTGCCCATAACAGTTACCTAACTAAATATTCACTTAATACCTTTTTATGCTGACAACTTTTTGCTCTAGATTTGTCTTTGGTTGAGTAGCCTGACGTGTGAAAAATGGCGGGAACGAAAAGGCAGGACCAAAAAGAAAAGGCGGGAAAATCCAGGAATATTTGTCGGTGAGAGATTCGGAAAACTAGATTCAAAGAACTAATTTGTCTGTTGTTAATATATAAGATTTTTTCTATGTGGAAAATAACAGTTAAGCGAGTTTAAAGATAGCTAGTGCATATACTACGATAAAATTAGTTTTTTAATTCCATATATGGTGGTGGTGGTGGGTCCACCAATGGGTCATATCAGTAGGTCCACGGGAAACCCACACTCTTTTTCACCTTTATCGTGTAGGTACAACTGACTCATCTAGCGGTTCCATGAAAGTTTCAAGGAACCCTGTCCACGCAGTATCCATTATCACTGCAAACACTCAGGAGGACCCTCGAGTCAATGACATATCGTGCATTTTACACGGAATCGTAGTAAAGTGACACGTGAGACCCGAGTGGAATGCGCCTTCCAGGCCTAAATTCCTCTCTGTCGAGCTAGTCATCAAGTATTCGAATTCCTTTTTCAAACTCAAACCTTACCATCATCAGCTCACGCTCGGCCACTGCTGGACGTAGGCCTCTCCCAATGAACGCCACCGAGCCCGATCTTCGGCTTTCCTCATCCATTCCTTGCCAGCCGTGTCCCGCAAGTAGTCATCCCACCGGCGGCGTCCTACACTACGTTTGCCCAAACGCGGTCTCCACTCTATAACTCGTCTACGCCATCGGTACGCCATCGGTCAAACCATATCATATTATATTTTATCATAGGTATTATGTTTTAGTTTTTTCTCTGTGTACGATGATACTTAAGTGTTTGATCTGTAAAAGTGCATTATTTTGGCATACTTGCAATAAATGATTCGGGTTTTAAGTTTTGGATACGTCAACCCGATGCCTTAGGATGGCAAGCGCAGTGTAGTGGGAGGCCTCGTCTGCAAGAGACCGCCTGGGGAAGTATACCACACCTTTGCCAGATATTCATCCGCCAAACAGTAGTGTGCAAACATTACTGTATTCCAGTTAGAAGGGCACTTCCAGCGAATTTACTGGGCATATGAGACTTTAGAACCGATGTTTCAGGGTGACAAGCGTAGTGCAGCGCCGCGCAGGATTATGCAATGCAGGGTTCTGGGTGGTGCTGTGACTGTTATGGGCAGGCGTAGCGCTTACCATCAGGTGAATGACATGCTCGTCTCGTCACTCAGCCAAATAAAGAAAGAGTCACATGTTTCTGAATTACGAGGTATATTTCTTGCAAATTCTTGTTATTTTTATTTGTGTCGTTAGAGTCGACAAGGTGAGGAATAGGAAAATTACAATTATGAATTAGCCACTTCAATGGGCGACGATTATTTCCATGATTGTATGATAAGAATAAAGTACTCCCCTCGATAAAGCGAAGGTAATTCCAGTTTAATCAAGAATTCAGTATGGCTAAAGATTTTTGAGGCATATCTTTAAAAAGAAAGAAAAAAAAGAGATTATCTATCTATCCACCAAGGTAGCTTAAGGTAGCTAGTCCACCAATCCGGACCGTGCCCCCTTAGTGGGTTAAGGCCGATCCTCCTCACGAAAGTGAGGGGAGACTCGTGCTCAGCAGTGGGACGATATGGATTGGCTGATGAGCTGTCAATCTATTTATCTATCTATTTTCAAATTCGTGCCATCAGCCCCGGTGACAGAGGTATGTGGACTTCAAAAGCTCTGTAATGCCAACTCCTGTGAAAATGTACATAGCAAGAAACTGCTCAACCGTTAATTTGTGACTTTTAATAACTATTCGGTTATCCGTGACTATATATACGTCACATTTTAGCATATTGCGTACGTAAACTTAAGCTGGCGCTTAGGGAGAAAGAACTATTAGCATATAGACTGCTGAACCGGTTCTTACATTTGGGCACCGCTACGGACCGTGTATATTTTCCAGCCATGGAGTGCCGTCTGCGTGACCCGCACTGTAGTAGCGCCGTGTTAAACACACACGCCTGTGTTTCGCCACACAGCCGGCACGTAAGCTGCGCTAACACAGCAGGTGTGTTTACTCGCACCCGCGTAAACTTATAAAAAACACAATGCCTGTATTTTTAGCAGTGAACGTGTTAGGTTGGGACACAGAAGACATAATTATAGTACAAAACGGACACTCTTTACCCCCGCGATCGGCCTCCCCGCACCTCTACCCGCAATTCGGAGGGAAATCAGGAGGTCAATGACAATAGACAAACGGGTTTGTTTGAACCTTTATATTAGCTGGTTGTCTTTTGTTTTGGTCGCGTAGAATATTTAAGCGTTTACACACGTATTTGGCGCGTGTGCAAACGCCATTTTAATGTGTGTGAAATATCCAATCAGCTTTAGTATGGAGTATTTAGGGTCTGGTTAGGGCTTAATCAGTAATTTCTGTCTCCAACTGTACCTACCAAAGATTCTAAAACTCTGCGAAGTACCGCTTTCAAATTATTGATAAATAAAATCAATGCGCTATAGTTGGTTCTTATCTGTTTCTATTACCCCAAGCTATAGCCACTATTATCTATGAACGATATACCTACTATGAATCTGGCCCTTCAGATAATAGTAAAGTTGTTCCGTGTATAAAAAATAAGTATTTTGTTGAACAAAAACGTTGGCACCGCTTTTTAAACATTGCATCAGCAAATATTTAAGCAGATTAGAAGAATACATTTGATATAGCTTTTCTTCTACCACTCTACCAATATTTACCTGCAACTACTGAAAAAAATCCTAAGCTAACATAATTTATTTACTAATAGATACTAGTATGTAAATATTTTTAAGATAAATGCAGTGTCGGATGATTTATCTATACAGTTGTGTGTCTTTACTATTTACCTACACTATAGACTACATGCAGGAATATGAGAAACAATACAGTTGCGAACATTTTACGTGATTTTACATGCAAACTTCATGGATCAGTTACAATAAAAACGGACCACGTACTGGCTGACAACAAAAAAGCAATCGCTTAACCTTTTTTCCCAATCGTCAAAATCACTTGTCAAAAATGAAAGCTCGTTACGTCGAATTAAAATTATTCCGTGTGAAAATTATCTAAAATGATTACCAATTCACCCAAATGCCTACACACAGGCCCCCGCAAAACATCAGAAGGAGAAGACTTGATTATAAAAGGAGCACACCTTCTGGGACCCAGCGTCGAGTCGAAATTCGAAGAGTTGAATTACGAAATACTTAATAAGATAGAAAAAGAACTGAACGATTCACAGAACGCTAGGAGCTACATCTCACAGAAGTACGAAGAACTTTACAACAAAATAAAGTATTTAACGGAACTTGATGCGACAGTGACTGGATTCCGTAGTGACGTGAAAGCTATAGAGAAGCAAATCTACCAACTGTCCACAAGGGTGGACGATATTGAAAAGAGAACCATATGTAAAGAGTGCCCGTCCTTATCTTCGTCCATGTTTTGATGATTAAAATTGTAGTGAGCGAATAGTCCTTTTAATTAAAGACTTGAAGAAAAAACAATGCTTATTAACACTTTGACTGCAGAGCCGTTTTGCTTGTCTAGCCACGAGTGCAGCTCTGCACGCGCCATAGTGTTTTCCCATACAACAAACACAACATTTGTGTTTTGCCGTACTCGTGGCAAGTTGTGAAAAACACGACAGTTGTGTTCTCAGCAGTGAACGTGTTAAAAAAACAAAAAGGGAGTTGGGATAGGTAGGGATGTAGGTTTTTTGACTGAGAGGTGAGACGAACATGGCGGTCACCTGATAGTAAGCGCTACGCCTGCCCATAATAGTTACAGTGGTACCCAGAACTTTGCATTGCACCTTGCGCGGCACTGCACTGCGCTCGTCACCCTGAGACATCGGTTCTAAAGTCTCATATGCCCAGGCAGACGTCTTAATACTAGGTTTTTCATTGTCCTTAATATTAGCCCAAGCAATCCCAGAATTATTGGCGTGAAATAAATATCATACCTACAACTTAACTACTCTTACTAGCTTAATACAATTCTAATTTTAGCAGATATAGACATGAAATAATAAATCCAACATTTTAATTATAAAAATTTATTCAATAATTCTATTCTAATTTAACGTTTACGTTAAATAATATAATTAATAACACAATCACATACAAATTCAACAAATTCTAATTATTTGGCACTTTTTTGTTCACTCTTTCCTTAAGCACGACTAAATTCATAAAACTAACTAAATGCTACAGAAATAAACTCTACGTAAACATGAAAATGATAACTATTAAAGAAATTGTTCATCTGCTATTCGTTCTTTGTTTTTCCTTATTTTATAAGTAACTTATAAAACAGCATTTCTTTTCAATATAAAAGAGTATTCATTCACGTCTTGTTTACAATCAACAGGTACCAACATTTAAAATTTAAATTATCGACTTAAAAAAATACAACTCTCTTTTTCATAAAAATAATATCGAAATTAGATTAAAACTTAACATCACTATTATTTGTCAAATTCATAAATTTTCAATTTTTTTTACTTGTGTAATTGAATTATTATTTTATTAAGTTGTTCCGAAAATCTTCAAACACTTTAATGTACTTTTCATAAAGGAATAAACTTTATTAAATTAGAATCATATAGCGTGTTCTGAAGTGTGAAGGAAAACATTGTGAATCCCACACACCTACCCGAGAATTATTTCGGAGGTGGGTATTTTATCGATCAATCCGGGCCCTCGTGGCCTAACCCTCCTCACGAAAGTGAGGGGAGACCCGTGCTCAGCAGTGGACCGATGTGGGTTGATGATTATAGTGACGTTCCAAAACTAAATGAACCTTAAAATCTTCATAGCATTTGTCTTTTATTACTGAAAATAGTGATGTATCCATTGTACTATTTAATCAAGAACAAGGGGCCTACCATGACGTCTTATAGCGATTCAGTTGAGGACCTAAACTGAGCCGCGTCGCATAATCGTTCCTTGACGTCTTATTTTTTATGTGGCTGCCATTTTCAACCTAAACTGGATCCAGTTAAGGTTGAAAATGGCAGGAACCTAGATTGAGCCGCTAATAAGCCATTTTCAACCTAATCTATATTCAGTTTAGGTTGAAAATTGTAGCAACATAAAAAATAAGACGTCACGGTACAATTATGCGATGCGGCTCAGTTTAGGTCCTAAACTGAATCGCTATAAGACGTCATGGTAAGCCTCCAAATCTAAAAAGGCAGTTTATAAGCACTAAGGAAATTCAGTCATCAACAACTCTCAACGGACGAGACAATGCGCTCGTATCAATAAGCTCACGAATATAGTTCACAACTGAACTGGAGGTCTACCATGACGTCTTATAGCGATTCAGTTGAGGACCTAAACTGAGCCGCGTCGCGTAATCGTACCGTGATGTCTTATTTTTTATGTTGCTTATTAGCGACTCAATTTAGGTTGCTGCCACTTTCAACCTTATCTGTATACAGTTTAGGTTGAAAATGGCAGCAACATAAAAAATAAGACGTCACGGTACGATTATGCGACGCGGTTCAGTTTAGGTCTTCAATTGAATCGCTATAAGAGGTCATGGAAGGCCCCCTGAACAGTTCTGTAATTTAGTTCGGGTTTAGTTCACATCCTAAGCTATTCATCTTGCTATCACTACTCTATGCACATTGCACACATTGGCCTGTATCCTAACTCTTACATTATTTAAAACCTTGACATTTCAATGAAATAACTAAAATTAATAATAATGATTCAGTTTGCTAATTTAAGATATCTATAAGAGTTCAACACTACGATACAGAACAAGGTACTATTAGTCTTGTGATGAACACAGTAGTATAAGGTACAAAATATGGTACAGAAAAACGCAACCGTTTTACGACTTTTTCCCAGCCAAAATGGCCTGAATCTGCGACACAGTCTTACCCTTGGTCTCGGGTATCAAGAAAAATACGAAGAACACACACACACCCATGAACGCAGCGAAGAACCAGAAGCAGCTGTATATGCCTATCGCATCCTTCATTATAGGGAAGCACAGCGTCACGATGAAGACGAGACACCAGTTCATGATGACCGTGATGCCTGTGGCAGTGCCCCTGAACTCCACAGGGAAAAGTTCAGCCATCATCATCCAAGGTATCGGGCCGAAGCCCATCGAGAAGGAAATGATGAACAGGACAAGGCAGAGCAAAGGCAACCATCCGAAAGCGGCAACGTCGTACGAGTCATGTTTGAGCTTGAAATAGACTCCCAGAACGACGAGACACAATCCCATGATGATACAGCTCTGGAGGAGTAAAATTCGGCGGCCAGCACGTTCGACGAGCACAGAGCTGATGTAAGTGGCTATGGTTTGGACGACGCCGACGATGATGGTGGCGATTTCCGGTTGGATGTTCGATCCAGCGGAATGGAAGATGTCGTTGGTGTAGAAGATGACGGCGTTGATGCCGCTGAACTGCTGGAAGAACATGAGGCCCAGGCCGCAGATGAAGGCCATGCGGGACGCCTTGTTGGTCACCATGCTGAGGAGGCCGGCGCGTTGGCGGGAGGCGTCGTCCACCTGGAGACAAGAGGATTTGTTAGTTTTTGGAACAGTAGGACAATGTTGGATGTTGGATTAGAATTCTTCCTAGTGGTCTCGATGTTTAAAGCACCATATTAATAAATGAAAAAGATGGCTCAAACTTCGTGACGATAGAATTATCCAGCCAAACCGTGATGATGATAATATTATAGTATAGCGCCTAGGATGCACCAAGCGGAACGTTTTTAGACTCGAGGATCAATTTATTTAAAGGCACAGGGCGGTTGCCAGGATCTTTATCAGGAGGCTCCATGCTCAGCGCAGGCGGGGATTTGTCGGGCGAGAAGAATAAAACAACTCTTTCAGTACTACACACTCTAATCAGCTATTTTACAATGATTCCATGAAATACGACGTTAAATACAATCAGGATATTTGAATTAAACGATACGCAGAGACACTCCACCGAACACATAATGCGCAAGCCCGATACAAACTGATTTTTCTGCCAATCTAACGGCAACCGATCTGTTTGCTTGTCTCTGGTTGCACACTAGCGCCCGGAGTTGTGTCAGAGTGGGGAAACTTCGACTGTCACAAATTAGTTACGTTTCTTGCCACTCTAAAATAATCGACGCGCCGTCATATTCAAATGCCACTTAGAACAACTCAAGACATCATATTGACACTGCAAAAACTCAACTCAATTGATGAAAGGAAACTGGAGCACAATTGAGTCACAAGATTTTTCCTGAACAAGTAATAATACACAGTGAGTTAAATAAAATCTTGCGAAAATTCCTTACGTCTTTCTGCATGTCCTCTAATTCAGCGGTGAGGTCAGCGTCGGGTCCCCGCAGCCAGCGGAGGGATTTCTCAGCATCACGGCGGCGATTCTTGCCCAGCAAGTATTGAGGGGTTTCGGGCATCCACCTGTAAAATATTTAAATATGGTTTAAATACATTATATTTCTTTAAGGTAAGATGTATCGACAGTGGGAACAAAATAGACTGATTATAATGACATCGAAACAACAGGTTCTTCAGATCAACTGCTGAAAAACTCAGGAGAGGATATCTTCTACATATCCTTCTGATGGATCAAGAGTTAAGAACGTACTGTTGGTTTTGGCAGGGAAGCAGCATTTAACTCAAAACATCTTTACTCTTCACAAAGAGGACTTACCAGAAAACAGCAACCAACAGGGGTGGTAGAACAGCCGACACTATCGACAAGGTCCTCCAATGAGTCCATGCGCCGACCACGAAGGTGAACAGAATGCCCACGGTCAGGAAGAGTTGGAAGAAGGCGCCGAGAGACCCTCGGATCGAAGTCTCCGCGATTTCGCCGATGTACATGGGGGCGGCTACGCAGATGCCACCTGAAATTGGCAAAAAAGGAATGTCACTGGATAGCGTATAATAGTTTCATTATCCAGAACGATGACACTGAGTTGTACATCTCAACCGATGACTTGTTTCCATACGTTTTCATCGCTCCATGCTTTGGAAGGCATATTCAATCTAAAATATTAAGGCATACAAACATTACCCAGAGATATAGGATTTCGAGGGTTTCTAGAAACTGCTGTGGCAAACTTTCTTGCAGAATTTTGAATTGTAAAATAGGAAAGAGCGTGAAACATATGCGCTAAGCTTCGAACTGCACAACACTTGGATAAAATACAATGTGCAATATTTACCACCATAAAAATAGAAATAATCACTCACCAGTGCCTAAACCAGCGAAGAACCTAGCAGCAATGAGCATCCCGGGACCATTGGCAAAGATGGTCAGCAGCCAGTTTATCATAAATGGCACGGACAGCATCAGGATGGTAGGCCTTCGCCCCACCTTCTGCGCGAGCACGCCCACAGGCAGGGCACTGATGGCTGCCCCAATAGCCAAGATCGAGGAGACGAGAGAACCTGGAATAATAGATGTTCAATAAATACAATGCTTTTAGTGTTTTGGAGAATATAGTATGCTGTCGATGCTAACCACGTAGCAAGAGTAGCAAATGCTACGGGCTCCGAACGAAAGGGGGCCCGCATACTTAAACCCACTCATCTCTGCCTGAGCGTATTTTTTTGAGTGAAACTTATTAAGGTGTGGTTGAATTTACTTGATGTCACAAAAACGTAAAACGTTACAACTTTTCCTACTAAGTAAATTGTTTTTTTCACCACTTCATACTTAAGAACCCGTAGTAGATAAAGGGCTCTGAAAGAATTTGCTACGGGCGCCGCGCTTGCTTAATCCGGCACTGTGTAAATACCATTGTCTTCAGACCTACTCGACCGTGGCGCCCACGGGGGCAGTTGGCAAAAACGATTCGGCGCCCTGGGTGGATGCCAAATCGGGTGACAATGACGTCATTGAAACGCCAGTCATTGGATTATGGCCTAATTTTAGCTGTATTTTGGTAAACTCCATTGATAGCCGATAACGCTGCCACGATAAAAGTTCTATGAAAACACATAAACTAACTAATGTTAGTTGATACCACGATAATGTTATTCCATACATAGCTATCAGTAATCCCTATGCTAAAGATACTTATAATCGAGTTTTTGTTATCATAAATGTTGGATGATGCTGAAATTGACACTTTTTGATAAAATCTCGCTCTATAGTAAATCTCGATTTTTGGACTAAGAGACTCTTCAATCATCAACAACCCATAACGTCCCACTGCTGGGCACGGGTCTCCCCTCACTTTCGTGAGGAGGATTAGGCCATAATCCACCACGGGGGCCAGATCCGGATTGGTGGATCACATACCTACCTCCGAAATAATTCTCGGGTAGGTATGTGGGTTTCCTCACGATGTTTTCCTTCACCGAAAAGCGAGTTATAATTACGTACATATGTTTTACAAGAAACACATTGGTACGTGCCTGCACTGGGATTTGAACTCACAACCTTCTGCTTGGAAGGCGGACGTTCTCCCACTAGGCTACCACCGCTTCAAGAGAATCTTGCAACTGGGAAATTTAATATTGTTATCACATAAAACAGATGGGAATCACAGTCCGCGCGGCCTACATGGTGTAGGAAGTGTGCATCCGCCCAGAATTGCGTCACCGTTATTGCATCGTTTCTTTTGTACTCCAATGTCAATAGGTCATTTCCTTTTAGACACTCGTGTTGATTGTTCCCGGGTATTTTAGCTTGAGAATAAACACAACTTCACGCTTACACTTACATTTTTACATGTATGTTTTGACAAGTCATATATTTATACTAATCTATATATATACAAATGTTATGTTGGTTTGTGTACGCTTCAAAAACTCAAAAAGTTCTGCACCGATCGAGCTGAAATTTTAGCATGATATTATAATCCGCATCAAGGATTGTTTTTATCTATTTTTTTCATCAGTGACATATCAGCGAATGTGCGAATGTGCCACAGCGAAGCGTGGCAGGGCACAGATAGTCTTTGATATTTTCTTTAAACATATAATTATGGTACAAACTATGATAATATTTTTTTCTATTCTATTCATGCCAGCTGCGCCCCGCAGTATCTACCGCGTTGAGTATTATCCCACAAGAACAGTTAATTTTAACGAAATTAAAAGTATCCTATGGTGAAACCAGGTAATGAACTATCTGTGTGTCGAATTTCGTCCAAATCCGTTCAGTAGTTTTTGCGTGGAAGAGTAACAAACATCCATCCATCCATCCTCACAAACTTTCACATTTATAATATTAGTAGGAACTTCTGAACTCTGCCAGCAATAAAGACTATAGGAATATGACACACACAAAAAAAAAAAAATTCGTGTTTCAACTTCTACCATTTTTATAGAAATCCGTTAAGCCGTTACAGAACTTATTCGAGACAAACTTTCAGGTGGACACACAGACAAGAATTCTAAAAACGGTCATTTATGATAAGGCATCGTACCTATAAATAGTTTTCATCATCAATTTTACTATTGGTATAGTACCTCCCATACCCTTAAGTTCAAGGGTTTGTGATGTGACATCACTGACAGCCACCAAGGCAGCCAATAAAGCTATGGCGGGCTTTGGGACATAATCTCTATCTGCCTATTTACTAATAAAAAACGAGTCTTAAAACCACGCGGTTTCGATCAAGTTACATTGATCGTGGTCACAAGAAAACTTTACGCATTCAATTCGCGTAAGTTTAATAATTTTACTATCTGTCTGTCTTTGAGAGATAACCTTAGATTTAACAGAGGAGACGTAACAGCGTCACTACTCCACTACCCACTAAAATATTCGCTCCAGTTTAAAACCCACACGCAGTCAGAACAATGTTTTTCTGTCTGGTTTATTTTTGGGATCTGAACGCTATCTTTGCATCGACGTGCGCGTGTGGCAGGATGCGAACGTCCGCAGATCGTGATCAGGTATATTATCTCATTGTTTTCGTTGAAAATGGAACGCCTCAATTAGTAAATCACACATACATACGTACAGTCACGCCTTTCTCCCGTTGGGATAGGCAGAGACTACATCTTTCTACGTACTACGATCCCAGCGGAAAGCAGTACACCAACTCCCTGGCATCCTCTACTGGTTTCTGGAACTCCAGACCAATAGGCTGTGTAGAGTCCAATGTCCATGCAAAGTGTAAATAATGATGTCAGAAATAAATGTCACCAACACGCAATCGATTAACTGTTTGTGTAACGTCTAAATGTAATTATGTAAAACCAGCTCAAACTGGTTCAAGTTATATTCAACAGGGAATCCTTTCTTACAATAGGAAGTTTAATAATTAAATGTGAAAGTTGTTATGAAAGGTAAATTCATCGCGAGCGTCGCCAGCCGGCAAGGTGGAGTGACGACTTGGGGGACACAGCTAGTGGAGACTGGATGAGGAGAGCTGAAGATCGGGCACAGTGGCGTTCACTAGGAGAGGCCTACGTCCAGCAGTAGACGAGTATGGGCTATATGTTGATAATTACATTCGTAGTACATAATAAAGGTGAATTTAATAGAGAAAGAAGGTTAGAAAAATAGTTAACGTATACATGAACACGGTCACGAGGTTCTCCCACGCAGTTTTCGGTAAGAGTGGATAAAAATGTTGTTTTGATTCGATAAATGGAACCAATGATAATGTGGAAAACAATGTTGAATGCGTAGTATTTTTAACTCGAGGTGAAGAGTGTCTGCGTGAGGAGACGGAGGAATGGGAACAAATATATTATGAGAACACCTTCACTTTAGAAATTTTATTTACTGGCATGGTTTTGGTGGAATTTACGCGTGATTTCAAGGCCCGTTCAATCGTCTAGCTGTGAAAAGGCAGCAAACAGACAGGTACTGACAGACAGGCAGTTACTTTCGCTTTTATAATATTAGTAGTATAGTGGATCATGATTTCATCAGCCCATATTCGTCTGCTGCTAGACGTAGGCCTCTCCTAGTGAACGTCACTGAGCTCTATCGTCGACTCTTCTCATCCAATCTTGGCCAGCTTTTGCTAAACACGGTCTCCACTCTAGAACTCGTCTACTCCATCGGTTGTCGGTTCTTCTAGAGATGTGACCGGCCTACTGCCACTTCAGATTGCTAATCCTTTGAGCTATGTCGGTTTGCTTATGTTGTAGGACAGATTAGGATACTGTACCAAAACAAATGTATGTAAAATAATATAATTTCTCCGATTAGTAACAAAAGCTCCATAATTTAACTTCTCCTATCAATGATTTCAAACAATGCCGGTTCTATGTTCAACGTTTCTGTGTTCCAGTTTGAAGGGCATTGTTTCCAGCTAAATTACTGGTCTTAAGAGACTTTAGAGACGATGTAGCGCTTACCATCAGGTGAACAACTTGCTCGTCTCATCACTCAGTCAAATAAAAAATAAAAATGTATTTGATTTGGAGATTCTAATGTTTCTCAACCAAGATGATTCGAAGATTATTTTCATTTCAGTTGATTATTCGCACCTTCTTTATTATCCTTAGATTACTATTTAATATTAAGTACTCATTTGGCACGGATATAATGAATGAACATAGGAACGGCGAACATCTTTACGCAATAGGAGTCGTTAAAGCTGTGTGTTGTTGCCAATTTTTTGGAGGTGTGACCAGCCTCGTGTGCTACACAAATATCTTGGGAACTGGGAGTGTGCCAAGCGCGCCTACTAAAATACTAGCTTGTGACGTGGGACACAAAAAGACAAAAAAAAAACTACAGAGTTCCGTTTCTATCGCGCAGCTCATCACCATATCCGTATTGCTGAGCACGGGTCTCCCCTAAATATCGTGAGGAGTATCAGGATTTATTTCGGAGGTAGGTATGTTATCCACCAATCCGGACCGGGCCCCCGTGGTGGATTATGGCCGAACCCTCCTCACGAAAGTGAGGGGAGACCCGTGCTCAGCAGTGGGACGATATGGGTTGATGATGATGATGATGATAATCAGGTCACTATCCACTTCGGGCTCCAAACGGTTTTTTAACCTGATGGTAAGCGCTACACCTGCCCATAACAGTTACAGTGTCACCCAGAAGTTAGCATTAGATAATCTTGCGCGGCACTGCACGCGCTAGTCACCCTGAGACATAGGTTCTAAAGTCTCATATGCCCAGTAATTGATTGGTGGGACAAATACCTGTGAAATAATTCTAAGAAACATGTGGGTTTCCTCACGATGTTTTCCTTAACAGAAAACAAGAAACACAAATGGTAGATATGTGCCCACACTGGGATTTGAACTCGCGACCTTCTCCTTGGAATGCAGACGTTCTCCACAAGGCTATCATCTCTTAGGTCGTATACTATAATACCGTAATGCCATCGGAACAGCCAAATAGTAGAAAAAATGGAGGAGAGAATATTGGTAACTCATTTAAACTCTATTGCCTAACCGAAACAGAGCCATAATTGATTTAAATGGATCAAACTAACTTAGCAAGCTGAATAAACGCTTGTAATAGAGCACTGCTTAACCCTTAAATGGACAATGTTGTTTTTAAACAACATACTAAACATCACAGATAAAATTGACCTTCTTTTAATTTTTTGTTAATTTTGACAACTAATTCTTATTTCTGAACAAATTTTGTACATTTTTTTAATGTTGGCACTATCCAATATTTTTATGCATTACTCATTTTTCCTAGACAGTAAGTAATACATGTCTATTACACAAATATATATTTTTTAATACATGAAACAAAAATCGTCTATTTAAGGGTTAACCAAGCCATTATTTATCCCTTGGCTAAGCTAACCCGGCTTTAATGTTGGAGCAAGTAATACCACAGTTTAAATAGGCTGTACTTACTCTCAGCATGCGGCAAGTGTTTCTCGGTTATTGTTAGAATAGAGAAGCTGATTAATTTTACGATTACATCTTTTTCAAGTTGAACAAGCATATCAATTTAATAGCTACTGCTTATATCGGTATGTCGAGGACTTTTGTAGGTAGCTACAGAATATGTAGCCACTAGCCACTTGTTGGTTTCGTGCAAGTATCTCCAGAAAATTACAAATATTGCTGTCAAAAGATTCTGATAATCAGCTGTCAAAGTCTAAAATCTTTTCCGTTCTTTCGTCTTTTCCGTTGACAAGAGTTACGGTGTAGTAGGTAGGTTGTGCTTGTTAAACATATGTTAAAGTATGGCTCCCGTTAGGGCAATGCTGGCGACATCCACGACAGTTATTCGCTATGACCACCTAAGCTCGTAACGCGCTCGTTTTGGAACTGCCAAGAAGAAGTGAAGAGTGTGAAGTCTTAAGGTTCAAAATAAGTTTAAAACGCGTTCTGACACGCGTTTTCGGTATAAGGAATCTCATGTGGCATAGCGAATATCCAGGCAAGTGTGGAAGATATAGGTACTCACTTTGTTTAGTATCCAGTAAGAAGTCCGCGCTTTTGCCGAGTGTGTTGAGCAGCCCGCTGGAGTTATCGAGGGGAGTGGTTCCGTTGACAACATCTACGGTGTAGTTGTTGACTGTGTTGTCGCCGATTGTAATGTTGGAGACTGTTTTGTTGACTAACGGCTCCAGCTGGGGCAAGGCGGGCGACGTCCAGGCGAGGATGGTGCCAGCTATGACGGCGCCTATTGCAGCTGTCAAACAAGAAAACATAATGCTTCAGAAATAGAAAAGGGTGTTCTGCATGGGGCTGTGACTGTTATGGGCAGACGTAGCGCTTACCATCACTCTTGCTCTTCACACATGCTCATCTCGTCACTCAGTCAAATAAAAATAAAAAACAGAAAAAGGAAACATCTTATGAAAATTGCTCTAAAGAAAATTTATCAATAAATTCGTTCAAACTACATTGATTGAACGATTTTGTTAAGAAAAGTACTTATTTAGAACTACTGAACTGATTCTGAAAATTCTTTCACTAATAGAAAGCTACTTTATCGCTGAGTACTAAAGGCTATGTTTTATACAAGGAAAATTCAGAATTCCTGTGGAAAAACGGGAATTACGTGGGTGATACCGCGGGATTCAACTTGTGGCATCATTGTGGTTTTACCACGCGTATGACAGTGTGGCATTAAAAATTTGGCCCCGTGCAATGCAGCAGTAGACGGTGCTGATCTCATGTCAGATCCGCCTTAAGACTGCTTGTAATTAGGTACCGAAATAGCATTGCGAAGTTAACAACCCTATCAATGCGGCATGTTGGCTGCTCGCCTGGACGCCCGTTGGGTCTGTTTATTTATATCTGTACTGTTGATTGAATACTCACGTCAGATGCCGATTCCGACGTTTATTGTATTTAATAATATACCTATAACATCTATTATTCCGTGAATTGCTAGTTAATTACACAGTTGAGGTAGGTCCAAATTCAAGGCAGATCTCATTTGTTATTTCGTTTTATTAGCAGCGCTCCACGTTAACTCTTATCCCACGGGAACAGTACATTTTTTACGGGATACAAAGTAATCTATGTTCTATTCCAGGACTTGAAGTATCAATATGGCAAATGTTATCAAAATTCGTTGAGCCGTTGCGGCGTGAAGAGGGAACAAAATATAAACATCGGCGCGACGGGTTTAGAAACTGCTATGATAAATTTTTATTTTTTTAAACATTTTTCTTTTTTCTTTCTTTTTATTATGTAGAGTATTAACGGCCATACCTGCCACAGCAGCAATGTACTGGTTCTTCTTCTGTGTCTGCCCGCCCTTCTCCTGGACGGTCAGCATGTGCATCGTTGGCTTCTCCATGGTTAGTTATCTTGTCGTTTCGTGCATACTGAAACAATTCAAAAGTTGACATAAGTATTTAAAGTAACATGATCACTACCATTGACATTAATAATTTGTGAAGATGGGTTTCAACACCACTAAGTAATAGAATGTCTGGAATCCAGTTATATATTGTGGTGTTATATATAATATTATAGTGGTATCAGTTTATAACAACCAGAATATATATTACACAGAAACCTACGCACTCCGCTGAATGCTCTTTCCTCGTGGATTTACTGGTAGAAATAGCTTTTTATAGGGTTAAGCTCGACGTTGTACATTTTTAACCCTGGACGCAAAAACGACGGGGTGTTATAAGTTGGACATCTGTGTGTGTGTGTGTGTCTGTGGCATCGTAGCTCCCGAACGGATGAACCGATTTTGATTTTGTTTTTTGTTTGAAAGGTGAATAAGTCGGAAGTGTTCTTAAAGGTACGGATAGACGATAGACATGTTGGTTACTAGCACGAAAGCATGCTATTCATGAGCAATTGCTACTTAGTGGTGTGTGTGTCAAAGCGTTGCTAGTAATTAGCATGCTTATTACGAGCATGCTCAAACATTGATTTGTTCGAGTTCGATTTTCTAGCATGCTATCTGCTGCGCGGGTGCAAGGGGGCGTGCTTTAAGCGCGTCTTTCGGGTCTTCCATCACAGATTATATAAATGAGCATGCTTTTTTTAAGCAAATTTATTACAGCCGAAAAGAATGCTCGTTTTACGCATGCTAATAAGCATACTATTTTAGTAGCATGTCTATCCGTACCTTAACTGTTTGATGAAAATCGGTCCAAGATGGCCGCCGCCACAAAATAGCCGATTACTTTTTTTTTCAATGGAAATCACTGCATGTAATATGCTCTTTGTGTACAATAATAATACGGCTTCCGGTGTGAGGACCAGAGAACACTATTAGGTAACCTCCTGGAGGAGCGGACTGATGCTGATCTCTATCAATTTCGAGTTATTTTTAACCCTGACGAAAAAAAGGGGTGTTATAAGTTAAACGCACGTCTGTCTTTGGCATCGTAACTCCCAAATGGATGAACCAACAAGAGATCATTTATTCATCCGCCAAGCAGTAGTGTGCAAACCTTACTGTGTTCCAGTTTAAGGGCACTGTTTCCAGCGAAATTACTGGGCATATGAGACCTTAGAGCCGATGTCTCAGGGTAACGAGCGCAGTGCAGTGCCGCACATGATTATAAATGTAAAGTTCTGGGTGGCGCTGTAACTGTTATGGGCAGGCGTAGCGCTTACCATCAGGCGAACGACTTGCTCGTCTCATCACTCAGTCAATTAATAAAAAAAAGATACCCACATGTTAGTATAAAACCGGCTAGATTCAGTTATGTAGAGCATTTTCTTTGTCGCACCATTTATTGGAATTTTAATTGATGAAATATCAAGGGATGCTCATTATTGTATGGGATTCAATCCAAATAGAGTTCTTCTTGTAGCTACCTCACCTGGTGAGGTGAGCAAACTCTAAAATACAAATTCATCAAAACTTATTAACCCTTGCACTACGGAGCAGCATTTACACATCTTGATATTCATCAGGATGCTAATCATAATACTCGGCATGTAAATAATACCACAGATTAAATAACAATCACTACGGTGACACCACAGTAGAAACATTGAAGTTAGTTATCTACGTAGAATGGCAGCAAACGCGGCTTATTCAATACTGAACGCATGCAGCACTTACACAAGGACAAAAAAAAAAAAATAATAATAATAATAATATTATTTTTTTTTTTTTTATTTATATTAATATTCATTCGTAAATATATTTGTATTCCTCAAATTAATAATACTATGTACCTTCTACCAAAGTTCCTTTATCAGTGTTAGTAGAATTTATAATCATCTACCATCACCATTTAAAATGTTTGAGTGGTAATATCTTATATCTTTAAATGAGCAATTCTTGTATATATATATATATAATAATTGGAATCTCGGAATCGGCTCCAACGATATTCATGAAATTTAGTATATTGGGGGTTTCGGGGGCCATAAATCGATCTAGCTAGGAATCTTTTTTAGAAAATGTCATTTTATTCGTGTTATATCAAATTAAACATAAACTTGGAAGAAAAATAACAAAGCGTTGGAGGTGTTTGAGTAGTCCAAGGAAGAGTCATATTTTTCAGTTTAAACTAACAAACTGACTCTTCCTGACATCTATTGGCGAATAATAATACTACCGAGCAAAGCTCGGTCATCCAGGTACTTATAATTATGTCTAAAACAACTTGAAAAGAATTGCTAAAGTTTACGTAACTCTATTATAATCTCAATGAGTTAATTGATAATATAATGTTCAATGTTGTAAAATAAAGTTGCCAGTGTTCTTGGCACCATACCTCATGAACACCCTCTTTTGTTAGATTATTAAGTTTTAGTACTGTATTTAGTTTTAGTTAGGTTTCTATTTAATTACTAGCTGTGCCCTGCCACGCTTCGCTGTGGCACATTCGCACATTCGCTGATATGTCCCTGATGAAAAAAATAGATAAAAACAATCCTTGATGCGGATTATATATCATGCTAAAATTTCAGCTCGATCGGTGCAGAACTTTTTGAGTTTTTGAAGCGTACACAAACCAACATAACACTTTTATACATATAGATCGTTATTTAAGTTATATAATCTAATGTTAATATAACTTTGTTAAATTTAAATAATTATTTTAATGTTTATTGCATAAAATATATTGTAAATCCAAAATTTACATTGTATTTTTATTCTGGTCCTTAAAAAATTTACGTGATAATTTTGGTTGTGTGCGTACAGGCGCAGGCGTGTAGAAGCCGCTTTCGGTGCGTTGCATTATAGATAGCTTACTTTTCTGTTTCTACTGCGGCATTACCTACAAATATTGGTACACCCACACTAATACAGCGATCATCGGTGTGATAGTTGGTCTCCTTGAGAAGTGCTAACGCGCGCTAAGTAAATGCTAAACTAATCCTAACCCATTACAAAGGTAAAGTGTAGTTTCCTTCCCGTATTTTATTATGTGAGCTCGCAACAAATAAGCAACTCTCAATGAAATAAATTGAGTTCAAATTCAAATGTTGCTACTAACTATACCCGTAGTAGTTGGAAGGAGGTCTCTTCGCATCTATTTGGATTGACCCTTATTGACGCAACTCCGCGAAGGTATGAGGATAAAAACCGCATGACTTCGGTTTCATTTGCAGTTGGAATGGTGGTCGAATTACCTTATTATGAAATGACTTAACGATTACAGCTTTATTTTAATGTCTGGTCGTTTCAATAAACCTAAGAATCTCCACAGAATGTATGGGGCCTGGGGTATGGGGCCTGTAACATTTTTTCATGAAAAACAATACAATGTGGATTTTCAACAATCCTATTCTATAGTGATTTCAGAAGTAAGTAAGTATATTAAAAAGTACTGTATTATAATATTTTCTATGGCAATCTTAAGATTTCTCCTTGAATAAACCTAGAATTTCAGAAAAATATGAAAATCCAAGATATTTGGGTAAACGAATCACCGAAAAATACCACAATATATATTTACGAATTGAAAATCTCTTTGAATTTGGTTCAAAAACAAAGTAGCGGCTTGTCAATTAAGCTTGGAAGCTACCGTCTGATCTCCTAGTTACTCCTCTCCATGCATGGTTGTCTGAAAGAGATTGCGCTAAGCGACAAGACCTCCCATTGTGACACTAATTGCTAAGCTGCTTTTGGTAAATTTTTAAGTTTTCTTTGTTCTGTGGTGTATCAATAAAGAGTTTTTAATGAAACAAAGCGAGCATTGTTTGAACTGCAATTGAACACTGTGTTGAAGGTTTTGAGCTCACAAACTAATGTTAAATCATAAACTGTCAATTAAGGTTGTGCAAATAATGGTTGCCGGTCAAATGACAGAAGACTTCACACGCGCAGAGCGTTTTCCAAAGCGCCATTTGTAGCGTTTAGCGTGCAGCACGTTTTTACGTACTTTTATATAAGTATTAAGCTAAAAAAATATTTTAGTTAAGCTATTATAAATATAAATATATTTTAATGTATAAAGTTCAATATAGCTAAATAATTCAGATCCCAGTGCGGGCATATACCAATGTGTTTCTTGTAAAAGCATATGTACCTAATTATCACCCACTTTTCGGTGAAGGAAAATATCGCGAGGAAACCCACATACATACCAGAGAATTATTTCGGAGGTAGGTATGCTATCCATCAATCCGGACTAGGCCTCCGTGGTGGATTATGGCCTAGACCTCCTCACGAAAGTGAGGGAGACCCGTGCTCAGCAGTGGGAGGATATGGGCTAACAGAAGCTGAGCAAGATGAGAAATTCCCACTAATTCTCATTTTTATCAGCGGTGTTTTCTTTTGCCGTAACGTTATAATAAACACAAACGTGTGTGTTTCCAGCAGTCAACGTGTGAAACACACTGGCACTGATTAAACACTGTTCCAGCGACATTCCTGGGCATAATGAGACTTTAGAGCCGATGTCTCAGGGTGACGTGCGCAGTGCAGTGCTGCGCAGGATTATGCAATGCAAAGTTCTGGATGGCGCTGTTACTGTTATGGGCAGGCGAAGCGCAGGTGAACGACATGCTCGTCTCGTCACTCAAACAAATAAAAAAAAAGAAATGTGTGCTGAGACACATAGAAGTAAAGCTTCAACTAAAAATTATTAAAAAAAAAACTAAGTATTTCAAAAACAGAGATCAGAATATATTTATTGACACAACTTATATAACAAATTAATAAATAAAAGGAAAACTAACTAAAACTAAAAACTTAAAAATCTAACAAAAGAGGGGGGGGGGGGGGGGTGTCCATGAGGCATGGTGCCAAGAACACTGGCTGCATTTCTACGTTGAATAGCAATAGCTATTCTCTGTGCGAGAAATGAGCCAGCCCTCTTGTCAGAAGCGGCGTCGACTAAACGAGCAAATATGTTAATTGCTTAAAAAAATAATAATAAAAGATATTAAAAAAAATAATACGAAACGTAACTCTCTCTCTTTCTATCTTTACTAACTTATATCTCCCTCTCAACTTCCGTTCGCCTCGCTCGATCACATTTATCGTAACGCATTCACCAGCTTACCACTAGTCTACGCTCCAGGCAGCGCACCGAATATTCTCTTACTAATATTCACCCTTATTTCTAATGTTAATAAGGTTTATTATGAGTGAATGATCTAGTTAAAGGTTCAATAGAAATAAATTAAATAACATCTCAGTCATGCGTGAAGAAGCATGAAGGAGATTTAGGTCGTTTGACGTTCACATGCAAAATGTATTTTACCAAGTTTGGATCCGCACGATTAGTGCATTTAGCCGATAACTATGAACACAGACATGCTACAAAAGAGTCAGGGTGACCCTTAATATTACACAATAAAATTTTTGTTTTGGCGGTCCTATTTTTCATATTAAAGTAATCACGGCCAACACACCTGACCCCCAAGGCCAAGCCACTTCAAGTCCTAGTCAAGTGTGCCTATCTACGCTATCTGCACTGTCCATCTATACTATCTTGAGATAGCTGACACGATTTGGCGCCGATTTAGTATCCGCTGTTAGTGCACGTTCGCGGAATATTGATTTGATCATCGATAGAGATGGGACACATATCACGTTTTGGCCGGATGTTTCCGGCTGATTTTCTATGGATATGGATGGCCTTGTCTGACATCGCTGCGCGCCGGCTATCTGCGTACACTATTATGTTCATCGTGTGTTTTCATTTTCTTGTCTTGTCTCTAAATAAGTACGTTGTTTGCTGTTGTGTGCAGTTGTGTCAGAATAAATGTTTTTTTCTTTCTTTTTTCTTTTGATATCTCACACATCCCCAAGGCGTCGCCTATCTAATTGCTGCCGACGTCCGAACCTGTATGTTCCTTGGGGTATGATAATAATAACGTACCACGATCACATACGTAGATCATGACCTCTAACTAGGAAGTATCTAGGGAATCAGGAACTACGAGGTCCATTGTCCTACAAACCATCAGACTCAGAGCAAACAATTGTTCTTCACACAGTTTATTGCCCTGTGCGGGAATCGAACCTCATGGACAAATGCATAAGCTGGAGTTTGTGAAAACTGTACCACAAGTTTATGACGTCACACATTGTGATAGTCCACGCGGAATTCCCGAGCAAACGCTAGTTTTATAATGTTCAATCAACTATCTACCTAATTTTGCTTACTGAGGTGAAACAATACTTAATTAATACTTTTATTACCATCTTGAGTCACGCAGCCAGTTTACGATCGAGGGTGTTGACGGTAAAAAAATAATGCCATAAATTTTGCCGGATTTTGGCCGGACATATGCAGAATCTCTATTTAGTCGGTACATTCCGCTACTTTTTGTAATAATAACTATTATAGGTAGATATGTGGATACGTGATGATGTGGATGCTCAAGAAAGTCTTCGTGTGGACGTTAATACTTGGAATAAGATGATTGGCAGGTTCTGCTAATATGCACAAGTGTAGGGGCAAAAAAGGCGTGTTAATTAAAAAATATTATAATGCGACTTGGCTAAAGATTCACATTATACAATTGTATAGAATTGTGTAAGAGTTAAAAACGAATAGAATTTTGTACCACCATATTGGACTGGCCCCCGTTGTACGTAGCTTATAGCCTAACCCTCCCCATAAAAATGCGTTTTTTTATTTTATTTGATTGAGTGACGAGACGAGCAAGTCGTTCACCTGATTGTAAGCGCTACGCCTGCCCATAACAGTTACAGCGCCACCAGAACTTTGCATTGCATAATCCTGCGCGGCACTGCACTGCGCTGGCCACCCTGAGACATCGGCTCTAAAGTCTTATACGCCCAGTAATTTCGCTGGAAATAGTGCCCTTCAAACCGGAGCACACTACTGCTTGGCGGATGGATATCTGAGGTGTGATCCGAGCAGTGTGCAGTGAGCCGATATAGAATGTCATGATATTGCAATGATTCCCAACTCGGCACTTTCCCATCACAGCACAGCGCCCATGAATTTAGTACATCAGAGAATAGGAAACGGTTGCCACTGTTTCATATTTGGTGTATGTAGGTTTGTAGGTATATCTGTTGACCGTCCTTCCATAGTAGTAGTTATCTGCTTATCAGCTATCAGTATCTAGGGATTAAGATAAAGGCTCCGTGCGGCTACTGTATTAAATAACAATGGAAGCCTATAATCCAGTCCAAATTTAGATAAAAACACTCTGAAACTCTTGACGTCTCTGACAGACTGATTTGGACTATAAAGCCTGATAACATAATAAACAGTTTTATTTTATTACCAGCTGCGTCCCGCGGTGTCACCCGCGTAGTCCCCGTTTTGTCCCACCTGAACATACTTTAGGGATAAAAAGTACCCTATTACTCAATCCTGGTTATAAACTATCTGTGTTCCAAATTTCATTCGAACCCGTTTAGTAGTTTTTGCGTGTAAGAGGAACAAACATTCATCCATCCATTCTCACAAACTTTTGCATTCATAATATTAGTAGGATTTTATGGCGTTTGAGTAGACGGACGGACGGACGGACGGCGTCATAGCAAGGCGTCAAGAAGAGGTCACGAAGAAGATCGGAAGGCAGTGGATTCGCTTAGCCAGGAGCGGAAGGGGTGGTGTGCGCATCAGGAGGCCTATACTCAGCAGTGGGTTGATGTAGGCTGATATATAATAAACAATAGCTTTCGACTACAATCTCAACTGCTAGGCACTTCAGAACTTTTCCATAAGGAACCGAATAGATTCGATTCAATGACGTTCTCGGATTGAAATGACATGTTCTGGGCTCTAAAATCCGGGGTTTTCACGCGTCTTCTCCTGGTTGCCAAACTTTAGAGATGGCCACCCTAGCTCGGTTCCACCCAGATGCCGCAGGTCATTGTAGTTAGTGGTAACACCTAACATAGCTCCCGACCCCTAGCTATAATAGGTTTTCTTGTATCGAGGGAATCAGGAACTATGAGGACCATGCCACAAACAGACTCAGAGCAAATAGCTGTGGTACACAAATCTTTGCTCTGTGTGTGCCTGCGCGGCAGGGTTTACTTTTCACATCAAAAAACACATTTTAAAATATTTACAAGGGGACAATAACTTTAAAACCTCTATAAAAATCCTGCTACGTTCATAAAGTGATAGCTTAGAAATCAAAACAGCTTTTAAATTGCCACTATAACTCGAACAGCATATAAATCGATAAAAAAATATGGATACGGTGCTTTTATTAGGCCATATTTCAACGGTTTTATATCTACGATTAAATCTATTTAGATAAGAATAAACGGGGCCGTATTTTTTGGATAATCGTCCGTAATTTCAAACTCTGTTACTCATAGCGAAAGTAATACAGATTATAGAATTTTTCTTACCCGATTGCCCACTAGCGGGAGTTATATTTTACTGACCCGACGGGCCAAAAGGGCGGTTATGTGTTTATCACCCAACTGCGCAAAGGAGGGTTTGTCTTTCGGTCGTATGTTTGTAATGTATGATCCTTTTATGCGTCCTACATTCTAAACGGCTTGATGGATTTTAATAAATGAGGCATCATTGGATTCGTCATAATCACGAGAGTGAGTAAGGCACATTTCCAGTCAGGTTTTTGTATTTTAATAATTTACAAACCTGGAAAAACCTGGGAAAAGTTTGTTTTTGTGTTTGTCTTTTCTTAACACCGCAACGACTGAAAGTATTTTAATTAACGGTACATAATACAGTTTGTTCCATAGAATAACACATTAGGATACTTTTAATAGCCTAAAATGCACGGTTTCTGGAGGATAACAGCTTTAACCGCGGCACGCAAGGACTGCAATACGTATTCTATGGTAATACGGTATGGTAACGTAACAAGACGTACGAATACACGGCATCTGTAAATGGTTGACATTCCCCCGATCCGCACAAAGCTATTTGCATCCACATTTAGAATCAAAACAGCGAGGGAATGGAACACCTTACCAGCGTCTATGTTTCCCGAAAACTATAATCTGAAATTCTTTAATTCGAGATGAATAGGTATCTTCCACCATCGACCGTCTCACCCCAGGTGAGACAGCGGTATAAAGCTCGCCTATTCAGTAATAAAAAAATATATGCTTACAATGATAAGCCGATATCATGAGCAACATCGAGCCCTCACATTTACCTACATCCGTCAATTAACAAGCTCACGTGACCTCGAGTGCCAATTATCGACGTTTAGCTGCGCGCCCGCATTGGATAACTATATCAACATACTGTCTTCTGTACTTAACTGTCCTGTGTACTATCTTCTGGGCTACAGCTCACGCTACTCCTGGAGACAGGGCTCATAATTGTAAGCTCATAATATCAGTGAATAAATCTTCTATATATATAATAATATTATGTTGGTTTGTGTACGCTTCAAAAACGCAAATGTTCTGCACCGATCGAGCTGAAATTTTAGCATGATATATAATCCGCATCAAGGATTGTTCTTATCTATTTTTTTCATCAGTGACATATCAGCGAATGTACAAATGTGCCACAGCGAAGCGTGGCAGGGTACAGCTAGTAAATAATAATTATTATTATTGACATCGACTAACCGCCTGATTCATCATTGTTACGTATGGTGCTGATTCGGTTCTTTTTTTAGGGTTCCTTAAGCCTAAAAGGAAAAAGGAACTCTTACACTTTGTTGTCTGTCTGTCAAGACTCTTTTTCTCAGGAACGCGGAGAGGTTTCAAGTTATTTTTTTACGGAATGAAAACCTTCAGGGTACTCCTGGTTGACCTAGAATCATTAAATCTATCAAGAAGTAACGTCTTATTTTATAACACATGTAAAGGAAAAAATCTGACAACCGTAAATATGTAAAATAATAACGAAAAAAAGATATATTACTATAACAAACTTATTATTTGCGGTTGGTGCAATAACCTCGTCTAGGGCTCGAACGGCAATGTTAAGTTTGTCATTTAGGTTGAGCAATAACGTTAGATGCTTTCTTAAGACCTACAAGTTTGTACGGAACCCTAAGTGCGCGAGTCCAACTCGCACTTGGCCGATTTTTTAATATATTTTTTCTAAAAATGCATTAATTTTGCCTACATGCAATAAATGATTTAGAATTAAGAATATTTATTCTATTTCATTGCACAATGAATTAGTGCAATTTGGTCACAGGTTAAATTTAATTACAGATTGGTAAATTTCCGTTTCAATCTATTATTAAATTGTTTGTCAATGGTTTTTTTAAGAAGGAAAATGAGGCCTTTGTTATTCCCAACAGGAATTTATAGTAGGTATCCCTAGGTCGTTTTCGAGACGGTCATCTCCAGGGAAGGCCGTCACGTAAACAACAGTTTACCTGTTTATCCTATTGATGGAGTGTGTTTTCCCCGTGGGTCACTCATTGTTCTTTATATTGGTCAGTGATCACCACTTGTTTTGATCGCGCAAGTACCTGCTACTGAAGATTGAAGTGGCAAATTAATCTATACTAATATATAAAGCTGAAGAGTTTGTTTGTTTGAACGCTAGGATCTCAGGAACTACTGATTCGAATTGAACAATTCTTTTTGTGTTGAATAGTCCGTTTATCGAGGAAGGTTATAGGCTACATTTTATCTGCTTATTGCCACGGGAACGGGAACTGCGCGGGTGAAACCGCGGGGCGCAGCTAGTTGGAATATAAAAAAATATATTTGGAAATGCAGCCAGTGTACTTGGCGCCATGGCTCATGGATCGTTCGATTTTTAAGTTTTAGTTTTCTTTTAATTGTTATTGTAAATTAATTAGGCTGTGTATGGACGTACGTAGCGGTGGTAGCCGAGTGGGAGAACGTCTGCCTTCCAAGGAGAAGGTCATGAGTTCAGACCACGATGCGGGCACGCACCAATGTGTTTATGTAAAAAGGCATATGTACGTAAGTATCATTCGCTTTTCGATGTAGGAAAACATAGTGAGGAATCTCACGCACCTACCCGAGAACTATTTCCAAGGTAAGTATGTTATCCACCAATCCGGATCGGGCCCCCCTGGTGGATTATGGCCTAACCCTCCTCACGAAAGTGAGGAGAGACCCGTGCTCAGCAGTGGGCTATAGGTTGGTGAACTTGATGATGAGTACAATCTACTAAACTAATAAGTAGGTACTTAACTGATTATGGTTTGAGTTTAAAAAAGGGCATTTCCCTTTCAAGTGGTGACTCATGCCTGAATCTCGCACAGGAAATTAAAAAGAATACCATTGTGAACCTAGTCGCAGGTAACAGTATATCAAATTATTTATTACCGTCCAAAGTCAATATTATCAATGCAAAGACACCGCGACCCGCCCTTGCAGTCATTGTGTGTAAATTAATAGCGGATGATGCTATGAATTAATGAATGTATTTAATACGCATTGTCGCTAAGGGTAAGTACGTAATTAACCGTTGCCAAAACTATGCGGGTAGGTTTAGGCAATAGTTTTTTTTTCGTTTTGGCTCCGCTCGATTATTGCATAAAGCTAATGTCAAGTATTTAAAAGTTCAACTGCCGCGAGGACTTTCTATTTGACTATAAGCATGCAAAATATTAAAATTTTACGTAAAACATTCATTTCTGACTACATCTTTAGCCTTTATCACAGGCTGACCCAAAATTCCAACGAATCGGTCATACAAACAATATCTCTTATCGGTTGTTTACGTAAAAATCTGAAATCCGACCACTTTTGTAAACAGCGCGAGCGGTGACAGGACAAACTTATCAATCCTACTATTAATAAATATTTAAAAAAAAACGAGTGTGCTTTAGATTAGACCACACGACAGAAGTAAAATTTCTTTAGCATTCTATAATATGTATATAACTGGCTATGAATGAGAGAAAGAGAGAAAGAAAATGTGTGCTCGCACCTCTCTCTCATGCCCCTACAGTAATATACGAAACGTAACTCTCATACTATCAACTTATTATCTCCCTCTCAACTGCCATTCGCCTCGCCCGATCACACTTTTCGTAACGCAGTCACCAGCTTATTCCCCAAGTCAAGCGTGCGTAAAGAAGTTTCACTTCAATAATGAAAGTTTGTATATTTTGCTGTTTGTTACTCAATCACACAATGAACGGATTTTGATGAAATTCAGCACTCAGATAGTTTATTAGCTGGATGGGCACATAGGATACTTCTCATCCCGTCAAAATTAACGGTTCCTGTGGGATAATACTCAACGCAAGTGAAACCGCGGAGAGCAGCTAGTAAAAAAGACTGCATTTTGTTCTAGGCCTTGTTTTATTAACTAGTTGAGTAAATATTTGAGATAATGGGTAAACGTTACCTATGTGAAATCATTGTAAAATGGGGTTACGAAATAATTAAGTAAGTAATTATTATTTCGTGGCGCGTTAATTCAGATAACAATGCAGTGGAATATAATCTAGACACGCGAATGACACAAGAGTTGACATGTGTTGCTGGTCACGTGACCCTCCGTCATACTTGCCCATTACTACCCATTTATTTTGCAACTACCCTCAAAAGTTTTATTTTTCGAAAACAACGGTCAACGGTCAATCTCAAATGTTTTGGATTCTTTTAATCGTTATGTGCAAGTAATTAGGGATGGATCATCGGAATTTTGAAATAGAAAGAAGGTTGCGGTTTATTAGACCAGCGTAGGCTAAATTTTAGAAGTTATTCTTTTTATTTTTTCAATTACGAAAAAAAAAGAACACAGAAAATGTGACCTCCTCTTTTAGCATTGGCGTGGCTGGGTAAAACTTATTAATTCTTCATTATTTACCTAGTTCGGTATATAATTATGTTTAATTGACTTCCTGATTAAAAACTAGTTAGGTTACTGATCTTAAATTATTTATCTACCACCAACTGGTTTAAATACGCGATAAAGTGACCACGTGTGGCCATAATGCTTACTATTTAGGTTAATTGTGGATTCCCGCATGAACTTACTATCACAGTAGGTACTATTTTATTTTCTGTGCTATCACCAACATACACTGCAAAGTTAAATAGTATTAAATCTACGTAAACATTATGTTGGCTCCATTTTAAATGTAAATAATTTTAAAATTAAATCACAGAGAAAAGGTTACGACCTCTAACAAACAACACAATTGTAACAGAAAAATAAAAATAACTTACCAAAAAATCAAGCCTGCAAACAAAACAAAACAAAACGCAACACTGGCCACTAAACACAACCGGGAAAAAACTAATAGATATCGAATAAAAAAAGATAACGCATTCGATTTTAAAATTATGTAACGTACGCGTCGTTAAAGCGCGCGCGGGACTACCGGCTGGGCGCGCGCGACGTCCACTAGATTTCGGCACACTGGCCAAACAAAATTAAAATCACCGTGTTCTTTGCGCGTTAACACAAATTATGCAATAACGTCTTTAATGACTTTTCAGCTATTTTCTCTCTGCAATATGGTGTGACTGAAACTGCGTGGTGGGTGTGTGAGTTTTTATATGTAAATCCTGTCGATGAGCTGGCCAGGCTCGCTGGAGGGGCATGCGGGAATCCAGTGAGGAAAACCACGCCTCCGTTGACGTCAGTCACGTCAGACTTGCATCATTTGAACAGGAAGACACACCTTCAAAACTGTCATGGTTTTCTACCCTTTCAAACTGTCCTGCAGAGTTTTGGCGGGAAACCGAAAATCATTCTTTTTGTAAATATTTTATTTTCTCACAAGTGTTTCATCGTGTTTGCTCATTGTGCCATTACCGAATTCTATCGTTATTCTATCGTTACCCGGTCTAGTTCCAAAAACGAAAAAACTGTTTGAAATTTTAATTTCCCGCTAAAAGCAAAAGGTTTTTTTTTATTTGAAGAGTGTCGAGACGAGCAAGCCGTTCAACTGATGGTGAGCGGTACGCCTGCCCGTAACAGTTACATTGCCACCCGGAAGTTTGCATTTCAAAACTTGCGCGGCATTACATTGCGCTCGTCACCCTGGCTCTAAAGTCTCATTATGCCCAGTAATTTCGCTGGAAACAGTGCCCTTCAAACCGGAACACAGTAATGTTTTCACACTACTGCCACCACCATACGTAATGCAGTAATGACGCTTGAATTACATGAAAATGTAAATAGGATTAATTTGACATTATTCCCATAAAAAACGTCAAATGAATCCGATTTTCATTTGCATTTTGTGATACATAATATGGGTAATAAATCAAAACCTAAATTATTTTTCCTGTAGCAATAGCAGTATAAAGATCCGTGATGCAAGCACCTTATAGAAATAAATTTGATTTGCTCACTTTTATTTTGCAGGCGTTATTTAGTCGCTTTTCATGAGAGTTGTAGGCTTCCTGTTTAGGTTTGTACATTTTTCTCTGGCTACGGTATGTAAAGACAATCATTACTCGTTAGTCTAATAAATGTTGACCTACCTACATTTTGAGGGTTAATGAGATTTAGTGTATCTAATTATCCGGTGGTACTGGTAACTGAAATACTGTACTAGGTATGTATTTATAAATGAGTACACACATACTATTATTGAAATTTGTACCAATTAATAGAACAGAATCTTAACCATAATTGTTATTCGTTAAAAATTGGATAAATAATTATAATTATGTACAAATCATGGGAAGCTAAAACATAAAAAGGTATTATTTGTCACTTTAAAGTATGTATATGCCAATATCAAGCTGTCAATCAATCAGCTGACTATCAAGTGTCAGTAGGTCTGTCAGTGATTTTTATAAACATAGTTGAGGCGCACGTGTGGTGTGTTTTGTATTGGAAAAAAATAATAATACGTCAATGTTGAAAATTACGGCAAAATGAACACGAAAAAAGCAGCTCAGGCACCTTCCCTGAAGTACACAGGCAATCCTGAGTACAGAAAGCCGCCAAAAATAGCAAACCCGGTACGTAAACATAACCTATCCATCCGTATTCTTTACGGCCCGATCAACTAACATTTACTTTTTCGATGTCCATCTCTCATTTTTGTAACATGTAAATGATTGCTTTGACTGAAGAAATATGTCTTCTCGAAGTAGATATTCACCTGCTAATACTACTCCCTTGTTTATAGTACTTACAGAGTCTCGGAGCGCCGCACATTGATTCCTTCAACTTCATGTGCCAAGATGGCTTGAAGCTAGCTGTAGCGAGCCTCCTGCCACTCGAATTCGAGAACGCTTACGGAGATTACGTAAAAGTAACAATCGACGATGCAAAGTTCTCCAAACCCTCGGTTCCTATAGAAACAGTGGGAGTAAAGAACATGAATATTCTGCCAACGGAATGTAGGCAAAGAGCTGCGTCTTATAAAGGGGATTTTAAAGTGAGGATGACGGTTACTGTGAACAACAGCTCTGTTACTGTTGATAGATCACTTGGGAATCTACCCATTATGGTCCGGGTGAGTATTTTATGTTTTTTTATTTGTGCTATAGTTAGCGACCAATAATTTCTGCTAATAGAATAAAAGGGAAAGTGGAAGTTCATATTTAGATAACGATAGCTCTAATTCGCACATAGATTTATATTAAAATACTAATTTTTGTCTAGTAAACACAATTGAATGAATTAACTCTGCAAAAACAACTTTACCTTTAGAAGTTTTTAAACTCTCAGTTACCGAATGAGACCCTTTTATGTCTAGTAAAAACCATAATTATCTGTGTTTGTATTTTCAGTCGAAGCTATGTCACTTAGCAGACCTGTCTCCAGAAGAACTGGTGCAGCATAATGAGCATGCTGACGAGTGGGGAGGATACTTCATTATTAAGGTAAATGACAAAAACTGAAAATTACATTTTCTTGGATATTGGCGCTATCTTCTCTAACAGATGTACTTCCGAAGTACTGGTAGAGTTAACACTTTCACCGCTGAACCGATTTTCTTGTCTAGCCACGGGTGCGGCTCTGCACACACCGTACTGATTGAAATAAATAAATAAATTCTTTATTTTCAGGGCCATGAACGACTGGCCCGTATGCTGTTGGTGACGAGACGGAATTACCCCGTGACCATCAAACGACCCACTTGGAAGATGAGGGGCAACCTGTTCTCCGAATTTGGTGTGATGATGCGGTGTGTCACTGCAGACCAGAGTGGCACAGTGAGTACCGATTAGAACATGTTAAATGTAAGAAAAGAGAGTCTCGATCTGGCTTTCTACTCGTAACAGAGGATATTAAATATAACCTACATGTACAGAAAAATCACTATGTGAAGACATTTAAAGAAATAGCAACTCCGGCTTTAATGCATCAAAAACACAATTCAGTGCGTACAGTATGGTGTACTTCAAATGTTATTTACTTACAAGTCGACGAACCAATGTCTCAGAGTGACAAGTGCAGTGCATTGCCGCACAGGATTTTGTAATGAAAAGTTCTGGGTGACACTAGTTGATATGGGCAAGCAAGTCGTTTACGTTTAGTAACAAAAAAAAGAAAAGAAAAAAGCTTTTATATTGTAAGTGGTGGTACCCTAGTGGTAGAACGTCCGCCTTCCATTCGAAGGTCGGGAGTTCAACCCCCATTGCAGGCATGTATCAATGTGTTTCTGTAAAATGTATGTACATAATTATCACTCGTTTTTTGGTGAAGGAAAACATTGTGAGGAAACCCACATACGTACCCGAGAATTATTCCCGAGGTAGGAATGTTGTCCACCAATCCGGACCGAGCCCCCGTGATGGATTATGGCCTAAACCCGAAACCCGTGCTCAGCAATGGGATGCTATGGGTTGATGATGATGATGATTGTAATGTTTATTTTTGCTATCAACAGAACAACGTCCTCCACTTTTTAACCAACGGCACTTGTAAACTCATGTTCGGATATCGCAAGATGATGTACTACGCACCGCTACTCCTCATCATCAAGTGCCTGGTCGACCACCCCGACCACTACATATACCGATTACTATTGCACGGGAAGAAAAATGATCTTTATTATGTGAAGTGAGTATTAACACCAGCGTAGGTATTGTAATTAATTCAGAACACTTTTGAATCCGACTCGGATTCTTTGTTGGGAAATTTAAATTTCAAATAGTTTTTTTTTGTTTTTGATGGTATTATAAATGATAATGGAATTTGCGACAATAGGAGATCATTCTTTACTTTATTTTGCAGGGATGTTTAAATACCCGGTTTGGCTCCAAAAACGCATAAACTGTTTGAAGTTATCTGCTGCAAGAATAGTTTCCGAATCCGAGTGAAAAGTGTTCCGAATGAATTAGGATACCTATGCAATTTGTGTTGTTTTATAATACAGTGCTGTTTTTTGTCTGTCAAATGAGGTACTGCTGGCTTCTTTTATCAGGTTTAACAGGTTTAAACTGCAGCCGCTTTGATATCCGAATTCAGTGTTGGAGCCGACATCAGCACTGGAGGATTAATATCAATTGGAAGTCTCGACTTATCGGAGTCGGAGTTGAAGCTCTGTAACATCCTTAGTATCTATCCAAGCTCGCTGGGATAGACATTGTTTTCATTATAAAACTCTGACATTGTTAATTTTGTAAAATACCAAATGATATAATTAGCCAGCGACATCTATCTATACCACCAATCTGGAGTGAGTCCCTGTAGTGGATGTCCTCTAATTCTTTGTACGAAAGTGAGACCCGTGCTCAACAGGGTAACTGTAACTGTTATGGGCATGTGTAGTGCTTACCATCAGATGAACGACTTGCTCAACTCGACAGTCAGTCAAATTAAAAAAAAAACGGGGCATATATGTGTTGTGATGATGATGATGATCCACATTCCATCTCCATTCAGCACATGCTCCCATCGTAGATGATGGGCTCACCCTCCTCCCAATGTGAGGTGAGACTCATGATCAGCTGTGAGCGGATGTAGGTTCTAACGTTGATTCTGTACCTACCAGCTGCATACAGAATATGCTGCGCGAACTCCACGAGGAAGGCCTGCACACGGCGCTGGAGTGCCGCGCCTACCTCGGCCGCATGTTCCGCCCCAGGCTGGAAACGGAACTGCCCAAGGTACCGTCACCAGCTTTAACTTACGCACAACACATACTGGTGGGATACAGGCCTGCATACTCCAGACTAGATTGGCCATCCACACCACCGCCTGATATTCATGCGCAAAGCAGTAGTGTGCCAACATTTAGTGTGTTCCGGTTTGAAGAGGTTGTAAAACATATGTGAGGTATTGTGAGGAAACCCACATACCTCCCGAGAATTGTTTTAAAGGTAGGTATGTATCCACTAATCTGGAATGGGCCTCGTGGTGGATGGTGGCCTACTCCTCCTCACGAAAGTGAGCGGAGAGCCGTGCTCAGCAGTAGGCTGATGTGGGTTGATTATGATGATGAAGATGAATAGAATGTAAAGCTTTATCCACATCTGTGACCATGTTACGATTCTTGCTTTATATTGTGTTAATGTCTGCTCCAGGGCAAGTCTGACGTGGAGGCAGCGCAGTTCCTGCTGGACCGGTGCGTGATGATCCATCTGCACCGCGACGAGGACAAGTTCCACGGGCTCGTGTTCATGGTGCAGAAACTGTTTGACTTAGTGCAGAATAAGTGCAAGGTACTGTATAATTTTTTTTTTTTATGAAAAGTTTTAACACTTTCACTGCTGAGCCGATTTTCTTGTCTAGCCACGGGTGCGGCTCTGCACACTCCATAGTGTTTTCCCATACAACAAACACAACAGTTGTGTTTTCAGCAGTGAATGTGTTAAGTTAACTTCCCTTGTACATATATCGTGGAATTTTGCAAGTTAATTTTGATCCAGTTGTTGAATTGAGTTAAAATTTTCCATACCTGTCAAGTTCCAATGACGATACAATGTTATGGTGATAGCAGGCTGGAGGCCTACCATGACCTCTTATAGCGATTCAATTGAAGACCTAAACTGAACCGCGTCGCATAATCGTACCGTGACGTATTATTTTTTATGTTGCTGCCATTTTAAACCTAAAATGGATCCGGTTAAGGTTGAAAATAGTAGCAACTTAAATTGAGTCGCTAATAAGCCATTTTCAACCTAAACTATAACCAGTTTAGGTTGAAAATGGAAGCAACATATCCTCCTAATCTTATTGTATTTTGTATTATTAACCTCACCTCGATGAAGTTTTCACTTCTGTCGTTTGGTCTTTTAAGCACGACCTGTGTTTTACTGTAACTATATATTTAAAGGAAAACTTTCATGTCTCCAGGTGGAAGGCCAAGACGCCGTGATGTGCCAGGAGGTGCTGCTGGGAGGGCACCTCTACCTACAGGTGCTGAAGGAACGGCTCATCAACCTCATGTATAATATGAAGATCGTCATCAACAAGAAGTGTCGCCAGCAGCAGAAGCCTTCGCTTTACTTGCAGCCGGTAATTTTTTTTTTGTGTTTTGTCTTCGCACCATTTGTACATTTAGCTAAAGCCACAGATTAAATACTACGTACAGAATGGCCGCTCTCTGTCCCGTGCAATCCGCGTCTGTGTCTCTACCGGGAATCGGCGGAACAGTATACTATACACCGAAATGTAATAGACAAACCGTTTGTTTGAATCTTCATACTAGGGGGTTTTTTTCGGGCGCGTAGTTTGGCGCGTGTACTAACGTCATATATACATATATATGAGAGTTGGCAAATTTCTGGGGTCTCGGTATCTTTTTTTTTTTATTTGGCTGAGTGACGAGACGATCAAGTCATCCACCTGATGGTAAGCGCTACGCCTGCCCATAACAATCACAGTGCCACCCAGAACTTTGCATTGCACCTTGTCACCCTGAGCCATCGGCTCTAAAGTCTCATATGCCCCAGCTTATTTGTATAGTTTCTGGGCTGTGACAGAGCGTCAAGTTATGTTCCTTGCGTCCCGCGGTTTCACATGCTTCCCTCAGGAACTCTACATTTAAAAAAAAACGAGTGTGCTTTAAACCACACCACTGAAATAAAACTTGAAAAAGAGAGAAATAAAATGTGTACTTGCACCTCTCTCCCTCTCTCTCTCTCTCTCTCTCTCTCTCTCTCTCTGGCCCATTTATTTATAATTTGTCATCTGTCATCTACCCCCTACCTTTTAACTTTAATAACTTAATTTTATAATTTACCTCTCAACTTTCATTCGCCTCACCCGGTCACATTTTTCGTAACGCATTCACCAGCTGACTCCCCAAGTCAAGCGTGGGTAAAGAAGTTATACTTCAAAAAGACCCAATTTTCGGTTTCGCGCCAAAGTCCACGCTTCGCTTTTACAGAAAACGTTGATGCAAATGATCCGAAGCGCTGGTTCGATCGAGACTCGAATGGAGGCGTTCTTAGCGACCGGAAACGCTCCCTCGAACTACGTAATTCTGCCACAGTACAAGGGGCTTACCATCGTCGCTGAAAATATCAACAGGATGCGGTACATGTCGCATTTCAAGTGAGTACCACGCTTTGTCGGTCAAACGGCGAGTAGGTAACGCTCTGTCGGCCAATCACCGAGTAGGTCACGCTTTGTCGGTCAATCGGCGTGTAGGTAACGCTCTGTCGTCTAAAGGAGTTTACCACCGTAGTCAAGAATATCCAAAGTAGTCAGTACTGTCGCATTACAAGTAAATGTTACGTTTTAAAGATCATTCGGCGAGTAGGTAACGCTCAGCCGGTTAGTAGATAGCGCTTTGTCGTCGAGTAGTGTAACTTAATCCCTAACTGTCCAACGTCAATAGGGATTAAGTTACACGGTCGCCTAATCAGCGAGTAGGTCACGCTTTGCCGACCAATCGGCGAGTAGTTAACGCTCTGTTGGTCAATTAGCGAGTCAGTTAGCTCGGTCGGCTAACGAGCGAGTAGATAACGCTCTGTCGGCGAGTAGGTTGCGCACTAGTGGCGCCGGTTCGCTTCCCTGGCCCACCGCCCCGTGCCCGCAGGTCCATCCACCGCGGCTCGTTCTTCATGGAGATGCGCACGACGGAGGCGCGCGCGCTGCTGCCGGACGCGTGGGGCTTCGTGTGCCCGGTGCACACGCCCGACGGCGCGCCCTGCGGCCTGCTCAACCACCTCACGTGCACCGCGCAGGTCAGCCCGCACCTAACCACTGAATCGGTTGTGATTCAACATAATACGAACAAGTTAACACTTTCACTGCTTAGCTGATTTTCTTGCCTAGCCACGGGTGCGGCTCTGCACACTCCGTAGTGTTTTTCCATACAACAAACACAACAGTTGTGTTTTCCCCCACCCGCGGCAAGTTATAAAAAACACGACAGTTGTGTTCTCAGCACTGAAGGTGTTAATTGATGGAGGTTTTGTGATGCGCTTCGAGCCTTAATAAACGCCTTTCTGGTTTTTCTCCATCTCATGTCCATGGCGCAGGTACCGGGGAGTGAATGAACGATTGAATGAGGAACGAAGGTTTTGTAATGCGTTCCAGTTCTTTGTGTACCGATTGGCGAGGCGTTAAAGATCTTTGTGAACGATTTTTAAGGCGTTTCAGTGAGCGACTTACGTCCACTACGCGGGTGCCGGATGAGGAATAAACGAATGAACGAAGAAATGAATGAATTGAGATTTTTTGATGCGCTTGGGTCTTTCTTTGATTATGGTTTTTATGAATGCCCTTCGCCAAACAAAGCGATTTTATAAAATTCTATTGTTTCAGATCACGCAAACTCCTAACGCTGCTCTGGTAGACAACTTACCCGCAGTACTTGAAAAGTGTGGTAAATATAATTCCTCCGTGGTGGATTATGGCCTAACTAACCCCTCTCACCAGAGTGAGGGGAGACCCGTGCCCAGCAGTGGGACGATAGGGGTTGATGATGTACACCACCGACCATAATATAAAAAAATATTTTTCTGTCCATCCAAAGGTTGTCTGATAGAAATCGCTGTAAGTGATAAGACCGCCCATTGTACTACCATGTCTTAACTTTTACTATGTGTAAACTACACCAAAGAGAAATGTAGTATGTAGTAACTACATTTCTCTTTGGTGTACAATAAAAGAGTTTTCTGATTTTCTATTTTATTCTACTTAAAGCTTCTAAAATTACTCATTTCTTACCTTCTTTCCTTTTGCAGGAATGGAACCTGTGTCGTCCGTAACACAAACCCCCCTGTCCCACGACGAGTACAAGTACCCCGTGTTCATAGACGGGCGCCTCGTGGGATACTTCTCCGAGGACATCGTGCACCGCGCCGCCTCGCATCTCCGCTCGCTCAAGGTCAAGGGCGAGGAGATGCCTATAAGCACGGAGATTGTCGTCATACCGAGGCAAAAGGTGAGGCGACACTGGCATCCGTCCGGGTTTCCCCAGATTTGTCCTAGTTTTAGGGACATTCGGGGATAAACCGGGCTCAGCCAAACAGACATGTGCAAACATTACTGTGTTCCGGTTTGAAGGGCACTGTTTCCAGCGAAATTACTTTAGGACTTTAGGACCGATGTCTCAGAGTGACGAGTGCGGTGGATGAGGCAACTGCCTACGGGCCCACGGAGGCCTAGTCGATGCGGGCCACGCACAAAGAAAAAAAAAGGTTCCATCTAACAATTTTATTTTGTGAGAATTTGTATACTTCCCCAATATTATACCTTCTTCTTTACAAAACTCGACGAGATGCGTGGTTGGTAATCGACTCGACCTTTGGAATAGAAAAACATATAAAAAAAAAGGGACTTCGTTCGTGTATGTTGACAGATATGCGCACAGTACCCGGGCGTGTTCCTGATGACGCACGAGGCGCGCATGATGCGTCCCGTCATCAACCTCGCCAGCGGGCAGCTTGAGCTCATCGGCACCATGGAACAGCTGTACCTGGACGTGGCTGTCACCAACGCGGAGATCATCAAGGGTGAAACATCAGCTTTTTATTTTTTATTTCACCGAGTGAAGAGACGAGCAAGTCGTTCACCTCACGGTAAACGCTACGCCTGCCCATAACAGTTACAGTGCCACCCAGAACTTGGCATTGCATAATCTTACGCAGCACTGCACTGCGCTCGTCACCCTGAGACATCGGCTCTAAAGTCTCATATGCCCGGTAATTTTTCTGGAAACAGTGCCCTTCAAACCGGAACGCAGTAACGTTTGGACACTACCTGGATGTACAATTGTACACTACAGTAATGTTTGCATACTACGGATGAATATCTGGCAAAGGTACTTCCCCAGGCGATCTCTTGCGAAGAGACCTCCCTCTACTCGAATGAGGTAGTGTCAGAGTGTATCAGTTAAAGTAAAACCGTAGATGGTGATAAAAAAAAATTACATTCAAAGACGATGCAATGAACGTTATTTATTATGGTTACAGGCAAAACCACTCACCTGGAGCTGTCCAAATCAGCTTTCATGAGCAACCTAGCGCAGTTGGTTCCAATGCCTGACTGCAACCAATCGCCACGGTAAGACAACATTTAACACTTTGCTGCTGAGCCGATTTTCATGTCTAGCCGTGGGTGCTGATCTGCACACACCGTAGTGTTTTCCCATACAGCTAACACAACAGTTGTGTTTTCCCGCACTCGCGGTATGTTATCAAAAACACCACAGTTGTGTTTTCAGCAGTGAACTTGTTAACATCATGTGAGATTGTGATGAAATGCAAACATTTTTATCAATAAAAAATTAAAATATATCACCCCTTGTCTTTCAACAGTAACATGTACCAATGCCAGATGGGCAAGCAAACCATGGGCACCCCCATACACACGTGGGGTACCAACGCGGAGACCAAGTTATACCGGCTGCAGACCCCCGCCACACCCCTCTTCAGACCCACGCACTATGACAACATCGGACTGGACGACTTCCCTATGGGAACTAATGCTATAGTAGCTGTTATCTCATATTCCGTAAGTCACAATTATTCAGTTTTGGGGCACCAATTATCTTGTTTATGGGGCACCAAGCGTCCCGTTTATGGGGCTCCATTTATCATGTGTATGTTAACTGTTATTCTCACTCCCACTGCTGACACCTAATTAATTAATAAATAGATACAAATCTTCAGGGCTACGATATGGAAGACGCGATGATAATCAACAAGTCCGCGTACGAGCGAGGTTTCGCCGCCGGCGCCGTGTACAAGTCGGAGTTCGTGGAGCTCTCGCACGCCGCGTCCTACTTCGGCCGCGACCCGGCCCGGCCGGAGCTGGCCCAGCACATAGACGAGGACGGACTGCCGCCGGTCGGAGCCAGGATCCAGCCTGATGACCCTTTCTATAGGTAAGACTTTGTAGCGATCATAGCTCCACTGTTTGTCAAATGCAGGGGTGGAATTAGAGGTCTGGAAGCCCTAGGGCGACAAAGGAGTGAATGATCCATTTTCATTTGTTTTTCAAATAAATTATTTTTAACAATCAGGAATATTGATAGTGTCAATCAAGTATGTACAAGTATAGCTGATAAAACAGCAAAAATAACTTATCAAAAAATTACAAACTAATACTTTTACGTGTCGGAATTAGATAGTTATTTTTTTAATTCTCTATTGTAGTATACCCGAAGCTGTAGACGACTGCAATGCGTGAGGTTGTCAGTGCGATGCCCGCACAGGGTAAAGATTCGTGTTAACACTTTCACTGCTGAGCCGATTTGCTTGTCTAGCGACGGGTGCGGCTCTGCACACTCCATAGTGTTTTCCCATACAACAAATACAACAGTTGTGTTGAACTGAAAGTGTTAACCATAAGTGTTTGCTCTGTTTGTGGTGATTATTTTTCAATTGAATAGATTAATACATTTTTCCACAGCTACTTCGACGCCGAGAAGAATAACTATATACAATCGAAGTACCACGGCAAAGAGGATGTTTACGTTGACAGCGTGCGGCTCTGTGGGGACTTCAAGGACAGCGCCAAGAAGGCCTGCATCGTGCTCCGGATACAGGTAACAAAGAATTACTACACGTTACAGAATTGCTACAAGAATGGCAACACGAAGCAGAAGTATCACGATGATGACTACACGCAGCAGGAGTACAAAAAAAAAGATTCCCAGACCATGTTAACCATGTTGACTGCTAAATCGGTTTTTACATTTGGTCACCGTTACGGACCGTGTGTGTTTTCCAGCAATGGCGTGCCGTCTGTGTGAGCCGCACTGTAGTAGCGCCGCGTTACACACACGTCTGTGTGAGCCGCACAGCCGGCACGTAAGCTGCGCTAACACAGCAAGTGTGTTTTCCCGCATTCGCGTAAAGTTATAAAAAATAAGTCTGTATTTTAGCAGTGAACATGTTTACTGTAGCTTATAGGTAATTTTTCTCTTTGTAGGACCATGGTCCTTGTAGTTTTTCATTATACAGGGAATCCTAGTTAGGAGTCAAGATCTTTCTGATCGTGAAGCGGCATTGATTTTATTTATATATCCAGTGAAATTACTGGGCATATGAGACTTTAGAGCCGATGTATCGGGATGACCAGCACAGTGCAGTGCCGTGCGGGATTATGCAACGCAGGGTTCTGGGTGGTGCTGTGAATGTTATGGGCACGCGTAGCGCTTACCATCAGGTGAACGACTTGCTCGTCTCGTCACTCAGACAAATAAAAAAATATGTTTTTTGTATCTTGTGGAAAGATGTGGTCTCTGCCTATCCCAACAGGAAGAAGGCGTAACTGTACGTTTGCCAAAACAAAATTGATTTGTTCCAGCGCAACCCGTTCGTGGGCGACAAGTTCGCGTCCCGCGCGGGACAGAAGGGCATCTGCTCGCAGAAGTGGCCCGCCGAGGACCTCCCCTTCACGGAGTCCGGCGTGGTGCCCGACGTGCTGTTCAACCCGCACGGCTTCCCCTCGCGCATGACCATCGCCATGATGGTGGAGTGCATGGCGGGGAAGGCGGCCAGCGTGCACGGACATGTCAGTTATTATTACAAACTTTATTTAACTTGCAACGTTTGTAGTTTGTATGTATAATAATGTTAACATTCGGGTCAAATATTACATCTGAATTTTAAAATTCAACCGATTTAAAAAAATTCCAACTTTCATCTTTCAGTATTTTTTGTCGCAATACTAAATAAATTGTTTCATGACATTGTATTTAGATTCAATAAAAAACAATTGTTTAATGTGTTTGTCATTCCCAGGTATACGACGCAACACCTTTCCGTTTCAACGAGAAAGACTCTGCTATCGCGTACTTCGGGCGTCTGCTGGAGGCGGCCGGGTACAACTACTACGGCACCGAGCGGCTCTACAGTGGCGTGGATGGGCGCGAGATGACAGCTGACATCTTCTACGGCGTCATACATTACCAGCGGCTGAGGCACATGGTGTCCGACAAGTGGCAGGTCAGCCTCGTGGCCTCTAGACTGTAGGCGATGAGAGCGTTTCCGTAGCGCGTCTCGTATGTCTAGCGCTGAGAGCGTTTCCGTAGCGCGTCTCGTGTGTGTGTGTAGCGCTGAGAGCGTTTCCATAGCGCGTCTCGTTAGTGTGTAGCGCTGAGATCGTCTCCGTAGCGCGTTTCGTGTGTGTGTAGCGCTGAGAGCGTTTCCGTAGAGCGTCTCGTGTGTCTGTAGTGCTGAGAGCGTTTTTGTAGCGCGTCTCGTGTGTGTGTTGCACTGAGAGCGTTTCCGTAGCGCGTCTCGTGTGTGTGTAGCGCTGATAGCGTTTCCGTGGCGCGTTTCGTGTATCTGTAGTGCTGAGAGCGTTTCTGTAGCGCGTCTCGTGTGTGTGTTGCGCTGAGAGCGTTTCCGTAGCGCGTCTCGTGTGTGTGTAGCGCTGATAGCGTTTCCGTGGCGCGTTTCGTGTATCTGTAGTGCTGAGAGAGTTTCTGTAGCGCGTCTCGTGTGTGTGTTGCGCTGAGAGCGTTTCCGTAGCGCGTCTCGTGTGTGTGTAGCGCTGAGAGCGTTTCCATAGCGCGTCTCGTGTCTGTAGTGCTGAGAGCGTTTCTGTAGCGCGTCTCGTGTCTGTAGCGATGAGAGCGTTTCCGTAGCGCGTCTCGTGTTTGTAGCGCTGAGAGCGTTTCCGTAGCGTCTCGTGTGTGTGAACTGAGAGCGTTTTCGTAGCGCTGAGAGCGTTTCCGTAGCGCATCTCATGTGTCGTTAGTGATGAGAGCGTTTCTGTAGCGCGTCTCGTGTGTCTGTAGCGCTAATGGCGTTTCCGTAGCACGTCCCGTGTGTCTGTAGTGATGAGAGCGTTTCTGTAGCGCGTCTCGTGTCTGTAGCGATGAGAGCGTTTCCGTAGCGCGTCTCGTGTTTGTAGCGCTGAGAGCGTTTCCGTAGCGTATCGTGTGTGTGTAGCACTGAGAGCGTTTCCGTAGCGCGTCTCGTGTGTGTGTAGCGCTGAGAGCGTTTCCATAGCGCGTCTCGTGTCTGTAGTGCTGAGAGCGTTTCTGTAGCGCGTCTCGTGTCTGTAGCGATGAGAGCGTTTCCGTAGCGCGTCTCGTGTGTCTGTAGCGATGAGAGCGTTTCCATAGCGCGTCTCGTGTTTGTAGCGCTGAGAGCGTTTCCGTAGCGTCTCGTGTGTGTGTAGAACTGAGAGCGTTTTCGTAGCGCGTCTCGTGTGTGTGTAGCGCTGAGAGCGTTTCCGTAGCGCATCTCATGTGTCGTTAGTGATGAGAGCGTTTCTGTAGCGCGTCTCGTGTCTGTAGCGATGAGAGCGTTTCCGTAGCGCGTCTCGTGTTTGTAGCGCTGAGAGCGTTTCCGTAACGTATCGTGTGTGTGTAGCACTGAGAGGGTTTTCGTAGCGCGTCTCGTGTGTGTGTGTAGCGCTGAGAGCGTTTCCGTAGCGCGTCTCATGTGTCTGTAGTGATGAGAGCGTTTCTGTAGCGCTGAGAGCGTTTTCGTAGCGCGTCTCGTGTCTGTAGCGATGAGAGCGTTTCCGTAGCGCGTCTCGTGTGTGTAGCGCTGAGAGCGTTTCCATAGCGCGTCTCGTGTCTGTAGTGCTGAGAGCGTTTTCGTAGCACGTCTCGTGTCTGTAGCGATGAGAGCGTTTCTGTAGCGCGTCTCGTGTGTCTGCAGCGCTGAGAGCGTTTCCGTAGCGCGTCTCGTGTGTCTGTAGTGATGAGAGCATTTATGTACCACGTCTCATGTCTCAACTGATGAGAGCGTTTCTGTAGCGCGTCTCGTGTCTGTAGCGATGAGAGCGTTTCTGTAGCGCGTCTCGTGTGTCTGTAGCGCTGAGAGCGTTTCCGTAGCGCGTCTCGTGTGTCTGTAGTGATGAGAGCATTTATGTACCACGTCTCATGTCTCAACTGATGAGAGCGTTTCTGTAGCGCGTCTCGTGTCTGTAGCGATGAGAGCGTTTTCGTAGCGCGTCTCGTGTGTGTGTAGCGATGAGAGCGTTTCCATAGCGCGTCTCGTGTTTGTAGCGCTGAGAGCGTTTCCGTGGCGTCTCGTGTGTGTAGCACTGAGAGCGATTTCGTAGCGCGTCTTGTGTGTGTGTAGCGCTGAGAGCGTTTCCGTTGCGCGTCTCATGTCTGTAGTGATGAGAGCGTTTCTGTAGCGCTTCTCGTGTGTCTGTAGCGCTTCTCGTGTGTCTGTAGCGCTGAGAGCGTTTCCGTAGCGCGTCTCGTGTGTCTGTAATGATGAGAGCATTTCTGTAGCGCGTCTCGTGTGTCTATAGCGATGAGAGCGTTTCCGTAGCGCGTCTTGTGTGTCTGTAGCAATGAGAGCGTTTCCGTAGCGCCCCTCGTGTGTCTGTAGCGATGAGAGCCTCTCATGCTAGGCCAGCACTACATCGAAATTGTAATTGTTTCCTACAGGTGCGGACTACGGGCGTGGTGGACGCGCTTACGCGGCAGCCGGTGAAGGGACGGAGGCGCGGTGGTGGCGTGCGGCTCGGGGAGATGGAGCGGGACGCGCTCGTGTCGCACGGCGCCGCCTTCCTGCTGCAAGACCGACTGTTCCACTGCTCCGACAAGACTGAGGTTGGTTGGTTGTTTGTTGAATGAGGTGGTGCCGGTCTTCTAACGTCAGTTTGGCAGCCCACTCGCGGGCCTCTGACGTAGCCCCGAACGACGTACCGATAACAACCGGGACCGACGTCTTAAAATTTTGGAACGGGTCAAGAAAATCTGTTCAGCTGTTTGAAGATCCATTCTAGTTGGTGAAAAGATGTGAGTAACTTTGTCAGATTTGATTGCGTCGGAACTAGGTATCCTGTTCTTCAATGATATTGCAAGTATACGCTAACCCGGACCCTCCTGAAATCTGCAAGATACCCAACTCTTCACCAACTTATAGCAGAGTTATCGTGTTTGGGCCAATAGGAATGGTTGAAATGAATATGTTATAGATAGATAGTAATCAGAGACTGGTTCTTGTGAAAAAACTTTTAAAATGTTTAATTTATACTTGTCTCTTTGTCGTTGTTATAAAATGTTGGGTAATGTTGAAAATATACTTTTTTTCTACCCTTTAGTTATTTACCATAAATGTTTGTTTTCAGGCTACAATCTGTACTAAGTGCGGTACGCTTCTGGGCCCGATCGTCGGCGACAAGACGACTAGCGCCGGCGACTGTTGTCGCCTCTGCGGCGCCGGCCAGCTCGCCACCGTAGCAATACCTTACATCTTCAAACTATTCGTCACTCAGCTAGCATGTGTTAATATAAACGTAAAAATGAACTGTAATGAAGCCTTACAGATTTGCTAGCAAAAGAATTAAAATAGACAATAAACGTTTTATTAAAATATCAACCCTTTAATTGCTAAAATTTAAGAATAATAAAAACTTAAAAATCTAACAAAAGAGGCATGGTGCCAAGAACACTGGCTGCATTTCCACGTTGAATAGCAATAACTCTTCTCTGTGCGAGAAATGAGCCAGCCCTTGTCACCAGTGGTGTCGAGTAATTGAGGAAATAATTGCTTTAAAAAATTATAATACCCTTTATTTTGTAGAACATTGAATTATAATGTCATGCAGTAATGCCAGTACAAAGCACCAAATAGCACCTTAGAAGTTTAAAACATCATCAATTTCCTTTTCATCGCAAAGGGAATATAAATTATTAGGTTTATTAAAATTTTCTCTAGTGAGCGATGGCTGTATCTCATCTTCGGCAGATCCTTCGGTGAATTGTGCCCACTTTGAATTCTTCACTTTTGGTGGCATATAACTTGTAGTCTTTGTTTCAAAATTTGTTGGCATTTCTCTTATTTCATTATCATTGTTTTCTGTATTTGGGGTGCTGCTAATAAATGTCCGAGGAACCTCACACTTTAACATTTTTGTGGCATTAACCTTGGATGAATTCGTGACATTAGCTATGGGAAAGGTGCTGCTAATGGAGACTGCAAAATCGGAGTTACACAACGTCATATAATCCGGTTGATATTCTATCTCTTTCGCCTCTGATAATTCAGTCTTTTGTGGAGTTCTGCAAGCTGTTGATTTCTGAATAACTTTTGGCATGTTAAACTTTTTCCGTTTCTTGGCTGGAATTTCTAAAACTACTTCTGTGTTACCAAAGGACATGCCTTCGTTTATTTGCTGTTCCTCCACAAACTCAGGTTCATCCGTAAAATGGGACCATTTGCTTACTTTCGTTGTACGAGTCTTGTTGGAGATTTGTGTATTTATCGCTAAGTCATGTGTGAAATTTTTATATTCTACTTCCAGTTCACTGGTTTCGCTTTCAACAGATTTATTAAGATCTTCAACCTCACCTCGAATTCCATTCAATTTCTGGACATGGAGTCTACATTCTTTGCCAGTACCCAATCCATAATGCCTCTTAATAGATTGTTTCGCTCCACATAGCTTACACTCCCACTTGTTCGATTTCTTAGTTTGGTGTACCTGTTCAACAAATGGGTTAAGAAATTAATCTATATATATAAAAAATTTATGTTGGTTTGTGTACGCTTCAAAAACTCAAAAAGTTCTGCACCGATTGAGCTGAAATTTTAGCATGATATATAATCCGCATCAAGGATTGTTTTTGTCTATTTTTTTCATCAGTGACATATCAGCGAATGTGCCACAGCAAAGCGTGGCAGGGCACAGCTAGTTTATAATATAAAAAACAAGAAACCTGACCGCCAATATAGTCTGGGTATATCACTTAAATGCAATGATACCACATTTATGTGTATTGTCTGTGGTAATGTATCGCACTGAATTACTTCTATGGTGTTACAGTTATTGATAAATAAATAAGTATGATTGGAAAACATAACCCTCTTTTGGGTAGACGGCTAAAAATAACATTTAAACATCGACGTAGCTTTAGAAACTCCAAATTAGGTTCATACCTGAAATACAGAACATTTGTAGCACTTCAAAACTTGAAACATTTGCGGCATTTGTGGTTGCGAGCACCAAGAATCACTCACAGGATCTGGATAAGTATTATGTACCTTTTCAGTTTCGGTTAGGTTTAATATTTTCAGAGGGACGTAACTGTGGCCAGCTGAGGCCTGAGGCAGGCGCCCTAAAACCTTATATTGAAATTAAGCATACCTAGTTAACAGTAGTATTATTTTGTTTAACTACTTAAACCAATGTAAAAGGCAATGCCAACAATAGTCTTAAAAATAAATATAAGTTATTTTCAAGTCTACAATATTATTTTTATTGCTGAAAACTAAGTTTCAAAAAATAACGTGAGCAGCGTTTAGCTTACTGAAAATGACTTTAGGAATAATTTTGATTGTTTGTAATCTTCACGTCATTCAATCTGTCTTTTTCTTTCATATAGGCTTCGCAATATTAGTGCATTTAGCTAATAAAATATCAAATATTTATTATTTTCAAGTTTCAACATTACGAGTCCCAGTCAGTATAATAATTAATAATCAGTCAGTCAGTATAATAATTTAGTCAGGCACGATTCAGTAAAGTGGAGGGTGCTGTACTGAAACTTCTTGGAAGTTTGAAGACAACACGAAATGGCCCATTTTTGGTTTTCTGTCATTTGCTTAATCTCGTACACGTACACTTATGATCCTGACCCTTAACTAGGATTTCCTGTAGGATCTAGGGAATCAGGAACTACGAGGAACTGCGAATTTACTTTGAAGTACCCAAATCAAAAGTTAATTTAGTAGGTCCTTAGCCTTTATTAATAATAGCAAAATAGAGCTGTCCATACAATTGTAAGAATAGACTTAGAAATTAACTAATCTTCGTCCATTGCAACTGCCTCTTGTTTTTTATCTTTCTTTTTCTTTTTCTTTTTCTTGGCACTGCCGTCTACCACGTCCGCGCTCGACTGGTTCAGTTCTTCTAGAGCTTCCTGCATTACTTCTATGTTCTTCTTCGGAATGTCTCCAGTTTCATAGAACTTCAAGCGGTCTTCCACTTGCTGCCGGAGTTTTTCACCAAATACTGTACTTTGGATTTCTGTAAGGAAACAAATTACAATTAATTATTCTGTTGCCTTTAATCTTCCTTTTATAGAACATAACTAGCTGCGCCCCGCGGTTTCACCCGCGTAGTTCCAGTTTTGTCCCACGGGAACATACTATCGGGATAAAAAGTACCCTATTACTCAATCCTGGTATAAACTATTTGTGTTTCAAATTTCATTTGAATCCAGTAGTTTTGCGTGAAAGAGGAACAAAAATCCATCCATCTATCCATTCTCACAAACTTTCGCATTTATAATATTAGTAGGATTTATAAATATTTGTTCATTTCATTTATCTAAATCATTTTGTATGTAGCAGCACTATGTTGCATACACACACACACAAGTATGTATATGAGGATAAGATCTGCTTTGCTCTGGCACACGTATATTACCGCAAGCGATAGTCACTGGCGATAGATCAAAGTGCGCTACTAATAAATGGTATAGATCAAACTAACACGTAATGTATATACCATGCTGCCTATTGGATTAACATATTCACTGCTGAAAACACAACTGTTGTGTTTTTTATGACTTGTCGCGAGTACTGGAAAACACATTGTATTAGCAGTGTGGGAAAACCCAACGGTGTGTGCAGATCTGTAACTGTGGCTAGACAAGGAAATCGGCTCAGCAGTCATGTTCAGTAGAACTAACCGTGTGTGGCTGTATATTGGCATAACAGTATTGCACTGCAGTGAATTGCAGATTGGTTCAAACGTGCAGCGTCACGCCGACTGGACAACAGGCAGCATGGTGTATGGCCACCATAACCTTAAAAATTAAAGAATGTTCTCACCGGAGAAACAGTCGATACGCGATGCGATGGAACACTTGTTAGCAAGGTAGCGACTGATCCGACCCTTGTTTTTGAGGCCGGCGCGGCCGATGAACGTAGAATGGTACAACAGCCCGTATTTGGGCGTGTTCGAGCGCGTCTTCAGAGCCCGGAACAGTGCCTTCTCAGCGCCTAAAAGAAACGGAACATTGTTACTATGTATAACCATGTAGTGCACAAACACTCAACTCTTGGGATTATTCCGGAAATTCCCCATGGCCATCCTCCATCACATAGAGGAGGGTTAGGCCATAATCCACCATGGGGCCCTGTCCGGATTGGTGCATAGCACACCTACCTCCAAAATAATTCTCGGGTAGGTATGTGGTATATTCCTTACTATATTTCCCTTCACCGAAAAGCAAGTGGTAATTACGTACATTATGCTTTTACAGAAACAAATTGGTACGTGCCCGCACTGGTGGTGATGCGGGAGTTATTCAATTTTGAGCGAATGCGGGGCGGAAAAAATGCGTAATGAATTTTGGGCAATTAAATAGGAAGGAGCGCCGTGTTCACACTAAAAGAGGAAAGGCAGCCAACAGGCGAAATGCACTTACCACTAAGCCAGCTTCCTCGTCCTCCTTCAGGCGTTCAGCACTGCTCCACTAGCGGGTGCGTCGACAGTTACGGTCAAAGTGACGGTTGGCAAAGGATGATCACAACACAATAGTAAGCGCGGCGGTTGAAGGTCGGGCAGAGGACGGTCCCGAACCTTCCAGTGGAGGATGCGGTGCGTAACTGGCCGTGGTTGGTCGACGGCACAGGAAATCGTTCTCTTCGAGAGCGAGAGGTGGTCGCCGCGTGTGCAGGCTGTCACCGTTCGGATGACGTCTCAGCCAGCCCAGCGGTTCGGCACATTCCACCCAGAGATGGCGCGCTTCCCTCAATTAGTGTGAACATATAACGGCGTAACCATTTTCTCCCCGGCTTTGGGAATCCTTAGGATTTCCAAAAGAGAAGAGAGAGGGGGAGGGGGAGACCTATAAGAGGTTGAAGCGGATTGAGGGTTGCCTAGGTGGGTTAGTGTATAAAGATGCGGGTAATATAAAGTGTGTGTAGAATTAATTAAATAAGTTACAATAATAAAGATGCGGTTTGTTTATTTTACTAAAGATAATGCGGAGATAGTGTAAGTTATTGCGAGGGAAGAGGGCATAACTTCACTACTGGACGCTTAAATGTTCCAGCAGTGGTGCGTACTAAAGCGACGCGCGTTACACCGTCTTTGCCCGGGTATACTTGCTCAATAGTGCCCGTCGGCCAGCGGAGCGGCGGAGTGTTATCTTGGCTGATAAGAACTAGTGTACCGGGTTGGATTGATGCCGCAGGGGAATTCCATTTTTGTCTTAGTTGCAGAGTGTGTAGGTATTCTACATGCCATCTTTTCCAGTAGCTTTGTACCAAGTGATCTAAGAGTTTCTTTCTGTTACCGAGAGACATTGATTCATTAATTTCGAGCGCGGGCAACGATTGTAACGGTGTGGTATTTAAAAAATGAGCGGGGGTTAGAATAGCGTGCGGCTGGTCGGACAGCAAGCACAATGGGCGACTGTTTAAAAGGCATTCGATTTGCGTAAGAACTGTCAGTAGTTCCTCATAGCAAAGCAGTTGGGTTCCTATTGCGCGGAATAAGTGAGCTTTCACGCTTTTAATTTGACTTTCCCAAATGCCTCCAAAGTGAGGCGCGCGAGCGGGAATGTTTCGCCATGTGATTTTCCGGTTGTTTAATTCGTTCCTAAATGCGGTACAAGTATCCTTAGCAGCCAGAAAATTATGTAGTTCCTCCAAATGGCGTTTGGCTGCAATGAAGTTGGTACCGTTATCCGAGTACAGGAAAGAAATCGGGCCTCTTCTTGCCAAAAATCGTTTGAGAGCGTCTAAGAAGGTTTCTGCACTGAGGTCTGAGGCGATTTCAATATGAATAGCCTTGGTAGTCAAACACACGAAAAGGCAAATGTAAGCCTTCTGGCTTCTTACTCCACGTCGGCGCGTAAGAGTTATGTTTATAGGTCCAGCGTAATCTACTCCCGTGTGTGTGAAGGCCTTGGCTTCCTGAACTCGAGCGGGAGGGAGATTTGCCATCATAGGCGTAGGGTGGCAGGGAGCAACCTTGAAACAGAAGTTGCACTGGCGTATGCGTTGTCGAATTATATTCCGAGCCGAAATAATCCAATACCGTTGTCTTAGTAAAGACATGAGAAGGTGCGAGCCGGTATGGAAATTGCAGCGATGACAATCGTCAATTATCAAGTTAACTACGTGATCACGTCGGGGAAGTAATATCGGGTGGCGGCTTTGATATGGTATGTCCGCACTCTTTAATCTGCCCCCAACGCGTAGTAATCCGCTGCTAGCGTCTACGAACGGGTCTAGTTTCCGTAAACTAGGCGCGGGTGGACTCCCTCTCGGTATGGTTTTAAGTTCGTCAGTGAAATGTTTGCGTTGTAAGTCACGAAGCAGTATGGTTTCAGCAGCCTCCATTTCCGAAGCTTCAATAGCCGAAGGTAAACGCGGCAACTTCTTTGCAAAGCGTAGGACGTATACCACAATGCGTAGCAGCCTTTTCCAGGTAGAAACCCGGGTGGCGAGCTCAAGAAGGGGCGAAGCGTCAACTTCCGTTATGACTGCCAGTGTGACTGAAGCCTTAGCCTCTGGTATAGCCCCTTCGACGAGTGATGGCTTAAAAGGAGTGATTGGCCATTCGGCGATTGGATGGCGCATCCAGGCGGGACCGCGCCACCAAAGCGGGTGGCTAAGTAGTTGGGAGGGCAGTAACCCCCTCGAGATGCAATCACTTGGGTTTTGAACCCCGTTAACGTGAAAGAAGCGATCAGGTGGTAAAATTTCCTGAATTTTAGCGACGCGGTTAGCCACGAACACCTGCCACCTGTGTGGTGAACCATAGATCCAGGACAGAGCGATCGTGGAGTCGGAAAAGGCAAACGTGTTATTTATTGCGTAGCGGTCGTGCAGCGCGGCACGAACTTGTTTGACAAGTCGAGCGAGAAGCAGAGCAGCACATAGTTCTAGCCTAGCGAGCGTGACAGTCTTGAGTGGCGCCACTTTGGACTTGGCGCATACCAAGTGAATCGATATGTCGCGGTTTGGATGAGTCACGTGCAGATAGACCACGGAGCCGAAAGCTTTCATGCTCGCATCTCCAAAAGCGACCAAGAGTACCTCGCAACCCGCCGCGATACCCAGGTGGCGCGGTATTTGCAATTCTGATAACAGCGGCAACTCGGTTTTAAATTCAATAAATCGTTGGATAATGCCCGCCGGAGGTTCCTGATCCCACCCTGTCTTCGCTAGCCAGAGCTCTTGTAGTAACAGTTTTGCGTATAAAATGACCGGTGCGACCAAACCCAAAACGTCAAACAAGCGCGCGACGGTAGAGAGAATGGAACGTTTTGTGTTTATGGTTGAAGTAGTAGATGTAGTGAATGAAAAAGTATCCGAGGTAGGTATCCACTTCAAACCCAGAACCTTCAGCGTATCTCTATCGTCGGTGAATTCGATCGAAGCACGATGCGATTCAGGTAAATGAGCGAGAAGTTCGGGCACGTTGCTTACCCACTTAATAAGGTCGAATCCACCGGCTTTGAATAACGCGATTAGTTCGTCCACCAACTGGCTGCCCTCTTTAACAGAAGGTACGGACGTGGTTAAATCATCCATATAAAATTCCTGGGCAGCGACCCTCGCGGCGAGAGGGAACCGGCCGCCTTCGTCGTCAGCCAGCTGACGGACAGTGCGCATAGCCAAGAAAGGACTAGAGCGCAGACCAAAAGCTACCGAGTTAAATTGTAGAATACGGGTAGGTTCGGTCTCATTGAAGCGGTATAATATTTTTTGATATTTACGATCTGACTCAGACAACAAGATTCGCAGATACATCTGTTGCACATCCGCGGTAATAGCAACTTTGAAGTATCGGAACCTCAGAAGCAGTGCGAACAGATCTGCCTGAAGGTTAGGCCCCGTATGTAAGAGTTCGTTAAGCGACAGCTTTGTGTCCGTCGGCGCCGACGCATTAAGAACGATGCGCACCTTCGTACTCGATTTATCTGGACGAATCACGGCGTGGTGAGGTATGAAGTAGCCTTCAGCGATAGCGGCGGCAGAGTAAGGTATCTCCGATAAGTAACCCTTTTTCATGTAGTCCGTTATGACGTCATTATACGCTTGACGCAATGCGGTATGCGCCTTGAATTTGCGCTCCAATGCGGTTAGACGGCGTTGTGCATGTGTGAAGGATTCACCTAGTAGGTTAGGATCGCCTTTAAAAGGCAGCGAGACAGTATAGCGGCCGCAAGGACCCCTAGTGACAGTCGACTTGAACAACTGTTCACAGTCCTGGCTTTCCGGGTTCTCAATCGTTGACGAAGGTAGCTCTTCAAGTTCCCAGAATTTTACTAGGTTTTTGTTAAGTTCCTCAACTAAAGGACCGAAGGACCAAACTACACCTTCAGGGTTGGCAATAGGTACTTCCCCCATGATAATGTAGCCAAGCGTTGTTTCAAGAGCGTAAGGAGCGGAGCGAGCGGTATCCGAAAAGTCAGAGCGAGCGAGCGGCGGCGGCGCGGGCGGTATTACTTTACCCCCGAGCATTATAAATGCGAACATCTGGGTGCCTAATATCACACTGATATCCCCAGGAATGTTCCAAGTCTCATCAGCGAGTGGTAACTCCTTGAAGTACTCCATCACCGACGCGGGTACCGTATGTGTAGGCAAGAAATCAGTTATGTGGTTGACTACTTGGTAGGTTTATTGTGCAATGTACGCCTACGAATTCATCAATCACATGTAAATTCAGCCCTCAGCATTCAACTTGTAAATGGAGGGTACGAATGTCATACTTAAACGTCAATCTTTTCATGTGAGGGTACACCTACCCGTGTCCTCCCTCCCTACGTCACATCCCGATCGACTGACAGATGCCCTATGACGACATCGGTCTTGCGCGTCCATCTTCGCTACCGTTAACATCGCGGATCCAAGGAAGGATAGTTTTTGCCGATCAATAGTGCTCCAGTTAGCCTGTTTCGCCGCAATCCTTTCCGCAAGCATAGAACCTCAACATATATAGGAAAATCAGCAAAATCAACGCACCTCAACATAAATGGTTGAGAAAGACAACTCGCCCACGAAACCAGCCATCCATTTTACTATCGAAGAAGCTTTACAAGGAATTCACGGGTGAGTCAGTCGATCCTTTCTCCCTTTTCTCGACCATTTCCCTGGTCCTTCGAGCCGGATCTTATTAGCATCCTTCTTAGGAAATTCAATCTGAATTTTTCTTAATCGTAGGTATACTTAGCATTTTTCATCCGCCATATTTGAATATACCCCACATTGAAATTGAGTTTCGTTCATTCACTTCGAATTGTATTCACTTTTTCTTAATATTCTGTGGTAAAAGTTCGAATCGATCTCTTTGGTAAATCATCTTGAAGTGTGTAGCGAATCTTATTATTTTAGTCAAGTGGTAACATTAACCTCATAACGTCAAGTTTGTTTGACATGTTTGACATTTCGTAAGTTTTGTTATTTTGTTTCAAACTTCGTTTAATTTACTGTTTCCAAGTTGAAAAGTGGAGTGAAAGTTTATAAACATGAGTGATCCTAAGATAAGCAACGTTGCTTTCGATTATTGTGCGCGTTTCATTCAAGATTTGTACAATTTAACTACTAAAATAACATCTCAGCAGACGATATCCGTTCACGACAGGAGTCGTTTCTTCGCCAGGTATAAGGACTTGGATAGGCACTGGCATGAAATGGAAAAGGCTTTCTCGGTAGTCATGGCCAATACGGAACAAGCGGAGCGTCATGAAATCGAGGAAAAATTCAACAATTGTGAGGAGAAAGTATATTCAATCAAAACTCTCCAAAATCACTACGTGCCATTAGAATCAAAACCCACAATCAGCACCGGCTTTCACCTACCAAAAATTTCATTAACACGGTTTGCAGGAATCCATACAGAGTGGCCTGGGTTTATTAATATCTTCAATAGTTTAATCCATGACAATGCAAATTTGAGTTCTGTAGAAAAAATGCATTATTTACTAAGTGTCTTGGACAAAGATGCCCTTTCATTAATCAAACACTTGCCAATTTCGCTTGAAAATTATGCAATAGCTTATGGGTTATTGACAGATCGTTATGAAAATAGCAGGATGATTGCGGACAAACATGTTGAATCTCTATTGTCATTGCCAAATCTAAATCAACTTAATAGTAAAATTTTAGGTAAGTTTATCAACATTGTAAAGGAGAATACACACGCGTTACAAGCCTTGACATTTGATGTCACATCATGGAGCTTTCTTTTACTTCACATCATCCTCAAAAAGCTGACGATGGATTTGCGTACAAAATTTGAATCATCAATTGATACTTTAAAAATTCCAACGTTCAGCCAATTGCTAAATTTTTTAGAAAATCAACTTAGGATCTTAGAAAATGTTGGTGGGTCTACATCTAGGTCAGCGTCAGGCAATAACACATTGAATATTTTTAATGAGAGCAAACAGCACAACAAGGTCAAAAATGCCTTTGCTTGTCCATGTTGCACGGAGAACCATGCTATATATCGATGCTCTAAATTTGAGAACATGACTCCGGTGCAACGGAAGAGTTTTGTAATTCAACATAAACTTTGCTTTAATTGTCTGCGCACTCACCAGGTTTCTAAGTGCACCTCAACAAGTGTATGCCAGGTGTGTCGTAAGCGCCACCATAGCAAGCTACACATCAACAATTCAATAGAAAATCAACATTCGGACCCAACTTCTGCACCCATCCCCTCTGAGCCTGCTGTGTCGATACATAGCTCCGCAGTCCAGTCTCAGACCTTACATGGTGTCGATGTGACATCCACCATGATTTTAGGTACAGCGTTCATCAGCGTGCAGGATGTTGACGGTCAATTTCACACAGCCCGTGCTCTAATAGACAGCGGCTCTCAAGTGTCAGTTATGACTGATACCTTGGCTCAACGGTTGAGGCTGCCTCGTACAAGGTCAGGCGGCTTGTGTGGGCTAGGTGCTTCGTCTGTTCACGAGACTCGAGGTATAGTTCATTGCAATGTCAAATCAACACGGAACAATTTACATATTTTATCATCGGACTTCATCATTTTAAAGAAAATAACTGGCCGTATGCCTTCGGTTCCAGTTGATCCTAAAGTATTAGAACTTTGCAAAAATTTAGTTTTAGCGGATAGTAACTTCACAATTCCCGGACAAATTGACTTGCTTCTAGGTATAGAATATTATGACCAGATTCTGGATGGTAAGAGGATCAGTCTAGGTGAAAATATGCCTACTGCCTACTCATCTATCTTTGGCTGGATTATCATGGGGAAAGCTCCAGCAGCATCGCAGTACACGTACACCGCTACTTCGATGGCCTGCACCATAGATCTTGATCACGCACTCAGGATGTTTTGGGAGGTTGAAGAGCCACCCAAGCTACGCATTCAAGATCCCGAGGACGTCCAATGTGAGAAGCATTTCACAGAAACATACAAACGGGATAGTGATGGTCGCTTTGTTGTCTCGTTACCTTTTAAGGTGAACCACAAACCATTAGGTGACACTCATCTCACTGCTTTGAAGCGGTTCCATAATTTGGAGCGCAGGCTGGTTAGGGAACCTCGACTTTGTGAACTTTATGTAGCCTTCATGAGGGATTATATTGAAGCCGGTCACATGCGTGAAGTGCCATGTTCGACTGGTGGTCAGCGCTACTATATACCACACCATGGGGTCCTGAAGGAGCATAGCACAAGCACAAAGTTGCGCGCAGTTTTTGATGCGTCTGCACCTAGTACCTCGGGTGTTGCGCTCAACCAAGTGCTCATGTCCGGTCCCAAGCTTCAGCAAAATATCGAAGACATCATTTTGCGTTTCAGATTGCATGGAGTAGTTTTCACCTGCGATATAAAACAAATGTATAGGCAGGTGCGCATGCGTGACGATGACTGCAAATATCAAGCAATATTATGGCGCGAATCTCCTGACGACGTACTCAAGCAGTTCGAACTAACCACAGTCACCTATGGCGTTTCGAGTTCGGCGTTCCAGGCTATTCGCGTTCTACACGAGCTAGCTTACCTCAATGCAGACAAGCATCCCGCCGCTTCAAAAACTTTGTTGGAGGATACCTTCGTCGACGACGTTGTGAGTGGATCTCATGATGTCGACTCTGCCAGGAACCTTGCTCAAACGATCTCTGACATTCTCGCCCAGGGAGGTTTTCTTTTGCGCAAGTGGTCCAGCAACTCCCAAGATTTTTTGGAAGGTTTTCCTGTCGACCACCGCGAATCTCCTTACAGGTTCGTCGAGGATGGCGAAAATATCTTCAAGGTTCTGGGCATCGAGTGGAACGCAAACAAGGACAGCTTCATCTACCGCGTCTCTGATATGAACAAGGTCCTCACCAAGCGCGGTGTCTTGTCCAACATTGCCAGGTTGTATGATCCGTGCGGGTTCTTATCCCCGGTCACATTTTTTGCTAAATACATCATGCAATTGCTTTGGTCGATCAACTCAGGGTGGGATGACCCCCTCCCTTCAGACATTCGCAATGTGTGGACTGACTTTATGTCTGACTTCCACAATATAAATCAGATTTCAATACCACGGTGTGTCGTCACTGATCAACTGGTGTCCAGTCAACTGCACGGTTTCAGTGACGGCTCAGAACGCGGGTACGCAGCATGCGTCTACCTGCGCGTTCAAAACGCTTGCGGTCGCGTTTTAGTTCAGCTGCTTCTGGCTAAATCACGCGTAGCGCCGCTCAAGCAAAAACTGACTGTCCCCAAGCTCGAACTAAACGGAGCGTTGCTATTGGCTCGCTTGTTGGAACATGTCACAAAAATAATAGGAGGTAAGATTCTATTGGACAGCACGACAGCGTGGTCTGATTCCACTATCGTGCTATCCTGGCTCAAAACTTCGCCTCACAAATTACAAACTTATGAGGGAAATCGTGTGTCCCAAATACAGTCGCTGACTCCAAGCGTTGTATGGCGGCACGTCCCATCAGCTCAAAACGCAGCTGATTCTGCAAGTCGTGGTCTCTCGCCTTCAGAATTAGTCAACCACCCGCTGTGGTGGTCACCAGCATGGCTCGAAGATGATTCTTCGTCATGGCCTGGAAACTATCAACTTGTTGATGACGCAGATTTACCGGGATTGAAATCCGCAACTTCAAGTCTCGCATCTCATGCTATCCAAATCACGGAAATCTCCGAGCAGGTTCAGGCTGCAACCGACTTGCTAACCAGATTCAGTTCGTTTCCCAAACTACAGGCAACTGTAGCTTGGTGCAAACGCTTCATCCATAACGCGCGCAATCCAGCTCAAAAACGTACTGGACACCTATCGGTCGCTGAGCTAAACGATAGTGTTTGCACCATTGTCAAACTAGTCCAGTCTACGGAATTTGCAGAATCGCTGAAACTGTTGCGTGCTAACAAGGTTGTCAAGGTTGGTCTGATGCGCTTGAATCCGTTCATTGACTCTGAAGGTCTCGTCAGAGTTGGCGGCAGACTTGTCAAGTCTGATTTGGATTTCAATATCAAACATCCATTGTTGCTCCCAAAATCTCATCACGTCACACATCTTTTAGTGGATCATTACCACCGGATGTTCCAACATCCTGGTATAAACACACTTCTGAATTTGCTCGTGCGCAAATTTTGGATCCTGTCTGCGCGTAGGGTTATTCGAAATCGTATTTTTCAATGTCAGCGCTGCTATCGTTTGCGGCCTAAATCCATTGAACCTTTCATGGCCGACTTGCCGGCAAGCCGAGTCACATCGTGCCGACCATTTCAAAGGGTCGGAGTGGATTTCGCTGGACCTTTCATGCTGAAGACTTCCCGCATGCGCAATGCTAAAAGCGTAAAGGCCTACATGTGCATTTTTGTATGTTTCACCACCAAATGCTGTCATCTAGAAATAGTTTCTGAACTATCAACGGCCGCTTTTCTAGCCTGTTTTGACAGATTCGTATCCCGCAGAGGTCTCCCGAGCGACGTGTTCAGTGACTGCGGTACGAATTTTATAGGCGCGTGCAACTATCTTAAAGAGGTTTCAAAGTTTCTACGTGAATCCCAGACTGAAATACAAAAATCCTTGGTCGGACATCAAATCTCATGGCATTTCAATCCCCCGGCTAGCCCGCACATGGGTGGCCTGTGGGAGAGCGCAGTTAGATCCGCGAAGCTCATCTTAAGTAAAATCATCGGCGACCGCTCTCTCGTCTTCGAAGAGCTCGCCACGGTCTTCTCAAAGGTCGAGGCCGCGTTAAATTCTCGTCCAATGTTTTCGGTCACCAACGACCCGAACGACCTTGAGCTCGAGAGTTTATCGCCCGGCCACTTTATTATTGGACAACCTCTTCTTGCCCTGCCAGAGCAGGACTCATGCCAAGAGAACTTAAGCTTATTGAAGCGATGGCAACTAGTTCGCCAAATCACGCAACACTTCTGGAGGCGTTGGCAAGCAGAGTATCTTCATACCCTCCAGCAGCGTCCCAAATGGTTCCACAAGTCCCAGAACTTGCAGCCAGGCGATCTAGTACTAATCAAGGAACCCAACTTGCCGCCGCTTCAATGGCGAAAGGCTCGCGTCATTCGAACCTGCCCAGGTACAGATGGTACGGTGAGAGTCGTTGAGCTCAGAACTTCATCTGGTACGCTTCTTAGGCCAACAGTGAAACTTTGTCCTTTGATGCCATGTGCCAATCTATAGTCGAATATCAACTTAAAACTTAAATTTTATTATGTAAATCAACTTAGCTTATCAACTTTGAAACTCAACTTGGAAAATCAACTTAGAAAATCAACTTGGCTTATCAACTTTGAAACTCAACTTGGAAAATCAACTTAGAAAATCAACTTAGTTTATCAACTTTGAAACTCAACTTGGAAAATCAACTTAGAAAATCAACTTAGTTTATCAAGTTTGAAACTCAACTTAGGAAATTCAACTTAGAATTTCCACTTAGAATCTCAACTTAAGAGGCTCACCATTTTTGATCTCGAACCTCACCACAGAATTTTAGATTCATCCTCAACTTATATTAATTAATTGAAAGAGCTAGGTAGCTCTTTGGGGGGCGGTATGGTAGGTTTATTGTGCAATGTACGCCTACGAATTCATCAATCACATGTAAATTCAGCCCTCAGCATTCAACTTGTAAATGGAGGGTACGAATGTCATACTTAAACGTCAATCTTTTCATGTGAGGGTACACCTACCCGTGTCCTCCCTCCCTACGTCACATCCCGATCGACTGACAGATGCCCTATGACGACATCGGTCTTGCGCGTCCATCTTCGCTACCGTTAACATCGCGGATCCAAGGAAGGATAGTTTTTGCCGATCAATAGTGCTCCAGTTAGCCTGTTTCGCCGCAATCCTTTCCGCAAGCATAGAACCTCAACATATATAGGAAAATCAGCAAAATCAACGCACCTCAACATAAATGGTTGAGAAAGACAACTCGCCCACGAAACCAGCCATCCATTTTACTATCGAAGAAGCTTTACAAGGAATTCACGGGTGAGTCAGTCGATCCTTTCTCCCTTTTCTCGACCACTACTAAAAGGTTTAACTTATAGTGAGCGTCAGAAACTAGTGACTCAATTTCCAGTGTAACGTGACCCTTAATAGGTGACGAAATTGACCCTACTGATTTTAACGAGGAGTTTACAAGCGGTTGTATGTCTAAGTTTAATTTATTGCAACATGCAAGCGTAATAATATTATGTTGTGAAGCACTATCCACTAGGCAACGTATTAAAGTGCCTTTCCCATTATTCGGAACGAGTACTTGAGCAGTAGGCAAAACAATGTTATTATCTAACGGAGAAGAAATGTTGTGTGAAGGCGAAGTAAGTGTGTTAACCGCAGCGTTAGAAACGCGCGATGCGGACGCTGTATGTACGTGAGTCCCACTATGCATGCAGACTGAGGAATGCGAGTCCGCCGAGCGGCCGGCCGTGTCGCCGCGGCCGGATGTAGCCGCGATCGCGCCGTCTGAACTGTTATCACGAAAGCCTACAGACTGCGATTTTGATGAGTTTGGATCATAGTTTTCGAAGTGTAGCAGCGAATGGTGTTTTTTATGACACTGCTTACAAGTATTATGCGAGCCACAGTTAAGCGTATTATGTTTTGCACTAAAACAATTAATACATAATTTGTTGTCCTTTATGTATTTGAAACGTTCGTTCACAGGTAGTTTTTTAAATGCGGTGCATTCGTATAAATGAATGTGATGCGTGGTTTTACAGAAAGCACAAGTGGAGTTATTAATTTCCGCTACCGCAAAAGCATGCGAAACCTTTTGAGTTACATTTCGCGGGCGAGGTTGAGAACTGGATCCCTGTGCAGTGTAAGTGTGTTGTCTAATGGCATTAGTTCGTTCCGCAATTTTTACGTGATGTCTAACAAAGTTCACAAGGTCACAACTTGAAGGCAGGTCTTTATCACGAACAGATAATTCGAAAGTTTGCACTAATTGCGAATCTAACTTTTTTAATGCTAAGTGGGTAAATATAAAATCATTTAAATCACTAATTTCTAACTGTTTTAGAGCTGACATTGAAGAATTAAATCGTTCAATAAAATTATTTAGTTGAGCGGGCGAATCGGAGGTAGTTTTTAAATCGAGAATATTATTTAAATACATCGATCCCAGAAGTCTCTTATCTTGGTACTTTTGCACTAATGAATCCCATATCGTAGCATAATTCGATTCGTTAGGTAAAATACCGGCGAAAATATTCAAAGCACTTCCACTTAATTTACCTACTAAATATTGAACTCGTTGCGCGTCAGTTAGTTTCTTGTTGTCGTGAACGTTCGTTTTGAAACTCTGGTAAAAAAGTGGCCACGATTCCTGTTGTCCAGAAAACCCAACAAGATCCAAAGGCGGCAAACGACAATAATGGAGTTCCGTTGCGGACCTGTTGTCATCAACAGATTTTGAACTACGAATTTCCAGCAGGTTTTTACGAGTGTTTTGTATGAACGAAAATAAAGTCTCAAATGCACTCCAGTTACTAAAATTTAATTCACATTCAGGATTGGCTTCCAACAACAAAGTGTTGTGCTGGTCACACAATTCGTTGAAGTTTTTATACAAATTTTCAATGTTAGAAGACGCTGCCAGAAATTCCTGGTTCTTCCTAGTTTCGACTTCCGACTGAGTTATTCTCTTTGCGGAGCTATATAAGTTATTAATAAATGAGAATACTGCTTCTTTCTTAGCAATTATCAGCTTACATTTGGCTTCTAAAGCCATTTTAGCAGTGAAAATAAGCGGGTAACTAAAATAACAGCCGTTCAATTCAAACACCAGCCAAGTAGGTAGTACTGAACAAGTATTACGCAATGGAATTTGTAGCGAATTACGGGCGATACAATAAATAAATAGTGTAGATATGATATAATATATGATGATATTGCAAAATATGTAAGTATGTAGCATAAACGATTACGTAGGCAGAGCGGGTTATTAATTAATCTACGTAAACGAGTATTATATGCGAATAAATTTCTAAGGGGGTAGGTAGGCAAGTAAATTATAGATTAATTATGACAAAATTAAATAACAGATTCCATCGATAGCAATAGGAGCTGGTTATATCCGGCTCGTATGGGCCAAATTTATGGTGATGCGGGAGTTATTCAATTTTGAGCGAATGCGGGGCGGAAAAAATGCGTAATGAATTTTGGGCAATTAAATAGGAAGGAGCGCCGTGTTCACACTAAAAGAGGAAAGGCAGCCAACAGGCGAAATGCACTTACCACTAAGCCAGCTTCCTCGTCCTCCTTCAGGCGTTCAGCACTGCTCCACTAGCGGGTGCGTCGACAGTTACGGTCAAAGTGACGGTTGGCAAAGGATGATCACAACACAATAGTAAGCGCGGCGGTTGAAGGTCGGGCAGAGGACGGTCCCGAACCTTCCAGTGGAGGATGCGGTGCGTAACTGGCCGTGGTTGGTCGACGGCACAGGAAATCGTTCTCTTCGAGAGCGAGAGGTGGTCGCCGCGTGTGCAGGCTGTCACCGTTCGGATGACGTCTCAGCCAGCCCAGCGGTTCGGCACATTCCACCCAGAGATGGCGCGCTTCCCTCAATTAGTGTGAACATATAACGGCGTAACCAACTGGGATTTGAACTCATAACCTTCTCCTTGGTAGGCGGATGTTCTCCCACTAGGATATCATCTATGCTGCTCATCTATAAATAAATAACAATTACCCAGTATTTGAAGTGTAGAGGCGGGGTACTTGGCAAGGCTGGTGAGCGAGCCCGCCTTGGAGATGAGCCGAGCTCCCACCTGGTCCCCGATCAGCACCGTCAGGTTGGGCGCCACGCTGGTCATCTTAGTGTGCAGGTACTCTGCTATCTGCTTTCTATCAGGGAACAAGTGGTTATTTATACTAACGACGTTGTTTGTACAACATGCTAGCGACATTGCCACCACAGTGCAGATAAAATTAAGGGAACAGCAAATTATCCGTATTTAAGTAAAAACCGTACCTGTAATTATGCAGAGCAACCGTTCGAGACGCAAACATCTGGATATTGATCAAGTCGACTGGCGATATGTCCATTCCCATGGACATTTTAGATGCGTCCACAATTGCTTGAGCCTTCTCAGAGTCTCCAATGATCTCTGTCAGTGGCTCTATGGATTCCTCAGAGAGAGTTTTACGGTCCTTGATGTACTCTGCACATTTGGTGTAGAGATGGTTCTCGGGAACAATGTTGTACAGCTCCGGGAAGTGGTATGAATACCATTCTCTGTTGGAATGAGTAAAAAGTAAGGTTTTGGGGTTCATAACAAAGGTAATACCATAATATTGAATTCCCATGAAGAACTAAGGTTCAGGAATTCGGTGCCACTATTATGGAACTTAAATGGAGCTGGGCAGGGCACTTGGCCAGGCGAAGTGACGTCAGGTGGTATGGTGGTGACTGAGTGGTGGCTAAGACATGGGAGGTGAAATGTTGGTCGTCCAGCAGCACGATGAGCTGACAATGAAACTATGATCGCTGGTCAAGCCTGGATCCATTTGGCACAGGACCTAGGCAAATGGCATGGTATACAAAAGGCCGTCAGTGGGAGAATAAAGGCTGCGGATGATGTGGGGGGTTGTTAATCTGAACTGTTAGAATAGAATAGAATAGAAAACTCTTTATTGTACACCAGAAACAAAAAAACACAGTACAGAAAAATTACAATAGGTAGACAAGGGTAGTACAATGGGCGGTCTTATCACTGAAAACGATTTCTTCCAGAGAACCTTTGGACAGTGAAAAACATTTTTCGATAGTAGGGTGTTACTCATAAGTTACTCATAAGTTTACCTGATCCGCATAGAAAATGTGTTGACATCCTTGTCCAGTTGGTCGAGCAGAGCTATGGACTGTATAATCATGTTATCCACACGGTGCACATTGAACTTGACCCTCGCACGGGAGTACGAGTGACCCAGACCCAGCTGTGCCACACTGCATGCCTTCAGGGTCAGGCCTTTGATTAATGCATGGAAGTGGTGACGGATACCTGAAGATTATTACATTTAATTACATTATTTCTTATTAAGAACACAAGAATAACCTGCAAGGATATTTGAGATATCACAATGTGATAGTGTTTTCCCATATAGCAAACACCTCAGTTGTTTTCCCACACTCAAGGCATGTTATGAAAAACACCACAGTTGTTTTCAGCCATGAATGTGTTAAGTGGAAAATCAAATCATGTGATGTTCTTCCTGCAGAACACTACTGTGACATATTCCTATTATAAAGGATCCTAGTTAGGTGATCAGATATATGCATGTGCATATTATTATGCGCAATAGGTTACTCACCTCGCAGCAACTCTGGAACTGCCCCGGTATGTGTGCATGGCACCTCCAATGCCTCGCTGATGGCAGCACCGAGTTTGGGGTCCAATACACCCAGAGAGCACTTGCCTCGCTTCTTGCGCTTTGGCAGTGCACCTTCCAGAAATAGATTCAGATCCTCGGGCACAATACCTGGGAAAGGGAACAGCAATTGTTTATATTCCATAACAAAAGAAACGGAGAATTAAAAAAAACAATTAAAGTTTTGGTTTAGATTTTGTTATATGCGGATAATACTAGGGTTAACTAGGGACATAAGAATATTTAAACATTTGTTTTAGTCAGAAGTTAGGATTTAGAAGGGTTTACTGAGTAAGCTTAGGTAAATGTTTGTATTACGAGACCCTCATGTGCCTTGATGATATTTATTCTAGACTTAGAACTATCACTACCGGCTATGGCGTTTGTTGAATAAGCCAAAACACGTTGCTCTAACCTTCAGAAATAGAATTGATATTTTCCAATGCGACCACGGCAGATTTGAACGGCTGGAATGCGACCAGCGTCACTACGGAGTTGAATCGCTGCAAGTCAGTCACAGATTCTTCTACTTGAGGCAGGAACGCCGCCAACTCCTCGAATTCTGCCACTTGGAATAGCGCGAAGCCCGCGCTGTGCTCGTACAAAACGTACAGCTTGCTCTGCAAAAATATGCATCTTCATAACAAACTCTTATCTGCAACACTAACTAGAGAGATTTTCACGCACCATTTTGTTGTTTTACACTACTTTCTAGTCATAATTACTGAGAGATAATTAAACACGTGTTTTTGTTTGTGCTTTGTGAATTCAAATAAAAGTAATTGACTGAATTTTTGAGGTTATTTACGCCACAGTATGAAAATACTCTCCACAGAGTAAAATAAAAACATGTATATTGTATAACAATTTAACAAATAACGTTCATTCTGTGCTGCCAGTATACAATTCTAAATTCTCCTACAAGTCTAATGAGTAAATATTAATTTTTAACATGAGATGCTAATTGGTAGGTAGCGGTGCGCGGTGGTAGCCTAACCCCTCCCCCCTGTGGTGGATTAATTATAGCCTAATTTTTCTCATGAGGGTGAGGCAGACCCGTTCGCAGTCATGCCCGTCTCGGGCCATATTTTCTTCAATATTATTTACTTATTTGTAAAAGTAGAATAAAATGCATTATTTTTCTAATAATTGGAGCGAATTTGAAATGTCAAAATAATTCTAATTTTACGTAAAAATTATATTCTGTGGTGTTATTTGAGCGTCGGTCGTAGTCAATCAGATCAGTCAATGTCATTTAAAAAAATAATTGCCCAAACCAATCCAAGCGTTCCAAATTACAACATTACCAACGGAATTAATTTTTTAAATTCGTAAGGTAAAATAGCTTAAAAATAGAAACAAACAAAAAACAGAGAGTTAGGGATGGCGATTCTTTACGAAAAAGATCGATTTTTAAATCGATTCGAATCGTAGTCTAAAGAATCGATTCACGAAAAAATCGAGGCCTACAAAATCGATTCTTAAAAAATCGATCTTTTTTTCAAGTTTGCGTTTACAATGTAAATTTGTATCAATTTTACTAAAAACAAGATTAATATTGCAATTAACGATATCTTATCAATAAAATCAGGGAATTCAAAAATAGCAATTATTTTTATTAGCGTATCAAACTATAAGATCAACTATAAAAAAAAAAAAGTATTTATATACTAACGGCCTTACTAATAAAAAAAAGTTAAACATCTGTGTTACAACTGTATGACTATACAGTGAGTAAGCTATGAATAGGCGTTACACACTCCCTTTACTAATAATCCGTGGGTAAACAATGCATAGTTATCAATTCCTTATAACAAAAACCACTGGCAACTTTCGTCAGAAACGTTCGAAAACATTACGTCATATTATCAGAGTCTTAATATTAGTTCTAAAAACGCTCATAACTTTGATGCATTAGTAGTGAAACATATAAATTTTATTAAATTAACTATATTTTTCGTTCTTTAATTACTGTTTTACTTTCACTTAGCCATTTAGTAAGAGTAAAGGATACTAAACATACAGCCATCTCGCGAGTTTATGAGTAGTTAACTCTTTAACCCGCAGCACTCTTATAATTCAGGCACATTCAACTAAATGCAAATAATTGTATGGTTTATACCAAAACAGAAAAAATCGAATGTCGATTTTCAAGGGTGATATATCGATTCAGTGAATCGACACAGTACTTCATATCGATTTAAAAAATCGATATTTTCTGCTCGAAAAATCGATTCTTCGATTAATCGATCTCAGATCGCCATCCCTACAGAGAGTGAGAGGCTCGCTCGTAGTCTGCAACAAACAGAAAGATGCATCGTGTTTGCTGTGTAACTTTGGGTTTTTGGTCAGTGCCACTGCCAACAGTGTTGGCGTCAGTTATTCGGTAATTACTGCGAAACTCAGTGCAATTCCTTCCCAGTGTGTGTTCGTCCGAGTACGTATTATGTTCATGTGTTTGTGAAGTGACGCCAAAACGTAAACATGTCTTCCACGCAATGTTCGTTTGCATCGCAAAAAGACCTCATCCTGGCCCTGAAAAAAGAGACTGTTTTGAACATAGGGGTCCTCGGCAGACTGCAGGCGATGCCTTCGGAGCTCTCCCGGCTTGTATCGAAAGATAATGCGCTCGAAAAACCGACGCAAGCCCTATTTAACTACCTGTCACATTATCTCGTAAGCATCATCGATCCACAAGCCGCAGCGTCGCTCTCATGGCCTCTATACGACACCAAGACTGAAAGATTGTATAGAAACGAGCTCTCTAACTTTATTAGCGACTACAGCAACAAAGGTTTGCTCTCTCCAGTCACATCTTCGTACCTGGTCAACCCTGGATGCTACAAAGTCACAAAGTTGATTTTCCAACTTTCCCAACTGGCCGTTCATAAGCTGTTTACATCAAAAATTAAAAAAGAGAGTCATAAAACCATTTACAATGCTATGACTGAAAAGTACAAGGCACAGGAAAAGGAAGGTGCCTTAGAGCAGTTAGAAAAAGAGACGGACGTTTTGTTAGGCCGTACAGTTCAAAGGGTCTCTAATTATCAGCACAAGAGGAAGGCTATGGAGGAAATTGAACAAACGATGGTCCGGAAAATATCGGAAATGGAGTCAGCGTCAAAAAACGCACAGAAGTTTCTAGACAACCTAGTCGATAGTTTTGTCAGTACTCATGCATTAGACAATGCTAAAAAAGCAAAGATATTGACTATTAAAGATGTCACTAAACCGTCACCGTTCTTTGACTCATGGTTATCCGAACTAGACCGCAAGATTGATGAAATGGAATCACAGTGGAGTGAAAAAGTGTCTCCGTTCCTAAAACTTTGCAAAGATACTCAATCCAGTACAGAATTGCTTATAGCTCGTCATACCGGCGAAGCTGATAAAGATACGTACATGATTGAGTATAATCACAAAACTGACGAATTATGCACCAAAGACCTACAGAGCCAAGTCAACAGTGAACAGAAATATATCCTCAAAAATATAGTCAAGGATGAACGGTTGAATTTTCCGAACCTAATCCGAGGATTTCTTGTTGCTATCTGTTTCATATTGAAGAATGCAGAAATAGGAGATGAAATATACCAGTTTAATGAGTATTTAGAAGAAGGGAGAAAAAATTACAAAGAGATTGTCAAAGCAATGAGGGAGCTTAATGACAGAGTCTTGAACGCAGAGGCTAAGTTAGAGGTAAGGTTACTTACAAATCCCACAAATTATGACGGTCTTCTTAGTGTAAGTTATTGCAGAAACAACATTAACACATTGACTGCTGAACTGGTTAACTTTTTTGATGTGTGTGATCTGATTTAATATGTGTGCCTTTTCTAACATGCCATTTCATTTCAGCCTTCGCCAGAGATCTACCATCAATCACAATCAATAAAAGAGTCCATGGAAATTAAGCCGTTACGTGACCTGTCCGACCTACGGTGCACGAGACAACTGCATTGCCAAGCATTATTTGACAGCTTCACTCCCCTGAGCATGTCTAAACACAAATACAACTTACAACGAAAGACGAGTCTGAATTTGCATACGTTTGCAAAACCGCAGTCGAAATCGTTGCTTGTAACTCCTTTCAGTCAAAGACCTAAAGATGACTTTATGAAGAGCTTAATATCGTGCCGTGTCAGTGCGTATGACCATCTTAATGTGACCCAGAACTTCCAGAATCTCTCTGTAATATGTCAATCTAGAGCAAATGAAACGATAGCTGAATGCTCGTCAGGGTTTACAAAGCAGCAAATTTTAAGATTGCTATCAACGCAAAAGTCGAGCAGTTCAAAGAAGTTTCAACATAAAACTAAAAGACCTGACATAAATATCAAAAAGGGTGGATTGTTCAATGAATCTAATTCGTCAAATGAAAGTAACGGATTATTTAGAAGCTATTCTTCTCCGAATCTATTTGAGAATAGAGAAAAGAGGCCAGCGTTTAAGGCTGGGCGTAGAAAACTGTCTATCATGCAAGAAGACAATACATCCCTCTTAGAAGTCTCTGGTATAGCTGCGTTAGATAAGGACAGCAGATACAACACGCCAGAAGGCAACAACTTGGAAAGTTCTAGAAAATCGGACACTGGAGGCTTACATGTCATATTGGTAACCCCAGATCCGAACCAGAAATTTCAGCAAATCATTAAGGATTTCAATGTGGACTTGAATAGAGAAGTCTCAATTGAAGACGTACCTAAAACATCGAGCATAGAATTAGAACCCAAAGCTGATACGCCTATAACAAACCAATTGATACGGAAGACCAGTTCTGTAGAGAAATTAATAAATAGATTTAAGAAAGTACGAGCTACAGTAGTTCCTGAAGACAACAGAGGTAACGATCAATCGAGTGAAATTCGTACTATTGTTGAAGAGAAAGAAAACAAAGCTCACATAGATGGCTTCACTGCAAATCGGGCCTTACTGCCTGATTTATTGAGTCCAAGTTGCAGTACTATAACAAACAAGTCTACGGATTACTTAGATCAGATTTGTTCAGATCTGGTAGAGAAGGCGACCCGGAAGCCTCGGGAAAGCTTGGGGACTGCGTTGGGCGTGGATGAGACATTCTTAGATCAGTTTGAGTTGATAGATTAACATTTATTATATCAAAAGATTTGTAAATAAGATGATGTTAGAAAAACTTCACCATTGTCATGAACCTATGAAAAAGGAGGATGGGGTGATGCCAAACTTGAAAGTGGAGCATTTGAATGGCGATGTCGTAAGGCATGTGACGCCAGTAAATGAAGAACTTATGGCACAAATTAAGTAAGATATCGATTGTCGTGTGTGACGTCATTGAAATGATCGAAATATCAATTGGCATAATATGATGCAAATGTGTGCATAAGGATTGTGTGTACCAGCTGACTTTGAGTGTTTCACTTTGCAGTGAGGGTTACATTGTCCTCCTTTTATAGGTGTATTTATACACATCTGTATTCATACTTTTAAATTAGTTACATAAATAACATAGTGGCCTATTTTTGTTATAGTTTACTTTTTTACATTTGATTGATTGGTTTTGTAACAGCCTAAGTGACGGTGTCACTGGAGGTGGTGAACAAGGCTAGATGAGACTGGTTCTCATGCATTACTTTTGGGATAGATTTTCTGCATAACGGTGGTAGATTGCCGGGTGGGCACTATAGTGCTCTTCCACCCAGCTGTGATTGCTGTTTTGCATTTACAGAACAGGAGGCATACCATGACATCTTATAGGGACTCAATTGAAGACCTAAACTGAACCGCGTCGCATAATCGTTCCGTGACATCTCATTTTTTATGTTGCGGCCATTTTCAACCTAAAACCTTACCTTCTTTGTTCTTTCTTCTTTTTTAATAACGCATCACGATCACATACAATTATCCTGACCCCTAACTAGGACTCTACGGCTATGTCTGAAATTACTAATCAGATTCTGAAAATTTATTCACTAAAGCCACACTTTTTTCCTGTGATGTAGGGTATGTTTTATCCCGGGAAAATGCAGATTTCCTGCGGGAAACTACAATTGTACGAGCATGTCTAGTTTATAAATAAAATAGATTTTTTTAAGATAACTTATCTGTTATTTCAGATTTACTTATTTTTTACCTGACTTCAAAAAATGAAGACTTTTCTATGTTTGTTACCTCTGAGCTCCGACATTTATAAACTGATTTGGAAAATTCCTGTAGGTATTATTTAAAAGGATGTAATAATATGTATGTACTTTCAGATTGGTCCCTTAGAAATTTCATCAAAATCGGTTCAGTAGTTTAGTTTTTGTTACTATGTCGAACTGAAGTCGTTTTTTTAGTTCAAATAATTAGATGTGCCTCTAAGTAACTAGTTTGATGTATAGAATTATATTGTTAACTTGTAGTTTATAATATAAAGCACAAGCTTTTATAATAAAAGACCTGAATGATAATTAATTATTATGTATTCTTTGCCTAAAACTAAAAAATAATAAATAAAACTATAATTTTATGATTTTTTTTATTATTTAAAGACAGAATAAGTACCTTAAATTAAGTAATTATGTAAAAATGTTCTATCAGACTTCGAACTTGTATTCTAAAGTTGTATCAGAATCAGAATCATATTTATTGCTTAAACTGTGTATACAAAGATGGTAAATTGTACAAATACATTTAAAAATAACTGAGAGTCATAGTCACAATTATTTTAATAAAAAGTAATATAATTATTATTACATATAAATTACCATAGCTATCTAATACATAGTTTATTTATATTGAAAGTTAGTTATTGAATAAAATCGGATACAAAAACCATTACACCAAAGTGGTTGCTTCTTACATCACCAGCATTTATTATCTAATAAGTCGCGCTATAATATGAACTAATGTAACTATACAATGAAAAACAAAGTTTGATGTAAGTACCTAAAATGCTTAAAATAATGTCTAAAAGGCTACTTCTCAAAAAGTTGCCAAATGCACCTGCTTGATCCCGATTTAGGGCAAAGTAACTCTTAGGATAGTTGAAAGGATACTATCGAGGCCAATATCCTACACAATTCTAAAGAATGGTGGAGAACTCGAATTTAAGTTTGTAATTGAATTTTCTAATTAACCCGTGTATTCGAAAACACATTTTTTTGAGAACTATCCAAAAGATGCTACAATACACGTAGTACGCAGACGTCACGATTCATTAATTTTTTGGATACTTTACTGAAGTTTTGGAGAGAAAACTAAATTGCACGTTTTTGTATTTGTGTCATTGTCGTGCAAGTTTATTTAAACTTAAATTCCTAAATCTTAGATGCACAGGGAACGTGTAAATATTTCACCGATATACCACACGAAGAAACACCAGTTTTAGAAAAGATGCAAATTACAATGTCACATTTTCGGTTTCCTGCCATACACTTCCCTGGTTATATTTTCATTATTTGATCAAAAGTTCTAAACGGTAATCTTAGGGTCACTCTCTTCCAAGTTGACCATTTTTTCCGAGATCTCCCAAAGCTTGCGAGCCCTGCCCATATCGCTGACTGAGGTAGACAGACTACTCTCTCTGCAATCCGAGAAATACTTCCCTGACACCTTCTCCAACTTCTCATCAACCGCTAACATCACCGTCGTCTGGGAACCCTGTCTTGGAGTCTTGAAGAAACCCTTGATGACCAAAAACATACCCCAACTCAAAGGGGCTGGTACGTTTCGCCAAATGCCTGAATCGATGAGCCCTGGATGGAGACAGTTGGCAGTCACACCTGTACCTTCCAACCTTCGAGCCAGCTCCCTCGTAAATAAGATATTGGCCTCTTTAGAAGCGTAGTATAAATATCCAGGGAATGTGTTTACTGGGTTCGGATTCTCCAAGTTGAAAGACGCTAAGCGGTACAGCGATGATGCGACCACTACTATTCTGGCGGGTGCGCTTTTCTTCAGCAAATCGATCAGCAAGTGAGTTAGTAGAAAAGGCCCGTAGTGGTTGGTAGCCATCGTCAGTTCGATGTCGTCTTTAGAAGTAGTCTTTTTGAAGGTTTGTGCGTAGCCCGCGTTGTGAATTAGAACGTCTAGTTTCTCTTCGGTTTTGTTGATATCGGCAGCGAATTCTCGGATGGACTCGAAGGAGGATAGGTCAAGTTTCTTGACGAAGACTTTAGTGTTCTTTGTGCTGTCGATTATTTCGGCTGAAAGATAGAAGATTCATATTAAAATAAGTTGCGAAAAGATCGGTACGAATGGTGGTACTTAACCACCATTCGTACCGTACATTCCACCACGTTCTATCGCTTAGACGATGAGTTATCCGTGGTTTTACCTCATCATAAAATTTTCAAAAACCACAAGTTTCAAACCTTTGACCTTATTTCATTAATTGTAACTCTTTGACTTGACCACAATCTCATTGAGTCATGTGAAGATGTGATCAAAGGTAAGCTTAGAATATTAAACTGGCTTTCAAGAACTAATACCAAAATACCAGCTCTTTGTGGACTAGCCAAGCAGATACTGAGTCCACATTCGTATCCGCCAAACTGGAGTTTTGCAAGCTTTTTTAAATTTAGATAAGCAGGGGTTATTAGAGGTAGAGTTACGTCTTCGTCTTTTTCCTTTCTTCCATGGAATATACTACTCTCTACCATTCGTCTAACTTTTTGACGAAAGTAATACTTCAACAACAAAGTTATCTTTTTCATTTATTTGAATATAGATTTCAGCAAAGTACCTATCTCCAGAGTTTACTACGTTTTCTTTTACCGAAAGCTGGTTTTTCTGTAGGGTTGCCAAACTAACCTTTAATCTTCTCAGCAGCCTCCAAGTTCCGACAAGCCATGATGACTTTAGCGCCTCTATTAGCCAGCTCTTTAGCCGTCTCCTTGCCGATGCCGCTGGTGCAGCCGGTCACTATGACTGTCTTCCCGTCCATCCTGGCCTTGTTCTTGAACTTCCCGCAGCTATAGACAGCGTAGAGCCTCAGTCCGAAGATGACGACGATGAGACCGAGGATGGCCAGCAGAGCCAAGATGATGAGGAGTGGGAAGACCCAGTAGAGGAAGTTGGACTTCCACGCTTCGGCGACGATCATAGCTGGAATAAGATGGGGAGAGTCAGTAGTGATTTTTTTAGCTGTGGCGAATTTGCTTCTGGGAATACAGTATTATAGTAGGCTGTGTTACTGGACGTTGTTCTATTAAATATCTACTTAATTTTTGAGGGGATTATTCGCACAATCCCTCTATGCAGTCCCCCTCGAGGGGGATTTCCGGAAATACCCTATATCAGTTCAAGGTAAATCGAGGGGTATTTCCAGAAAACAGTATCCAAAAATACCCCACATAGCTCGAGCATTAGCTTTTGGCTTCACGAACTTCCGCGTGTTTTTGTCTCGTATCCGCCTACTGCTGAGAATGATTCTCACCTTACTTTCATGAGGAGAATTAGGCCATAACCCACTATGGAGGCCCGGTTCGTTGGTTTGAGACTGGTGTTGCACGTAAATACAAATCATGGTAAACTACGTGCAAGTGCAGTTAACAACCCATATCATCCCACTGTTGAGCACGGGTCTCCCCTCACTTCTCTCGCTTTTTTCCCCGGGTCTTTTACAAGTGCGTGGTGGATAATAATTTTTATTTATGAATAAAAAAACTGTTCGTGTTCCTTTAACTCTACTGTGCCAAGGCTCACAAGTTTTTTTTCTTCAGTTTGGCTTCGCAAGGTTTTTGCATATAGCCAGTGGTGGGGTGCGGGCCAGGTAACCTCCACGAGTGCCCGGCTGTTGTTCGTCCCTCTTGATGCGTTTCATCCGGAGGGAAGGGCAGCAGCTGGGACGGTGCACCCTGGGGTTCGGCCACCAATTCTCCTAGGGGAATTGGTGGCCGTAGCAAATAACCTGGCGAGAAGAGGTCCTTCGCGTGTCCCTCTGATCAGCAGAGGGCACAGCGAGGGACCAATAACGGGAACTTTTGGGCCGCGGACCGGGGGTCCAACGCCCAAGTTAGAAGTCCCGAGCTGAGGTGCGGCCCGTGTGTTCCGGGACGCACCCAGCGGAGAAAGAGGCCCAAGCCTCACGTGGCGAGCCCGGGAGGGCGCCCGCAGAGGTGGTCGCGGAAGCGCCGTGCGAACCCGTGACCACCTCCATAATGCGGAGAGGAGAACACCCCGGGGTTTTAGTGGGTAAACCCCGCCAGACCAGCTGGCGGGGGAGTCCCACATAACCCCCCCGGGGGGGGGGGGGGGGTGGTATGCCTAATGCATTTCCCGGGAAAAAAAATAGCCCGTGGTAGGTTGCTAATTTTGCAGTCTTACAATTATATATTTTCAAGGCAAACAGTCGAATACCAGTCAGTTGGTAGTATAGTCAAAAAGAGTCAAAGTCACGGTTGAGTAAAGTTGTGGGGTTTTACTGAAACTTCCTGGGAGTTTTGGAGGGAACACGAAGGTAAGTACAACTTAGCATTTTCAGTTTCCCGCCAAAACTACTGCTCACTATAATAGTTATGTTTTGTCATATAAAATACCGGTTGCGAAGTTATATAACAATATTGTGGGAACAAGGTTATAAATGAAGGCAGAAGATGCTAATATTGAATTTATTTCCTTATAAGTTTTCGAACAAAATATTCCGTAAGTATATTTTAACATAATACTTTAGGTAAGTAGGTATAATGTTTATGATATTTGTCTTATTTGCTTCCTTATGGTGCTTAAACAAAGATCATAGTCCTGTAATAGACGTATTGAACATATGATACTTTTTATCTCGTAAAAATTAACGGTTCCTGTGGGATAATAGTGAACGCGGATGAAACCGCGGGGCGCTGCTAGTAATAAATATAGCCTATGTCACTCAGGGATAATTTGAAATTCTAATGGTGGAAGAATTTTTGGAATTGGACCATTAGTTTTTGAGTTTATTCGTTACAAACATGGACAAATCAAAGATCTTAGATTTAAGTTTAAGATCTTTGGGAAAAATACAAATCTTTCCTCATTATAATAATGGTGTAGGTACTTAGATGTCAGGTTAATAGCTAGAAGTACCTACCACATAATAAATAATAGTGCAGAGTAGTCCTAGGTACCATTCACTAACTAGTGCTTACATTGTTGTGTTAATTGCAAAAAAAGAAAAATAACTACCTACCTATTCCTTTTTCCTAATTGATAAATACGTCGATTGGTCGATATCGAAGTAGCGGCGTAACCTCTTCTGTCAGAGGTCATCAGGCCGCCCAAGGCCTTCACACGAGGCTGAATGACAGCTGTCAAGAACGCTAAATGTTATGAAAGCGGTCACCCATCCAAGTATCCTGGTACTAATACCCAACTGTGTGCCACTGAGGGCGTTCCTCTCACTCACAATTTGTCTTCATTTATATCTGTTGTTTGACAAACTTTTTAACTAAAACCTGCTTCAGGGGTCGTTCAGAAGCACTATTTACTAATATCACAAACATAAATGTTATAACCATTACTTGATACGAATTAATGGCTCCGAAAACAAACGCTATTTGATAGCGCTCTTCCGAGAAATAGTATCGGGCTATAAGATGTGTCACGAAAATATCCCCCTGCGCTTGCACACACGATATGCTCAGAAGAATAGAAGAAACCACACACGTTTTCAAAATACTGGCTCTTCTATCAGGCTTCGTAAACGCTACCTTGAATATACTGCAGATGAAACACAGATTCACAGTAAGGACAAGGAACTTCACACCGGAGTAGATCTGGTGGAAGCCAATGAAGTATTTCGAATCTAAATACATGAGAGCGGGGCAGAGGATGCCTATCGGAATCATCGCTGTCCAAATGATCACTGACACAAAAATGAAACTGCTTTTCATATCCGCCACATTTATCACTTTATCGTACAAGTTTTTGGAGAACACGAACATCCAGCAGATTAGGGCTGCGTCGGTTTGCACATAGAGTGTCAGCAACGCGTCGCGGATCAATGAAGTCTTTGTGAACACCGTCTTCACTAGATACTCGAGCACGACGTTTAGCAGCCTCGCCACAGAGAGCTGCGTTAGAAGTTTCTGGTCCATCTTCCTGCTGCCTGGTACTAGGAGGTACAGCAGTATTTGGAAGATCAAGCCGGCTATCGAGAGGGTGAAGCCGACCATCCACACGATTAACATTTCTGTAGACACCGGCCTCGATTCGTTCCTCATTTCGGAACCAGTCACACATCTGCACAACAAAATCTTTACTGAACAATGATTTCCTTAACGACACGGAAAGCTGCGATAAAATCCCTTTAGACGTCATTTGTATTATTATTATAAGGCATTGTCTTTCCAACTTGGTTTAACGGATATCCCATTTAATGCTTCTAAGTCGCTATGTTAATCCCGCGGCTTAGCCCATGTGCTATCAAACGATATAACCGGGACAGATGGGAACGATGGTAATCCGCAGTTCAATACATAATCATAATCGTCATCATCAACCCATTCCGGCTCGTTGCTGAGCACGAATCTCCCCTCAATTTCGTGAGGAGGATTAGGCCATGATCCACCACGGGGACCCGGTCCGGATTGGTGAAAAACATACCTCCAGAATAATTTTCGGGTAGGTTTCCTCACGATGTTTTCCTTCACCGAAAAGCGAATGATAATTACGTAGGTTACATGTGTTTTACAAGAAACACATTGGTACGATCCCGCTTTAGGATTTATTTGAACTCACGACCCTCTCCTTGGAGGGCGGACGTTCTCCCACTAGGTTAGAAATTAAGTCATTATGGCCGGTTACAAGCCCGATATCTCTAGGTAGCACAGATTACCCCCGGTCATCAGCCAACACCGCGATGACCACTCATCATTTCTATTTATAATTGTTATTACCACACAATGGAATCGGTGTCGAAACAGATTGGTCGCGTCGCTTTGGGTCATCAGAATTCGATTAGTCCAAATCTACTGCTGTGGTGACATTGACCTGCCAGTGCCCTGCGAAGTTGCGTGCTCACTACACAGTTGTACTGGACGCTAGAAGTGACTCCTCGAGTCCTAAGAACGCGCGTCATGTACGACCCACCAATAGAGTTGTCGAGAAAATCCTAAAAACATGTCTTGCTGTAAATTTTTGGATGTTTTTGGGAAATAAATTCTACAGAGAAAGGCCAAACAAAAAGTTATGGATCTGGCTGAGAATAAAATCATGCACCCATGGTAAGGACCCCACTCGTCTGACCGCGGTTGACCAATATGCAAAGCAGTATAGAGTACTATATTATATCTATATACTGTACTAAATCCATCAATCCGAACTGGGCCCCGCGTGGTGGATTATGGCCTAACCCTCCTCACGAAAGTGAAGGGAGACCCGTGCTCAGCATTGGGACAATATGGGATCCTGATGATGAAGATAAAGTACTATTGTGTCCGGTAATCATCCAGAAGTTCTCGAACATTCGCGAACTCTTATTCATATGAGAAGGTAGTGTATTGTAGTTTTAGCAAGTATTTTGACGAACATTAAGACGTCTCGATACCAAGTCGTGTTAGTTCACAACCTTAGACCTCATACGTAAGTACTAAGTAAATAGCTAATTGTACACAGTAATTATAATGCGTCATTTTGACAGCCAATCTAAAATTTGACGTTGATTTTACAATTTTTTCACAAACCTGTGTTTCTTGCTTGACAAAAAAAACGGAATTAAAAGTACCTATCCTATGTGTTAAAAAATGTATTGCTAAGTGGAAAACTAGAGATAGGCTGGACTGATACGTACCTGTTTGAATGATAAAAAAAAATAGGAATAGTCTCTCGGAAAATTGGAAAATTTGGGAAAAACTGAAAGTGCTTTTTACTATGTGTGATTTTTGTATGAACTCACTATTTAACTTTTCCTTTTTACGCTATCTTCAGTTGTTTATTTTCATGTAAGTATGACTTGGGCTGTTTTTAACCTGGGAAATGCATTTCTTGTGGAGAAACTGGAATTATTTTACGTGAGTGCAACAGCGGGGCGCAGTTAAACATATAAATCGATAGATAGATAGATAAATAAACTCTTTATTTAATCACCACAGGACAAAGAAAACTTAACAGTGACTGCTGAAAACACACGTTTGTGTTTTTATAATTTTACGGCACGCGAAAACACGCCTGGCGTGCGAGCCCGCACCAGTTGTGTGCGGACGCACAGCTGATTGAGTTTAGTTACGACAACGCCAGTAAACAGTAAACACACACGTTAACTGAAGATACACAAAAGTACCAAAAAATAAAACGCTTCAGCAACCAACGTGTTAGAAACTAGAACCAAACCAATAACAACAAGTAAGAAACAAAAAAGACGTTGCCGATCGGCCTTGCGCACTGGTGTGTCAATGTGGACGCGTGGTCAGTTCTATCCGCATAGCGCATAAGTACGTAATTATGTAGATGTGTGGGTACACTAGGTAACCGCTGCACTAGATATCCATAACTTTGTGACTTCCAAATCTAAGACTTTTATATTGTATCTAGTATTGTAAGTTTATACAATATAAGTCCAAGGACATGATACGAAGTTCAACCACAGAATAGATGTTATGAACCACGCGGGCTGTGGATAACTGGAAATAACCCAACAAATCAACCTGTTTTGTGGTAAACGCGATGAATCGGTATTTTGAAGCGAGCTCCAAGCTTGATATTAAAGTCTGATACATATTTACCGCCTCGGGCTCCCGTGGTGGATTACGGCCTAATCTTCCTCACGTGAGTGAGGGGAGACCCGTGCTCGGGAGTGGGACGATATCGGTTGATGATGATGATGAAATATTTACTATCAAAAACTGCTTACAAAGATATTAAAATAACTATACATACCATGGGTTATATCCATTTCGGACATTCCTACAATAATATTGTAATTTTTTCTATTTAAAACATCGTACTTATGCTGAACACTGACTGCCGAGCCGTTTTGCTTGTCTAGCCACGGGTGCGGCTCTGCACGCGCCATAGTGTTTTCCCATACAACAAACACAACAGTTGTGTTTTCAGCAGTGAACGTGTTAAGGCACCCAAAAAGTAGTATAGTAATAGTAGTGAATATAATTATGTGGTATTTGTTTACATTTTCCATTTATAAAATTTTTATTTTATTTTATTTCATTATTATGTTTTTTTTTATTTGATTGTGTAACGAGACGAGCAAGTCGTTTCCTTGATGGTAAGCGCTACACCAGCTCATAACAGTTACAATGCCACCCAGAACTTTGCATTGCATAATCTTGCGCGGCGCTGCACTGCGCTTGTCACCCTGTAACATCGGCTTTAAAGTCTCATATGCCCAGTAATTTCACTGGAAACAGTGCCATTCAAACCGGAACACAGTAATGTTTCACACTACTGCTTGGCGGATGAATCTGGCAAAAGTGTGGTACTTCCCCAGGCGGTCTCTTGCAGAAGAGGCCTTCCTCTATACATACTGTGCATACCTAGTAACTATATATAAATTATGTAATATAACTCAGTAATTCTTGCTCGTTTTACATTATGTATGTTTGGTTTATTACATTAGGCACCTATGTATGTGACGAAGCAAAAAGTCCTTGGCTGAGATATGCTTGTAAGTAGGTATGCATGTAATGAACTAAAGACAAAACAAAGAAAACCGCAACAATTAACGAATAGTATAAATAAAACCCGCCAAGTGCAAGGACTCACGTGGTTCCAGATCCGTTTTTATGGTATGGGAAATTACGTTGTTTTCGATAACTGTTAATATTACAAACTTCTGCATTTTCGGTAAGTATTTCCAAAACTCTCTTCGTTGCCAGTTTTAAGTAAGTAGGTAGATATTTTACCTAAAAATATAAAATTATCGAGAAATAGGAAATGAATGAGAGAGAAAAAGCCTTTAGGTAGGTACTTAAGTATAGGTTCTTATAATATTGGTATGGCAAAACATCAAATTAAAATTTAAAACAATCAAATTGATAGAAATTTCAAACAATTTCAAGAGACAAATCAACGGTGATGGAAATCATCGTGAGGAAACCCACATATCTACACGAGAATTATTTCGGAGGTTGGTATGTTATCCATCATTCCGGACCGGGCCACCGTGTATTATGGCCTTACCCTCCCCACGAAAGTGACGGGAGAACCGTACTCAGCAGTGGGACGATATGGGTTCTTGATGATGGCAAATCATTAGTAAAAATCTTACAACAAGAAGTGCCGACTACGTTAAAATTATGCTAATAATGAGTAAAATTTTAAAATAAAATTATCATAAATACATAGGTATATTAATCCGCGAAACATGCTTCCGCTAAAATCATAACAAGCTAATTTCCGAGGATTATTTAAATATTGTAATTTCGCATACCTATACCTCTTCTTTGAATAATAATTTTGACACTGTAATATTAAATTAAAGTTTATAAGAAAACCGCGGGTAAAAACGCGGGGCCCACCTTGTTTTCACTAAGGAAAAGTCACCATCCTACCAAAAATTACCTACTTAATAAAATCGCCGGTCATCGCGTCGCGTCTGTCTGTCATTCATAAGTATAACCTAATACTATTTAACAGATTTAATTCCGGTTATTACAAATGCGTAACTAGATTTCCGCACCGAAAGTAACTACAGGTGAAGCTGCGGGGGTTAACTAGTTTAAAAATAAACCAGGATATGAGGACCTATCTCCTACAAAATGCTTCTTGCTTTTTTGCTTTTATCAACGCATAAGAAGGTACATACTATGCAAGTATCCATTAAGGTAGGTACCTACTTAGTAAGTCTTTATCGCCGTATAGATCTATGCACTATTGTCTTGCTTGGGAAAACTATGAGGTTAATATAAACAGTGAGTATATAGTCTGATTATGAGATAAAACGTTGATAGAATACTAAACATGAAATTATCTGGTACAGTCAGTACTAATCTTTCTTGGGATTATACTTATAGTGCACAAACTACGTATTGTGTATCCCCGCTTCATGTTGGTGCTCAATCGAAAGCGGAATGTATCTATATATCTATCACTATACCATTACTAGAAAAAACTGAGACCTCGCCTGTTTTTCGATCGAGGCGACACGTCTTTGGAATTTATGGTTTCCTCCAAAAAAATGTCGCTTACACAGCTCGTTCCTCCACCAGTCGAACTGCCATTAGAAAAGTATGTAACTACAACCTTATTTCTATTGTTAGGTACTTACACTGAAACACTCTTAGCTCCAAACACAATTTATTAACTTTAACTTTGAACTTTCAATTTGCCGTCACACTAACCCGACTAACACGACAGCTCAATGCTAACTAATGTTAGGAGGCGATTTAAACAATCGTTACGTGAAATCTACAAGCTAATGAATTAAAAAACCGGGTTTCCACGATCAAGACCTTGGAAATAAACGTGCAATAGACAAGAGGTTTTGTGTAGGCACGGAAGCTATCGAGTTAAGGCGACCAAGGGCCTCCGTTTTTTTTTAATTTATTGTTATGTAACGAAATAACACTATAATTTATACGGTTCAACCATTTACATAATCATAATCAAAATCTTCTATATATATAAATGTTAAGTTGGTTTGTGTACGCTTCAAAAACTCAAAAAGTTCTGCACCGATCGACCTGAAATTTTAGCATGATATATAATCCGCATCAAGGATTGTTTTTATCTATTTTTTTCATCAGTGACATATCAGCGAATGTGCGAATTTGCCACAGCGAAGCGTGGCAGGGCACAGCTAGTTATTTATAAGAACTGCGCAAGTATAGAGTGCCAAACAAGAATATACAATTAAATAATTATAGATTGGGACATTAATGCCATGTAAAAGAAATAAAATTAATTAGTCAACTATCCTATCCATACACTTTACTATCTAATATTATTAATTCGAAAGTAGCTCTGTTTGTTTGTTCCCTTTTCACGACTAAGTGGCTTAACGGAACTTAATGAGATTTGGCAAGGTGATAGATTATATCCTAGGGAAGGACATAGGATACTTTATAGAGCGATAAACCGTAGTATGCGCGGACGAAGTAGCGGGCGAAAGCTAGTAATATAAAAAAAATCGTACTGCCAATGTAGACCACGTCACTCACATCATCAACCCACTGCAAGACATAATAAGCCTCCTCCCTCTTACGCCATTATTCCCGGCTCTCAGCCAAACCTGTCCAGGTCTTCCCGTGGAGCCTTTCAATATCGCCGACCCATCCTTGGATCGGTCACTCGTGGTTATGAAGAATCCAAATATACCTCATTTATCAAAACCCATAATCCATCAAGACGTTAAGGCTTTGGGACGCACCATTGAAAGACCGAATTAAATTTTGCATAATATGTGATAACTGTGGGGAGATCAATTCGTTTTTTTTTTATTTGACGAGACGAAAAAGTCGTTCACTTGATGGTAAGCGCTACGCCTGCCCATAACAGTAACACTGCCATCCAGAACTTTGCAACTTTTTATCTTGCGCCGCACTGCACTGCGCTCGTCACCCTGAGACATCGGCTCTAAAGTCTCATATGCCCAGTAATTTCTCTGGAAATAGTGCCCTTCTAATCGGAACACAGTAAAAAAAAGTGAACTAAAGAGGGCCCAGCATCGATCCTTGATAAGGCTTAACGTATCAATAGATAACAACTAGTACCGATGACGCCTCCGATTTCTGAAGTACTGAAGCATCCAGTACGTTAGCAATTATTATTATCGCTGCAAAGTCGCCGATTTCGACAGTTTTGGAAGACGATCATCCATCAAAATAAGTGCCGCTGGGAACATTGCTAGCTTACAGTCAAGCTATGGTATAGAGCGACTGCGTGCATTTGTGCAGTGGATCCGGTTTTTTTTGCTGTAAAAGTTTGTGAAAGGGTTTCTTAGCGCTCTGATACATTTGCGAGATTCGCTTTCTCCCACAACGGGGAAGGTGTTTTAAGGCGTAATTAAATTTACTTACTTGCCTAGCTAATTAATGTGATTCACGCTCCGGTAATTTAGACCAAAAATAATTGTGCAGGTAATTAAGTAATGTGTTCTAAAGTAGAGACTTGTTCAATTAGGAAAACAGCGAATGTGGTGTTAATTTAGAAAATTAAAAGGGTTTTCTTTTTTTTTAAATGATTTATAATAAGCAGTGCCTGTATATGAGTAAGGCAACGACTGAGTGGTGGCCGAGATAGACGAAGCGTCGGTCGTCCAGCAGCAAGGTGGGCCGACGGTACAACTAAGATCGCGGGTCGAACCTGGATCCAATCGACACAGGACCGAGGCAAGTGGCATGGTAAAGGAGAGGCCTATATCCATCAGTGGGAGTAAAAAGGCTGCGGATGATTTTACTATCAAGATGTCTGGGACAAGAAAAAAAACACGGATAAAAAAAACAGTGTACAGGTAGATTTCATAATATTGACCAAAATAACCAAGACATTTCCGACGTAGGTAAATTTTACAACTTTATGAATGACCGACTGACCAAATTGTTTCGGTCACTTTACGTAACAAGATTATTTATGGCTTTGTCACGCGCACATGACGAGTAATCACGGCATACCGCCTGTGAAAGTGAACCTATAGCCGTTCTGAGAAATACAGGACATTTACTTTGCAATCCGCCGAGCAAAGTGCAAACATTACTGTGTTCTGAGTTGAAAGTATTGGTTTGAAGGGCACTGTTGCCAGTGAAATTATTGGGCATTATGAGACTTTAGAGCCGATGTCTCAGCATGACGAGCGCAGTGCAGTGCCGTACAAGATTTTGTTATGGAAAGTTCTGAGTGGCACTGTAGCTGTTATGGGTAGGCGTGGCGCTTACCGTCAGGTGAAAGAGTTGCTAATTTCGATACTTAGCAAAAGAAAAAAAATATGAATTTGATAGCTTAGGGTACAAAAACTTGAGTGAAACTATCCACCAATGGTAACGTGAGCTGTCTTCTATCACGTCATAATGCACCGCTCTGATTGGTGGAGGTTTTCATAAGATTTCCATGGAATCGTCTTGTCTGTCGCCATATCGCTCTGCTTCGCATTGGTCTAGCGGAGACACAGCCTTACCGGGCCGGCCCCAATAAGTCCTCATAATTCACAATCACAGATTTCTGCGGTCACAATGATTGTAATTTGTATAAATAAATGAGAAGATCTGTGGATTAAGTAATGACATGAGAAACAAAGACTAAGACCATCACACAGGATCAATAGACTGGTTGCATTCACATAAAAAAGTAAGATTTTTTTAAATAAAAGTTTTGTTTAAAAGCCTAGGATTAATTTGACAGTTCCATAGATGTGCTTGAACTCCAGTGCCGTAAAGGCTGAACTAGTTTTGATGTTTGGCGAAAAACTACCCTAGACTTGGCATATCCACAAAATAATATAATTAGCTTTACAAATACGATACTATTTAAAATCGTCCACGCGGGTAAAGCCGCAGCTAGCTGCTACTGTTAAAGAGTAAGTACATTAAAGTTTTACTCACTTATTATTTATCCGCGTCGGATACCACAACTTTCATATAGAAATCCACTCGCGATACGAAAGTTCAGCTTGGTTTACGGACGTGTTGCACCTCCTACTGTCGCCGAGTGACTGAGCTACTCTCATCTCAAAGGAGGTATTTCATCAGGCTTTCACGAATGCATAGCGATTGTTGTGAAGTCGCTTTGCGGTGGCTGGACATCTATGATAACAGTTGAAAGGCTGCCGTGGTTTTCAAAAAGGGTAGCCAAGTTGTGAAGCGCTTTGCAAGTTGAAACACTAATAACTTTACGAGACAAGTCTTGTGCGGATATCCATCGCTCTGTTTTTTTTTGTTTGATTAAGTAACGAGATGAGCAAGTACACCTGATGGTAAGCGCTACGCCTGCCCATAACAGTTACAGTGCCACCTAGAAGTTTGCATTGCATAATCCTGCGCGGTACTGCACTGCGGTTGTCACCCTGAGACATCGGCTCTAAAGTCTCAGCCCAGTAATCAGTCTCAATTGAGTCCCAAAACCCAAGTAAGAGGCCCCAGGGCGGCCTGGCAAAACTAGCAAAAGAGACCTACCCGATTCGAGAAACAAGCAAATGATTATCAGACCTGACCTTATGGCCTCATGACCTGTCCTCTCGTGTACTTACAGAGAAGCAAAATGAATGAAATGATTTGATTTTTAACACTTTCACTGCTGATCCGATTTGCTTGTCTAGCCACGGGAGCGGCTCTGCACACTCCATAGTGTTTGCTCATACAACAAACACAACGGTTGTGTTTTCCCGCACTTGCAGCAAGTTATGAAAAACACGACAGTTGTGTTCTCAGCACTGAACGTGTTAAGCTTTTTCGGATTGTTTCGGTAGCTCTAATTGTTTTTACAAGCTTTTACTTAACTTGCAATGTACCTAGATATTTTTGTTCAGGTAGAATCTTGCAACCCAATGTTGACCTGCTTAGTTCCCGTTGTTGAATTGAGTTGACATTTTGCATACCTGTCAAGATCCGATGTGTGTAGCTTTACTAGCTGATACAAAGTTTGGTAAGAATTTCCACCTGGTCAAATCGACTGAAATCGAAAGTACTTTTACATATGGAGAATTCCCGTTATCATTCCTTGTCCCACCGGGAAAAGGCGTAACTGTATGTGTGTGTGTGTGTGTATTTCTTATCCAAATGCAAAATCCATTCCAAGACAATCGTGAAGATAAGCCATACCGACAAAGGTGACAATGTTATCCATTACGTAACCAATGAGTACTATATCATCTAAGTATATCAATGTACGTAACAGCGAGTTCTTTTTTGCATCACGTCATGCATTTAAAGAAGTGCTCATTGGCATAATTATTGAGTGAGGGATATAGTCGATCACGTTCTCAGCGTCGCGTCACTGTTTAACTATACGCCACCTCTACACTATGGTCGCATCGGGATATAGAATAGAAAACTTTTTATTGTACACAAATATACAATATATAGTAAAACGACATTTATAATGCGTACCGCAAAGGAGTGGGACTCCTTGCCGGAATCTGTGTTTTCCGATAGCCACATCCTGGGAGTATTCAAGTCACGGGTGAATAGGTTACTTCTAGATAAGCGTGCACCATCTTAGACCGCATTGTCACTTAAAATCAGGTGAGATAGTGGTCATACGCGAACCTATTCATTAATAAAAAAAATATTTCCTGCTTTGGAGGGCACGTCCCTGTCAGTTGATAGCAGTCGGCCATGACAGAGGCCCTTGAGCGTTCGCACATGAACATGACAAAACATAACGCACATAACATGACAAAACTCGCTCATTGGTACAGTCAGACTGAGGAATCATCCGTCAGCATTGTAACTGCTTAGCGGCCTGACAGCATTTCAGTGCTACGGAGGGCATGTTGGTAATAGAAAGATGTGCCGGAGGCCCTTGGGGGTTCTCACAAGCTTTTAAATCAGAGAAGGGTTTGAAGAAGCGCTCATCGGCATAGTTATTGACAGAGAGATCTTAACCGACCTCATTGTCATTGATCACATTTATTCGCATGACACGCGCGTTGAAGTCTTGGAAGGGCACGCTGAACCTTATCTCCCTATCGATATTAATAGTACTTAGCTAGTCGGAGGCCCTTGCCAGTGGTCGCCACTTTCAAGTCAGTTTTTTGTAGTAACTTAGGTCGACATTGTAGAGAGAAAAGTCACAATTGATGACACATTAACAATAGAAAGCAATTACCTCACGTTTGTTTGTTTATCCTACTCTTAACTCACGTTGACTTAAAGTTACAACACAGTTACTTAAAGAACATCATTGACCACAAATCGTAAAGAGAAATTCGTGTAACATGTACCAAATACCACGGAAGTTTAACTAAAGTAATAGGAATCCGTACTAAATGGCAACTTGTCTCTAGTTGTTCACTTGTTTTGTTCACCAAAGCGTTCAAGCCATGACATAATTTAGTAGCAAATAGACAACCCCATTATTTTGAGGGGGGTGGGGGGGAAGCTGTCACACAGTTCCCTCCGCCGTCGCGGGGGTGTCGGAGGGGTGTGTGTGGGAGCCAAACCCATTAAACCCCCCGTGAGCAGCCTCCTCCGAGGTTGGGCAAGATGGGGTCGCGTTAGCAGTCCCCATCTTGCCCTGGCGGTAGGCTCGGGTAGTGTCTGGGCCTCTATGCCTGTGGAGGGGGTGACCTGGCCCACCAAAGTTACCACCAAGTATTATGTAAAACTTGAAAATTATTATGTATACTTAATACATAAATGCACAAACCGTGCGAAGCCAAACTGAAAAAAATAAACCTGTTCAGTTGCCGTTATCAATATCGAGCAATTCAATATTGTATCGTTCGTATCAATGTCGTTGCATATCGAGCAAAAAAATAACGTTAGTTGTATGGCAGCTCTCTTAAATATTTATTTTATTCTATTTTTTAGTATTTGTTGTTATAGCGGCAACAGAAATACATCATCTCTGAAAATTTCAACTGTCTAACTATCACGGTTCATTAAATACAGCCTGGTCACAGACGGACAGACAGTAGCCATAGGGTCCCGTTTTACCCTTTGGGTACGGAACCCTAAAAAGTACGGTGTCTCTGTATACCTGTTAAGGCACTGTACATTGAAATAAATAAATAGTTAAGTACTATACTTAATTTAATCCGAGCAATGCGTAATAATATTCGAGTGTTAATAATTCGTGAAAGCGTATTTACAATGAAATGCAAGAAAGTGGCCGAGATTCACCTTAATTAACTGGTCCAGTTTATCCTCATAAGTACCTCTGCTTATATTTTTGTAAGCTGAATAATCATTTTTATATATATGTATGGAGACAAATCTTTCCGTCCACATCGCATGAAGTAGGTAAAGATGCAAATTACTAGAATTTATATTGTTTCTTGGTGAGGCGATATAAAAGTAAAAGCAATTAATGTAAGTATACGTAGATATGGTACCTTAAATAATAATATAATGCTGTTGGCGCCTTTTTGATCGAAGGTTGGCACATCCAAACTAAATAAAACTCAATTTGACAGCTCTAAAGTATTAAATTGCCATCCCTTTCATATTCATAAGGTTGAAAAGGGACCAAATCAATTGGTTTCTCCATAGACACCGCCATGATGCATATATTTTAAAGGTATAGGAAGGAGTTAGTAAAACCTTTTTTCTGTATACATGATGTACAGTAGCACCACAATAAATGGTGATATGAATAAACAGTATGACCACAACTAGCCGAGAGAATGGGTGGCATTGCTAGTTCGATTCCTAAATAGGGCAGTTTGTGTGAACCATAAGTATTTGCTCCGGGTCTGTGTGTTTGTGGGACCATAGTTTATGGTCAAATCCTCCTCATGAAAGTGAGTAGTGAGTAGTGAGCCGACATGGGATGATGATGATAATGATATCTGCATTAAAGCACCGCCTGTCATCGCCAATCCAATGGCACCTGGCTTCAAGTCCTCTCCACCAATAGGCCATTGACATTGGAAAGCATAATTTTCTATACAAAATGAACACTTAACCATAGAATATGTCACAGCTACACCTAAGTACCGTACGTCCAGCTTATCCAGACCTCTATAACTGTGCAAAGTTGAAGAAACCTTTTGAAAATGGGAGACCAGATGGGTCAAGTTACAGTGGTTGTTGCAATGCGTAATGTAATAAAGCAACTGCAGTATGATGGTGTTCAAAGTGACACTTTCTATAAGAAAGTACAGTCGGCATAAAAAATATTTTCACACAAGCTTTTTTAAGATACTGCAAGCTGATCAAAATGAGCCCAAACACTGTTATTCACTTGACTGAGGAGTTCCGTCGTCTACCTTCCGTCTCTATCGTCAGATTAGTTCACTGTCTTGTTCATTTCTTGTTTCCCGCCAAAAAAAATAATTTGATACAAACCTTTTTGTGTCTACATAACAATCTTTTTACAAAAACACTGGCCTTTTTTTATTCCCTCAAATTGAAAACAAGTCAGTGACAAATATTGACCTTCAAATTGAGCATGATAAATTATTTTGTCAAATAATCAGCACTAAAAAAGTAAATAAATATTATATAAATCGATAATTCAATCATAAAAATAATAAAATGTCGAACCTAGATTCGCCCATTCCGCTATCCGAAATAGAATCCGTGTTGGCATGGGTTGATACATTCAAATTGTCGCGGCAGACGAAAAAGATCAACCGGGATTTTTCTGATGCTGGTAAAATGTTATTTATCTATACTTATAACGACTAGTTTCACCCTAAGAGAAGGGTGAAAACAGTTCTAGAGTAGGCAACGAATCGACTACGACTTGAGTGTTGCAGGTGTCCATACGCAGCGGTAACCGCTTACCATCAGGCGGGCCGTCAGTTTCTTTGCCACTCTGTCATATAAAAAGAAAAAACCCTGTCGTTTCACCTGCCAAATTCCCGTTTTCCCGCATTTCCCGAGATAAAATAACGTGTCGCTCGGGAGTAGTGGAGGTTTAGAGAGAATTTTTAGAATCTAACCCTAGTTTCAGAGATTGGGTACCTACCTTTTTACCTTAGGGACTTCAGAGACTTCAGAGGTTAGGTAGGTACCTTTTTACCTTAGGGACTTCAGAGACTTCAGAGGTTAGGTAGGTACCTTTTTACCTTAGGGACTTCAGAGACTTCAGAGGTTAGGTAGGTACCTTTTTACCTTAGGGACTTCAGAGACTTCAGAGGTTAGGTAGGTACCTTTTTACCTTAGGGACTTCAGAGACTTCAGAGGTTAGGTAGGTACCTTTTTACCTTAGGGACTTCAGAGACTTCAGAGGTTAGGTAGGTACCTTTTTACCTTAGGGACTTCAGAGACTTCAGAGGTTAGGTAGGTACCTTTTTACCTTAGGGACTTCAGAGACTTCAGAGGTTAGGTAGGTACCTTTTTACCTTAGGGACTTCAGAGACTTCAGAGGTTAGGTAGGTACCTTTTTACCTTAGGGACTTCAGAGATTTCAGAGGTTAGGTAGGTACCTTTTTACCTTAGGGACTTCAGAGACTTCAGAGGTTAGGTAGGTACCTTTTTACCTTAGGGACTTCAGAGACTTCAGAGGTTAGGTAGGTACCTTTTTACCTTAGGGACTTCAGAGACTTCAGAGGTTAGGTAGGTACCTTTTTACCTTAGGGACTTCAGAGATTTCAGAGGTTAGGTAGGTACCTTTTTACCTTAGGGACTTCAGAGACTTCAGAGGTTAGGTAGGTACCTTTTTACCTTAGGGACTTCAGAGACTTCAGAGGTTAGGTAGGTACCTTTTTACCTTAGGGACTTCAGAGACTTCAGAGGTTAGGTAGGTACCTTTTTACCTTAGGGACTTCAGAGATTTCAGAGGTTAGGTAGGTACCTTTTTACCTTAGGGACTTCAGAGACTTCAGAGGTTAGGTAGGTACCTTTTTACCTTAGGGACTTCAGAGACTTCAGAGGTTAGGTAGGTACCTTTTTACCTTAGGGACTTCAGAGACTTCAGAGGTTAGGTAGGTACCTTTTTACCTTAGGGACTTCAGAGATTTCAGAGGTTAGGTAGGTACCTTTTTACCTTAGGGACTTCAGAGACTTCAGAGGTTAGGTAGGTACCTTTTTACCTTAGGGACTTCAGAGACTTCAGAGGTTAGGTAGGTACCTTTTTACCTTAGGGACTTCAGAGACTTCAGAGGTTAGGTAGGTACCTTTTTACCTTAGGGACTTCAGAAACTTCAGAGGTTAGGTAGGTACCTTTTTACCTTAGGGACTTCAGAGACTTCAGAGGTTAGGTAGGTACCTTTTTACCTTAGGGACTTCAGAGACTTCAGAGGTTAGGTAGGTACCTTTTTACCTTAGGGACTTCAGAGACTTCAGAGGTTAGGTAGGTACCTTTTTACCTTAGGGATTTTCCCGCAAGAACTGCATTTTCCCGGAACAAAATATAGCCTACAGCACTGTGTAATATAACTCAGGGATAATACTAGCTTCCTACTAGTGAAATAATTTTCAGAAACTAAGTACGTTTAAAAGGTTTAGTTTGAATAAGAGTAAGCCTTACACGCTGCCAGTAACTTACCTACCTACTTGCTAACAGTACTGTCCACTGTCGACTTTATTGGTAACGGGTGCGAGGTCAATTTGTTTTTGTATACATCACTGTTACAAGCCACATGTGAATTGCTTTAATATATTCTTGATCCATGGAGACACCATTTGATTTGCTCACAGTACCAAATAGATTTTATAGCAACTTGTCTTAAGCAAAACGGCGTAAGTTCCTACTTACGCTGTTTTGCTTAGCTGCTTTGTTGTTGATGTTGTTGTTACTGTGAAGCATGATGTTCCGTGTTCGGTGCCCGCACAGAACAAATATTTGGGTCAATCACAGGTCTCTTCTGCAAGAGTCCGCTTGGGGATGCACCAGAATTTCGCCCGATATTCATCCGCTAAGCAGTAGTGTGAAAACAATACTGTTTCCAGCGAATTACTGGGCATATGAGACTTTAGAACCGATGTCTCAGGGTGACGAGCGCAGTGCGGTGCCGCACAAAATTTTGTAATGCAAAGTTCTGGATGGCACTGTATTTGTAATGGGCAAGCGTGGCGTTCACCATCAGATGAAGGACTTGGTCTCGATACTTAATGAAACAAAATTAAAAAAAATGTGATAGTTTTTTTTCTGTTAATTGTTCCAGTGCTCCTGGCAGAGATCCTCGCTGTGCATTATCCTAAGCTGGTGGAGATGCACAACTACCCCCCAAGGAACAGCCACTCCCTAAAACTGAACAACTGGCTCACCCTCAATAGGAAGGTACAGTCAACATCAAAAGTAAATGATGACCAGACAAGTTTCAAAAACCATGACCGGTATTTAGTGCATTAACACTTTCACTGCTGAGCCGATTTGCTTGTCTAGCCACGGGTGCGGCTCTGCGCGCGCCATAGTGTTTTCCCATACAACAAACACAACAGTTGTGTTTTCTCGCGCTCGCGGCAAGTTACGAAAAACACGACAGTTGTGTTCTCAGCACTGAACGTGTTAAAGACTTATCATAATTATTTTCAATATAATATATTTACTTATTTTTATTTATTTATTTCAATTGAAACGGCCGCAGCCAATTACAACAATCGATTACACAAAACACAGTAAAATACAGTTATTACAAAATACACATTCAAAGGTTCACTCTCACTCTTTTTCACAAAAACGCAAGCATTCTGACAGTATATCTGACCATCCATCCGCATACATAATACATAATACATACATCCATCCATTTATAAACTTTCACATTTATAAGATTAAGATAATGCAAAAAATCCACTATACAAATCACCGGGTGCTCAGCGGTCACCCACCTACACAATCATTAACACCACTCATATTCACCCACTGCTGAGCAAGGGTCTCACTCGCCTCACTTTCATGAGGAAGAATAGGGCATGAACCACACCACGGAGACACGGCCCGGATTGGTGGATCACACATCAGATGTCATTCTCTGGCATGGGGATTTTGGAAAACATTCAAATATCTCAACATATCTTCTAGGTGCTCAAGAAGTTGAAGCTAAACCTTTGCTGCAACACCATGGAGCAGCTGGCTAACTGCAACGCCGGCGTCATTGAGAGAGTCCTCGTAATGGGTAAGATAAAGCTATATTATATATTTTAGTTGTCGGCCAATTGCATGCTAAGGCAAATTGTAGGCATTTTACAAACGCCGTCGCCTGTTTGCTGATTTTCGAATGGATCAAACAGGCCTATTGAGAAAAACGCTTTAAACAACGCTGAAGCGGGAGCGGAACGAATGGCTAGTTATTTTTTAGGCCATTTCATAGAAGACAGTGCGGGCACGTTGTAACCCCCCCCCCCCCTTCTTTCTTCTCTCCCCTTCCTCTCTTTATATATTGTCTATCTCATACTAAATTTTTCGAATTAAAATAATTAACTAAACTTAAATAAACTTAAGCTAATCGTCTCACCCTACTCTCTTCTACTCTCTCCTAATAATAATACTAATAATACATACTAATACAGTACAGTACTAATACGTTCAGTACAACTCCGTATAACTCCGCACCTTTCTCACTCTCCTCTATTCTACTTTACCTTACTTTATTTTACTTTATTTTACTTTACTTTATTTTGGCCCGATGATCGTCTAGTAACCCTTCGTTGTGTTCCGCGTGTAGCAACCTAAATTCTTTGAGTGGTCAGTATGGCTTCGCAATCCGTCAGTAGTCAATATCACAAGAGATAAATAATTTGAATTTAGGTTTCGCTGAATTAATACCATTCGTTTTCTACCATTCCTAAATTATTATAAGGCAGCCCTAAATAAACTCAACCTAATATTCTCGTTCCGTTCTACCTCTCATCAAATCCGTATTATCTAAATATCTGACAAAGTAGATCTTAATCCTAGCCCTTCGTTGTCCCATATATAACCTTTCATTCAAAATTATAAATTAATAATCGTCAACCTTCCATCAACTTTTCATCAACCTTACATTTTTCGTAACTCATCAACCTTTCGCTCGACCTTATAGTTTTGTAATTATCACGAGAGCCTATGATTAAAACTTCCATTCTGAATCTACGATCATGACAGCGGCTATGACTTAGAGCCCCGCCCCGCCCTAAGTTGTGAATTTCGTCGGACCAGACTTGGATATTCTCCACCGCTTGTCGGGATTAAGTACCGCCTCGCAGTTACGAAATCTCGACGGAAAGTATTTACTTTCATTTAATTTACTATGTTTGTCTATCTGTGGTCTTCCATCAAATTTCAATTCATCGTTCTATTATCCGTCACTCTCACAGGACAAATGACACTGACAGCAGCTAACATCGCTCCATGACAATAAGCTTACTTGTCAAAGTCACCCGTCCGAACTCATTTAAACAGATGTGAAATCTTTATGTTATCGCTAGAAAATACCGTGAAACTCGCCTATTACTATAAGTCTAGTATATCTAAGCAAGAGAACTTCATAAAGAGGGACTTCTTTTCTTTTATCTAAAGAGTATTCACGGTTCGATCTCATTCATATCCGGTTCGTAAACAATCTCACAACCTCCATTCATGATTCAACGAGGATGAAGGGTTATCAGCGGACATAACCCCCGCCATGGTCGAATTTCCCATCCTTCTTATCAAAGCATCTAGTTTATGCGGTTCCTCAATCCCACTTACTTACTTTAGCAAAAGGGAAAGAGGCCCCAGTATTTAGAGATCTAAAATCTCGTTAAATCTATCCTAACTCTACCTACTAGGCGCAACTACATAATACATTAGGCTTTATTTACCCATCTGTACATACGCCTAGCTTATTTAGCTTAATATGGGACTATTGTCCAGGTTTCTATTTGTAGAATTATATTATGTGGTAAGAGGTCATATCTTTCCCCCGGTGTAATAATACTGGTTTTATTTAGTTAGTATTTCAGAAGCATTGTTCTAAGGTTTAAGGATATTTTTCCTTTAGGTGTAGGTAACAACAATGATTTATTGTTTCAGGTTATTTCTCATTGGAAAACCTAGGAATTGTTTTAATTCCAGAAAGTGACAGTTCGTCTAGATAATTCTGTAACACTAAGATTTCTAGTGTGGAGCTGTAGTTCTTTCCATATCTATTCATGGAAGGATTCAACATTGGAGCGATTCAAGTTGAAAGTAAGCCTCAGTTAGTGACTTTCGAAGAGCCTTATGGAGAATCTCACTCTTTTTTAGTCATAAGAAAATCCAGGGAAGGTAATAGGTCATTGCCCATAAGTAGTCAATCTAACAGAGACGAACTCATTCATATTTGTCGTTCGTTGTTTCTTGTAATTAATGTTAAGGACAGAATTATTCCTTTCGAACCATTTTTCTGGTGTAGTACTACTTTTATTTAAATAGTATGTTAAGAAGCCTTGTTCTAAGGTTTGATGGTAGTTTCCATTAAGTATAATGCCAATTCTTTGTTGATTTCAGGTTATCTCTCTATCGGAGGATTTTTAGAAAGTTCTTCTAGATAATTCTGTAAACACTAGGAATTCTAGTGCCATAGTTAATACCATAACTATTGCATGGAAGGATTCAACATTGGAGCGATTCAAGTTGAAAGTAAGCCTCAGTTAGTGACTTTCGAAGAGCCTTATGGAGAATCTCACTCTTTTTTAGTCATAAGAAAATCCAGGGAAGGTAATAGGTCATTGCCCATAAGTAGCCAATCCAAAAGAGACAAACTTAGTCATATCTGTCGTCCATTGCCTTTGTGCAATTAATTAATCTTAAAATCAGAATTATTCTTTCCGAACCAAGCCTAAGTTAAATTATAGTTAATTTATCCAGATATTTACTATATTTATAAGCAGGTTACGTTTAACCTTGTAGTTTCATTCAGTAGTCCTAACTTATTGTGATTTAATTGATTCCTTTATCAGTTATGTTTAGTTTTCATCGTTCATTTTCTTTCCGTCACAAATTATATTAATTTCTTATTTGTTTTCCCAGATGTTTTCTTTATGAGTATGTAAAGTTATATTTAGGCTCTATAGCATTGTTATGATGGATAATAAAATAATTAAACCGTACTACAACTTCTTTCATTCAAAGTAGGTACATATGTAATGATTAGTCTTATTGATTTGATTGCCGGATGTAACATTGTTTAGATGTTTGCTTGTTCATGTTTGAATAACTCTGTAAATCTATCACAATATAGTCTGTAGTATTACAATTGATTCCCAAGGAAGTTTATGTTTCACCAGTTCATTTCTTTGTCATAGTTAAAAAAAAAAAATAAAAAAAAAAAAAAAATAAAAAAAGATTATAAAATAAGTGGCAATAGTGTAACCCGATCGTTTGTCATGAAAGACCTGGGAGTCACATTCGATCGCAAGTTAACTTTTCACGACCACATAGTCACGTTGGCCAAAGAGTCATATAGGCGCTTGGGTTTCATCCTCAGAAATTCTAACGATTTTCACAACCACAGTGTAATACGGTTAATTTTCGGGGCTTTGGTTCGCAGCAAAATGGAAAGTGCCATGTGTGTATGGAACCCGCACGAGAGCAAATATTCTCTGATGCTCGAGAAGGTACAAAAGGCTTTTTTGAGATATCTGTACAAGCGTCTGAATGGATACTATCCATATTTGTATCCCACTAAATTTCTCCTGGGTTGCCTAGGATATAATTCGTTGGAAGTCAGACGGGAAAGACAACAGTAATGCAGTAATGTGCAAAATTTTGCGAGGACAGGTTGATGCGCCAGATCTGCATGATGTGCTGTGTCAGTTCAATGTCCCTAACAACTACCGATGTAGTAGAAAACACCGGTTTTTTGCCGTCCCATGGTGTCGTACCGTAGCGCGACAGAAGTCGCCCATCCCGCGCTCCCTCTCCGCACTCAACGCTCTCCTGGCTGCCAATCCAGACTGTGATTTGTTTGCGGATGGATGGAAGAGTATCTTGTCGGAGTGTTTGGATTATTGTGAGAAGAATGAATGATTGTGTGAAATTGTGTACTGTATTTTACTGCAATATGTAAATAATTAATGTAATTGGTAAAAACCGTTTTAATTATATAAATAAATAAATAAATAAATAAATAAATAGTATTAAACTTTTAATGTCCCCGAGTGCTTGTTTTACATTTGTATTGATTTTATGTAGTTTCCTATAGTTTAAGATGACCCTGTCCTACAGTATGAATTCCTTCCTGTCAGAAGAACCCTAGGCTAAAGGTGTGTGTGTGTGTGTGTGTGTGCCTACCTGTCAACTTCTCAGGACTGTCCGGAGTCCACATTTAACTTTACCTATCGAAATTGGTGTCTGTGCGTTCGTTTGTATGTTGTATGTTATGTGTGTGTGGCCCTAAGCTCTTATAAACTAGCTAGCTCATAGGGACTTACGAACTTCCTATGGCTAGTAACCCCTATTGTTAACACTATAGACTAGCTCATAGGTACTTACGAACCTCCTATGGCTAGTGACCCCTGTTGTTAATTATTATGAGCCTATGCCTACTTACCCTAGGTTTCTTATGAACTAAAACCTGTCTAGCTTCTAATAAATAGTGTGTGTACCTAACAGAAGCAAGCCTGATTGCGACAACTTCGGAGTCGTGACAATCAGATTTTCCAAGTTAATTGTGCATGGAGAAATCCCACAGGGAAGTTCCAAGAATGTCCTTTTCTAACTAGCTATCTAAAGTCCGGAGGCACCGGGAGTCTTGCTTATTTCTAAGCCCTAGGCCGCCCTAAGATTTCCAAACGGCAACCTATTGTCAGTTGTCAAATTGTCGCCCCGTCATGTCATGCTGGGAAGGGAGTTTATGTCGTTGGAAATCGCCCTGACGGTAATAACACCGTGTGCGTGCGGGGACCATTCAAATCGACTTTATGTACAGGAAGAGATATCTTCGTCACTGTCTAGAGGAATCACCCCGCCCGTACACAAAATACGATCGAAATGGGTGGTCAGGCGCTTCTAGCCACCCATGCCGGAAGACGCCCCTGAGGTCACCACATTCCTCAGGCTATCAGCTAAACTCTTGGCAAGCACCGTTTCAATTCGCCAACCTACGCGCCCTACCAGTGTCAACAAGAATCAGAACATTCGCAGTTTGACTCAAGCTAACACAGGCCCTAGTATCACTTCCTATCTCCCCAGAATCGCTTTTAAGGATCACTAAATCCCCTTTGGAAGAGACCTAGCGATCCGTAAAACATATTCCTACGCACTCTTCACTACTTCGCCATTTTGGTTTTCTCACTTTCCTAGGCACGTCCGTTCTCTTCGCAAATTCGCAAGCCCAGCCCCGACTCTCGCGCCTCTCTTTTCTTCCGCTCTAAATCTTTCGTCTCCCTCTAAGCTCCTCATTGGCAAAATTTATTGTAGTGTTATTGGCCCATATCTTCTAAATCTACCATCATGTCGAAGTCCTTTTCGTACTTTTAAGCTATTCCCTTTGGATGTCATCATTATTAATTATTTAATTGATTTGTTTTCCATTTCCGCCTTATCATAGATACGACTTGACCTTTTAATCTCTTACCATAGAGTTTCTACCTTTACAATAATTAGCTTTTTTTTCGATCGAATGCAATATTAATGTGTAGCCAAAATCTCACTAATTTGTCAATGCAAATCTCAGTATTCTGCCAAAAATTGATAAATGTGTATTTTTATTTTGTGAAATGTAGCGAGTCCAATTCGGGACCGTTACAACGTACCAATGTGTTACTGTAAAACATATGTACGTAATTATCACTGTCATTGTCATGTTAAATGTATTTGGTTCCAGTTCGAGACAAGATTCGGCGTGACGAGGACTTGAACAAGTCCATGAAGGATGCAGAGCAGACCATGTCCAGCGGCGGGAGCTATTACGAGGCATGTGGAGATGAAGGTAAAGCTCGACCCAAGCTCTCCTGTACTTGGATATACAATTGCGGTGGTCAGCTCGACACCCTGTGCGATTTGGTCTAAGGACGCACGCTAGGATGTAAAAAAAAGAAGGCAACCATAATCAGGAACTACTAGCACCATGGTCTTACAAACACCCAGGCTCAGGAATCTGTGGTTCACGCAAATCTTTGCCGTGTGCGGGTATCGAACACCCAACCTCACGTTTCCCAGTTACTTAAGCCACGGAGGCTACCAAACATCATCATCAGATGTCATTAATAATATTTTCAGAGAATGTCCTCGTAGTACCGGTGAAGGCCAGGGTCAACGGGGTCCTGGAGACGGTGCATCAGAAGGTGGTCAACTATGAATCCTACCAGGCGTTGAAAGAAGAGCTCAGAGACGCGAGGGACTCCGCTGATGTCCTCAAACAGAAGGTGGGTCAATGATTATTTTCCCAATAAAAAAAGAAGAGGGTGTCAGGGTGTTGGTGTACAGGTTTCCGCTGGGATCGTAGCAAGTGGAAAGATGTAGTCTCTGCCTATCCTAACGGGAGAAAGGCGTGACTCCATGTATGTAATCGTATCTGTGTAAAAAAATAGGTACCGAAATCGCCTAAGTATTTATTTTAACACTAATTACTCTGAGATTTGATAACGTTTATTCCTTAGGTAAGCATATCGTATAATACACCTGCGGGGCTATGCAGCGCGGTGCGGATCAGCTCGAGTTCTTTTCATTTTGACGTTTTATTGCCACGAGACTCGTCATTCGTATTAAAATGACGAGACCCGTGGCAATCAAATGTCAAAATGAAACAAACTCGAGCTGATCCGCAGCGTGCTGCATAGCCCCGCTGATTGAATTCCACTAAATAACAACATTAGATTTTGAGGTAAATTTTATCAACATTGATTCGGCAGTCTTTAGTAAATCCATTAGAAGTTGGTTTTTGGTGCAAACAATTAGATATTCGTGTCATGAGTCATGAGATCATGACACTAATTGAGTTAATTAGCCTACTTCGTTGATTCATCAAGTAAACAGATTAACTAAAGTAACATACCCACTGCTGCCAGTAAAGTTAGACCAGAAACTTATTTTTAATACTGAAACATACATTGTGTTTTCTGTAAAAATTGTATTATTCCCCTTAATAGGTGGAACACCTCGACAACCTTTTGGATCTAAAGGAACAAAGAATAGAAGAATTGCAGAAGCAACTCGATAGAAAACAGGCCAGGCGCAAAGAGGCCGAAGCCTTCCAGAACAGCTTGCAAGTCCCCTTCGAGACTGTGCCAAGCCCGACTGTCCCAATTTTGGTTGACAATACTCCAACGGTGGACTTAGTTGTGAAAGCTCCTATACCAAAGCCAGTAGAAGCTAAAATCTCGAAGGAAGATACAAAGATTCCTGTTAAACAGGACTCCACAATCAAATTGAACGTAGCCTCCAAGCCTAGCCTTACAGAAGTTACAACTAAAGACATTGAACAGTATGAGTCCATAAATACAAGCTTCAATAAACCAGCTAAGGTTTATGAGGAGAATAGAAATGCGTTTGCTAATGTAACTGAAATTAAACCTCATATTACAAAGATCCTTGTGAATAATCAACACGACTACGATCTTGATGTTGATGTGGATAGAGTAAAATCAGATGTTTTCAAAGAGATTGAAATAATTGAGGAGAGATATCCCGATTATGATGAGTTCGAAGATAGTCAACAAGACAATGTGACGACCATAGAGCAAGCCATTCAGAATGAGATCAAACATATTTCTAATCCTATGCAACTTGTGTCTATGGAATATAGACAAGAACGGCCTATAGAATACAGACAGGAAATGCCTATGGAATTTAGGCAGGACATAAACAGTGTTAATTAAAAAAGAGTCCTGAATATCTTGGGAAGCCACCACAACGTAAGATGAGAAAGGTCAAACTCGATTAAAAAAAACTATCTCTGTTGGTACATAAGAATAAGAATATACAAGCATGTAGAATCCTTTATAAGCATTCGATTCGTCGATTACGCAACTCTGCAATCGATTCGATTGAAATCATTGATTACAAATGAAATTAAGCAACAGTTTCATATGCTTGTATTGTTTTTTATTATGACTGGTAGGTGCCATTGCTTCTGCAGGAGAACCTGCTAGGAAGCATTGTAATTAGGTACATGTACTTCTCATAAATGTAATGAAATCAATAGAGGTGGTTTATGAAGATGTCTACGACTGACCGAGGCTTAATCCCATTCATTTTTTAGTTTATTTTGCTTTAATTTATTTCAATACAAATTTTCTAGTTTCTACAACATTTTAAAATAGGATCAATGGTAATTCGTTGTGTTTTTCAATTTTATTAGCTTTTAGTCATTTGTTACTTTTAATTTATAATTAAACGATTGCATTCTGGATGTCTTTTTGATTTGGTTTAGATCAATCTGTGTTTGCCTGGAAGATTTCCAACAGGCTTGGGTGGTCCCTCAGGACTTTCATCACTTCCGTAAGCTTGACCTTCTTGTTTTCCTCTCGGAGTACTCTGAAAGGTCGCAGATATTATATTTTGGTTTGATAATTGTACCTCCAATATGTACTGTTGACCAAGTGTCAAAAGAACTGGCCACCAAACACTGTGGTGTGGCTGAGACTGGCACAGACTCTTCAAGTAGATTGGGTGCATCACGGCGCTCAGCAGTGAGCAAACGATTGATGGAGGAGGACCAACTGGGTTCACCTGCATTGTCTATGAAGATAAGCTGTAGATGAAGGTACCATACTCACATGTGGCCACTGCTCTGCTGCCCAATAAGCTTGAACCGGTCGAAATCGATGGTGCTGTCATAGAAACAGTCCCGTTCTATCTGGTCCATGGTCAGCTTCACGGGCACCAGGTCCGATACTGAATTACGAGGTAAGTATTTGAGAAACAATCCATGGAAATTTTGTTTGGATGGATTTCTAGCAAGATAAGTAAGTATTTCTTTTAAAAAAAAACAATAACGTATCACGTTTACATATATAGATCCGGAGCCATAGCTAGGATCCCCAGTATCGAAGAAATCAGGAAGTACGAGGACCATGGCCCAACAAATACCCAGACCCAGAGCAAATACCAGTGGTGACTGAATCGTGCTCTCCAAGTATGACTGCCCTTAACCGACCACCGGTGGTTTAATGGACTGACAAACTGATGGCGATAATGGCAAGTGCTCACAGTCAAAAACTTGTTTTTCGCTGGAGGTGACCGAGGGGTTGGGAACCCGACATGTACACGGGGGAAGGTCCAGAAGCGACTGGTCCGACGTCTGCACCCCCACACCCCCAACGCTAGGGGTCCATTCCTTCAGAGGATCCTCATGGGCAACGTCGAGATCGGCCTTCTCTTTCTTCTTGTTCTTTTCAATTCGCTTCTTCAGGACTTCTAGTTGCTCTGAAGATGACGAAGTGTGAATTGTGGAAATGCTAAACTACAGCAAACATCAAGCGTGAATTCGCCTTGGAATCACTACCTTTGCCAGGCTGTCAATGGCCAAACATTATATTTTTTTATTATTGAATAAAGAGATGAACAGATCGTTCACCCGATGGTAAGCACTACGTCTGCCCATAGTAATGTTTGCACACTACTGCTTGGCGGATGCAAATCTGACAAAGGTGTGGTACTTCCCCAGGCGGTCTCGTTCAGAAGAGGCCTCCCATTACTACATAGTTAATGATAATGATAATGATAAAGTAATTATTGCTCGTTTTACATTATGTAGTTATGTATGTGACGAAGCAAAAAGTCCTTGGCTGAGATGGGATGGGAGAATAACTTGTCCCTTGAATACGAGTCTTTAGACACCGCTATCTTGCTGCTAACCAAATGTCATACCTCGAGTGCAAGTTTCATATTGCTCATAGCTTTTTTCGAAGGTTGTAAACGGATTGGCTCTCATGTAAGGAGGCAGCGAGCGGACGAACGAACTTGTATGCATGAGCCGACATTTGTCCACTGGACATATCTGTTGAAATAATTGATTAGTTGACTCGAAGATCCGGAGACAAAATACTGAGCGGCGCAGTATTCGCACCCCAAAAATATTCCACCATTTTTATTGAATCAGCTAGCTTAGCTCAGTTATAAGGGGCCATCCATAAAGCATGGCACACGTTTGGGAGGTCCACGAAAGGTTTAATTTTGAGATGTTACGTCAAATTCTTAAATAACATTTTAAAGGGGAATAAATCTGATTTTCGGAACTGTTGCTTTAGTTAAAGCCTTTCTAGATGTACAATTGCAAAATGTGTGACGTAATCGGGGTTTCAGACATGGTTCAGACTTAAGGATGGAAAAATCGGACGTATATTGCCGGTCTAATAAATAATACCGGTGACAGTTATTTTTACAAAATAGTTCTGCGTATCTACCTTTTCATAGTGGATAAGGAGGGGTTCCTTGTCTTGCTTGTCAGACGAGCTGAAGAACAAAACGGGTTTTATGTACACTGCAGAAAAATTAATTAAAGAAAGCGTAAACTTAACGTGAACATTACGTAGATAGGGAAACGCACATGCTCGAGATTTTTTTCGGAGGTACCCGAAAGGAGGAGGGACGTTTCGGGGTTTCGGGTGTATCTATTTATGTTTGAATGTGTATTTGTATTATTTCATTATTAGGTTCAAAAAGCTGAAGCGAAAATGATAAATGAAATCTTACCAGATCGCAGACGACGAGTAATTTTCCAGATCATTATTATGAACGTCTTTAGAGCTTCCTGACCTGAAATGATGTTTAAATTTCTTACTCTAGCGTTGAAATTCAGAAAACTATTTCATGTCTGAACTCTGTACTTTCATGTTACTCAAAAACTTTTCTGACAAAGACTGAATTCAAGAAAAGACTGAATTTCAAGTTTTACTTGAAATTGTTTTTAAATCTTAGTCTTAGCTGATTTATTTATTTCTAATGCTAATAGGATTATGCTTTTGCCACATCTAAAAACAAAAGTAAAACATAAAGTGGTGCCCAACGTGGGGTGGAACTGTTCATATCATCATCAACCCATATCGTCCCACTGGTCTCCCCTCATTCGTGAGGATGATTAGGCCATAAGCCACCACGGGGGCCAAATCCGGAAGAGAACATACCTACTTCTGATATCTTTCTCGGGTAGGTATGTGGGTTTCCTCACGATGTTTTCCTTCACCGAAAAGCAAGTAATAGTTACAAACATATCGACGCTAGAAAGCGTAAATGCTGTAACCTTGAAACGAAAAATATTTCACCAAACTTTTTTTGTGTTGAAAAAAATCATAACTCAATATCTACTCGACCTAAAAACGTACATTTTGGATATTTGGTGTGTTACATACAAAGCTACAATACTGTTACCTTGGTTATATCCTAAAGTTCCTAGGGGACGTTGAAATGTGGGTTTGTTTCCAAAAATGAAAAGTAAGTATTTTCGGGTCGGTCAAAGGGTTACAGCGTTTACGCTTTCTAGCGTCGATATGTTTTACAAGAAACAAATTTATATCACCATCCCTTAAAAGTAAAACATTAAAGTGGCGCCCAAAATGGGGCCACGCCACTGTTTATTTATAGACTTATCACCACCACCCTCAAAAGTACCTATATGTTAAACGACATAACGGGAATAATCCATAGTAACCTTGGTTCCAGCCTTGGTTCCAGATACTCCTTTTCTTCTTCATCCATGACGTAAGGCGAATTTCCTTCGAAGATCGATGCGCGCTTACTACCGACTTGGATCTTCACCTTGCCTCGGTCCGTTGACGGTTTGTTCCTCTCGCGCTAGAAAGAGAAAGCATAATGCTTCTTTCACTCATCGCTAAAACTTAAATAGCTTAAATAATCATTTATGTCACAATCACACCTACCTAACTAGTTTTAAGAATAAAATAATGAGCAAATACTTTCAGCACACTTTTATTTTACCCGGCAAAGTTTCTTCCTTTTTAGCGGCAAACCGAACTGTCAAGTCCCCGCCGCATCTGGGGTCACCATAGAGTATTATCACCGCTAGAGATGCCTCTTGGCATGGCGAATCGATAATCGCCGGTAACACTAGGATTCCTTGTGTCCAGGTCAACACGTCACTACTTTTTGGGGAAAATGCCGTCACACCATCCCCTCAGCCACGGGGATGACGGAGGGGGATGTGTGGGGCTTACCCACTTAAACCCCTGCTAGCAGTCCTCTGCCGAGGTGGGGCAAGATGGGAAGCACCAGCATCACACTCTTGCCGTAAAGAGCATCCCTATCTCATTCAAGATCGATCAACAGTTCCCTATAGTATTTGGCAGAGCGATCTCATAGGTGGCAGTAGGTACACGGTAAGGATGGTCGACATTGAACTAGACTTTGATCTTACCAGCTTAGTCGTAGAAGCTATTTCCATGGAGTCCCGCGCACCCAATATCAAAGCTTTCGCTGACTTAGGAGCGGCTATCGAGGTGCTGGAAACGAATTCATCACCGTTTTAAATTTTGCATCCGTAGTATTCAGTTCTTCTAAATAAAGCAATCGCATAAAAGGTAGTTTTCACTGAAACCAATGTTAGTAAATGTGTAGCTAAATAATGAATTTCATAGTAGGCACACTATTGACTGTTCCAACAATAGTAGCACCAGCAGATAACCACAGCATTTTTTTTTATTACCACAAAAAATGTTATTATATAATAATCTACTTTTGTTTTTTAGGTATACCTTCTCCGAACTCTATACGCTAGCATTTGAATATAACTTAACACGTCCAGGAGGCCTACCATGACATCTTATAGCGATTCAATTGAAGACCTAAACTGAACCGCGTCGCATAATCGTACCGTGACGTCTTATTTTTTATGTTGCTGCCATTTTCAACCTAAACTGGATCAAGTTTAGGTTGAAAATGGCTTATTAGCGACTCAATTTAGGTTGCTGCCATTTTCAACCTTATCTGTATCCAGTTTAGGTTGAAAATGGCAGCAACATAAAAAATAAGATGCCACGGTACGACTATGCGACGCGGTTCAGTTTAGGTCTTCAATTGAATCGCTATAAGAAGTCATGGTAGGCCCCCAGTCGTCCACTGCTGAACTGTTTTGTTAAACTATTTTTGGCTCTATTGCGAATCTTCATACAACGTGTGTGGTGTTTACTGGCATTGTATCGTACTCGTAACTAAACTCAATCAGTAGTGTGGGCACAACTGGGTTAATAAAATTGACAATACAGCAGTGCGGGTTCGCACGCCAGGCGTGTTTTCGCTTGCCGTAAAATTATTAAAATCCATACGTGTGTGTTTTCAGCAGTGAACATTTTAAAATGGTAAACATACTTCGGCTAGAATGAGACTGGCTCTCAAGGACCAAAACGAGGATATAAACATGAAAATGGAACCAGTAAGTAACGGAATATGAGAATAGTTACATCATCTTTAAAATGGATCCCATATTGCCCCGGATGTCACGGTCGATGCTGATAACTGTATCGCGTCGAGAAGGCTGGAAGGCGAAATGATTATTTGTTTTTGTTTTGTAACAAAATTGCATAAGGAAACACTCCGTCTGTATAACGGAGTCTAACTTAATTGCCAAATTCCATTTTCACAAATATTTTTAAATTAATTATAATAATAAATATAAATATATTTATATTTTTTTAACACTGTAAGTACGCCACCCACCCTACTATCGAAAAATGTTTTTTACTGTCCATCCAAAGGTTGTCTGGAAGAAATCGCTTTCAGCGATAAGACCGCCCATTGTATTACCCTTGTTTACCTATTGTAATTCTTCTGTACTGTGTTTATTTTTGTTTCTGGTGTACAATAAAGAGTTTTTCTATTCTATTCTATTCTATTAAACCAACCCTCTCCATATAGCTCAATCAACCTAGGGCCTAATTACAAAGATTGACCATCTAGGCCCAATTTATCAAACTATCCTCAAATGGGCCAACTTCCAGGCCAACTTATGTATTGGCAAAGGGCTTAACTATCCCCAAATGACCGATTATCCCCAATGGCCCAACTTTCCCATTGTTACCAAGTTTTGCGACTGGATGTCTGTCATCTTGGACGAGTTGTGCCGGTCGGGGGTGCCCCCGCTGCACTCCCAGCGCGAGTCGGGAAGCCGCTCCAGATACGTATGCTTCACGGAGTCATCGTTCAAACACTCAGCGTCGATACACATGTCGTTAAACACTACAGCGAAAAACAATTGTTTCATTCATCGCTTCATTGCTTTTATTTAGATTTTTTTACCTAGCTATCAAACGAAATCTCTAAATTGGGTTTGTGAAAATAATCAACTTATAATGCAACCAATAATCTATTCAGCCGGCAGCGAAGCAAAGTGGAGCTCTTACTATATCATAGTAACCGACAAAATAATGGTAATTTAACCATCGTTCCTGAATGGATCAATTCTGCTGCTGATGACGATGATGATAATATAATAACATGACTTACAAGATTTGTGACAATCCCTGCCTCCTTTTTTTTTAATTTGTAATTTAAAGCTAGCTTAAAAATGTTTAAGCAAATGAATGTAATCAATCAATCATCTATTCTAGTCTTATTACTAATGCAAATGCATACTATACGCCTACAAGAAATCTTATAGCAAAGCACACATCTACCACTCACCGTACTCCTTCCATTTTCTAGGCGCTATTTTGGCAGCTTTCACCGCCCTGAGGACTTCGCGCCTCCTATGAGGTTTGAAGCCGTCCATATCGCCGAAAACAACGAATGGGCGGCAATTCTCGTCCATTCTATCGAACCAGCACTTTTTGAGTTCTGGGAAATGTGACAGTTAAATGATCAATTATCAACAAGCAAAGGGCCGTGACGTGGGTAATTTTAGCCCTAATTTGTACCTTTTTTTACCTCCATCGTAACTGCCTACTTATTTTCTGATATTTATAAACCATTACTTTGTCATGGTACTCTTTGTTAACCTACAAAAAACAGGATAACAAGTTGTTCTCTTAGGTTTTGGCTTCGCATGATTTGTGCATAATTAGCAAGTCAAGCCAAGACAAATCGTTTGCGAAATACATATAAGTACCTACTAACTTTTTTTTAAAGAGCCCATTATAGTAAATAGAATCAGGCGTTATTTTGCGGAAATCCATATTCAATAAGATAATATAGAAATATATAGTTTTAATTCCGCCTAAGTTGTCTGATGAATGTATGATAGGACTTTGTTGAATGACGTAACCCCTATGACAAATCTATCCGTTTCAAAATCTAAATCCCTACGCAACCCGTCAACCCGTACTTAATTATATTTTTTATTGATCAGACTAACTAAGGTCTCTTGAACCCTATATCGTCGCTTCCTTGTTTATAAATTGTTCCTCCTTTGATTAAACCTTACCTTCTTCTTCCTCGCCCAGTTCTTCTTCCTGTTCATCTTCCACTGATTCTTCCTTGCTCTCGCATGGGTTTTCGCAAGGGTCATCAACAACTGAAGTGTCAGTTTTCAACAGGGCAGGTATGTCGAAGAAATACTGGTCCGACTCTGGAGTGCCTTTGGCATAATCGTGGACAAACATTTGAAACTGAAAAATATAATCGATTTCTTCATCTATGGCTCTTACCTGCATTTTAGTAAGCAATGTTATCAAGCGAACCTCAGTCAAAATATTTTTCATTTTCTGTCGCCATTCGTGATCGACTCTAGCGGCAGTCTTATAGCCTTTGGATAAGTGTAGGATCATTCCTTGTGCATCTTTCAAAATTTCTTTCAAAGCAAATATGTAATTCGTATATTCTGAAATTTTCATTTAGAAAAGTAAATAAGTAGTAAGTAATAATTTTAAAAATAGAGCAGATTATGATCGCAATTTCCTTTTCTAGGTAAGGAATACTATTTTGGGTACCTATTCAATTGTAAGTTAGGAAGGACATTTTCAGATACTTTTGAGCCCGACCGTATCAGTTATCAATTTACTGAAAAAATCCGCGAGATTCTAACGAAAAAAAATCTAACGTTCCATTACACACATTACAAAGTGGCTGCAAAGAAAAAAAGAAAGCTTTCAAATTCTGAGTTGTCAGTGTAGAAATTCATTCGGTAGTTACATAAAATCGATACTTCATAATAATTATAATACAGAATTTTATTATCATCATTTGTAAAACTAGTGATCTGCCTGGCTTCGTACAGTTTTTTCATTAAATTGTTTTATTGCTATGTTATGGTTGGTAACTAAGAATAACGGCCCCCTATGGTGGATTATAGATTTACCCTCCACACGAAAGTGAGAGAAGACCCATGCTCAGCCGTGGGCCGATATGGGTTGATGATGATGAGGATGTGGCAGCCGTGAATTATTTCTTAATAATTATTTATTCTAAAAGCATAGTCTTGTTGTTACTTTTTGGCATAAAATATGCATTTAAAGGGGGAGAATAAATCAGAATCTAAAAAGAAGTGATATTTATATATTTATAATACCTTCAGCCATTTTTAGTTTTTCCATTTTGCATTTTCTTCTCTCCGAGCACATTACGTACATCAGTCCAGCTAAGTTTTTGCATTCCAATTGGGTTTGAAGAGCTAAAATTTTTTCTTGCCTCTCTCTGTGTGCTTCCCGAAGCATGTGAGAAGCACGAATTTGTTCATTTCTATATAATCAAATATAACTTGAATTTGTCGTGTTACAATATCCTAAAAAAAATTGTAAAGATGCATTGAAAAACGTAGATGCTTACTGTAGTATAAAATCAGCTCTTTCCTTTAATAAATCAATGTCTCTTGTTAATTGTTCCTCGAATTTTGTCTTTAATTCATCTTCTTTTTCCTGCAGAAGCTTTTCAACTTCTTTAGAATTAATGTTTGTTTTTAATTGCTCATTGCTAGGTTCATTGCTTTGCTTCGAACACAAACAGTTTGTAGCCAAATGTTCTTTGTTCGAGGTTTTAGATCTGCTCAATTGAACAAATGATATAGCAGAAGAATGTTCTTCCCTTATTACATCAAGATTGTCAGCAGGTTCACCAGTAGCATTTGTGTTACTTCTTTGTGGAGACATAATTCTGTAGAATTTTTAACTTAGCATTATTATCACGTCTTTATTATAATTATTCATTTTGATAGTGATAGTAACCTAATGACTCAAGTTATGATTTCAGTCTGTTTCAGACTCAGCCATGGTGTTGGAGGACTTTATGTTATGAAGTCTTTGGAGGTAGGTATAATAAAAAGGTTGCTGATACAGGAAAATATAAATCCATGAAACGAAAGAAATTTGGATAGGTCAAGGACAGTTCTGCTTTTAGCAGTTTTCAATAAAGCACAAACATAAAATTACGTAAAATTTCTCAGTCAAACTATGCCAAGGAGAGCCAAGTTCATTCCGTTGCATTATATTATAAGGATTAACTCAAAATTTATAATTAAAAGTGTCTATTAATAGGACAAAAGCTTTTTATAATTCCCAAAAAACTTACAGACGCCTTTACAATTAATTGGGTATTTTTATTACATGTTTTTTGTATCACATTTTTCAGTATTGTAGTGTAATTTTATTTAGATACAAGAATGATTGACTCGAATTAATCTTTCGGGTTTCGTTATGATTTTTATCTAAATTAATCGATATTGTGAAGACGTCATTCATGCTGTCATCATTCATATGACATTTCGACCACAAAATTTTTACTATGGCAATCAGAAAATGTGCAGTCGTGAAGTTTGTAACATGTGATGTTTCGTGAAAAGTGTTAATTTTTTACGAAAAACGTTTTATATCGTGAATTAATGTGATTAAAAAGTGCTTAAAACAATATTGTACATGTTGAGTGTGAAGTGGTCAGTGTTGATGACATAAAAGTGCTAACATATAAAATTGTACATGGGTAAAGCCGTCACTTGAGGTTGTAAGGTTAGTGCTTTTTTCGTCTGTTGTTTGTCCTAAAATAGATTTCTGTGCGGGTCGCAATGATATTTCAGATTTGTTTGTGTAACGCCTTCATGTGACTTTTCAGTTTTTTCATGGAGCCTTGAACTAGAAATCCATCCGTCCCCGTAATCAAGGTTAGGTTTGCGCGGGTGAATATTGTCACATTATTGTTGTTTGTTTTGTTTTTAACCGACCGAATAACCTTTAAATCGGTTGATATAATGTTAAAACAGTGTTTATGTAACGTTTCGTGCGTGAATACGTCAATGGTGTGCGAAAAAACATCAATCGCTGACCTAACCTAAAAGATGTCAGTATTTGGTGCAGATTTTTTGTTGCATCCGAGGTTACCGTTATCTTTCGCGAGCGCGTGTGTAATTGCTCCCATTAGGAGGTTGCGAACGGTTTTCTTCGGTAAAGCGGCGTAAAAGTCTGGTATCACGTGATCGGCGCGGTTGTTTTCTGGTGAACACACATGGTTTGACAGATTATTTTGGTCCTTATCTATCGCCGCCAGCGGTGGTATCGCGTAATGGGGCACGGCTGCAGATAAATTATGTCACCGTCGGACAGTTCTGCTTTTAGCAGTTTTCAATAAAGCACAAACATAAACAAAAGGCATGGTTGAGCAAATGCAGCATTGTGTAAGTTGTGCCACCTTGTTTAATTTGCAGCATTGTGTAAGAACTTCTTTATCCATGGGACATTTGTGTTATTTTCTGTAGAATTTATCAGGGTAAATTGCTGATAATTCTCAATCGTAAACAATGGATATGTGGCAATCATAAATATTATCCAAGTAACTTATCTTGCGACACAGGAAATTTCTAATGCAAGGTCTAGTGTGGTAGTTAGGTTGTAAGAATGTTGTCCATAATCCTGTACTTTACTTCTATTATAATTATAGCCTAGCTGTTATCCTATATTATGTACAAACTTTTAGTAAATAAATCAATAACTGAAAATATCCATACAGAAGTTAGTTACATAGTAGTAAATTCATTATTATGATAGATAATATCATTCTACATACCAAACATTTCCTAAAGTTTCAAATATTGTTCTTACTTTAAACTAATGCTGGTTTTCAAAATTTCACTAAACTTATGTGAAAAATTAAATTTAAGTGATGTATTGGGAGATCACTAGATGTATACAAAAACGGGAATTTCTAAATTAAATATTTGATTATTGAACAAAAACCTACAAAAAACATTTCTTAATTTGTTGAGCAAGTCTTCAAAAAAAGTCTACTTACTTAAAAGTATTTAAATTAGAGCTAATTAATTATTTATTTTATAAGAGATTAACAAAAAAAACTAAATTGGATCATCCATTCGGGAGCTACAAAGCAACAGACAGACACAGACACTTCAAACTTATAAAACCCCATTGTTTTTGCATCAGAGGTTAAAAATGAAGTTGGTAACAAGGAAACTATATATATATATATATATATATATATATATATATATATATATATATATATATATATAAATAAATATATGCAACTGGTTCGGAAGAAATTCATTTGAAAGTAAATCAAATGTGGCAGTTTTAAAAGTATGTGCATAGCTACACAAATTAATTTCATTGTTATTAGCCCAAATAAAAAGAAATTAAAAACAAAAGAAAAAGCAAGACAATTTTGTCAAAGATACTATAATTGGATTTGAAAGTAAATGAAATCCTGCAGGACTAATTAGTATGTGTTTAGCAACACAAATTAGTTTAATTTCAAAATTAACTAAATTACTCCAAAAAAAAAAATATTAACCAGCAGCGCCCCGTGGTTTCACCCATGTAAATTGATATTTCACAGGAACCATTAAATTTGGATAAAAAGTATCCTATATTCTATTCTAAGGCCTAAAGTATCCGTGTGCTAAATTCCATCGAAATCCGTTCAGCTGTTGTGGTGTGAAGAAAGGACAAACCCACAAACATAGAAACTTTCACATTTATAATATTAGATAGATAAATAACTCTCTTAACTTAAAGATAGGTATAAAGGGCAGTCTTATCGCTTTAAGCAATCTCTATCAGACAACCTTGGATTGACATGAGAGAGAACAGAAATGGGTTGAGTCGGTTTATATCAGTGTCAAAATATCAAAATGTGTATAAAATAATAAGTAATTATTATTAAAAACAAATCCTTACTTATATTATAAATGCGAAAGTAACTCTGTCTGTCTGTTGCTCTTTCACGCCTAAACTACTGAACCGATTGAAATGAAATTTGGTACAGAGATAGTCTAGAGCCTAGGAAAGGACATAGGGTACTTTTTAATGCGAAAAAAGTATTGTAAGGGTTTGAAATAGAGGATGAAAGTTTGTATGGAAATATGTTAGGTTTCGGCTAAACCACTAAACCGATTTAAAAAATTATTTCATTAGTGGATATCTACATGGACAGCAAATAACATAGCCTATATTTTATCCCCATATTCCCGCGGGAAAAGGAACTACGCGGGTGAAACCGCGGGGCGCAGCTAGTAACTTAATATTAGTGAGATGTTTGTCGATAAGATAGCTGTGTATGAAAGTAAATTAAATACTGCAGCGCTAATAGTGTGTGCGTAGCAACACCAATAAACAGTGCCACAAATAAATGCAATGTTTGCCAAAATAAAACAATGTAGGCATGCATTGTTGAATGAAATAGGGCTGAGTTTGCCACGCTTCTGACTGCAACTATGGATAGCTGCCAGTTTTTAACAAGCTTTTATTTCATTGTATATAGATAGATAGATAAACTCTTTATTGAAACTCTACAGAAAATAGAAAACACAACTGTTGTGTTTGTTGTATTGGAAAACACAGGGGTGTGCAGAGCTGCACCCGTGGCTAGATAAGAGAGTCGGCTCAGCTGTGAAAGTGTTAAAAACTAAAATCATCATAGCAGTGGTATTTCCGTAGACAGTCTTGCAGAAGAGACCTATCTACAATTGCAAACCTTTGTCGCTACTTTGCTACTATGCTGAAAATGTTAAGTTAAAAATAAGCATTATAATTTCTGTTCACATATTAACTAAATTACCTTTATTTATAAACTTTTTGTTCTTGCAGCTTAGTACAATTTTATGAATTTTATAGTTTTTTTTACATTTTTTTATTTATTTACCTGTTAAATGACTTTTCTCTATGATTTATACCTGGTTTTGAAGTTGTCAACTGGAGAATACATATTTTTCATTGACAGCTTCCAATGTAAAAGGAAAGAGTCTATGATGGATTTAAAAAAGTTTGTAATGAAAGCTTAACTAAATCCCAATAAAATTGAAATTGAAAGCTGATCTGATGATAAGGACAGAACGTAAACAACAGACTTAACCCTTTCGTTGCTGAGCCGATTTGCTTGTCTAGCCACCGGTGCGGCTATGCACACTCCATAGTGCTTTCCCATACAACAAACACAACAGTTGTGTTTTCTAGCACTCGCGGCAATCTATGAAAAACACGACAATTGTGTTTACAGCACTGAAAGTGTTAATTTAATCTGTGGCAAAGTACCCAAGCCTAAACTCCGGCGTTCCAGTGAAACGTCCACTACTTTATTGAATCCTGACGCTGACTACTGCCTGACTAGAAACTTACTATTAATCTGTTAGCGCCTATCAATAAACTTGTTTACGATCATCTGGAACCTCACGTCAGCAGCTATCTCCCCCCGCGAGGGTTATCAGAATAAAAATTTACGTGAGGTCTACACGTATCGTTACACGTCATCGTATCAATTATATCTATATCTATACTCTATACTAATATATAAAGCTGAAGAGTTTGTTTGTTTGAACGCTAGGATCTCAGGAACTACTGCTCCGAATTGAACAATTCTTTTTGTGTTGAATAGTCCATTTATCGAGGAAGGTTATAGGAGCGGAGCATCAATGAAGAATGTGGCAAAAACGGGGAAAATATATTGCTTTTAAGAGAGTTATTGCGGGAAAACTTGAATTATGCGGGTGGAACCGCAGGGCGCAGCTATTAAGTAATAAATGCGACAAAGTGGTACTGAGGAATAAGGGCATAGGTTCTGTGCTGACGAAGACACTGAAAACATTTTGCATACAGTCACGCCATTTTCCTGTTGGTGTAGGCAGGGACTACACTGAAAAACTGGAAACAAATGGGAATTCGTTATGTTAAGAAATTCATTTGGTTCGGTTCCGATTCCCGCGCAGGGCAAAGATTTGTGTGAGCCACAATTATTTGGTCTGAGTCTAGGTGTTTGTGGGACCATGGTTCTCCTAGTTGCTGATGCCCTAGATACAGGGAATCCTTGTTAGGGGTCAGGTTCTGTATGTATCTGATCGCGACGCGTTATTTTTAGGGACGTTTGTTATTATAGTGGGGGAGGCGCACCGGTATGAAGTTCGAACTCAACCAGCGTTGCCAAATTTTTTTTTGCCAAGTTGGGTATTTGGAACATTTTGAGTGTAAAAAGCGGGATTCTTTCGTCGAAAGCGGATAAAAAAAAAGTAAATACTGAATCAGGAGTTTTTAAATATTTATCTTTTTATTTGAATTCAAATTACGTTTACGTGACATTAGTTAGCAAAAATAGCCATAGAATTTTTTTTTTAATATAAATCCATTATTTTAAATCAGATTTTGATCAGATCGACATTTTCCGATCGACAGAGACGAAAGGTCGTTAAATAATTGAGTCTTATTCGTCTTCTGAATAAAAAAAACAACGGTCGGTCGAGTTATCCCCAAAAAGCGGGACTGAGCCTGTCCCGCGCGGGACATTTAATTTTGATTTAAAAATCGGGACGTCCCGCCAAAATTGGGACGTCTGGCAACGCTGAACTCAACCTACCCCACAAGTAAGTGAATGAGCTTTCGATAAAGGAAGACCTACAGAACAGACCTACGTACAGAAAATTTAGCAGAAAAATTGTCGCCTCACGGAGTCGGGTAAAAAATAAGGAACCGTACATAATGTCAGGTAGATGAGCAAAGTCGCGCTAATATCCATCCATGGTATTCCAAAAGCTCTCTTGTAAAAAGCTTTTGATGTTCAATGAGTGCGCCGCACGTGGGCCGAGGCTTACAAAAGGACAACAGTTTCATTGTTATTTCGGAAGACAATTATGTTGTAAAAACCTAGTTTTATGACTCGGATAATATTTTTAAAGTTTATTTTTGGGCCTTTTGTTTTCATTGGCTTTTATTACTGTTGGTATACTTTTGTTTAACATTTCTAAAGTTGCAACGTTTTCAATACAATAAGGGCAAATTTATCCTCAGATAAAAGATTCAATAACTGTTGAACGAATAAGTTAGGCTATTTTATCAAAACAATAGCTTGTTTAAATTTTTCATATAGCTGATAACAAGCAAATAGGTTAATTGAAGTTTTATTCCAAACTAAATTCACGCTGATTTAAGCGTAAACAGGACACAAATAGGCTACCTTACGAGTTAGAGAAAGACACATACATGTCTATCAAATGTCATAAAACTTCAAAAACTTCTTTTATTCCACAGATAAACTTATCTGAGACATGAAGATGCAGGTAAATTAATTCCTCAAAACTCAAATCATTTATTATAAACTAGCTGCGCCCCGCGATTTCACCCGCGTAGTTACCGTTCCCGTGGGAATACGGGAATAAAATATAGCCTATGTTACTCGCTGATAACGTAGCTTTCCATTAGTCAAAGAATTTTAAAAATCGGTGCAAGGGTTTAGCCAAAACCTTACATATTTCCATTCAAACTTTCATTCCCTATTTTTACTTTACCCCCCTTAAGGGTACAATTTTTACAAACTTTGAATGTCATATTCATGTACGAGGGTGAATCAAAAAGTTCTTAGAAGTGCATATATATGAAACCTTTTTGGATCAAGTTCGATATTCAAATTAAAGAGTGTCTATCACACTATATTTATGCAGACTGTCACTTGTTTTTGTCAGTTCGTTCGCATGTAATAAATTTTTTTGTGCAACGAGTTGCTAAAAAGTCAAAATTATGGATAAAAGTGAGTTACGTGCGGTGATAAAATATCTCAGTTTGAAAAAAATGTCTACGAAGGAAATTTTTTTGGACATTCAGCAGACATTAGGGGGTGATGCTGTACCCTATTCTACGGTTGCGTACTGGGTGGCTGAATTTAAAAGAGGTAGATCAAGCTGTAAAGATGACCCGCGTTCTGGGCGGCCTTCAACCTCCGTTACAGAAGAAAATGTCAAAAAGGTTGAGAATCTGGTTTTGGAAGACAGAAGAATGACTATAAAACATATAGCTGAGATCCTAAAGATATCTTTTGGTAGCGTTCAATCCATTTTAATTGATTCACTGGGGTTCAAAAAAGTGTCTGCAAGATGGGTGCCACGAATGTTAACCGACGAAAACAAAAAGCGACGTTTGGAAATTTCCAAGCGTAATCTCGAAATGTTCCAGCGTGATTCGGATAATTTTTGCCGTCGTCTTGTCACCATGGATGAAACGTGGGTCCACCAATTTGATCCTGAAACTAAAAGACAAAGCATGTCTTGGAAACGACCATCCTCTCCATCCATTAAGAAATTTCGAGTTGCTCCTACCGCTGGCAAAGTTATGGCCTCTGTGTTCTGGGATAGTGAAGGAATCCTTTTTATTGATTACATGCCAAAAGGCCAGACGATTACTGGACCCTATTATGCAAATTTAATCCCGAAAGTGCGTGAAGCGATTAAAGAAAAACGTCGTGGAAAACTGTCGTTGGGCGTGTTGTTCCTTCAAGATAACGCTCCTGCTCATCGATCGGAAGTTGCGCTCAACGCAATCCGCTGTGCTGGCTTCAATCTCCTTGACCACCCACCATATTCTCCGGACTTAGCCCCAAGTGATTTTCACTTATTTCCAAAATTAAAAGAGGAAATTCGTGGAACAAAATTTCACGATAATGACGCGGTTATAGCTGCCGTAGAGGACTTTTTCGAGAGTCAAGAAAATATTTTTTTTTCACAAGGAATAAGGAAGTTAGAAACGCGTTATTCTAAATGCATTGCATTGGAGGGAGATTATGTAGAAAAATAAAATATTATTATTTAAATCTTTGCATTTTTAATATTGATTCCAAGAATTTTTTGATTCACCCTCGTATATCTAATTAAAAGCCTAAAAAATAAGTTTTAAGCTTCTAGCTTCAAAACTGACGAAACTTCCATACAAACTTTCATCCCCTATTTCAACACCTTACAACCCTTTTATCGCATTAAAAAGTAGCCTATGTCCTTTCTTAGGCTCTAGACTATCTCTGTACCAAATTTCATTTCAATCGGTTCAGTAGTTTAGGCGTGAAAGAGCAACAGACAGACAGAGTTACTTTCGCATCTATAATATAAGTAGGGATAAGCAAAATATTGCACTTTTACACGTCAAAAACAAAGGTTTTCTCAGGTAAAGTTTCGTACAATACCTCAACTGTTGAAAAACTCTAAATCGTACTACCAATAAAATAATCTTTATCTGAGAAATGTAAAGTCGGCCCTAAGCGATATTCTTTATTGACCCGCCTCGTGAATCCCTTTTGTTTCTAACTTACAAACAAAACGAAGGTTTCGTTAATCCAGGAGCCGCTCTTATCTTTCTCTAGAAAGTAAACCTTTCCGGGAACTATTAATTCCTTTTATGATGTCGATAACATTATTCCCGGAATCAATGGTACAACCCTGGTTTTGTTATTCTATTAATTCCTCAAAACTCAAACCATTTATTGTAAATAGGCAAAATATTGCACTTTTACACGTCAAAAACAAAGGTTTACTCAGGTAAAGGTTCTTACAATACCTCGACTGTTGAAACCAATAAAATAATCTTTATCTGAGAAATGAAAAGTTGGCCCTAAGCGATATTCTTTATTGACCCGCCTCGTGAATCCCTTTTGTTTCTAACTTACAAACAAAACGAAGGTTTCGTTAATCCAGGAGCCGCTCTTATCTTTCTCTAGAAAGTTACCTTCTTTCCGGGAACTATTAATTCCTTTTATGATGTCGATAACATTATTCCCGGAATCAATGGTACAACCCTGGTTTTGTTATTCTACATGGTTACATTTATGTGAAGAAGTTCGTCAGTCTTCGCTGGGATTTCTTCGCGAATGCATCTCCCGCTGAGGGTTTTGAAGTTAGTGATATAAATAAATATACAATTTTGGTGGTTTGTTTGTGTAGTGGAAATGAACGACGTAATTGTGTTGTAGTGTTAATTTGAGATTTTAAAGTGGAGAACTGTTATATATAACTCGACGATTTGGTGCTCTGTTAGGGGTTTACGAAGCGAAGCCGCCGGCCCGGCGGGCGGTATAGGCCACCCGGAGTTATTTCATCCGAACATGCCACGATAAAGCTGCATCGTATCACCGGGCTACAGGTCTGGTATGTCGACCCGAATGTGCATATTATCAGTTCCTATTTTCTATGTTTGTTTGTCTTTAATATCCTCCGTAACGGCTCAACAGATTTCGATGAAAATTGTAGTGAATAAATCAGCAATTTTTAATTGGAGCAGACGATGTTATGAGTATTAATTAATGTTAAAAGGAAGTCGCGTGGACAATTAATTTAATCAAAAATTTAAAATAATCTACATATATGTAAACCAAGTGGTATGATACACGATGTCTATGATGTCTGTGTTCCGGTTTGAAGGGCACTGGGCATATGAAACTTTAGAACCAATGTCTCAGTGTGTTGAGCGCAGTGCAAGATTATGCAATAGAATAGAATAGAAAACTCTTTATTGTACACCAGAAACTAAATTAAACACAGTACAGAAAAATTACAATAGGTAAACAAGGGTAGTACAATGGGCGGTCTTATCGCTGAAAGCGATTTCTTCCAGACAACCTTTGGATGGACAGTAAAAAACATTTTTCGATAGTAGGGTGGGTGGCGTACTTACAGTATAAAGTTGCAATGTAATGTGTAATGTATAAAGTTGCAATGTAATCAGGTAAACGACATGCTTGTCTCGTTACTCAGTCAAATAATAAAAAAAGAACACTACAGTGAGATAGACAATTCGCTATCAGTCCGTTTGCATATTTCTATAAAAGACAAGATCATAATACATATCTGATATCAACATTATATCTGACACTATATCATTTCCAGTACCGTAAAAACGGATACAATTACGCATACGCTAAGCGTATCGTTATCTTCCCTAGTTTATAATCAACTTGCGTAATTAGTGCGTTTTGAGGCTTCCGATTCATTCAAACGTGCTTATTCATAATGTTAACAAGATAACTTATCGTTTGCTACTGATATTAATCTTTGATGAAGTGCCAACATTCACTAAGATTAAAAATTATACATCGCTCTCACTATCTCACTAATATTATAAACTAGCTGCGCCCCGCGGTTTCACCCGCGTAGTTCCCGTTTTGTCCCATTGGAACATACTATCGGGATAAAAAGTACCCTATTGCTCAATCCTGGTTATAAACTATCTGTGTTTTTGCGTGAAAGAGGAACAAACATCCATCCATCCATTCTCACAAACTTTCGCATTTATAATATTAGTAGGATGCGAAAGTTTGTGTGATTGTTCTCTGTCGTAAGGCCGAAACGGCTAAACGGATTTTAATCTACTGAACTAGCTACTGAGCTGGAAATATTGTCTTGCAACTGCAGCGCCGCGTGCAGAGCGGACACGCACGCACGCACGCAGGCAGCACGCATAAAAGGCAATTATTATTAAGATGAGTAACATACTCACAGGCTCCAAAATACCAGACTTTTTTTTATAAGACTGAGTGACGAGATGAGCAAGTCGTTAACCTGATGGTAAGCGCTACGACTGCCCATAACAGCTACAGAGCCACCCAGAATCTATTGCGGTACTGCATTGCAGTCGTCACCCTGAGACATCAGCTCTAAAGTCTCATATGCCGGAAACAGCTATGCTGGAAACAGTGCCCTTCAAAACGGAACACAGTAATGTTTGTTCACTACTGCTTTGAGCATGAAGCATCTGGCAAGGGTGTGGTACTTCCCTAGGCGGTCTCTTGCAGAAGAGGCCTCCCACTACTTGCAATATAATACCTATACATACCTAATTATGTAATTATTATTTATTTATTTATTTCAATATACAGTGCCTTAACAGGTGTTTCCAAAGCGACACCGTACTTACATGTAACTAAGAACCAACACATTTAAGGGCAACATCCGTAAATGTCACTAAAGAACATGTAAAAATGTCCAGCTCGCTTTGCTCAGCGCAGATTATGTCGCGTTATGTTGTTGTGTGTGTTATGTTATGTTATTATGTCGGAGAGTCCGTGAAGTTGCAAAATGTTTGCCAGTTTTTCTTCGCGCGTGAGAATAATATGAGAAAACAACAATACTCTAACACGCTTCAGTTATTTCAGTTTGTGAAAGTTTCAAAGTTCTTTGCGCAAGCTTTTTACCTTCATATAAGGTCGCCATCCGTACGGGTTTCCCCGGATTTGTCCTAGTTTAGACGGCATCCCGGGATCGTCCTAGCGTGGCTTCATTTGTGGTCCGGGCTTATAAATTTAAATTCTTGGGCCGCCCGCGACGACACGCACTGTGCGCCCACACGGCGCGATCAACCGACGAACCGATTCGCTAAATTCAGCGTCCCCCCGCTCCTCCCGTCGTCTGTTGACATGTCCGGGTCCTGGGCTCTAAAATCTGGGGCTTTCACGCGTCATATCCTGGTTGCCAAATTTTAGAGATGGCAACCCACCTTCACAGTATAGTTAGGTCACTAGTTGATTCAGATTCGTTTAGTATTTTGCATTTCTGCCAAGTTCCGATTTCAATAAAATATCAATTCTTTCACTAATAGGAAGCTATTATATACCTAAGTACTATAGGCCCTGTTTTATCCCGGTAAATTGCAGAGTTCTTTCAGGGAAACGGGAAATTTCAAGGGTGAAAAGATAATCTCTGACACTACTAAATACTTAATTCGATCATTAAAATTCTTTCACCGATAGAAAGCTACTTTATTATTATTACTAAGTGTTAAGCGAAGCTATGTTTTATCCCGGGAAAAGGAAAGGTTCCTGTGGGAAAACGGGAACGATTGTGCAGTGATAGCCGTCGCTTTACCTTATCTCCTCCATTCGTGACCTTGTTAGCCGAAATCTCTACTCTACACTTATCTGTTACGTCGCCACGCTTCATTGAGTGACGCCTACTTCAAAACGCTTATCTGCCTCGGTTGATACGCGATATTTGACAGAACTGCTAAATATCTAACACGTGACTGTTGTGAAATTTTAAAGCAAATCCAGTAGCAATAGTATGAATAGACACTAATAAATCGTCTTCATTTTCATCCCACTAATGTGACAAAAAGTGACGGTCTGATTGTTCCCTTTTCAAAAATAAACAGATTTTGACCAGAGAAAATTGTTTCTCGATTTGTGCCTTTACCCATTGTCAAGTGTTATGGCAATTTTCTAACATTGTTATTTTGTGACAATTCCCGGCGTGTCGAGGAGTGTCTTCTTTGTTCGACCTATAGGTTCCATTATTAGTAAATTGTCACGTTGTTGCATTAAATACCCATCGCGGAACGTCCCATTCTGAAAACGTCACATACACTCAAGACGTCTAAACCAACTGTTTAGCGAGGTTGGTCGAGACGAGCCTCTTTGCTACGAGGCCGTTCGCGGGAACAACTAAAATTATTAACATTTTATTTACTACAAAAACGGGTCTAAATCGCGCAGAAACCTCGACGGTCTGCCGTCTTATTCCTAGAGAGCTGTTGAGTGCTTTCGCTCAAATTCATTACTAACTACTTACTTTAACTGTAGCTTGATTGTCACGATAATCAAATCCATCCAAAATTGATTTAGAACTCGACAGCAAGGAGTAGCGCGTTTTTTTACGCGTCACGATCACATACATAGATCCTGAGCCATAACTAGGACTCCCTGTATCCAGGGAATCAGGAACTGCGAGGACCACGGTCCTACAAACACCCAGATACAGCAAATATTTGTGGTTCACACAAATCTTTGCCCTCGGGAATCGAACTCGCAACCTCAGCAGGTTTCGCGATCGGCAGTCGTTAGACCCGTGATTATCAAGCAAATATGAAATCAATTCGCGAATGTTTAAGAACTTCTCTATCATCTTTCCAGACATGGAGTCGCACGTCCTTAACTCGTATCACCAGGCCCGCTACCGCACTATCGGGCACAAGGTCTTGCGTGCCAAGAGCGACTCCCTCTCATCAGAAAGTAGCACCCAGAACAGTCCTGAGTACACGCAGGTAGGGCTGCAGAGGGCTCCCTATGCGGCCAGGGCGCAGTCCGAGGACAGCAACGGCGAGGAGTGGCCTCGAACAGTGAGTATGATAATAAAAACACTTCTTGATACATTTTTTCAACCGCCACAAAGGTTTTCTATTTGACTTTACCAGACAATTTTTGTTTTTTTTTTTTTACTTGACTGTGTTACGAGTCGAGCTAGTCGCGCAATGGTAAGCGCTACCCCCGTCCATAGCAGTAACAGTGCCACCCAGGACTTTGCGCGGCACTGTACTACGCTCGTCACCCTGAGACATCAGTTTAAAGTGTCATAATATGCCCCGTAATTTCGCTGGGAACAGTGCAGTCTATAACAGAACTGTGCAGAATAGCAATATTTGATGTAAACATTTTTTTTTTTCAGATGAACACCACACAATCAAGCCAAGACACAAGTTCAGACGAAGAGACAGAGGCACATGAGGACGTAGAACAAAATATCGTGGTCCAAGAACATAGGATAGAATCCGATGATGAACAACTTGACGACCACATTGTCGTGCAAGAAATCAATGTCGACGATGAGGACGAAAACGTTGATGTCGATGACGATAGTATAGGCCCAGAGCAGAACGCACCTGTTCAGACAGTAAACGGTTATCGAAACATTCAGTTGATAGACTCCAACTCTCTTGAAGACAGTAGTCTCGTAGAAGGCCATGACTATGATGTCATTACTGTGTACACAGTGAACCCCGACTTAGACTTAATAGAACCGTCATCAGACGATGAACACGATCAAGAAGATTATGCTATCTCAGAAAAAGAACGAATAGATGACGGTGAATACCTAAATCCCGACGACAATCCTAAATACAATCGTGTCAATTACTCCTCGGAGGCTGCTCCAGATGTATCTAGCGGAATAGATTTAAATCTAGATGCGCCAATAGTTTCAAATGTCGATGAATATTTCATTAAAGAGAAACATATTCTGGAGGCAGATGGTCCTGTAGTTAAAGATGTTGATGAGTACTTTATTAAGAATAAAGGCAAAGAAAACAAAAGAAAGGAATCAATAACGGTGCCAAATGTTGATGATTTCTTTATTAAGCACAAATTGCCTGAAGAAGAAAGCACTCAGTTCCACATACCTCAACCTATGCCTAATGTCGATGAGTTTTTGGTTATTGAAAATAACATCAAAAAGGAGAAACCTGATGTAGAAGAAGAAGTTATTCAGGAAGAAGTAGATGAGGTACCTGAGGTACCTGAGGAACATGAAAATAACGCTGATGTTTCGATTAACGAGTCTGATTTGGAAGTTTTACCAAACATTGAAGATTTAAAGCGATATCTATTGGAAGAGATGACATACACTAGATTTAAAAACATACAGCGGTCATGCTCTTTGCCACAATCTCCAATGCAAAATGTCTGCATGGATATTGATGATGCCAAAACATGCCTGAGCTTTGAAGATCTTAATCTTGACTTGTCAGACCTGACTTTCGATAATGAGAAAGATAAAACCACTAATACCAACAAGAGCGATGATATCCCTCGTACTTTAACAGAGGAAGATATCAATAGCTTTTTAATAACAAACCACACTGAATCCAACGCAGAGAAGGAATATGATGATTTGGATCCTCAAGACATGGAGATCGAAGGCACAATCGAATCACCAAAAATCGATGTTATACCATCGCCCGTTGAAGATCCACTTAGAAAATTGACGTCAACCCCAATCCCAACTTCGAAGCCTGCGACGAAAGTACTTGACTTCTGCATAGAAAAGACTCCAATTAAAAATGAAAAACTCCTTTCCAAGAAAGAGATAACTCCTATAAGGAAAGAGTTAATCCCTATAAAAAGAGAACATTCTATCAAAAAAGACCATCCTATAAAAAAAGAACATCCTGTAAAGAAAGAACCTCCTATAAAGAAAGAACCTCCCATAAAGAAAGAACCTCCCCTAAAAAAAGATACACCACTCAAACCTAAAATGACAGCTATAAATCCTAAAGTTTTACCTCGACCTAAAACTGCTGCTGTCGAATTAGACGATTTTGTTGATGTAGAATCTTGTAACGACACGGTGATACCTGTTTTGGAAGCAAACAATTTGAGCTCTCTTTTGGAACAATTCGAAGCGACGGAGAAGCTGAATAAAAGTAAGAAACCACTCCGAGTGGCCCCCACAGCGTCTGAAGAACAGAAGAAGCCCTTGAGTAAGAACAGTCTTACAAACGGAATGCGACTACAAGACGCCGGCGTTCAACTAAATAAGAACAAAATGCGGCAAATATTGGTAAGTACCCGCATTTTCCTTATACCCATGCTGTATTCCTCAGATCCATTTAAAGAGCAATATCAACCGCTGTGACTTTATTACAGATGCCGTCAACGATAAATACTGCGATCAGGCGGTCGCCAAGTCCCGTCCATTCTGATCACGACTACTGCTCATCCAAAAAACGGCAAAGCTTGCCCAACTTAAAAGGAGGGCAAAGTCTTCTCAAGCCTGAAGTACTGTCCAGCAACAGTAGGATACTAAGCTCTCGACACAGAACATGCAAAAACAAAAAGATCGTTTACAACCTCAGCAGCGACGACGAAGGCGAGACAAATGCTAAAAATAAAAAAGTGACAAGTGACAGTGAATTAAAAAAGAAATCTAGTGTAAAGCCGGCTGTGAAACTCAACGCACAGTCCAGTTGTCGCAAAAAACTTTCCCCAACGCACAGTGTATCTAACGACGTAGTTCTTAAAGATAAAAGCAACAATTCTGTGATTAACAAATGTGCTTCTAAAGCAAGTGATACTCCTTGTAGTCAAAATTCAAATGGTAGCATTAAGTTAACTATTAAAAATAAATCTGAAGTTATTCTTAACTGTGATCATAAAGACTCTCAGAAAGATAAACATAATAATAATGTAGAAAGGTGTAAGAGTAGTTGTAGTGTTAGTGATGTTTCGAACATTGCATCTAATATTAAACAAGAGAAAAATGTTGAGAAAAATATTAAAGAAGTAGGTAGGAACAAAATTAAAAATGTAAATAACATAGAGACTGTTTGCAACAGTGTAAGTGTGAAAGAGGAACCCCGTCCAAAAGATGAAAATTTTTATACTACCCTTTTTAGTAATAAACAAGATGTTAAAATACCGCAAGTTCAAGTTAAAACTGAGAAAAGGGCATTCGAAGATGAACTGAATCGAGCAATGGATGTAAAGAAAGAGGAACCTAAGAGAAAGAAGCTGAATCTTCAAGAGTATAAGTTACGAAGAGGGGCTAATTCTAATAATAGCTCGACTACTGTCAGTCCTGAAGCGATATTCCCCGATATGCCTCACCCACTACTTTTAGACAAGACTGCTAAACCACTTACTCACACGCTAACAAACGGCAAATTCATAATTTGCGCCGAAAAAGGGAACAATGTCGTTCCTAAAAAGATATTTGATCCCATTAGAGAGGCTTCCAGAAAGATTCTCGCTAATACTAAAAAACAGAAAGCTGAAGCCATCAGAAAGAGAGACGAAGATTTCGTAAAGAGCAAGATACCTAAAGTTGAAATTCTACAACTGCAGCCTCTAATAAGCGATGCTGAAATGATGAAAATTGTCGGTATGAATCAACCAGACGCCCCAGTACGAGCGCCTATTGTAAATGAGAAGCCTCAGCTGCCAGCTGATTATGTAGAAATAATTCTTGTTAGTGTCGGGACTAATACAGATGAAAACACGATCAAAAAGCTGGAGGCTGATATGAGGCGCATCGAAAACTCCACGAGAAAATCTATGACCCCGCCCATGGATCCGAAATCACATATCAACTTTAAAATCAAGAAATCGGATCATGTTCTCAAACAGAACGTATTTGACGAGAAAAAGCGAGACAAACGTAGCCCAGTCGATGATAAGAAACATTCTGAAACGAAAATAGATAAAGAAAGATACAAAGATATAACGGCTACGTTGAAGAGTGTTGGGAAACAAGTTGACACAAAAATGTCGAGCAACTCGCTATTCGCTAGTATACAAGACGTAGTAATGAAGAAAGCTCCGGACGACGAGCAAAGAGAAATGAAGCATTCTAGATTGAATTCACCGGTTGAAAAACGTGAAGTATTCAAATTCGGTAGACCGACCATTGTTCGAGACTACGACGTCAAAGCCGACCATGGAGAAGACAAGATTATTCTCCACTTGGGAAAACACAGAAGTAAACCTTCCTGCGCTAGCATAGTTATCCAGACGGACCCGATACCGGAATGCCCTGAATTATCCAAAGCCAAAACGATAGCTAAAGAAAAATCTTCAGTGAACAGACGGAGAAATGACAGTGATATGTCGATGTCCAGCGAAGGCAGTCCGGTTAGAAACAAAGAAAACTTAAAAACTGTGCGAGCTAACGATAAAGTAGCTATTAAAGCCAAAGCTGAAGTCAGATCAGAGAAGCGATCGCAATCCAAAGAAAAGCGCTCGAGATCCAGAGAAAGGTACGAATCAAAATACAAGCGCAGGTCGAGATCTCTATCACGAAGCCGTAGAAGAAGACGATCGCTTTCTAGAAGTAGATCACGGAGCAGGTCGCATGGTCGCTACAGGAAATATAGACGATCTGATTCCCCTTACAAAAGGAAACGTAGGTCACGATCGAGGTCGTACCATAAGAGACGGTCGCCGTCCTTGAGACGAGACCACAGATCTAACAGGACGAGGTCACGTTCGAGGCCAAGGACTCTGTCGAAGAGTCCAGTCGCTGTGAAGGCCAAGCCGAGTCCCCAGAGGCCCAACGAGAAGAAGTGCGAGCAGTCAATGACACCTCCAATGAGAAAGCCCACGGTGTCAGAAAGCTCAGATTCTTCATCTAGGTAAGTAGCAAATAAAGGCTTTACCAGACAGCGAAGCGAAGGTGTATCAATAAAAGTAGAACTTGACACTACTCGGTTGGAGCATTGCTTTAAAAACCAAGAAAAAAAGAGATGCAACTATGTCTATCAGTTACTCGTGCGGTCCGTCTTTAACTTTAGCTACTATTAAATTTATGTGTATACAATAATGTTGTCTAATTTGAATAATTGAATTAGATATACACATTCGGTTCCGGGCCGGTTCTATAAAAGCGCCTGCGGCACACGGACACCACACAAAAAGCTGAACAACTCATACAAATAGATGACGTTTGCACAAACACAAGCGTAGGACGCGACCAAAGCAAAAACATACCGCTATAGTATGAAGATTTATACAATCCGTTTGTCTATTACATTTGGGCGTGTAATATTGACTGAACACCCGATTGCGGGTGCGAGGAAGCGGATAACGCGGGGTAAAGACTGGCCATTCTGTATGTAGGTCCGGTTTGAATGGCACTGTTTCCAGCGAAATTACTGGGCATATGAGAATTAAGAGCCGATGTCTCAGGGTGACGAGCGCAGTGCAGTGCCGCGCAGGATTATGCAATGCAAAGCTCTGGGTGGCACTGTAACTGTTATGGGCAGGCGTAGCGCTTATCATCAAGTGAACGACTTGCTTGTCTCATCATTCAGTAAATTAAAAATAAAATATATTAAATTACTTTCTCTTTACACGGATCTGAGCGAATACCACCCTCTATAAACACATGCTAATCTCGCCCTCGTCACCGTTTCAGCTCGTCATCATCATCGTCGTCGTCGTCCTCATCGTCTAGCAGTTCTTCTGATGGATCTTCGAAGAACAGGAGATCTTGCAGTCCTTACCAGAGAGAAGAGTATAGAAAGAAGGGCTATAGAAGCTATAGCTCTGAAGACAGGTGAGCTTTTGAAAGTTCTTTCAGACTTTGTACCCATATTGCAACCTGGACACTCCGTACTAAAGCTAATTTGTCAACTCATACATATTTAAATGACGTTTATACACGCGCCAAATAGTAAGCGATGTAAGTACTCAAACATATTTCGCGCCCAAAACAAGAGACAACCCGCTAGTATGTAGGTTTAAACTTCATAATATAGTATGAATCTCATACCACACATTTGGCAGATATTCATTCGCCAAGCAGTATTATGCAAACATTACTGTGTTCCAGTTTGAAGGGCACTGTTTCTGTAGTACTGTACTACGCTTGAGACCTTAGAACCAATGTCTCAGGGTGAAGAGCGCAGTGCAGTGTCGCGTAGGATTATGCAATGCAAAGTTCTGGGTGGCACTGTAACTGTTATGAGCAGGCGTAGCGTTGGTGAACGACTCGGTCTCGTCTCTGTCAAATAAATAACAAAATATATGCACAACGAATAACCCGTTAATTAGTTATGTGGTACATAAGTATATTTAATAAGAAGTTCTTAAACCTTCGCGAATATAATTCATAATTCTATAAGACAGATACAACACAATACAAGATTCATTATATTTACATGTCATTAATATAGTGCACCTATTGGTAGATGACGCATCTACAGAATAGCTAATCTATTCATGGGTTTCTGTAACATTACAATATTCTTCTTTCAACAATGTCTCTGTTATTTTTAATTAATCCAAGCAGATATGTATTTAGGTCAAACATATGACCGACAGATGTGATATTTATAAAATGGCTTTATCTTAAAATACATTATTAATTAATTCATTGAGTTGGTCTTCTACGATTTGAGATCTAAAAAGTGATTTTCTTAAATTGATTTTTTTCAGTTATTTCATAAATTGTAATGTAGAAAACTTTTTATTACATAAGTACAGAAAAGAAATAAAGTATAATAAAATAATGGAAACAAAATATGCAGCCATATCGCTTAAAGCTATTTCTTTCAGTCAACCTTATGATCTTTTTGATTATGGTTAACACTTTGACTGCTGTGCTGTTTTGCTTGTCTAGCCACGGGTCTGCACGCGCCATAGTGTTTTCCTATACAACAAACACAACAGTTGTATTTTGCCGTACTCATGGCAAGTTATGAAAAACACGACAGTTGTGTTTTCAGGAGTGATCGTGTTGAAACAACACAACAACAAAAAACAAACCTAACTTAACCCAACAAACCTATCGATTGTTCCAGAGAGAATACCACGCCCGTGGAAGAGAGACGGATTGTGTTCGTGGGCAAATTAGAAAAGGACATCACTAAGTTGACGCTGCGTGGACTCTTCTCAAAGTTCGGCTCCGTGTTGGAGGTGCGACTGCACAGCAAGGAGGACGGGTGAGTGACGTCATCACTTGCTAGAAAGAGACAAACCTAGATAAAGTAGTGGTAGATCCTGCAAGAGTCCGCCTGGAGAAGTAAGTGAAAGCACAGTGACAACAATACTGTGTTCCGGTTTGAAGGGCACTGTTCCCAGCGTAATTACTGGGCTTAATTATGAGACTAACCAATGTCCGAGTGACGACCGCAGTGCAGTGCCGCACAGGATTATGTAATGGAAAGTTGTGGATGACACTGTCAGTTTTATGGGCAGGCCCGGCGCTTACCATCAGGTGAAAGACTTGCTCTTCTCGTCACTTAGTAACATTATATAAGTGTATAATTATAAAGACGTGAATTGTGTGGTCCCGCAGGTCCCGCTACGGGTTCGTGACGTACGAGCGCGCGCGCGACGCCTGGGCGGCCGTGGAGCAGGCGGCCGCCTTCCCGCAGTACGACGTCGGCTTCGGCGGCCGCCGGGCCTTCTGTCGCCAGAGCTACGCCGACCTGGGTAACTACATCCTGTTGGCTCTATGATTATCTTACTTCTAGCTGTGCCCGCTTTACGGGTTAAAAAGTATCCTATATTTTAATCCAGGTAATAAACTATCTGTGTGCCAAATTTCATCTAAATACGTTCAGTAGATTTTGCGTGAAAGAGTAACAAATATACATCCATCCTCAAAAACTTTCATAATACAGTGTAAACTCTTTATAACGTTACCTTTATAACGATAAACTCCCTATAACGTTGAAGTGAGCCCAACTTGGTTGGTTTGCGTTAAAACCCACATATTGAAACACTCACTCCATATAACGATAACTCTCTATAACGACAAAAAATGCTCAGTCCCTTGAGTTTCGTTATAAAGAGTTTACACTGTATATGTAATCTGTTGTCAAAGCTAAGTAACGTTCCAGAAGCGGGCCGTAAGTCTTCTTGCAAGAGAAGCGAGCAAGAACAAAGAGTTTAAACTATGCTTTTAATCCTCAGACGGCCTCGAAGCGAAATACACTGAGAGCGCGTTCCACGGCGTGGGGGTACCGCCCGCGCGCCGCACCGAGAACATTAGCTTCGAGCAGATGCTCCTGGAGATGAAGAAGCAGCTCATCCAGCGCAAGGTCGACAAGAGTCGCGACGATCCCAATCTCTGACACAGCCCGCGACCGCCACCGTTCAATGTAGTGACGTTGACACTGACAGCTGTCGATGCGACAGTGACGTCTGTCAAAATGACAGTGAATGTGCTCGGGCCGAATGCCGGTTTTAGTATGAAAAATGGTTCAATTAAAATTTGTATACGTGCGGTTTTTACGCGATGTGTAATTTTTTGAAGTTTTAAAACTCGTGTATGATCAAATATTGAATACTTTTAAGACAAAGTGTGTACTTATGTTGAGTGTGTCGTGGTTTCGTGCAATAAACCCGAATTATGTAGACTAGACAGCTGCCGGAAAAGGTAACTTGGGAGTGTTGGTAGAGGCGAAAATGTCTTCCTACCCTCGAAAATGTTAAATTTTACTAGATCTATCATGCAAGTAGTCAGTTGCTTTAGTATATGTGCCAAAAGTGTCTGGACATAACTGAGCAGTTTTTGCTTCGAAATTGCGTATAAGGTAGTTATAATACTTTTAAGTCATATGTTTGTTTTATTATTGTGTAAAAATTTGCTCACATTGTACCTAGGTATGTGAATGTTATTTTTTTTTTAATTTCTGAAGGTGCTATGGAAAAAAAGTGGTTTGCGGGTGGTTCTGTAAATACTATTCCTTAATTATAAAAAGTTAACCATCCTTTCAAACATTTCATAGTTGGCATGTTTTGTCTTCCTTTCGCTAACGTGAAATTTCAGGGATCTAAACGAGACAAAACACGATAAGCACAAACTGAAGTGAAACTTAATTTGACAGCTCTAAAGTTATTGCCGTCTCTATCGTTTTTATTGAGTTTGAAAGGGACAACAAATCGTTTTACAGGGCTGAACTAGGCCTAGTTTGTAATGGAATTGGCAACATTATCAATTAAATGTTGGTGGTTTTATCTTTTTATAAATCTTATAGGGAATACGTTCTTGTCTATTGTACAAGGAGATTTTATTAGCGTAAAGGCTGAATTATCAATTCATTAGTTAAGTAGCGAGTTAAGTCCGTTTTGACGGAAATTTGCTTACAAGTTAACTGGCTAGCTTCCGTCCAATCGGCGATAAGGACTTAACTCGCTACTTAACTAATTCATGTGTATATTAGACTTGATTTATGTACAGATACCAACATGACTTGGTAAAGGCAATGTTTAGTAATATTTCTCGTAGAACAGTCAACCACCTTTAGAATACCTATTTTTCTAACGTAGAAGTAGTTGAATACCTCATTGATGTAAATATTATACTTTTACGCATATTTTCATGTAAATAATTTTAATATTAAGCTGAACTCGACTAACTTTCCTATTTAGCTTGACCAATTTTGAAAGAACAATTTTTTTGATCGATCAAAATGAACATAACCATGTTTCTGTAAGAAGTTTTTTCTTTTGGTTTAGCGGTAGCAAGTTAAGTTCTGTTTTATTGTAAAGAACTAAAACTGCTCTGATAGCTTTATTTGTAAGTTTCAATGCATATGTTCGTAATGCTATCATTATTTTTACCTTCCCACTGTTGGGAAACTGGCCTCACTAAGGTAGCATTCACACGTTGCTAAGTTTCGAGTTATGGTCCGCAATAGAGTGCTCTTGAGTTTGGTTCTTTAGACCTACTTACTAAACACCTGTCTAAGTCGTGACTTGATTGCCACGACACCTGTCAAATTAATTCAAAATTGATCCACCCCAAATCGAACTCAATAGCACTATGCAGAATACGGCAGCTGCAGTGCTAATTATTGGCACACCATGCACCAAGTCAGCCGGAGAAGAAAAACCTAATTTCTTACTTACTTTGAAATAAATTTGCTCTATAAATTTCAACCTTATCGTATAATGAATAAACTACACATGTGCCTAATATAATATATCCAAAATAATTGTATTTATTTCTGCATAGTAATGCCTGATCATAGTATAAGCAGAAGAGTGAGACATCTTCGTACAACGGTTCCAAACTCGGTTTTTATGCGTGCTCGCCTGTACGCACGCTAATGTAAACACACTATTGTTCTTGTTGCGTGCATACAATGCACAGGTCACACACACACATACAGGTGCATTAAACTCAAAACTATTATCTTATTGCAAAAATAATGCACTTTCACAAGTCAGACACTTGAGTCTCATATAAATAGAAAAAAAACAAATATGATCTACTAAACTAATAATTAACAGATTATGGTTTGAGTTTGAAAAATTTCCCTTTCAAGTGGCGATTCAGGGCTGAATCTCGCACAGAAAAAGGAAACTCCATGAACTCTACCAGTGCGGAAATACGCCCGTCAGAGGAGATAGCACCGAGAAACTCTACGGCGATGTCTTTATTCAATTTTCGACATTTTTTATACCCTATAGGGTACAATATAAAAATAGTATATTCTAATGACAATTATAATCTAATCAAATGATATACAGGCCACGTTTGTTATCGTTCTACGAAGATGACTTACTTGTTTATTTCTACTGTGACCTAACTCTTCTAATTGAATAAGGTTCAGTCCGTCCAGTCGGCATAAGAAGTGAGTTTCCGATATGCGCACAAATTGAAGCCGTATTACTATTACATTAAAGTAGTATACCGTTTGATAAGCTAAGAAGCGCTATTCATAGTGCCCGCGTAAGTTCTAGTAAACGCCTTAGGTAAGGGAGAGGCGCCAACTAAATCTACTTATTTCCTACTATAAATTAGACAGTTTGGATGTATGTTTCTTTGTTACTCAATCATGCCAAAAAGGATGAACGGATTATCATGAAATTCGGTTTATAAAAAATACTATATTTAAGGTTGTAAAGGGTAATAATCTTTATTCCAAAATTGTGCCCTTAAAAGGGTGAAATGAAGTGTCCAAAGTTTTTATGGAAAAGAAAAAACCGCAGGCAGCTAATAGTATCTATTTATAGATAGCTATTGAAATACTATAGAACAAAGACAAATTAAAAAGTAGGACAAAAAAATAACTTAACAATAAAGGTCGATTTCTGCGGGTCGTTTTGTTGGTACTGTGGACTCCATATAACATACATTTGACATGTCCCATCTATAGGCGGTGAGCCGCACTCGAACGCGGACTATACAATGATGAATGTAACGAATGATACTTACAGAACAAAATGGTAAATTTCCTGATTCTGTTCGTGTTCGTTATATTTTTCATCGATAATCAAAATACTTCATATATACTTTATAATAATAATATAATACACTTCTTTATTTAGCACAGAGGCTTTTTTTTATATAGTTTTCTAACAATTTCATGCGTATTTTTTGTAAATATAGATTTTATTTCCTTCTAATATGTTACCATTGCTTATAGATGATTTAAGACACTACATTTATTTTCCTAAGAGATAATTAGAAAGAGATTGTAAGTGCCAAAATAAAATTAAAAAAAAAATACTGTTCCTATATCAGGTAAAATACTTTACCAATTTATCATTGGAGTACAGTGCCTGACAAATAAAGGGACATCTAAAAATTCCTTTTTTTAAATTAACTTAAAAATGATAATGGATATGTTGGGTACCCTTAAAATTATACCGATAATGCTTCTTTCTCGCCGCGCGCTGTACGCAATTTAATTTTGCGTAAACATGTCAGATTTTCCCAAGTTTTAGAAGATTTTAACAAAGTAATTAGTAATCATGCGCCGTCTTTCACAAGTACGGCGCATAGAATCTTAACGCGTCCATTACTGAAAACACATATGTGGTGTTTTTCATAACTTGCCGCGAGTACCTACGGGAAAACAACGGTGTATGCAGAGCCGTACCTGTGGTTAGACAAGAAAATCGGCTCAGCAGTCAAAGTGTTAAATTAAATAATAATATAGGTATTGAAAAAAAGAAAGCGTAAGTTTATTTGAAACAGATGTAAGCGTACATGGTTCGTATCTTGCTGACGATGACGTGTGAATACCGATGACCGTACACAAAAGTATAATTTAGAATGATATGTAATAAACCCGTGTAATATTAGTTTATCATTATCATGCAACAATGAGAGTACATTTTTCTATTTATTCTCTAACTCTAACACCTGTGTGTCGGCAAAGACTAGTCAAAGTTACTGTTGTATGCGATGAGTCGACATGGCTTGTTTATACGTTGGATATTAAACACGTTAGAAACTAAGACAATAATAGACATAATAACTAAAGCTGCGTACGGACTACGCGTAGGCTAGGTACGCGGACCACCCGTAGGGATGGATACGCGTATAGCGGTTGTATGGACTGGAACGCGAGGTGAATCGATCCAATCCAACTCGTGTGTCAGCCGTTTGCATTATTCTGGCTCGCATGTGTACGAATGACTGCGGACTGCGCGTTACAGGGTACGTGTACCCGAATACGCGTATTATGGAACGCGCAGTCCGTACTCAGCTTAATAGTGACATTGATTGACATTATTATTTAAGGCGCACTCTAAATTTCTAAGTGTAAAACCGTCGATATTACGTTTGTCGTGTTATGCTCTCTGGGAAGAAACGGATAACTTAACACAGTTCAAGTTTATGCAAACTTGATTGCTTAATAACCATGTCGTATTGTCGTTTTACAAATAAACACTATTATGATATTTTGTGATGATAATTTATTATACGTAAAAATTAAGCAAATAAAAATTGATTTTAAGTTTTGAAATTTTAAGTCATTAAATTAGGACGAGAAATTTTATGTTTAGTTAAAATAACCTATGTGTTAGGTTAGGTTAAATTTATGTTTCAATCTTTTTTTTATTATAAAAGTGAAAATACATAAAAATTGTTTTAATTTTAACCAAATGTCAAATTAAACCGTGTCGGTAAATACATTTTCTTGTGATCTCAATAAAAATCGTATTCTACTGGCATAATTTGGTAAGTAAAGCCGGCGAAAAATATAACACGTTGGATTAGAAAAGACGATCTAAATAAAGTAATATATTTATATATTGTCAAGCGCCATCTGTTTCAGAATCATGTCATTAAAGTCCACCGAACTTGGCTTTCACAACGTGCCATATTTTTTGCCGAGCTCTGTATTTGACTCGTTGTCATGTACTTATTTTCTGCTGTATACATAAAAATATCCAAAATATTGTACCAATACTCGATAGATTAGCATTTAGTATTCAATTAGTGATATTTTAGTTGGACTTTAAAAAAATGTTTATCTATTATGTTCTGAAAAATTTAAGGTGCCCATTTGGAGGCGCGGGGCGTTAAGCGTTGGAGCCGTTCGTAATTAAAGGTATAGTTTGGAGCACAAGCGCTAGTTACGGTTTGGTCGGGGACTATAGTAACGTTGTCTTCCGAATCTGGCGGCAGAGTCGGCGATCTTTCTTGGGGCTTAACTTCACTAACGGTCTCTTTACGTAAAAATAATATTTAACAGTACTATCTTGGAGCCCATTTGCATATTTTTTTTACTTGACTAACAGTAATATTACGTAAAAAATCGTAAAAAGGATGATCATTATAATAAAAATAATAACGTGTCACGGTCACATACATAAATCCTGACCCCTAACTAGGATTTATAGGTTATGTTTTTTTAGGACTAAGATTTTTCATTTTTTTTTTTACTTTTTTTTGGGTTTATGTAACAAAACGAACAACATTAAAGACTTTTCTCCTCATGAAGATTATCGGCTCGCTCTATAATACACAGAACGCTACGCCGCACGCTCCGCGCCTCCAAATCAGCACCCTTAGCAATTAAGTCATGAATTTGTAAATGATACGATCTTACTTTGACGGTGCTCGGATTCGAAAATAAATGTATTGAACGAATTTATTAGTGTCATGCTTTGCTCGGGATTAAATAGTAAAATTGGATCTACCAATTTATCAAAGTATACACTCGGTCGGTAGGTATACCTATTAATGTAGTGGTGATAAGAAATCAACGAAACTAAACAATTTAAGATACTTTGCCAAAGTAGTGTAGCCTATGCAAATATAAATAATTATACACTATGGTTTATAGGACAAGCCTTGTGTATGTATTTATGTCATGTTATATTATTTGTATCATAATTAAAAAGATACTATGATATACTTAATACCAATTATAATAAATGCTGAACACGTTCACTGCTGAGAACACAACTGTCGTGTTTTTCATTGTTTGTTGTATGGGACAACACTGTGGAGTGTGCAGAGCCGCACCCGTGGCTAGACAAGCGAATCGGCTCAGCAGTGAAAGTGTTCAGAAAAAGTTTTTAATGTTTAGAGACCTTGCGCGCTATTTATTAGTCTCAGTTAAAGAGTAATGGTCGCCTTAGACCAGATGTTCCACGATAGTGTTCATTCTATCGCGCACTCGGTCGCTTAGTGCAGTTGAATATTTTCATAGAACATCTGGTTCCATCTCTTTGTTGCTCTCCAGGCATGGTAGTCTGGAAGAGATCACTCTCAGCGATAGCCCATTGTGAGACACTAATTGTTAAATTTTGTGGTGTTTCCATAAAGAGTTTATCCATCTATCTAGGGGCCGTCCATTAGTGAGGCTTAAGACTAACCCCCCCCCATCACACCTACAAAGAATCTTAATTTTTTTTATTTTTAGAATAGCCGCTTTTTGGTTTAGAAAACGCGCGTTTGACGAAAAAATAAATTCACGTAATATCTTACTGCACCCCCCCTCCCCCTTGTGATATTTCCTGATTTTTGCCAGACCCCCCCCCTTCAAGCCTCACGTCATTAATGGACGGTCCCCTATCAGGAGGCATACCATGACCTCTTATAGCGATTCAATTGAAGACCTAAACTGAGCCGCGTCGCATAATCGTACCGTGATATCTTATTTTTTATGTTGCTGCCATTTTCAACCTAAACTGGATCCAGTTAAGGTTGAAAATGGCAGGCTCCTAAATTGAGTCCCTAATAAGCCATTTTCAACCTAAACTATATCCAGTTTAGGTTGAAAATGGCAGCAACATAAAAAATAAGACGTCGCGGTACGATTATGCGACGCGGCTCAGTTTAGGTCCTCAACTGAATCGCTATAAGACGTCATGGTAGGCCCCCAGGTCTAAGGCGGCCAGTAGTGTTGGACTTGCGGCTACTGTACAAAAATGGATCAACTCGCGCATATATATCAAAATGTACCTAAATAATGTTAAATTTCGACGTTTCGATGAAGTATCAATTCACAAATATCTTGGTAGGTTTATGTGTGAGTTAAAATAACGTTATATATCTCCGTTGCATGAAAATGTCTGATGGTACATATGAAGTCCAATGTTTGTTATTATATGCCTTTACTCGTAGCGTAGTGAGAATGTTTTATAGTAAAACTTGGAAATAAAGTATTTTGGACATAAAATTGTGTACTTATTTCATTTGTAAAAAACTAAAAACCTAGTCTAATAATTGGTAATATTATGAAGATATCATAATACTAGCTGTGCCCTGCCACGCTTCGCTGTGGCACATTCGCACATTCGCTGATATGTCACTGATGAAAAAAATAGATAAAAACAATCCTTGATGCGGATTATATATCATGCTAAAATTTCAGCTCGATCGGTGCAGAACTTTTTGAGTTATTGAAGCGTACATAAACCAACATAACATTTTTATATAGATATTCGTATAATTAGCTGCGTCCCGCGGTTTCATCCGCATTTTCTATTTTCCCAAAGGATTAGGAACCCTTTTTTATCTCGTGAAAAACTTTCAGGATAAATTTATAATTTATTTCTGTTTATTGCTTGTTTGTTGCTAAGCGAACCACCTTTATTTTGAAGAAGAAAAAATGCCCGAAGGAGGACTCAAACCTGCGACTACGGGAAAACCACTTCATCTACACAACCAGTACAACTTTCAACACAATTGATAAAGAGGAGTTTTATAAGTCAATTAGCATCAACAGTTAGTGGAGAACTGCATTCTTAGAAGTACCTACCTATATCTATCCCTAAATACAGTTTTCATAGTGCTAGGCCTCTTCTGCAAGAGTCCGCCTGGGGAAGTAAGTTTGCCAGATATTCATCCGCCAAGCAGTAGTGTGCAATTATTCCTGTACTGTATAAGGGCACTGTTACCAACGAAATTACTGGGCATATGAGTCTTTAGAACCGATGCCTCAGGATGACGAGGCGCAGTGCAGTGCCGCACAATTTGTATTGGAAAAATCCGGATGGCACTGTTAACGGGAGGCGTGGTGCTTACCATCAACTCAACGATGTGCTCGTCTCTTTTTAGTAACATAATAAAAAAACAAAGTGCCTATACCCACGTCGAAATCAGATTTAATCCTGTGCATTCTACATTATCTTATTTGAAAAATATTTATTCATTTAATTAATATATATATATATATAATTAATATATATATTAATATATAATTAATATATTTCTTTAACACTGACTGCTGAGCCGTGTTGATTGTCTAGCCACGGGTGCGGCTCGGCACGCGCCATAGTGCTTTCCCATACAATAAACACAACAGCTGTGTTTTGCCGTACTCGCGGCAAGTTATGAAAAACACGACAGTTGTGTTTTTAGCAGTGAACGTGTTAAACCGCCTCCTTTCCACCTGGGAAAGGATGTGACACCACGCATCGACCCTACACAGCCTATTGGCCTGGAGTTCCAGAAACCAGTAGAGGGCGTCAGGGAATTGGTTGGTACTGCTTTCCGCTGGGATCGTAGCGTGTGGAAAAATGTTCTCTCTACCTATCCCAACGAGAGAAAGGCGTGACTGTATGTAACGCATATGTATGTCTGTGAAATACTCCCTCTAAATAAGGGCCCGTTTCAAACTGGTAGCGTCGCCAGCAACCCTTAAACAGGGGTAATTATAAGTCGTCGGGCGGAAGGCTCGCGGCTATCATACTAATTTCCCGCTTAGCTCGTTCGTACCGCCCGGGGTGGAGGGATGATGTCTGGAGCCGGTACCACAGAATGGATAGTAGTTCCGGAACAGGCGGTTTTAGTTATAGGTATGAGGGGCGATAGTATTCTAGTATTTAGAATTCTAGAGTAGGTAAGTATTGCCATCAATATTTACCAGAGTTCTCTAAAGATGGTTATGTTTTTCGGACGTAAGGAAGTAATGTATTAGCCACGAGTTCACGACTTAACACGTTCAGTGCTGAGAACACAACTGTTGTGTTTGTTGTATGGGAAAACACTATGGAGAGTGCCGAGCCGCACGCGTGGCTAGACAAGCGAATCGGCTCAGCAGTCAAAGTGGTTAAACGGCTTGATGGATTTTGATAAATGAGATAGCTTTGGACTCATTATACTTAATCGCGATCGTGACATAGACTATGTTGGCTTTATTGTTCATTAAACTTTTTTTTTTAATTCCATGGTGTTAGTGATTGATGTTTGTTCAGGTTACATTTTAGAAGCTAGTTTTTACTTCAACCCAGTTTTTTTAATTGACTGAGTATTCTGAGTAACGAGGCACGTCGTTCACCTGATTGTAAGTTCCGATTATCTAAAATAACAAAGTATAAATAAATAATTAATGTTTATAAAAGTATACATCATATAATATTTTATAAAAGATTATCTAAAAAAAAACAGCCAAGTGCCAGTCAGACTCGCGCACGAAGGGTTCCGTACCATTATCTATAAAAACGGCATTTTTTTTATTTAATGATTTATTTTTAAAGATAATTTATAATTAAATATTCTGTGAATATTTCAAGCGTCTATCTATTGCCGTTATCAATATCGAGCAAAAACGAGCAAAAGAAATGCCGTGTGTTGTATGGGAGCCCCGTAGAATATTTATTTTATTGTTTTTTAATATTTATTCTTATAGCGGCAACAGAAATACCTACATCATCGGTGAAAATTTCAACTGTCTAATTATCACGGTTTATGAGATACAGCCGGGTGACAGACAGACAGACAGACCGACAGTGGAGACTTAGTAATAGGGTCCCGTTTTACCCTCTACGGAACTCTATAAGATATACCTACCTATGTGAAATCGTCGATGAAAAAAATAAGTGTTATGAATTAAAGTTCTCAAATTAAATTAAGTCTTTATCCACCTATTTAAGATTCTACATTTTTATCGCCACTAAAAATATAGCTACGTAACTTTCCCGCAAAATGGAGGCATAAGCACCCACCTAGGTACTTAGCTTAACATGTTTGACCCCGCGAGCGCGCTCGCTAATCACCGCTGCGGCTCGTAATTGCCGCGGCCGCTCTAGGGTTGGATTGATGCTTTTAGTTTAAATATTTTCATATTTCCCACAGCATGCAGGTGGCGGGTTTGTGGCCACTTAGTTTTTATTAAGCCTTTATAATAGAAGGCCTAGAAGGAAGCGGTGGTAGCCTAGTGGGAGAACGTCCGCCTTCCAATCAGAAGATCGTGAGTTCAAATCCCAGTACAGGCACGTACTAATGTGTTTCTGTAAAACATATGTACGTAATTATCACTCGCTTTTCGGTGATGGAAAACATCGTGAGGAAACCCACATACCTACGCGAGAATTATTTCGGAGGTAGGTATGTTATCCACCAATCCGGACTGGGCCCCCGTGGTGGATTATGGCCTAACCCTCCTCAAGAAAGTGAGGAGAGACCCGTGCCCAGCAGTGGGACGTTATGGGTTGATGATGATGATGATGATGATGATGAATTGAAGGCCTACGTGGCGTAGTGGGTTATGCACTGCGCTTGTCACCCTGAGACATCGGTTCTAAATTCTCATATGCCTAGGAATTTCGCTGGAAACAGTGCCCTTCAAACCGGAACACAGTAATGTTTGCACACTACTGCTTGGCGGATGAATATCTGGCAAAGGCTTTTGCAGAAGAAGAAAGAAGAAGGCTTCCGACTATCTATAGTTAACTATACTGTTTATTCTACTCATGTACCACCAGCTTAAATACCAACTTTTTGTACACAGTTCATCATCATCATCAACCCATAACGTCCCACTGCTGAGCACGGGTCTCCCCTCACTTTAGTGAGGAGGGTAAGGCCATTTCCACCACGGAGGCCCGGTCCAGATTGGTGGATACCTGCCTTCGAAATAATTCTCGGGTAGGTATGTTTTCGTTCACCTTTTTCTTTATAATTATATTTACCCTTTGATTTCAAGCACCCCACGCTTTTTTTTTACCATAAAATTAATTATTTTCCTACTTTTTAGTCCGGTTTGCTATTAAAGCGTATTTTTTTAGTTTTTTTTTTATCTAATCTTAAACCATAATTTGATAAATCATTGGTTTAGTAGATCATAATTATTTTTACTTATTTTTAATTTTTCTCTATGTATTAAACTATTAAAAAGGTAGTTTTTGACAAAAAGATTTGAGTTTTGATCGCCAAAGGTTAAAAACTTCCACAGCCTAACTGTTAGGCCGGTTTTAGTGCTCGACCGACCGTCGGTGCGTACGTCGGTCGCGCTTGTCATTTGTATGAAAATTAAGCAATATCATTTTCATATAAATGACAAGCGCGACCGACGTACGCACCGACGGTCGGTCGAGCACTAAAACCGGCCTTAGGCTGTGGAAGTGGACACATTCTCCCCGTAGGCTGTAAACCACACGCCTTTGCCAAATCTTGCAACTCCGAACATTAAAACTAAAATCAGCACTCCATTTTTACAACCCCAAATTTCCATCCCCGCTGAAGCATTAAGCGGGCACCATAATAATCAACATTCAACAAATTTCACATAAACACCTAAGTAGTTTCAACGATTTGCCAGTAAAGCACCTCCTTAATTGCGTTAGAATTACCGCCGCGGTCTCACTTTTACGATCGATTATCTACCCCGAACCCACAACCGAACTTGCAGTCGCTTACCACTCTATTTCAACGGCTTAGAAACCAGTTTCCGCTGATCTAAGGAGGTAGATAAGGTTGTGTTTCTGCACGAAAAGGATGGGGAGACAGGGTGAACGGTTGGCTGAAGCGGTAAGGGGTGGTTCTACTGAATAGTGACGCCCCAAAATCTAAGGGCAGTTGTCAGTTGGCAAAGTTAACTTGTAGCGGGATAACGCTAAAGAACGCGCGCGTTCGCGTTACGTTATACGTTCTGTTGCCGCGTTTAAATTCAATTTTGTATTTGGAATTTTTAACTCGATGCAGTTTTTGTTTTTTTAAGTTTTATTTTTATGGACAGTGTCATTGGATTGTTAGTGATGTGATAATGTTGATAGCATTTTGTATGTGACATGGAACACGTATAGAAAATCGATTTTATGTGAGGTATGTGTACCTAATAATTTTTTTGCAATATCGAGTTGAAAATTATTTCAGATACCAAACATTATGTAAAAATTAGCAAATAATTAATACGTATTGAAATTTTAATAACCAATGAGACTTTGATTTAACTTTGCTTTAAAACTTTGAGTGCCCAAAATAACCGATAGCTAACCGTTACAAGCGGACGTTAGCCTAGTGGGAGAACGTCCGCCTTCCAAGCAGAAGGTCGTGAGTTCAAATCCCAGTGTAGGCACGTACTACTGTGTTTCTTATAAAAAACATAAGTATATGTAATTATCACTCGCTTTTCGGTGAAGGGAAACATCGTGAGGAAACCCACATATCTACCTGAGAATTATTTCTGAGGTTGGTATATGATCCACCAATCCGGGTCTGGCCCCCGTGGTGGGTTACGGCCTAATCCTCCTCACGAAAGTGAGGAGAGCCGTGCTCAGCTGTGGGACGATATGGCTTGATGATGGACCGTTAAATAACCGATCTTTTAAACAGAAATTATACTTAAATAAGCTATTTATCTGTAAAATCTAAAACCATAATCGTTTACTGCAAAATCTTCACTACCGGTAGCATTGATGGATGAGTGCTGTCCGCGCATGGGCATGGATGGCAGCTGCGGTTTAATATTTTTTAAATTTACTACAATTTATTGAGAATCTACAATAAACAATACAATTTTATTATCGATTTCACAAAAATCGTTTTCTATAAAAATCGATAAAAACATTTTAAAAATAAAAAAAAAATTAAAAAAAATCGGTAAAATCTACTTTTACTACTTACCAAAAATCGATAAAAACATTTTATCGATTTTTGGTAAGTAGTAAAAGTAGATTTTTAATGAAATCCTTTAATGAATTTAGGTAAGTATCTACTTGAAAACTACTAAATAATAATTAATAATATATTGTCTAATTATCGTAGCTTCTATCGTATCTACTTCTAGATAAGTGTGCTGCACCATTGCAGACCGCATTGTCTCTCACCATCAGGTGCAATAGTGATCAAACGCGAACCATCAATGTTATGTTGGTTTGTGTACGCTTCAAAAACTCAAAAAGTTCTGCACCGATCGAGCTGAAATTTTAGCATGATATATAATCCGCATCAAGTATTGTTTTTATCTATTTTTTTCATCAGTGACATATCAGCGAATGTGCGAATGTGCCACAGCGAAGCGTGGCAGGGCACAGTTAGTTCATTAATAAAAAAGAAGCTGTTGTTAAAAGTGATAAACTCGATAAGATTAAATATTAAAGAGAACGTAAATAACTAAGGAATTTATCCACAGTCAAAATTAAAGAAGGACTGCTAAATAAATCCGTCGGCAGAGCTTACATTAATACAGAAGGTATATTCAGGACAAACATAAGTATTTGTAATTATCACTCGCTTTTCGGTGAAGGAAAAAATCGTGAGGAAATCCACATACCTACCCGAGAATTATTTCGGAGGTAGGTATGTTATCCACCAATCCGGACTGGGCCCCCGTGGTGGATTAGGGCCTAACCCTCCTCACGAAAGTGAGGAGAGACCCGTGCCCAGCAGTGGGACGTTATGGGTTGATGATGATGATGATATTCAGGACCGCTTGAGGAAGTGCTTTGCTAGATATACATCCACCAAGCAGTAGAAAGAAGAAAGAAGAAGAGTGCAAGCGAGGCATATGAGGCTTTAGAACCAATGTCTCAGGGTGACGAGCGTAGTGCAGTGCCGCACACGATTATGCTATTGATAGTTCTGGGTGGCACTGTAACTGTTATGGGCAGGCGTAGCGCTTACCCTCAGGCAAACGACTCGCTCGTTTCGTTATTCAGTAAAATTAGAAAAAAAAACTCGATTTTTATAACGTTTTAAAATAGTTAGATTGATATTTTTAGAGGCGTAGCACAATTTTAATTAAATATTTGCAATTTAATTAGTCTAAATGTTATTTAAATTACACAAGTTTCTCATTCAGTATTAAAGATTTTCTTTTTTTTTAATGTAAAACAAGCTTATGGATTAAGTACTTATAAGGTCATAAAGTTATACGGTGTATAGTTACATTAGATCTCGGAATAACACACAGATCTATCTATACATCCTTTTATTTTTTTATTTTATTTCTTTTAAAACCGCGCGGCGCAGCCAAAAAAACTAAATAAAAAAGACTTAACAGGCAACACTTCCCAAAATTAAGGCAATTTATCACGACCATTGAATAATTTTGAACATTTGTATACTTAACTTTAATTAATTACAAGTAGGATTAATTAGTTAATGTACTGGGCTGGAATTATATTCCACTGACAGACGGACGATGACAAATTTCGTTCATTCTATGTTAAGTAATATTTTTTTATTAGAATTTTTTTTAATTGACTGAGTGACGAGACGAGCAAATCGTTCTGATGGTAAGCGCTACGCCTGCCCATAACAGTTACAGTGCCACCCAGGACTTTGCTTTGCATAGTCCTGTGCGGCGCACTGCACTCGTCACCCTGAGACATCGGCTCTAAAGTCTCATACGCCCAGCAATATCGAATGATATAATTGAGATAGGAGATAGCTAAACAATATAATTCGATATAACGTTTTTTTACATAGTATTCCTAATTAATTATCTCTTCTTAATTAGTCGAATTTTGTTAAAATTCCATGGACGTCGTAAACGTAATTATAAAGTCAAATGTTTACAACCCTTTTACAAGGAAGATGCCCTTTGGTGTAACGACGGGCCGCGTGTCACACCGTGGCGTAACAATCCAGTATTTAGGAAACAAAAAAGATGTGACAAACATACTTTGTTTTTCATTTTAGACACTTATTTTATGAACCAAAAAAAAAACTACAAATTGCAATAATATTCCAAAAAGTATTACGCACTTACTAAGTAAAGTTATTTGTAATAGAGAAGGTAATTGAGTGGTATATTAATTGATAACAATTTTGATAAACGGTACCAATAAAATCGATAACAATTATATTTGTAATGTTAATTCGTGTGTCGTCATTTTGCCAAGGTGACTATATTCAAATAGTTTAATAACATTGCATCATACAATTAAAAGCTATTTATTATAAAATGATTGATTTTCAATGTCATTGGGTACTAGTATATTCAAATTTCGCTGCGCATCACACCGAAACAAACTAAAAAAATAAATTAACTGACCGAACCATCGGTGAGTGTAACGAACGACCTAATTATGCAAAGGGTTAGGTTTCCACAAAGTTACAGCGGCCAGATAGCATCGCAACTGAACATCTGCCCACGGCCGTGGCTGAATGGGTAGCTGCACCTTTGCCACATTTTAGTCATTTCGGTTTACGTAGGAGACAAAAAAAATGCCATTTTTTAATTGACACTTGAAGCTTAGGAGATTCAATATGTGTCAAAATTTTAATTGAGATACTTTTAAATTTTTATGGCATTGTAAATTATTGCTATTTAAAGCTACATTTAAAAAATAAATATAAATTATTTATGTTAAAAAACTATAGAAAAAGAAGCATGAGCGAACTAAGGTTCAAAGTCCTTAATAAGATCTTTAAATAAATAGGGCGTGGGAAAGTTAAAATTATCGAATGATGAATCTATTTAGGTTCTTCATATAATTAAACTAATAATTATTATGAATGAGTAGTTAATTTGATGCGTCTATTCATCTATACAAATTTGTTTAAAAAATTCTAACCACTATTATACCCGCTACCAAAAATACAACAAAAATAAATAATATCGAAATAAAAAACGGTAGGCAATGTGGCTGCAGTTAATCGATTTAAAAAAGTATCAATTACGTATACGCGTATTATTTAATGGGCGCGCATCACTGGTTCACAAACACCCGGCGGCGGCGGCGACGTGTGATTTCTATCTCTCAAAACATATTCGATTACAAAACAAAAACACTCGATTATCCGTCACTATTTAATCGAAGAAAGTGTGTATTAATAAAAAGTTTTCTTTTTGTCTCATTTGGCTTCGTACATCTTACGCATTCTGCCAAACAGAGTGGGTTGATTTAAATATACCTACTACTTCTAAATCCTACAAAATGACAACTTTTTAATTACTCTTTATTGTTTCTTTATTAAATTGCTAGTCAATCTTAAACTCACTTACACTTCTAATTAAGCTAACCCATAGGTATTCTTTACATAACGAAAGGTACATATTGAATTAAGTGCATACAAAGTTATTACAAAACGAGATTAGTAATTTTATAAATTTAAATTATAATGGTTTTAATTTAATGAATGAGCAATATTTATATGTCATTGTCAATTTATTGGACTAAGCTTAATAAGACTAAAAGGAGCCACTATCGATTAATTATTATTATTCGATGTGTTTTCCGATTAAAACACAAATTAATTACTGCTACAATTTATATTAGCTAGGCTGAATAGTTTAGGTAGACCTTCGCCGCCGGTCTCGGGGGTGAATTTAAAAATATGACAAAGAGCCATTAAGTGACCTTTTAATTTAATTAGCGATGTACATGATATACTTATAAACAACAATTGTTATTTATCGTTTACTTTTAACCTATAAATTAAAAAAAAAACATTTAGTTCCCGCCAAAATAAAACGTCACTTTAGGTTCGCTAAAAAGTTCCTACTCATTTCTACAAAAAAAAAACTTAGAGTTGAGATGGTTTGGGCGGTTGGGCGCCCGTCTACTCGACCGCATTTTCACTAACATTAATTAGAATTTAATACCTTCCACTGCAATATTTATAAATATATCCAACATCGTTTTCAAACATCTAGTTTTAAGATATGTTTAAGCATTCAGTTTTAAGATATGCTTGTATTATTTTGCAGTGAATAATTTTTTTTCATTTTAATTTTTCATTAGAAATTGCTATAATTGTCATTTTTCATGTCATTGTCAATTTTATTCAATTACCTATCTATTTAGACTTAGGCAATGCCTGAGTTTAATGCCAACAGATCAATTAGTGAGATTTCAATGTTTTTTTTTATATTTATACGTTACTTTTTCATTAACTTTTTAAGTTTACGTCCTGCGTGGCGCATTTGGGCGAGGAGCCGACTGCGAAGCGTAAGGTGGCAGGTTCGACTCCCGCACAGGGCAAAGACTGTGCAACCCACAAATATTTGCCCTGAGTCTGGGTATTTGTAGGACCATGGTCCTCATAAGCGGTGGTAGCCTAGTGGGAGAACGTCCGCCTTCCAAGCAGAAGGTTGTGAGTTCAAATCCCAGTGCAGGCACGTACCAATGTGTTTCTTGTAAAACATGTACGTAATTATCACTCGCTTTTCAGTGAAGGAAAACATCGTGAGGAAACCCACATACCTACCCGAGAATTATTTCCGAGGTAGGTATGTGATCCACCAATCCGGATCTGGCCCCCGTGGTGGGTTACGGCCTAATCCTCCTCACGAAAGTGAGGAGAGACCCGTGCTCAGCTGTGGGACGATATGGCTTGATGATGGTCCTCATATTTCCTAATTCCCTAGATACAGGGAAACCTAGTTAGCGGTCAGGATTAATCAAGTCTATAGATTTGCTTATCTCGAATTTCGACCGTGATGCTCTCCGTACAGCGCTTAATGGTAAGCGCCACTCCTGCTTAATAACTGCAGTGCCTGCCCTGAACCTACTCTTGGACATTAAGTTATTATAAGATATGGTAACAACTGTTTATTGCACTTCAAAACATACAAGCAAAAGTAAAAACATCTTATAACTAAAGCTACAAAGGGCGGCCTTATAGGCGGACATTGCACTGCGCTTATGGTCCAAAACCGTTTATTTTCCACCGGGAAACGTCACCCGTGAAATCTACTCGTCGGAATAGCCACAGACTATATAATAAGTTATATTAACCAGGTCACTATTCGTCCGCCGTAACTCGCTGTCATAAACTTAACCTTTTTACGGCCCGGGAGTGCCGCAGGCGTGATGGCTAAACGCACAATACACTTATTAAGTACTTTGTCACACGAATAGTACTTTAATATACGTACCTAATGTACTACGTACTTACTAGTAGTTCTGCGAATAGTAAACACATACTTTTTTGCAACAAATAATAGAATCATCATCATCGTCATCATCAACCCATAACGTCCCACTGCTGGGCACGGGTCTCTCCTCACTTTCGTGAGGAGGGTTAGGCCATAATCCACCACGGGGGCCCAGTCCGGATTGGTGGATAACATACCGGCCTCCGAAATAATTCTCGGGTAGGTATGTGGGTTTCCTCACGATGTTTTCCTTCACCGAAAAGCGAGTGATAATTACGTACATATGTTTTACAGAAACACATTGGTACGTGCCCGCACAAAACACAGTAGAATACAGTTATTACAAAATACACATTCAAAGTTTCACTCTCACTCTCTTTCACAAGAACGCAAGCATTCTGGCAATCAATAGATATTAAGCTAATTATATAAATTATCCTGAATAATAAATCCTGAGAAAAATTCAGATCGCTGCGGCCTATATTTGTATAATAATAACGCGTCACGATCACACACATAGTAAAAAAAGCAAAGCAAATTAGCATTTCAATTAAATTTGGGAACGCGCGCCGCTGCCACTCTGTCTACACTTCTACAGCCAGCCGCGTGACGCGTCGTCATGTCGCCGCCGCCGGCAAAAACACCCAACTCCAAAATACAGCAATTTACGCTGTATTTTGTCGTTCGAACAGCGGTAGACGCGAATTGGCCGTTCGATCGCCACTTCGCGTATTAAACTGATGTGTTGTAAATAACCAGTGCTGGTTAAATGCAATGGATAGCAGTAGTTTGTTTTAATCCGACGCCAACTCTGCCGATCGGCCTGATATCGCATAATTGGCGCCATTTTGTTGGACTTCGTTCATTGATTGAAATCGATGATAACGATATTAAATAATTTAAGTTTGAAACTTGGTTCTCTGACATAGGAATTCATTAAACATCGTATGTAAAGTCACTAAAAACACTCAGTTTTGATTTAATTTCAAATGCTCAGAGTATAAAGGAATTCAGAATCCTATGTCCAAAACCAAAACAAAAACAATCTGACTAAACTACTGAAAAAAAAAACTAAAACCAACTAAATGCAATAATCGTGCGTAGCCAAAACATCAAAAAGAAATATCTTCTGACATTACGTCAACAGACTTCATCCCTATCCGATTACAGCCAAAATCCAAAAAGCACAAACGCTATTACCCACAACTAAAAGATTTCTTCAACACTCCCTTATTTATTATTCTCAGACAATAGGGGTGCGCCTCCCCCGTAATATTAGCTAATGCCTCAGGGACACCCCTAAATAACGCTAAGAACAATATAGCACTTAAATTTGCTGAATTATAAATATCGTAAACGTCTTAAGATGGAGGGTTCAAAATGGCTCACCCATCCGTGTATTTGTTAGGTTTAATATTATTTAGCTAGTTCCAATAAATATTTGTTCAAATGAGGTTATTACGGCGGTAAGCGGTGGTAGACTAGTGGGAGAACGTCCGCCTTCCAATCAGAAGGTCGTGAGTTCAAATCCCAGTGCGGGCACGTACCAATGTGTTTCTGTAGAACATATATACGTAATCATCACTCGCTTTTCGGTGAAGGAAAACATCGTGAGGAAACCCATGTGGGTTTCCTCACACCTCATACGTGGTACCTCATATGGTATGGTATGGTATGGTAGGTATGTTATCCACCAATACGGACTGGGCCCCCGTGGTGGATTATGGCCTTACCCTCCTCACGAAAGTGAGGAGAGACCCGTGCCCAGCAGTGGGAGGTTATGGGTTGATGATGAGGTTACTACAACTCTTCTAGTATGGTTTAGGTTTTGCTTATAAAATATAGTCGGTGATTTCGCTTGCGTAACATACCTGTGTAAATGAAATAATGATTTTTAATAATTAAAAAATTTGACTCGAAGGCTCTTACATAAAAATAGGTAATTATATAATAATAATAGTTATAATTAATCAGATAGTACATTGTTTCAATTTTTTAATTTTATTAAAGCATGTCTATTATGATAACTTAAAAAAATCAAAATAAATAAAATTATGTAAGTACCTTTTTCAAATTCAAAGTTACATAATAAATATTCTTTGTAATAATCATATTTTATAATAAGTATGTAGATCAACATCGTTTAGTCATTTTTGTATACCAAAAGGTCATAAACTAGTCTAATTTTAGTTAACTCCTGTCAAAAAATTAATTGGTATAAACTTTGGTACTTACAAAAAGAGTGGTGATCACAGGTATGTTTGCTCTGAGTCAGTGTTTGTGGGACCATGGTCCTCGCAGTCCCTGATTTCCTAGATATAGAGAATCCCAGTGAGTGGCCACGAATACTTATAGATAGATAGATAGATAAACTCTTTATTGAAACACCACAGAACAAAGAAAACTTAAAACTAGAACAAAACAAATTTTACAATTAGTGTCACATTGGGCGGTCTTATCGCTCAGAGCGATCTCTTCCAGACAACCATGCACGGAGAGGAGTAAATAGGACATCGGACGGTGGCTTTCCTTATATACATAGAATAAAATAAATAAATAGATACATATTATACTATACTTATCTATTTGACTAAACGAAAAAGCTGTTAGATTGTGCGTTGGTTTAGCTTGTACCAATAAATTTAACTCCAATATTGTTAAATAAGCTTATCGAAATATTTGAACTTCTTTCTTCATCTTTCTTCATTTCTAACCGCACAATTCTTCTAGGCTGACCACGAAATGCTGATCTGATCACCATGGACTCTCCAGTGTCTTCGCAAGACGAGCGGGACATAGAAGTGAACGTCGTCTCTGGCGCCAGCAGCCCCGACATCCCTTCTTCTCCGTCTAGAAAAGAGCAGAAGAGTCCGTTTTACGAGCTGAAGAAGGATAAAGAAGAGAAGGCGACTGGCAGCGCGCCCTACACTAGTTTCTCTATCAGCTCGATCTTGAATAGAGCAGAGCCGAGAAGAGATTCTAATGTTTTGGAAGCGGCGCTAGCGGTCAACCATTTTGGGAACGCAAACGATGCCATGCTCTCTAGGTAAGTTTTTCTTAATTTTTTTGACGAGCATGTCTGAGACCACGGCTCTAAAGTCTCATAAATATATATCCCCAGTAATTTCGCTAGAAACAGTACCCTTCAAACCGGAACACAGTAATGTTTGCACACTACTGCTTGGCGGCTGAATGTCTGGCAAAAGTATGGTAGTTCCCCAAGCGGTCTCTTGCAGAAGAGGCCTCCCACTACAGTTTAAACTGTAATAGTTAACTGTCGCATTTATAAGACAAACCAAAATAGGTAACCTTATCTCAAAATAGCCGCTTTGAATTTAAACTAGAGCGTATCACTTGACCACTTGTTAGTCTTACCGAGGTTTAGGATAGTTCACGGATCGATTAGATAGCCCATCGCGGTCATTATGGCAACTTAATCTTTGGCGAGCCGCGTTGCTTCGGGATAGTGTGTGGTACAGTTACTCGAACGGGCAAGGCGAAGGCAAGTTGATAGCCGAAGAGTTTCTATTCTATATTAAGCAACATTTTTATTCTAAGTATTAAATCGTTGTTCGATTAAAACGGATGGAGTTTTAGGCATTTCACATTTGGAAAAAAGCTTTTTAGAAGCTATAAAAGATAGGTACTTAATCTGAATTTTAGGTTTTAAGCATTTTGCTTTTCAAGTGAATGCTTTATGGATTAATTTTAAGCGTTTAGCTGCATTGTCATTTTGCGTTATAGACACCAGTGTCGTGCTCATTAAGGATGAGTTAAACGTTTGAAGAAATAGGCAAGTAAAAGTTAGCTTAGAAAAGAACGGTCATTTTGGTACGTCTTATGGAAACTTTCAAGAAATCGCAGCGTTTGCACTGGAACATCTAATGGAAAAAATAAGTTGGTATAAAAAACTGTAGTTTTAGTAAACTTTATCAAAATTGTTGCATCTCTACTTTCCTAACTGATCGCTTTGTATGTAAACTGTGGTAAGTTTCATCGTGTAATCACAGCGGCGAAGGATAGCTCTCAGATCGATTAAGCTGGAGCGTTGCGGTCATTGAGGGCTATTAATCAATGAAGAGGTTTCTGTATTGCCCTCGGGTAGTGAGTGGAGTCTGTACTCGAATAATTAAAAGCATTAGGCATATAGCATTATTGTATTATATAGTATTTCATTTAATGGCAGTCGAATCACTTTTACTCCTTGTATTGTATTTGTCATTTTCATTCACAATAGATTTTTAACTATTGTCAGGCTGTTATTTACGCTACGTGTGTTTTACTTGTAGGTACATTTTAATTGCTTATTCCGAAAATATCCAGACCTGTTCCAGTTCCAGTGAGTGGATTGCGTTGGAAATAATCACTAAACGAGAAAGCAGCTGTTCTCCACCAACTTGAACGTTTACTAAACCGAGTTCAAACGGTGCATGATTGAAGATCGTTTTAAGGCTAGTTTAACTGATGTACCAAGTTGGAGCAACTTGATATTTAAACTAGCTATTATGGAGTTTAAGTTTCCCTGAAGAAGTTTTGGCTGTTATGAGAGGATTCGCCTTTTGACGATCAATAATTTATGGTCTTTATTAGTTACTTGCAACGCTCGCGTGATTCCCGTTTTCCCGGGAATATACAGAGTTTAACCGGGAAATAAACTCTAAGACATTATTTTTAAGTTTTGTTCGCCAGTAATTATTTATTGGAAGTAATTCGTTCTATCCCTCCCCGCGAAAGTGAGGAGAGACCCGTGCCCAGCAGTGGGACGTTATGGGTTGATGGTGATGAATTCGTTCTATTCAAACAAATTATATAATCATCATCATCATCAACCAACTTATATCGGCCTACAGCTGAGCACGGATCTCACCCCACTTTCGTGAGGAGGATTAGGCCATATCCACTACGGGGGCTCGGTCCAGATTGGTGCATCCTCTAGAATAATTCTCAGAAAATGTGAATTTTCTCATGACGTTTATCTTTTCCGAAAATAAAGTAATAATAGATAGATAGATAGATATACTCTTTATTGAAAGAAATTTTAATAACAATAATAATGGGCGGTCTTACCGCTCAGAGCGATCTCTATACGAATACACGAATTTAAATTCAACCAAGTTCTTTATTAAACCAAATCCCAAATAACCTCTCTTGTTGTAAAGCAAGGCAATAAAGCGGACATTTTCCCGACCACAAAGAAACAACGTAACGAAATTCATCAGCCACCCATCTCAAAACGTCAAACGAACGCAACAGACGTCCTACATAAGTAGAACAAGACCCGTCCACCCCAAGTCCCCAATTTGTTACCCTATCCGGCCACTCGTTTACCCCATTCCGGGGTTTTACTGGCCAGTGTTGCCAGATAAAAAGGGTCGTTGGACTCGTTGGTAACTCCTTGTAAGTGTAAGTCGTCCCTGATTAGATGGCCGTAATGATGGCGGTATTAAACGGATGAAATGCGTGTAGAACCGGGTTTTATTAGGTACGGCTTGGTTACTTCTTACCCGTGGGGTGAAGCTGGATTATAGAGAATGCCTCAAGCTTTTGTGATCACTTTCTTAACAAGGTTATACGAATGATTCTTGAATTGTTAGCCTTGATGAGACCCATGGACTTTTTCTAGAAGATAGGTAATATTTTTTTTTTCTATTTGACTGAGTGACGAGACGAGCAGGTCGTTTGGTAACCGCTACGCCTGTCCATAATAGTTACAGTGCCACCCAGAACTTTGAATTGCATACTCTTGCGCGGCAATGCACTGCGCTCGTCACCCTGAGACATAGGCTCTAAAGTCTCATATGTCCAGCAAAAGGCGGAATAAAAGTTCTATAGATAGATATATACCACACAACCATATAATTATATTTCTACTTCTTATTGTCTTTGCAGAAGTAGGTACGAAAGAAAAATTCACATTTTCGTTTTCCCGCCAAAACAAAACTTCAATTTCCCTTTTATTCTTTTTTTAGATTTCGACTTCGCACTTTGAGCATTTGGCCAGTGTCAAATATTGTGTTACATCTTGTTTTAGTGTGTATAACTGTTTGACATTATTTTAAATCAATTGAAAAAAAAAAAAAAAACATTTTTTTGGGTTTGTATCATTTGCGCGCACTCATGTAAATTAACGAACACGTAATGGTTGCATATTAATACACGAATAAACACAAGTTAGATAAATAAATATCAAATCAACAACGACACAATATTTTTCCGTTTCCCGCCAAACTGTGGCCCCATTTTCCTTATTTAATTAAGTACACCCAGAGTGACAGCAAGATGTTACGCTTGTAAACGATCTGTCACTGTTCCCGCGCTTTTTGACGTTTTTACTTTTTTCTTTTTAATTTTTAAACTGTTTATCCTTGTTCTGCCAGCTCGTTGCGACTAATTATGTAATCGGAGAATAAAATAAGAAATAAATTCTTGTTTATTTTGCAAAGGGAATTTTTTAGTCGCTGTAGATGACATCTAGAACACATTGTGTTCTTTTATTCTGTTAATTAGTCTGATAACTTGAAACTTTAAATGGAAACGCTTTTTGCTTACTGAAAAAAATCATGAGCCGTAATGACTTACCTAATTTATTATTATAAATACATTATTAAAAACAATTTAATCTATATTATTTATTTATTATCACTATTTATACAAATACATAAAAGTTTTAGCAATTAAAATAATATTTTCTCAATGATTATTCGGTAGGCCATAAAGTAAGTATACCAACCTTCTTCTTTTTTATAAATAAAAATTTTCTACTATAATACATGACTACCACTTTATAATACCTATCAACCAAACCAATTTTTCAATTACAAAATCTTGCGCGGCACTGCACTGCGCTCGTCACCCTGAGACATCGGTTCTAAAGTCTCATATGCCCAGTAATTTCGCTGGAACAGTGCCCTTCAAACCGGAACACAGTAATGTTTGCACACTACTGCTTGGCGGATGAATATCTGGCAAAGGTGTGGTACTTTCCCGGGCGGACTCTTGCAAAAGAGGATTACTGCTACAAAATTGTGTGTGTGTGTGTGTTAATATTGCTGTTGTGTGTGTGTGTGTGTGTGTAGCCATTGTACATCGGTTCAATACTGCGACCCCCAGGATCAAGGGTGGCTCGTAAAAACTCAAGATCACATAATAGAGGATCATCATCAAACGCGTGAGAAACAGTCTATCATCAAATAGGGAACTTGTTTTTTTTATTTACTGTGTTTTATTTTTCATATAAACCAGTAATAATTGTTATTAAGTCGGTTAACAAACATAATAATATAATTATTAATATTCAACCGACACGTCACTCGTTTATAGGAAAACGAAACAGGTTTTGGAAAAAAAAATCAACGATACTAACGTTTTTGGTTTCCCGCCATAACTCCAATTAACATTAAAAAAACCACAAAACAGGGATGAAAAATAGGTTTCAAGTTTGTTATTAAAAAAAAAACAGTATCATAGTCGATACTATTTCAAAAAAGCATAAAAGAAAAAGTTTAATGCTTCTCATCATGGTTAGTTAGTAAAACTTCAAAATTTCAGTTCGATACTCGACCTTATTCAAACCATTTCAAATTCAAATCATAAAAGAAACAATCTCACTAATTACCCGCGATCCGTTTAAAATAAATCAATGTAAACCCTCAGAAAGGAAGAAGTTGAACAGAAGTCTCAAGTCCCGCCCAAATCTTGGGGGTCTCGCGAGGGGTAGCAAGGGGTCCGGAAGAGGGGCCTTGAGAGACCCTTGTGTCGAAATCTGGCTTTACCTTCCTCGTAAATATAAATAATTCAAGACGGCGCAAGGTATGAAATGGCGGCTAATGAAATAAACTGGTTTATTCTAGCTTTTGATATTATCAAGTATTAATCGAGGCACGCCATTTTGTTGTTCGAACAGAACGACTGTCAGAAGATAAATGCGTTAATGGGCCTTGGTAATGTGAACATTTAAGAAAGAAAGATGGATATATAAGAAGGAAAAAACATTTATTTGCGAACACACATTGATTTACAACAATGACAAAGAATAAAGACAAATTAGATATACGAGTTTTAGGCGGGAAACCAAAAATGGAACTTTTGTTTTTGTATTTTTTGCTCAAACTTGTGATTCTTCGTGTAATATTGGTGCATAGGGTGTAATGTGTGCAAATGATATAATCCCAAAAAACGTGGCATTTCGTGTTCTCACCAATACTTTCAAGAAGTTTCAGTATAGCACCCACGACTTTACTAAATCATGACTTTCACTAGACTACCTGACTGGGATATGATAATCTGACAAATAACTACGGAACTGAAAAAAAAAACGAATAACTATACACTTGACACTGTCTAAATGCAGTAAACGTGTGGAGCCAAAACAAAACAAACTACAAACGCTTTTTTACCATAAAAATAATTATTTTTCTACTTTTTAGTTAGGCTTGCTATTAAAGCGTGTTTTTTTTAGTTTTTTTTCACCATACTTTGTTTAATTTTAATATATTATTGTACTGTCATCGGTCCTTGTTATGTGTGCAAAATTTCGATTTAATCTGACGTTTTGAAGGAGGTCAAAGTGATGTTTAAAGTTTCCGTTACATACATATGTTACATTTTGTATGAAGCTTATAAAAGTGTGATAGCACCTTCAGTGCTGAAAACACAACTGTCGTGTTTTTCATAACTTGCCGCGAGTGCGGGAAAACACAGCTGTTGTGTTTGTTATATGGGAAAACACTATGGAGTGTGCAGAGCCGCACCCATGGCTAGACAAGAAATCGGCTCAGCAGTCAAAGTGTTAAGAAAACCTAGTTTCCTATGACTTACACCGATCGTTATGTACGCCTTCTTGAGCAACATGGTTACTCACTCACTTACCGGTTTATACGGACCCTGCGTTTTTCCTCCGGAATGTTTGTCTAGGGTGCGGGCATGTGTGAGTGGTGCTTTAACAGTTACAGTTTTAAATTTTTTATCTCATGTTTTAGTTTTTGTCTCGAAAAAGCGATACCTAACTAAATGAAAAGGTTTCAACTTTTTTTTAAGTAATTGCAATTTTTTTTTAATAATTTTTAGTTGAAGTTTTACTTTTACTTTGTGTCCCAGCACACATTTAGTTTTTTTTTTAATTTCTTGAAGCATTATAATTCTACACTCGAATTAGAACTGATTCCAAAAATGTAATTAATGCCGGTTCTCTAGAATAATCATACAAGCTGAAATCCTAGTATAATTCCTATGGTACAAAGCAGAGCTATCTATGGCGTGAGAGGGCAGTACGCAGGTCACGCTATCAAGATATCATATCATTACCCGGATCTGGAGGCCTACAATGACATCTAACAGCGATTCAATTGAAGACCTAAACTGACCTGCGTCGCACAATTGTACCGTGACGTCTTATTTTTTATGTTCCTGCCATTTTCAACCTAAACTGGATCCAGTTTGTGTTGAAAATGGCTTATTAACGACTCAATTTTGGTTGCTGCCATTTAGGTCTTCAATTGAATCGCTATAAGATGTCATGGTAGGCCTCCTGTTTGAACTGAAACCTGTCACCTATACCTAGCCATAGAAGACATAAACTACATACAGAATGAACATAGTTCACACTCGCGATCTGCTTGCCCGCACCTCAACCTGCAATCCGGAGGCCAATCGGGAGGTCAGCCAATATTACACGCCCAAATGACAAAAGACGACACTAGACAAACGGGTTAGTTAGTTTGAACCTTTATACCGGTGGTCTTTTGTTTTGATCACGTATGTGTGAGTAATTACATACATACAAATGTTGTTTATGTTGTGAGTCGTCAAATTAGCATTTGTAAGGAATGTCCGGGGTGTGAGCATACATGTAGGTAATGTAGGTAAGTTAATACTGGGCATTTGAGGCTTTAGAGCCGATGTCTCAGGGTAACGAGCGCAGTGCAGTGCCGCGCGAGATTACGCAATGCAAAGTTCTGGGTGACACTGTAACTGTTATGGACAGCGTAGAGAATTTCTTCAACTGAAGCGTCTATGCCCATTGCCAGTGCCTTAACTGTTAGGCCGTGGCTACACGTCCGCGCAATCTGCTCCTGAATCGCACTACATACGTTTTAATATAAAAGTTATATAGCCATATCACACGGGCGGTTCCCGTCGTACATAACTTTAATATTCAATTGTATCTAGTGCGATTTCCCACGGCGAAAACCACCCGTGTAGTATAGACCTTAGATTCTGAGAAAAAGAGATAGAGCGATTCAGAGACAATAGCGAGAGAGTGCGTGCTTACTTTACAATGACAATTTTACTATGAATATAACTTGATGTGAATTCAAATATATTAGTTGCGAGAGGTTTTTATAGTTCCTTCAAGATTCAGGCCTTAGAAGTTGTATTTTTTAAATTTCTCTAGATAAATTGATTCACCTATATAATATTTATATCAAGGAAATAAAGTTCAAATTGGTTATTAAAAATATACACAAAATAGAATCATATTTGTTACGGCACTCAAAATTGAACTTATCCCATATCCTCCGTTCATTTGAGATTATACCCACACCATAAAGTGTTCAATTCTGTCTGACAGTACTGGATTACAAGGCTAAAGATTAAAAAAAAAACGACTATTTAAAAATGGAGCATGTCGAAACAACTACCTAAGCGCAGTCTCTAAGCTCACTATATCCAACGACAGAACCTTCCTCAAAGCGTCCATGACACGCCAGAGTGTCATCCAAGAAAATAGAAAAGACATGCTTTTTAACGTAGACTACCCTATCTGGACTAACAAAAGAGCCCCGCGTCGCTTGCACGGACAAGGGATACAACTAAACACTTTAAGTCATAAAAGAAAGCACAAATGCTATTATTAGTAACAAGTGAAAAGTGTCGAGCGAAGCGCCGCGGCAAAAAGAACGCTCCGAGAGCGCGCATCGATTTTTATACCCCCAGCGGGAGGCGGGGTCACGGAGACTGCCAATCAGGGCGCGGTGAGCCGACCAATCACGCCGCGGCTTCGCGTTTCGTTCGCAAACAGCGCTTTACCGTGTAATGGAATTTTCAAAGTTCACGCGGCGGGCGGATTAGGTACGGCCATTCCGTAGATTCCAACCGTACCGTTTCGCCGTAGCGATGCAAATTGGTAGTACCTACCTAATTCGTTTCTATACTTTTTCCTTGAGTAAGGAGTTTCGAGTGAGGAGGTTTCTATACTTTTTTATTGATTTCTGGAGGAAGATTAACTTTTTTCTTTCTTTGTTGGAAGGGTTTAGGAGTCAAGTTACTTGCCCTCGGGGTTGGTAATGAAGTTAATGGCTTATTAAAAAGTATTGGGAGTTAATTTAGAGGTTCGAGTTCTATTTTCAACAGTTTTAAGTGACGGCTGTTTGTAATCGATTTGCCTCTTGATTCTAACTAGCTGTGCTTTGCAACGGGGGTCGTATTTTTTCTCGTTTTCATGTCGATGTTATCGATTATAATTATTTGGATAAAGGCCAGCTATTTAGCTGTAACAGTCAGATAAACAAAAAACTTCCTATTTCGTTTTTTAATTGTTAAACTTTTATTTGTACTAGGGATTAAATTTTCCTTGTTCTGTAATGTTTCAATAAAGAGTTTATCTATCTATCTACGTATTATATTATAATGTAATACTTTTTCTAAAGTATTTGCAATTGATAATCCCCAACTAATTAACTGGGCATATGAGACTTTAGGGCGGATGCCTGTGCCGCGCAGGATTTTTCAATGCAACCTTCTGGGTGGCACTGTAACTGTTATGGGTAGGCCTACGCCTGCCATCAAGTGAACGACTTGCCCATCTCGTCACTCGGTCAAATTAAAAAAAAAATTGGTTGTCTGTAAAGTTGGTTTACGGAAGATATTTTAACGTGACAACGTCATAACAAAACGTTGATGAAATGATTGCATACTTTTATCAATAAACATGAATCATTTTTTCTTAATAAATACTTGAAATTATGGTAGTAACAGACTTTTCAAAATTCGCAAAAAAAAACAAACGCAAACATAAAATCTATATATATATATAAATGTTATGTTGGTTTGTGTACGCTTCAAAAACTCAAAAAGTTCTGCACCGATCGAGCTGAAATTTTAGCATGATATATAATCCGCATCAAGGATTGTTTTTATCTATTTTTTCATCAGTGACATATCAGCGAATGTGCGAATGTGCCACAGCGAAGCGTGGCAGGGTACAGCTAGTAACTCTATAATATTGTAACCTCCAAAAGACCCCATAATTCTATATTCTCCCGCCAAACACTTCAAGTCAGGCGCGCAAAGCTTCGGATCCTGACACTCAGGATCGCCCCTCAGGTATTTTAATCCCTTGAAAAAGCGACGAACGAAAACAGAAGCCTATAAAATGGCTTCTTCAGTTTTGAAGCTGTTATTGGCGGTTTTATTTTGGGAATCGATAGCGGTTTCCGCAATCGGAGACGTAGGTAAAAAAATTGTAACCCCCCTTTGAGCAGTCGGGTAATTAGTAGGTATGCGAAGTTCCTTAACTTTCGCGAATTGAATTAATATTTAAAAGACAAAAATTAATATCAAAAATATAATTTTGACAAACCATGACTTTTTTTATTTGGCTGAGTGACGAGACGAGCAAGCCGTCCACCTGATGGTAAGCGCTACACCTGCCTATAACAGTCATAGAGCTACCCAGAACTTTGCATTACATAATCCTGCGCGGCACTGCACTGCGCTCGACATTAGTTCTAAAGCCTCATTTTCCCAGTAATTTCGCTGGAAACAGTGCCCTTCAAACCGGAACACAGTAACGTTTGCACACTACTGTTTAACGGTTGAATATCTGGCAAAGGTGTGCTACTTCTTCTTCTGCTTCCCCAGGCGGTTTCTTGCAGAAGAGGCCTCCTACTACGACGTCTACACGTTATAGTGCCAATATCTTTGTACCCACAAATAAAAGAATTTAAAAAAAATATTTTGTCTCTGACCTTACGCTAAAAGGCGGGAGAAAGTATCTCCAAGCAAAGTGATAAATCAAGGCGTGTCGCGAGCCGTGCGTCTCGTTCGTCGATGGTACAAGTATTTTCACTTACAAGGCGATCGACAAAATGTCGTGGAAAATAAAATTCGGCGGCTAGAAGTTACATCAAAAATAAACAAATATAATATACTAGCTGCGCCCCGCGGTTTCACTCGCGTAGTTCCTGTTCCCTGTAGGGATAAAATATAGCCTATGTTACTCGCTGTCAATGTAGCTTTCCATTAGTGAAATATTTTTTTAAATCGGTGCAGTGGTTAAGCCGAAACCTTACATATTTCTATACATACTTTCATCCCCTATATTTATTTTACCCCATCAAGGGTAAAGTTTTACAAACTTTGAATGCCAAATTTATTTATATCTAATCAAAAGCCTAAAAAATAAATTTCAAGCTTCTAGCTTCAAAAATGACGAAACTTCCATACAAACTTTCATCCCCTATTTCAAACCTTTACAAAGCTTTTTTCCCGATAAAAAGTACGCTATATCCTTTCTCAGGCTCTAGACTACCTCTGCACCAAATTTCATTTCAATCGGTTCAGTAGTTTAGGCGTGAAAGAGCAACAGACAGACAGACAGACAGAGTTACTTTCGCATTTATAATATAATTAGAGAAGTAAGAATAAGTAGGGTCTATAATGTAAATGAGCGAATCGTACTTTTTATATTTCTGAGGCCCTCACCACGAATAGTAAAATCCCTCCAGTTTAAGGCCTTAAACTGAACTGCCCTGCTAACTGTCACCACCAATATCGCTCAGCGTTCATAAGTCGACCAGAGACATTTATCCAACGAAATCGGAACAATTTCTTTGCATTTACGTTAGTTTATATAGCTCCATCTCATTCCCTTTCTCTCTCATTCTCTGCGGTCTATTTTTGAGTGACGTCACGTCACGTTTGTCATTCATGCCGGTGCCAATCTAGGCCGTTCAGTTGAAGGCCTTAAAATGAACTGCATGGAATATGAATACCCCTGGCTTCATAAAAATAAAAACCTAACAAAAATCGACTGTCTTTTAACATACTATTTTATAGAATCGACAATCGTTTTTCAGCACACATTTTCCAATCGAGGAGAATTGCAAAGAGCTGATAGATCAGCCAGCCCCATTGTGTCGGTACAAGCTTTCTCACTTACCACTCGATCGTAGCTCGTATAAATATCGATTGTTGCGACAAAGAGGATTGGAGTAGTGCGCTCTTGGGAGACTAGAGTTGGACGTAGTTCTGTAAAATAATCGATAGTGATTTAAATCGATGTGTCCAAAAAAAATCGCAAATTTATCGACAGTATTTTGAAACTGTCTACTGCAAAGTTGCTTTCGGTGTGTTCCAGATGTTCGGTGTCTCCAGGTACGAAAGTTCACAGGTGGTGGTGGCCACTTACCATCAGCCGGGCCACATGTTTGTTTGCTTCAATTTAGTAGGCTAAATGAACTAATCGTGCGAAATCAAAATTTAAAAAAAGTTACTTTTTATAGAAATTATACACGAAGAGATTGCTATTGCGGCTTTAACAAAAAAATCATACCTTTTTGGCACAGGCTGGATAAAAAAATGCTTATAGCCACATTAGCCACGCCAAGTCGCTATGACACATTACATATTACACATTTAAAAAATATTTCCTTATCTATGTTTATCTATTTTATATTGTATTTATTAGTCTATTATAACGTTATATTATAATCAAATATTCTATCGCTAAATATCTTTTAAATATACTTTTCTCTGCTCTCTCGTTTTGCCACACCACCACCATCTCAGTTACACCTCCAGGATGACTGGTAGAAAATGCTACTTAGCATTAAGTACTCCTTGTACTCCATTTGTGTGCTAAAGAATAAATAAATAATAAATTAGAGCTTGTGCCATTCTCAGCTAAACATGTTGGCAACCTTCGACGACTTCGTCCCTTAACAGATGTCGAGTGTGACAAGAAAAACTAAAGCTGTACCGCACATTATAATACGTTAAGGTGCTACGGCTTGCTACGATCATCTACGGCTCGTAGCTAAAGCCGTAGCACTCCTGTAGAGAGTTCTACGGTTGTTAAGTTTCTATGCGGAATTTATAATTTTTTTACGGCCGGGTTCTGAAACGTTATTCTGAAACGACTAAATGTATTGCTGTCCTTGTCATTTGTTAAGTGCCAGATAGAGACAACGATAGACATCTGCTGTAAAAGTTAACATACGTTCGGGGAACTGGCCCTTAGTCTCGTAAAAAGGGTAATTTCTAAAGCTAAATTCTCTGTCACGGCTTGTTTTAAAATTCGATAGATATTATATTTGAATTGATCAATTCAACTATGACATTTAGATTTATGTTTTACATTTCAAATTAATATTATTTTTTTTAGTTTTTTACAGGATGCCACTTTTTTTTAAAGGTGGTCTATGGTCTATGGTCTATGTCAATTGATGGATAAAATCGATATCTATAAACTGTACTTACGATTTCTCAATCGAACAATCGTGTCTACATGGAAAGTAGTATTTTTCCTTTTTTCGTGTCATTAGATAGATAGATAGATATATAAACTCTTTATTGAAACACCACAGAACAAAGAAAACTTAAGAACATTCATCATCAACGGGTCATTTCGACGGGTTAACGAAATTTAGGAAGAAAATGAGAGATTTCTTTTATTAGATTACTCCTAAAATAATGCTTCGAATTCACCCCCAATTTAAATTTAGTGTCCATTAGAGGTTTAGTTAACTGTCATCTGGAACATTGAATGCATGTAATTTGTTAATAATCCTCAAAATCCAGGTTTTTATACCGTTCTTATTCTTCTGTCAGTGTCATTAATATTTTATCCCTTACAAAAGACATCAAAGAGCTACAATATAATTAGTCGCAATTATCGATGCTCTCCAAAACATCGACTATCGACACTGTCAAAAACACGATTATCGATATTGTAGAAACTATCGACACTAATGAGCTATCGACACCGCGGCCTCCCTAGCAAGCTCATCTGTTCCCATCGTACGTAGAGTTTTATTTTTATCGATATTCCAAATAACAGTAAGCATCGCTTTATCGCTACTATTTTATTTGAAAACGCTGAAACCGCTAATGGGTGCTCGGGGAAATGGAGAGATTTATTTTTGTTTGCGGTTTTTAGAGGAAGATATATTATTTACTAGCTGCGCGCCGGGGTTTCACCCGCGTAGACTATTTTCCCACGGGAACCGTTAATTTTTACGGGATAAAAAGTATCCTATGTTCTATTCCAGGGCCTAAAGTATCTGTATACTGAATTTTATCAAAATCTGTTTAGCCGCTTTGGCGTGAAGAGAGGACAAACACACACAACTTCTGAATTTATTATCATATGTTAGTTGTGTCATATAGACTATTATTCCACAAAAACGGTTAATTTTTTTTAGTTTTTTATCCATGTAAGTACATTCATATTTACAGGACGAAAAGTATCCAATGGGATAATCTGCAAGAGACCACCTAGGGAAGTACTACACTTTGCCAGATATCCATCGGCCAAGCAGTAGTGTGCAAATATTACTGTGTTCCGGTTTGAAGGGCACTATTTCCAGCGAAATTACTGGGCATATGAGACTTTAGAGCCGATGTCTCAGGGTGGCGAGCGCAGTGCAGTGCCGCGCCGGATTATGTAATGCAAAGTTCTGGGTGGTATTGTAACTGCTATGGGAAGCCGTAGCGCTCACCATCAAGTGAAAGAAAAGCTCGTCTTGTCACTCATACAAAAAAAAAGTATGTATGTCTAAAATTGTCATACTGTAGCTAAGTTAATAACCTCTTGTTCCAGACTGGGCCTCATCTCGCAATGGAGCGCTCTGGCGGGCCGGTATGGAGGCCTGGTGCCGGCGCCTTGGTACTGGCAGAGGAACTCGCCTCCACCTAGAGGTAACGGTGCTTACTAGCAGGGCTCCAACTGGACCAAATATGCATAGACTGTTTAGTTCAAACCAGATTACTTTGTACAATTATACTGGGGTCTTTCCCAGCTGTCACATTGTCATCAGTTGTCCCAGTTGTTCCATGTCCCCAGTGGTGACAACTAGGAATTATTTTTATAAAGCGTCCCATTTGTCACCACTGGTGACGTCCTCACTGGTGACAAATGGGAGTGCCATTCTTACCATTCCCAGTTGTCTCCAGTGCCGACATATCTAATTGGAAAATTAAATTCGTACGTCCCCAGTTGTAACTAAAGAATCGCTGGCAGTAGGTAGAATAAATAACCTATCATGGGAGTAAAAAAAAAGTTAAGAGATATTGTTAAAGGTAGCCGAATAATGTGTTTTTTTTTCTTTTGGCTTCGCACGATTAGTGCATTCAGCCAGTGTCAAGTAATATAATATTTTACGAAACCGAAGTGTCATAATCCGAGCTACAAGCTCGATTGTAACTCGGCGCATCGATTACACGCAGCCGTATCGGTGCCCTGCCTGTGAAGAGCTAGTGTTTTCTAATGCAGGATTTGTGTTATGAAATGTAGAAGCCATATTGGTGTAAATTCTGTTGTCATTAACTAGTTTACTTTTTAAATTTATATACCTAAGGTACATTTGCACCAACTAAGCAAAAGGAGTATTTATTCGCTTGACAGCAAAGTAGTGTAAAGGATTCTCTTGTTTCCCACTAGAATTAAATAGAAATAGGTCGAGTGCACTTCAATATCGCCAACATATTCCGCAGGCAGCCAACCTATTCACCGACCACTGTAAACATCGGCAAACAAGTAATCGTCATCACATCGCAACCCCGCTTTAATTTCCGAAAACCCTCCGCAGAAACAAAGACAACGCCGTTTCACGCGGCCCAAACCGACCGAACAATGCTTTTCTACCATCCTAGCTACAATTTATACGTATAGCAACACCGACGCCTATCTCGCTCGCACTCGCCGTTAAGTTCCACAGGAATCTGTCGCCGTCTCTCTCCCTCTTTCCCGCCAAAGCGATGCGTGCCAGGAGACATGTCGCGCGCTCGTTTTAATTTTCGAATGCGGTTTATTCGGCGTGCCGTTTTGTGTGATTGCTTTGCTTGGCCTTTTAGCTTTTTTTTTAATTTGGCGGATAGTGATGCGGGTAAGCGGTGCCTGATTAAAATGTTATCGGTGGAGTGGATCGCAATTTGTTCGTGATTTGAATTTCGATCATCATTAATTGGAGTTTATTTTTCGGGAATGGAATAGTTGTCCGTTGGCCTTTGTCAATAAGTTTACTTATTTAAAACTGAAAGATAAAACCAAAGCGAAAACCTTAAAAGTAAAGTTCGTTCTATGTTCAAAATAACATCTAAATTAAAAATCGAAACCTACTTATCGATACCGAATCAAATCGATGTCGTCAGCTAGAGATTTTTTTTAAATTCATAGCTTCGCGCAGTTCGCGCATTCCGCCAACGTTTTCTTTTCTACTTCAAACAAACTCAAGGCGGAATAATAGTTGTTAGTCATAGCTGTTTAATATTACCTAATGAGCCGTCATAATCACATTAAACATTACCTAGTGAGTTAGTTGTGAACGTTGCAAACTAGTACGCTACTTAACTAGTAAGCGTTTGTTAACAGGCAGTGGACACACACGAGGATTAGAGAGGCTTCGAAAATCGATGGAAATCAGTGTCGAGACGTAAGGACAGTAGGGGCTTTAGAGCTGTTAGGTTAAGCTGTGCTTAAGGTTAATTATTGCACGGTTGGCAATTGGTTTTGTGGTAGGCCTCTTTTGCAAGAGTCCGCTTGGGGAAGTAGCCTTTGCCAGATATTCCGCCAAGCAGTTGTGTTCCGGTTTGACAGCACGGTTTCCAACGATTCCTCCATTTTCCATTAGTCTTGGTATCCGTATCCGATTTCGATCCGTTTTTATCAGATTCCGTTGTCAGGCTTACCTATTGACATTAATAATAATAGCTTGCTTAAATAACAATAGCTAAAAAAGATGTCTGGAAGAAATCGCTTTTGGCGATAAGACCGCCCATTGTACTACCCTCGTTTGCCTCTTGTAAATTTTCTATACTGTGTTGTTTTTTTGTGTACAATAAAAAGTTTTCTATTCTATTCTATTCTAATAGCGTGTGTGGAAATGCCCATACTGTCTATTCCGCCTGTATTGTGTTAGTGCTGACCGGCAACTGAGCTTTGTATTGTTTACTTGTGGTATAAGTTACAAGGCTTTAGTTATAGCGCGCTAAATACATTGAAATATCTGTGTTGCTGAATTTATTACTTTGTCATTTAATTTTGTAGTGTTGTATAGTGCTATTATTTGGGATTTAGGAGGACAGCTAGCACGAATGTACAGTGCGTAGAGCGTTTTAGAAATTCGTTGCTTGGTCATTTTTGTTGAAGTTAATGTAATTTTGTAGCACTAGGTAAGTTTATCTACTTTAAAGTTGGGTGCTTCTTTTTTCTTTTTTTCGAGAGACTATTTTTAGTCTTTGAACCATTTGGTCGAGAGACCATTTTGAAAATTGGTTCTTTTGAAAGTGATCATTTTGAGAAATCGTCCTTTTGAGACTCGTTATGCAATTTCCTTTTTGATACTAGGCCGTTTTGAGTAGTGCTCATTTTCAGAATTGGTCCTTTTGAAAAACGACCATTTTGAGAAATCGTCCTTTGAGACTTATTATATCATTTTGAGAACCGGTCCTTTTTCAGAATAGGCCCGTTTGAGTAGAGACCATTTTGAGAAATCGGCCTTTTGAGACTCATCATGCCATTTTGAGAATTGGGTCTTTTTTTCTTACATAGTGTAGGAAAAAATGGCCAATTGGTTTTAACAGAAAAAAATAATAGTCATACAAAATGCACTTTAATCGTCCGATGTAGTGAATAGCAAGTAATCTCGGCGCGGCCACCGCTACGGCTTCCCAAGGCATCGGGTCGTGCCGTCGGATCCGATTACACGACGATTGTCCCATCAATCCGTATAAATACAATCGGAGGTTCGACGCTTTCCGTAGACAATTTGACGGATTTAGTTTCGGTAGGAAAGTGGCAATAAATGTAGGGTGTTCTATTAAACACTAGCAGCACCCCGCGATACGTCCACCTAAACGTCAAACGCTTACGTCAGTGCGAATTTATCGCAATGTATCAGTATCCAATCAATCAATCAGTCAATTCAAGATTTGTTCAACTTTTATTCAATTTGTAGTATAATATAATTAGGAGAATTACCCTTCTGGTTTTTACTGTCTCCACAAGTAACACCAGGTTCTCTTGTTACAGAAGATTCGACAACCAACGAGGACGGTTCCGCCGGCGGCTCCCCACGCCCCCGCTCCCCTCCCCGCGCTCCGACTCCCCCCTCCCCCTCCCGCTCTTCCCCCCGCTCCCCACGGATGCACCCCGCGCTCTACCCCCAGCAGCAGGACCCGCAGGACTCCGACCAGGACGTCGACGAAAGCGACGACTTCGACAAGGACGAGAAACGTGACCCGAACGCCAACCTTGGCAAGAGGAAGAAGAAAACTAGGACCGTCTTCTCTCGCTCCCAGGTCTTCCAGCTGGAATCCACGTTTGACATGAAGCGGTACTTGAGCAGTTCCGAGCGCGCCGGCTTGGCTGCGAGCTTACATCTAACGGAGACGCAAGTGAAGATCTGGTTCCAGAACCGGCGCAATAAGTGGAAGAGGCAGCTCGCGGCTGAGCTGGAAGCTGCCAATATGGCGCACGCGGCTCAGCGGCTGGTGCGGGTTCCTATACTGTACCACGAGTCCCGGCCCACGTCGATGCCTCACACTCCTATGCCGTTACACCCGCAGTTTGCAAACGAGCCCGGTGTATACTTCCAGCCTCAAGCACCGCAGCAAATGCAGCAGCTACCCGCCTCGCCGGTCACTTCCCGCGCCCCGCTCTCCAGTCTAGTGTAGTGCTCGGTCGACGTCGCGCGCTCGACTGCCGCGGCCACAGGACAATATTAGAACGCGTCTCAAAATTCGAACGCGAGCGTCAACTTTTTAAAAGTTAAAAGACTACAGTTAAAGGCTTAGGTGATCGACCATTCGGCCCGTGGACTAGTCATGTCAGTGTCAAATGCCAAATGATTCAAAAATAAATGTTAGCCGACTAGATATTTTACGTGTTTAGGTAAGAGTAGCGAATAAATGTAACGTACAAAAATCATCGTCATTCCATATTATTATTGTATATAATTATTATTGTAAATAAGAATGTTTTAAAGAAATTCTCTTGTAATAATTTATTATGCTAATTTGTAAATAATTTTAGGTTAAAGAACTGAATAAGTTTAATCGTAAGGCGTCGATTAAATTAGTTAAATAATGTTTTCTGAGAGAGGTTGGCTTACGGCGTTTTAGACAGAATATTAATGGCCGGTTTCTGGAATATTTGTCAACTTTGACAGCAGATTAAGCATGATGCTGTCCTTTTCATTTGCTTTGTGCCAGATAGAGACGGCACTAGTTATAATCTGCTGTTCAAGTTAACAAACGTTCCAGAAACAGGCCGTGGGTCATTCAAAATATGAACATGTTCTGTGAAGGTATAAAAAATTATTAAACATTTTGAAAAATAGGTAGATTTGTTTTTACTAACAAATAAGCATTTTTTTAAATATTAATAATCCCTACTAATGTTATGTTTAAAATTCTCTATAGATAACAAAATTACAAATTGTGTAGGATTATTTAGTACTAACTGCGCCCCGCGGTTTCAAAACAAATATAAAAAAGCAAAGTTCCTGCGGGAACATGAAAATTACGAGGGCGAAGACGCGGGGTACAGCTAGTATGCAAAAAAAAATCGCTACAGTGCCAATATCTTGTTGATATCTCTAGAAGGGTAAAATCCATATTATGTACAAAAATATTTCCGCTCCAGACGGTTATTGTTATGTATTTACAGCCTTACATATGAAAAGTCCCTTCATTTAAGTAAAATTTTAAAATAATAAATAAAAAAAAAAAACTTTTTTTATTATTTTTTTTTAAATGCCTACTTAACTTGAATACTTTTATAAGTAAGGCTACGAATGATTTAGCTAATGTGTTGCCATGTCGCTTGCATGTACTTCTGTAATATTGCTAGCCTAAATAAATACCTAATTAAATTGATGCTTAATTATATAAATATTAATGTTATTTAATGATAGTAGTTGGAATTCGTCAATGCATTGTAAGATTATAATTATGCTGTGGTGAAAGGCGAGGAATTAAAAATATGCATTATAATATTGTAATTTTATTAACCTCCACATTTCAAAGTTTATTTAAGAGTTAAGGCTAACGAATCATTTCTTTTATTTGTGTTAAGGCACAACTGGTTTACAATAAACATCAAATAACTAAAGTAACATATAACTTAATACTTTAATATTTAAATTGCGGACTAAACGCTAAGAGCATTTAACTTAATATTTTTCAAACGAATTAAAAACATATAACATATATTTCGTTTTTTTTTTAACTGAAAAAAAAAAACTTGAATTGTTAAAAAAAAAGTTCTGCGTAACAGTAACATAGATCTAGCGAGCACAATCTTTTTGGTAGATTCATCATCATCATCATCAACCCATAACGTCCCACTGCTGAGCACGGGTCTCCCCGCACTTTCGTGAGGAGGGTTAGGCCATAATCCACCACGGGGGCCAGATCCGGATTGGTGGATCATCTACCTACCTCTGAAATAATTCTCGGGTAGGTATGTGGGTTTCCTCACGATTACTCTAGTTGAAACCTAAAAGTGAGCCCTTTATTGTCTTAGGAGGAGCTGTTCTACTCATAGCTTAGCTTATGTGTACCCTTTTTTTTTTGATTGAATAACGATACGAGCAAGTCGTTCACCTGATGGTAAGCTCCACGCCTGCTCATAACAGTAACAGCGCCACCCACAACTTTGCATTCCACAATCCAACGCGGCACTGCACTCGTCACCCTGAGACATCGGCTCTAAAGTCTCACACGTCCAGTGATTGCGCTGGAAACAGTGCCCTTCGAACCGGAACACAGTAATGTTTGCTGTTTGTTATACATATTTCTCCCTGTAGAATGCAACCCTAATATGGCGTCTATCGGTAAACTTATAGGTATGATAACAACACCTCCCTCACCCTTGTTGGTTTCCGGTCCGGAAGCGCGGCCGGAAGTGGTCAGTTGTCGGGCGGAAGTGACCGGTTACCGGCGCCGCACGTGGAGAAGTTTAGCGACCTGTGGGGGTAACCACGTACTAATTCTTATTCCATGCAGTTCATTTTAAGGCCTTCGACTGAACGGCCTAGATTGGCACCACACACTCATAAATGACAAACGTGACGTGACGTCACTCAAAAATAGACTGAAGAGAATGTGAGAAAAAGAGAATGAGATGGAGCTACATAAACTCCCATAAATGCAAACTAATTGTTACGATCTCTTTGGATAAATGTCTCTGGTCGACTTATGAACGCTGAGCGATATTGGTGGTGACAGTTAGCAGGGCAGTTCAGTTTAAGGCCTTAAACTGGATGGATTTAACTGTTCGTGGTGAGGCCCCTGGCAATACCTATGGGCTGATAAAGGCTGTGATAAGAGGTTGTATGCTATATGCATGTTTGAAGGATTTTATAAATAAAAACATAACCCTCTTTTTGGTCAGTCGGCTGGAAATATACAAATTAGGCGTAGAGGATGAGGTCTTCCGAATTAGCGTATTTCCGAAGCAGTAGTTAGAGTTATGGAGTTTCCTTTTCCTGTGCGAGGTTCAGGCATGAGTCATCACTTGAAAGGGAAATGTCTTTTTCATCCCATCTATTCGAAAAGAGGCATTTTGCTCCTCGATAAATGCGAAAAAAGTGGGTCGTTCCAGCGCACTTAATTTTTAGAGTTTTTTCTATAAAGAGTGGTAATAATATAAATGAATGAATCAATAACAATGAATTTTTATTGCCAAAAAAAAAATGAATTATAAATATATTTTTTTTCAAACTCAATCTTTTAATAGTTACTCATTAGTTTAGTTGATGCTATTTGTTATATTTCTCACTATGTTATAATATGAGACTGTTGGACTTGTATACGTAAATTATAAATTTTGCCTACTTGCTATAAATGCTTTGAGTTTTTTTAAAGCTTTTGAAGTTATTTTTTGACTGGTGCTAAATAATTACCATTCCATCAAATTGGGTCAAAAAAGCGTTCCAAAACAGCCATTAGTTATTCATACTTTTTTTAATACCGTTTTTGTTACTTTTATTTTATTTCTGCATGGCACTTTTACTCGGGTAGGTATGTGGGTTTCCTCACGATGTTTTCCTTCACCGAAAAGCTAGTGATAATTACGTACATATGTTTTACAAGAAACACATTGGTGCGTGCCTGCACTGGGATTTGAACTCACGACCTTCTGCTTGGAAGGCGGACGTTCTCCCACTAGGCTACCACCGCTTCTTTGATTTGTTTGATTTGGTTGTTGATGATGATGATGACTGTTACTGTTATGGGCAGGTGTAGCGTTTACCATCAGGCGAATGACCTGCTCGTCTCGTCACTCAGTCAAATTAAAAACAAAACCCCACCACGTGCCTCCAATACGCCATACACCTTCCTCATCAACCCATAACGTTCCACTGCTGAGCACGGGTCTCCCCTCACTTTCGTGAGGAGGGTTAAGCCATAATCCACCACGGGGGCCAGATCCGGATTGGTGGACCACCTACCTACCTCAGAAACAATTCTCGGATAGGTTGTGGGTTTCCTCGCGCCATACACAGTCATACATCAAATAACGACATTAGTCATCCAACTACGCGGATCATTACCTCATATAATTGTGAAGCGGTCATTAAGCACGTCATTAATTCCTTTGTCGCGGTGCGCGCTTGAAATGTATACCGAAACGCGCTTATAACTCGGCCCTTAATTAAAAAGTTAACGACTTTGTGTGACACGGGCACAAACAGACAGGACGAACACATTGCATATGGTCGGATGCATGTAAAGGCTTTATTATTCCTCGTGCTGTACACGGGCCCCATGATCTGTGAAAAAGGTGATGGGACTGGCCAGGGCCGGATTATCCATAAGGCGGATTAGGCAACTGCCTAGGGGCCCACGGGGGCCTAGTCGATGCGACCACGCACAAAGAAAAAAAACGTTTCACCTAACAATTAATTTTTTTTGAGAATTTTTATGATCATTATCAACCCATTACGTCCCACTGCTGGGCACGGGTCTCTCCTCACTTTCATGAGGAGGGTTAGGCCGTAATCCACCACCGGGGCCCAGTACGGATTGGTGGATAACATACCTACCTCCGAAATAATTCTCGGGTAGGTATGTGGGTTTCCTCACGATGTTTTCCTTCACCGAAAAGTGAGTGATAATTACGTACATATGTTTTACAGAAACAAATTGGTACGTGCCTGCACTTGGATTTGAACTCACGAACTTCTGATTGGAAGGCGGACGTTCTCCCACTAGGCTACCACCGGTCCTCGAGAATTTGTATACTTCTCCAATATTAAGAGTATACTTAATGAAACCTTCTTCTTTCTTTTACTTCAAAAAAATCGTTGTTTCAACGTGTCAATTTGTCACGTTTATTAAACAGAGTCATAATGATATTTGGATTGTTCCAAGCCCCGTCAAGCTCGAGCATCTGCTGTAATTTGAATAATTACAAAAATAAACTATCGCAACGGCACGCGCCGACATTTTGTAAACTTTACAATTATTCACGTACCTATGTATTACGTAAATCGTGAGGTAGAACTTTTTTTTTTATATTTTATGAATGGCGCGATTTGTGCATTCAGACGGTTTTAGTTTATGAAAAAAAAAGAAAAAGGTTTGTGTATTGTTATAAGCTTTTTATTTTCTAATTAATAAAATATCAGTGAGCAATCTAATCGAGTCGCAATCAACGTCACGATTCAGAAAAGTAGTGTGCTTCACTGAAACTTCCGTAACACATTTTTGTCGAAAACAAGACATTACATATTTTTAGTGTTATTTGGTTGGCAGATAATAACAGCCCCTAAACTAAATTTGTGTAAGTACATACATTTGGGCAAATCCAAAATTGCACTGCCTTACTTACGCTTAATCAAGATTATCGACACGAAACCATTAAATAAAACCAACTCACATCACACACGACAAAAAACCTCATTTGCAAATTGAAATCAATCAAAGAAACAGCTGCATTCTAAAAAGCTAAATGTTGCCCTCACGAGTCACGACCGAATTCAATTTCGATAATTAAGTGACAGTTGATAAAACTCCCCGAAGAAGCGGGACAATCGGAGCGTGGCAACACTCAGCCGCACGCGCGATCGAAAGATAAAAAACATTAAAAACATTCCATTTTTAATTAAATTGAGATTCCGTAACAAACTTGATCTAATAACGTGATAGAAGGCACTACTCTCCTTTCTTTCTAAACTACTACCGTATTACCTAAAAAATAAATCCCAAAACCGCTTGTACATTAAATTTTACTTATGACATAATTCAATAGTGCAATCGAAATGTACAAATTAAACCTTATTTTCTTCCAAATAAAGTTACTTTACTATGTATAGCGACAGTAGCGTGTCATTCCAAGAATGTCTGACAGTATTATAGGATTGTCATGGTAAACCAATGTAATCTCTATGGCGGAACGATAAAATCCAAATTGCTATATGGTATAGGGAGGTTCGTGATGGCTGGTCGTTTGCGCGGCAAAACGACTGTTTTGTAAGTTTTTTACGACGAGTAATAATCGAATTAATATCGTGGATCACTTAATTGAATTGGTTTATCTGTGAGTGTTGGGTTAGTCGGTTAATGAAGATAACTAAGGTTGGGACAAACAGAATTAGTCATTGAGGTTAGCTTATAACAATTATAGAGGCGATTCCGATTAAAAAAGTCACGGGTCAGGTAACTAAGGAATTCTCAATTCGATAGTTTTTCTTTGTCGTCACCTCACGGGTCAGTCTGGGCCACGTTTCCTCTGGGAAGCGTCGCCTACACTGACCCGTCAGGTAATGTGAAGTTTAATCATTCTCGGCGCGTCGTGGATGGAGGCAATGTGTTGCGCTGATTGGTTTAATTTAGTTTTTGAAATATGACTGATTTTGTTATTAGAGATCCAATTCATTTCTATCTACTATAATTATAATATTGAAATAAATATATATGTAAGTAAGTATCATATTCAAGAGACAGCCTAAGGAAGTACCCACACCTTTGCCAGATATTCATCCGCCAAGCAGTAGTGTGCAAACATGATTGTGTTCCGGTTTGAAGGGCACTGTTTCCAGCGAAATTGCTGGGCATATGAGACTTTAGAGCCGATGTCTCAGAGTGACGAGCGCAGAGCAGTGCCGCGCAAAAAAAAACACGGTAAACGGCTTATTACACTATTATTAGATATAAATTTGGGAATGTGTGTTTATTTGTCCACTTCACCCCGAAGCGGCTGAACGAATTTTGATGACATTTGATATATGAATACTCAAGTATTTATACATACCTATACGACGTCTATGTATATTTTTTAGTATTTTTTGTTTTTATATTTATTTATGCCTTAAAAGTCCTGCAATAGAACGTAGAATACTTTTTACCTCCGGTTCCTGTGGAATAAGAGATAGAGCGGGTGAAACCGAGGGGCGCAGCTAGTATAATACGTAAGTTTAACCACAGAATAAGTATTAATACTATCTTTAACGAGCCGATATCGTGCTTCAGTTCTGTAGCCGTCTCTATTCGTTGTTAAAGCGAAGCAATACCAGTTATAAATATACACTTACAGATTTACACACACACACACACACAAACACACACAGTTACACTTATCACTTATTTTTTAACAAACTATAAAAATGAAACTCTCCCCTTTTTTCCCCTCTTTTTCAACCCATTGGGCTGTTGGATTATAAGAAGGTTTTGTATTCGATAATATTTTTCTTGTCATTGTAGCTACATAATTATAAAACATAAATTCCTGTAACAAAAAAAAATAGAACCATCGAGACTAACTACCCCCCCCCCCCCCCTCCCCTGTCTACCGACACTAAACTGTCTACTGTCTCGACTGTCTATCGAGATTTATTGTTTAAAAACCAAAAGGTTCACGTTCGACAGCAAAAGACCATTTGGTATCCAACGTGAAAATGCAACTTTCGATAGATTTTTAAGATTTATTAAGATACTAGCTGCGCCCCGCGGTTTCACCCGCGTAGTTCCTGTCCCCGCGGGGATATGGGGATAAAATATAGCCTATGTTACTCGCTGTCAATGTAGCTTTCCATTTGTGAAATAATTTTTTAAATCGGTGCAGTGGTTTAGCCAAAACCTTACATATTTCCATAGACATACTTTCATCCCCTATATTTATTTTACCCCCTCAAGGGTAAATTTTTACAAACTTTGAATGTCATATTTATTTACATCTAATCAAAAGTCTAAAATATAAATTTCAAGCTTCTAGCTTCAAAAATGACGAAACTTCCATACAAACTTTCATCCCCTATTTCAAACCCTTACTGCTTTTTTCGCTTTAAAAAGTACCCTATGTCCTTTCTCAGGCTCTAGACTATCTCTGTACCAAATTTCATTTCAATCGGTTCAGTAGTTTAGGCGTGAAAGAGCTACAGACAGACAGAGTTACTTTCGCATTTATAATATAAAGTAAGGATTAAGACAAAAGGCAAAAGAAAAGTAGGCTTACGTCTTACCCTTAACTGAAGTATTAGTGGGTGATTATGACCCACTTCCAATACAGTGAGTGGTGGTCATTAGGGTTCTGCCCACTAACGTTATCGGTAACGATATTATGAGATATTTATTTTAATAGTTATTAGTTTAGTTTTTTTTTCAATAGTAATATAGAATTATTCTTATAAAAAAAACTTTTGGGGAATAATATAACACTACACCATGACACACAAAAAACACAAGTGTGAGAAAAAAATTGCGTTAACTTTTCGGTTTCCCGCCAAAAACATATCAAAGGAGCTTTTAGTGAATTCAATTTAATGATTGACACTGGCTGAATGCACAAATCGTGCGAAGCCAAAGCCCAAAGAAAATGTGGTGAAAGAATAAGAACTCGTTTCTTTTTTCTTCAAAAAAAAAATGGCCTACAGTATGTAATACCATACCACTCCCACCATCAAAACTCGATGACATCACCATCACATTACACTGTGACCATCAATTTGAGCATTAAGGCCTCCATCATCAATTTAACCATAATTCTACCATTTTATAATACAAACATACACTGTAAAGACCGTTATTATGGTAGCATCGAAGCTATCTCGAAGTTAGATCGCTAATTTGCGATCGAACAGCGATAATGGTTTTTTGAGGGTCTTTGGTAGCTAAAGGCAGTGGTCGTATAAATTGTAGCAGTAACTTAGTTTCAGATAAAGTTTCTCTGCTGTCTACATCAAATTAAAATAAAGTTAATTAAATCAAAACTGGTAAGTATGTATTTGGTTATTAAAATAACTGAGGGCATTATAATTGGAAATTGATTATTTATCTACTATGTTTTTTATTTGTTTTAAGTTCTCGACTGTACTTTGGTAGTGTGCGTGTGTGTTTGAGCTTCTGTGTTGTTGTGTAAAGTTACAAGTTTTTTTTTTTTCAATTTTTTCTTTTTCATTATTTTTTTAATAAAAGTTTGACACTATTTTCCTTTTAAAAGATCTGGTCCAACCATTTGTATGAAGCTGAGCTACTGTTTTCATAATGTACTGCGTAACGCCCGATGCACAAGCGCACTGTTTTGGGCGAATTTTAATTAATACTCCGATAACTACGGGGCCGAATTAAAAATGTTATTTTCGGTAATTTATGGATTATCATCACGACATGCCGTGTAGGGGAGGCGCGGGCAGACGGTCTCTAAATGAGTTAGGACAAAGTTAATTTTTATTATTTTTACTGCTGTCTTGCCACATGCCAGTGTGGCAAGCGTGGCGGTTGCCATCAGGTAAACGGCCTGATCGTCTCGGTACTCTGTAGTATAAAACAGACATGGTTTATTACGATCCTAATACTTTGCAACAATAATAGCGGGCATACTACAAAAAACTATTGCAGTGCACAAACATTACTCTGTTCCGGTTTGAAGGGCACTATTTTCAGGGAAATTCTGGTCACATGAGACTTTTGAGCCGATGTCTCAGGGTGACGAGCGCAGTGAGGTGCCGCGCAAGATTATGCAATGCAAAGTTCTGAGTGGTGCTGTAACTGTTATGAGCAGGCGGTGGCGCTTACCACCAGGTAAACGAATTACTCGTCCCGTCACTCGGTAACATAAAAAATAAAAAATAAAAAATACGACCACGCGTATAAACAATTAATATTCAAACACAATTTAATTTGTGTACACCGTTGTTTTGGTACACATTTGTATACATTTGCATGTATTAAAGAAGACAGATATACATGTAATTAGGCAATAAATTAAGTAACTTATAAACGATGCGTGGAGATAGCGAGTCGCGCGTGCGGCTTTGTAATGGCCGCGCGGTTGAAACAGGCGCGATCTTTTAAGACGAAAGACAAATCAATGCAGTGCCGCGTACGGCTTGAAGCGCGGCGCTGTAAAAATTTTTCTTTTTTAAATTTTACTTCTTTACGCTCACTTGACTTGGGGAGTAAGCTGGTGAATGCGTGACGAGAGCGTTGCGAAAAGTGTGATCGGGCGAGGTGAACTGAAGTTGAGAGGGAGATATAGGTAAGTGAAGATAGAAAGAGAGAGCGTTTCATATATTTTTTTAAATATAACTTATGGAATATATTTTTTTTATAATTTTTAGTTGAAGTTTTACTTCTACTCTGTGTCCCAACACACATTTTTTTTAATTAATAAATAAGTTCACGTTTGACTAATATCTCACTGGTGCACGCTTAGTACCTAGAAGTAACCTATTCACTAGTGACTTGAAGACTCCTAGATTGTTAACCGGGAAATAGACTCAGGCGATAAGTTCCACACCTTTGCCAGATATTCATGCACCAAGCAGTGTGTTCCGTTATGAAGGGCACTGTTTGAAGCGAAATTACTGGGCATAAGAGACTTTAGAACCAATATCTCAGGGTGACGAGCGCAGTGCAGTGCCACAGTTTTCGGTGCCACTGCAACCAGAAGTCGGACAAAAGTCGCATCACATTCGACCGTATAGTGTTTAGTCGGGTGTGAGCGCGCTTAATGTCCATTTTATGTAAAGCGCGAGTCACCGCGCGGCGAATTAGTCAAATCCAATTACCTACCGGTGGATAGTCAGTGGATAGTGAAGCGAACGAAGACTGATAATATGTCGCTGGTGATTATTCTAATTGAATATTTCTCTGTTTCACTTTTGGCGCGCGTTTCGTGTAATGTTCAGCGATGTTGCCAACCTACGGACATTTTTATAACTATTCTTTATTATAATGATGCGTGGACTGGACACTATGCAACATACTAATGTGTTCCGATTTCACTGGACACTGTTTTCAGGTAAATTACTGAGCATATGAGACTTTAGAACTGATGTCTCAGGGTGACGAGCGCAGTGCAGTGCCGCGCAAGATTATGCAATTTCTGGATGGTACTGTGACGGGTATGGGCAGGTACAGCGCATACCATCAGATGAACGCCTTGCTTGTCTCGTAACTAAGTCAAATAATAAAAAAACACATCAATTTATTTCTCACGGTTCAACAAAATCTATAATTATTATATGACTGGAAACTTTATACAAAGTGGAAGGTTTTTTTTAATATATAAACCTTAACCTTAATAATTTCGTCCTTTAGTCTCTTTTTAGCTTTAGGTATCAAACCTTGGCTAATGATACAACATTAAATTATGTAAGTAATCTTAGTTACTAACTTGCATAAAATAATATTTATGACCTCTGCGTTAACTACGGAGAAATAGAGGTTTAATGAAAAGCTACGAACAACAATAATTGTGAAAGGTCAAATTTTACAATTCCGCACATTATTGGTATCAATAAAGAATCTAAAGAAATCCGTCTTAACTTCGATCTTTATACGATTATCTATAGCTCGCACCAATAAACTTTCAAGAATACGACTCCACATATTTCTTAAACTATCCATTATAAACCCTAACTCAAAGAGTTAAAGATTAAAATTAGATGCATTTGATTGAACAGATTAAAAATCTTAAACTGCTTTTAATGCGTTTTGAAACATGAGGTGCTAAATAGAGGACAAACTCAGACGCCATTTACGTTTAGAATAATTTAAAAACATTCGATTCCAATTTCAATTTTAGGTACGGCATTAAGAAATTGTAAAAAAATATTTCTTATCATATTTTGTTTCTTGCGATCTTTTTTTGTTTTATTTAAATAAAATTATGTCCTTATTACTAAATAATAATTAACTCAAACAGTTGTAACTCTGTAAAAATATTAATGAGTAAATGTTGTAAGAAAACAACACTTTAAAATATGTAGTTATTTATCATAAAAAAACAAATTCGCTCCGATGATTGTTTAAAACTTCAACAATACGAAACATTATAATATGACTAAAATTTAAAAAATGACATAGCCGTAGAGTTTCTTGGTGCTATCTTCTCTAACGGGCGTATTTCCGAAGCACTGGTAGAGTCAATGGAGTTTTCCTTTTCCTGTGCGAGACTCAGGCATGAGTCACCACTTGAAAGGGAAATATCCTTTTTCTAACTCAAACCATAATTAGATAATAATCATTAGTTTCGTAGATCATAAAATTTGACTTATTTCTATACTTATGTATAAGATTTTATTTTTTTTGACGTGTAAAAGTGCAATATTTTGCCTATTTACAATAAATGATTTGAGTTTGAGTTTATGAAACTACCTACAATTAATATACGTTACAACTTTCAGTAACCATTGAAACCAATTGAAAATTAAACTACCTCTATGTATAAAATGTGAGACTTAAGCGGTTGACTTATTAAAGTGCATTTTTTTTGCCAATAAATAATTTGAGTTTTATCATTGAACTTCCGTATTTTAACAATTAAAACATTTTAGTATTCTAAGTTGCATTATTTCTATTTAACTTTATTCAATAGTTTTGTATAAAGCTTTATTCAATATTCGATAACTGGCAGATAGCCTTGATACTATTTTCATGATCCCAGTTCAGTTATTCGTGTGAATAAAAGCGGTCTTTTTTGTGAAATTGTTGGACGAATTTTTTCTTTGTTTCCGATTCATTCAATTTATTCGAATTGTCACGAACTGCAACAATGGCATTTATTTCGTTAGTCTTACGCTGTAGTAGTTATTAGTTAACATAGGCATTTAGGTACTCACATGAAATTAATCACTTATTTACGATTATAGTGACATAGTTTTGTGGTACGTATATTAGGCATTGTATTATAACATACGTACATTGTATTAAAAAACACAGACTCTTCAAATTCAGGTGTTAAAAATCGATATACCTCTTGAGCAGTCGTACTTTCTTCCTTCTGTACTTTAAAAGGGAGTGTCCAATGACACCTCCGATATTTTGAAATAAGAACGCCGCATTCGCAATTTGAAACTACGAATTACAAGTTTAAAAAGTAGGGAGCTTTTTTGTCACAAATTCTCAATGATATCGCATTGGCGAAAAAGGTTTGTTTTCTAATTTGAACTTTATTTCTATAACTTTAAGAATATGGTTTTCCAAATAGTTAGTTTTAAACGTATTTTTAAGTTTGTCGAATTATACAAAGCAGTTTATTTTTCTTTTAGAGCAGTATTATGCGTCGATTTGGGCGTTAAGTTCCTTTTTTGAAAAATGAATAGGTAAATACAGGCGGGTCTTGTTACAAAGCTTTGAAATCATTGATAGTTATTTTTCGAATAACATATTTTTAAATGTACTTCTTTTTTTAAACCCAAACCCTATTGCTGAGAATATAAGAGGTGTTTTTGGACGAACGAAACGGATGGACGTGGATCAAATTGATTACTTATGGAGTCAAGAAGGTATTCAATTAAAAATAAATTACTTTTACTTAATCTAACTTTCTTGATTAATAATTATACACCTTTACATAAAAACACACAATTAAAAAAATCAATTGTCAAATATCTTTAACGTAGTTTTGACGTAAAACCGAAGAGATGACGAATAAAATATCAAAATTAGCCATTAGGAGTATTTCCGTTACGGTCATTGCATTTGTACCAAATAGTCATTTAATTTGTGACTCGCATTAACGCAGGCAATTAGACATAGAATACGAATTAGGGCGATAGTGTCACAGAGCTAAATTTAGGGTGATAGTTGTCACAATTATTTTTTATTTTATTTTTATTTGTCATCTTGAAGCATCTGCTATTGTGTGACAGTATTTTTAAATTTAATGGTTCCGTATAAATAGGAAATATAAGTAAGTAAGTACGTAAAATGTATTAAAAGGACTTATTTTGATATTTGAATAAACAAAAAAGGTTTGAAGGGTTAAGCTCTCCTTTATACATTTATAATATTTTTAATGCCTCTGAAATAATATACTCTATGTGTACAATGAAGAATGTAAGAATAAAAGAAAAAAAAGGTTAAAACAGTTTTACTTAAAACGCTCAAGTTTTACGAGAGTACATAAAAATGTAATAGTCTTTTAGATTTCTAATAAACGTGTATTTATAATCTATGCATTTTTTTTTTCTATAACGATCTGACTTCCAGTTTTTTCCTAAATTACATATAAAAAGTTTGAAAATTAAACAAAAAGTTATAATTACAAATGATTTATAATATTTTTTTTTCTGTTTTTTCCTAAAACTAGATAAAACAGTCCCAAAATCAAAAAAAGAGAACTTACTTACATTTTTTGTTTTTAACAAAAAAGAACTTACAATTTCTGTTACAGTTACCTTACAGTTTTAATATAAAAAAAAAAAAAAACATCAATAGCTTAGTTTACAAGATGAGTATACAAAGTGGGTGCACACCTTATCTGTCCTACGTCAATCTATGGCGGTCAAAACATGCTCAGATGTGTTTAATTGTATATTTATTCAAATGCAGTTATGTTGGTGGATAACGGGAGGGGTGGGCTCACACCTTTTGAATTTTGGGGTTTTGGGGGTCTGTGGATTGTTAGTGCGATCTTTTATTAATAATTGTTTTTTATTTGAAGTAAGACTTCTTTACCCACGCTTGACTTGGGGAGGTAAGCTGGTGAATGCGTTACGAAAAGTGTGACCGGGCGAGGCGAAAGGAAGTTGAGTGGGAAATATAAGTTAGTGAAGATAGAAAGGGAGAGAGCTGCGTGTCGTATATTTATAAAAAAAAAAAATATTTTTGGAATATTTTTATTTGTAGTTTTACTTTTACTTTCTGTCCCAGCACATATTTTGTTTTCTTTTTGTGTGTAAACTAAATCACTCATTTGTGACAAGAATGTGCTATCTCCTCCGACTTTTAACTCGTGAACTTTACAAATAATAGAAGGATGGACGTATTAATTCGTGACATAAATTGGCTTATTTTTTTATTACGTACTATTCGAGCGTTTGACCACAATCTCACCTGATCGAAAGTGACGATGTGGCCGAAGGTGAAGCACGCCCACCTAGGAGGCACCTATCGACTCATGAGCCATGAGCCTACTGCTAAGCGCGTGGTTGCGGGTTCGGTTTCTGCACAGGCCAAATACTAGTGTGAAACATAATTACATATTTGCTCTAGATCTTCGTAGTCTCTTATTCTTTAGATACAGAGAATCCTAGTTAGACATTTATGTAAGATAACACAGCGCGTAACACCATTGTAAACTAATAGAACCTTTGGCTAATAACATAAGCACTTAAAAAAATTGGCACGAAATTTGGCTTGCACAAGCCAAATCTAAATAAAAAAAAAACAAATCTACATCACACATGGACCATTATACCACTCTCCGACACTTTAAGGCCCACCTCACACGTAGCGGGTGCTCCACGTGACGCATGGACTTAGGTCCGTAAAGCACCGCTGTGTGTGTACCAACTAATGACTCCATAACTGATATTTACGGGAGTAGGGACGGAAGTTGCGTTGCTGCTGGCGTGTTAGATGCTGAATAAACAAGCAAAGCCTAAGCCAAGCAGTTGTATGTAAACATTACTGTGTTCCGGTTTGGAGGGCACTGTTTTCAGCGAAATTACTGGGCATATGAGACTTGAGAGCTGATGTCTCAGGGTGACGAGCGCAGTGCAGTGCCGCGAAAGATTATGCCATGCAAAGTTCTGGGTGGCATTTTCACTGTTATAGGCAGGCGTAGCGCTTACCATCAGTTGAACGACTTTCTCGTCTCGTCACTAAGTCAAATAAAAAAAAACACGCTATGAAATATTTATAAAATAAAATATAAAATTTTGATCTTCTTTTCGATGTGTTTTTCTTATTTTTGAGTATAGAATTTGAAGGGGTTATATTTTCATTCCCAGGTTGTATGTCTTGGAGTGCATTAAAGAGTTAAATTTATCTTATAGACTAATATTTCACAATTTTATTAGGCTGAGGGAGGTGGGTCTAATGCGCCGTCGTTACCTCGAGTGTGCAAACACCGAAGCCATATACCGCCAAAAGTAATATTCGACGAATAAAAAGGCGCCTTTCAGTTATCATTGTAAAACGAATTAAAAAGAGGCTGAAAGTACGCCGTATGGTTTCGGCAAAGGATTGGACGAATGGAAAAAATGGAAAATGGCGGGCGGAGTGTGAGTGCTTATAGGGGTGGGGCGGCGTCGATGAGACTTTGTCGATGGTTTTTTGTTTTTAAGGTTATGATTATGGCGGGAAATTTAAATTTCAAACAGTTTTTCTTTTTTGGCGCTAAACCTGGTTAAGTCATTTGAATTGTAATGGAATTTGAGACAATAGTACATCATTCTTTACGATGTTCTGTAGATACGTTTCTCTTCGACTCTATCTAGATTCACCCGCGTATCTTAATATCCTACAGGAACCGTTAATTTTCACGTGATAAAAAGTACCTTATGTTCTATTAAAGGAGCTAAAGTATCTGTATACTAATATTTATCAAAATCCGTCCAGCCGTTTCGACGTGACGAGTGGACAAATACACGAATGCATAAACTTTCGTATTTTTTATATTACTAAATAACGCGACGAGCAAGTAGTTTACATGATGGTAAGCGCCACAACTGCCCATAACAGCTACAGTGTCACCCAAAACTTTCAATTACAAAATCTTCTGCGCACTGCAGCACTCGTCGCCCTGAGACATCGATTCTAAAGCCTCATTTGCGCAGTCATTTTGTAAAGTAGTGAGAAGAAATAAAATGCAATATCCACAAAACATCGATACTTCCAGCTACATCACTATGCATACACAGAACGAGATTCAAAAGAATTAAAAAATGGTTCACTCCGAATGGGTAGCAAAAAGTCGATGGAACTGCAAAACGAAGTATGAGTCGCATTATGGATTACACGCCTTTAGGCGGACGCGAGAGGACATCACTAATTACATTAAAGATTTTTTTAATTACAACTAGCTGCTGACGATTAGTTGCGAATATACTGAGAAAAACATAACCCTCCTTTCGGCGGTCGGGTAAAAACAAGTTTGTAATCAGAGTGCTCATGGTTTTCAATCGTTTTTTTTTATAAAATTGATGACTTTTTTTTCTTTAACATGAAGCAGTGGAAATATTTAGCTTTAATTCCGCCTAAGTTGTCAGATGAATATACGATAGATTTTTTAATGTAATTTTCGGTAAAGTAACACCTAGTAAGGCCTCTTCTGCAAGAGAGCGCCTGGGGAAATACCACACCTTTGCCTGATATTCATCCGCCAAGCAGTAGTGTGCAAACATTGCTGTGTTCCGGTTTGAAGAGCACTGTTTCCAGCGAAATTACTGGGCATATGAGACTTTAGAGCCGATGTCTCAGGGTGACGAGCGCAGTGCAGTGCCGCGCAGGATTATGCAATGCAAAGTTCTGGGTGGCACTATAACTGTTATGAGTATGGGTAACTGAGTAGCGCTTACCATCAGGTGAACGACATGCTCGTCTCGTCACTGAGTCAAATAAAATTAAAATGTATGACGTATTATTAAGCTAGCCTTGATGAAGTTTTTCACAACAGTCATATGGTTTTCATCATCAACCCATAACGTCCCACTGCTGGGCACGGGTCTCCCCTCACTATCGTGAGGAAGGTTAGGCCATATTCCACCACGGGGGCCAAGTCCGGATTGGTGGATAACATACCTACCTCCGAAATAATCCTCGGGTAGGTATGTGGGTTTCCTCACGATGTTTCCCTTCACCGAAAAGCGAGTGATAATTACGTACATATGTTTTACAGAAACACATTGGTACGTGCCCGCACTGGGATTTGAACTCACGACCTTCTGATTGGAAGGCGGACGTTCCCCTACTAGGCTACCACCGCTATTTTATTTCATATGGTTTTAATCCCATGCTATTTTATTAAATCAGGTTTATGAAGGTTTTACAGTTTACTATACGCCATAGATAAAAAACCGGCCTGCTCTAAATAGGCAGCTCCATGATAACTCAACAAGCCATAACAAAACAATTGATTTCAACAGTAATCCATCATAGAGCAAGGAAAAAAATGGCAGACGCCATTTAAAAAAAACTTAAACAAGAGCTACCAGCCGACAAAGGAATAGGCGATTGTAGCATAGATAAAATAATATTTTCTATACCGCCCCTTGAAGTCGGTCTAAGAATGAAGTGGTCAGCGATTTCACTAAGGATATTTTTTTGAAGTAAGACTTCTTTACGCACGCTTGAGTTAGGGAGAAAGCTGGTGAATGCGTTACGAAAAATGTGATCGGGCGAGGCGAACGGAAGTTCAGAGGGAGATATAAGTTAGGGAAGATAGAAAGAGACAGAGAGAGAGAGAGAGAGAGATCTATAGAGTTACGTTTCGTATATTTTTTTAAGTATATTCAAATTTTTTTTTGCTTTTTTATCTCTAAAAATGACATCTACAAGTTAAGTAGGTTTTCCCTCCCAATTAAGTTCCATTAATTTTTACTTTAGACAAAAATTACATATGTATGAAATTCGAAAACAGCGCAGCATTCATAAGCAGAGCGATTTATGGCAACGCTTTACCGTCCGCTCTTGCTCATGGCATAGGCCCGGGTGCGTTAAGGGTGCTTCACACGAGTTATTAGCCCTTTTGTGGAGTACTCGTATATTTACGGGCCGCTGCCGCCGGCCGTACGGACGCGCCTTAATGCAGGGATAAATATAAACAGTAGTTAGTTACGTTGTTGGATTTGAAGTCTGGGAATTAATCAGAGTTGCCACATATTTTTTTTTGTCATTTCGGGATATCGGAACTTTTTGAGTGAAAAAGCGGGATTCTTTCGTCGAAAGCTTTGTCGAAAGAATTTTTTGAATATTCATCTTTTTAATTGAATTCTTATTACGTTTACATGACAATAGATAGCAAAAATAGCCACAGAAATTGTATTTTAATAAAAATATAATTGTTTAATGGTTTTAAAACTAAAAACCAGTGGTAGTAAACATTTTATTATTTTATTGTAAATTAAACCTACCCGAGAATTATTTCGGAGGTAGGTATCTCGCTCGGAGCGATAAGACCGCCCATTGTGACACTAATTGTAAAATTTGTTTTGTTCTATTTTTTAAGTTTTCTTTGTTCTGTGGTGTTTCAATAAAGAGTTTATCTATCTATCTATCTATGTTATCCACCAATCCGGACTGGGCCCCCGTGGTGGATTATGGCCTAACTCCTCACTTTCGTGAGGAGAGACCCGTGACCAGCAGTGGGACGTTATGGGTTGATGATGATGATGAATTGTAAATTATTACGATAATGGATTTCATTATTTTGTAATATCTGGTTTTCCTTCAAATTTATTAAGGGAGGGAGAGGTCAAATATGATTATGAGAACGGGCCGTACAAAATGTCCATACTGTATCTACGGTGTGTTTCTTTATGTTTATTTCTATAGACCTGGCAACATTGATTGGTAATTAGAATTAAGGGTTTCAAAGGAGACGTGTGTACCCTTCCTTTATCTTTGCTTCCCATTAGCTCTGCCCTGAAGCGGTTTGTATTGTGTCAGGGAAGACTTGGGACGGTAGCTTTGGCTGCCATTGGGAGAAATCGGCAGCCTTATTACGTATCTCACTACAAGCTTGCGACAGACTCAAATTTCGTGATCGTTGCTATCAAAAAGTTAAAGGTTCCAAGGCGAAAACGCATAACGGTGAAACGTTTCGCTAGGGGAATTTAATTTTAAACAGTTTTTTTTATTTTTTGTGCTAGAACGGGTTAATAATTTAAATGGAATTAGCGACCATAGTATATTATAGATAGTTTTTTAAGATATTCTGTAGAGATATTTAAGACTAATGCAAGCAGTAGTGTGCAAACATTACTGTGTTCCGGCTTGAAGAGCACTGTTTCCAGCGAAATTACTGGGCATATGAGACTTTATAGCCGATATCTCGGGTTGACGAGCGCAGTGCAGTCCCGCGCAAAATTATGCAATGCAAAGTTTTGGGTGGCACTGTAACTGTTACGGGCAGGCGTAGCGCTTGCCATCAGGTCAACGACTTGCTAGTCAAGTCACTCAGTCATATAAAAAAAAAACATTTTGCGACGGTTGTTTAGTGATTGCTGTCGCTTTGCTACTGCAAAGTTTTACGTAGTCAGGCAACGGTAGAGCACTTTGCTACTTTTTGTTGATGTTAACAAGTGGTTTGTTCGTAGTCTGAAATTTGATACATTTAATTATGTAAAACTGAGACTAATCAATTAAAATATAGTATTATCCTACTATCCTACTAATATTATTAATGTGAAAGTTTGTGAGAATGGATGGATGGATGTTTGTTACTCTATAACGCAAAAACTGCTAAACGGATTTGGATGAAATTTGGCACACAAATAGTTTACAACCAGGATTGAGTGATAGGGTACTTTTTATCCCGATAATATGTTCCCGTGGGATAAAACAGGAACTGCGCGTGTGAAACCGCGGGGCGCAGCTAGTTCTGTTATAATTTTGCTATCCACCAATCCGGACCGGGCCCGGTGGACTGAGGCTTAATCCTCCTCATGAAAGTGTGGGAGACCCGTGCTCAGCAGTGGGCGGATATGGGTTGATGACGATGATGATGGTTATTGTGTTTGATTAATCGTATTTTACTTTGGACAGTTGGGTTAAATATAAAATACAACAAAACCACAAACTAACATACTTTTTTAATATAAGTGTAGACCTAAAAGGTTCCCGAATGAAGGTTTTAAGCAACCTGTCACCGGATTCCAATTAGAGTGATCCATCTAGGTGATAAATTTAGTATAGATTTGACAGGTGTCGTGGCAATCTGTCAAAGTTTAGGCAAGTAATTTTTACTGGAAAGCCGAGCATGGAACCAAACTAATAGATGAAACCTAGATGAGCATTGGAAAATTCTTCGTAGCACTGCACTGCGCTCGCCACTGTCACAATACATTAGTTCTGTGCTATATGCTTAATTGCTTATGCCCCATGAAAATGGAACGCAGCATGCAAATTATCAAAATATCCGTTAGTCATTTCTAATAATAAAAGTAGTTGTTTTTTCGTTTTAGCTTCGCACGATTAATGCATTTAGCAAATGTCAAGTTTTAATGCTTTTCAAGTTTAGAATAGTCAAAATGTCGAATTCCTGTCAGTCTAGTCAAGCCACGATTCAGTACAGTGGTGGGTGATATTTGTGGTGGAGGATAACAGGAAATGATACGTTTTTTTGGGTTTATATCATTTGTCCACACTCGTGTACTTTAGCAAACACTTATTGGATAATATTCCACGAATATTTCACATTGACACACGAAGAAACACAAATTAAAAAATAAAATATAAAAACAAAAACGTCACATTTTTTATTTGCCGCCAAAACTCGCAAAAGCAGATTAAAATTGAAACAGTAACCTATGTTGCCGACAGTAGATAAAAAAAAACCAAACGAGATAAATCTTCCGCTTAGTTGGCCACTTTGGAGTCAATGGCGCGAAAAATTGCAAATTAGTCTATGGTCCAAAATGGCCGCCTGACAGTTGGAATGGAAAACCGCGCTAAAACCCTTTGGGACATCGGAATAAGCAGATGGCGGCAATTTTCGATTTGTTGACAAATTTATTGTTATTTGTTGTAGTGTGATAATTGTTTGGACAGTTAACGGGATGTGGGATTCTCTGTGGAGCAGTAAACTACTTAATTATTGCAATTATTGTGTTGCTATTGGTAGTTGAAGTAATAAATTGATGAAGGCAGACGTGGTAACGATATTTTGCAATAGACGGTCTCTTTTTTTTATTTACCGCATGGCTCGGCGCGGCTCGTTTTTCCGTCAGACTAAATAAAAATGGGAAAGCAAAATGCGAGAATAACATGAAAATGCTTTTAATTGTGCGTCCACAATGGCGGCGTACTACGTAACGTAGGTAGGTACAGAAGGATACAAACTTTACGGCAAATGTGAGGTTAGGTACTAAATACTGCGCAGTAGGAAATCTAAAAAGAGGTTGTATTAATTTTTCCTTTTTTGACCATCTGTAAATCTTCTTTAATCTTTGTCGGGTTTCTTCTAAGGTGAAGAAGTTCTTCTAAAGAAGTGTTACTTCTAAAACAAATTAAGTGGTACAAAATTGTGGTCAATTATGTCAAAAACGCACACATGAATTGAACAGACAACTAGGTATTTACATAGGTCGAATTCATTAGTGCGATAAAAAATATTACCCGTGGGCAAGTAATTATCATAACAAGGATTATCACAGATGCTACACAACAGAAGATATATTTTTCAACGATGTAAAAAAGGTTACCTACCAACTTATTAAATTTTCATTTTACCTTTCAACATTTAACGGGGTCAAAATAAAGCGAAATTCTTAACTATGTAATTACTTACTTGTTTTAATATAAATAAAAGAATGAAAAACCATAAAATTTTAAAAATTAAATTAAAAGTGAGCAAAAATAAGCAAAGCTTACAAGTGGATGAGCGAAGCGAGCGTGATCATTAGAGCGATTTAGACAGCGGAACAACTATTTTCACTATACTGAATTTGATAGAAAGCTTTATACTTATAAAACCCTTCAGTACCGCTATATTTTGACCCTTTTTTGTATACCTTTGGACTCTCCATCCAAAGGTTAACTGGGAGAGTTAATCTATTCTATTCTATTTTCATTAAAATCTACAGATATTTCGAGAACGGCATTGCACCAATGACTTTTCGTAAGTCATGTGCGTATTTCCATCGTTCCGTGCTACGGGGGGCACGTAAAGCCATCAGTCGCAGTTGTTATCGATTGATAGCATTCGTTAAGCCACGGCAGAAGTCCATGGATGGCCTGAAACACTCTGAAACTAGAGGCCGCCACAACCTCATACAACAAATAAGAGTCTTCTACAAAGAATTGTCGATTTTTTAAATCTTATCGGGTAACAAAATTTCACCAAAATGGCCATTTTTATTCCCTGAGTGAGAATCGGCCTTTTTCTCAACTGGTGAGATTCTTGAATATATTTTTTTCATACTAATTGTATAGATTGATACAGCAACATACGGCAAATCAAATTTAGACACAAATAACCTACACACACTGTCTTTGGAATGGGAGGCCTCTTCTGCAAGAAACCGCCTGGGGAAGTACCACACCTTTGCCAGATATTCTTCCGCCAAGCAGTAGTGTGAGAACATTACTGTGTTCCGGTTTGAAGGGCACTGTTTCCAGCGAGATTACTGGACATATGAGACTTTAGAGCCGATGTCTCAGTGTGACTAGCCCAGTGCAGTGCCACGCAGGATTATGCAAGGCAGTGTTCTGGGTAGTGCTGTGAGTGTGTGTTAAAAAAAAACCTACACTGTAGGCAATCAGCAAGCGTGTCGCTTCTACACACGCATAATATACGCTATTCTATAGGCTCAGCGGACATAGTTAAGTAAGCCCTAGGGCGGCGTGCGGGCTTTGAAGTGCTCGTTAATTATTGTGGGGGGTCAGGTTACCGATATGACCCCCAAATTTACAGTGTGTGCCGGCCTTTATTGACACGGATTAGATACTGTTATTGTAATAAATATGTTATGTCTATAGATACGGTGTGTAATCTCAGTGTTCAATGAAGGAAAACGTTTGACAAAATGAATTATTTATCTTTTTGACTACAATACCATCAGACTATATACCAGGCAGGTGATAGTGTATAATGGGGGCATGGAGTGGTATATTTACAAAAGAAAATGACATAAAAAAGTCGAAAAATGTTATTCATTTCTACAAATGGGAAAATGTTTCTAAAATCGATTATTAATCTAAGAAACAAGTGGCTTAAGACAAAGGTGAAAAAGAAGCAAGATAATATAAGACAACAATCCCTTAAAAACAACAATAAACAACAAAAACAACAAACAAGCGACAACAAACCAACAAAACAATCATAAAACAACAATGTTCTGGAAAACAATTGAGACTTAAAGAGCAGCAGATTTAAGTTTATCGGGAAACAAAGACTCTGATAAGGCATTCCATTCCTTCGCTGTTGTAATTATGAAGGTTTTACAAATCTTTTTCCGCGAATCGGAGGAACGTCAACCATATACGGATGCCGTGTTTCCGTACGTCTTGTTGTCCGATGGTGGAAAGGAGATGGAGGAATCAAGTGGTGCAACTCCATCGCAAACTCAAAAATTTTTCGATTTCGAAATGTATCATTGTTGGGCTGAGGATCGACGCCGCTGACATTGAGTCGTAAAGCGCACAACCACCACCATTCACCCGCTATTAATCACCCTTAACTCCACATTAAGCGCAGATTAAAAATCACAGCGCGGGGGCGGTAATTGCTAAATCATGTAACCCTACCCGCTTCCATAGAATCAACAGTAGTACCCCCTCGCAGTGTGTCGGGGTAGTCAATTTGTTTGTTTGTTATGCTTTGAAGTTCATTATCTGGTGCCATCTTCATATAGGCTTTGGTTGAATGGTTGAACCTCAAAATAAGTCTGGAAAGGATAATAAGGACCATTGTCTTCCCAGAAACTGAGCAAATACTTGTAACTAATACTAATATTCTATCACACGCTTTTCGGTGAAGGAAAACACCGTGAGAATACCCACATACCTACCCGAGAATTATTTCGGAGGTAGGTATGTTATCCACCAATCCGGAGCGGGCCCCCGCGGTGGAATATGCCCTAATCCTCCTCACGAAAGTGAAGGGAGCCCCGTGCTCAGCAGTGGCCCTGTAGGTTGTTGATGGCGATGAACACTACGACTTACTACTTTTTTTACTAAGTTTAGTAACGAGTTAACTTGCAGAACTTAGGTGTAATAGGCATAATACATTTTTATGTATATACTAGCTGTGCCCCGCCACGCTTCGCTGTGGCACATTCGCACATTCGCTGATATGTCACTGATGAAAAAATAGATAAAAACAATCCTTGATGCGGATTATATATCATGCTAAAATTTCAGCTCGATCGGTGCAGAACTTATTTTTGAAGCGTACACAAACCAACATAACATTTGTATATATATAGAAGACTAGCTGTGCCCCGCTGTTTCACCCGCGTAGTTCCTGTTCCCGCAGGAATATGGGGATAAAATATAGCCTATGTTACTCGCTGTCAATGTAGCTTTCCATTAGAGAAATAATATTTTAAATCGGTGCAGTGGTTAAGCCGAAACTTTACATATTCCTATACATACTTTCATCCCCTATATTTATTTTACCCCTCAAGGGTAAAGTTTTACAAACTTTGAATGCCAAATTTATTTATATCTAATCAAAAGCCTAAAAAATAAATTTCAAGCTTCTAGCTTCAAAAATGACGATACTTCCATACAAACTTTCATCCCCTATTTCAAACCCTTACAATGCATTTTTTGCGATAAAAAGTAGCCTATGTCCTTCCCTAGGCTCTAGACTATATCTGTACCAAATATCATTTCAATCGGTTCAGTTGTTCAGGCGTGAAAGAGCAACAGACAGACAGACAGACAGACAGACAGACAGAGTTATTTTCGCATTTATAATATAAGTAAGGATAAGGATAGGTGAATTGCACGTACCTAGTGCTGTTTCCAGCGACGGGAGATTCGCCCGTGTAGTTTGAGCCTTAGAATAGAATAGAATAGAAAACTCTTTATTGTACCACCAGAAACAAAAATAAACACAGTACAGACAAATAGCCTTTGCCAGCCTTAGCTAAACGACAAAGCTCTTTGCTAACCGTTACACCCCCTCCGACCCATTCAATCATATAACTAGTGTTTATAACCATTACCGACCCACGCAGGGGTCCCGGGTCTCTGGTGACCCATCAGCGTCCCACGGGTGACCCCCCAAGCGTCCCGGGGGCACCGCATCTGGGACACCAGTTGTTTAGACAATCTTTTTATGAGTTTTATGATTATTTGCGGTGAATTAAATTTGATGGTGGTGCTTTAGAGATTTTGATGTGGTAAATAGTGGTTTGTTGTAAAAATATGTGGTTAAATGCAGAGATTTTTGAAATGTTATTTCTATTTATTTGCTAAAAGCGCACTGCGATAAATAATATTACACAGGAAGTGGCAATTTATACGGGATCAAAAGTTTTTTTTTTAATGATAATAGATTGAGCAATGATCATTCGTGGCCAGGATTGTGGTATAAAATTAACAAGACTTCACTCAAAATAATCTTTTTAATATCTCTTCAAGTATCCACTTAAAAAACTTAGGCATAATACATTTTTGTCCCTTGCCAGGATACTTACTCATTGTCGAAAAAAACATCAAAGTCAAGCATCCTAATCTATGGTAGCCCCCTCGCTTCTGTAGCAAGGGGCGTATAATTACTCTATTATACATCCAACGTCAAAACATAATAGACTCTCTGTGTGTACAAAAGTTTAATAGGAACTATTTATACACTAGACTGGTAGAGTAAAAAAAAGTGAAACTAACACGCGATAAAAAAAAAAACAGAAAAAGAGTTTTTGGCGGGAAATTAAAATGTGACGTTTTGGCATATTTAGTTTCTCTTTTTTTTTCGTTTTGTCTTTGCAATATTAGTGCATTTAGCCAGTGTCAAATAAAGTAATGATTTTCAAGTCAGACTGTTGAATTCGGAATTCTTAGTTAGATGCGAAAGTTTCTGTGTCTCGTGTGTCTGTCGTCTCTTCACGCCGAAACGGCGGAACGGATTTTGATAAAATTTAGTATACAGATATTTTAGGTCCTGGAATAGAAGATAGGATATTTTTTATCCCGTAAAAACCGAAGGTTCCTGTGGGATAATAGTTATCGAGTGTAAAACCACAGGGCGCCGCTAGTATAACAACATAATATATTAATTGTAAAAATTATATTAATATTAATTTTATAAGTTTTTCCCAGTAAATAAATTCAGCATTATTATATTTATCTAGGCTTTTATTTCTAGTAATGACTACATAATAGGTAAAATGTTATTTATGATACGCATACAAAAAAAATAAAGCCACTGTACCGTCATAGGCACCACAGTATAGGCGCATTGCAGTATGACAACTCTATTGTGTTAGATTTTAAATAATTTCTACTAAATTAAATTTGTATGTAAGTATAAAGAATTATACCTATTACTCAATAACGTATTAAATAAAACGCATTGGCATGGCACATGGCGGGTTTATGTCGACACTGAATTCATGTAAAGCTCGCCGAGCGAAATATAGCAGTGACGCTTTGACTATATCTTTCTCGCTTCCTTTACTTTTTTAATTAACTAAGTAACGCGACAAGCAAGTCGTTCACCTGATGGTAAGCGCTACAACTGCCCATAACAGTTACAACAACACCCAGAACTTTGCATTGCATAATCCTGCGCGGCACTGCACAGCGCTCGTCACTCTGAGACATCGGCTCTAAAGTCTCATACGCCCAGTAATTTCGCTGGAAACAGTGCCTTTCAAATTGGAACACAATACTGTTTGGCGGATGAATATCTGGCAGAGGTGTGGTACTTCCCCAGGCTGACTCTTGCAGAAGAGGCCTACCACTACTTGTTTGAAGTTTCCCTACTGCCTTCTATGCACTACACCCACCCTTCGTTTACTGAAAGGGCGAATAATTACTCCATTAGAGGCATAGACAACATAAGATGCTTTTTGTGCGGACAACGGGACAGGACGTAATTGGGACAGTGCGTAGTGATGCCCTCGGGAAAATGGGGTAACATCGTGTAGGGAACTGACCGCCATTTTTGACAAACTAATAAATAGATAATAGATCAACTGTGGCTATAATTTTTTTTATGGTTCTAAGTAACGAGACGAGCACGTCGTTCACCTGATGGTAAGCGCCACGCTGCCCATCACAACTACTCAGAATCTGTTCCGGCACTGCACTGCGCTCGTCACCCTGAGACATTGGTTCTAAAGTCCTAAATGCCCAGCTATTTCGCTGGACACAGTGCCCTTCAAACCGTTAGTAATCATTTGACACTGGCTGAATGCACGGACTTTGTCCAAACCATGAGGGAAAAAAAAAGTATTATATAGTACCTTTACGGCCTCCGTGAAGTAAGTGGGCGATGAGCCGACTGCGAAGTGAGAGGTGGCGGGTTCGATTCCTGCAGTAGTTGTCTGTGGAGTCTGGGTGTTTTTAGGACCATGGTCCTCGTAGTCCCTGATTGCCTAGATACAGGGAATCCTAGTTAGGGGTCAGGTTCTATGTATGTGATCGTGACGCATTCGTATGTATTACTTATCAAAGATTAATAATGGAGTTTCTATGATTATTTCAGTCAGTACCTTCATTAAAACATGGACCAATGACATCTAACGCTAATAACTTTATTAGCAAAGAAAATAAATTCAAATTAGGAACAGCCAATTTTCCCCGCCAATCGGATACACGACACCCACTCAACTCGGTAACACTGACGAATCAAATTTAACCATCGAATCATAAACAAACATCTCAATTCAAATTTCGAACAGGCTTATTTCAAATTCAAATAGACAATGCTGGCTGGAGAGGAACATTAGGGATTGTAAGGCGCGGCGCAAACCGGAGCCGTGTGCTAAACAAACAAAATTAAATACGTTTATGTTTATTTTTCTCTTTAAATTGACTTAAACCATGCATAATTATTCGGTTATGTAGTCATTTTAAATAACCTTTACATTTATTAAATATTTACCACTTTATTTGATGGGCTTAGGGTAGGTATGCGTGAATAACAAAGTTGAAATACTTATTAGGATTAATCAACATGGCTGAAGTACATTTTAAAATTTAGAAACTACACATAAACAAAGATAAAACACTTTGTTATCACCAGAGACGGGTCGTAAAACAATACGAAAACACAAGTTACTCTAAGTAACTTACATGTAAGGCAAGTTAAATAATATACAAATATATTTAATTTCAACACTTTTTATACATCAAAGTAAATTGTTACATAAAATCTCCTTAAACAAATTTCTACATCATTATTTTATTTATAAAAAAAAGGCAATTAACAGAAGTGCTTTTCCGCGTGCCCAGTGTGCGCCGCTCCTAACAGAGCTATTACACGACCGGTTGGCCAAATGGCGCGAAACCCGACCCTCTGCGGACCGAAAACACGGGGGCGGCCGGCTATAGACTAGAAAGGCTAGATGAAGAAGATTTGTTTCATTTGGCGGTTTCTTTTTTATTTTTTATTTTTCTGCCTAACTTTTGATTGGCTGGCGAGTTAATGAGACTTTTTTCTTTGCGGTTGAAGTTCGTATTTTATTACTAAGTGTTTTTTTTTATGTCTGGAATATAAACTGCCAGTATTTATTTTCAACAACGCTGGTATAATGTTTCCCCTCCTAGACTAGATATTTTACGAGAAAAATAAATCAGTCAAGCAACATGCTTAGCCTAACAATGTCTCCGACCCATGTCGGAGGAAAAAAGTTGGACGAACATAAAAAATACTCCAATTATCTTATTAATTAATATCATATTTCACTACGCAAAAAGACGTCAACTTTTAACGTTTACAGTGGCAGAAACAAACTCAGAGCCGGCGACTTTACAAACGAGTGTCCCTTCTATAATACATGTATTTGTTTATTCTATGACCAGCATTAGCACTGCAGCAGCCACGCCTGCGGGACGGGTAATGGTCTCGACACATATTTTCAATTCGTTCCTCTCAATCCTGCGGTATGTTCTGTACGCGTTCTCAAATCTATGTATAGTTGCGTTAAATACCTACTCTATGATTTGTTTTAAGAGTTCCTTTCTATAACATAGGTTTTGGCTTCGGACAATTTCTGCATTCAGCCAGTGTTTTATTTATTTTATTAAGTAACGAGACGAGCTAGTTGTTCACCCGATGGTAAGCGCCACACCTTATCATTGCAAAATCTTGGCCAGCACTGCGCTGTTCTCAAGTCTCATATTTCCAGTGACGTCGCTGGAAACAGTGCCCTTCAAACCGGAACACAGTAATGTTTTCACACTCGTGCTTGGCGGAAGAATGTCTGGGAAAGGTGTGACTTCCCCGGAGGTCTCTTGCAGAAGAGGCTTACCACTACATAAAAGTAGAAGTATTCTGTTAAAAAATATAGCAACTAAATGTATTGTGTATGATTGTTCTACGACCACTTCTCCTAAGCCCTGTGGTAATAACATAGAGTTCTAATAAAATGGTAATAAGTATGTAACATTATAATTTTTTTATACGAGCTTTACAAATGAAATAATTTCTACCCCTAAATAATGTCTTCTGTCACGTATTTATAAGTCCTTGCAACTCGAGTTCAATTCATTAAACTTACCAAAATACTGGCACACAAGAACTCCCTAAAAAGCGAATTACTTTGTATTTGGAATGCTATAGGACCATCTGCTGCCACAATGGGCACTTACATGCGCATTACGAACTTTTTGAAATAGGAACGTCAATAACCGAACACAAACTCTATTACATTTTCATAAAGCTGTTTTCTGTGTGGCAATAACAAAAAAAATCTCCCCCATTTCTGTGCGGATTAAGTATAATGAATCGTAAATTCGATCTTTGACACCTTTTCCATTCGCATCCGAGTGATTTCTATGATTGTATCAGACGAAGACTTTTTTCCCGCCGTTTTGAAATAAACTTTTTTTCTATTTCGTTAAGGTTGCAAGTTGTGTAGTAAGGAGGTCCTATATGTGTAAATTAAAATGTCTATTTGATAGCTTTTGAAGGGCGGTGAATGGAGTGATTTTTAGCTTAGCGTTATTATGTTGGTAGCAATGTAATTGTGATCAATTTTATTGTAATAGAGAACGTATTTGTTAATTTGAGGGCTCGTGTTGTAATTTATAGTTATTTGCAATCGCACATAATAAAACTAATATACTTTTTAATATAGTTTGGTCTGGATAGAGTAATATTTTGGATTATTTTTACATTATTAAAATATGTATATATGTGTATAGAGGTAATCCAAATTATCATATTTTTGTCATCATGCTCTTTTGTTTAGTAAGGAATCTTTATGGGTCTTTTTGGTAGAGTAATATCCCTAACAAAACCTTTCATGTTCTAGAAAAAAATAAAAAAAATAGATAAAGATAGAGAATAATAAAGAATAAAATAAAATATAAATCTCATAATATCGCAACAGTGGCCTTTCCAGCCAGCGATGTAATTTTTTTGCGATTCATCCAGCCAGAGTGATTTAAAAATAAACTGTTCGAAATTCAAATTTCATCGAGTGCTCGCAACTCTGTCCGGAGGTGTTCTGCACGAATTCAAAACGCGAATTGGAACGTTGTCGCGGACTCGCTCGCGGCTACACATAGCTCAACGACGTTACAGAAGACTAACTCTTTGCATCACTTTTATTCACAGGATTTGATAATGTAAAAGTTTAGCTACACTTGGCGTAGACAACTGCTACGAAAGCGTAATTATGCGTAGGATAGTAAAGACAAAAAGACGTGCGGTTGGTGAACTCAGTTATTTTAAATTAGGTATAAAAAAACACGATTGCATACATAGATCCTGACCCTAAGCTAGGATTCCCTATTCTGTCTAAAATTTTCTTAAAACGTTCATCGTTTTCTTAAAACTATAAAATTATTGAATGAATTAGGTCTATCTATTGTTTATTATAATAGCCTCAATATTTATTTTAAGGAGAAAGTAAATGTTTGAAATTATGATGAAATTACGTTTACAATACTTCAGGTTATTTCTCTCCTTGCAGTAATCTGTAGAGATCGCTCTGAGTGAAATTACTGTCTATTGTGACACTAATAATTAAGTATGTATTGTGTTTGCATCCATATCACAGTTTAGGCGCTAAAATATCGCTATATCATATCCGCATTTTTTTATTTAATTGAGTGACGAGAAGAGCAAGTCGTTCACCTGATGGTAAGCGCTACGCCTGCCCATAACAGTTACAGTGCCACCGAGAGCTTTGCATTCCATAATCTTGCGGGGCACTGCGCTCGTCACCCTGAGTAATCGGCTCTAAAGTCTCTTATGCCCAGTAATATCGCTGGAAACAATGCTCTTGATGCTCTTCGGTTAACTTTGGTCCATCGGATACAGTTTTGCTGTAATGTTAGTTTTGGGTATGTCGGCTGGGTGGTGGTTTTCAGCTGAGCTCGGTTCATCTGGTACTTGTAGTGATTTGTCGTACCGCCGTCGCTGCACTGTGCCCACCTGGATGGAGGTGCGAGTATGCGCGACCGACGTTGATTTCCCAGCGGCGTGACTCGACGGCCCAATCACGGCGCCCCGCGCCCCGCCCCGCGACTTAGGGATGTCACATAGACGTTTCTGTTGAACGAATATTTTTTTTTTATTGGACTACATTTTTTTTATGCCGTCTTAAATTAGATAGATAAATAACCCTTTTTTTAAATACCACAGACCAAATAAAACTAACAAAAATGGAACGAAAGCAAACTTAAAAAGTAATATTAAATCTTATGTTTGGCTCAAAAAACAGATTTGGTTTTTTTGTTTTTACGCGTCTGGTATTTTCTTATTTTTCTTGACTAGAATTAGCTAAATTCAGTCTCTTGAGTGCAAAATTTCGTCAGATTTTGTGACCATCATTCAGTTAAATGCACCGGTTGGCAGTTGTATCAGCTTTTCGGCCGTGAAAGTCGCACACAAACAAACAACCTTTCGCTTTTATATTAGTAAGGAGTAAAGAACTGACTACTATCTCGAGCAACCTCAACATAATACGTAACTACAACATGCTTGCTTTAAAAAAAAGAAGGTTTTCGCAAAAAATCCCACCTTTTCCCAACTGACTCTAGCAATACGACATATTGAGTCGCTAAATATAATGATTCACGTTATCTAGAAGAACATAAAAAAAAATTTAGTAAAACACTGACAACCCTACCCCACCTAATGCCTCACCGCGCCTCCCTAATCAACGCGCCTCAAGCCTCTAACAGCCGTCTTGCTTAATCCCCGTCTCACATTTTAAATTTCGATCTTTCGCGTCCTACATATGAAATTAGGAATTTAGAACTTCTGCTTGGACTTCAAATGCGCACTCGTTTGTTACTTTTTTGTTCGGATACTGGCCGAAAACTATTAAAAAAGTTACATGCATGGCTAAAAAAAGATTACACTAAAAAGTTCAGAATGCGATGTTATGCGTAGGCGGGAAGCCGGTTGTTGTAATAGACAAAGACTACTTCTCCGTATGGGTCGGTCGTATTACGGTCATATTCAGCGTTACGAAAGCAAATCTATTTAATCTTCTATGATACTGCGTAGGTATTAACAGTATTAACAGTTGTAGGTAACATTTTAAATAAAAATTCCCTTGTTTTAAAAATACGTCGTAGACAGATCTACGAATGCTGTAGAGAAACCTACAAAATGTCGTAGATAGATCTACGAATACCGTAGTGACTTATTTGTTCCGTAGAAAATTTAAACATAAAAAAAACTGAGAATAACATAAACCCCACTTCTAAAAAAAACAAACTGCCAGCAATACTATGAATCCAAATATATTTTCGTTTCACATCAGCGCAGTTGAATCGTGCTTGGCGGGAAAACCCGATGACATTTCACCCGATGATTTTTCCGTTTCACCACACTCTCTCATTTAGCAATGGCATTTTGACGGCTATACTCTTTGTCACGCAGAAAAAATATGATGTTCCATTTTTGATTGAAGTTGGCGCGCGATGTTTTTTTTATAATGTTGATTTATGGTTGATGATCGAGGGTAGCTGTAATGATTTTCTAAATTTAAACGTTTTGCGGAATCGTTTTAATCTCTTGTTTTATTACACAGTTAAAGCATTATAATTAATTGTGGTTTTAATGCTTACTGTAAATATTTATTTACATTACGAAAATAAAGAGGAAAAAAATTGCTAAAATTGTACCTCTCTTTTTGTTTGTATTCTAGTTGCTAAGACAAAATAAATAGGTATCTAGGTAAATAGAGGGCAAATAATTGGATTTATCCAATAACATCTGCCTCATTAATATTTATTGAAAAAAACAGACTTTATCTGAATGCTAAACAATTTCTCTATAGAAGTGTCAACTTAGGTGAAAGGTAGAGTTCGGAACAAAATTGCTATTACACTTCACCACCACTCTATTCCAAAAGAAATACAGCTCAAAATTGCTTGTAGTTCGTAGAAAAATTTGTTGAGTTGAAATTTTTCGACAAACTTTTTCGTGCTACCCTCGTATTTGTAACAACTTTTATCTACATAGAAATAGCGTTGAATTTCAACGAGTGGTTTGTTTCGTAAGTTATGTTTACTTTGCTCTATGATAATACCATTTTTCATATTAAAAGTTGGAGGTGCCTTTTTCAATATATTCCCTGGTGCTTTGTTCAACGTTCTGTGAATCGACTTGGAAAATAGGTGTTTCGTATTATGAAATGAATATCGATATTATGATACAATATTCTTTTGAGAAGCTCTTCTTTACATTGAATCGAAAGAAAACTATTTTCTAGTTCTTGTTGTGTTATTGTATAGTGATTTCTAAGGTTGACGTGGAGGAATAACTTCAACTTTTTACACACTAACCTACTTTCGTATTAATCTGTAAAAAAGAAAATGGTTTATGATCTTATAAGGTACGAGCTGATACTTGAGCTGTTGGGATAGGCAGAGACTACGTCTTTCCACATGCTACGATACCAGCGGAAAGCTGTACACCAACTCCCTGACACCCTCTACTGGTCTCTGGAACTCCAGACCACTCGAGTCATAAAGAATAATTTAAAAAAAATACAATCGAATTGAGAACCTCTTCCTTTTTTTGAAGTCGGTTAAAAAGGTTTAACTCAAACAATACACAACCCTTAAGTCACAACCCTACTCTCAGAACAATATCCAAACACAATACCACGTTCAAAACCTAACGACAAAATAAATCATCAGGCAAATTACTCAGCGGACTTAGAAACCATTTAACAATAAATTCGGGTTTCCGAACGCACGCAGCACTGGCCGGTAAGGAATTAAGGACCGACTTTAGGCCGAGTGGAAAAAGGTTTGATACGTTTTTCCAAAGAGGTAGACAGCATGGCCTGTAGGGATGGGACAATGGGCATGTTCAACTAGACTGATTATTGTAATTATTGCGATTTTTTGTCTAAGTATAGATAGATAGATAAACTCTTTATTGAGACACCACAGAACAAAGAAAACTTAAAAACTAGAACAAAACAAGTTTGACAATTAGTGTCACAATGGGCGGTCTTATCGCTCAGAGCGATCTCTTCCAGATAACCATGCACGGAGAGGAGTAACTAGGACATCGGACGGTGGCTTTCCTTAGTGTTATTATTATTTAACTTTCAACTTTGTCATAAATAAATGACGAATAAAAACCATTTATTTATTGATCATAAGATCCATATTATAAAGTAAAAAAACATTTCTAAACAAATTATATTGTTATACTAAGTAAGTAAGTAAGTTCAATCAAAGTGCCGAATAAAAAAATCACGGTCCTTAAATTACACAAAATAATTTAGCAAAAATGTAATGTAATGGTGTTGGAAAAAAGTAAAAAAATAAAGGATTGGAATAAATTGATAAACAAACCATTTCACGTTAGAATAAAATCTCCTGTTTAATAGCTACGTAAGTTTTTATTCTTGTATGGGTAAACATTTGACTGGGTGTCTATTTAATGAGGACTGCTAGGTTGCGCCCCATCACTATAACCAGTATTTAATCATCCACAAAAGGTCCACGCACTGCGCTCATACGAGACGTATTCAAAACTGACAAAGGAAAAAAAGCAATCTTGTCAGATTGGCATTTGGGGCGCGCAGAATGGGGCTCCTTTTGGCGCGCTTTCGGGGGAATATTGTTAGTACAGATTGAAAAGCGTTTTGTCGTCGGAATAGTACGTGTGCTGTGTTGGCAGTATGGAGGGTTACCTCACCTCTTTTTTAGAATTAAAAAAAACAAAAATGTTCCTAATTTAATGCGCTTACGTATTACCAACTGTTATATTATTAACGGGCGCTGTAATATTTGTTTTTGAATTTGTTTTTTTTTTTAGCAAAATGTGTCAGCAGGGCTATGCAGCACGGTGCGGATCAGCTCGAGTTCGTTTCATTTTGCCGTTTAATTGCCACGGGAATCGCCATTCGTATTGAAATGACGAATCTCGTGGCAATCAAACGTCAAAATGAAACGAACTTGAGTTGATCCGCACCGTGCTGCACAGCCCCGCTGGTATTTTTATCAACGCTTTTGCGATGTCAATTACACTGTATATTTTTAGTTTGTCTGATGTCGAAGATGCTACAAAGTGGCGTAAAATGTTAACTTCTAATACAAATATTGGCAAATGGAGAAACATAATTTGACTAGTGTTATCTAAACTAAGGTTTGTAGATCAGTTAACGGGACGATATGGTAGATGATGATGTTACGTATATGCCCTTACTGGTATTACACCGCGGTACATGTTTCGGTAATTTAGTGTTGCCCGATGCGAATAAACGAGGGCGGTAATTGGAGAGGAGGTTTTAAGGCGCATATGTCGCTGATTGATTGCTTTTTGATGCCGCGTCTTAGCGACTTGTATGGGCGATTGCTGATTGAAATTAGTTTTTCTTTTTGTGGCATGAGAGAGTGGTGGAGGACGGCAGAACTATAGAGTAAGGGCAGGGATATTAAATTTGATCTCATGAAATAATATGTCAAGCACTTCCCGTCCCTATTAGCAAAAAGTTAAAACAAACTTAAAAGTTTGAAAATGGAACGTAATATTCGCAGTTCGGAAAAGTGACGGAGCAAAACAGAAGGTGCAAGCGCAGTTGAGTAGCACGTAGCACCCATTCATTTCAAATTTCGAACCCTTTGATAGGGATGTGGTCAGGTGCGAATATTACAACATTGAGCCAAACAAAAAAAAATACCAAAATATTTCACTTTTTGTTTGTTTTTTCTTATTTTCAAGGTAGAAATGGAATACATTTAATATCATATCCGAGCAATCTGTTCTGTTTCTGTCATCGAGAAATTAGTCTTAATTTAGTTCAGTGGTGGTTGCCTATATTATATTTTTGACTTCAATTTTCTTTTTAAAAATAACACGTCACGGTCACAAACATAGATCTCGACCCTTAACTAGGATCCCTTGTGTCTAGAGAATCAGGAACTACGAGGACCATGGTCCTACAAACACCCAGACTCAGAGCAAATACTATGGTTCACAGCCATGTGCGGGAATCAAACCCGCAACCTTACGCTTCGCAGTCGACTCATGACCCACTAACGCAATGGATGCCGTCAATGACACTTTGATGATGATCCAAGACTCCGGGGCCGACATCCAAGTCTATCCTCGTCCCATCCCTACTCATCAACCTCGCGTCGAATACGAGAATTACGAGAATCGAACGCTGGCTGCGTTCCGTTTGCGTTCCGTTCTTTGCGGACCTCCAATTTGGCTGATTGACGCCGGCTCCACTTACAAACGTCAAAGACTCCGTTTGCATTCCTTTGCAAGGACGCTAGTAGAACAAAACAGAATTTAGGCTATTGGACTCACAGATAAATGACCGACCAAAGCGCAGGACTTGGAAAGACATTGATAATTTTCAGTCGATAAAATCATCGTCACTTTTCTGGCTGAATGCAATAGCCCTGCATCGCCAAATTTAAAAAAAAAGATACATTTTCCCGCCAATACTCCAGATTTTTTTGTTTTGACTTCGCACTATTTTCATTCAGCCAATATTAAGAATTAAGATTTTCAAGTTTTTTTATTATATTAAAATAGTCAAAAATCAAATGTCGACGCCCAGTTAGTCAATAGTCAATAATCTAGTCAAGTCGCACCGTAGAATTTGCTTTTCCCATACCTACCTATGTAGAAAGCCACCAAAGAGTTCTTACTAAGATGCTAGGTACATACTCGCATACAAACCCAAACTCTTTCGAAATTCGAATCCCAACACATCGTTCGTTGCGACAGCCACAGATAATATGAAGCAGTGATGGCATTCCCGTGTTCCGCCTTTGTGCGCCGTTCTAGGGTTGTAAGCTGGATACGGAGCTTCGATTATACGGACAAACGAACGGATCAATTATTTATTTTATTATATTTTATTTACTTTTTAATGTTCGCCTTCTAATCAGAAGGTCGTGAGTTCAAATCCCAGTGCAGGCACGTACCAATGTGTTTCTGTGAAACATATGTACGTAATTATCACACGCTTTTCGGTGAAGGAAAACATCGTGAGGAAGCCCACATACCTACCTGAGAATTATTTCGGAGGTAGGTAGGTGATCCACCAATCCGGATCTGGCTCCCGTGGTGGATTATGGCCTAATCCTCCTCACGAAACTGAGGGGAGACCTGTGCTCAGCAGTGGGACGTTATGGGTTGATGATGACTTTTTAAAATATGATTGAAATTATTAACCGTGACAAAATAAATATTCTAAATTCGATTGTAAGTATTATATGGGTATTATACGGATTTATATAATTTATTTTTACTTATAATTTTAATAATGCAACCTTATATAAAGTGGTCCCCATAGATGATGATTATTATTTATTATTTTCCATTACTGGTAAGGTAGACTGGTAAATCAGATCGATCTCTGTGGTGGTCCCAAAATACATTGTCTAAAAAGCACTTTAGTTGGTTTTGTTTTTAAATCGCACTGTTGTCGGTTATTTAATTATTTTAGTTGCAGATAAAGATACGGGTACGTATTGTTTTTTTTTTAATCAAAATATCTGAACGGACCGGCGAAACAAAAGAATACAAGCGATTCCACATTGTGCGCCGCACGACGGTCTAACCGTAACTAAAAAGAAAGTGCATTGACCACAGATCTCTGATCTCTGTATGATCTCGGCGTTGTATGAGTACTATTTCATTTTACATATCCGATAGTTTCAGTTACGGATAGATATGGCTATATGGTTAACATCCCTACACTCCATTCCGAAACCATTTTACGTCCATTTCGTCGCATGTGTTCCGCATTCGATCTATCTCTGTGATTCTGTCAGCTCGATTTTTGTCTTTACTCTTTGACGAATTACGGATTTAATATTGTGAGATATTAGAGAACCGAAAATGTAAGGTGTTTTTTTATTATTCGTTAAACTTCTGTTTTTTCGTGTATTATTGTGTTATATTTATTGATTATTAAACCATTAAGATTTCGCTACCGTATAGAAGTGTGGGCATTAATTAAGCAAATCCAAAACTTGTTTCTTGAAAATTTACCTAAGTATTTAAAAAAAAAAGAACGCTTGAATTAAATCACAATACTTGAGACTAGCTAAATGCACAAATCATGCAAAGCCAAAACCTAATAAGGAAAAAAACATCAAGACGAGAGGTTATTCGAAATTTAACTTTTAATCTAAAAGTGTTGAAATATTTTCTAAATCAAAATGGTTCCATTTTAATTCCTAAAACCCTGTACTATTCACACTCTAACTATTCGCAAACCAATCTCCTTTGACCACTTAAAAGATAAGTCAACACAAAAAAAACCATAAGAACAAAGAAAAAAAAGGAAAGATTCGAATTCAAACGGAAATTCTTAATTCAAACAGGAAGATTCATACAGCGATACCATCTCGACAACGGCTTGGACATTGGGGTCGCATTAATCGTGATTACCCGCCATGCCGACTGATTAGCGACTCCTTATTACTTGAGTTTACTTGTGTTTACTTTCTTGGCGGAACTTTTGGGGGGTCGGGCGGCGGCAGGGCACAGTGGATAAGCCTGGGTTTAAGTTTTATCACAGTCATGTATGCATTTATATCTATTTAACACGCTTTTATTAGCTTGATACGTATGTTAGTATGTATGAAAATAACGGAACCTTTGAGACCCCCTTCAAAACGTCTGATTATATCGAAATTTTGCACACTTCGTCCGGACCAATAAATAAAATAATAAAAAAAATCATCAACAACCCATAACGTCCCACTGCTGGCCATGGGTCTCCCCTCACTTTCGTGGGGAGGATTAGGCCATAATCCACCATGGGGGCCAGATCCGGATTGGTGGATCACCTACCTACCTCCGAAATAATTCTCGGGTAGGTATGTGTGTTTCCTCACGATGTTTTCCTTCACCGAAAAGCGAGTGATAATTACGTACATATGTTTTACAAGAAACACATTGGTACGTGCCTGCACTGCGATTTGAACTCACGACCTTCTGCTTGGAAGGCGGTCGTTCTCCCACTAGGCTACCACCGCTTATAAAAAAAATAGTAAAAAAAAAACTAAAAAAACACGCTATAATAGCAAGCTGAACTAAAAAGTAGAATAATTATTAATTTTATGGTAAAAAAGCGAGGGGTGCTTTATATCAAAGGGTAACTATAAATATAAATCAAAAAGAATCACAAAACGTAATAGGAATTCGCCATTGTTGAGATTTTGAAGCCAAATTCGAACGACTTCATTTCCAAATCCAAAGATTAACCACAGCCTAAGCATGGTTTAAGAATGGCTTATTATTTAACAGGGGATAAGAGCGGACTTGTCCTGTTAACTCCGTCGCGGCCCCGGGGTGATACCGGGTATGATTCAACATTTAAATGTTCAGCAACGCCCGAATCTGCGGAGACATCTTAGCCGGTGTACTGGAGGACGTACTGGGGAGTACAGTCGCTTACAACTGCACAGACTAAATATATTTTTAAATAGAAACTTCTTTACGCACGCTTGACTTGGGGAGTAAGCTGGTGGGTGCGTTACGAAAAGTGTGATCAGGCGAGGCGAATGAAAATTGTCAGGGATAAATAAGTTAGTGAAGATGGAAAGAGATACAGTTACGTTTCGTATATTTTTATTATCTTTCATAATTATTATTTTTTAATTAATTTTTTGGTTGAAATTTCTATTCTACTTTGTGTCCCAGCACATATTTAGTTTTTTTATGATCCACGGATTATCTTGTACATTTTTTTAAGCTTTATATTTAGAATAGAGTAGAAAACTCTTTTGTACACCAGAAAAATAAACACAGTACAGAAAAATTACAAGGAGTTTAGTTAAGTGACAGACAACGTCACGATTCAGTAAAGAGGTGCGTGCTTTACTGAAACTCCTTATGAGTTTTGAAGAAAGCGGAAAATTATTATGTTTTTTATTCCATCAAAAATATAAGTTTAAAAAAAGAAAATTATAAACGTCACATATTCGGTTTCCCGCCAAATCTCAATAGCTATTTAATTTGTTTTTTTTTTTAGTTTTTACTTCGCACGAATAATGCATTTAGCCAGTGCCAAGTAAGAATGGAATACTTCGTGAAGTACCGAGTTTAAGCTAAAAATTGTCTCTGAATCTGAGTCCATGATTACTTTCGACCCCTCTTTGTCGCCTAGAAGCAAAACAGACAAGTCAACTTCAACAATTGCGGGGAAAATAAATAAAAATAAAGCAACGAAAGTGACCCGCTTTTGCACTCAGCGATACGGCATATTGTAACCTGGCTACACCTTTGAGATATTTTCTAAAGAGCATGAATAAACACTGATACGGCGAATAACAGTACTTGATACTAGTGGATTTTCTTGCGGTACCATCTTTATGTCTCCTATCAGAGGTCGGCTTTTTTTTAGTTTTTATTTGTGTTAGTGACGAAATGAGCTAGTCGTTCACCTGATGGTAAGCGCTAAGTCTGCTCATAACAGTCACAGTGCCACCTAAAACTTTGCATTGTATAATCCTGCGCGGCACTGCACTGCGCTATCATTAAAGCTACTACTACACAGGTGCGATATTGTTGCAATGTTGTCCTATAATGCGTCCCGTATCCTTTCCACACAGCGGTGTCTTCGCGTTTACCTTGCAATTTACCCCTTTTTTTTAGTTTATGTAACCTACTCTATTCATTAAACTAAAACACATGCTTGTATTTTAACCCCCGACGCAAAAACGACAGAGTGTGAGTTTGACGTGTCTCTCTCTATCTCTCTTTCTCTCTCGCTCTCTCTCTCTCTCTGTGTGTGTCTGTGTGTGTGTGTGGCATCGTAGCTCCCGAACGGGTGAACGGGATTTTACCTTTTTAGCGATAGAACTTGTTTCAAGACAAAGTAAAAAGGTTAAAAAACAAGATAACAACGCAACAACAACGACTAGGTAAGTTAGCGTAGTAAAAATATTATAAATATAAAAGGTATAAAATATCGAAGTATCGAAACCAAACCTAAACTTAACCTTTAACCAGCACTATTAAGCATTCTGCGCTTTAACCCAAATACTTAAAACAAAGTATCAAAACCACTTCATCGCAGTTCACACGAAAATCTCTCAAAAGGTGACTTCGCGAAATAAATAAAGTTGTTACGGGAGAGAGACTTGCTAATTACTTATACTGATACATACACACACACACACAACCGCCTTATGTGTGTGTAAGTCAAGAAGCTTGGACCGAGTTAGGAAAATTACTCTGTGGAATAGAAAGTTTATAACCGAGTATAGTATAGTGAAACTGGCTTATGTTGGTCTATTTGACAAACTCCGATTTGATCAGTCTTAGTTTTTTTCTAAGACTAGGACTAGGACTAGGACTTAGATTTTTTTCTCAGAAGAAGAACAAGCTATAATAGAGAAATCAAAGGCAACAGCGATCTATTCACATACCATACTAGGTGTATGTGAATAGCTGTGCTCCGCGGCTTCGCCCGCGTAATTCCCGTTCCTGTGAGAGTACGTGGATAAAATATAGCATATCTTACTCGCTGATAATTAGTCACTAAAGTAGCTTTCCATTAGTGAAAGAAATTTTAAAATCGGTGCAGTGGCTTAGCCGAAACCTTACATATTTCCATACAAACTTCCAACCCCTATTACAATCCTTTACAATCCTTTTTTCGCTTTAAAAAGTAGCTTATCATTTAATCCAGGTAATTAACTATCTGTGTTCCAAATTTAATTCAAATCTTTTCAGTAGTTTTTGCGTGAAAGAAGAACAAACATACATCCATACTCACAAACTTACACATTTATAATATTAGTATGAGTAGGATAAAAAGCGTACACGAGAGTGATAACTAGCTGTGCCCTGCCACGCTTCGCTGTGGCACATTCGCACATTCGCTGATATGTCACTGATGAAAAAATAGATAAAAACAATCCTTGATGCGGATTATATATCATGCTAAAATTTCAGCTCGATCGGTGCAGAACTTTTTGAGTTTTTGAAGCGTACACAAACCAACATAACATTTATATATATATATATAGATAATAAGATTGGTGAGATTGTCTATTTGCTACTAAATTATGTCTCGACTAGGAAGCTTTGTGGCCGGTTTGTTGAACAAAACAGTTGACAAGTTGTCAAAAAAACATTATTTTTTTTACTTTTTCTTTATGGCCAGTGACTTTATGAAATCATTTAACAAATGTTTTTTTTTAGTTTTGGCTTAAGCTCAAGTCATGCCAAAAACGTATTATGCCAAAACATAAAAAAATATATACACTAGACCTAATTGTTTTTTTTTCTATATGGCCAGTAACTGAGACACTCTGAAACGACAAGCAATCTGCAACAGTACAACTTGCGAGGAGTTCTTGGCTCACAGCGCTACCTAGCGTTAATTACAAGCGTCGCAATATTTCACGAGTTGGGAGTTTTGCATCATACTTGGCTCTCATTTGGTCGGTCTTGAAAGTTTCTTCAGTTTATGAATACGGCACGGGTAGAGTAGCATTTTATGATATACATAAAATGTAAAGCGAATTCACGCTTCTTTAGTTTAAAATTTAGATGTAAACATGAAGAGGAGTCAATGGAGTGGCATCTTCCACCAGACAAATTCTGAAAAAATAAATAATACTGCAATAAAAACTAAAAATAACTGTACCAGCACCGAGTGTGTCGAGGCCATTTTGCATTATGCTGAGGCATGACTCGTTCTAGACTTGGTTTTCCTTTCAAGGCGTTAAATTATAATATTTTAATCTAAAATTTCTTTTCGTTATCTTTACATAAAAAGAACTCACAGAATTGCCACAGAGGTCCAAATAAAATAAAATATCCAAACACCTTATTCGAAACATCGTAGCTAATCCAATTCGAAATTCAAATCCTCGGAACCGCGTTGATCGGGCGCTCGGAAACGGAAAGGGCGGAAAGCGCGGGAAATAATTAGCTGCCGTCCCGCCCGCGGCACCGGACGTCGCATACAGCCGCGACGTAAACGGAAAAGTTATATTTCGAAGGAATTGTGTCGTATTTTAACGTCTCACTTGCGATTTTTAACGAGCATCTTTTTAATTGGCTACATTTCTTTTTTTTGTAATAAAATACTTGTTTTGTTCGTAAATGGAAAAATATATTATGTAAATTAGGCATTTCTAGAGTACCTAATTGTATACTATTTTCTGCTTCATAAAAAGATTCGATAATTCAACTCTCATGTCTAAGAATCTCGGAGTATGTGATCAATCAATCCAGACCGCGACCTCGTGGTGGATCATACGCTTTTTTTTTTTTTGTAAATTTAAAAAAAAAACCTCTTCGTGGAAGTGAGGTCCTTGCTCAGCAGTGGGCGGATATGGGTAGTAATGATGATGATGATTTGATTTTTGACGTCACATTTCTTTGTGGTTTCTGTCTGAAGAACATACTCGTACAAAACTCCCTATTTCTCTAAATAACCATGAAGCTATCAAGATATAACTAGTTATTAAGTAGATACCTACCTCAAGTTTCAGGCGGTATGAAGAACGGCAGAATATGAACTTTGTACTTAGCCAAACAGTTTTAAAAAGTTAACGGAATTAGGTTCTATTAAAAGTTGGTAAGTGCAGTGGTTGAGTTTCAGATTTAAAATGTTTTTGGTAGGTATCCTTTTTTTTTAATTTGGGTTTTAGTTTTGCACGATTTATGCAGTTTTTGTTAGAATACTTAGTGAAACCTAGTCAGTAATCATGTCGCAGGAAACTTCACGATACCTACAGAAAAGTGACAAACATGCAAAATCAACAACAATTATCGGTTTCCCGCAAAAAAACTAATTTAGTTTTAAAATAAGGTGAACACTAATTGTTTTTTTTTATTTCATATTATACGTAAATGATGAAAAATTATAGCATTGATAAATTTTAATAAGGTAGGTGAGGAAACCGAACTACTCTACCGGTACATAAATCCCATAGAAAAGTAGAGACTAAAGAATTTAAATTTAGAAGGCAGATCACTCCCCTAAATCCTTCGCATGCATAGCATGCATATGAAAATACAACAAAATCGCACAGATTACAAACCCAACATCCTGATTCTACGGCTCCTGAAAACGAAAACCGGCGAGCTCTAGCTGTCACAAAATGGTCCGCTATTACCTTAGCTAATAAAAATTCAGCGCGCGAAAATCTCGACGCTCCCATTGGCCGGCGCTCCCTCGAGCCCCGCTCCTATTGGTCGGAGTGTTTATTTCGTTTTCAAATTAGTTTTCGCTGTCACCGCGCTTCCAGTTATCTCGGAATTTATTTATTTCATTTCGCGAGTTTATTACGCTGAGTAAGTGCGCGAGTGATGTCAGTAAATGGATTTTGCGAGAGGAATAATATTAGGAACGTTTTTCCATTTGCCTGTATTGTTTGGATATCGTCGTTTGGAGGATTCGGATGACGTTGCGGGTTTTATCTAAGTAATAACCTGCAGGTATTTATCTTTATGTCTAATCTATATCTATATCTATACTAATATATAAAGCTGAAGAGTTTGTTTGTTTGAACGCTAGGATCTCAGGAACTACTGCTCCGAATTGAACAATTATTTTTGTGTTGAATAGTCCATTTCTCGAGGAAGGTTATAGGCTATAAAATCACGCTACGACCAATAGGAGCGGAGCGTCAATGAAGAATGTGGCAAACACGGGGAAAATATTTTGGTTTTAAGAGAGTTAATGCGGGAAACTTGAATTATGCGGGTGAAACCGCCGGCGCAGCTAGTATTTGTAATAAGGTGGCAAAGTGTTAGAAGATTTTTATTATAGAAGACTAATCTTTTTTTTTTCTCTTTGTAGCTATATGAGACTTAAGTGTTGATTTGTAAAAGTGCATTATTTTTACCTACTTGCAGTACTTAAATGATTTAAGTTGTGATTTGTCAATCGAAGTGTAAATGGTGTAAGATTTGAATCATTTTCTGTACCTACTTATTATTTAAATGGTGTATAGAATCATACTTATTTTAGTTACGTAGCTACGGTACACTGTATTCTTCCACAATAAAATAAAATTAAATAAAACAAAGCCCTGTCTGTCTGTATATTCGTTACCGCCTAAACCACGCAACGGATTTTGGTGCGGTTTTCACCAATGGATGGAGTGATTTAAGAGGAAGGTAACTACTAACGTAACTAGTTTTTAAATAGGTTGCTGAATTTTTTGGCAAAGGTCTTCGCACGCATTCTGCCAAGCTCTAAAACTCGTTTTGTTCAGAAACATTGTAACAGAAAGGCTTTCAGAATATTATTCCTACAGCAAACGTAACCCTCTTTAAATATATCGCCGTAATAAAAGTGGTCTTAGAGACGATTTCGGTTCGGTTCTCATTTAGACGGTTTTTGAAACTGCCGAGTGGGGTTTGGGGGGTTAAGCTTTTGTGATTGGAAAATTTTGGTTTCTTTTTTTTTTTCATTTGTGGCAACGGAACATGGGTATTTATAAGTAGGAACAGGATTTTCTTTTTATTTTGGACTTGTGTTTAATTATTGTTAAACATTTTATACAATAAATAATATACATGGCTTTGTATAATATAATATTATATTCATTAACTAGCGACGCCCCGCGGTTTACTAATTACCCGAAGGAACTGTTGGTTTTTATGCAATCAAAAAGTATTCTATGTTTTATTCCGCGGACTATGTTGACCTAATGTACATAGTTATTATAAAAAAATATAGTCGTGTGTTTTTTGCATTCAGCCAGCATTACAATTTCGTTTCACCATAGAGTACAAAAGGGCTCAAAATAAGAAAAGAACCTAATTAACGTATGTTTTATGCTTTAGCTTCGCAGGATTATTGCAATTAATCTGCGATAATTTACAGTGACGAATATTATGCCGAGTTGTGAAATGTTAATCAATATTTTCAGTGATACAAAAACGCAAAAATATCTGAAAGTAGCTCAATATTTACACTCACCACAATAACAGCACTGTTTTACCTCAAATCCGCACATTACGGGTTATTTGCGGCGGCTCAAAGCGACTCGAGCGCGAAATTGAGTCGTCGCGGGAAGGCGTAATTTGGCGACTCGATCGGGGAGGAATCGGGAGGTTGGCTTTGGGAGATTTTTCTGGCAGTAATCTAGTTGAAACCTGGCAACTTTGTATCCTATGTAATTTAATCTAAATGCGCTCGGTAGTGCCAACCTCATGTTGAGTTTAGGCGGGAAACCGTTTTTTTTTATATGACTGAGTGACGTCACGAGCGAGTCGTTCACCTGATGGTAAGCGCTACGCCTGCCCATAACAGTCACAGCACCACCCAGAACCATGCATTGCGTAATCCTGCGCGGCACTGCACTGCGCTCGTCACCCTGAGACATCGGCACCAAAGTCTCATACGCCCTTCAAACCGGAACACAGAACTTTTTGCACACTACTGCTTGGCGGATGAAAATCTGGCAAAGGTACGATGGTATCTGGTTTATTTGTGATATGTTATGGGTTGTAATTTTTCTGTACTGTGTTTAATTTTGTTTCTGGTGTACAATAAAGAGTTTTCCTATTCTATTCTATTCTACTTAATCAAAATAAAAACCACGTTACGTGCTCATTTAATCTTATTATCCCCACAAAATCAGTAGAATAACAAATAACAGTTAACAACGTTAACCCTGCAGCGCCGAGGGGGCGGTGGCACACGCCGCCCATTACGCGTTTAATTAAATAAAACGATGGAATATGCCCCGTGCCGGCCGCCGTGTGAAACGGCCTTAACGTGACGGTGGCCGGGGTGCCTGGGAAGGTTTAGAACTGGCAAACAGATTTTTTTTTTAATATGGTAATATCTGACAGTCTGCTATTTCCGATAATAATTTGATTTCATTATATTCGCGCGTTAAATATTCTACTTTTCACTTCAATTAGAAGAAAATAAAATAACTATATATACACAACAAAAAAAAAACAGTAAGAACATTTTAGATATTTCAAATTAAAAATAGTACATTGTAAGAATATAAAGTTTTTGTAAGAAATCATTTCAAAACTGGAACATCGAAATGCCGAGTGTTTACCACAGAAGAAATATATTACCAAATAAGTACATTATATTTAAAAAAGGTTATCAAATAGGCTGTTGATAAAAATGAGTAAAATAAAAAAAAAGAACAACCAATCCCTAGCGCGTAACTAACACACTTTAGCCCCGTTACGCTGAGCTATAGATAGATAGATAGATAAACTCTTTATTGAAACACCACAGAACAAAGAAAACTTAAAAACTAGAACAATACAAATTTTACAATTAGTGTCACAATGGGCGGTCTTATCGCTCAGAGCGATCTCTTCCAGACAACCATGCACGGAGAGGAGTAATTAGGACATCGGACGGTGGCTTTCCTTATATACATAGAATAAAATAAATAAATAATGGCTATAATGACTATGAGATGTTTTTTTTTATTTGACAGTGACAAGATGAGCAAGTCTTTCACCTGATGATAAGCGCTACGCCTGCCCATAGTAGTTACAATGCCACTCACAACTTTGCATTGCATCTTGCGCGGCACTGCACTACGCTTAGCACGTACACTGCTGAAAACACAACTGTCGTGTTTTTCATAACTTGCCACGAGTACGGCAAAACACAACTGTTGTGTTTGTTGTATGGGAAAACACTAAGGCGCGTGCAGAGCCGCACCCGTGGCTAGACAAGCAAAACGGCTCAGCAGTCAGTGTTAATTGAAAAATATATTTCCGAATAGGCCGCTCTGTCCCTTCGCAGCTCTAGGCGGTAAGAGCATTTTGATGCGCGTGCCGCATCGATACGGTACTCCAAAACCACTGGAGCCGTAGCTCTTCACTTTTGAACGCCACTGTACTCAGTAAAGCATACTTTATTACACTATACAGAATTTAATTCCAGTATGTCAACTTTGTGTTTGGTGAAATTCAAGTCATCATCATCGTCATCATCAACCCCGGCCCACTGCTGAGCACGGGTCTGCGTGAGGAGGATTAGGTCACAATTCACCACGTGGGCCCGGTCCGGGTTGGTGGAAATTAAAGGGATTTTACGAATTGTGATAGTTATATTAACTAGTGGTCGAAATTCTAAGTTTGAAAGTTGTGAAGGTTCTATTGTCAAAGTCTATATAACTCTTCAAATCACACATTAAAGAACTGAGACGAAATGTCAATACAAAACCTTTTCCTCTTGATCCTGTTATAGTTACTTTATAATAATAATATAATTATACTTGACATATTTTCAATAATTTGTCTCTTATCCCTTGATAATATTATTAGTCAAACGTCCTATCCCACTGCTACAATAAATGTGAAATTGTGTTTACTTGTTTGTTAATCAATTATGGCAAAACGGATGACCGGATTTTGATGAAATTTGGTACAAAAGACAGAGAGGACATACCCAAATTTTTAATATATAGCACTTCTATTAGAAAATATATACCACTGAATGATACAAAATGGGGTTACAAAACTAAATTATTAAAATAAAACAACCCATATAAGCAAAAATGAATCATAATAGAAAAGGCATTTTGAAACCGCTCGTTTCCCTACTTTAACCGCAACAAACATTTTAGGAACATCCTAAATTGAGGAAAAGAACAGATTTTAATCTGATTTTATGTAAACAAAAGTCACGAGGCAGCTTTGTCACGATGACCTATAAAAAAGTGTAATTACACATACTGTATTATAAATGTATGGTGAGTACAAAGCACAATACACCACCTATGTAGGTACTTCAAGGATACACATTGGGAAGCGGTACTTTTAACATTTTTGCAATAATTACTAACACGGGTTCACTTACAAACGAGGGCTTTTACGAGCCATTTTATTGAAGGGACGTATATTTCACATGAACTTTTTTGAACACGGAACAATAGTGTTGGTTTGTATTGTGTTTTTTTTTTCTCCTTTTTACATCACCAATTTCATTATCAACATAATATTTTTGTACAGCTTCCAAAAATCAATAGACTTCTATATTTTGGGGAATTTTTTGCTGATTTTTAGAAATTAAACTAAAGGGTCCAAGGAACCCTTGAGTGTAATTATTTGTCGTCTACCTTGGTTCTACTACGGATCTCCATATTTCGAACTCTGTGGCTTAACATTTCAGTGCTGAAAACACAACTAACGTGTTTTCATAACTTGCCGCGAGTGCGGGAAAACACAAAAAACACACCATGGAGTGTGCAGAGCCGCACCCGTGGGTAGACAAGAAAATGGGTTCAGCGGGGCTATGCAGCACGGTGCGGATCAGCTCGAGTTCGTTTCAGTTTGACATTTAATTGCCACGGGACTCGTCATTCGTATTGAAATGACAAATCCCGTGTCAATCAAATGTCAAAATGAAACGAACTCGAGCTGATCCGCACCGTGCTGCATAGCCCCGCAGCAGTGAAAGTGTTAACCTGACTCCGAACACGGCACGCACCTATCTCTAAAATTAAAATATGCAGAATATTTCACTTGCATATTTAGTAGGTACCTATGGCAAAACATCGAAACTCTACTCTAAAGAGTTTATCAAACCACCATGCCCTTAATGACATAAGAGTAATAGAGGGCACGTTTCTGATGCTCCCCTCACCGCTGCGAAGGGTTAGTAATGTTGCTAGTTAAAATAATAAACAGATTTTGTGGGAGATAAATTGATTATTACTGACAGACCGCATCCGGAATACCATACTGCGCTCTTGGGCAAAAATCATAGATTTAACCTAGAAAGCGGCAAAGCTTAAATGGAACTGGGCTGGTCACGTCAGCCGCATGCCAGAGGAACTGTGGGCCAAGTTCTTTACGAGCTGGACCCCATATAATAGGAAGCGGCGATGCATCAGGCCCAGAAAATGACGGGATGATAAAGGACTAGACAGCCACAGCTCAGGATGGACAGACATCGAATGAGGGTAGAGAGCAGGTTCGGATTATCCATGAGGCGGATTAGACAACTGGCTAAAGGCTCACGGAGGCCCCAACGAGTAAAAAAAACCTTTCATCTAACAATTTTCCAATATTTAATTTTTTTTTAACCTTTCTTTTTCTTTTCTAAACTCGACGAGATGCTTGATTGGTGATCGACTTGACTTTTGTTATACATAGAAGAATATATTTAAAAAGTAAGAAAAGGGTAGTTTAGGTTAGGTTAGATTTGTCATAGGGGTTACGTCATCCAACAAAGTCCTATCATACATTCATCAGACAACTTAGGCGGAATTAAAACTATATATTTCTATATTATCTTATTGATTAAATAAGCAATAAATAAATAAATAAAGGGTCCCCTAGAAATGCATTGGGCCCTGATAGGGTTAATCCGGCCCTGGTAGAGGCCTTGGCCCTTGACATCCCGGTGGAACACCCTGGGGTTTAGTGGGTATACCGTCAGGCAGCTGGCGGTGAGTGCAACATAACCACCCGGTCCTACCCCGGGCTAGGTGGTAAGCGTAATGCATTCCCCAGGTAAAAAAAGGGACTTAACTATCGATAAAAGTGAAAAAACACGGGTCAGAATATTTACAATGGCCACGGATTAGCAGGCAAAGTGAGAAGAAACACTTATACCTTCTGTAACATTTGTACAATGATCATTGTATGCTTGTAACAATGCCTAAAAATAGTATTGTACGATCGTGGTGACCGCCAAAGGAGATTAGCTAATAATGTAGGTACTTGAACATTTATTGAAGTAGCCAAGGAATGGGCTTTGTAGTGATTCTTTGAGGTACCGACATATGGTTATGTGGGTAGCCTACGTGCTGACTCCTTGACTCCAAGCTGCCTATATAGGCTACATAGGCAGCTTGGAGTAGCTATGGAATCAATAGCCAATAGGGGTAGTCTCACACAAAGAAAAAAAACAACTTTCAGTTTTTCCCAAATTTCCCAATTTTCCGGGAATATTCCTAATCCAATTATTTTTCCTAAAAACTTGATCGGAACTATTACAAATATTATAAATAAAAAATATCCAAATCGGTTAAGTCGTTGTCAGGTTACGGCGTGACCAAGGGAAATGAGGATACATTTATATATAAATAGATAAATTATATTCATCAACAACCCATAACGTCCCACTGCTGGGCACGGGTCTCCCCTCACTTTCGTGAGGAGGATTAGGCCATAATCCACCACGGGGGCCAGACCCGGATTGGTGGATCACATACCTACCTTCGAAATAATTCTCGGGTAGGTATGTGGGTTTGCTCACGATGTTTTCCTTCACCGAAAAGCGAGTGATAATTACGTACATATGTTTTACAAGAAACACATTGGTACGTGCCTGCACTGGGATTTGAACTTACGACCTTCTGCTTGGAAGGCGGACGTTCTCCCACTAGGCTACCACTGCTTTTTTCAATATAAATAATACGCCAATTATATTACGTAAAGAAAATAAAACAAAACAAGCTTACTTGTGTTTCATACTAGCAGCGCCCACGGTTTCACCCGCGTATATTAATTTCCCATGGGAACCGCTAATTTTTACGTGAAAATATGTATCCTACGTTCTATTCCAGGACTTATAGTATCTGTATACGGCATTTCATCAAAATCTGTTCATCCGTTTCGGCGTGAAGAGAGAACAAACACACAAACTTTCGCATTTATTATACGAGTTACATTATAAACTCGCCTTGATGAAGTTTCACTTCTGTCGTGTGGTTTTTATTTTAGTCTGTGGTTTTTTTTTTTGTCTCTGTGTCGGCTACTTACTCCTAAGTCAACTAATCTCAAAATTCCATTGCGTAGTGCCCTTTGTAAGGGCCCTTTGTTGTCTATTTGTAGTGAGAGCCCACTCGAGTGTGATTTTAATACGATAAAGGACTTAAGGACTTACGTATCCTTTGGATATGCGCTTCGCTCTAATAATCGATTTTTTGAGGTTATGATACAATAGAATAGTAGTTACTTTATAGTCCGTGGTTGGTGCAGATGCAAGGGATGTATGCCTCGAAGCGGCGCGCGCGGTGTTCCTGCGCGCCACACTCACAAAGATAGACGGAGTGGAGCACTCCTCTCCACTCCTGTCAACGGGATGGGGTCCTCCCATGAGCACCAACGCCGTCGGGGCCGCGGAAGTCCACTCTCGCACCCGTAGCCCCGACAACAAAGGCGTCCCGGTGGAACACCCTAGGGTTTAGTGGGTATACCGTCAGACTAGCTGGCGGGGGAGACCCAAATAACCACCCGGCCCTAACCCGGGTCTGGTGGTATGCGTAATGCATTCCCCAGGTAAAAAAAAAAGATGCGAGAGATAGGTATATATACTCAAGACTTGTGACCAAATCCAACGCTTAACACCTTGACTGCTGAACCGGTTTTTACATTTGGGCACCGTTACGGACCGTGTGTGTTTTCCAGCAATGGCGTGCCGTCTGTGTGAGCCGCGCCGCGTTACACACACGTCTGTGTTCCGCCGCACAGCCGGCACGTAAGCTGCGCTAACACAACAGGTGTGTTTTCCTGCACCCGCGTGAATATATAAAAAACACAGCGTCTGTGTTTTCAGCAGTGAACATTCCCAAAGCAAACAATATTTACAATGTTTTGCGGCTCAGTTTCAAATCCGTTTCCGCTATCACTCGTAATTACTATCACTATCACTTACTTAAGTACCTACTCAAAGTGTGAATGTGAAAATGAGTGCAGAAGCGAGATAGAGTGATAGTGGAAACGGCTGTGTGAGTGAGACGGAAAACAGTGTAGGTAATCCTCGAATTCAAAAAAGCTACATGGGCAAAGAATCTATTAAATGCTAGTGTACTTTATTGTCTCTACATAACAAGCAATATTGCTCAAAATAATCTTGCATAAGCAAACTTATCTCTTACTTATCTTCACACGTTGCGTTACCGACTCCACTTTCAAGATCATTATCGTTATAAAAGTAAACACATTCCCAGAAAGTGACGTAAAGGACACAATGTCTTCTTTTTTTTCTTCTAATCCTCTAAAATAAATCCTCTTTAGTCCATTGGGCGCGTTCGAAAACATTGTCGATGGTCTATAGCACACGCACAAAACACTGGCTGAATGTCGCGATTTCAATGACACTTTTCTTTTTAATTTTGCAAAGCGATAGTGTTGCGCCGTGATGGGTTCGTAAAGTGATTAGTTGTCGATACTTTTGGATGATTTCATTGATTCGTAAAGCCTTCTAAAGGATTGAACTAGCCATGAACAAAATAATCATATACACAGTCCAAACTCATTCATGACTGTCGTAAGAAACTTAAATTTATTAACTTAAATCATCTATGAATATTAAGTAGTTAAAAATAATGCACTATTACAAGTTAAGCACTTAAATATCATATTTAACATAACGAAATAAAAAATAAATCAAACATGATACACTAAATTTAATGAATAAATCTGATTATGATTCATGGATGAATCTCGCACAGAAAAAGGAAACTCCAATAACTCTACCAGTGCTTCGGAAATACGCCCGTCAGAGGAGATATCACTAAGAAACTCTACGGGGATGTAATTTTTTCAAGCTCGATTAATTGGTATCTAGCCACAAGCTCTATCACCAACAATAAACCAACTGCGATCAACGAACGACCCGCGAACCGAAACCGTGCACACTCACATTCGTGGGCGTTCGCGCGCTATTTCGACAATGAATCGCCATATTTCATCGATACATTTGACACTACTCCATCCCTACATTCATCGACTAGCTATCTCTCAATCGGTGTTGCCAGAAACACTTTCGGTGCCATTATTTTGGTAACATTAGACGCTTGTTTGCGGACTATTGAATCGTTTTTGCTGGAATTAACAATACATTTACGAGACAGTCGCTGGAGTGCTACTTATCGTTTTTAGGGATTAAACATTGTCACTTTGAGTGATATTAAGTTTAATGTTGGGATTGGATGCTTGATTGGGTATTTGGAACGCAGAATTTAGTTTTTATCGACGAGTTTTCGTTACGTGAACCGATGTTTTCTTACTACGTACAATATACGTAAGCTCTCACTTAACTGATATTCAAAAGAGTTTGGATGGTTTAGGGAATGTTGCGGCATCTTGTAGGCCTTGGGAATTCAGCCGATTTGTGCGTGGAGTTTTTAGTTAAATGAGGTCAGGGTGACGACGCACATTTCTGAGACGTCACGGTAGGCCTCCAGGCTATCGCTCACGACGCTCGGCTGTTCAATTGACAAGCTCGTCTCGTCACTCAGTAAAATAAAATAAAGAAAATACTTTTTTCTTGTTTTGAAACCGCTCGTGACAAATGTGTTATTTATCTTTAATCTATATAATATAAAAATGTTATGTTGGTTTGTGTACGCTTCAAAAACTCAAAAAGTTCTGCACCGATCGAGCTGAAATTTTAGCATGATATATAATCCGCATCAAGGATTGTTTTTATAAATTTTTTTCATCAGTGACATATCAGCGAATGTGCGAATGTGCCACAGCGAAGCGTGGCAGGGCACAGCTAGTAACCTTATATTTATTAAACCGATGGTACTTCATTATTACGATGACGATTGAGAGAAAGTGTTGTTAGTACTGTGGGCAACCGTTGACCCGCTGACTCTGTTTATTATTACTTTTAAAGTCTTTTATCATTTTTCGTATTAAATAGATATCTTAATAATATTGTATGTACACTCTTTGATAATGTATTGGACACTTCTGTAAAGTTACTTTAATATGTATGAAATAAATAATGCTCCAGGCTTATGATCATGATTTATATTTACAAATAAATGAAGCGGTGGTAGCCTAGTGGGAGAACGTCTGCCTTCCAATCAGAAGGTCGTGAGTTCAAATCCCAGTGCGGGGCACGTACCAATGTGTTTCTGTAAAAACATATGTACGTAATTATCACTCGCTTTTCGGTGAAAGAAAACATCGTGAGGAAACCCACATACCTACCCGAGAATTATTTCGGAGGTAGGTAGGTGATCCACCAATCCGACCCGGGGCCCCGTGGTGGATTAAGGCCTACTCCTCCTCACGAATGTGAGAGGCCCGTGCTCCGCAGTGGGCCGATAATTATGGGTCGATGATAACGATGATGATAATTATTGGATATATTTGTAGCGATTCCTGTGTGTTTACGTCCATCATTTATAATATATAACAGGGTATATGGTACACCCTGTATAACTACCCTAGATATAAGTAGCTACACCCTAATTCGCTTACATCAAACGCAAAAATCATATTTCTACCACAATAGGACGGCGGCGGATCAAATCTTTTGATACAAAAATAGGCGCTAAGAGATTCAATCAATTACTTTTCGAGAATATCCCGGTACTAATGTTATAGTTGAATGTGTGTAGGGTTGTACGTTCGTATACTTTTATTTATTGAAGGAAAACTTCTTTAGGCACGTTTGACTTGGGGAGTGAGCTGGTGAATGCGTTACGAAAAGTGTGATCGGGCGAGGCAACCGGAAGTTGAGAGGGAGATATAAGTCAGTGAAGATAGAAAGGGAGAGGGTTACGTTACGTATATTTTTTTTAACAATCTTTCTTTTTTAATTTTTTTTTTTAAATATGTACTTATGTAAGAAGTTTTTTTGAATATTTTTGTTAAGTAATATGTTAAGTAGTATAGTTGATGTTTTATTTTTACTACGAGTATGTGCCCCAGTACACATTTCGGCTTTTTATTTCTTAATTTATTTGGGCACACATAACAGAACTCTCTCAGTATAATATTGCTAGCATAAAATAGGCATAATAGTTATGAGCTCGAGACAGTCTTAAAAGATACCTTCACAGCATGAAAAAAATTTGGAAACATAACTAACAGTTAAAGTTAACATCGAACAAAACTATAAAACTTAAAATTGAAATTAAAATAAAAGACTTAAAATTATTAAACTAATAAGAAACACTTTGACTGCTGAGCCGATTTTCTCGTCTAGCCACGGCTACGGATCTGCACACACCGTAGTGTTTTCCCGTACCGCTAACGCAACAGTTGTGTTTTCCCGCACTCGCGGCAAGTTGTGAAAAACACCGCAGTTGTATTTTCAGCAATCCACCACATGAAGAAAACCACACCTTTGCCAGATATTCATCCGCCAAGCAGTATCCAAACATTACTGTGTTCCGGTATGAAGAGCACTGTTTCCAGCGATATTACGGGGCGTGACATTATATGAGACATTAGAGCCGATGTCACAGGGTGACAAGCGCAGTGCAGTCCCACGTAGGATAATGCAATGCTAATTTCTCGGTGGCACAGTAATTGTTATGGGCAGGCGTAGCGCTTACCATCAGGTGAACGACTCGTCTCGTCACTCAGTCAAACAAAAAAAACATAAGTGAAATCTCAAAACATTATCAAAAATAAGCAAGCCAGCCCGCATCAAAAGATTAGTCCGCCCCACTCACAGAAAGAAAGCCGGCGAGATCAAAGAAGATGTATTATCATACGATATCAGTAATAATACTTCTATTACAAAATTGGATTTGGCTGTTATGGTACGCTTGCGGTTCCCCGCGGGTCTGTCTGCGAATTTGAAGGAGGATGCGAAAATCCAAACCCGGCCCCTATGGTGGAATACGGCCTAATCCTCCTCATGAAAGCGAGGGGAGCCCCGTGCCCAGCAGTGGGACGATATGGGTTGATGATGATGTAACAGACGACTAAAGATTGTTACATTTTAGGTGCTTAATGACTCAAAAGCTAGGCCCAAAAGGAGATTGTATTACCTTGTTCACTGCTGAAAACACAACTGTCGTGTTTTTCATAACTTGCCGCGGGTGCGGGAAAACACAACTGTTGTGTTTGTTGTATGGGAAAACACTATGGAGTGTGCAGAGCCGCACTTGTGGCTAGACAAGCAAATCGGCTCAGCAGTCAAAGTATGTCGATTTAAATTATTTCACACAATAATTAATCTCTTGCATGCGTCGTTAACAGAGACAATACATTTTAAATGCTGTTTTACTGGTTCCGTGACTATGCCAGTCACCAGTTACAGTGCTACCCAGTGCTAAGCATTGCATCAACTTGCGCGGCACTGCACTGCAATCGTCACCCGCAGACATCGGTTCTAGTCTCATATGCCCAGTAATTTCGCTCTAAACAGTGCCCTTTAAACTAGAACACGGTATTGTTTGCACACTACTGCTTGGTGGAGGCGGTCTCTTGCAGAATAGGTACAAGATTGATTGATGATTAAACTAAGCATCATCATCAGCCTATTTAATATTCCCACAGCTGGGAACAAGCCCTTCCTTGTCAGAGACAGACAAGAGAGAGATTAGTTCCCTCCTTATCTACGACGTGACAAACGGACCGACAAATAGCTGTGTATTATTATTATTCCGCCGCTACTTAGCGGATTTCTTGGGGTTGAGAGCAACCCCTAAGAAAATCGAGGGTGAGTGGGTGCAGTCGAGGTATATCATTATATCATGTGTAGAGGATGCGAAAACAACGGCGAGTGTGGAGAGAGCTTCTTTAAATGATTTTTTTTTAATCAATGTTAGCTTTAATGGATTAATGGATGTTATGTTTACGTTTTAATCCAATTTTTTTTTTAATTATACTTAGTAACAAGACGAGCAAGTTGTTCTCCTTATGGTAAGCGCCACCCACGCCTGACCATAACAGTTACAGCGGCACCCAGAACATTGCATTGCATAATCTTGCGTGGCGCTGCCCTGCGCTCGTCACCCTGAGACATCGGCTCTGAAGTCTCATACGCCCAGTAATTTCGCTGGAAACAGTGCCCTTCAAACCGGAACACAGAAATGTTTGCACACTTCTAACTGCTTGGCGGATGGTTGTCTGGCAAAGGTGTACTTCTCCAGGCGGTTTACTCTTGGTGAACAATAACGAGTTTTCTATTCTATTGGCTACAACATAGGGCCAGCATGAAGAGTCCTTTTCCACGCCTCCCTTCCACGATATAAAAGCATAACTAGGTGTCGGCGCGTCGAAGCCTCCATACATTTTCCCGTAAGCTGCCAAATATAATAAAAACCACCCCTCGCTCCTTAAAGGTATTTGATGCGGCTCATTCATTTTTAAATTAGGGAAAATTTGAGGGGTGTGTACTGTGTAGTGTGTATCTTATTTGTTTGCGTATATGTGTGTGTATGTATGTAGGTAGCGATGTGTGTTACAGTGATGGTTTTCATGGTGTAATGTTACATTCTCAGAAATAACCTACAGTATGGTGGTTCAGAGTGCGGCTCTGCACTCTCCATGGTGTTTTTCCATACAACTTACACATCGGTTGTGTTTTGCCGCAATCGCGGCAAGTTGTCAAAAACACAACAGTTGTCTTTCAGCGGTGAACGTGTTAACGGTATATAACGAAATTACTAGGCATATGAGACTTTAGAGCCGAAGTCTCAGGGTGACGAGCGCATTGCAGTGCCGCGCAGGATTATGCAATGCAAAGTTCTGGGTGGCACTGTAACTGTTATGAGAAAGCGTAGCGCTTACCATGAGCTGAACAGCTTGCTCGTCTTGTTACTCAATTAAATAAAAAAAATGATATTTTTATATTAGGTAGGTATGGAATGTGTGAGCGAATTCGACCCGTTTTTTGTCTTGAATTTAAACGAATTCAATTCGCGAAAGTTAACACATTCACTGCTGAAAACACACACGTCTGCGTTTTTTTAATTTTACGGCAAGCGAAAACACGCCTGATGTGTGAACCCACACTGCTGTATTGACAATTTCATCACACAGTTGTGTGCGCCCGCATAGGCGATTGAGTTTAGTTACGACACAACGCCAGTAAACAGTCAACACACACGCTGTGTGAAGATTCGCAAAAGAGCCAAAAAAAGTAAAACGGTTCAGCAGTGAACGTGTAAAGCACTTCTATTTAAATAATTAATCCACATTTCTCATAGATTAAATGTTGAACTGTGATCCACCATCAAAAATTAAGCATCGCGAACACCCTACTACAGAATCAAAATACGATTGGCGCATCACATCCACTCTTGTAAGAGATCGTAGGTAGCTTAACGACTCATTGGCTCCGAAAAGCTTTTGTTATACCCTTAAAATATCGGAAAACGACCCTTAGCTTAATAAAAATAGGGGTTGTTCAATGTAATTGTTTCAAAATCAATGTTTATTTATAAAGGTATTTTGGATTATTGTTCGTTGCCACCCGCAGTGCTTGTTTGGAGTTCCGCCGCCCTTTTTGCATTGAGTTACTTTTTTTCTCTTTTGTTGCAGTTTTTGAACGTATTATTCAGTGGGTCTAAATACCGAAAATAATGAGCGCGAAGATTGGATAAAGCATTGTGGGGCTGTCATGTTTCTTTAATCTGTTTTGTTATAGTTTTTATTTGGGGCAACGGTCAACGGTAGCGATTGGGAGACTTCTCAAAGGAAGGCCTATCACATAGAATAGAATAGAATAGAAAACACTTTGTTGGACACCAAAAACAAAAATAAACACAGTACAGAAAAATTACAATAGGTAAACAAGGGTAGTACAATGGGCGGTCTTATCGCTGAAAGCGATTTCTTCCAGACAACCTTTGGATGGAAAGTAAAAAATATTTTTCGATAGTAGGGTGGGTGGTGTACTTGCAGTATTTAATAAACACGATAATCGCTGTAAGCGATTTCTTCCAGACAACCTTTGGATGGACAGTAAAAAATATTATTTGATAGTAGGGTGGGTGGTGTACTTGCAGTATTTAATAAACACGATACATATATAGTATCATCGATATTTACATAATTATGTTTTGTATAAAGCTGTCAAAATAAATCACTAAAGAAATGTTAAAGTCAATTAAAGGCGGTCACCCATCTAATTGGCGACAGCCTTAACAAAGCTTGAAGTGTGAACCGGTATGTTACATCAGCTACAAACATTCTGGAGTTCCTAAGCACGGTAATGTCATAACATAAGTCATATTTCATTCTGATATTTCATATCGTAATAATGATTCTTCTATAAAGTTGCGGATAAAACCTCTAAAGAGAAAGGTAAACCATTTTAATTATCAAGTAGGGACATATTTATCTTAGTATTTAGTTAGTGCAGCTTGTTATCAAATGTTTACGCAAACAGCAATATCATAGCGAATTTAAAAACAAAATAATTTAACAGAAATTTTTCATGATATTTTTGAACATCTGGCGCCATCTAGGTGTAGCTGGCATTACTTCTGCTAAGAACTGATAATACTGCCACCTATGCTTTAGAAATAGTACTAATAAAAAAAACTTGACCTAGTTCTTCATCAGTTGATACAATATAATTCCAATAGATGTCACTATTTTCAATTTTACTTAGGAAAACAATAAAAGGATCAAATCGGCGAAGAATTTTATTTAGGTTGGACTCAACATCAGCTTTAATACCGACATTCAGTGTGGTCTACGAATATCTGCTTCATAGTGGTGGAGTGAATAACTATGGCACCATAAAGATGGCGCCACTTGGTGTTAGAATTTGTCAATTATAAATTGATTACTATTCAATCGAGTTCATCAAATAAGGTATCAGGGATAAGTATTTTAATACTAAATAAGAAATATATAGTTTTAATTCCGCCTAAGAAACGACACGGCTTAGGCGGGATTAGAATTATAAGTATATTTCTAGATTTTCTTATTGATTATGGATTTCCGCAAAGTAACGCCTGATTCTAGTACCTATCTTAATACTGTAATTAACTTTTAGATTTTTTAACACAAATTTACAACACTATAATAAAAAAAAAACATCTTTATCATACGAAATACTATAATAAAAGAAATGTAACAAAATCCCTCAAAATGTGGAGGAGATAACACATTCTTGTCGCAAACGAGCGATATGTATACTTTCATAACATTTTCACATAAAATAACTAGACAATAATTAACAAAACATTTTTGAAGTAAATCTTCTTTAGGCACGCTTGACTTGAGGAGTAAGCCGGTGAATGCGTGACGAGAGCGTTACGAAAAGTGTGATCGGGCGAGGCGAATGGAAGTTGAGAGGGAGATATAGCTTAGTAAGGATAAAAAGTGTGAGAGACGTTCCGTATATTACTGTAGGGGCAAGAGAGAGGGTGCGAGCACACATTTTCTTTCTCTTTTTCTCTCATAGCCAATTTTATACATAGATAAAGATGGAGCTAAAGAAGTTTTACTTCGGTATTGTGGTCTAAAGCGCACTCGTTTTTTTATAATAAATAGTATTAGTTATTATTATGACTTGAATTGAATTAGACTTATCTCCCTAAAGCTCGGTTTTAGCGGGTTTCTTCCTATCCGAGACGCGTATATGCAGATTGTCCGGCATCCAGTCGTCGTCCGTGACCCGCGCCTCTATGATATGCTTGTACACGAGAGCGGAGAGGCGCGCCGACCGCGTCTTATTCGAAGATTCGAAATCAACCTGGTACAGGCCGAATCGTTCGCTGTAACAAAAACAAAAATAAAAATAATGTTTAAATAATCTTTTTTTTAATTTATTTTTTTATTTGACTGTTTAACGAGAAAGTCGTACACCTGATGGTAAGTGCTAAGCCTCCCCATAACAGTTACAGTGCCACCCAGAACTTTGCATTGCATAATCCTGCGCAGCACTGCAGTGCGCTCGTCACCCTGTGACACAGTGTTTTCCCATACAACAAACACAACAGTTGTGTTTTCCCGCGCCCGCGGCAAGTTATGAAAAACACGACAGTTGTGTTCTCAGCACTGAACGTGTTAAATGTTTGACTTGTAAAAGCGCATTATTCTTGCCCGTTTGCAATAAACGATTTGATTTTTGAGTTTTTTGAGCGTACTGTCATTTGTTTCTGTCCCCTACTAATTCGTATATTTACTCACACATTCCGCTTGTACACAAACGTAATTTATATGAGTTGTCAAATAATCTTTTGTACAAGGTGTCTGGGCTGTGACAGCGGGTCTCACCTGGTCCCATAGATCCACTCGACATTGTCCATGAGACTCCAGGCCGTATACCCCAACATCTTCGTCCCGTCCTCCATGGCGAGCAGCAACGCCGCCAGGTACTTCCTGATGTTGTCGACCCGCGATGGGTCCCTCAGACCCGGCTCGGTAGACCAGCCGTGTTCCGTGATGATGATTGGTGGGTAATCGTATTGGAGGTTGAGGTGGAGGCAAGCTTTGTAGACGCCGTAGGGTGCGCCCTGGAAGTAAAAACTGCGTGCTTAACAGGTTTTATTTGGCACTTTTGCTAATCTACACGCAACATGCGTGTTTACTGTTTACTGGCGTTGTGTCTTAACTAAACTCAATCAGCTGTGTGGGCAGACACAACTGGTGTGATAAAATCGCCAATACAGCAGTGCGGGTTCGCACGACAAGTGCGTTTTCGCTGCCGTCAAATTATAAAAAATTACAAACTTGTGTGTTTTCAACAGTCAACGTGTTAAGACCACACGACAGAAGTTTAACTAAAAACTTTATCATGATGATGACTGAGACCAGTTTACCTTAAGCCAACTAGACTTCCCCTGCGTCCACTGCTCGCCCTGCGTGAAGTCGACTCCGACGTCGTCGAGGAAGGAGGGCACGGCGCGTGACGTCACAGCCGGCTGCGCCAGGAACGTGGTGTAATGGTTCATGCCGATGAAGTCTGCTGAGCCTGGAACATATACCGCGTCACGATCACATGCATAGGAGTTATAAGAATTTCTTACTGGCTATATACTACCTTAATCTTATATTTTATGCCTCTTCTAACATCACATAAGGACAAAGGGAACAAAATAGGTAGGATATACATATCGACGCTAGAAAGCGTAAACGCTGTAACCCTTTGACCGACCCGAAAATACTTTTTTTACATATTTGGAAACAAACCCACATTTCAACGTCCCCTAGGAACTTCAGGATATAACCAAGGTAGCAGTATTGTAGCTTTGTATGAAACACACCAAATATCCAAAATTTACGTTTTTAGGTCGAGTAGATATTGAGTTATGATTTTTTTTCAACAAAAAAAAAGTTTTTTGGCTCTGGTGAACAATTTTGCGTTTCAAGGTTACAGCGTTTACGCTTTCTAGCGTCGATATTGTCCCATAATGGCGTGCGTGAACTCGCTTATAACTCTCCGCACTCGACACTCTTTGTACTCTACGCTTTCCAGGACACCAATCCAGGTTGTGATGTGTATGCGTGATGGACATACAGTCAGAATGCTTGCGTTTTTGTGAGACAGAGAGTGAGAGTGAGACTTTGAATGTGTATTTTGTAATAACTGTGTTGTACTGTATTAAAATGTTATCTTCAGTTGATATAATTGGTCGCGGTCATTTCAATTGAAATAAATAATAGTGTGCTTTTTATTTCGATAAATTATAGTCCGTCCAGACTAAGTCACGGGTACCAGTATGTTAAGGCGATAAATAAAAGTACCCTTGAGCAGTTTAACTTCCTCCGCAGTGAGCGCAGGCAGCCTGGATCGAATAAACCCTTGCTCTTTGCTCTTCTTGGCCACTGTCTCCTTCACTGCACGCGGGAACCCGCCAGCTTTGGACCAAATAGGGTCCAAATACAAGCCAAGCTGAAAAAAGAACATATATATATCTTACTAGCGGTGGGAGCCTAGTGGGAGAATGTCTAACTTCCAAGGAGAAGGACGTATTAATGTGCTTATGTAAAAAGCGTATTGTAAGTAATTATCACTCGCTTTACTGTGAAGGAAACCCGAGAATTATTTCAGAGGTTGGTATGTTATCCACCAATCCGGGCTGGGCCCCCGGGGTGGATTATGGCCTAACGCTCCTCACGAAATGTGAGGGGAGACCCGTACCCAGCAGTGGGACGTTATGGGTTGATGATGATGATAATGAATCTACCAACCAGTTGAGTTTCAGGTGTATGTATAGGAAGGCTCAGAAATATTACCGCCCTTGGTGTCAGATTTAGCCAAACCGGATATTGCCAGTATTATTATTGTTTTGTTTTTTTACTACTCACATGGAACGCTCGCGCTTTTTCAGCCGCCGCTTTGTTTTCAGTGCTGTTGTTAACCGGATCTATCCAGTTCAAAGCCAACGATATTCCCACAGAGCCTGAAATAATATAACACTATATTTATATACATACTTATTAAAAATATGAAATTTATATTAATGACAAAGATGAATGGAGTCAAACTGCTCAAGCTTCTTGTATCTATATACTGCTTCTAGTACCTTTATACGGCTTTTATTACCTGTATAATAGTGCTTCTAGTACCTTTATATTGGTTCTTGTACCTTTATACTGCTTCTTGTACCTTTATACGGATTTTATTACCTTAATACTGCTTCTAGTACCTTTATACTGTTTCTTGTATTCCTTCTCGTACATCCTGTAAGCGGCCGCGTGCGCCAACATGACGTGCTTAACACAAAGGTAGTCCGCGATCCCTTGCGCGTTAACGCCCGGCGCGCCGCTCCCCGAGTATCCGTCCACGCATATACTGTTCGGCTGGTTCATTGTGATCCAGAATTTCACCTGGAATTAAAACGAGATTCAAACATGAATCACCACTTGAAAGGGAAGTTTCCCTTTCCAAACTCAAACCATGAGCGTCTCCAAAATTTCTGCATCAGGTTCATTTATGGCCTACGCAAATATGATCATGTCTCCGAATATCGCGCTAAACTCAAGTGGCTTCCTATTCGTCGTCGCCGGAATGCTCATATATTGTCCCTCCTCTACAGTATTCTGTTCATTCCATCTTCTCCGCGCTATCTTCGGGAACGTTTTGAGTTTCTCCACACTGCCAGCTCTGGTAGGTTGAGGTCATCAGAGAACCTAATGTTAAAAACTGCTGTCCACAGCAGCAAATTTTACAATTGTTCTTTTACAGTTGAAGCCGTACGACTGTGGAATGAGCTGCCTGTGGACATAAAGCGCACAACTTCGCTAAATGCTTTTAAAATTCGTGTCAAATCCTATTATCTTCTGAATTAATTGTCTAGTTGCTGCATATTATACATTTGTATTCGTAGGTATGTTTATTATATTAGGGTATATATTAAGTTTATCTATTACTTTACTATGTATTTAAGTTTATTTTGTGTAAATGTATCTATTTATTTATTCTATGTATATAAAGAAAGCCACCGTCCGATGTCTTAATTACTCCTCTCCGTGCATGGTTGTCTGGAAGAGATCGCTCTGAGCGATAAGACCGCCCATTGTGACACTAATTGTAAAATTTGTTTTGTTCTAGTTTTAAGTTTTCTTTGTTCTGTGGTGTTTCAATAAAGAGTTTATCTATCTATCTATCTAACCATAATGAGCTAATCATTAGTTTAGTAGTGGGAGGCCTCTTCTGCAAGAGACCGCCTGGGGAAGTACCACACCTTTGCCAGATATTCATCCGCCAAGCAGTAGTGTGCAAACATTACTGTGTTCCGGTTTAAAGGGCACTGTTTGCAACGAAATTACTGGGCATATGAGACTTTATAGCTGATGTCCCAGGCTGACGAGCGCAGTGCAGTACCGCGCAAGGTTACGCAATGCAAAGTTCTGTAACTGTTATGGGCAGGTGTAGTGCTTACCATCAGGTGAACAACTTGCTCGTCTCAACACTCAGTCAATTAAATAAAAGTTTAGCAGATCATATTTGATTTATTTTTTATTTTTCTCTATGTAGATGAGACTTAAGTGTTTGACTTGTAAAAATGCATTATTTTTGCCTACTTGCAATAAATTTAAAATTTGAGATTGCATTATATTACACACCTTATGCCCAAAAGCATCGAACACCACTCTAGCATAGTCCTCAAACCATGTAACGGCTAGGGGACTGGCCCACCCGCCAAGGTCTTGTAAGAACTGTGGTAGGTCGAAGTGGTACAAAGTCACCATCGGCTCGATGCCATATTTGAGGAGCTCGTCGATCAGGTTGTGGTAGTACTCCATGCCAGCATCGTTGATTTTGTTCGAGTAGCCTGTAAGAACACAATAAGTCTTTCATTCTTGAAGCACTACACTCGTACATCCCCAGACATAGTAGGGGAGCCCACGAGGCTAAATGGGGATTTACTCGAGCGTCGTAGAGACCTATTGGGATGCAAAGCTTAGATGATAAGAAGAAAAAAATGTTATATGATATATACCTTTACATCGGTGGGGGAAGCGGCTATAGATTTTTAAATATGTAAAAAAAAACTGTTGCATGGACATCCTCGAGCCCGTCAGATATTGATAGCATCAATGTCCTACGTATTTTTAATAATGTACGTATGTTAATCTGATCGTTTGCATGATGGGGGTGGTTGTATTTAAGGGTTGAAAATGAAAAAAATAAAAAATTTATCGAGCGCGTCAGATTTTCTAAGGGAGTGTTAAGTGCACCAAAAAAAAGCTCTTATTCACTAATCTGACGATTTCGATGGGACGCAAAATTGTACTTATGACATTTCTGAGCTCAAAATATAATTTATGTGATATTTTGAGCTCGCTGAGTTCAAAGAAATAATATTTCTATGCATTTGAGCTCTCCCAGCTCGAAAGTCTGATAGAAGTTTCATAGAACACTATTTTTGGAATTTTCAAACCGCAATAACTTTTGAATGGATCAAGCAATTTTCACGCGGTTGGCGCAATTCGACGCAGTTTTATCATCCTCATAAGTAATTTTGCAATTTTAATTGATCGAGCCATATCACTCATATTAAATATTTATAAACTTTAATTCACACAAATAATATTGAAATAGCAAAAAAAGCCAAAACGTTGGAAACACGTTGTAAACAGTATGCCACGAACGAGTCTTTATGATCAATTTTTGTTATTTCGGCTTGCGGAAATCGACAGATTTTATATTTTTCATTATTCTTGAATTATTTCCTTCAAAATAAAAAAAAATTTAGCTACTGTTCGCGCCACTTACATTGGCACTCATAATACCTTCCTACCTTCCTATTCCTATCATTTCTTGGCGACTATCTCTGTCGCTCATATCGTGGTATCCACGAGAAAACTGCTTGCCGCCGCAAGTAGTCTGCGATCGACCCTCGTCCTTCGCGGCTGCCGCTCTCGCCGAATCCAAAGTACTGGATCTGCTGCTCCTCTGTGGTGGTCCACGTGAATTCGACGCGAAAATATAAACAAAACCCGCTATAAACCCGCCGCGTAAACGCTCCTTGCCGACACGCACCAACCGCCAAAAATACAGTCCACTACATCGAACGTCATAACATCCTGAAGGAACAAGCAGCTTGGAGACGGACCCGAACCGAGGTGATTGCAGTTGCATGGAGACCAGGTTAGTCGCCAAGTTCCTTTGTACTACTCTTCTACCAGCCATCCTTCCCCCGCCATTGGAGGCGCGCTCAGCCTATACAGCTTAGCTGCCGCGCTAACATATTGTTGGTCCTCCGCCGCCGGATCTTCTCTGGTCCTCCCGCTCTTCTCTGGCCCCTCTTAGGCCTCATATAGTCCTCTTTATAACCGCCCGCAATTTTATATTGGTATTTTTACCAACGATAATTTCCTATAATTATCGTGTTCCCGCCCGCAATTACAGTTCAGATAGTACCCTGTACTATCCTACTACGCTCTTATATACTTATTTCGTGTATTCCGCATTCCTAAATAGTAAAAATAACGATTTTTCCGTAATTCTTAATTTTTATTAAAAAGTGAAGGTATTCCTAACGACCGCCCGTGCGTCTCCACATGGGTATTCAATACGCCGCGCGCGCGGCAGGTAAATGCTGTAGGCAGTTGCAGTAAATTAGGAATTTCATACTTTATCTAGTTTTTTATACTTTGTTAAGATGGCTATGGCTACTCGTTCAAAAGACAAAGATAGTGAAGTATACGAGGACGCAAAAGCGCTCGATACGTTACAGATCGAACGTTTGACCTTGATAGGTAAACGCGACATTATATTTTCTCGCTTACAAGATATTTTTAACCGATCTTTAAAGGCTTTCACTGATGATACTGAGAAAGATTTATTTCTATGTGGAATGATCTCGTTAGACCGCTTACGCTCCGATTTCAATGAAATTGTGAACAAATTAAATGTAACCGAGTTGACTCTCAACGCTTCGTACACGGTAAACTACCAATCTATAAACGTCTTCGAAGATATGTTTTGCCGTTGTCAGTTTGTTTATAATAAACTTAACCCGCCTTTAAAAACCGCTGATTTCAATGTTGCCCCGCAACGTAAATCCATCAGAATTCCTGAACTCGATTTGATGGTCTTCAATGGAGATCCGATGACCTGGAGAATATTTTATGAGTCATTCAAACGCACGATTCACGAAAATCCCGATCTCACTGATCACGAACGTGTCCAATATTTAATTAATAAATTGTCAGGCCGGGCCCTTGCAGTTTGTTCTGGTATCGTACCTAACGGTGATAATTATCCGATCATATGGCAGACGCTCGTCGATAAGTATAACGACAAACGTAACCTAGCCTCCGCTTATCTTGATCAAATGCTTGATTTTAAATCTTTTAACAACGCGACGAATAAAAACTTAGAATTATTCCTAGATAAATTCTGCACGGCTGTGTCAAGTTTGAAGTCTCTCAAGCTCGATAACGTGTCTGATTTTATTTTACTATCGCTCGCTTTGAAGAAAATAGATTCAAGTACTGCACGGTCGTTTGAAATGCACATGCGAGGTAAATCTATGCCTACATACAATGAACTTTTAAAATTCATCCGCGAACAAAGCAAAATATTGGAACGCACTACGACCGTTTCTCTTAGCCGCAGTGATAACAGGCCGGGTACTGCAAGGTCTACGCAGTCTTTTGCAGCATCATGCGTCACTCACTGTCCGCTTTGCAAACAAGCCGATCACGCTAACTTATATAGATGCCCTGCATTTGATAAGCTTTCTATCGACGACAGGTACACTTTTGTAAAACAAAGCAAAGGTTGCACTAATTGTCTAAGCACTACGCATATAAATACTGCTTGCAATTCTAAATTTAATTGCCGTTATTGTGGATGTAAACATCATTCTATGTTATGCCGCAAAGTATCATCTTCCCGTGAAGACAATCGCCCGTACCCTAGCGCTCCGTCACAGGCGCACGCGCCGCCTCCGCGCGCGCGAACTGGCATCTTCTCCGCCGCCGGGGATCACATGCCGCCTTCGGCATCGCCGCCGCCCGTCGCGGGCTCCGCTAGCGCTCAGCTGACGAACTTACCTACAACTGCTTATCAGTCATCACAACAACAGGTGTCGCTGTGTAATATACGCCCCGCTTCGCAGCCTAATGACACTACTTGTTTACTGGGAACCGTACAAGTTTATGCTACGGATTTAAATGGTCGCCGCCATGTAGTACGCGCCTTAATTGATTCGGCTTCCCAAAGTAACTTTTTAACTTCAAAATGTTGCGCTAAATTAAATTTAAAATGCAATAAGGTGACGAACACCGTTGTTAAAGGGATAGGTTCCGCATCTAACCCAATCAAGGGAGCAGTTTCTGCTACTTTATCTTCCCGCCTAAATGATAATTTTATTGCAATTGACGCCTATGTTATCGACCGCATAACAGACAATTTACCGGCAGTGAAAATTGACGTATCCTGCCTTTCATACCTGAACTGCCTGCCTCTGGCAGACGACAGTTTCGCTTCGCCTTCCGAGATCGACATACTTATAGGCGCGCCGCTCTTTTCTGAAATATTGCTATCAGGCCGCGCCGCTGGTCCGCCTGGTACTCCAACCGCTTTTGAAACCATTTTTGGTTTTATCGTAATCGGGACCGCTCCCGTTACTCCCGCTCATGTTACTCCCGCTCATGTTACGCCCGGTCATATTGAAACCGTTGTTTCTATCACTGACCCCTTGGTTGAAGATAGATGCCGCTCTCATATTTCCCTCTGTACCTTTACGGAAGGACCACGTTTAGATAATCTTGTCCAACGCTTCTGGCAGCTTGAAGAGGTGCAATGCACGCCGACTTTGAGCCCAGACGCTATAGAATGTGAACGCATTTTTACAAATAACGTTTCCCGCGATCCTACGGGACGCTATTCTGTAGCGTTACCTTTCTCCCGCGATCCCGCGACCGCTCTGGGTAATTCTTACCCTATCGCTAAAAAACGCTTCATGTATCTCGAACGTAAGCTCGCCGCGACACCTGCTCTGCGCTTAGAGTACGATGCTATAATCAAAGAGTACATTCAGAAGGGTTACATTTCACTGATTGACAATGATAGTCCTTTTACTGGATATTACGTGCCACACCACGCCATTGCGAGACTACAAAAAACAACAACTCGATGGCGTATGGTGATGGACGCCAGTGCTGAAACTGACTCAGGCCTCTCCTTGAATCAAGTTTTATATACCGGGGATAATTTACAAAACGATCTTTTTACAATCCTCTTGGATTTCCGCCACTACCCAATCGCTTTTACATCCGATATTAAACAGATGTACCTACAAATTTTGATAAATAAGGACCAACGCAAATATCAAAAATTCCTGTATCGATTCGATCCCGTTTTTCCGCTTGATACCTACCAATTCAACCGCGTTTGTTTTGGTCTACGTAGCAGTCCGTTCCTTGCGATGCGAGTGTTGCGACAGCTGTGCGCCGCCGACGGTGCCCGCTTCCCACTCGCAGCATCTCTTATCAGCGACAACACATACATGGACGACGTGTGCTACTCCATGCCTACTCTGTCTGCTTGTTTACAACTCAGAGACGATCTCCGCGAGTTGCTCAAGGCCGGGGGCTTCGATCTCGTCAAATGGGCTAGTTACTCACCCGCGCTCCTTGACTCCCTTCCCGTCTCTGCGTTAACGGAATGCGTTAAAAATGCGAAAAATGCGTTAACGGATCTTTTAAATTCCGACGAATATAATAAGTCTATCTCAGATGAGTTATCAGCTAATCGCATACACTGGAAATTCAATCCACCGCGAAGTCCTCACTTCGGGGGGAATTATGAAATATATGTGAAAGCGTTTAAAAGTCATCTTCATAAGACGATCGGTTCACAGTCACTCACCTATGAGGAAATGTTAACCGTACTCACACAGATAGAATGCGTTATCAATTCTCGTCCTGTAACGTTATTGAGCGAAGATCCGTCTGAGCCGACCGCGCTGAGTGCTTCACATTTCTTAATGACCGCACCGCTGAAGCATTTACCCGCTTGCACGGTTCCCGATGAACCTGGACACTTATTGAAACGATACGCTTTATTGGATCAAATGGTACAATCATTTTCCAAACGGTGGAAGTTGGAATATCTTCACTTACTTCAATCTAGAGGAAAATGGAATACACCTTCGAATCCCATTACAATAGGTTCTATTGTTCTTATTATCACTGATAATATTCCCCCGCTATCCTGGCCTCTCGGCGTCGTCGTGGCCACTCATGTCGGCGGCGATGGCATCTGTCGAGTAGCGTCAGTAAAAACGGCGACCGGCGTCTACCAGAGACCCGTCGTCCGTTTATGCATCTTACCTACCCAATAATTTAACCCCTTGCTCCCCGGTCAACCGCTATGTTATATTTAACCCGTTGACTGCTTAAGAGTTAACTCTTATTTTTATTTTTTTTTTATTTCCCGCTTTCTTTTAAAAACCAATGGTTTTTAGGCCGGGGGCAAATGTTCGCGCCACTTACATTGGCACTCATAATACCTTCCTACCTTCCTATTCCTATCATTTCTTGGCGACTATCTCTGTCGCTCATATCGTGGTATCCACGAGAAAACTGCTTGCCGCCGCAAGTAGTCTGCGATCGACCCTCGTCCTTCGCGGCTGCCGCTCTCGCCGAATCCAAAGTACTGGATCTGCTGCTCCTCTGTGGTGGTCCACGTGAATTCGACGCGAAAATATAAACAAAACCCGCTATAAACCCGCCGCGTAAACGCTCCTTGCCGACACGCACCAACCGCCAAAAATACAGTCCACTACATCGAACGTCATAACATCCTGAAGGAACAAGCAGCTTGGAGACGGACCCGAACCGAGGTGATTGCAGTTGCATGGAGACCAGGTTAGTCGCCAAGTTCCTTTGTACTACTCTTCTACCAGCCATCCTTCCCCCGCCATTGGAGGCGCGCTCAGCCTATACAGCTTAGCTGCCGCGCTAACAGCTACGCTCGAGAATGTCGAGATGACGTTTTTTTTTTACAACTTTGTTGCCCTCCCCTTTTTTTACGTCACTCTCAAATTGTCAGATTAGTGGAATATACACTTTTTAGGATGTAATTAACTCACCCTACCTTAATCTGACGCGCTCGAGAATTTCTGATGGTCAATTTTTTTTTACTAATCTGATCCTGTATCCTTCACGGGCGGCCTTATATATGGGCCTCATGTTTTGTGGAGGTACTTAACCGGGTACAAGGTATCCCCCTGTATATTAATCTGCCGCGCTTTAGTAAATCCCGAAATCCCCGCTTGGGCTCCCCTACTAACATGATGCTCAGTTATTTTACCAGAAACAGTGCCGTTCTAACCACTTCTTCAAGGTACTCAGTAACTTACCTAGCGGCAGCACCCTGCTCCAAGAAATAGAGAACCGATAGAAATCCACTCCTAATTCCCTCAACATCTCCACATCTCTTCTGTACTGATGATAGGAATCGGCTGCTTCATCACCGTTCCTTTGATCTGTCACCATTTCAGGGTTGTTGTGCATATACCGGTCCCAGATACTCTCGCCTTTGCCTGAATTAAATCGTAGACTATATTTAATGGGTGAAAGCGGCAAAAACAGTTGAATCTAGCTCGATCAAATTGACAAGAACCGTCAATAAACTTATTGGAAATTTTTTCTAATACTATGACTACTAAGCAGGAGTATAGATACTAACCCAAATTTATAGCCTCTGACTTAACACATTCAGTGCTGTAAACACAACTGACATGTGTTACATAATTTGCCGCGAGTGCGAGAAGACACAATTGTTGTGTTTGTTCTACGGGAAAACACTATGGAGTGTGCAGAGCTGCCCACATGGCTAGACAAGAAAATCGGCTCAGCAGTGAAAGTGTTAAGTGGGTGCTGACACAACTGTAAAACGTGAGGTTGTGGGCTCCGATTCCCGCACATTTCTAAGATTTATGTAAACCACCGGTATTTACTCTGGATGCTTGTGGGTCCATTGTCCTCGAAGTTCATAATTCTCAAGATACAGGGAATATTAATACGGAGTCAAGATGTAAAAGAAATACCATCTTCATTCCATGCTCCTTCCACTTGGTACGCTGCTGATGCAGCACCGAACAGGAATCCATCTGGAAACTTCCTCTTTCTCGTGTCAGTCCAACCATTGGCTATACTTAGAAAGCTGAAAATAATTACTTTTATAGCCTTTACATAACGCCGCATTTATAGAGACTTTAGATTTTTAATTGCTGTCTGGCCGGATCTGTGACTACGCAGCCTAGCAGTTAAGAGGCGGAGTTACTAAGGACCTGCGCAGATGAGTGACTTTTGTCGGAGGGCTAAAGTCCAAAACTACACACAACTAAACTTCCGTTTAGTTTTCATTATGTACCTACGTACCTACCTCCTTAGCATATAAAAAAGTAAAAAAAATAAAAATACAGAGATATGGTTCACAAGATGACAGATATCATAATGTAAACGGAAGGATGAAAAAGGTAACTAAAAAAAAGAATTTCAATGTCCACCATGATATCTATACAATAATATGAGATTTCTAAGCAAACAGAATGTGTGGAATCTTACCATAAAATAAGAGCTAGATAATTTTGCATGCTGGACACTGTCGAACAATAATGATTTAATTTATTTATATTTGAAGGATGTTGAACGTAGTTCAAAAACACCGACAAGAGTGTACTTAATTGTTTTACGTTATCTAATAATTACGTTACTTACGTGTACCTAATCGTAATGGTTTATATTCTCTTTGAGTGTAAATCGTGTAATTATCTCAATAAAGATAAATGTGAGAGATATGAATGATAGTTAAAAGGTAAACATGAGATACGTTTTAAATTTCTTTTGACATTTCCCGCCTGACTGGCCGTCCACAGAGTCAGAGTACATTGACATTCATACCACAGCCACAGACAGAATAAACTAGGTAAGTAGAACGTTCGTTCGTTTGTTTCGTATATTGATATCAATGTGGCCAGCCGAGTCTTGTCAATAGTTACTTGAGTAAGAAGATGCCAGTAACCATGTTCTTGCAGTTGCGTGTCTCACACAAGTTATTGGTTATTGACACCAACTTTTTTATTATGGGATATTCCTGTAGTGACTGGCCTCAAGGCTTATAATCCAGTTATCCGCTTGTTTCGTACTGAAACAGATTTCTTTTCTTTTTATTTTGAGTGTTTTCGAACGTAACTACACAAAGACTATTCCGCTTAATATTTTGTGTTGGTACGAGATTATTATGGCCCACGACTTTGGGTGGCCAACCGGAAGTCAGTCGTCCTTCAAATGCGCGTGCGAGCACTTGTCGCGTCGCGGTGTTTTGAGCTTTCACCGGTAGCTCCATTTCGTGGACGCCATTCCCATCCTCGGAGACGAGCTCCAGGATTAAGTGTAGTGTGGATTGCCTGATCACACCTCTATCCCGGAGGAAGGTGATACGGGATCAGAAGAAACCGCCCCATCGGCGTCCTATGGATATATCTCTGTGCACCATCATTCCCCATCTACCCCGAAGACAGCGCTGATTACACACCCGAGAGGCCATCGACGGATTTCCCAAGTAAGTTCGTAGGCCATAATATCTCCCCGTAACATTTTTGATCCGTTCGAGCCGGATCTGCGGATTTTCTTTGCTGTAGTCACGTTGTCCAAATCCCGTTATTAGTGCATATTTTCCCATTTTTGGAAACCATCCGAGTATATTTTAGTGTTTGTCGTAGCGGCGTTACGCGTCCCGACAATATTTCCCAATTTTTCATCTTGATTTTGCCGATTTTTGATTTTTTGTGTGCGACATTACGTGTCCATTAAAAATGGCGGAACAAGATATTTTCGAAAGAGAAGTTATACTTGACGAAGTCAAACGTACTTTAGAGTTTTACGAACTCAATGAACAGCAATTTAAAGCGCGAGCAAAAGATATTCTTTCTATTCAGAGAAAATTCCTTAAATTGCAAACTAAAATTGAGAAGTCACAAATGAAATTGTCGACATTTGACCGAGAGGAACAGTTACGTATTCGAACTCAATTCAATGATATTTATTACGCAATTGTTAGCCATGTCGAAGTTCTGAAGAAAAACGATGAGGAGTGTAGGCGCATGAGTCGAGTTTCCTTTAACAATACAATACAACCAACTCACGGGGGTTGTAGTAGTAGGTTACCGAATCTTCCGTTGCCGTCATTCGGGGGAGAATTGACCGATTGGCCACCATTTTATGACTTATTTCGCTCCATGGTTGATAATAATGACGCCTACACAGATAACGAGAAGTTTAGGTATCTCCTTCTTACCTTGAAAAACGAGCCCTATAACTTAATAAAATCGATACCTATCACGGACGAAAATTATACCGTCGCGTTAGATATTTTAATTTCAAGATATGAGAACAAACGAGTCATAGCTTCTCAACATATTGATCGTATTCTGGATATTCAATCCTGTGCCGAGAAATCAAATCAAAGTGTGCGTAATTTGTTGAATATTTACCATGAGAATATAAAAGCGTTACAAGTAATGCATTTTCCTACAAATCAGTGGAGTTTTTTGTTGTTGAATATTTTACTACGTAAAATACCTACTTCCATTCGGATGCGATTCGAGTTAACATTGCATAAACCATCCGATGTACCCAACGTCGACTTGTTAATCGAGTTTTTAGAACGAGAATTAACCGCCAGCGAAATAGTTGAATCTGGCAGTAGAAATATTCAAAATGTAGGTAGTCAGAGGAAAGAGTACGTCGCTCCAACGTTCCGTCGAGCGTTGGCTGCCGGCGTGGCCAGCCGCACTTCGACTCAGGGTGCGAGCGATTCTCAACCTTCTGTCAATACGCGCAAGAATCAGAATTGTGTATGTTGCGATGCTCAGCATCCATTAAGAAAATGTAATAAGTTTTTGAATTTGTCACCAAGCAATAGGTATGCGTTTATCAAAAATAAAGATGTTTGTTTCAATTGTTTAGGCAAAGGTCATAACGTTTCTCAATGCAAGTCGAGTTTTGTTTGTCGTTCGTGTGAAAAACGTCATCATACATTGATTCACTTTACTTCTGAAGGTGATACTAGCCGTGCGAGTGAGAGAAGTGTTTCGTTACCGCTCACGGAGGAACGGGAAGAGAACATTCCGAGCACCTGTACTCAGCACGCTATGTCCGCGAGTCAAGCGACACAAATTAATTGCGCGTCGTTCAATGCTCCTTTTGGCACAACAAATACTGTGCTGCTTTCGACCGCACTCATCGATGTATGTGTAGGTAATGAAAAGCGTTCGACTGTCCGGTGTCTTATCGATACGGGAAGCCAGGCTTCGTTCATGACGGAATCGTGCGCACAGCGGCTAGGTATAAAGCGTTGTTATGCGAATGTACCTGTTTACGGGATAGGTGACACCAAATCGGTACGACCAAAAGGAAAGATTTCGTGTTGCATAACCCCGAGAAATGAACTTCAACCTTCTATACCTATTGAAGCTTTAGTATTGCCGAAACTTATTCCTAAAATGCCTAGTGTACCACTGCCTCGTATGGGGTGGGCACACATTCAAAATTTAAATTTAGCCGATCCTTTGTTTCACACTCCACAGCCGGTGGAGATGTTGTTAGGTGCAGATGTACTATCTCACATAATTTTAGGAAACGTAATAACGGGTTCGCCCGGTACGCCGATCGCTATGAACAGCGTTTTCGGTTATTTGTTGTTGGGAAAAATAGCGTTCAACTCTTCGACTCCATCCTCAGTTCAAGCTTGTTTTAGCTCATTATCCGATGACGGCGACTTGAAACGATTCTGGGAACTGGAGTCAGTGCCTGAGGTGAAGGCACTCACCCCCGAGGAACGTCTATGTGAATCCATATTTGAACGCTCACACTATCGTGACGTCACGGGACGATACACAGTAGCTTTACCACGTAAACCTGATGCTACGCCCCTAGGTGAATCACGAGATATTGTCCTCGCTCGGTTCCATAAATTAGAGCAGCGTTTACAACGGAACCCGAGTCTTAAAATTGAGTCTCACGCGTGCTTGCAGGACTATCTTAAACAAATGTATAGAAATATACTAGTACAAGAATCTGATAGGGACTTGCAACGCATTCTGTGGCGTACGTCGCCCGATGAACCCCTCCGTGATTATCGTCTGCGGACGGTAACGTTTGGTGTGAGCACTTCCCCTTCCTTAGCTCTTCGTACCATTAAGCAATTGGCTTGTGACGAAGCATCTAATTTTCCCCTAGCGGCAAAGGTTTTAACCGACCAAGTGTTCGTCGACGATGTGGTCGCGGGCGCGAGCGATGAATCACACGCTCTGGTATTACAACAGCAATTGTTAGGTATTTGCAAATCACTTGGGTTTCAACTACGTAAATGGCACAGTAACTCGCCGGCGATACTCGCCGCGGTTCAGGCGCCAGAGGTTCATGGTGAGCGGCGGGAAGAGGTGCCCTTTGCTCCCATGGAACATGACCATCAAACCAAAATAAGGGACTCAAGGGGACTTTTACCCTCCACATTCTTACAGAACGACATGTGGTTTCACGGCCCAGCATGGCTCCGTGAAGATCCTACTGCGTGGCCAGTATTTAAAAGTATCCCTAGCACTGGTGAGGAGAAACGTAATCCACCGGTCGCGTCTGCATCAGCTACGCTGATCGACGATGTTGAGGTCATAAACCAGTTTTCAACCTTGAGTAAACTATTGAGAATTACTTCTTATATTTTTCGCTTTTACTATATTCTTAAATCGCGCGTCAACAAGGAAAAGAGTTCCTATCTTAGTTACATCACAGTCCACGAGTATAAACTCACGCTTAATCGTTTCAGTTATTTAGTGCAACACCAAGTGTTTCATAAAGATTTTGAAAACATTTCACAGGGTAAACCGCCCTCAAACCAATTGAGACGTCTTAATCCGTTTATCGATGATTCGAGTTTTTTGCGAGTCTCCGGACGTCTACATAAATCCCTTTTGTCGTACGAGTCAAAACATCAATTAATTTTACCCAAAAAACATCCTCTTACGATTTTAATAATTGACGATGCCCATATTACGCATCTTCATGCGGGCACTCAAGCCGTTCAATATTTACCTTTACAAAAATATGCGATTTTATCTAGCCGAGATATAATACGTAAACAAATCTTTCGTTGTGTGCGCCGCTTCCGTGTGCGTCCGGTACGTCTACAGCCTGCGATGGCGCCGCTCCCAGCAGTCCGGCTGCGACCCGAGCGCCCATTCATGAAAACAGCTGTTGATTACGCGGGCCCGTTTTACATGCGAGCTAATAGGGTTCGTAATGCTAAAATCATCAAATGTTATGTCGCCGTGTTCGTGTGTATGAGTGTGAAGGCTATACACTTGGAGCTCGTATCGGAGCTATCTACTGAGGCGTTCTTAGCAGCCCTGCGCCGATTTACATCGCGCAGAGGTTTGTGCAGCGACATTTACTCTGATTGCGGAAAGAACTTCCAGGGTTGTCATAACTATTTGAGAGATTCGAACGAGTTTTTAAAAAATGACTCTGTTCAATGTGCTTTGAATTATCAAACCTTGAAACAGGGCAAATGGTATAAGGACCGCGGTGCTCCTATCTGTGTAGGCGACATTGTTGTGGTATGCGACGATAATCTTCCACCACTCCAATGGAAACTTGCTCGTGTTCATACACTCCATCCGGGCTCCGATAATAAGGTGCGAGTTGTGACTTTGCAAACGGGCAAGAGTCTATTCAAACGAGCGATCGTAAAAATTTGTAAACTGCCTTTAGAATGATTATTGTTTACGAATTCGTAAAATTAGTTCCTAAGTTTTAATTACCTATACTAGTTGTTTACAACAACCTTAGATCAAGTTTAAGTTTATAGATTGAATAACTTTCTGTTCATTGAGTTTTCGTGTTAAAAGAACTTACAGTCTTTTAAGGTGAGCGGCATGTTTCGTACTGAAACAGATTTCTTTTCTTTTTATTTTGAGTGTTTTCGAACGTAACTACACAAAGACTATTCCGCTTAATATTTTGTGTTGGTACGAGATTATTATGGCCCACGACTTTGGGTGGCCAACCGGAAGTCAGTCGTCCTTCAAATGCGCGTGCGAGCACTTGTCGCGTCGCGGTGTTTTGAGCTTTCACCGGTAGCTCCATTTCGTGGACGCCATTCCCATCCTCGGAGACGAGCTCCAGGATTAAGTGTAGTGTGGATTGCCTGATCACACCTCTATCCCGGAGGAAGGTGATACGGGATCAGAAGAAACCGCCCCATCGGCGTCCTATGGATATATCTCTGTGCACCATCATTCCCCATCTACCCCGAAGACAGCGCTGATTACACACCCGAGAGGCCATCGACGGATTTCCCAAGTAAGTTCGTAGGCCATAATATCTCCCCGTAACACCGCTAGATATCGCTGTTTCGGAGGAAGCTCATAAGTAGCTAGGTATGGACCTATCTATTTAATCGGGTTATTCCCTTTGTCCCCAGTAGCTTCGACCCACCAATGGGGAAACAGAAGAAAAAACAAAAGTAGATCCAAAATATTTAGTTTTTTGTGCGCCTGATTCTTCAAGAATTATAGGTTCGGTATCTACGTCAGAGGTGACCGACCTACTAATCTATTTAAAAAAAATACATAAAAGTCATGCATGGTATTAGTATGACCCTTATCCCATAATGTTATTTTATAGTTATTTATAATTAAACGCAATTTATCTTAGACAAACTCTTTATTATACATAGGTACATACTTACACGTAATTTCATAAAACTTTTTTCATAGTGATTTTTCTCCCCACTGGTAGGATAAACCTAGTGAGGAAAAGGGAATAAGCCAAGTCCTTAGCATATAATCAGTGTCCCTCATCTATAGTCATTGTCATGGTGTCGGGCTCGTATTCCTGGTCGACGAATCTATCCCTGATGATCTGCTTGTAGACGAACGCAGCTTTTCTCGGGGTGCGCGTGCGGGCGGGGTCTTCGAAGTCGACGTGGTAGAAGCCAAAACGTTCTCTATTGAATAGGAAATATGAATAAGTTGGCCTAAAATACTTTGAAAACTAGGTACAGAAATAAATCCGCCAACCAGAAGTCATGGATAATACAGTTTTTTTTTTAATTTGACTGAGTGACCAGACGAGCTTATCAAACACCTGATAGTTAATGCTACGCCTGTCTATAACAGTTACAGTGCCACCCAGAACTTTGCATTGCACAATCTTGCGCGGCACTGCACCGCGCTCGTCACCCTGAGACATTGGCTCTAAGTCTGATACACCCAGTAATTTCACTGGAAACAGTGCCTTTCAAACCGGCACACAGTTAAACATAAAACTCCATAAAAACATATCATTTTAATTTGCTTTATAGGTACTACTTATAGAAAATCGTTTTTAAAATAATAGGTTTCAAAGTACCAGGATTTCCGTCTGTCATGTCCAAGCTACGGCGGAGAAGGTAACAGTCTCACACAAGCTCCACACTTACGTGTATCCCTCCATCCATTCGAAGTTATCCATGAGACTCCACGCCATGTACCCCTTGAGACGGACCCCAGCGTCCATCGCATCCAGGGTGCTCTCCAAGGCAGCTCTGTAGTAGGTTATTCTGTCATCATCGATGAGATCCCGGTCTGGGCCGATGGACCAGCCGTTCTCCGTGATGTAGAAGATCGGATCGTTGTATTTCTCTTTGAGGTGAGTTAGGGCGTCGCGGATGCTATTGGGGGCCAACTGCAATGGAAAATACAATTATTGATTTTGATGGACCTAAGATTTTTCCAGAGAAGCTTTCATAAACTACATATTCGGTAGTACTGCTAGCTGATGAAAATTAGTCTAAATAACATCAATATGCTGTTTGTCACTCACTACACTTCCGTTAAACCTTCCGTCTCTATCACCAGACAGCTCATCGGAACGAGACAGAATAAGCAAAAATTTATATAATATTCCATACTAACTAACAGGAGTAAACTTGATAAAGCTTGTAGAAACAAAAACAAGCGAGCCTAAATATATTCAAAGGAGATGAAGATAGTTACTTACGTACAACCACGAAGAAGCAGATGGAAGCCAGTCATCAGATACCGTCGTGGCGACTCCAGCATCAGTATACAGTGTCGGCACATCAACCGGTTCACTCTCCACCGCGTAGACCAAGATAGAAGTGTAATGGTTAACGCCGAAAAAGTCAGCAGCTCCTAGCGCGAAATTTTTCTCTTCTTCTGTGTATGCTGGCATGCGGGAGCGGGAGTACCCTGCAGCCAAACTCTTTTCGGCTACGATCTCAGCGAGTTCCTTAGGGAAACCACCTTCTCCGAATATTGGCTCTGCGTATAGACCCCACTGGAAAAAATCAATGTACATGAATGATGACATAGCCTCTGTGACGAAAGCTAGTAATGACTGCAAAGCGTGAGGTTGCAGAATACATTCGCGTAGTCTGAACCATGGAATACGTAATTCCTGATACTCTAGATACTGGGGATCCTAGTAAGGGATCAATATAATGGATCAATGTAATCAGGACGCGCTAAAAAAATCAAACATCTAACCTCAGCTTGACGTCTAAGCTCAGCAGCAAACTTATCCTCCTCGGAGTCAGTCAGAGGTCCGAACCAGTTAACGCTGATAGTGATACCGCACTCTCCCTTCTGCTGTGCCTTGAACTCGTTATTGTACAAGTGGTAAGCCTTAGCATGAGACAAGACGAGATTCTTAGCGCATATGTAGGTTCCTACAGCAGTGGAGTTTAGGATCGGGGCTTTAGTCGTCGCTCCATAACCTTCGTAGCAGATCTCTCTCGGCTCGTTGAACGTGATCCAATGCTTCACTCTGTCACCGAAGTTTTCGTAAACGACCCTCGCGTAGTCTTCAAACCATTCTGTGATGAGGGGGTTTGCGAAGCCTCCCAGCTCTTGGAGTTTTTGAGGCAGATCCCAGTGGTAGAGCGTCACCATGGGAATGATGTTGTACTTGAGCATTTCGTTAATGTAGTTGTTATAGAAGTCAATGCCGGCTTGGTTGACGCGGTGGGACCGGCCGTCGGGGAGGATTCTAGACCAGGATAAAGAAAATCTGTAGGCGTCCAGGCCAAGTTCCCGCATCATCTCGACGTCTCTCTTATAGTTGTGGTAGGAATCAGCCGCGACGTCGCCGTTGCTGACATCCTTGATGACGGTAGGGTTTGTATGGGTCATATAGTCCCATATACTTTCACCCTTTCCTAGGAATAAGAAACTTTGTTTAGCTACCATCCAATTACAACTTCATTTATTGTAACTTATGTCACGGAGTAGATTGCTTATTGGAGTTATTTTATGTGTGTGCGTATTTCTACATGTACCCATACCTACCACTTTTTATATTGCATTGTTAAGTTGATAACAGTGACGTGGGTTTTTTTCTAAAATTCCACATAAGGCATGACACGCTATATCCTGCTATCCATGGTTTTAGGTAGCACTATTGACATATATGACTCTTACTATCAAGGGAACAACTTGCTCGTTTTATAATTAAGTTGTACGAACTTACCATCTTCATTCCAACCGCCTTCGATCTGGTAGGAAGCCGTCGCGGTACCAAACAGGAAGTCATCTGGGAACTTCCTGGCTTGCTGAGCATGGCAGCTCACAGCAACTGCTAATAAACTGCGAAAATTTATTCGTTTCTGATTCGCAAAGCTAAGGAAAGGAATTGATAAACTTCGTGTTTCTATGGGACATGAATTGACATTATCGAAGCGGCTCCGTACATTAGTTACCATGCATGATAATTATAATGACAAACGTATTAGGTCTTACCTTGAAGACAATAATAACCGAGGAAACTTTTTCGAACATAGGTAAACTACCTAGAACCTACCCACTACCTTAAGTACCTACTTTACTACCTCCAAATAGATAAACTTTAATTGGTTGGGGAGAAAGGAAATAAATCTCTAAGCATGGGACACAACGCATTACCAATGGTACACATTGTCATTATTAAAATCAATAGTTAAACAAATATTATGTAACCATACCATAATACCACGACCAGCCTCATTGTGTCCTCTCGCAAACTAAACCAAATAAGCTCAAGCACTTTATTTATAAGTACTTATTTACTAACGCAAGTCCTTCATCGCTTGTCAGCGGGAGCGCTCTTGAGATAATCGGAATCTAGACACTATCAAATGCTATCGATGGCTGTTTACCTATGTAGTAAGATCACGGAATAACATCCAATAACATTTCAAGGCCAAGGCTATGTTATACAGCAGGATTTTAATAATCACTAACGCCAACCTCTTTATAATTAATTACAATTGCATACTGAGATCAGTGTCAATTAATTATAAAGAGGTTGGCGTCACTGATGTCACTGATGAAAATAATAGATAAAAACAATCCTTGATGCGGATTATATATCATGCTGAAATTTCAGCTTGATCGGTGCAGTTCTTTTTGAGTTTTTGAAGCCTACACAAACCAACATAACATTTATATAGATATATAATCCGCATCAAGGATTGTTTTTATCTATTATTTTCATCAGTGACATATCAGCGAATGTGCGAATGTGCCACAGCGAAGCATGGCAGAGCACAGCTAGTTTGAATATAATTTACATACATTTTAAGACGACTTGCGACAGACTGCTGGCAAAGACTGGACTACAGTCGAAGATCGGGCTCAGTGGCGTTCACTAGAAGAGGCCTACGTCCAGCAGTCGACGAATAAAGGCGGATGATGATGAGATTTAGAGATAGTCAATAGAATCTATGTGACAAACTATATGTTTATACTTTTCTCTGCTCTCTCGTTTTGCCACACCACCACCATTTCAGTTACACCTCCAGGATGACTGGTAGAAAATGCTACTTAGCACGGAGTACAAGGAGTAAGTACTCCATTTGTGGGGTAAAGAATAAATAAATAAATAAATACTGTATACTTTATTTTACGAAAGGTTGAACTGAAAACGAGTTATTATTGGAAATTTATATTTGAAGGTCTACTGTAACCCCCCCTTCTCTTTCTTTCTCTCCCCCTTTTTATAAATACTCTATCTCATAATATTTTTTCGAAATTAAAATAATTAACTTAACTTAAATAAACTTAAACAAATCTTAAACTAGACTAATCTTAAACTAATCGTCTCACCCTACTCTCTCCTAATAATAATAATAACGTTCAGTACAACTCCACTAACTCCGCACCTAACTCACTCTCTACTTTACTTTACCTTACTTTATTTTACTTTGTTTTGGCCCGATGATCGTCTAGTAACCCTTCGTTGTGTTCCGCGTGTAGTAACCTAAATTCTTTGAGTGGTCAGTATGGCTTCGCAATCCGTCAGTAGTCAATATCAAAAGAGATAAATAATTTGAATTTAGATTTCGCTGAATTAATACCATTCGTTTTCTACCATTCCTAAATTATTATATGGCGTCCCTAAATAAACTCAACCTAATATTCTCGTTCCGTTCTACCTCTCATCAAATCCGTATTATCTAAATATCTGACAAAGTAGATCTTAATCCTAGCCCTTCGTTGTCCCATATATAACCTTTCATTCAAAATTATAAATTAATAATCGTCAACCTTCCATCAACTTTTCGTCAACCTTACATTTTTCGTAACTCATCAACCTTTCGCTCGACCTTAACCTTAACCTTTGTAATTATCACGAGAGTCTATGATTAAAACTTCCATTCTGAATCTACGATCATGACAGCGGCTATGACTTAGAGCCCCGCCCCGCCCTAAGTTGTGAATTTCGTCGGACCAGACTTGGATATTCTCCACCGCTTGTCGGGATTAAGTACCGCCTCGCAGTTACGAAATCTCGACGGAAAGTATTTACTTTCATTTAATTTACTATGTTTGTCTATCTGTGGTCTCCCATCAAATTTCAATTCATCGTTCTATTATCCGTCACTCTCACAGGACAAATGACACTGACAACAGCTAACATCGCTCCATGACAATAAGCTTACTTGTCAAAGTCACCCGTCCGAACTCATTTAAACAGATGTGAAATCTTTATGTTACCGCTAGGAAATACCGTGAAACTCGCCTATTATAATAAGTCTAGTATGTCTAAGCAAGAGAACTTCATAAAGAGGGACTTCTTTTCTTTTATCTAAAGAGTATTCACGGTTCGATCTCATTCATACCCGGTTTGTAAACAATCTCACACCTCCATTCATGATTCAACGAGGATGAAGGGTTATCAGCGGACATAACCCCCGCCATGGTCGAATTTCCATCCTTCTTATCTAGTTCATGCGGTTCCTCAATCCCACTTACTTATTTTAGCAAAAGGGAAAGAGGCCCCAATATTTAGAGATCTAAAATCTCGTTAAACCTATCCTAGCTCTACCTACTAGGAGCAACTACATAATACATTAGGCTTTATTTACCCATCTGTACATACGCCTAGCTTATTTAGCTTAATATGGGACTATTGTCCAGGTTTCTATTTGTAGAATTATATTATGTGGTAAGAGGTCATATTTTTCCCCCGGTGTAATAATACTGGTTTTATTTAGTTAGTATTTCAGAAGCATTGTTCTAAGGTTTAAGGATATTTTTCCTTTAGGTGTAGGTAACAACAATTATTTATTGTTTCAGGTTATTTCTCATTGGAAAACCTAGGAATTGTTTTAATTCCAGAAAGTGACAGTTCGTCTAGATAATTCTGTAACACTAAGATTTCTAGTGTGGAGCTGTAGTTCTTTCCATATCTATTCATGGAAGAGTTCAACGATGGAACGATTCAAGTCAGAGGTAGGTCCCAGTTAGTGACTTTCGAAGAGCCTTATGGAGAATCTCACTCTTTTTTAGTCATAAGAAAATCCAGGGAAGGTAATAGGTCATTGCCCATAAGTAGTCAATCTAACAGAGACGAACTCATTCATATTTGTCGTTCGTTGTTTCTTGTAATTAATGTTAAGGACAGAATTATTCCTTTCGAACCATTTTTCTGGTGTAGTACTAGTTTTATTTAAATAGTATGTTAAGAAGCCTTGTTCTAAGGTTTGATGGTAGTTTCCATTAAGTATAATGTCAATTCTTTGTTGATTTCAGGTTATCTCTCTATCGGAGGATTTTTAGAAAGTTCTTCTAGATAATTCTGTAAACACTAGGAATTCTAGTGCCATAGTTAATACCATAACTATTGCATGGAAGGATTCAACATTGGAGCGATTAAGTTGAAAGTAAGCCTCAGTTAGTGACTTTCGAAGAGCCTTATGGAGAATCTCACTCTTTTTTAGTCATAAGAAAATCCAGGGAAGGTAATAGGTCATTGCCCATAAGTAGCCAATCCAAAAGAGACAAACTTAGTCATATCTGTCGTCCAGTGCCTTTGCGCAATTAATTAATCTTGAAATCAGAATTATTCTTTCCGAACCAAGCCTAAGTTAAATTATAGTTAATTTATCCAGATATTTACTATATTTATAAGCAGGTTACGTTTAACCTTGTAGTTTCATTCAGTAGTCCTAACTTATTGTGATTTAATTGATTCCTTTATCAGTTATGTTTAGTTTTCATCGTTCATTTTCTTTCCGTCACAAATTATATTAATTTCTTATTTGTTTTCCCAGATGTTTTCTTTATGAGTATGTAAAGTTATATTTAGGCTCTATAGCATTGTTATGATGGATAATAAAATAATTAAACCGTACTACAACTTCTTTCATTCAAAGTAGGTACATATGTAATGATTAGTCTTATTGATTTGATTGCCGGATGTAACATTGTTTAGATGTTTGCTTGTTCATGTTTGAATAACTCTGTAAATCTATCACAATATAGTCTGTAGTATTACAATTGATTCCCAAGGAAGTTTATGTTTCACCAGTTCATTTCTTTGTCATAGTATTAAAATTTTAATGTCCCCGAGTGCTTGTTTTACATTTGTATTGATTTTATGTAGTTTCCTATAGTTTAAGATGACCCTGTCCTACAGTATGAATTCCTTCCTGTCAGAAGAACCCCATGCTAAAGACATGTGTGCTGTGTGTGTGTGTGACCCCACTCTCTTATAATCCAGCCAGCCCATAGGCACCCACGAACTACCCATGATTAGCACCTCCAATCGACAACACTATAACCTTGCCAGCACACAGATACCTACGAACCTTCTAAGGCAACCATCTTCCATCGATAACACTATAACCTAGTCAGCACGCAGATACCTACGAACCTCCTACGACTAGCATCTCTTATTGATGTCACTATAACCTAGTCAGCACACAGATACCTACGAACCTCCTACGACTAGCATCTCTGATCGATGTCACTATCACATAGCCAGCTCACAGGTACATACGAACCTCCTATAGCTAGCATCTCTTATCGTCAACAATATAAACTAGCTCATAGGTACTTACGAATCTCCTGTGGATAGCTCCTCTTATTGATAACACTATAACCCAGGCAGCTCACAGGTACTTACGAATCTCCTATGGCTAGCTCCATTTCAACTCGCCATCCGACGCGCCCTATCAGTGTCAGTAAGAATCTGAACCTTCGCAATGCCACTCATACAAACCCTGGCCCTAATATCACTTCCCATCATCCCAGCACAGCTTTTAAAGATTACTAAATCTCCTCAGGAAGAGACCCGACGATCCACGGCCCATATTACTACGCACTTTTCACTGAACTTCACCATTTTCTTTCTCACTTTTCTCCGCGACCCCCGCTCACTTCAAGGACCTCCTACGCGACCGACCCTCACTTTTCCGCTCAAACTCCTACTTTCCACTCCACTTCACCATTTTGATTTTTTCCTTTTCTACGCACGTCCGTTCTCCTAGCAGTTTTCGCAAGCCCCCGCCCAGAGACTCTCGCGCCTCTCTCCATAGACAAACTTCCTCCCCTTTGCCACCATAGAGTTTCTACCTGTGCAATAATTAGCTTTTTCCAAATTGAATGCAATATTTATGTGTAGCCAAAATCTCACTAATCTGTCAATGCAAATCTCAGTATTCTGCCAAAAATTGATAATTGTGTATTTTTATTTTGTGAAATGTAGCGAGTCCAATTCGGGACCGTTACACTACGGATTACGTGATGAGTGGATATGTAAGTTCTTATATTTGAAGCCGGTCGCGCTATCCACGTATACATACGTAATCATCACTCGCTTTTTGATGACAAAAAACATAGTGAGGAAACCCCAATCCACCAATCCGGACCGCCGCTCCCCCCCCCCCGCCCCCCCGTGCTCAGCAGTGAGCCGATATGAGTTGATGATGATGACGATAATGACGCTATCTGTACATTCCTACCGCAATCCGTGGCTAGAAATATGTATTAGGTGAACCGCAGTGCCGTAAAGATGGTGCGAGCAATGCTCAGGCACAAGGCGCAAAAGTAACTGAATGCGCGCAAAAGGGTGCAGTTGCAAAAGCTCACACCAAGCCCATACAACGCTATTTACAGCACTGGTTATCCGTGACTACAAACTTTTTGATGAGGTACGCTTTGCCACAAAATTAAAAATAACTTTTTTAAATAAAATAAAAAATCTTTTTAGTCTGTATTTTTACCTTCAAAAATTTTCTTTAACATGCTGTCTATTATTAATCCTTTTGTATAAGTACACACGTGCCTGTACTGTACCTACCTGTTTATGTTAAGTACAGTAACCAACCATCCTGTAGATAAAATCTAATGAAGTGATAAACCTACTTTCGATATTATCATAATATCGGACGTCTTCGCTCCGCGCCAGTTTTTATGTTCTAATTTCAAGTTTATACCATCACTTGTACTTTTTATTTTTTTGTAGATATACTGAGTTTTGCAGGTAAGTTATTAACCTACCTACTGTTTTTACTAAAATAAAGCTATTAATATGATTTCAATAGAAAAACCAATTAATAAAATTAGTTAATTAAACCATAAGGTGGTTCGATTCTGTTATGGCGGGAAATTTAAATTTCAAACAGTTTTCTCGTTTTTAGAGCTACACCGGGTCACTAATATAAACGAGACTGTATTTCGCGCCAACCGTAAATCATTATTTTTATTTTTATTAGGGTTCCGTACTCCGTACCCAAAGGGTAAAACGGGACCCTATTACTAATATTACTATGGCTCCGCTGTCTGTCTGTCTGTCCGTCTGTCACCAGGCTGTATATCTCATGAACCGTAATAGTTAGATAGTTGAAATTTTCACAGGTGATGTATTTTTATGGCCGCTATAACAACAAATACTAAAAGTAAGAATAAAATAAATATTTGAGGGGGCTCCCATACAACAAACGTGATTTTTGTGCCCATTTTTGCTCGATATTTATAATGGCAACAGGTAAACGCTTGAAATATTCACAGAATATTTAGTTATATAAATAAAAAAATAAAAAAAAATAAAAAAAACTAAGTTGTAGTTGACTCAAATCATATTCATGTACCTATTTATTAATTTGTGTAACTATGATGAGAAGTGTTCGACCTTTAAATGTTTTTTATTTTTGCCTACTCACAATAAATGTTTTGAGTTGTGAAAAAGATAACAATAAGGCTATTTCCCTGTTATGAAATAAAGATTAAAATTATATATAGAAAAACTCTTGATTTCTACTCTTACAGACATGTGGTACAAATGAAAAATGTCAAATAAAGAAATATTTATTTTATTTACAACTTTTCCATACATTTTTATTCAGTTTTCGCACAATCAGTGTCCCTCATCTATAGTCATTGTCATGGTGTCGGGCTCGTATTCCTGGTCGACGAATCTATCCCTGACGATCTGCTTGTAGACGAACGCTGACTTCCTCGGGGTGCGCGTGCGGGCGGGGTCTTCGAAGTCGACGTTGTACAGGCCAAAACGCTCTCTGTAGAAAATGATACAATTATTACTGGCTGCTTATATGGCTGCGTGCCTTTGAAATTAGAACAAATGAATTATTCCACGAATCGAAAGCCGTGAAAAAGCATCCATGATTTTGCAGCCATTTACATGGGAGTGTAGAGTGGGCCTTTGAAATGGGTCCAGTAAGGAAGCTTACTCTCTTTTTTACCTGACTGCGCGACGCAAAGGAAGGTATTGTGTTTATCAATCTATGTATGTTTATTCCTCTCTGGCGATCTAGAGACCAAACGCGTGGGCCGATTTTGAGGATTCTTACGTCAATCGATTTGTCTTTACATTGCGAGTGCCACTAAAGACATGACAGTACTTCATGTGTTGATTCAGGGCTCTACCGCACACAGAGAATGAAAAACACCCTTCTTACTCTACTAGAGTAAAGATTCAGTGTTTCGGAAATGTACGAACCAAAAGCCTGTTATTTAACGGCATGGAAGTTAACAAGTTAAAACATATTTACCTATCATAATTTCCTATTTCTAAAAGCCTATGTTAAAAGCTTTTGTGTTATCCAAATGTTTTAAGAAAGCATTCAAGCTTTTTCATAGGAAAATACTCTAAATAGAATAGATTAGTTAAATTTGGCGATTTTGGTTACTGATTGTCCTAGCTTCACCTGGGTAGCACGCTGGTGCGATGCGACACTTACTTGTATCCCTCCATCCACTCAAAGTTATCCATGAGACTCCACGCCATGTACCCCTTCAGCCGAACCCCAGCGTCCATCGCATCCAGTGCGCTCTCCAAGGCAGCCCTGTAGTACGCGATCCTGTCATCATCAATGAGGTCTCGATCAGGACTGGTGGACCAGCCGTTCTCCGTTATGTAGAAGACCGGATCGTTGTATTTTTGTTTGAGGTGGGTCAGAGCGTCATGGATACTGTTGGGGGCCATCTGTAATAGAAAAAATAAACCTCATGTTAAAAAGACATTATTTTGGCGTTAAATAAATTTCCTTCCTAAAAGTAAAAAAAAGAAGTGAAGTAAAATTCAGTGCTACTTACAAACAACCACGAAGAAGCAGATGGAAGCCAGTCATCAGGTATCGTCGAGCCGACTCCAACATCAGAATACACCGAGGGTACATCAACTGGTTCACTGTCTTCCGCAAAGACTAACACAGAAGAGTAATGGTTCACGCCGAAAAAGTCCGCGGTTCCTTGCGCGAAAGCCTTCTCTTCTTCTGAGTACTCAGGCATGCGGGAGCGGGAGTACCCTGCCGCCAAACTCTTTTCGGCTACAATCCGAGCAAAATCCTTGGGGAAGCCACCTTCTCCGAATATTGGCTCTGCGTATAGACCCCACTGAAAGAATGCATGACCATGAATGATAAGACGGGCCCTGTGGCGTAAGTTTATGATGAGCCGACTGCAAAGCCGGCAGGCATAAATCCCGCTAAGGTCTTGAGACGTAATCGAGAAGCAAAACTTACCTCAGCTTGACGTAGAAGCTCAGCAGCAAACTTATCCTCCTCAGAGTCAGTCAGAGGTACAATAGCGCTGACGCTGATAGTGATGCCGCACTCTCCCTTCTGCTGTGCCTTGAACTCATTATTGTACAAGTGGTAAGCCTTAGCATGAGACAAGACCAGATTCTTAGCGCATATGTAGGTTCCTACAGCAGTGGAGTTTAGGATCGGGGCTTTACTCGCCGCTCCATAACCTTCGTAGCAGATCTCTCTCGGCTCGTTAAACGTGATCCAATGCTTCACTCTGTCACCGAAGTTTTCATATGCGATCCTCGCGTAGTCTTCAAACCATTCTGTGATGAGGGGGTTTGCGAAGCCTCCCAGCTCTTGCAATTTTTGGGGCAGATCCCAATGGTAGAGCGTCACCATGGGAATGATGTTGTACTTGAGCATTTCGTTAATGTAGTTGTTATAGAAGTCAATGCCGGCTTGGTTGACGCGGTGGGACCGGCCGTCGGGGAGGATTCTAGACCAGGATAGAGAAAATCTGTAGGCGTCCAGGCCAAGTTCCCGCATCATCTCGACGTCTCTCTTATAGTTGTGGTAGGAATCAGCCGCGACGTCGCCGTTGCTGACATCCTTGATGACGGTAGGGTTCGTATGGGTCATGTAGTCCCATATATTTTCACCCTTTCCTAGCGATAAAGGAATAGTATTATAATTGTACCTTAAGTCTTGGAGTGTAATAAAAAGTTTTAATCATGAGATTTTTCTACACCGGGTTTTTCAGCAGCCATAGGTTCCTTCTACAACTCAATATACCTATTGCATATTCAACCACCAACCAGAAGTATGCAACACAGTGTTCGGACTTAAAAGGTACTATGTCCAGAGAAATTACTGGCTGTATGACTTAAACCCGATCTCTAAGGCTGATGAGCTGCCCATAGTCAGTGTGGGTTAACAGATTGTGATGCTTACCATCACTGAAACTACCAGCACGTCTTATCACATATTATCTTACTAATTTGTGCGAACTTACCATCTTCATTCCAAGCTCCTTCGATCTGGTAGGAAGCTGTCGCTGAACCAAAAAGGAAATCATCCGGAAACTTCCTGGCTTGCTTTGCTGCCTGAGCATGGCAGCTCACAGCAGCTATAAGACTGCGAAACATTATTTATTTCAGATTTGAATAGGGACTGAAGCACGTGGAATACAGGTAATGGGACACGTAGAATTCGTTGGGAATTTTTTCAGCCTAATAGCAGTGTAATAGCACTGTAATTTCGTAAATTTACAACAGAAACAAGCCTATGAATATGGGTTGTGGATAGCTTCGTGGCATCTTTGCAGCTTCTGATCTCAGGGCAGTTCGCACCACGAGTTCACCTCGTAAAGGTATAAAGGACTTTAGAGATGGACAACAGCATACATTTTTTGTTATGAACCTCTACTGAAATGCCGAGAGAGGGAGAGGGCGGAGGAGAGGATAGAAGTTGTTAATCTACTCAGATTAAATCATAAGGGTATAGATAGGTACATTACAAGTGTACCGAGATCTTCCCAAAAAGTATAAATCAATATGCTATTATTATCATGAATTAACGACGGTCGAATAGGCCTAGTACAAATAAATATAAGCACATACACACCTCAATACTACGGTTATTCTCATTGTGTCCTCTTGCAAACTAAACCGTATATTCTGTATCATTTTATATAAATGCCATTGTGCTATGTGGGTATCTGTAAGTGTGCTTGTCAGTAGCTCTCTCGAGATAATCCGAATTTAGACACAATTCTTCTATTTATCTAAGCTCGAAGGTTAGACCAAATATTAATTTAAGAATACCTATTCATCTGATACCTCGTTCAATTCTTTAGAAATTATTATAAAATTAAATATAAATTTTTAGTTCGGCTTGCTACTAAAACGTGTTTTTTATTTTATTATATTAACTATAATTGTTTTTAATTTTTTTTCATAAAAAAAATTGTGATGTAATTGGTGCTTTATAAGTGTGCAAAATTTCGATTTAATCCGCCGTTTTGAAGGGGGTCTAAATCATGTTCAAATGTGCCGTTACATACATACTAACACGAATGAAGCTAATAAAAGCGTCTTAAAATAACCGTTCTACAAAATTATGTAATATTTTCGTTTACGTTATCAATGTCAATACTAAAGCCGATAATAACTCCGTGTGAGTCCAAACACATGATACCAATCGATAAAAATTGTCTTTTTGAAAAACAATACTTGAAACTGTCGTCGATTTATCCTTATTATCTGATACACGACTTTATTTGCAGGTTTTTACCGTGATCTTAGTTTTTATTCGTTAGCAGCTGCTCATGACCTTGTTCAAGATAGTTTTCTAAAGTAAAACCACTTTACGCACGCTTGACTTGGGGAGTGAGCTGGTGAATGCGTTACGAAAAGTGTGATCTGTCTCTTTCTCTCATAGTCAGTTAATGGCAACTTTAGTTTGAAGGTACAATTGTCACTTGCCAGCTGCCATATTTATTAAATGTCAAAATATTTACTGCTGAATCGGTTTTTACATTTGGGCACCGTTGCGAACCGTGTGTGTTTTCCAGCAACGCGTGCTGTCTGCGTGAGCCGTACTGTAGTAGCGCCGCGTTAACACACACGTCTGTGTTTCACCACACAGCTGGCACGTACAGGGCCTGATTAACCCTTAGGCTAATTAGGCTGCAGCCTAGGGCGCGAGGATCGGGGGGGGGGGGGGGGGGGGGGCGCTGAAATCGTGTCTTCGCATGCACTATTAATCTAGCATTATTGCTCTACCCTAGACAATTGGGGGGGGGGGGGGGTGTCCTCATAATAAGCCTAGGGCTGTCAGAACTCTTGATCAGTCGCTGGGCACGTACCTAACCTGCGCTGATGCTTAAAGAGGCCCCACTATGCGACCATATCTTTGAACATCGTGCCGACTGCGCCAGTTAAGGAGGCTGCAGCCAGAAGGTGCAAAAAAACCCCAAATGTGCTTAAAACAGGCTTGTTAAAGTTTTAAATTACATATCTAAATCCTATAAGCTAAAAGTGGAGCCGAAGTTACCTAAAATTACGGAGATTACAGTATATAGAGACATGGGACAGTTTTGCTGCGTCTGCGTTTCGCTGTCTGTATGTGTATGTGTTTCGCTGCTGTGTATGTATATACGAAAAATACAAAGCTACTTGGTACTTGTTCACTTCGGTCTTCCAAGGAACACACAATAACTTGCGTTAGCATCACTTCTCAGCCGTTCTGGCAGAAGTAGTGTAGAGCGGTCTGTAACAAAAGGAAACAGATATATAATACAGCGCTGTAAAGCTAGGTTCACATCTGTCTGACGTCTCGTGTCGTAATGCATCAGATAGGTATCGGTTTCATACATTTACACAAGCCGTCACAACGCACTGCATCAGAGAAATGTGAACGCTACCATATTTTAATGAAACCGAAACTCTTTCTGATGCATCACGACACTTAACGTCAGACAAATGTGTCGGCGGCTTTATTGCCAAGTATTGCCAACAGTCAATATAACGATGCTCGTTCCGTAGCATACGGACGATATTTGATTATCTGTGTGGCATGTCATTCATTTTGGCATAAAACTGTGGACAGGTTATTTAGGTAAAATTAGTTCTCTGTGATGTAGTGTCATCTGAGTTATGGAAGGACGGAGAAATTACTAATTTCACAATAATGTGTTGAACTAAACATTATATGCTCTTATAAGCATCTAAATCTGTGCTAACTTAAACATTCTATACAAAATGGATCCACAAATTAGGATGCACAGGCGTAGAGGGCCGAATTTCACATACGTGAGTGGTTGTGTGAAATACATGATTTTCGTGCTGAATTTCATATTTTGGGTACGTATTTCCCCTTTTACTTTTTTAAAATGTCCATTTACCGTATTCATACGAATAAAGTTTAGATAAGCATCTTGCTAAATTAAGGACAAATAAAGTTTTATCCTGTTTTGGTGACCCATTCATTATCCATTGTTTTTGGCGAATGAATCATGTTTTTGTAGGCATGGGTGGGAATCATACATACAAACGTAAAGTTTCTCACGTAGCTGCATCCGCTGGAGATAACAATACTTGGAGCTTCGCCACAATAGCGGGGAAATTGTTAAACCACGCAATTATCTGATTGTTTACATTAGAGCCTAGATTATTTTTTGTTACAAAAAAATATGGTGGGCAACAAAAGAATGCGTTCTTATTGAGTCATAAATGGCTGTGTATTGAAAGTGAAACAGCAGAAATCTAAAAAAACCCTGGTCAAATTCTGTAAAACAGTTATGAGACAACAGGAAAAAGGAAAACAAACTAATAATTTGTTGTTTCAATCAATGTAGGCAATAGTAACTACAAATTTCATTGACAATGTTGCTAAACCAAATTTGAAGGAAATCCAAAACTTCATTATCATCAATCTTTTGCAATCAACTTCATTCAACTTTTTCAATGGATTTTCTCATTCATACCAAGATAGATTGACTTTTCTTAGTGAAAGCATGTGCTGTACATTTTATTGTGTGAGGTGAATTGTTCACACTGAAGTGGAGCCACACTAGCATTTACCATCACTGAACTGAGCGTTACGATAATATTGTTAACACTTTCGCTGCTGAGCCGATTTGCTTGTCTAGCCACGGGTGCGGCTCTGCACACTCCATAGTGTTTTCCCATACAACAAACACAACAGTTGTGTTTTCCCACACTTGTAGCAATTTATGAAAAAACAACAGTTGTGTTTTCGACAGTGAACGTGTTTAACACTTTTCAAGAACCTATCTTAGGGATTAGGTCTTCTTTCAATACTCCTAGCTTACTGATCTGATAAGTTAGGCGGAAAAAAACCTATCTTTAGTTTTTGTTCAAATACAGCTAGAGACAGCAACATACACAGTGTACAGGAAAGAAAGGGAGGTAAAGAGTATTGTATTCTCATATTGTTTACTGTTCAAATCGTAATAATGTAAATGAACAAACTCTGTTTCAGCTTTTCGGTAGTCTGCTAGTAGGCGTTGGTTTATATGCATTCATCGACAAATGGCAAGCCACTGGACTGATTAAGGTGAGTCTATTTGCTACTAGCTATGCCCACGGAAATTCCGTTCTCCCCCCCAGGCACTGTATGTTCCCGAGATAAAATATAGCCTGTAGCACTGAACTCCTCAGTTGCTAACTGCAGATGCTGGGGTGGCAGTAAATGTTTTGGGTTTTAAGATTTGAACAAAAATATCTATTTTTCAGCTGGATACAGTGTACGATGTGATGCTGAACATCAGTCTGCTGATAGCTCTGCTCGGTGGTGTGGTGTTCATCGTCAGCTTCGCTGGCTGCGTGGGTGCACTCAGGGAGAACACATGCCTGCTAAAATTCGTGAGTCACCGGCTAGTCTTTGTATTAAAGTCGGGAGATGTAGGATACTTTTTATCCTGTAAACATGATCAGTTCCTGTGGGATAATACTCATTGCGGGTGAAACCGCAGGGTGCATCTAGTAAATAAATGATACATAAATAATTTTCAGTACTCCCTCTGCCTTCTCATCCTGTTCCTGGTCGAGATGGGTGGAGCGGTGTGTGGGTTTGTGTTCCCGCGGTCCCTGCACCCCCTACTGGAACTGAGCTTCACAGAACGTGTGGTCCACGCCTATAGGGACGACCCTGATCTGCAGAACTTCATTGACTTTGCTCAGAGCGATGTGAGTATTCTACAAGCTTATTATTGCCTGGTACAGGTACATACTTAACACGTTGACTGCTGAACCGGTTTTTACATTTGGGCACCGTTACGGACCGTGTGTGTTTTCCAGCTATGGCGTGCCTTCTGTGTAAGCTGCACTAGTAGCGCCGCGTTACACACAGACGTGTGTGTTTCGAGGCACAGCCAGCACATAAGCTCCGTTAACACTCATGTTTTCCCTCACTCGCGTAACGTTATAAAAAACGCAATTGCTTGTATTTTCATCAGTCAATGTGTCGATGACTTTTTTACTGAATAAGTCGGTCACATATGAGCGCCAAGTAATTTAGGTGCCCTTCAAATCAGAACACAGATTAAGACTCCATGGGGAAAACAATAAATGTCTTTTTTTTGTGAAACTGGCTTTTATTGCCATCTTTTTGCATTTTGGTGTACTTTTTCATACAAAAAACACAAGTAGGTAAAACCACCATAGCTGCAATAGGTAAAAAAAGTGCATAAAAAGATGGCATGAATCACCACTTAACAGAATAATTTCCACTTTCAATCTCAAATCATAATCCATTAATCATTAGTTTAGTAGATCATATTTGATTTATTTTTATGTTCACTATGTATTTAAGACTTAAGTGTTAGTAAAAATGCATTAATTTTGCCTACTTGCTAAAAATGATCTCAGTTCTGACGTTTGATCACACTATCCTAACCTCGTGCCTCGTAGCGGTTTTATTGCCATTGATTGAACCCTTTTCGGTTCCAGTTCCACTGCTGCGGCCTCACTTCAGACGGCTACATGGACTGGTCCAAGAACGAGTACTTCAACTGCTCCTCACCCTCGGTGGAGAGGTGTGGAGTGCCCTTCTCATGCTGCATCAACGCTACTGACATATCCTCAGGCCTGGTCAATATTATGTGTGGATACGGGGCGCAGAACTACCCTGTGAGTATATTATTATTTATTGATTCATTTGGCAGAACTATAGCAGAAATTAACAACAAAATGTGGAAATAAATAGCTTTAATTCCGCCTAAGTTGTCAGATGTTTTGATGGCTTGAGTCTTGAGCATCTTCTATAAGATACATTTCGGAGAGGGTGCGATGGAGTTGCACAACTTGATCCCTCCGTCACCTTTCCACCATCGGACAACAAGACGTGCGGAAACACGGCATCTGCATATGGTTGACATTCCTCCGATCCGCACGAAGCGATTTGCATCCACATTTTATAATCCGAACAGGAAAGAATGAAACACGTTACCAGCGTCTGTTTCCTGAAAACTATAATCTGAAAGTCTTCAAGTCGAGAGTGAATAGGTATCTTCTAGGCAAGCAGGCTCCATCATCGACCGTGTCGACACCACCAGGTGAGACTGCGGTCAAATGCTAGCCTATTCTGCAATGAAAAAAAATAAAGTGTCAACCCAACCCACAGGTGGCTGAAGCATCGAAGCGCGTATGGACCAGTGGGTGCATAGAGGTGGTCCGCTCCTGGGCCGAGCGGAACCTCTACACCATCGCCAGCGTGGCGCTCGGGGTCGCTCTCTCTCAGCTCTTCGTCATCTACCTCGCCAAGACCCTCGAGGGGCAGATTGAGCTGCAAAAAGCTAGGTGAGTCCTTCCACACCTTCGACAGATTGGTCAGGTTGTCTATTTGCTACTAAATTACGTGGTGGCTTAAAGCTTTGTGTACAGTGAAAATAAACAAACAACTACTGACAAATTACCAATTTAGTATTGATTGTATAGCTTGTTCTTCTTCAGCGGTCTCAAAGGTGATAAAGACTTAACTCGCCAGTTTTGCAAGTTAACCCGCTATACTTAACTTAACTTTAAATCGCTCATTTTCGACAAAAACATGCTATCCTACGTTCAACGTTGTGGATATCACTAATAAGTCGCTAATAATTGATAATTATGTAAATATTACCATCCAACTTTTTCCTTAGAAAAATAATCTGTAAGTTGTTTTTACTGAGCAATTAAATTTCGAAGCTTTTATATAAGTCGTGCCGCCTTAGGGGGAGATTTTTGAAAAAACATTATATGAATATGGTAAGTAACGACATGACTGGTTGTTTTGGGAGTCATAATCATCATGATTATCATCAGCCCATATCGGTCCACTGCTGAACACGGGTCTCCCCTCTCTATAGGAGTTATGACATTTTCAAGGAAACAGATTATATTCATTCATTATCATTAGTTATTAATGTTCATGTTATGTTATTATTATTCATTATCATTAGTTTCGTAGATCATATTTATTTTGACTTATTTTTTTGTATTTCTATACTTATGTATAAGATATAATTTTTTTTGACATGTAAAAGTGCAATGTTTTGCCTATTTACAATAAATGATTTGAGTTCGAGTTATTGAAAATAATTATGACAAGCGTTTAATGCACTAAATAGCAAAAGTAGCAGCAGTAGTGAAACGTTACTGTGTTCCGGTTTGAAGGGCACTGTTTCCAGTGGAATTACTGGGCATGTGAGACTTTAGAGCCGATGTCTCAGGGTGACGAGCGCAGTGCAGTGCAGCACAAGATTTTGTAATGGAATGTTCCGGGTGGCACTTAAACTGTTATCGGGTGCATGACTTGCTCGTCTTGTTACCTAGTATCATAGAAACTTGTCTGATCATCATTTAATTTTGATATTGACTGCACCTTCGACCACTGATCTCCATAGCAACGCCTTCGTCCAAACTGTTATAGTTTCCAACTTGACCACTGCCTTCACTGCTTTCAGCGCCAAAGTGGCGAAAACGAAATAGAGGCATTACCAGAGTTCTGGCACCACTCCACTGGAGGCTATGGAGGTCAGTGGATCTATCTAACTTACTTCTTTCTACTTTTTTCGAGCCACTCGCTGTTTGTTCTAAAATAGTTCTTATTGCCATTGTGCTAGTGCCTAATTCAGTTTTAATTGTATGGTTTTTGAAGTTGAATATTGAGCGCTATACACACGCACGATATGCGTATATACACGCACGAGCGAGAATTATGATCCACCAATCCGGAACGGGGCCCAGCGGTCTGTGCTCATCACGGTAAACTCAATACTCACACCATTTCTTGCAAGTAGGCTAAAATAATGCACTTTTACAAGTCGAACACTTAAGTCTCACACATTTAGAGGGAAAAAAAAACAAATGTAATGTGTGGGGAGACCCGTGCTTAGCTGTGGGCTGATTTGGGCTGATGATAGTTGTATCAATTTTCAGATGGCAAACATGAAACAGGGGTATGGCGGGCGCTTACCGCGAGGACAGCCGGCGCACGCCGCTGTAGCGCCCCGCCCCGCCCCGCGCGCCGCCCGCCCCGCCCCGCGCGCCGCCCGCCCCGCCCCGCGCGCCGCCCGCCCCGCCCCGCGCGCCGCCCCGCGGGCCCTCGCGCCAGACACGCACGAACCAAAGTGTATTGTACATGTGAACGGTTACAAGTGTCTGACAAGGACCAATACTATGCCAGGACGTATATTATAATAATGGTAGTCATTTCTTCCCTTCTTCGGCCTTTGACGGGATTAATCCGGGAATAATTACATTAATGGGAATAATTCCATTAACTGAAAGAAAAGGTGTGATGTGTAGTGACAAAGGTAAATGATACGATTTATATCATTCTTCTATGATGAGTGCGCGCGCGCGCCTCTAGCGGCCGTAAGACGAACTAGATTAGTACCCATTCAAACTCAATTTGACGGCTCGAAAGTGTTGCTATTATAATAGTTTTGTATATAGTTATTCGAACTTGAAATATGGTAATACTAGATATTTTTTATTGCACAAATTTGTCCCAATCATACGAAATCAAAACATAAGAAGAAAACTTGGTAAATTTTGTGTAAATGTGGATGGAGCCAGGTCGAAAACCGAGACATATCTCGTGTATGTTAAACTCAAAACTCAAATCATTTACTTATTCCAAAATAATGCCCTTTTATAAGTAACCGGTTTTTACATTTGGGCCGTTACCGTCACGGACCGTGTGTGTTTTCCAGCAATGGCGTGCCGTCTGTGTGAGCCGCACTGTAGTAGCGCTGCGTTAAACACACGTATGTGCTTCGCCGCACAGCCGGCACGTAAGCTGCGCTAACACAACAGGTGTGTTTTCCCGCACTCGCGTAACGTTATAAAAAACACAACATCTGCGTTTTCAGCAGTTAAATGCACTAAATGCCTATCATGATTGAAACTTGCCTGATTATCACGTTGACTGTACATGAGATGTGTATTGGTTTATGGACAAAAGAGCCTATCATTATTTCGCTAATTTCCGACAAGAACGTGCTATCTCCACATTATTGTATGTTGTTATTGAATCTCACAGTGAGAGAGCCGCGCAGGTGAAAACATCGATTGTGCCATCGATGCTTATGTGCAAATCTTAATTATCTACCAATTAAAGTTACGATGAGAAATGTGAAATAAAACCCGATAATATAGCCAGAGGCAACCTCGCCAAGCTTGCTATTGCGCCAAGCAGTAGTGTGCAAAGTGTCCTAGTTTATGTCACTAAGTGACGTGACGAGCAAGTCGTTCAACTGACGGTAAGCGCCACGCCTGACCACAACAGCTACAGTGCCACCCAGAACTTTCCATTACAAAATCATGTGCGACACTGCACTGCGCTCGTCACCCCGAGACATCGGTTCTGAAGTCTCATATGCTCCCTTTTCCGGGAACACATTTCCGGGACTCTTGCAGAAGAGGCTACAAAACTGAAAAAGATGGCAGATGGTATTAGATAGTGTTAGATTTTGAAATGTGTCGTCACGAAATTTAGGAGGGGGCTCCCACCCCTTGTCACATAATGTCACTTCGTTGACGGTCTCTAATGACATTGCAATTCTTATGGGCAGATTTTGCGGTTACCCTCAAGACAGCGACCTGCTCGTCACGTCCTATGAAATTATAACTTTTTTAACTTGTCGGGTTTTATCGGTCAGCTCTAGAGATGTAAATAAAATGTTAACTGGGATGATCAGGGAACGAAATTAAAGCATTTATTGTAAGAAATCTCACTATTGCTAAAATGTCTTCTAAAATGGAGAAGTTTATGTATATATAGGTATAATATTGTTAGAACGGATTATTAAAAAAAAATCTAAGGGCCATACGACACGGGCGGTTCTCCCGCCCCGCACACAACTTTCATATTAAATTGTATCTCGTGCGGTTCAGGAGAGAATTCTCGCAGCGGGAATACCGCCCGTGTAGTGTAAGCCTTAACTATCTGTTCTATGAAGAAAAAAAACACGAAAATGTATGCTGAAAATATGAAAATACGAAAAATCTATGTTATATTTTTGTCATGATAGATTTTAGTATTTTTGTTATTTTACTATTGGAAAGAAACTTCTCGGACTGAATTTTTGATTTTCTACTTGATATTAATAGTGATATATTGTTTATCAATATATTTAGATTCAACTAATTAATTGTATATTATAATATTATTAATGTAATAATTCCAATTATATTTTAACTCATGTTTAAATTAACTGTAAGAAGTAGTTGGAAGAGATCACATCCAAAATATTTGTACCATTGTTTTCACTCCTTAGTGCGGTGGGTAATGAGACGACTGCGAAGAGTAAGGTCGCGGGTTCGATTCCCGCACAGGACAAAGATTTTGTGTGAAACCACTATGATCACGCCGCCTCTGTTTTGGGGAATGTAAATTGCCAATATGCGTAGTTTTAAATTTGAATGTATAGAGTACGAGCGACGGACATTGGTCGTTATGACAGCTTCTGACGTTGTCAACGTCTCATCTGTTGGCTGTACGGGCAGATGTGGCGCGTACATATATTTGCTCGTCTTTTTATTCACTTCTCATAAAGTTAAAAAAAAACGAGACAAAATTGGAGGACAAGCGACTGCGAAGCTGCCCGATACTAACTTCACCGCTGCCAATATCCGCCGCGCACACTGTACCTTGCTCCGTTAGTTGTTGACCTATTTTTGTAGGTGTTTACTTGTTTAGAAAATTCAAAATTGTGATATTTTTGTCAGTTTGTGTTGAATTTCCATTGTTGCTCAATTTTTACTAAATTTGTAATGTTTTAAATAGTTTTGCTGTAGAATTTAAATTATTGGAATTTAGATGATTGTCAAAGTAGAAATAGAAAACAAAAGGTAAGTCATCTTTAATCTTCATAGAACGGTGACTAACGCGGTTTGTACACACCTTTGCCAGATATTCAGCCGCCAAGCAGTAGTGTGTAAACATTACTGTGTTCCGGTTTGAAGGGCACTGTTTCCAGCGACATTATTGGGCATATGAGACTTTAGAGCTGATGCCTCAGCGTAACGAGCGCAGTGCAGTGCCGCGCAGGATTATGCAATGCAGTGTTCTGGGTGGTGCTGTGACTGTTATGGGCAGGCGTAGCGCTTACCATCAGGTGAACGACGTGCTCGTCTCGTCACTCAGTCAAATAAAAAAATATATTCTGGCCTGTGGCTACGTCAGTCTTTAATTATTATCCTTGTGTGCGTGTGTACAGGGGGTGCACACATAAACGCTGCATTTTCTACCGATCCATGAAGTTGACATACTTTTCTGTTTCTGCTATGTCATTGTTCTGTATTATTTTTTGGTTAGTCCAAAGGCGTTTTCCATTGGGATCGCATGAGTTTTTTTTCCATTTAAAAAAAAAATATTTGGACATTTAAAGTAAAATCCAATATGCAACTTCTAAATGATATCCTTCCCTTTCATTTTCATGATATTAGAAAGGGACAACAATAGAATGGACACAATTATTGTTATTTATAATTTATGCGCAATTTGTTATGCATTTTTATTTTATTATAACAAAATTTTAGTATTATAACGAGTGTGCCAGTTTTAGTATTTAATACATACATTAGGTTAAATTATTATTTATGTAAATAAATCTTTTGTCTAGAGTCCGTTAGGTCCAAAATCGAAACTTACAATAGAGCGAGAAAAACTCTTGACACGTTCACTGCTGAAAACACAGCTGTTGTGTTTTTATAACTTGCCGCGAGTGCGGGAAAACACAACTGTTGTGTTAGTCGTTACGGGAAAATAACGGTGTTTGCAGATCCGTAACCGTGGCTGGACAAGAAAATCGGCGCAGCAGTCAAAGTGTTGAGGGGTTTCCGTTTCGCTACGGAATCTAAGACGTTAATACCTAATTTCAATTTCCAATACATATCTCGAAGTAACTTAGTTTTTACTATTTGTAATTTGAAGCTCAAGGCTATCGTACGCCGAAAACCTTGTACAAATGTGTTCAGTAGTTTATGGAATAGTCGCAAACAATGTTATGTTTACACGTTCACTGCTGAACGGTTTTTTTTTAACACTTTTTTTGATACTTTTTCGAATCTTCACACAACGTGTCTGTTTACTGTTTACTGGCGTTGTGTCGTAACTAAACTCAATCAGCTGTGCGGGCGCACACAACTCGTGTGTTAAAATTGACAATACAGCAGTGCGGGTTCGCACGCCAGGCGTGTTTTCGCTTGCCGCAACACTATAAAAACACAGACGTGTGTGTCACAGCAGTGAACGTGCTCATAAAGTTAAATGCGTAATCTTCATTGTACATATCGACGCTAGAAAGCGTAAACGCTGTAACCCTTTGACCGACCCGAAAATACTTTTTTTACATATTTGGAAACAAACCCACATTTCAACGTCCCCTAGGAACTTTAGGATATAACCAAGGTAGCAGTATTGTAGCTTTGTATGTAACACACCAAATATCCAAAATTTACGTTTTTAGGTCGAGTAGATATTGAGTTATGATTTTTTATCAATAAAAAAAAGTTTGGTGAACAATTGTGCGTTTCAAGGTTACGGCGTTTACGCTTTCTAGCGTCAATAAATTGTTCTTAATTGTCGCGTCTGCGCTCAGAGGAGTCACTTAGCGCTAATCACTGATTAAATTCCATATATCCATTGTAGGTATAAATACATTCCAATGTGATTTTTTATTATTCATAATTGTAAGTAGGTTATTCTTATCTTATGTACCAATTTGTGTTAGATATATAATAATATAATTTAACTAAAACCTATCTTAACTTATTAAGTACCAATGAGCTCACTTATAAAAAAAATTAGCGTTGAATTGATATGCTCTTTTCTTGAAGTCGGTTAAAAGTATTATAGTAAGGGAATCATCAATAAATATATATCTACTAGCTGTACCCTGCCACGCTGCGCTGTGGCACATTCGCACATTCGCTGATATGTCACTGATGAAAAAAATAGATAAAAACAATCCTTGATGCGGATTATATATCATGCTAAAATTTCAGCTCGTTCGGTGCAGAACTTTTTGAGTTTTTGAAGCGTACACAAACCAACATAACATTTATATATATATATATATATATATATATATATATATATATATATAGATAAATATGCATATAAAATTATTTATTGACCAAATTCAATATAAATGTTAATCCTATTTATTAAACCAGTCCAGAACCTGACCCGTAACTAGGATTCCCTGTATCTTGGAAATCAGGAAGAGGACCATGGTCCTACACGTATGTAGTTACTAAATAATATGTCGCCTATTTGTAAAACGTGCTAACTCCACGGTGTATTGAGGAGATAACACGATCTTGTCGCAAATGATTCTACTGAGAACCAACTCTCCCTTTAACACGTTCACTGCTGAAAACACACACGTCTGTGTTTTTATAATTTTACCGCAAGAGAAAATACGCGTGGCGTGCGAACGCGCACCGACAATTTATCACATCAGTTGTGTGCGCCCGCACAGCTGATGGAGTTTAATTATGACAACGCCAGTAAACAGTAAACACACACGTTGTGTGAAGATTCGCTATAGAGCCAAAAAAAGTAAAACGGTTCAGCAGTGAACTTGTTAACACTTTGACTCTGCTCTGCACGCGCCATAGTGTTTTCCCATACAACAAACAACAGTTGTGTTTTGCCGTACTTTAAGTTATGAAAAACACGACAGGTGTGGTTTCAGCAGTGTTAAACGTGTGACGTAATTTTATGGGTGACTCCACTTAAAAGGTATACAGTTTGCGGCAAATTTTGTTTTTAAAGGCCATTTTATTGTAAATATTAGTTTATAAGTGTATAACCATGTACTCATTATTGTACCAAATAATTATATTAATATACAGTTTAGTATGTAACCAAAAAAATATAATGTTTTCAATGAACGCCCCCCTTTATTAAAAAATTAATGCGTGTACTATAGACTTCCTAGAAAAAATGTCATTGAAATCGGTATAGTTAAGATTTGTAAAATCGGTCCAATATTCGATATAAAAAATGGTTATTGTATTTCTAACCCGCTTTAGTTAAAAATCTATCTGAAGATGACGTTACCTCGCATATTGTCCGGCTGCCTGATAACGTAAAATTAAGTAGTAAAGCGACAGCAATCGCTAAACTATCGGTCGCAAAATGTCACTAGAAATCATGTTACGGTACCGATCGCCGATCAATTGCCCCGCATGTTTCAGAATGCACGTAACACTGACTGCTGAGCCGATTTACTTGTCTAGCCACGGTTACGGATCTGCACACACCGTTGTGTTTTCCCGTGCCGCTAACACAACAGTTGTGTTTTCCCGTAGTCGTGGCAAGTTGTAAAAAATACAATTGCGTTTTCAGCAGTGAATTTGTTAAGCCATAGCGACAGGACTGCAAAATATGGAAACCAATTAATGCAGTTTTTGTCGTTTGACAGCAACGATCGCGAGGTTACGTCTGTGGCAGCCGTAAGATTCCTAAAAGCTAAGCATACACGCACAGATTTGCCCGGCGGATCTGCCTGACAGACGTGCCTGGCAGGCAAAACTGTTGGTGTATGGTGAAAACGGACACGGACGGCATGCTAAAGAAAAAAGTAAAAAAGCAAATGCCATTTTTAAATTTTCATTATATTCTTTTTCACAGTTTGCATAGTTTGTAATATGTGAGTGTTGTAAATAGGTTATAAAAATAAAGTTTTAAGTAAAGATGCCATTTTATAATTAAAAATAAAAATATGTGTCGCATTTATTACCCAAAAGCATGGTTTCACTGTTTTAATTTTCTCGTCAATCGTCAGATTTAATTTTATTAATTCTGATACAATAATTGTCACCCATAATGGTGATGCTATTAAAATTAGTTGAAATTTTTTGTTACATTTGTTGTTACAATAAAAAAACTAGGTTAATTTTTTTGGACATCAAAATTGTAAGTCCTTTATTATGTGAATTTATATATATATATATATATATATTATTGTAATAGTGAAATGTAAATGGCACAATTTTAATTAGAAATAACTACTGTGTAATGTTATTTTGTTTAACAGTAGCGGTACGTAGATAGATGTTATATAATATTCTTGTACATCGTATACCGTCAGTGATATGAGTAAACAAATTAATACAAATACTTATCCAGATATATTTGTTTCTTTTTTAATACTTATTTTCCTATTTATTTTTTGTAATACCCTTGTTTATCTATTGGAATTTTTCTGTTCTGTGTTTATTTTTGTTCCTGGTGTACAATAAAGAGTTTTCTATTCTATTCTATTCTATTTACTTTTACTGCTAACGCAAAGTTAGCATGTATCTTTAAAAAAATATAATTTACCATGGAATCTAATGAGGTAGCTCTAGTAGCTTCCTATTCGCACTTTGTTGGAGGAAGTACCCTTCCATTAAAAAGTCCCCGAAGTGGAAAAAAAAACGAGCATGCTTCAGACCACACGACAGAAGTAAAAATTCTTTAGCTCCATCTATGTCTATACTTTATACTAATATATAAAGCTGAAGGGTTTGTTTGTTTGAACGCTAGGATCTCAGGAACTGCTGCTCCGAATTGAACAATTCTTTTTGTGTTGAATAGTCCATTTATCGAGGAAGGTTATAGGCTATATAACATCACCCTACGACCAATAGGAGCGGAGCGTCAATGAAGAATGTGGCAAAAACGGGGAAAATAATTATATTGCTTTTAAGAGTTTTATTGCGGGAAAACTTGAATTATGCGGGTGAAACCGCAGGGCGCAGCTAGTGTATCTATATAACTGGTTATCAGAGAAAGAGAAAGAAAATGTTGCTCGCACCTCTCTCTTGTACGAAACGTAACTTTCTCTCATTCTAACTTTACTGACTCTATCTCCCTCTCAACTTCCATTCGCCTCGCCCGATCACATTTTTCGTAACGCATTCACCAGCTTACTCCCCAAGTCAAGCGGGCGTAAAGAAGTTTTACTAAAAAAAAAACACCTACGACCTACCTTTTAATCTTATTAACACTTTCACTGCTGAGCCGACTTGCTTGTCTAGCCACGGGTGCGGCTCTGTACACTCCATAGTGTTATCCCATACAACAAACACAACAGTTGTGTTATGAGCAGTGAACCTGTTAAATTCAGTTCGCGTAATTTTCAAACCCATACACATTTCGTATCCAGAAAACTATACTGCATAAATATCAACCCCTCGAGACCCCCAATCCCAAAATATCAAACGCACACCTATCGGAATTCATTACTTCTGTGTAGGTACGACCGTGTGCGCGCCCTAATTGCACCCCCGTATGTGAGGGCTCCCGAAATTAAAGGGTTTCGCGCCCAAATATTGAGGGGTAAGGGCTAAGGTGCAAGAGGGTTGCAATTTTTTAACAAGCTTCTTTTAAGTAAAAAGAATCTTCATTATTTTTGTCAGTTTTTTGTTATATACTTAGGTTTTCAATGATGTCAATGTGTTCCAAGACGAGCGAACAGTCGTTCACTAGGTAGTAAGCACCACGCCTGCCGTCACATTTGCAGTGCCACCTAGAACTTTGCATTATATATATTAGAGGTAGGTATGTGTCCACCGATCCGGACCGGTCCCCCGTGGTGGATCAAGGCCTAACCCTCTTCACGAAAGTGACGTGAGACCCATACTCAGTAACGGGCGTTTATAGGCTGTGATGATGAAAGATCGTGTTACCCAAACCAAAATAAGATCCAAATAAAAAAAAAATTACAATGACTGCAAAAGTCTATAACTTAACGCCCCACTCTTAACGCGAGACTGGGTCACTCGACAGCACATCCCTATTATTACAGGGACGCCGAAACTCGTTGGGGTAGGTTACACGAACCCCCACCGGGGTGGGGTATATTTCACCACTCGTAGGATAAGATGTCTGGTATGAAATTCCACGATAACATCGCCCGTGGCAACAAAAAGAAATGCAATAAAAAGTACCTTAGTCGACAAACAAAAAATTCATTATTTATCGCCTATTAAACAAATATTACGTTTTATTATAAAGAAAATACATAGAAAAAAAATTGGTTGTCTGTAAAGTTGGTTTAAGGACGATATTTTAACATGACAACGTCATAACAAAACATTGATGAAATGATTGCCTACTTTTATGAATAAAATTGAATAATTTTTTAAGAATAAAAGAATAAAACAACTTGAAATTATAACAGTAATTCGAATTTTAAAATGCTAGAATAATTACCCTGTCAAGAAGAGATAGAATAGAATAGAATAGAATAGAAAACTCTTTATTGTACACCAGAAACAAAAATAAACACGGTACAGAAAAATTACAATAGGTAAATAAGGATAGTACAATGGGCGGTCTTATCGCTGAAAGCGATTTCTTCCAGACAACCTTTGGATGGACGGTAAAAATAGATGGATGATGGATGGTTTGGATGGTAGATAGATGCGGCGCAAGCGTACAACGAGCGTAACGGGACAAAATATTTCACTAATGGAAAGCTACATTGACAGGGAGTAACATAGGCTATATTTTGTCCCCATATTCCCGCGGGAACAGGAACTACGCGGGTGAAACCGCGGGGCGCAGCTAGTGTTTACATATATTAGGAAATCCGCATCTATGTTTGTTTAGGAGCTCGTGACTCGCCTACTGCAAGTTGGCAGTCAAAGCTGGCGGCTCCTGCGGATGTGGCGACGGACATCACGCCCAAACTGATACCGACTGCAAGGACGCGGCACACGTACGGACAAATGCAGCCAATATTTGCACCCAAACGCAGTCGTAGAATAGAAAATACTTTATTGTAGGTACCCAGTTCAGAAATACACAAGATATACAGATAAACTCTTTATTAAAACACCACAGAACAAAGAAAACTTAACTTAACTTGGGCGATCTCTTCCAGACAACCCCGTACGGAGAGGAGTAACTAGGAGATCGGACACAAGATACATAAAGAATAGAACTTATAGTACAATGGGCGGACTTATCGCTAAAAGCGATCTCTTCCAGTCAACCTTTGGATGGAGAGAAGCAATGGAGCGTCAAAGGTTGGCGGTGTAAATAATGGAGTCAAATGTGGATATTTGTTATGACGCTGACTGTACCTAACATATGAGGTTATATATCTATGACCAACTTTCACTGGTAATGCAAAGTATAAAAATCGATTGGGCCGTTGGGAAAAATAATTCCCATGGTCTCCACTTGTAGGATATATTTTTTTTTCATTTCACTGAGTTTTGAGACGAGCAAGTCGTTGATCTGCTGGTAAGCGCTACGCCTGCCCATAACAGTCACAGCACCACCCAGAACTTTCATTGCATATTGCACTGCGCTCGTCACCCTGAGACATCGACTCTAAAGTCTCATATGCCCTGTAATTTCGCTGGAAACAGTGCCCTTCAAACCGGAAGACAGTTGATAGGTCACTTTTCGATCGGCCGCCGAAAACAAAACTGACCTAAGTCAATAATTCCAAATAACCAGCCAGTGTGCACTAATGCTAAATAAAAAAAAAATCGTTCATTATACGCACTCAATATGTTCACGTGCGTGTGTGCGTGTGTGTACGCACACACGCTCGTTAAGTGCGTGCATGGCAAAAATGCAACTCCACGACTTGGTTAAATATTGGACGCACAGAGATTGCGTGGAGTCGAAATTGAAAGTAAGAGTTACCTAGCTATATTCATTCTGTGAATCTAAAACTAATATTCATAGCAATACATCGGTAATATTCCTTTTGAAACAGTTTCATCAACAACCCATAAGGTCCCACAGCTGGGCACGGGTCTCCCCTCACTTTCGTGAGGAGGATTAGGCCATAATCCACTACGGGGGCGAGATCCGGATTGGTGGATACTTAGATTGAATAAAAAAAATTGAAAAATGTTCTTCAAGTAAATACACTTAATTAATTACCTACCATTGTAATTAAAGTACAAGAGCTGCGAAAGTTTGGCTGATGGCAAACTCCCACGACTCCTGTAATCCCTACTTATATTATAAATGCGAAAGTAACTCTGTCTGTCTGTTGCTCTTTCACGCCTGAACTACTGAAACGATTGAAACGAAATTTGGTACAGAGATAGTCTAGAGCCTAAGAAAGGACATAGGGTACTTTTTAATGCGAAAAAAGCATTGTAAGGGGTGAAATAGGGGATGAGAGTTCGTATGGAAATATGTACGGTTTCGCTAAACCACTGCACCGAATTACAAAATTATTTCACTGCATTGACAGCGCGTGCCATAGGCTATATTTTATCCCCATATTCCTGCGGGAACAGGAACTACGCGGGTGAAACCGCGGGGCGCAGCTAATAATTATATATTTTGTAATAAAATATTTTTTAATAAAAAATGTCGTCCCCATCCCTTCCTCTTTTCCCAACTTCCCCAACTAGCAAGGTGAATGAACTCACGAAATGCACACACACGCTGGCAAACCACACACACAAACACAACGCAGGACACGTAGCGATAGGTTTGTACTTAGCGCCGAGCCAAGTTCAATGTACCTACTACATTTTTAAATACAATTGCTCAGTATAATTTCGATAAGTATAAACAATTGGTAACTTTGTTTAAGTTACTGGTTTATTTATAAAGTTATTTAAGTTGAAGTTTAAGGTTTTCGTGAACAGGAAATCGGAATTGACCTTTGGAGCGAGCAGGTTTCATTTTCTTTGCACTTTTTTTTGTTAAATTGTGACTTTTATGTGTCAACGATTTTATTTATTGGTAAAATTAAACTTTAATGCGAAAGTTTGAGTTGAATGGATTTTTATGAAAATAATCAGTGATTATTACCCTTAGGTGCGCCTCGTGGTTTCACCTGCTTCAACTATAAGGTATCTCACAGCAACCGTTCCTTTTTAAAAAGTATCCTATTTTCTAGGAAATATTATGAATACTTACCCCCTTATTCATTAAAAGTTATGTGACGTTTCATAAAATCGCGCAATACAATTTTGTACTGCGCAGTACTAAGTGACGTTCGATAACTTTTATAAATAAGGGGGGTAGTAAGTAAGTAAAAGAGTGTTCGTCACTAACTTATGTAACACGTTATCTTCGTTTGTGTTTTTATAATTTTACGGCAAGAGAAAACACGCCTGGCGTGCGAGCCCGCACTGCTGTATTGTCAATTTTATCATAGCAGTTGTGTGCGGGCGCACAGCTGATTGAGTTTAGTTACGACACAACGCCAGTAAACAGTAAGCACAACATAAAAATAACATAAAGACAACATAACACAACATAAAGACCAATGTTCTCTAATTTGAAGTGTAACTAATGTCACTGAAGCTTGGAAGATGGCAGATAATTAGTTTTACCTCAGATAATAATAAATCAGAAATATTTATTTTTGAATAGAAACTCTTTTGTATAAACTTTCAAAAATAAATCAAAAAAATGCCTTTTAATTATTTAGATAAGAAAAAAAATATGCCGAGAAGGATTAAAAAATTATATAACAGTAAAATAATTATGTTATAATTATATAACATAAGTATTTTACTGTATTGATGTAGATATAGCCTATAGTGAAGTTTTCCTAAATTCGTTTAAGTAAATAATTATAGTAAATAGGTTTTGTTATATTCGAGTTTAGGTACTATTTATTTTCGAAAGAAATTTTAATCATTTTACTTACTAATTATAATTGTCTTAGATATTACTTACATAATTAAAAATAACTAACTAAACAATATTTACTAGCCATAAACGGGTCTAAGATTAATATTAAAATATCATATTGAAAAACCTCACCACAAAGCAAACAAACTAAGTCAATATTAAAAAAAAAAATACAAAAAAATCGAATTCTATTAAAACCACAGATTAAAACGGAACAGCGTGTCGACGGCCGCAAAGCAAAAGAGCCTAACTGTCATTTTCTTATTTTCTACATTTGTAGGTTGAACGACCGGCCCCGGCACGCTGTGTCGCGGGGCAATTCATCAAACTGCAATAATGTGTGTAAACGGGACCGGGATGCCTCCTAGATGCGGACTAGGGGAGGTTTGAAGCCTGACAGCGAAACAGCGCTTCATAGACCAAATCTAGCGCTGCACGATGATTATCATTTACTATAGGATTATGTATGATTTTGATGAAATAATAATTAAATTTCGAGAGATTGGGTTAATAATAGCCATGGAGTGGCAATAAATTGACTTTTTTTAAAGGTATACATTAAATAGTTCATTAAAATGTTATTTGTTTTTCTGTTTGAAATATTTGCATAGATGGTAATGATTAGGAATAAATTTGATATGCTGTATTAAATAAATAAATAAAGTGCTTTAAATTAAAAATCAACTAAAATGATGATTCCTCTTGCCCTACTGCTGTGGTCATTAAGCGCTGCCCCCCTTGTCTATGAAGCGCTTTTAGCTTTTTTTACAAACCATCATCCCCTATCTATCGCGGACAGGGGCACTGGCGATTGGTGGAGCCCCAACGTTGGTTTTCTAACTAAAATCATGAAATACCACCCTTTGTGCCAACACTGGCTTTTAACAGAACAATGCGCCATTTTAGTTTTTTTCCTGCTAATCTAAGAGGGTTCTATTTCTAGGGGGTAATGACCGAGAACTGGATTGCTATTTACGCTTAGCTGATTCGAATATGCGTTATGGGTTGGGGTAGGTTCGGTTCGAGACCGGATAAAATTAATGACACAAAAATAAAGTATCGGATTACGCGTAGGTGTACGATTTGTTTTGTTTGGGTTATCTTGAGATGCGAGGCGTGAAGTGATGTGGCTTATTTACTTTTTTAGCACTTTAAAAAGAGCGCAAGGATTTTTTATGACGTTTAAACGAAAAATCCAAACCTACCTCAATTTTCATGTCACTGATTTGCCACATTTTACCATTTTGGGATAGATATGGCCTTACCGTATTTTGTACTGCTTTAACTATATTTTTGTTATTTTCATTTAGATAGGTACCGAAATAAAATAGGTAAATGATTTTGGGATAATTATCTGGCATTAAAAACTTTACCAGCATTCAAATAATGTGTCATTATTTACGTAGCATGAATATAAATTGCCTTTTGGGGTAATTCGGTATGTAGATATTTGTTGCAATCTATTTTAATCTACGATTGAATTCAGCCATAAATAAAATTCATAATTTCAAAGTTTTTATTTTGACATTAAGTGCACCAGTGAGTGTGACAATCACTTGATAAAATGAATTGCTACCGAAGCTAAGCAACCTTACTGATGTCCACGCGACACTGTCAAAATTGTGGCAACCCCGCAGAAGCCATAACCAAAAGTTGAAGTTGAAGTTGAACCTTACTGATCCAGTTTCCAAGAAGAGATCATAAAAATTGACGATCTGAAATTGACCGCCAACAAAACCACCATCAAGATAGTAGTGATGCCAGTCTAAAAATTGTGTGACTAATTCTAAAAATCGTGTTTCTATCATTAAATCAGGCGGGACCGGTCCGGTCCGGTTGCGGACCGCAGGACCGGGTTTTTGCAGCAGCAGGTGACGGGATATGGTCTCTTCTTATTGTTGACGCCGGTCAACCACCTTGTGTGAACGCGAGTTACGTTTATGATTCGAGGAGCATCTTTGATTAGGTCTCAATTGATTTTGACGATTGATTGGAGTTATTGCTCGTTTTGTTTTTTATTGAGGTAGGTGTATAGATACAGCCATGTCGTTATTGGAAGCTGTTAATTATTAAATTTGTTTTTTTTTTTGGTCTAGTAACCGATTAGTTTTTTAAGTGAAAGCAAAGAAAGATACTTACATAATTAAAGAGGTATTGTGAGTTATCTACCAAAATACTTGGGAGTTTCGATGTCTTCAATATACAAAGTAGTACTTACCTATAAACCTACTAACTGTATTATATTATATTTTTTTAACTAATTTAAAATAAATCTACTTTTTAATGCACTAATATAGCTAAAGATACATACCAAATATCGCTAAAAATACCTACATAGTATAATTGCCTTCCTACAAGAATCACAGCCAAACCCAACCAATAGAATCATCGACCAATAGTAAACAAAGCCAAAGTTCTAACATCAGTATCGCCAATAGGAGCACAGCATTCCAAATCTAAACAAAAAATTTAAACAAAAAACGGATCCGGCTTTGACATTAGAATGCCGAAAACGAAGCACGCTCTAACACACACAGGCACAACATCCGCGACCTACCACAATGAATTCTTTATCGAAAAAATTATACATTTAAAAACATAAACATGGTCGCATGTATGCGTGAATGCGTCAGGCGCAGAATTTAAAACCATAAAAAAATCAAATGTTATTTTCGGAACGCAGACCGATTCGCATTCAGGACGAAGCGCAAAACAGATAATTTTTGTGACTCACACCACGACAACCGCGCACATAAACATGAAATTTCAAAAAGCGAATACGGTGAATGAGATAATCGGTATTCATCACGCACACGAAAAATGTGTAGGGTTGCTGCAGGAGCGAGGGGGAGAGACGTAGTTCTCTTTCGGTCGACCAAAATGCGGCCAATATAAGAATGATGCCTATGGGCCGTTGACCTTCAGAGTAGAGTCACTTTTGTAGGCAATATAATTTTTAATCTGTTATTTGAAGAAAACAAAAACCATTTCTTATTCTTGAATTTTAAATTGCTGTTATCCACATTTGCATATTTTAAAAAACAAATACTTCAATTAATTTACAAGTCATGTACTATGATTATTAGTAAAATTAATATAAAATTAAGGAAAAAATACCTGATTATATTATATTTCTGTCACCGAACTTGACAGCGTTCAGTGGCCAAAGGCGGATAATTTAGCATCTGTCCCGCTCGCACGCGGTTCGTCTTATTTAGCGTATAAAAAGTTGCGCACGAGTCGACGACCGGCGGCAAGGCCGCGACGAATTCAACGCCGAACCATCTGATGACACGGACGCCACCCTACGAAAGGGGGTAGGTTGCACTAGAAGTTTATTTAGCACGTTCACTGCTGCAAATACAACTGTGGTGTTTTTCATAACTTGCCGCTAGTGCGGGAAAACACAACTGTGGTGTTAGCTGTATGCGGTGTGCAGATCCGCACCCGTGGCTAGACAAGAAAATCGGCTCAGCTGTCAAAGTGTTAGAGAAGTGGGTAGTCATAAATATTTTTCAGGTTTATCGTGATTAAAGACAGATTTTTACACACATTTTGCCTAATTACAATGTTATTTCGTGGTTATTTATTAGTTAGTTAATTAATTATAATTATAAAACTTGTTAACTAAAATATTTTAAGAATAAGACAACAAATGGTATATATGGTTCCGTTTTTCCCCGTGGTATCTTAAAAAAAATTTTAACAAAAAAAAAATAGATAATAATTTTATTTTATTCATAAATTTATTTACTTACACGGAAAAAACACATTACATATTATAGTAATATAATCAAAACAAACTAAATATAATTTACAAAGAATTATAATGTATCTGCATTTTGCTACATTTTACACTTACCACGTTTCACCTCAGGCCGCCGAAGCGCGCATTCGACATTCGTTCCGTGCACTTAGCGTTCACGGAGCGCACACAGATGCGAAGATGACAACGCCGCGCCGCCGATCGCACAAAATATCAGTAAAACTACGAGTACACTGCATTTTGAAATAATTATGTTTATGAAGTCAAGCATTTTCAGGGTTCCATACCCAAAGGGTAAACGGGAGACCCTATTACTAAGACTCCGTTGTCTGTCCGTCTGTCACCAGGCTTTATCTCATGAACCGTGATAGTTAGACAGTTGAATTTTTCACAGAATTTGTACTTCTGTTGTCGCTATAACAAAAATGACTAAAAAATAGAAGAAAATAAATATTCAAGGGAGCTCTCATACAACAAACGTAATTTATTTTGCCGTTTTGAACCCTTACCCTTTTAATTCAGAAGACAAATAAGATTCAACTATTTAACGATATGGTAAATCTGATTTAAAATATTATATTTTTATTAAAATACATTTTCTATGGCTATTTTAGCTATTTATTGTTACGTATATACATATATACATCTGAATAATCATATTATTATACGTTATATGACTATTTCCGGCTTTCGACGAAAAAATCCCGCTTTTTTTCACTCAAAAGTTCCAAAGTCGAGACTTGGCAGTTAAAAATCTGGCAATACAGCTCCAGAATCACTCTCATCTTAACGAGGCTAGAAGGGCGTATATCACATCACAGCAAACAGTAGATTTAACTTTATTTCACAACGCTAATCTTTGTTTAACGAGTCTGCCTCGTTAGAAGGCAAATCCTCATTTTAACTGCGCCATATTTAATTTAGCTTAGCTTCTATAAAAAAACGGGTTTAGATAAGTTAGGGCTACAGCAGTACATCAAATGCTAATTGTACCTAGGGCCTATTTTTATACAATTTTTTTTAATAATTTTTTTAGTTGAAGGTTTACTTCTACCATTTGTCCCACTACACATTTCGTTGCGTAGGTATTTGATTGGCTCATCATCATCATCATCAACCCATAACGACCCACTGCTGGGCGCGGGTCTCTCCTCAGTTTCGTGAGGAGGGTAAGGCCATAATCCACCACGGGGGCCCAGTCCAGATTGGTGGATAACATACCTACCTCCGAAATAATTCTCGGATAGGTATGTTGGTTTTCCTCGCGATGTTTTCCTTCACCGAAAAGCGAGTGATAACTACGAAAAAATTAATTTGATTGGCTACTACTAGCAAATTGAGTTATGTCCGCTACACTGGGCAACCCCAAACGCATGTAACCGTGTGAGTCCATCAACGCCGTGTAACGTGTACCCGTGAGCACTAGGGGCGACAGATACCTAGATGTCCGCTTGGACCGACGCCGACGGATGGACGGCCGATTGAACCGCTTCCGCCATTTTAGAGCCCGAGGCATTGGGACACAAGATGGGCAATAAACCTTGTGATAGACCATCTGTTAACACGTTGACTGCTGAACCGGTCTATACATTTAGGCAGAACCGTGTGCGTTTTCCAGCAATGGCGTGCCGTCTGTGTGAGCCGCACTATAGTAGCGCCGCGCTAACCGTAAATCTTTCTTTTCGTTACGGTTAGCGCGAAATATAGTGTCGGTTATATTAGTGACCCGGTGTAGCTCTAAAAACGAAAAAACTGTTTGAAATTTAAGTTTCCCGCCTTAGAAACGAACCACCTTAAAAACTCACGTATGTGTTCGCCGCACAGCCGGCACGTTAGCATGCACCACTTTACTGAATCGTGACGTAATTATAACTATTAAAAACTTCCAAATTCAATACATTTATGGCTAAATGCTCTAATCGTGTGGAGCCGAAACAAAAAAAAAACAATTCCGTAAATACAGGTCCCTTGCTTACGAAATAGGATGCAAATGGTGAACCGTTGAAATTAGAGATCACACCAATAAACAGACGTGGAACATCCGTGCCCGTTCGTACGGAATCCTCCCCGATTACCCCCGTGCAGATCACAGGGCCACCGTGCACTGCACAGCCGAATTAACCGTGCTTTACAGAGCACGGGAGCGATGGGACGCTATGAAGTGACCAAGGGTTTGACGGGGTGCTGAAACTATGACGTTTTTGAATTTGTATTTTTATCTTAAACTCATGTTTGTTTCCTGTGTTTATATGTAGGTAATTTTGGTGGAATAAAAACCATAATCTATACTCATAAAAATCTATACTAATATATAAAGCTGAAGAGTTTGTATGTTTGTTAGAACGCTAGGATCTCGGGAACTACAGGTTCGAATTGAAAAATTCTTTTTGTGTTGAATAGTCCATTTATCGAGGAAGGTTATAGGCTATATAACATCACGCTACGACCAATAGGAGCGGAGCATCAATGAAGAATGTGGCAAAAACGGGGAAAAAAATTGCTTTTAAGAACTTTTGTTGCGTGCGCTGCGTAAATAGTAATAGATAATATCCATTGGAAATAAGATTAACGGGAATAAGTTAATTTGGGCAAATGAAACAAACACAAAAAACGTGTCATTTCGTGTTCTCTCAAAAACTTTTAGGAAGAATCAGTAAAATAAGCCACCGCTTTACGGAATCGTAAAGTTGATGGTGACTTACTGAATACCTTCTATGTAAAATTGCATTGACCAAGGAAAATCAAGGGTCATTCTACATAGTTAGTACCTACGTTACCTATAGAATGAAAGACAATCCTTCCAACCAGAGAAACCAATTCATCCAACTCTCGTCACGGAAACACCAGCTCAAATAACACAGATAAAAATTAAATAGCAAAGCACTGAGGACAGCCCCTGCCTATCCGGATGGAACACGTTGATTACCCTCGTGATCACAGTGCATTGCCAAACTGAGCGTGCTTACCGCTAGCACAGACTATAGCTAGCGGTACGGCAGACTAGTTAGCGGTACACTACAGCTAGCGATGAGCGACTCCGAGTTTTAAACAATCGAACGACTCACGAAATAACAATCGAGTCTACACCTCTCTCCTCGAGTGGCCATCGATGTTGAATGGCTCGCTGCTGCGTTCTTCGCTCTCGACAGAATTGCAGTCTGTGCAGAGGTGTAGCTACCGCCGTATCAGGCGTATCAATGATACGGGGCCCTCGGCTACAGAGGCGCCGAACGTGTGTAAGTAAAAAATAGTAAAATTTTATCCACAAAATGTCACTACTCGTGAAAATAACATACAAAAACTATCATACGTACCTATAGAGTTTTCACTTCAGAAGTGATAAAAGTCAAAAAACCAATCTCTTTTGTGAGAAATCTTTACCCCCCCTAACTAATTTTGATAAAGGGCACGCTACGGGCACTAAGTCTGTGATATAAATTGCGATTGTTTCGTAGAAGCATCGAGATGTTCAACAATCGAATCGGTCGATAGAACAACTCGGCAGTGCCCATCGCTACGCTGCGTTACAGATTATGGTAAGCTTTGAAAAATGCGGTTATTTCACGTGGCAAGCCCCCTGAGGCGCGTTGACCAGCTGATCGTGTAAAATTAGGTTTTATGAGGCTGAAAAATAGCTTAAAGCTGTCTACCGTGATGTTGGGAGGTAACCGGTATGGTGGATAATTAGCGATCATTTTTACGTCGCCCGCCGCCCGATTAGATATATTCATCGATGCATCTATAGCTTGCGTCTCGTCGTGTGAGTTTTATTAATTTACTTACAGTTTTAAAAAGTAGAAAAATGCTAACTATATTTGGTAATGTGGTAAGAATATAGTAATATCCTAGATTCGCAACAATGGGCCTAAAATGCAAAGTTTTGGGTGGCACTATAACTTTTATGGGCAGACGCTAACCATCAGGTGAATGACTTGCTTGTCTCGTCACTAAGTCAAATAAAAAAAAAAGATTAAATATGTTGACATGCTGGAAACTCTGAATAAGATTATTTAATACTTGTATACCTACACCATCTAGAAGCGCGTTGCTGGCGTAGCTTGTTCGTGAGATGGGACAGCTGAACCGCTGATGCAGTCGCTGACTTCCAACACTTAGCCACTTTGTATTTTTTTTAATTTGACTGACTGACGTGACGAGCAAGTCGTTCGCCTGATGGTAAGCGCTACGCCTGCCTATAAAGTTACAGCGCCACCAAGAACTTTGCATTGCATAATCATGCGCGGAATTGCACTGCGCTCGTCACCCTGAGACATCGTCTCTAAGGTCTCATATGCCCAGTAACTTCGCTGGAAACAGTGCCCTTCAAACCGGAATACAGAAATGTTTGCACACTACTGCTTGGCGGATGAATATCTGGCAAATGGCCTCCCACTACAAAAAATGTATTGGTTCATATTGGCCTGCTAGCATTTTAGCTTTTTTAAATCTAGTTAAAGGTTAAAGTTTCAACTTCAGTTTTTAGTTGCAATAGCCCCAAGCCACCTTAATTGCATAGAAGACTAGTACTGCTGGAACATTCTGGAAGGTTATTGTCTAGATTAGTAGGCAAATGGCAGCTCGCTCAATTAATTAGTAACATCCGAGCCCGGATTACCCCTGCACTTAGACAAGGTACTAGGGTAGGGTAGGGGGGGAGCTCTAGGCAATTGATGCTAAATAAATAGTGAACAGGTTCATTTTGGAAGCCACGATGAACTGCTTCCAAAATCATATTTTTAATCTGTATTTAGAACACTTGATATATGGGCACTTGGGCATATGAGACTATGGAACCGATGTCTCAGGGTGACGAGCGCAGCACCGTGCCGCGCAGGATAATGCAATGCATGGTTCTGGGTGGCGCTGTGACTGTTATGGGCAGGCGTAGCGCTTACCATCAGCTGAAAGACATGCTCGTCTCGTCACTCAGTTAATTAAAAAAACCCTGATAACTGTAGAGTCTGCAGTCGACGGGCAAAGCTCAAAAATCTTATTATACCCTTGATGGCGTAATAACGACAGCATTTCCCCGTAAAGTTGTATTGGTGGGGTGAAATCCATACACAACTCCAGATAAATAAATCATTTCAGTAGCTATAGAAGGGTAGGGGGTGCCTTAGGTGCGACTGAGCGTCAGTTTATGTTTCCCATAAATACGGAGTGCTCGTAACTACCCGCTGCATTAGCTGGGGGTAGTACTACGGGTTCGAATAGAACAGAAAGAGGGGGGGTTAGCTTAGGGAAGCTTACGGATTAGGTCTTCTCGCTGGGGGTCTTCCTTAGAGGACCAGCGCCGTCGTGGCCGCGGTAGACGTTATGCGCGTAGCCTCGATAAAAGGCGTCCCCTTGTGGTGGAACACCCTGGGGTTTAGTGGGTATACCGTCAGGCAGCTGGCGGGGAGTGCCACAAAACCACCTGGTCCTACCCCAGGCCGGGTGGTATGCGTAATGCATTTCCCAGGTAAAAAAAGGGATTAGGTGTTTTTACAAAAATCCTGTCAAAAATTCATCTGACAATTTAGGCGGAATTGAACCTATATATTCGTTTTGTAGGGTTCCGTACCCAAAGGGTAGAACGGGAACGGGAACGAGCAAAAAAATCACGTTTGTTGTATGGGAGCCCCCTTAAATATTTTTTTATTCACTTTTTTAGTATTTCTTGTAAAAGCGGCAACAAAAATACATCATCTGGGAAAATTTCAACTGTCTAACTATTACGGTTCATGAGATACAGCCTGGTGACAGACGAACAGACAGGCAGACAGCGGATCCTTAGTAATTGGGTCCCGTTGTACTCTTCGGGTACGGAACCCTAAAAAAGGGAAGAGTCACCTTCGAGTACCGCTAGTAGCACCCCCAAGCGGTACTTACACCCACGGGGTGCTGTATGGGCAGTTTTAAAAACGTTAACGCTCCTTTTACAGGCCCCAACGTGGCCCAAACTAAAGTTAAATTTACAAGTCGGAATGGCCTGAGCCGATATTGAGGGCTGAGAGCTGAGATGCTATGTCTTTCAGTGCGGTGATGAGGATGAGTCGGTATTATAAAGTTTCGCATCAATGTGAAACCACCAGGTTCATCAGTTCCAACCAGGACCATGGTCCTATGGTGTCTGTAGCCTGTTCTGCAAGAGACCGCCTGGGGTTGTACCACACCTTTGCCGGAGATTCATCCGCCAGGCAGTGGTGTGCAAACATTACTGTGTTCCGGTTTGAAGGGCATTGTTTCCAGCGAGATTACTGGGCATATGAGACTTTAGAACCGATGTCTAAGGGTGACGAGCGCAGTGCAGTGCCGCGCAGGATTATGCAATGCAAAGTTTTGGGTGGCAAACTGTTATGGGCAGACGTAGCGCTTACCATAACGTGAATGACTTGCTCGTCTCGACACTCAGTCAAATAAAAATAAAATGTAATGCAGAGTTCTGGGTCGCACTGTAACTGTAACGGGCAGACGTGGCGCTTACCATCAGACGAACTACTTGATGGTCTTGTTACTCAGTAATATAAAAAAAAACTAAGCTCATCACATCCCATATCCTCTAAAACCTAGATTCGCAACAGCTGGATAGGTAAAACAGCGTTCATTATCCACCGTTATTATCCGCTCGGACGTCCCGCGGAAACGTACGAAGTTGTCCGACGCGACAGCCGATAATGTCCAGTGAAAATACGAAACTAACACTCGCTTTGTTATGAGCTTGGACTCCACACACGTGGAATGGAACAGCATTTTTTATTATTCAACTATCGCAAAGGATATATTATTCGCGATTTTCTTGTTTTCTATATTTCGAAATACCATTTCTCCTTTTCAAGAACTTTAGACCCCCTTTAGACTTCTGGGGTGGCATAGGAAACCCGCATGCCCGCCATGAAGCATCTAATTTAGGTGGGCAATTTAATTAAATAAAAAACATTCTTTTAAATGCTTTCAACGGCGGCGTCCGGGGAAAGGCACGATTTCGACCATAATAATTGTCCGGTTTTTTTTTAAATATTTGTCCGGTGTTAGCAATTTAGGTGATTGCAACCCAACTTAGAACTTAAATAGTGTGAGAGTGTTATTTAAATATATTAAGATCCCATATCCTTCATACCATTAACATTGTGTTGTGTGTCATTTTCTTGTCTTGTTTGTCGATATGTGCCTACGCAGTATATTGTCGTGTGCAGTTGTGTCAGAATAAATATTTATCTTTCAATCTTTCTTTCTTTCAGATTCTTAAGAAAGGTTATTATAGTAAACCAGTGACAGGATCAGTCAGCGAGACGACGACCTAGTCCACCATTTTCTACTCGAACGTGGACAATCCAGCGTTGTTCGAGTCGCCGTTCGACTCTCCCCACTAGGTGGTACTATTCTGTGCCGCTATTCCGATATATGTTAGCAGACTACAATATGGGAACATCAACGTGCCTGCATTTTATCATATTCCTCCGATACTTTCCAATAATGCTTAGTAACTTTACTACAGTGGAATTGAGCACAGCTTCATTCAGGCCAGAGTATCATCTAACTTTTTTTTAATTTAATGAAGTTAGGTGACAATAATCATCATCATCATAAACCCATATCGTCCCACTGCTGAGCACGAGTCTCCCCTCACTTTCGCGGGGAGAGTTAGGCCATATCCACCACAGGGGCCCGGTCGGCTTTGGTGGATCGGTCGATCGATTTGGTGGCTCAGCAGTGGGAAGTTATATGGGTTGATGATGATGAATTTATTTTAAACTCTCCATTTATCTACACGAGTCGTAGTCACCAGCAAATACTACCCTGCCCCCCCCCCCCCCCCGGTACCTTGTGTATTACTGAACTGGTGTACAACAAAGTATTTTCCATTCTGTTTATTGTATTTTCTATTCTTCTATTCTATTCTATCGGGGAGAAAGTTTGACACCACCCAATTATACCAAACGCGAGTCTGCGGTGGCGAGGCGGAGTCGCAGAGCCGATTATGGTCGACTAGGTATAAAATAATGGAGTAATTGTGGGTCACTCATCTATGGGTCATCCACTATTAGCTACGTTACGCGTGTAGACAAAGGATAGAAAATCCTTGTACGGAACTCCGGCTTTTTGTATTTTTTTTATTTGATAGAGTGACTAGACGATCAATTCGTTCACCTGATGGTAAGCACCGCGCCTGCCCATCACAGCTACAGTGTTACCCAGAACTTTGCATTGGATAATTTTGGGCGGCACTGCCCTGCGCTCGTCACCCTGAGACATCGGCTCTGAAGTCATTACTTTCTTTTGTGAGAAATGGGCCTACATTCATTAATTTGGGCCCCCCAACTAATTTTGAAACAGGGCCCCCCCTCCAAGGCACGCTACGCCACTACTTTCAAACCAAATTTTGGTACTTCCCCAATAATACACAGTTACACAGTGTTTAACAATAAACGTCTTCTATTCTATTCTATTCTAATAATTACAATAACAGTAAAATAATTGTGAACTAAGACATTATTACATACTAACTTCGTAATAACTAATTACCAATAGTTCCACGAGTGCCACGTGAGTTAATCACGAAGACCTTGCACGGATGGTTGCGTAACTATGCAGTGCGGGTTCGACTCTAACAAGATTTGTCGAACAAAATACTGCTAAACAGCGGGCGGCGGCGCGGTGCGTGCGGGCGCGGGCGTGCGCGGTTCGATTCTCGAACACAATCCGAAATTTGTCAAGGAAATGTTATTAGTAAAGGAAGTAAAGGTGCGTCCAATCGAATTTGTTTTTTTCGAATACCTTTTAATTGCAGGCTATGAAATTTTTTCAATGAGATATTTAATAAGAAAGCTCTTACAGTAAATGTTTAATGAGCTATTCGAAGTTTATTTTTTATTTTTCCTTTATTATTGTATTTTCTTATTTCTGTAAGCTGTACTAGTTTAGTAGATCATATTTGATTTATTTTCTATTTTTCTCTATGTACCTATATTATGAAACTTAAGAATTGAGAAACTTGTAAAACTGTAAAACCGGGATGAATGGCGTAAGGGGAAGAGGCTTATGCCCTGCAGTGGGCGAATGAGCTATCTATGATGATAATGGTAGCTTGTAATAAATGATTTGAGTTTTTATGTTTATTTTGAGTTCTTTATTATTTTGTCTTTGGCGTTGTGAGTCACTCGAGTGAAGCTACGGTAATGTTCGGAAGCTCGCGAAATAAATTGACTTAGCTAGCGAAGCCGCAGCAGTGTCGCTAATGCGACGTCGGCGTGTTTACCTAAACATACCCCAATAACATACTGCAATATGGCATGCGAAACTACGCAGGTAAGTCCTAACTTAATTATTTTTTTTTTTTAATTTTCCTGCATAGGTTTAGGCCGAGATAGGTTCCTAAGCTGTTACTTTGGTGTTGTAGTGGGAGGCCTCTTCTGCAAGAGACCGCCTGGGGACCGACAGATATTCATCCGCCAAGCAGTAGTGTGCAAACATTACTGTGTTTGAAGGGCAATTACTGGGCATATGAGATTTTAGAGCTGATGTCTCAGGGTGACGAGCGCAGTGCAGTGCCACGCAGGATTATGCAATGCAAAGTTCCGGGTGGCACTGCAACTGTTACGGGCAGACGTAGCGCTTATCATCAGGCGAAGAACTTGCTCGTCTCATCAAACAGTCAAAAAAAAAAAACTTAGCTCCCTGAGGATTACTTACTTACCCGAGAGGGCGGAGAGTGAGGAGTGGGAATATTGGACCACGCATGGACTCTACACAGCTTATTGGTTTGGACTTCCAGGAACCAGTAGAGGATGTCAGGGAGTTGGTGTACTGCTTTCCGCTGGGATCGTAGCTTGTGGAAAGATGTAGTCTCTGCCTATTCCAACGGAAGAAAGGCGTGACTGCATGTACCTATGTTACTTAGATGTAAGTATTAGCAAGTTAAAATAGCAGTACCCAACGGATTCAGAATTCAACTTTCATAGAGATTAGTTCTGCCCCGCCATGTTTATTGTAGCCTAGCCTAGGAAGCGGTGGTAGCCTAGTGGGAGAACGTCCGTCTTCCAATCAGAAGGTCGTGAGTTCAAATCCCAGTGCGGGCACGTACCAATGTGTTTCTGTAAAAACATATGTACGTAATTATCACTCGCTTTTCGGTGAAGGAAAACATCGTGAGGAAATCCGGACTGGGCCCCCGTGGTGGATTATGGCCAAACCCTCCTCACGAAAGTGGGGAGAGAGTGGTTGATGATGTTTATTGTGAATTTTATTTGCAGTTTTATGTAGTAATATCAGTTAACACATTCATATCTGAACCGTACTTATTTGGCTCTTTTGAAAATTACTGGTGTTGTGTCGTAACTAAACTCAATCAGCAGAGCGGGCGCACACAACTGGTGTGATAAAATTGTAAATACAGCAGTGCGGGTTCGCACGCCAGCCGTGTTTTCGCTTGCCATAAAATTATAAAAGCAGGGTGTGTTTACAGCAGTAGGTACACGTGTAAGCATCCAGTTTACGCACTACGCGTCCCTTACGGTTAATGCAAAAAGTTGGTAGTTCTATATGTTAGGCTACAACGTCCTTTAAAAATAAAGATAAATATATTTAAAATCCAAATCAAAAGTCATCAAAAGTCCAAAGTAAATGAAAACTGAAGAAAATCTAAAAATAGCCAATTCAGAGCAATGAATCAATTTGGCTGTGGAATGCAACCGTCTGGCGCCCACGTGCCAAAGTCTAGATTTGTTGATGTCTAGGCCAGTAGGTAATCTAGTGTTTAGGAAACAGGATGGGCCAATCAGCGGGCAGATTTTCAAGGTAATTGAAGATCTGTAGGTGGTGGAGTGGTCACCTGCGTAGGGTTACCAGATGGCACTGTTTCTCCTAGTATGTCTACCTCATTCCGTATCTAACTGTCAAAATGGTCAACTCTACAATGAACCATGTCTCTTGTGTAAACCGTGACTGGATCCCTATGACACCTGTCAAACGTGTCAATGTCCATCAGGGAGCGTTCAAGTATTACGTAGCGCAATTTTCGGAGATTGTTGACCCCTCACCCCTAATTAAACGTTACGTAACCACCACCAAGTGACCTTATTTATTCGAAATTCACAATTATGTTGCGTAAAGTACCGGAAAGTCGCTAATACACGTATGTTTTTTTTTTAATCGCGTTAATATTTTTTATTAACTTTTAAAATGAATTTTTTTATAAGCGGTCTTTATTCAACGTTTCCTGAAAATGATTTGGAGCATTAGAAAAGTTAGCTGAAGTGCTTGCTATGTTGATATTTTCAGGCGTTTAATCCAGCTGAATAACCATCTGATTATTTTTTTTTTATTGCTGTAATTCGGGATTCCTTTTAAAGGTATAGAGAGAGGGAGTGAGTGTGAGAGAGGCAGAGAGGCCGCGGGTTGGTCACATACAATTTTGAAGTATGCTTACTTCTTTCCATCAACGTTTTGGGTAAAGGCAATACATCCGAAATGAAATTAAAAAAATTGAATGAATAAATGAATAATAAAGAAACGGATAGTAAAATATAATGTAGGTATACTGTCTGTGTTGTCATCATTGAAATTGATTCCAACAGAAATTATGAAATCGCTTTACTAGAAGGCAGCGGTCAAACGGTACCCCTAAAGCATTTGTGTACAGATACATTCAAATTTTTCCAGAATACACCAACCAGTGTCTATAGAGCAGCACTCTACCCACGAGTGTCCGAGTGTAGTGAGACAAATGTCGCGTGTCGCCGCGAGACACTGACGGACGGCGATAATTACTCTTAAAAATTGCAAGCCCATTGTGATGTAGTGTCGGACACTTAAATGCACGCTTGTGTCTGGAGCATTGCTAGAGTTTTGTGAGAGCTAAAAGCTCGAAGTTCTGTAGCGGTCATTTTGGCGTGGTCATTTTTGAGATTATATATATCTGCTAGCTGTACCCTGGCACGCTTCGCTGTGGCACATTCGCACATTCGCTGATATGTCACTGATGAAAAAAATAGATAAAAACAATCCTTGATGCGGATTATATATCATGCTAAAATTTCAGCTCGATCGGTGCAGAACTTTTTGAGTTTTTGAAGCGTACACAAACCAACATAACATTTTTATATAATATAGATACAGGGTGTCCCACGGATATGCCACAGGGAAAGAAAGTACCTTAAATATTGTAGATCGAACATTTTGCTGAAAAAAGAGATTATTTGAATTTAAAAAAACAATAGATATTTAAATAATAAGCGAGACCTGATAATTGATGGTTTTTAAATAGTTGTATACTCTATGATGACCTCTTACTCCCGAACTCTTTGCCTTATTTCAAACTTCTTTCAACAAACCTTCCTGTCAAAGTGTCAAGTATTACGTGACGGTCGAGCGTAACAGGAAAGTGTGACGATCGCTATAAAATTTCTCCCACGCGTCGATAAAAAGCTTCACTTACAAAATTAATCTAGGAGAGTGAAGACAAGCTATTGAAATAGAAAAAGTAAAACTTTATGAAAATGGTGCCCGTCTGTCTGTCTGTTTGTTTTTGCATCACATACGTAAAATTACTGAACTGATTGCGTTGAGGTTTTCGCTTTTTGTCACAGGATGTGAACGTGTAGGGATAGGTAGATGGATAAACAAGCGTGACTGTGCTTCGCGTCGTGGGTGACTCAGAGCTTCCGAATTCATACATAGAATAGAATAGAAAACCCTTTATTGTACACCAGAAACAAAAATAAACACAGAACAGAAAAAAATACAATAGGTAAACAAGGGTAGTACAATGGGCGGTCTTATCGCTGAAAGCAAAACACACACATAAATACATAATATTTAATAACATACGTCTATTTCACTACATGACAAAATAATAACCACAAACCTCACAACAATCCATGCACCAAACGTCCCTTAAAAAACCACAGATAAAAAAATTTAACTCCACGATTCGTTCGAATTCAATCTGCGTCCGCTCGACACCTCTGTTCACTAAATGCTAATTCTCACGCACACACACAAACACTGCACTAACTGACATCTCACAGTGATGGGCGGGAATACGAAACACGCTAAACAACGCTAATTGACCATTACGTTTGAGTTTTAAAAGTTTACTATACACCTTTTCGCGTGATTGTTAGAGCTATAAAATAACATAAAGTTACCTAGGTACCTATTTAAAATAACGTGCTAAAAATTGCAATGAATTATCTAGAACTTTGATGACGTAAATCGCTATTATATTTAATCTGTGATTTGGTTACAGAATCTTGTGCAGTAGGTATTATGAATACATATATGCGCTTGTAAATAAAAATAACAAAAAAAAAACAGATAAAATACAATACTATTATTTATTATTATAACTTGTAATCATATTTTAATACATATATAACTACTAAGTACTTACTTCTACAATTTAGTTAATTTAAGCCAAAACTTTACTAGGATATGTAGTAAAATGTAAACATAATTATATGTAGTTATACAATCGCTATCTTAATATATTAGTAAAATCATAAAACTACAAAAAATATGGACAAACATCAGATAAACCATTAATTGTCAACTCCAATAGCACACGCCTATACAATATACAATACACACATAGCCACAGCTGCGTCGTGCTAGTGTGCGTGTAACCACAGAATAGACAGTACCACGTAGTCTAACTCGTTTAGAAATTCGGCCACTCGCGCGCATCCTCAATTTTAGGACAACTGATTGGACGACTGCGTTAGAAAAAAAATAGAAGGTATTTTCGGCGGTCTGTGAGTGGTCGTTTTTTTAGTTAGAAATAGATTTGGGACGTCACGTGATGCAGCGTTAGACTACAGAATAGATGGGTAGGGTTTGGTAGTAAACGCGATATTATGTAAAGTGTGTTAGTCAATTGTGATTTTATCTACTTTTGTTTATATTTGTGATATATATTCAAATATAATATTAGTTATTATTTATATGTTTTGATAACCTTTATTTCCTATAATATAACTTTTTAAAGTAGATGTTTTACACTTAACATTTGGGTTTATTAATTCATAATAATTAAGTATTTTAATAGATGAGTTTAAGTGTTGCTCGCGCACAACTGTTTATTTTAAACAAAACAAAAAAAAAACAAATCACAAATAATTGATGTGAGATATTTATTTGACCGGAGTTAACCTACGAGTATAAATAACTACATTTATTATATTTTATAGTACAATGTAACATACTTTTTATTTAATAATGTAAGCACTTAATTTGCAAAAATAACAGTAAGTAAGTAGGTTACTAGTTAATTTATATTTTATTTATCAACAGGATAATAACAGTCACCTCTACGCATTATGTGAATGCATGTAAATAATTTAAATTAGGAATACATTTGGGACCCTCCCTAAAATGGTTCCTGTTCTATTGTTCATCGGGGACACACACTAACGCAGAAGCGCCGATGTGTGCGTCTAACGCACCTGCCCCACTCCGGAGCATTCGAAATTTGAACCACGTTAGATGATTGGTCGACGCCATTACGTAGTTTTTTTTTATTTATAACCTTTATGGTTCTTTGTGAGTTGCTTCTACTTAAAATTCTCTTTGTTTTTTACGTGGATAAAATATGGCTTCCTCAAAATGGCGTTATTGATTTTGGTTATGGATGATTGGGCATAATACAAGATGGGTAATTTAATTTTACTGTTTTTCCGTAGTTCTTGTAGTGAATAATAGGGAGGTACAATCGTATTTTTTTTCTCTACGGCTACCTTTTTTTACGGTTTCAATGATAATAACTACCTATCTAATTAAATAAGGTACATTTGCGTACTGGTATTGTTTTCTGTGACATGTAGCCACTAGACACTTAAAATAAATAATTTTTATCATTTCAATTTAATTATCTACTTACACAGATTTCTTAAAACGCGGCCATAAAGTTCTATAAAAAAATAAAAATAAAATTATGACACAAAAAGCCTCGGTCACGGTAACAAAAACGCGGAAGCGCACGAAACAAACAAACAATAAAATTCGAGCATTGTTCAAGAAAAAGCCCGAATTTACGCACACAGGACAAATTAACCAACACATTGTTATCCGCAGTGTAAAGTGCTATATGCTGTATAGGCATGTATGAATGTGCCAAAACATCACGCACACCACAATAAGAAGCCCAATTTGAATTCTGTGCGCGCTCAACACAGTTTCCGTAATGGCGGCGCGGTCGTTGCCCTCACGTTTTGGAGGGCGCCGGTGACGTCACGCCGACCTGCCTCACTGCGACCTTGAAATGAAGCAAATAATTTCGGCGGTTTGTTGTCTGTCTCCCCTCTGTGACCGGATTTTGGCGGTTTCGACACAATGACGGTTTCGATTTCGCGGGGCGGGCCATATCGAATTTGGGACGCGGTCACCGCTGTCAGCTTACTCTTACGGGATTTGCAATCTGTGGGGCTTGATGTCACTCACACATGGAACTTTTTGTTGTAGTGGTTAGTTTAGCTTAGTCCGTTTTTAAGGTCAATGTCAAAAATATTTTAGTACTTAATGTAGAGCTTTTAAAGCTATTCTCAATATTTTATAGTGGGATATAGATGGCGTTCTGCTTTTTAGTTGCACTGTGGTCACGGAAATAAACAAAAATTACAAAATGTCAACAAGAAAAATTCAAGGGGTTAATCATTTTAATGAAGTAAAACTTCTTTACGCACGCTTGGCTTGGGGAGTAAGCTGGTGAATGCGTTACGAATAATGTGATCGGGCGAGGCGAACTGAAGTTGAGACGGAGATATAAGTTAGTGAAGATAAAAAGAGAGAGAGAGTTACGTTTCGTATATTTTTTAAAATATTTTTTGTTTTTTTATAAATATTTTTTTCTTTATTGGTAAATAAGTAAAGAACGACAGGTATCTGAAAACTAAAAACTTTATTTATTCTTTATTACTTTTCTATTCCTACAGGGTTGCAAGGCGCAAATATAAATATTATATTAAATTTGTAAATCGACAAAGTGCTGTCTAAAATAATTTAAAAATACTGAATTTGTCGTTAATCATGAATTTACCTATAACTGTGTTAGTTTTACGTTAAAAAAAACAAATAAGATAATTACTAAATTAATAATTTATCCATAAATTATAATCATATTTTAGACTTAACATTAAAGTACCCGTAGACTAAATTAGATGTATGCGGTTTGTTCAAAAGTCCATAAAAATAAATGAATTAAAAAAAAAAGATGTAAGCGGTCGTTGACACATAACCACAGACTGGCTACTAACTAGGTACCTACTCATACAGATGCATAAATAATCATCATCATCATCATCATCCACCCATAACGTCCCACAGCTGGGCACGGGTCTCTCCTCACTTTCGTGAGGAGGGTTAGGCCATGATCCACCACGGGGGCCAGTCCGGATTGGTGGATAACATACCTACCTCCGAAATAATTCTCGGGTAGGTATGTGGGTTTCCTCACGATGTTTTCCTTCACCGAAAAGCGAGTGATAATTACGTACATATGTTTTACAGAAACACATTGGTACGTGCCCGCATTGGGATGTGAACTCACGACCTTCCCTTATAAACTTAACAAAGCATCAAAACCAATAATTTAGAGTTACAATTTTTTTTCATGTCACTGACCAGCGATATTATTTAGTTCTTATTGAAAAAAAAGTTTGCATTGCGAAAGGAATAGCGACATGTATTGTTGTATTCATTTTTAATGTCGACGAAGTTGAGACAAATAGATTCTACATGTTGTCCCCTTTCCGAGGCAACGAGACAAGGACGAGGCTAAAAGAAATTCAATAAGTAACTAGGTTCGTTTGGTTTCACACGACTTTAGGAACTTGTGATATCTATTGGCTCTATATCATTGGTTGTATGTTATTTTACTTTCGAATTGATAAAAAACATGCGATTTCTTATCTCTTTCCTCAATTAGGAAATAAGTGTGGAAGGTCCTCAAGCGGTCATTGACAGCTTTATAGTAAGATTATTACAGATCTATATATATAAAAATGTTATGTTGGTTTGTGTACGCTTCAAAAACTCAAAAAGTTCTGCACCGATCGAGCTGAAATTTTAGCATGATATATAATCCGCATCAGGGATTGTTTTTATCTATTTTTTCATCAGCGACATATCAGCGAATGTGCGAATGTGCCACAGCGAAGCGTGGCAGGGTACAGCTAGTTTATAATAAGTTTCTTGTTGTTATTTAATTACTTATTAATATCCTTGCTGTTAATATTAAGTATCTTTTATTTCACAGGAAACAATAACTAAATAATATTAAAAAGTTAAGTCAACGTTTTTAATTAAATTTGTAGCCTAAAACCAATGTAATATTACGTAGGTACTTTTAAAAATTACTGAATCGGTTGCAGTGCGATTTTTAACGTTTCGTAGCTTAGAAGCTGATTAAAAAATGTGAATCCACAGAGTAGAAAACGAGTTATTGATAAAAGCTCTTTGACACCGGGCTTTGGTGGAAAACTGTCTTATTTAATAATATATTATTATGTATAAAAATAAATACGAACGTGAACGAAGTCGGGGGTAACCACTAGTATCCTATCCTACTATAAATTAATATGAATATTAATATCCTTCTCCTACTAAAATATTTAATGTGAAAGTTTGTGAGGATGGATGGATGGATGTTTGTTACTCTTCCACGCAAAAACTACTGAACAGATTTTGATGAAATTTGGCACACATATAGTTTATTACCTGGATTAGCATATAGGACACTTTTTATTTCGTAAAAATTAACGGTTCCCTTGGGATATCAGCCAAGTGAATGCGGGTGAAACCGCGGGGCGCAGCTAGTAGCATAATCAAAATAAAGTTAGTGTGTCGATGCATCATCGAACCCCGGTCATTGACCCCGTCTGAATCACGTCTCGCAATTTGTATGTTGCATCCCTCTCCCTCTCATCTTATCAGACGCATGCTGTCTCTTTTTATTTGGCGACAAAATACTGAGTCAAAGATTTCGAGGAGTTCTCGAAAGTTGAGCTTAGATGGATGCAATGTATAGCTACTTATAAGGCTTTTGCTGGTGGTTTAGTTTCAGCAACATTTTAGTTAAATGTATGAGAATTGTGTTAATAAAGAAATCCGTAAAATCCAGTTAAAACAATCAAATTCAATAAGCCGAACCCATGGACGTTTTATGTATAATTAAACTGTATGGACCCGGCACGCATTTGACTCTGTAAACAAAAAAACCGGCTAAGTGCGAGTCGGACTCGCGCACGAAGATAGAGACATAATAACGTATTAGTCTTTAAGGCCTAGGTTGGTTTAAATGTTGACGACCTCCGTGACACAGTAGGTGATGAAAGAAGAAATCGAACCCATGACCTACGCTTAGCAGTCAGCGCTAAGCGTGGGTTCGATTCCCGCACAGGGCAAAGATTCGTGGGAACCATAAGTATTTGCTCTGAGTCTAGGTTTTTTTTCTTTGGCTGAGCGATGAGACGAGCAAGGCGTTCACCTGATGGTAAGCGTTACATCTGCCCTTAACAGTTACAGTGTCACCTAGTACTTTACATTGCATGATCCTGCGCGGCACTGCACTGCGCTCGTCACCCTGAGAGATCAATTCTAAAGTCTCATATGCCCAGTAATTTCGCTGGAAACAGTGCCCTTCAAACCGGGACTCAGTAATGTTTGCACACTACTGCTTGGCGGATGAATATCTGGCAAAGGTGTGGCCCTTCCCCAGGCGGTCTCTTGCAGAAGAGGACTCCCACTACAAAAGAGAAAGAGTAAGAGGTGTTTGTAGAATCACGGTCCTTGTAGTGCTTTATTCCCTAGATACAGCAAATCCTAGTTAGGTTCTTAACCTTAGGTTAATGTAATGTGTCATAGTGGCGGGTTATTTATTTATTTAAATCAAAAATATGTTCGCTATAAAATGCTATAGATTAAAAGTTCCAAGAATGAAGTTTCCATTTAGCCCTGTACGTCCAGGGGCTGATTCTCCCCTGTACGACATAATCTCGATGTCTATGCAAACATTATTGTCTTTAGATTTGTGTCGCATGAAAATGTAGTATGTTTACATCATCAGCTAGTAGTGGGAAGCCTCTGCAAGAGACCGCCTGGGGAAGTACCACACCTTTGCCAGATATTCATCCGCCAACATTACATTCATGCAAACATTACTGTATTCCGGTTTGAAGGGCATCGTTTCCAGTGCAATTACTGGGCATATAAGAGTCGATGTCTCAGGGTGTCGAGCGCAGTGCAGTGCAGCGCAAGATTATGTAGTGCAAAGTCCTGGGTGGCACAGTTATGGGCAACCGTAACGGTTACCGTCAGGTGGACGAATTGCTCTTCACGCCCAGTGAAATAAAAAAAAATTGGTCTCACCAACGAGCTCTTAGTAATATAGCTCTCAATGTTTGAGACATAAGGTTTTCATGCGACATAAAGTCGATCAGAATTTTTGTCATAGAAATTGTCGTAGAAGGGGGAATAGTTCCCAGAACGGCCACATTTTTCCTTAACTAATGCAAAGAGCGCAATAACTTCGTCATTGGGCAGGTCAGTGCCACCAGCAGATAACGGCAGTATCAAATAAGCACATTTCCAACCTTATAACCAGGCAGTAAAGTCGAGGATTTCAGCTTAACTAGCTATTTTTGCACAGCGGTTAAAAATAAACAATTAATAGGTATCTACTTAATAACTACTTGCAGCTCGAGGCTGTCTATGTATAAATAATTATTACCAATATCTGGGAATGAGGTCGAATTTTAAATAAACCATTATTGATGCAAATACCTTTGTTTATGAATTTCGTGAAACCAAGAAAGAAAAACCCTTGTTCTTGAACCTAATTTTTCAGACAATGGAATGTTAAGATTTGGATCGGTACCCAAAACTAAGTGGCGGTGTTTGGCAAACCAATTCAGCCATCATCGTTCCACCAAGACAAAACTAAATTATGTCCAAAAAGTCCTCTCACGGTTATTTCTTTTCTCCACCAACTTTGTGCCAGTAGTAAGTTTGAGAGGGTCAAAAGTGAACCAGGAAACAGAGCGAGTACTGCAATTTACTGTTATTATAGACTTTATAATAATTTATAGTATTTACATTTTAGCTAAGCACGAATGGCCAGGATTGTACGGCCCATAGAGATATTAAATCGGATAACTAAATGTTTAGTACCTTTTTAATCCGAATAAAGGGCATGTGTGCTCTTCCTCAGCATTGGAAGTTCCCACGGGACGGTAATAGAATAAGTTTTTAATTGAAAAGTATTTTATTCCAGATAAGCTTTACTTAAATACGTATTCGATACTACAAGCTGATTAAAATGAGCCCAATCACCGTAAATCTCTAATGTTCTTTCGTCTCTAGCGTCAATTCATTATAATGTTGTATTGTTATCGGAACAGGCTCGTTGAATAGAAACTTAGTTAAAGACAGGGTTTTAGCAGAGCATTGACGTAGATCAGGAATAACATCGCAGACAGAACCGACCCCTGAGAGACACCGGCATTACTAGCTAATAAGTAGGACTAGCAGCTACCACTAACCCCTTAAATTGACATATTCCTCAAGGGGTCGGGTATCTAATAACACAAGTCAGTGGGAAGCCGTAAGAGAGAAATTTGCTGATCAGGCTGTCATGCAAAACCCAGTCGAAGGCCTTCGTGATGTCTATACAGCGAGTGATTCCTGTCAATGGCCTCGCTCAACAAACGGACCGATTTCAGCAGGCCTCGTATTGTAGGATATGGGATGCTTTAGCTCCTGAATTAAGATATACTTATTATCCTCAGCTTATCATCATGGTGGATGCGGGTGACACTACGGGGACAGCAACTAGACCATTTTTAATTAGGTTAATTATGCGTTATTTTCATGTAAATAGGTAAATAACTACCTCTGTACTGTGTGTTTATGGATGTCTTTAAAATTTTAATTACAGGGGTACCTAAAAAGCCTTGGACATAGAATTATGTATAATGTATATATGGGAAGAAGTCATGCTATTTTTTTTTAACATTTACTTAGGCACTGGCAATGTATTCGAAAAGGGCTCAAACACATTGACTTTATCACCAATCCCAAACGACCGCATTTGTTAAAAGTCACTAGTTTGTTCACATGTAAACCATCTGGGTCAACATAACGATATTAATATAGATTTGGCACAATATAACCAACTTTTGGAGAGTAGGCAATTCGTGCAGATAGGCACAACGTGGCTTAGTTAAGAAATGAAGGCCTACTGAAGAGTTTGGGTCCTAGGGCGGATTGTACCATGAAGAATCCGCACCACAATCAAAAGTTAAAAAATAATTGTGTTTGTATACATTATGTCAGTTTATCTATTATTTTACTATGTATTTAAGTTTATTTTGTGTATAATATGTATCTATTTATTTATTTATTTTATTCTATGTATATAAGGAAAGCCACCGTCCGATGTCCTAATTACTCCTCTCCGTGCATGGTTGTCTGGAAGAGATCGCTCTGAGCGACAAGACTGCCCATTGTGACACTAATTGTAAAATTTGTTTTGTTCTAGTTTTAAGTTTTCTTTGTTCTGTGGTGTTTCAATAAAGAGTTTATCTATCTATCTATCTATGTCACCCAGTATTCCTGTGATTGGCCCAGGAAACTTTCAAAGCTCAGTATAAGCTACTAAACATAATAAGGCAGAGATATCTAGTAGCCCCCTTTTTGGGGAAAGTACACCACCAAAAAAATTTCTCGAAGATAAAAAAATCTATGAAGTCGTATAACCTCTAATACCAAGTTTCGTCCACATCGGTTATCAAATACGACCTGTAGAGGAGTACTAGCAAACTGACAGCAAAGCTAATTTTGCCAGCCTGGAAGCAGAGTATGATTCGCTTGCTCGATCAATAATCAAAGGCTGACGGACACTTCTGGTTCATGTAGGTAATCTATGTCCCTTCCAACATTACTAAGCATGCCCTTCTGCAAACGTCACAGTTTCGACGTGTTTTTTGACATTCACCGCAGCAGATTGACATTGAACGTATGACAAGAAACGCACGGATCACGGATTATCTTTCATATTCAATATTTGCGTGTTATCTACTGTTGATAAAAAGAATTGGAGTAACTGATAAGAGGTCGTTGCTCTTGCAAATGGCTGTTATCGTGCTTGTGTGGATCATTTTGATACTTAGTTTAGCAACTCTTGTTTTTTATGGGACGAGGCGAGCCGTTCGTTCGTCTCTCACGGCCATACCTTGGGTATATTTGCACCAACATGTTGCGTTGGAGCCAATACTAGGATGTACCTATTGGCTTCAACGCCAACGCCTGTATGGTTTAGGCTTGGACAGATCTTAGACATTGGCGCGACTTTTGAGCCATTGTACAAAGAAAGGATACCGATCAAAGGCTCGGGATAGAATGTGTGTGAAAGGAGAATGTGTTGGATCTAACATTATCCATTCCACACTAGAGTTGCCCTTTCACACTTGGAGCCAAAGTTGGACCCAATGCCTTTGCAATAGCCAGTGGTAGTGGTAAACCTGCCCAACTGTAGTGCCATTGCATCGACCTTAAATAAGATCGATGTGCCACCACGACCAATAATCTTGGTCGTGGTGACAATGCGACCATATTGAACGCAATGGTGCCAGCACAGGCTAAGCCACTATACGCAGTTGGATTAAAAGTTCATTTTACATGATAGAAAACTAAGCTGGCAATCAACAAATCCCACTTAAAACAATATATTCCTATTCTACTAACTGGCCCACCAGTGGAGACGCTGGGAATTATTTGTCCCAACGGCCCCACTAGAATGTCAGTGGCGGCTGGGAACAACTATCCCAGCAAGGAAGGGGCGGGTCGCTAGTAAAGCATTCAAAAATGTCATGTTTTTTCCGCTCCATAGATTTCGCTTTTAGCGAAGAGCCACAGAATAAGCAACGTAGTAGAGCCGACTAACCAGGTGGCTTGACTCACTTTGGTTTTCCTGATTGCCTAACTTGTAATGAGTGTTGTTTCCTTGTAACTTGGTACGGAACTGCGAGTGGACGATAATGGGCCAGCCAAACTTAAATCGTTTTTATAGAAATCCGGTCATAAATTTGAGCAATGTGGGTATAAAAATGTTATCAAAAATAACGCTTCACGATCCCGACTTCTAACTGGGATTCCCTGTATCTAGGGAATCAGGAACTACGAGGACCATGGTCCTAGAAACACCTAGACTAGAGTTTTAATTGCGGGTGCGAGAATCAAACCAGCAAATTATCGCTTCGCAGTCGGTTCATCACCCATTATACCAAGGGTTGCCATCCGTCCGGGCTTCCCCGGATTTGTCCTGATTTAGAGGGCATCCAGGAAGCTTCATTTTGTAGTCCAGGATGAAAAATAAAATAAATAAAAAGGTGATTTATGACATTTTCAACTGTTTTTTTATTACACTGACTATGTTTAAAAAAACCTGTTCGCATGTCCGGTTCTGGGCTCTAATATCCGGGGTTTTCAGGCGTCTTATCCTGGTTACCAAATTTTAGAGATGGCAACCCTAATTACACCACAAAGATGACAAAAAGAAGCCACCAAAAAGCTTTGAAATAAAATTATGGACGAATGGGACGAACCCGTCCATGTTACTTACTAATACCCACTCTGCAAGCAAGGTGGTGTTGCCTATAGGCTTGGTAAAAAGTGAATTCATTTTGCAATAAACCTACCTACCTACCTACATCTGAGTTCTATGACCGATATTGATAGCAAATAGATAAATATGGTGTAAAAACCTCGTTTATGTTGACTGTATTATTATCTACAGCATACTGTATATTTCATGGATTTCTTTGGAGTTAAATAAAAAAAAAAAAAAATTCAATAAATTACCCAGGGACTAAATATGAAAAATAAGTGCTTAACCTTTTTGGTTACCCCCTATTATTTCTCTGTGGCCGTGGCCGTGGGTTTATCATTGTATATTTTCAAGCTAGGCATATTTCACAACACGTCATCACAACACTATATATAGATAGATATATAAACTCTTTATTGAAACACAACAGATAAAAAAAACTTAAAAAGAAAAAAAAGCTTTACGCGCGATTGAGTAAAACTTCTTTGAAGTTGTTGACACGTATTACCGAATAAATTAAACTTAATTATAAAAAATATCATAATACTATAGTTGACTCATATTTATCTCTCGCGTTTCCATTCGCCACGCCCCATCACACTTTTCGTAACGCATTCGCCAGCTGACTCCCTAATTCAAGAGGGCGTAAAAGAAAAAAAATATATTAAAAAAATAAATCAGCCTAGTTATAGGTTCTCGTATTTCGTTTAGTTTTTATTAACGAATTATTATGTACTTACCTACAAAAAAAACGGAACGTGTAAACGTTATGTAGGTAAGGAAAAGGGCAATAATTCTCTTGCTGTTTGCCCACGCACGAGTCAAATTTAGTCAGTTCTGTGTATTTTGTGGTCAAAAAGGCGGCTTAAGGAAAACAAAATAAAGCTTGCGCAATTAATTCGTAGGCATTATTGACCAAATATACCGAAATAGCCGTGATACAATAATTTAACGTACGCAATACAAAATTTAAGACAATAATTTCCGCCCATGTATTGCTTCACGATCAGGAAATTCAATGGAAAATTTTTCAACGTTCGCCTTAATTTTTTGTTTCGCTCATCTTGCAAAAGGGGGAGAGAGAAAGGCATAAAATTGTTATTTACGATTTTTATGATATTGGTAAAATAATTGTACCAAGCTGAAGACAATAATAACAATAACTTTTAGGTAAAAATATGTTTATCCGGACAAGTTTACGTAACTTAAAATACGTATTCGGTACTGCGAGCTATCATCAGATCAGCTCGCTGTCACCATAATACTGTATTGTCATTGGAACTTGACAGGCATGTAAAATTTCAACTCAATTCAACAATGGGAACTGGGTCAAATAAAATTGAACTGGGTCGAAATTGAACTGGGTCAAATTTGATCTAAACAAAATAAATAACACACAAACAAACATTTGCAAGTTAAGTAAAAAGTTGTACAAAATTAGGGGTCTCCTTGAACGTTGACTCCGAAGTGCACGCCATCGTCCCAACATTTCCATTACTTACCTGCATGGTTCAAAAGCCGACTTCAAATGGATTTACTAAAAAAAAAACAGACTACTAAACCGATTTTGATGAAGTTTCTATGAGAGCACGTCCTTTAAAAAAACAAATTGGTTGATAAATGACGGAGTTCTCAGGTAACAAACATAATAAAACCAAAATACAACCGAATTGAGTAAAACCTTCTTTTTGGATGGCGATTAAAAAGGTACTTTGTGATAATCGATTCCATTTTAGTCGACTACACCAGAAAATCACTTTCTTTCTAAAAGGACTGTGTTTAAAAATCTGTAACATTACTTGCCTATACACTGTGGTAGGCACAGTAAGAACTAGGGATGCGCCGACCACGTAATCTGATTTGGTTTCGGCGAAATTTTCGGCTCCATTTTCGGTATGTACATTAGACATAATATTTTTTTATATTATTTATTAAAAAATACATTTTTTTTTAGGTTTAGTACTTAATTGTTTTATTCCTGTTTGAAATAATTGTGATAATGAATGTGGGTGTGATTCTAAATGAAAAAAAAAAGTTTAATATGTAGCAATAGGTACTTAGGTCACGGATAAATCGTTTGTTAATTTAATAACTCGCGCTGTTATGGTTTTATCAGTTTGTCCTCTATTAACATTGCATACTCAGAATTTGGTCATTTTCTAATAATAACTACCGAAAATTGTTAGTTTCTTCCTTATTAGTCACAGTTTAAATTGAACTTCTGGCTACTTCTGAAAACTAATTGGGGAAAATAATAGTTATTTTTATATTTCTATCCTGTCCTGTCCTATTTCGGTAGGTTCCACCAATCCGGATCTGGCCCCCGTGGTGGATTATGGCCTAATCCTCCGCACGGAAGTGAGGGGAGACCCGTGCCCAGCAGTGGGACGTTATGGGTGGTTGCTGATGATGATGATGATAATCCTGTTGCCCTTTAGGCCCTTTGGCTTGAATAATGAGAATATACCATAGTAGTATTTACGTATAAAATATCTCAATTTGTGCGTAAAATTCTATAAATAACTAGCTGTACCCTGCCACGCTTCGCTGTGGCACATTCGCACATTCGCTGATATGTCACTGATGAAAAAAAATAGATAAAAACAATCCTTGATGCGGATTATATAACATATCATGCTAAAATTTCAGCTCGATCGGTGCAGAACTTTTTGAGTTTTTGAAGCGTACACAAATCAACATAACATTTTTATATATATAAGATAGATAGATAGATTATAAAGGTAGATTGATAATACTTGAGTTGATATTATTGTAATAAACCTAATTATTTATGGCTGGGTTGGGGAATTTCAGTCATAACTTGGACACACATTTTCAGGTTCATAAATTGAGTGTAAATTGGTATACCACATTTTGTACCACCACCAAAATTCCATAACGTTTAGTGCGTCATGCAGAAACGGTGATAGCTTAGTGTCCGTCTTACATGCAGAGGGTTGCGGGTTCAAATCTCACTGTGGGACGTACTAGAGTTATGGTCCAGTACTTTTTATTTTATTTTACTGAGTGGCGAGACGAGCAAGTTGTTCACTTAATGGTAAACGCCTCCCTATAACAGTTACAGTGCCACCCGGAACTTTACATTGCATAATCTGGCGTGGCACTGCACTGCGCTCGTCACCCTGAGACATCGGCTCTAAAGTCTCATATGCCCAGTAATTTCGCTGGAACCAGTCAAACCGGAACCCTTCAAACCAGAACACAGTAATGTTTGCACACTACTGCTTGGCGGCTGAATATCTGGCAAAGGTGTTACTTCCCCAGGCGGTCTCTTGCAGAGGCTTCCCACTACTACCTTTATGTAAGCTTCTCTCTTATACCTAACGTGTCGTTTATAGTTTAAGGAGATGAAGATGGGATTTGTGAGCTTTGTAACCTAATAGCACTGGGTTCGAACATCCACTGGCTTCTATGGTACCTTTACCAGAAGCCAGCAATACTGTAGTCCCCTACAGAGACAAAACAGTAAATTCTATTGCTATTAGAATGCATAGTAGAAATAGAAGCTGGGTATATAGAATAGTGGAAAATCTGATTCTTCTATATAGAAAGGGAACCAAATATTCCTATCTGCCTTTGCTAGGCTAGGCAAGTGACCGCAATCTACAAAACAAAATCAAATTACAAAAATCAGGCTGTTCTCATAGATCCACAGCCCATTATTGACTAAAAAAACAAACCGTCAAACATAAGTCCGTATCATAAAAACTTAATGAAATTAATCTCCAAACAACTTCAGATGTAAATATTGTTTCGCCAAACAGCTGCGCATACGCATGCATTGTTTCACGCGTGAAAGAGACGGCTAGCTTGATAAGCGATAGAGTGAAAGGGACGTGCGATTATCGGACCATGACCTCGGACAATATGCTCAGAATGCGTGGTCAGTTACTTTTGGCGATAAGAGGCGATAAGGTATCAGCGAAATTTGGCTGTTGTCGGGTCTAGGTTTTTGGCAATGTTTACAATAACATGTATCCATATCATTATATACCAATATTAAATTTGGAGTGTCTGTCTGTTGGTTTAGTTTGACTGCAGTATAAGCAAAGTCACGTCGCCAGCGGCACAAACCTTGATGGGTGGCCGGTTGATGGCGTGAGATCTGAACGTTTCCGAACTTCGGATAACACATTTTACTTAGCTACCCTGATCATATCCCTCTTTTTCATAATTCTATCGTATAAAATATAATTTTTAATTAAAATTTTAAAATCTTAATAAGGTTCCTTATTAAAAACTTCTCTCCCTAATCCCTTTCTATTCTAGAAGAAGCCCAAAGAATAAAGCAACAAAGAAAGCTAAGAGAAGACACTTGAAGATAGATAAATAAACTTGATAACTCGCACCTTTTTGTAGTGGGAGGCCTCTTCTGCAAGAGACTGCCTGGGGAAGTACCTAACCTTTGCCAGATATTCATCCGCCAAGCAGTAGTGTGCAAATATCACTGTGTTCCGGTTGGAAGGGCATTGCTGCCAGTGAAATTACTCCGATGTCTCAGGATGACGAGCGTAGTGCAGTATCGCACATGATTTTGTAATAAATAGTTCTGGGTGGTGCTGTGACTGTTATGGGCAGGCGCAGCGCTTACCATCAGGCGAACGACTTGCTCGTCTCGTCTCTAAGCAATAAATAAAAACCTGATTCTGGCAAATGCACTCGCTTGATTCCATTAAAAGGGCTGTTCAGATGACTTGGGCGTCATCTCGCATGAAAAACGTTTACACGAATTTGCGAGCTGTCCTCGTTCAATTTTACTAATTTTCATTTTGTAGAGCAACTTGTACGACAATTCAAATACACGGTATTTCTTTACAGTTAAATACAAATTTGCAATGAAAAAAAAAATTCAAAAATTTTATTCACTGTAAAATAATACAAACATATCTTAAAACTAAATGTTTCAAAATGATGTTGGATACATTTATAATCGATTTTTTTTAATCGATTTTGTATTTATTTGACGTGTGATCATCGGTCTGTCTGTTTGTCCGTCTGTCACCAGGCTACAGCCTGGTGACAGACGGACAGACAGACATCAGTTCATGAGATACATCTCATGAACCGTGATAGTTAGACAGTTGAAATTTTCACAGATGATGTATTTCTGTTGCCGCTATAACAAGAAGAAAAAACAGAATAAAATAAATATTTAAGCGGGGCTTCCATACAACAAAGTACGGAACCCTTCGTACGCGAGTCCGACTCGCACTTGTTTGTTATTGCAGAATAAGCAAGCATTTGACCGCAGTCTCACCTGGTGGTAAGTCTCGATAGAGTCGATGGTGCAGCATGGTGTCCCACCACCTACACACCACCAACCAACCTACACTCAACAGTACCTCTACTCCAGTAATTCTCGAAAGTAAATTTATGAAAGTATTGTTTTTTTGTAATAAGTTCTTATTATATTGTACATCCGAAATGGATAAACTGTTGTTTCTAAAACTATACACAATTTACCACCTCTTTATTCACAGTTTAAGCAATAAATATGATTCTGATTCTGATTCTTTCTGATTCTGTGGAAAAAAAAACTATAGTAGGTCCATAGAGAACGTCATCACTACTCATTCAACACCGTCATCATAATACAAGTTTTAAGTATTTTTACTCAGATATTTGTATGAATAATCGTTTATTTCAGTAAATTTTCAAATACTAGGGGTCTTATCAAAAATACCTACGTACTTATATATAGGTACATAGAATGACGCCATCAATCTATTGTCTGCATTTAGGGAAATACCCAAATACTTAATTCGGTACAATAACATTGAATTACAAAATGCTGAAACAAATAAATCACCTAATGAGTATTAATATAATTAGGATAACTTACATTACTGGTAGGGTTGTCATATCACCGGGTTTCAACAACCGGGTCCTAACAAGGCCGAAGCGCCCCAAAGATGGTTCTCGCGAATTTCCAAATGAAAACACACAAATAAGGCGAGTCGAAAGTAAAAGCTGACACACGCACACACACACATCTGCACACAAACACAAGCCTGACCTTTCCCAACGTAATGGACGGCGACGCCCGAATACAGGGGTCGTTGACTCGGCCCGCCTCGTCCGAGGCCGAATGAACGATGCATTCGGCAGGACTCGTTTAAAAAGAAAAACAAAAATAAATAATTTACGCGCGGGATCACTTTCACTCCAACATGAAGTGCGCTCGATTCGATAGCGTTCGAAATGCGAAATTGAATTTTTGTTTCGAATTTGACCGGTCGTATTTATGCTCATAGATTATGTAGGTATGATAGATATGTCATTGCAAAATTAGTTCGATACTGGATATAAAAATGCAAATAGTAAAACAACTGAACAAAGATGAAATTTTAATAAGTGCGATAATAAAACAGTGCACATTTTGTTAAATTTTCATCCAATATCTAAAACATGTTGTGACATGACCAGACACGCATTCAAACGTAAAGTCATTTTATGACGTTGACCTTTCGTACTGCAGACTGCTAACTCAGACCGTGTCTTATGTCAGTAATTGCTAATTACTCCTGTCTGTGTCTCCCCTTCCAAAATATAAGCAGGCACTGTAGGGTGTAATGTGAGCATCGGTAGCGATGGCCGAACTGAATCGCTGACCGTCTGGTAATTTGGTGTTTCTAATAGTTTTTGCATTACGAGACGAACTGGTCAATTCCTGATGGTAAGTGCCTTGCCTGCCCTAAAAATGTATGGACCACGGGTTCCGTGCAAATCGAATTGCAAAATCTTGCGTGCCATTTAGCTTTGCTCGGTCTGTCTGGTGTTTCCATTACGTGTGTTATAATTTCTATTGTGAGGATATTTCGTCAGTATTTTTTACACGTGAAATCATGCATTTGTCATTCCTATCCAAGATATCTATTTGTGATATTTGAATAAATAAGAACTACTAAATTTAACAACAATGTAGAAGATTGCGTAAAATTGTGGCAAATTTAAACATAGCATTATAAAAGAAAATTTCTATTGAATGGAAGTTTCAGACTGAAAAAGAGCGAACGGAGAAATAACACTATTAAGAAACTTGACCTCTGAAAGGGCTTCATTTACAGGAAGTAACAATATTCTTCAGCCAAGATGAAATAATTGATCTGGAAAGTGTCAAATAATTAACTTGTACTTAATAAATAATTTTCATCAGAACAGCCCTAATGATAATCGACATGTGATTCAAGATAGTTGATTCAAGTTGATTTAAGATACTTCAAGAAGAAAAAGCACTAGCGAAAGCATCTTGTAGCAACTTCATTAGATTACTTCTTGTACGGTGGCATGTTCTTGGCATCTAATGTAGCCACAAAAATTTTATTATATTTCGATTTAAAAGTTGTGTTTCCTCTTAATTGATTTGTGTTGTATACTTTTTGAATACCTATTAGAGTAATATATTTAATTTCCTTCTTTCTTCTAATATTTTCGCCTTAATGGCGTTATTTGAGGCAATATTATTGAACGATATTCACAGTTTGAAATGGATTTCTGTTAAATTCAGCCATGTCAAGCGATTACGGAGGTTGAAGCATACACAGATGCCAATTAAATCAACACAGCTAATTTCCGTACAATGAATGTCGTAGGATTTCATGCATATAGCAATAATATTATATTAAACGTTCTGTTAGATTTCGATTCCCAGAACTGCCGACAGACATATTTTCAAGTGCTTCATGTAACAGCACGAAATTGCCTCGCATTTGCTCCTATTTTAACAAGAGTAGGCCAATAAATTGATGATCAGAACTGAGGATTTCTAGGAAATACAACAGTTTAGGAAATCTCGATTAATTCTTCAATTCTCGGTATTCTTACCGTGCATTTATTTGGCCTAGATAATGTAACTGACGTCTTAACTTTAACAGTTTTACTATAGAAGATAATTTTAAGGTAAATATTTATGAGCGAAGAACAATGAACAATGCCCCTCGATTACCTATTTCCTCTATTGCTTGATATTTCAGTAAAAATATATGACGTAAGCCGCGAGGCCCTTCGAGACACATACGAGTGCTCGCAGCGTAACTGATATAAAATTACATCGTTCACATTACGAGGCATCGGCCAGTTTATTGACGCCGCAATCGTCTGAACTTGGAGTTTAAGCCTCTGTGAATGTCATCTAGCCTCAGTAACACTGCAGTTCCGTGCATGTATGCACGATCTATGCACCGCGCGCTATCGCTACTAAAACAATTAATAAAAATCCAACGCATGACAGTTCAAATTCAAATTCCAAAAGTTCGAATTTAGAAGTGAAATGTTCGTTCAGGAGCGCATGTGGGAAAGAGACGAGTATAACAACTCCACGCGTCTGCTATTTCGGTGACGTCGGCCGGTGCATAGCGAAATAATAATGAAAAGTCGCATTCAGTAATTTCGTTGTGTTTACGCGCTGTGCTAGTTTATTTGGTTGATGCCTTTGTTTTTCTAATCGGAGGTATCTTCTAGAGGGAGCGTGGCGCCCTCTGGATCTGTTCCGTGTCGCGTAGTACACATGGTTGTAGGTGATTCTCGGAGCTGTCAAAATAATAGTAACCTCGTGATCGACTGAAGGTTTCATGACCGTCCAAGGCGAGCTCCGATGATATGATGCATTTTTGGCGCGGAGAAACTGTGCCTTGTTGCAAAGCGGAAAATTGAGCTAGCGGTGTTTTTTTCCAAACTTAACCTACGACAATCTTCAGTTGCGCGCGAGCGGTGCCCGCACGCGCCTCGCGTCTCATCCGACACGAAAATACACGAAAATCCACCGAATGGACCTCGACTCCGTGACGAATCCCGCCAAACTGACTTTTCGAACTTTATGTGAATGTGTAAAAAACGTTCCAATTTCAAATGTGGCGGAATAGTAGCGCCCGCGCGTTCGATGACCTCATAAAGTGAAACTATTTTTTTCTTTCACTTTGCTCAATTTTGTGATGTAGAAAATTATAGTGCCTTCCCTGTACAAACTGATGGAATTTTGTGATGTTATAGTGCAAAGTATAATAATATAAAACTACAATATAAAGTGATAGTGAACTATTTTCCGATGATACAAACGAACTGGAACATTTTATTTTCATATGGACAAAGGCTGCACACACTTTAGGTAAGTTATTTTTTTAATTGGACATAAATCTTATGCGTCGCACTTTAACAAATGATATTAATTTATTGTCAACTCTGTGAACGCCAATCTTAATCTATGAACTTGATTGAAACAGTGCGAAGTTAGCCACTAGTCGGTTGCATTCCTAGATTGCGACTTCAAACTCACTCATGTGCGTATCGCTAATTTCGCCTGGGAAGCTTTCACGCACGCAAAAACCGCCCTTATACGGTGCTAAAATGTGTATTTTAGAATAGGAATCGTCTGTACTGTTTATTTTTGGGTTCTTGAATTTGTGAAAGATATTTTTGTTAAGCTAAGTATGCACATGAGTGCTCTTGCAGTAGGTTGCCTTGTAGTCTGACTATTGGCCTTCGAGCTATCAGAGTAGGCATTATCTATGGATATTTGTTTACTATTTCTAGGTTTATTAATATTGCTAGCCAGTAATTTATTATATACTAGGTATGTTCATTAAATTTCCAATGAGAAATTGCTTTTACTTCGTTTTTATGACTTATTTTTATGAACAGTCTCATAATTATAATTCACGTTATACCTAGTAGATAAGCATCTACTTTCGAATGATCTAAGTAGTGGTACAGTCAGCAACAGTCACACATATTCCAAACCTTCCATCAATTTTTTTTCCAGCAAAATTTGTAAATCTAGGTAAAATATTAGTTTAAAAGAATTTACTTCTCTGGACACCCATTACACCTATTTTATAGCAGCCAAACGAAACTTAGATAAATTAGAAATTTTAATATACCAATACAATTTCTATATAAGGAAAACTAATTATTAAGATAGGTACTTATACTGAGAGAAAATTATTCCCAATTTTCCCTAACTAAAAATTGTACTATTTGGAAAATTTAAGTTTGGTATTAAGTGTCATTTTCGGCCCCGCGAATGTGATCTTTCCCGAAAACTTCGAAACCGAAGTTCTTTTTGAGTGGAAAAGATTTATAACATGTTTATCCTTTTTTTTTTATTTGTCGGTGTGATGTACTAGTACATGTAGACACATTATCAACAGTGACGTATCTCCTCATTCCCGATCAGACATCGGTAGCAGTACTATAAACCCAAGTTCTGAATTAGTGGACACCACAGTCGGGACCCGATTTTAGTTATAGACTTATAGTTTTTAGGGTTCCGTACCCAAAGAGTAAAACGGGACCCTATTACTAAGGCTCCGCTTTCTGTCTGTTCGTCTGTCACCAGGCTGTATCTCATGAACCGTGATAGTTAGACAGTTGAAATTTTCACAGATGATGTATTTCTGTTGCCCCTATAAAAATACTCAAAAACAGCATAAAATAAATATTTAAAGGGACTTCCAGACAACAAATATGTTTTTTTTTATCGTTTTTCCTCGATATTGATAACGGCAATAGGTAGACGTTTGAAATATTCACAGAATATTTAGTTACCTATGTATTTACTTAAAAATAAATAATTCATGTAAAACAAATATTTAAGAGGGGCTCCCATACAACAAAGTACGGAACCCTTCATGCGCGAGTCCGAATCGCACTTGGCCGGTTTTTAGGTATAGTTACCTGTTTGTCACGATGCCGAAGTTTCGGTACCTACATGGGGAAACCATAACTAAAAACTTTGTTTACACGCTCTTAGACTTTATTATTATAATGTACATATTGCCTATTAAATATGTTCTAACGAAATCCCTCGCGGCAAAATAAGGAAGTTCAGGTATGGGAATTTCAAGAGACACTATTCGACCATTTTCGTCTTAGTTACGGAAGTTAAAGAAAAAACTACAAACAAATCCAACAAAAAACAAAAAAAGCGAAACAAAAAATTAAACAATTCTAAATAAGAATACTTAAATATTGCAAAAAAAAATGTTTTCACGAGTTATAGGTATACTGTTCAGAAAATCCTTAATATTAAAAAGTGCCATCAAGCCTCATGCATTTTTAAAAGCAATCCTTACACCCGGCCAGCTTGCCTATTAAATAAAAAAAAAACGAACCAACATTGTGGACAACTAAAGAGCCTTTGTTAGCACTAATTGCTTAGCTAGGCACCTAGCCTGAATGATAGTCACCTTCCGTGACTAAATGTAATACCGAAAAAGCAAGCACGAAAAAAAAAATGTCACTTCGAACAGTGCATGCCACGTTCCAAATTTAAATTACCACTAATGGCCGCTTAAAATTTTACCGCGCGTTATAATTTTCGTTTTTTTTTTTTATCCAAGTTTCATCCGTTTCATTCATAGAATCTTACGACTCGATGATCTCATCTTCATTATAATAGAGTTTAAATTGAAATGTAATTGTTTTTGTAACTTAAAAAAAAATACGATTATGTGTATCCTGTATTGTGTGAGTCATTCGTTGGCCCGAATTTTGTTTTTTAAGGCACTGCGTTGATAACGATTTCCACATTTTGTAGGTAGGTATTAATTTTTGATGGTGATAACATTGAAATTAGTTTACTAACCTTGACCTTCTAAATCGAAAGCGATCTAAATTAAAATAAATTTAATAATTTTGATGGAAAACGCGCGGCGGTGGTAATTAGCATTTTTTTCGTATCCAGCCAGTGTCAGTAAGGTGTTTCAACTTTTTAACCACCCTTACATGCATATTTTCTAAACAAAATGGTTTCAATGTTTTACATAAAAAAATATGCCAGGCGTCTCACCATGGCTTATTTTTTTTGAAACATAACTTCTCTAATTACCTAGTAATTCTAAGTACATATTAAAATTCCCAGTTCGATATGACTGCAAAATTCGAATTAAACCCGCGGAATTTCAAATATTTCTAATTACTATTCCTTTGTTTACTTTTAAAAATTTGACACTGGCCGAATGCACGCTACAAAATACTGTTCGTTGTAATTCACCCCAGTCATGCACTACACATCGATCCGGTATAAAACTAAAAATGTCCAAACCAGCCGATTAATATTTTAGGGACGGGAAATTTCGGTCGTTAAGTCGTTAGGTCTCCTGCCCACTGGTACGAGTGACATGGCGGCTCGGACCTTTCATATGTAATACTTGAAGGGTTGCCAGATGAGTGTTGTCAATTTTACAATAATTTGGGTAAAATTATATTACAATAATTTATGCTAACGAGCGAGCTAAGCTAAAATGAAAAAAAAAAAACACTCACAGTTAAAGCCAAACTTTTCACAAACTAATGCCATTATTATAACTTCCTTCTATATCCTAAATCCAACCCGGAACAACCCTAATGTTCCAGGTTCACGCGTGCATTCATAACGAAGGTAGACCGGACACACCGAATACCCAAATTGGGCTTCAACATGGTTCTAACATAATTACTTTAAAATATTCGTGAAAATATGTCCATTTCCCATGACGACATTTTAGAAGTTTGCATTTTTGTTTCACGTTTTGACTTCGGATTATTTGTGCACTTGTTTAGTTAGCAAACTTTAGAGTGTGTTGGGATTGCCAGGATGAGGAAAAAATCTCCCCAAATTTATTTCCTTATTGACTTAATATATCAATTTCATCATATTAACGCTAACAAATTCACTCACTTTCACATACAAAAGGTACATAAGCACAAGCACATTTATTTGGAATCGTAACAACGTCCATCTAAGATACAATATTTCGATTATACTCCGTGAATTCGGCCAATCTTTTACGGTCATAATAATATATTGACAAAGCAAAGGATGTAAACATATTACGTAACCATATTCTAACCTTTCTAAACACTATACATCTTATAATCTTTGTAGTCGCCATTGCTCTAATACATAATTTCATAGCAAGAAAAGTCATCATCCGCGATTCAAGATGGCCGCCGCATTTTTTGTCTATTCACTAACGGCCAAGCGAATGTTAGAACCAGTTTCTTGGGTTTCATACACTTAACCTTGTCATTAGGCTCGCCAAGTCATTTTTGAAGCTGGCAATATACACCATAACAACATTTACTTCCAAATCAATGTCAACTGTAACGTGTACATAGTTAGAGTTGAATTTAGCTTGTGTAAAAGAGGGAGATGTAGTCGTTTTGTGTGAGAAGTATAATTTTTCGTCACACGGCACTAGCGGTCCCCTCCCATGATAGACAAGTAGCGATATAGGAAAGTCAATGTTCTAGTTTTTTCCTCGTGTGGTCTTTTTCGTTTTTTTAGTTTAATATGTACCTAGATAACAGGTTTACTCGTCATAAATAGCTAATAATTGTTTTGGATGATGATTGATGAAGTGATGAGTAACAAAAATCAAAGATTTACGTGGTTGTGTTAATAGTAGGTAAACTACCTTAATTTAATTAGTATGTCGTGAAATTATCAATTTTATTGACAAAATTATAGGTTAATTATTCCTACCAATTTTAAAAGCCTATGAAAAGGTAATAAATAACATAATGGGACGTTTATTATTGAGCTTAAGTAAGTATCTGTACTATAACCAGGTACAGTCTGTTTATGACTTGATAATTAGGTACGCTATATAAAGTCTGATTGTTCAATAACAAGGTTTCAGTTATAAACTTGATAAAACAACAATTCGTGCTTAGAATTCAAATTTATCTTTACTGTTTTGAATATTAAGTTCTTGCATATAAGTTAAATTGCTTTATTGGGACTACCTACAGATCCCATTTTACCAATTTAGCCATTGAAGTCTAACCAAACAGCCAATTTAATAAAAAAATTAACATTATAAAATAATAATGAATTAACAAGCAAGTTTTAAACATTACAAGGTCTTAAACAACGAGCACGCTATCTCATTCAATATCTAATTCAATATCTTATAGCACCCTATTGCTACTAAACCACCGTAACTTGACCCCTAGTTAAATATAACTCGTTCGGCACCGGAGTTCATCTAAATTTGCCTCACGGCCGCATCTGAATAGCACGAAGTATTCCGAATAGGCACGAATGCATCTAATATGGCGTCCAGCGTCACGGTTTTGAGGTTAAGGTTTGACATTTCCAACTGTTCTAAACGCGTCCCAAACTATTTAGTGCACTCAAATAACTCTTCGTTCACGGTAATAGGGTTAATTATCGTGAGTACCGAGCGTAAATTACTGGCGGTTAGTACATAAATGGCGGGCTGTCATTTTCTTACTAGTTGTCGTAGTAATAAAAGGTCTTGATCTTTACATTGAATTTGCGCTGGAGAAGCGTATTGCTAAGTATGCGTTTTGCGCATGCGTAATTCTCACGGATCGGTTTTGCTATTATTGCAGGTTAATAACGCGGTTGTGGACTGGTTTTTAACTTCTTTTTGTAGGGGTCGGGGACCCTGGTGCTTTTGTTGCTGTAATTTAAATTAAGAATCATTTAGAAACTGAAACAAAGATCAATTAATTAATAGCACCTCCTTCCTTTAATTAACTAGAATAATGAAAATAATTTTACTGCGTAGCAATTTACCTACTAACGACTTGTAAGTGACATTTGTATATATTTTTATGAATAATAATTATAATAACCTTACAATGACAGTATAATAGATCCTGAGCGCTAACTAGGGTTCAATTTTATTTTCGATCTCACAGGTCCCACAAATTAGGGGTAAACTCCGGAAATGGCAACTCAAAACCAAACTACAACATTTTGACAAGCGATAAAATTGATGTTGCCCAGTCAACACTATTTTATTGACTAAAATTACATAATTCAATTTACCTACTTATTATAAAATACGGGAAGTATTTTATAATATATTATGGAATCTTACAAATGAACCTACCACTGTAAAACTGCCACATCTTTTAATTTGGACCCAACTTATGCCTAGCGGAGACTTTATTCCGGGATTTCCAGGTTTGATTTTGAAGTATTCTTAGCAGGCAAGTTGCAGGCCAATGATGACAAAGCTCATCTCTCCGTGTTAAAAAAAAATCATAAATAAATCTTCACCAAACCAAATCGATAAACAAAAATACACAATTATCGACAAACATTAAAAATCGCCAGGAACAAAACAATCAAAATATTTTCAGTTCGATTATAGAAATTGCATCTGCAACCTGCAACGTATTTGGCTATCGAATAATCGATACGTTCGGAAATCCATTGGTCACGTCCGAGGAACTCCGTAAATCGAAACGTATTATAAAACAATGCGTTCTTATCACCCGCGATTATGGTGGCAACACGAAACTGGGGCGGTAAGATGCCGTCGTGTTTTAACTGTACAAATCGTATGAAACTGGCAGAATGCAAACTGGGTGCAAAGCCAATCTTAAGAAAAAAAATGGCAGAAAATATCACTTAAAACACCACTAAACGCATAAAGTTTGTCCGCTATACTCAGTCTCATTTTTTTTGTTATTTATTTAAACAATAAGTGTGTGATTGTCCGACTAAATAGTGCCCTCAGCCAAAAAATCTGTTCTCTTCCTCTATCCACGTGTTATGGGAGCAGTAATCATTGAGAGGAGTTGATCATGGTTCTGAAATAACATATCTCCGAAAGATTACAGCAGCGAAACACGTAACAGTAAAATATCTAAACTACAAATACAGTTTGCGAGTGAGTCATCACCGGAACTAGGTTAAAATATGGTTACCTTATTTTTGACCACACTTGAGATAGTGGTCAAACTCACATAGTCCATAAGCTTTGGTCACTAGCAGTGTAGCATTAGTAATACAGTTAAGTAGTTAAGGTACCTACACAGTAAAATCCCGCTTCCAATGATAATAGTTCAAACAGAAATTTTCCGTTATGTGAGTATTTTTTACATCAAAATCCGTCAATTTTGTTGACGATTTGCTTACTGTAGGATGTAAACTGAATCAGAAAGAACTTTCTGCTTTCTTTTTGCTTTCGTCAGCTGTAATTTTTTTAATTTTAATATATTAGAGATGTATAGGAAAATAAACCTCTCGGATAATATTCGGTCTCAGTTCATATCAGTAATTGAGATTTAAATAATTATAATATTATATATCACTGATTACAACGTAATCTAATTTTCAGGGGCTAAGAATATTTTTTAGTTAGCGTGGCAACATTTTAGTGCTCTTACATTTGTGTTCTCAATTTAAAATCCGTTCGGGGAACACGAAAAGATAACAAAAATTTCCGCGCCATTCCGGAGAAGGACATTCGAGCTATTGTTTGAATTCAGAACGATTTCGGCGAAGCGCTACCAACTTGCCGACGAAAAATAAGTTTGTAGACAACACTGGATGGCTGGATGCATTGTGCTGTAGTTTTGTCTTTTAATTTTTGAACGGTGTTGCTGCAATCAAAACTTTCACCTATTTAGTTGGTAGGTTTTGAACGAACATTTTGTAGTCCAACGAGCAGTTACCTACGATAATGTCAATAATGTGGAGTCTCCTTTTTGTCGCGATTTCTGATGTACCTAATTAAATCCTATTATCCACAAATTTAATCAGGGTCATTAATTCACAAGTAAAAATACAATTATTACATAACATTTTTCTATAATAATATGTATTTATTTATTCATTTTAGTGTACAGTGCCTTAATCTTTATAAATATTTCCAAAGCCACACCGTATCACACATTTAACTAAGAACTAACAATTAAAATGTAAGGCAACATCCATAAAAGTCACTGAGCAAAATAATAAGTAGGTAATATGTGAACATAATTATTACTGTGAACATACATTAAAATGTTTAGCAAGAAGGTTTCATTGTAGAAAAAAAAATTGTTAAATCCGCGGTAAAACAGTAGTGAGTACACAAAAGAAAAAAACAACCCGGCATTGGCCATCCATTCCATTCATCCACATTAAAACAAGTACCTACCTATTGTCAATATGTAACACAATGGTTAATCAAATTATTTACTCAATAAAATAACATAGCGTTTATTGTAAAGACATCAAGCGCGCGGACAGTCGCGAGGAAATTAAAGTTCCGATCCTTGTGCCAATAGATATTCCGTTGTTTCGACTTGGATAAAGCCTCGTTTTCAATATGGAACAAAATGTTATGTGTCGTTACAGATGTCGGACGACGCCGCACAATATTTCTAGGAACAATAATTGTAGTGGAATATTAATTTGTGATTGACAACTATTGAATTTTTTTGACATTTTAAGGTTTTAATGTAACTTATGCAACATTACGATAGTTTTAGACTTTTTCATTGTTGGTATTTTGTTTGTGTTCGACATTTTGTGATTGTTTCTTTTTTGTGTTGTTTGTTTTATCGTGTAGACGAGGCTTAACGGTTGGTTGGTGCCTACCTGTCAGACGACGTTTCGAATTCTCCTAGGGAAGCGAAAATCGTGATTATTGGATGCGTGGAAGAGATTGCTGCTTAGTGAAAAGGCCACTTTGTTCTAAGAACCAATATTTTGTTTATTTGGTGGTGAGCGAGTGTTTATTTGGTGATGGCTGACTGCGAATCGCTCAGTTGCGGATTTATTTCCCGCGCAGGGCAAATCAGTAATCAATATTATGGGTATATTTGTTTTGAGTTGGCAATATAAGCCATGGATATAGTGAGCCATATTCCACCAAGCCACATAAAAAGGTAAAAAAAAAAAAAAATGTTAACTTATTAAATAGAGAATACTCAAAAATGAACGCCATCTTGTCAGTATCTATACACAACGTTACACAGCCCAGCTCTCATTTTCACCAAGCCCGCCAGAAATTTCAGCATAATTACAGATAGTGCAATTACACGGGCCGCCGACGGATTTAAACACTCTACTTTGCCGAAATGCCTCCAAAAAGGGGATGAAAATGAGGGTGAGTTACGGGTTACAAAAAAATGCTAAATGTAAACGTAGTATTTTTTGTTTCGTTTTGGAGCGGATCCAAAACGAAACAAAAAATACTACGTTTACGTTACTATTAGTGCATTCGGCCAGTGTTTAATTAAAAAAAAAGAAGTTTCAATAAAGAGTTTCTCTATCTATTTAACAAAGTGTCAAGTCTCAGTAGGTAGTCTAGTCAAAGTAACGATGCAGTTAAGTGGTGGCAGCTTTATTGAAATGTCACTTTTTTTTTTTGCTGAGTGACGAGACGAGCAATTCGATCACCTGATGGTAAGCGCTACGCCTGCTCGTAACAGTCACAGCACCATCCAGAACCCTGCATTGTATAATCCCGCGCTCGTCACCCTGAGACATCGGCTCTAAAGTCTCATATGCCCAGTAATTTCGATGGAAACAGTGCTCTTCAAACCGGAACACAGTAATGTTTGCACCTTACTTCTTGGCCGATGAATATCTGGCAAAGGTGTGGTACTTCCCCAGGCGGTCTCTAGCAGCAGTGGCCTATCACTGCAAAAATGAGTTGTCATTATATGTATATTAGATGTCAAATTAGCTTGTTTGTATGTAGTGTCCGGGTCGAGCTATTGATTTATCTCCGCTTTGATGTGTACTCAGCCACTAGTACAATCTAATTGAATAAGCAGGTAGAATTAGGCTGCACCGCCGCGGCTGCAGCAGGCTGTGTCGCTTCCGAGGCTCACTGAGTCGGACGACCAAATCGCACCCACAAAGCACCGGTGACGGAAACCAGACGCTCGCGTTCGGAAGTTTTAAAATAAAACATAACCTAAAGTATTTATTGTAAGTAGGTTATAATATAGCACTTTTATACGTCAGATACGTACTGTATTAAATTTTAAAAGTGTCTTAAATAAATATGTAAATGAGAAAAAAAAACTAAATGTGTGCTGGGACACTACTGTTGCTGGGGAAACTACCACTAAAAAACTATAAAAAAACATATATTCCATAATACTAGCTGAGCCCTGCGAATCACCCGCATCATTCAAGTTTTCCCGCAATAACTCTCTTAAAAGCAATATATTTCCCCGTTTTTGCCACATTCTTCATTGATGCTCCGCTCCTATTATTCGTAGCGTGATGTTATATAGCCTATAACCTTCCTCGATAAATGGACTATTCAACACAAAAACAATTTTTCAATTCCAACCAGTAGTTCCTGAGATCCTAGCGTTCAAACAAACAAACAAATTCTTCAGCTTTATATATTAGTATAGATACGAAACGTAATTCTCTCTCTTTCTATCTTCACTAACTTATCTCCCTCTCATCTTCCGTTCGCCTTGCGCGATCACAATTTTCGTAACGCATTCACCAGCTCACTCCCGATATTAAGCGTGTGTAAAGAAGTTTTACTTCATAAACCCTTCATCAAATATTTGCTCTGAGTCTGGGTGTTTGAAGGACCATGGTCCTCGTAGTTCCTGATTCCCTAGGTACAGGGAATCCTAGTTTGGGGTCGTGACGTGTTATTTTTTTATAAAATTATCCTGTTCAATACATTTACGCAATACACTTATATATTGACAGTGACATATCTGCCACAAGCTTAATGCACAAACCGCGCGAAGTCAAAACTATTAAAAAAATACTAAACTTGACACTGGCTGAATGCACAAAACGTGCGAGGACAAAACGGAACCTTTGACATGGCAATGACACAGGCAAATACGTCGTTCTGTGGTATTGTCCTAAGCACTTGTGCCGTCGATTGTCCCGCCGCGTCTGGCTGTCATCTAAACCGGTGAGATTACGCGAGTCGAACATAACCGAACCAAAACTACTCGCAACTGTTGCGCACCTCTGAATGTTTGTCCATTTACTTCGAGTCGATTGTCGCAGGTGACTACCCGCTTTGAATAACTGTTTATGGAGACCTGTGATCAGATTTTAATGGGCGTATTTTTTTTTAATTTAATATAAATTAATACTAAAATTAAAGGCATTTCCTAATTCAATAGCGTAAGGCAACATTTAAGTTACAATATTAGTCAAAAAAAATACAAACACAAATGTATTTAATCAAGCTTGTCCGTAGGTAACATAATTCAAATATCATTGTAAACTCTCCTACCGAGCAGGCAACTTCTCGGCAAAAAAGTATGTTTTCTCGGCAACACCAAAAGTCAATTTGCTCGGAAAAATAAAAAGTCGATTTTCTCGGCAAAACAAAAAGTCAGTTTCTCGGCAAAACAAAAAGTCAGTTTATCGGCAAAACAAAAAGTCGATTTTCTCGGCAAAACAAAAAGCCAGTTGCTCTGCAAAACAATAAGTCAATTTTCTCGGAAAAACCAAAAGTCAATTTTCTCGGCAAAACAAAAAAGTCAGTTTCTCGGCAACGCGATTCAGCGCTTACAACATTGTAATCAAGGACGCCTTAGACAGTTAAGTCGGTCCTGCGCGTGTTTTTTCACAAAGCCCTTACCTCTTTGTAGTTCTTGAATACCCTAGGTAGTTGTAGTGGGAGGCCTCTCCTGCAAGAGACCGCCTGGGGGAGTACCACGCCTTTGCCAGATATTCATCCGCCAAGCAGTAGAGTGCAAACATTACTGTGCTCCGGTTTGAAGGGCACTGTTTCCAGCGAAATTACTGGGCATATGAGACTTTAGAGCTGATGTCTCAGGGTGACGAGCGCAGTGCAGCACCTAACAAGATTACGCAATACAAAGTTCTGGATGGCACTGTAACTGTTGTCAGCAGGCGTAGCGGTTACCATCAGGGTGAACGACTTGCTCGTCTTGTCACTCAGTCAAACTAAACAAAAAGTTAACCAACTAGGATGGGGCAACGACCCAAAATGAATCCTGGCCTTCGTTAGTAAGAGACGCCACTTTGGACAGTTTGATAATAAATGTTACTTTATACTTTTCTAGTTTATTTTATGTTTATTTATGTTATGTTGTGCCACGTAGGGTGGCACTGTAAATGTTATGGGCAGGCGTATCGCTTACCATCAGGTGAAAGACTTGCTCGTCTCGTCACTAAGTCAAATAAAATCCTAGTTAGAGGTCTGCATCTATTATTGTGATCGTGACGCGTTATAGTTTTTATAAGCCACTGCCAGTTAGCAGCGTACTCAACATGCTGGCGGCAATGCCCAGTTAAATGGCAATGCTAATGCGATGAGACAAACAAGACATTAATCATCGAAGCTTCCTAAAATAAAACAACGATCGCCAAACAAAAAGCTTTCCAAAAGCCAGCCACCCGAAACAAGCTCGAAGTTTCGAAGCTCAAACCGAAAGCTGGCGTTTCCATTGTTTAAAAAAAAAAACAATATCCCGAATGTCGGCTGCGTCACGCGACACGACACTTGACAATATCTAGCTACTGGTAATAACCAGTTATCCGAAATACGAACAGCGAAAACTGTGGAGACTTCACGTTAAAAATTTGTTTTACATTAGACTTTGTAGCACGCTTTTATTAGCTAGGCATTTATGTTTGTAAAGGAATCTTTGTACGTGGTTTTCAACCACTTTATAACGTCAGATTAAATTGGAATTTTGCAAACTTATCAAGTACGGATGACAATACATTAATAAATTATTAAAGAAAAAAACATACCAAGCGTGTTTTTTTATTTATTTTTAAGTATCTTTTAATGTCTTCCTTTGAGTCGATGTTTAACCTTGATTTTTGTTATATAAGTCTTCTAGATTATACCTAATAGTGTGTATACGTCTGACGCACCCTGGGTAGCTACTAGCGCTCCAACGTCGGACGTTTTTAGACTCATAAAGGATTGGTTTATTAAAATATCACCAGGGAAGCTCTATTTTGCACTCATACAAAACCCAAATTAAAAGCTGATATGAATAGATTTTGGGTTTATTGACCACAAAAAAATTTAGGAGAACAATTTATTGTGAGTTACAATGGATGGGCTATAATTTACAAAATTGAAATTTATAATGCATACTCCACCGGCAATGCCCTTGGCGTTGCAGATATCCATGTTGGCGACTACCTACCATCAGGTGCCGCATGCTAATTTGCCACCTATTTTATGAAAAAATAAAAAATTACACGGTGAAAGCTGGAACTACAAAACCCACGACCTAGAACCGTATTTATATCCTAATATTAAAAATGTTGTAAATTTTGGTGTTATGATAAAAATACATTTATTTTGTGTTTTTTTGTATTTATTTTAATTTTTTTTGGTGTACAATAAAGAGTTTTCTATTCTATTCTACATTGAAGTACCTTACACTTAATTATTAATTGATTTACAAAAATAAAAGTTGTTAGCTCAACTCCACCCCGCCGCTGTCCAGGCAGCCCCTTTTCATTCGTAAATAGCTATCGTACGAGTGATTTTCGTGGAAAAACAGAAAAATCCATCACCCTGCTAGTGGCGAGCGCTTTACATGACTAAAAGGACTTGGCGGCGAAGTTTGTCGGGTGGGTAGATTTCAAAATTAAACGGAACGGACAGGCCTACAAATAAAATTAAAAATGCAGTATAACTTATTTTTTATAATTGACGTTGCCCACTCTCCCATTTCGCTCGATTATGACGTCATAAAGTTTTAAAAGAAAATGGAAAATTATAGTAAACATTTTTTTTTACGTTTTTTGTGTAAGTCCATGAAAATGAAAAAATGTTTTCATTATTATAGTAGGTATTTTTAATAAATTTGTGTCAGTATCGCAATCTACCTGACTAATCCTGTCGCCACAACGTTTCAACAAAACCGCCCTTGTGGCACAATGGTAGTGACAAAAACATGGAAGAAGTAGACCGCGGATTGAAGTTGACCGCCTCGGTTGAAGGCCTTTTCCCAGCAAAATCTACCCCAACGGGATAGAGGTAAAAATAATTCGAAATACGGGAAAAACGACACACAAATGAGAAAACGGGAAAAACAAGAATGGATTGACGAAAAACGAATACACGGGACGGGATCGTGTCGCCGTACGTTTACCTCGAGCGGCGCTATTGAAACTTGGAGCTTTTGTTTTTTAAAGTTGGTAGGGATCCGCGAATTGACGTGAGAAACCTAAAATAAAAATAAACCTAGTAACTTTTCAAATACCGGGCACGCATGGCTACACAGCCTATTGGTCTGGAGTTCCAGAGACCAGTAGAGGGTGTCAGGGAGTTGGTGTACTGCTTTCCGCTGGTATCGTAGCATGTGGAAAGATGTAGTCTCTGCCTATGCCAATAGGAGAAAGGCGTTACCCTAGATAAGTAAATACAAAATAACGCGTCACCTCTGTTACAGTTTTGGAAATGTTGAATTGGTTTCGGTGGAGATATAGAATACCTATGGTTGAGCTTTTTTTTTCAGTCGAGTAGAGTTATGGGTTCAGTTTTAAGCCTTTGTAAGGATGAGGATTGTAAAACTAAGAATCATGAATTATCAACAGTTGTAATTAGAGAATTTTACCAAGATTTTTTAGTACCTGTGATATATTTATTATGTAACCTTTAAAATATTATAATAGTTTAGAAAGGTCCAATTTGACTACCGTCTACTACCTATTTATAAATGAATGTGAAAATTAACTTTGGAATTAAGAAAATATTACTACAAATCGTAACGATACAATCGTGAAAGAAGTTAGTACATGCTTTGGATGTGACAGAAAATAAATATTTTCATTGCCATAAGTCAAATTTTCCTGACATTTTCTACGGAACCGCGCTGTCATTTTCCAGAATTTCCAACCGAAATTCCAACGTTGTTTCCCGCGGTTTTGTTACGTTCAAAATAAAACATCGCGTGCGAAGGTGGAGTAAGCATTCACCTACTTTATTTCTTTTTATTTGTGCTGTTACGTCATTTTTTTGGCCGTTTTTAACGAAATTTAGTCACATTTTAGCTGAAACGTTTCGTTCTAGTTTTCAGCGTGTTTTTGGTATAAAAAATTTGTTTGTTCTAATTCTTGGAATCTTGAACAGTTTATGCGACCGCTTAGTGTTGCTAGGTGGAAAATATACATGTAACATGTAGGTAAAACAATTAATAATTCTATAGTAACCATAGTAATTGATACCTACATAAATATAATGACATTGCAAATAAATATCGCTTTGGAAGCAACACTTTATGTGTTACAACTATGTGGATATAGTATTTTTAGCAAAACATTTTTAAGCGTCACTTTTCACTTCGATTTAAAACTTTCCAAGTTATTGCAATTTTGGTGGCTGCGGATGGCCTAAACCGCGAACAGCTAGAGCCCCGAATAGCCAAAGCTGCGAATAGCTAAAGTTGCGAACAGCTAAAGCTAAGAGCAAGAACCGTGCATAGATAGAGTTTTAAATAGCTTGAACCGCAAATAGCTAGATCCACAAATAGCTTTATAGCTATAGCTATTTCTAAATCGTCTTAATCTTCTGGTATTTATGACCGGTCCCCCAAAGTACAGTCGGCTTCAAAAGAAGCTCCATTTCCATAATTTTCAATTGTCAATTCAACGCAAAAAATACATGAGTGAAATTAAAAAATGGTTAGATTTAGTTCTCAGGCGGATTGTACCCACATTAAAGTCAATGAAAACACTGTCGAATTGAGAAAACACCATTAATGATTGATTAACGGGAATTCCCATCTCTAAGTGTGGCAATTCCATCTAAAACAAAGATTTAAAGATTTTTGTTTTTTTTTTCTTTCTTAATAATTTTCCTCGATGTTAACTGTTTTCAAATTTCTGTCATGCTGTGTACGCATCTTTTGGGACACTGTCCAGCACTAAACTAATTGTACCTATTTTATGCTAGCAATATTATACTGAGAGTGTTCTGTTATGTGTGCCTAAATAAATAAATAAAACCCATTTACTACACTATCTAACTACACTACGCTATCTAAACATAGACAGCGACCGCAGCCAGGCTAGATAGGCACCCAAACGCATGGCCTAGATCCAGTCAACCTTGCGCCAGATAGTCTAGGCATTAGCATCGCTAAAGGACACCGTTTTTGTTATCAAACTTACTCGCACATACCTATTATGGCATCGTATGTTTTGAATTGACTTTGACACGAATTTAATAAGGAAGCTGTCGCCTAGTTTTTGGAATACTACTAGATGTTTCAGGGTGACGAGCGCAGTGCAGTGCCGCGCATGATCGTGCAATGCAAAGTTCTGGGCACTGTAACTGTTATTTGCAGGCGTAGCTCTACCACTTTGGCGATCACTTGGTGCACTTGGTGAACGATAAGCACATCATCATCATCCGTCATCATCAACCCATATCGTCCCACTGCTAAGCACGGGTCTCCCCTCACTTTCGTGAAGAGGGTAAGGCCATAGTCCACCACGGGGGCCCAGTCCGGATTAGTGGATAATATATCTACCTCCGAAATAATTCTCGGGTAGGTTTCCTCACGATGTTTTCCTTCACCGAAAAGCGAGTGATAATTACGTACATATTTTTTACAGAAACACATTGGTACGTGCCCGCACTGGGATTTGAACTCACGACCTTCTGATTGGAAGGCGGACGTTCTCCCAGTAGGCTACCACCGCTTATACAATAATGCATACAAAAAGATCTACCGATGCATAGGTCGTTTCCAGAAATCCTAAATTCATTGTTCTCGAAAAATAAGCTGTCAACATTAGTTCCCGAACCTCAACTACTAGTCAATACGTAATTAAATACAAAATTAATGACTATAAGCAAAATATAAGCAAACAAGGTAAAACGAGAACCATCCGAAACAGCAACCACGAAAACATGTCGGCAGTTGCCGTCAATACGGCCTTTCTCAGAATCTGTATGTATTTACCAAACTACACATAACAACGTATTGTATTTCAACGTATTTTCGTCACTCGAGTAAATCTCTACAAAAATATAGGTAAGAAATGAAGGTATCAAATATCCACAACTCAGCTGAAACCGTGGGAGTTCTAACTAAAATAATTCGCAGGTAATTCGACTCTAGGCAGATAGCTTTGTTTAGGAAGTTAGTCTAATTCGCTCTTCTTGTTTTTTTTATTTGACTGAGTGACGAGATGGTAAGCGCTACGCCTGCCCATAACAGTCACAGCACCGCCCAGAACTGCATTGCATAATTCTGCGCGACACTGCTCTGCGCTCGTCACCCTGAGACGTCGGCTCTAATTCTTATTAAACGACGTTAAGTTTTGTTAAAATTATATTTTCCTAGGATAGCTTTTAATAATGACGTAGGTTTACTGTAAAATGAGCATAATCTCTCTACTGTTAGTCACTGATACAGAATAGTAATAGTAACCGTTGTTTTTATGTTTCGTTTTGGCTCCGCACGTTTCTTGCATTTAGCCAGTGTAAAGGCTTTAATCACAAAGTGGCCCCGGATAAGTCACAATGTGACTGTGGTGTTTCTGCGCAAACGATGCAGCATTTGCTGTCGTGCCCTCAGTGCCCTAACACCTGCACCTTAACGGACCTCTATGAGGCTTCTGCCCCCGGCGTGGCAGTAGCCAATTACTGGTCCAAAACAATCTAGCCGTGGATCATCGACACGAAGAAGAAGAAGAAGAAGAAGAAGGCTTTAATTTTTTAAACTTTTTTAGTTTTCCCTTAGTTAATAGTCAAAATTTCAAGTCATAGTCTAGTGAAAGTCACCACTCAATAAATCGGTGGGTACTTTACTGAAACTCCTCGAAACTTTTGGTGAAAACACGAAATGACACGTTTTTGGATTACATATTTGTATTATTTGGCCACACTCGTAGGTACACGTTAAATATCACACACGAAAAAACACAAATTTAAGGAAAAACTACAAAAACAACAACGCGACCTGCTCCATTTCCCACCAAAACTTCATGGTAAGTATTCCCACTTAAAAGTTACGTCGTCTACTCTCTGCCTCTATCATCAGATCGGCTTATGTCAGTCCTATCACCATAGTATTGCACTGTCATCGAAACTTGACACGCATGTAAAATGTCAACTCAATTAAATTAAATTACGGGAACTAGGTCAATCTTTATTTGCAAGTTGACCTAAACATACAATAAATTTGAAACTTTGTGAAGAAGGATGTATGGATGGATGTTTGTTACACCTTAATGCATAAACCACTGAACGGATTTAGATGAAATTTGGAAGTCAGATAGGTTATTGCCTGGATTAACATATATAATACTAGTTGCGCCCCGCGGTTTCACCCGCGTATTTCCTGTTCCCGCGGGAATATGGGGGTAAAAATAGCCTATGTTACTCGCAGTCAATGTAGCTTTTTAATTTTTAAAATCGGCCCAGTTGTTTAGCCGAAACCTTACATATTTCCATACATACTTTCATTCCCTATATTTATTTTACCCCTTCAAGGGTAAACTTTTACATACTTTGAATTTCATATTAGTTTATATCTAATCGAACGCCTAAAAACTAAATTTCAAGCTTCTAGCTTCAAAAATGACGAAACTTCCAAACAAACTTTCATCCCCTATTACAAACCCTTACAATGCTTTTTCGCATTAAAACGTACCCTATGTCCTTTCCTAGACTCTAGACTATCTCTGTACCAAATTTCATTTCAATCGGTTCAGTAGTTCAGGCGTGAAAGAGCAACAGACAGACAGAGTTACTTTCGCATTTATAATATAAGTAAGGATTATTAGTTCATAAAAATGAATGGTTCTAGCGGGCTAATACTTAAAGCGAGTGAAACCCGTAGTGTAGGAGTAGTGGTATGCCTCTTCTGTAAGAGACCGCCTGGGGAAGTACCACACCTTTGCCAGATATTCATCCGCCAAGCAGTAGTGTGCAAACATTACTGTGTTCCGGTTTGAAAGGCATTGTTTCCAGCGAAATTACTGGGCATATGAGACTTTAGAGCCGATGTCTCAGGGTGACGAGCGCAGTGCAGTGCCGCGCAGGATTATACAATGCTGTGACTGTTATGGGCAGACGTAGCGCTTACCATCAGGTGAACGACTTGCTCGTCTCGTCACTCAGTTAAATAAAAAAAAGCCGCACTGAGCAGAAAAAAAGCAAAATTTCTCCCATACGTCAATAAAAAAGTTTCACTTCAAAACACAGATTCAATGACATCACCTCCACCGCCAAACGGACATGGCTATTCAAAACATCTATTATGCCTAGTTTGAAGGCATAACTTTGGACTCCCAAACAAAACCTAGGCCATTCTCACCAGGCTAGATTTAAAACAAATACTTTTGTCTATGTGACCTTCTTTATTGAATGGGTGTTATGAATTACTTGAGTGAATGAGGCATTATAATAATATAGTTAAATTCAACGCTTTATTAGAAGGATTAATTCATTTGGTATGCCAATGTACACACATACACACTCATACACACACTCACACACACACACACACACACACATTCTACACGAAGTTTCACAGGGTTGATCCCATTTACTCGTATCCATAGTTCATAGGAACGTAGAAATTTAAAATATTTCAACTAAGTTACATTATGGAAATATGGATTGATGTTCTTTGTGTGAATGAGACCAGGCGGAAAGGATGTGACTCCACGCATGGACCCTACACAGCCTACTGGTCTGGAGTTCCAGAATCCAGTAGAGGGTGTCAGGGAGTTGGTGTACTGCTTTCCGCTGGGATCGCAGCATGTGGAAAGATGTAGTCTCTGCCTATGCCAAAAGGCAAAAAAGCGTAACTGTATCTATATTAAAAATGTTATGTTGGTTTGTGTACGCTCCAAAAACTCAAAAGGTTCTGCACCGATCGAGCTGAAATTTTAGCATGATATTTAATCCGCATCAAGGATTGTTTTTATCTATTTTTTTCATCAGTGACATATCAGCGAATGTGCGAATGTGCCACAGCGAAGCGTGGCAGGGTACAGCTATCGTATTGTGATATAAAATATATGTAGGAATGGCGGGGTTTTTTATTTTTCTCCGCTGTTTCAGCACCTATGCTAATGGTCAAATCTTAATAGTAAATTTTGATCCAGTTTCCGTTGTCATTTAGCATGCCTGTCTAGTTCATATGACAATACAATATTAAGGTGACAGCGAGCTGATCTGTTAGAGACGGAAGGTAGACAACAGAACTCCTCAGTGACTAACAGTAGATGAAAGGTGTTTGGGTTCATTTGATCAGTGCGGTGCGAAATGCCTAACCGGAAATGAGTACTGGGTCGATTCGCACCACGGGACGAATCGGTCATGGTGCGAAACGCCCTATTACCCACTGTCATTAGTAGATGACCTGCCAAAACGAGACTATGTTTACTACACAGTACAATACTGTGTTTCGATTTGAAGGGCACTGTTTCCAGCGACATTACTGGGCATATGAGACTTCTATGGGGATATGGGGACTGGGCATATGGGATCAATGTCTCAGAGTGACGAGCGCAGTGCAGTGCCGCGCTAAATTATGCTATGCAAAGTTATGGGTGGCATTGTAACTGGTATGGGCCAGCGTGGCGCTTACCATTAGGTGAACGACCTGCTCGTCTCGTCACCTAATCAAATCCTAGGTATGTTCAAAGTAGGCATCATATTGTGTTGTGACACACAATGAAATAACAATTTTATTATGACAAAAGTTCCTAAATCTTTACGTCTTTGTTGTGGCCATACTCATATACGTCGAGCGATGAGTCAGAGATAAAACTGAATTGGACTTCTGAATTGTACATTTTATTGTATATTTTAAGGTTAATTTACTAAAATCTTTTATAAGGTAATCACGTTTGTTCTAAAATAATACATTATTTGCAAAGGTGTTTCCATAAACATGATATTAATCCATATTATGCAAATAAATACGTTATTTAACATATAAAAGTATTTTAAATTATTGCCTAAAATAATTATTTCATCATCAACCCATAACGTCCCACTGCTGGGCACGCGTCTCTCCTCACTTTCGTAAGTAGGGTTAGGCCATATTCCACCACGGGGTCCAAGTCCGGATTGATGGATAGCATACCTACCTCCGAAATAATTCTCGGGTAGGTATGTGGGTTTCCTCACGATGTTTTCCTTCACCGAAATAATTATTTATTGACACATTATTTATCTTATATTATCACTCGCTTTACATACCTACCCGAGAATCATTTCGGAGGTACGTATGTTATCCACCAATCCGGACTGGGCCCCCGTGGTGGATTATGGCCTAACCCTCCTCACGAAAGTGAGGAGAGACCCGTGCCCAGCAGTTCCCACTGCTGTTATGGGTTGATGATGACATTATTTTTTATATCTTTTTATTTGACTGAGTCACAAGAAGAGCAAGTCGCTCACCTGATGGTAAGTACCACAGCCCATAACAGTTACACTAATCTAGACCGGGTGAGTTTAGGCCTTATCCTCTTTACGAAAGTGAGGGGGGCCCATGCTCAGCAGTGAGCCGATATTGGTCGACGATGATGATGCTAGGAATACTAGAAAATATATAAGAAACAAAAAGCGCTCAGCGTGACATTGGCGGGACCTTGAAAAACTGCAGTTTTGTCTAGACGAATAGTAAATAGGTACATTGCATACCAGACGAATAAAATAAATAATTTCGATATTATACTACTATCGACCTGGCAACAATGACCAAGCCAGTTCAGGGGCCTCACCATGAACAGTTAAATCCATCCAGTTTGAGGCCTTAAACTGAACTGCCCTGCTAACTGTCACCACCAATATCGCTCAGCGTTCACAAGTCGACCAGAGACATTTATCCAACGAGATCGGAACTATTTGTTTGCATTTATCGGAGTTTATATAGCTCCATCTCATTATCTCTCTCTCTCATTCTCTTCAGTCTATTTTTGAGTGACGTCACGTCACGTTTGTCATTTATGAGTGTGTGGTGCAAATCTAGGCCGTTCAGTTTAAGGCCTTAAAATGAACTGCATGGAATAAGAATAAGTACGTGCCCCCCTCCCCCCTGGGGGACGAACGCAGTGCAGTGCTGCCATATTATTATAATTGAAATACTGGCAGCACCCAAGAAGTTTAAGAAAAGTAAATGGAATCCATACTATATTACAACTTGTCACTAGTTTTTTTTCACCAAAGCGTCCACAAAGCTTTCACGCCATGACATAATTTAGCATCCAATAGAAAACAATGACAACCTGACCAGTCTATCTTGTGGACCCTACACGATAATAATAATAAAAATTTCAAGCGTCTACCTGTTGCCGTTATCAGCATCAAGCAAAAACGAGCAAAGAGTCACGTTACTTGTATGGGAGCCCCCTTAAATATTTATTTTATTGTTTAAGGTTGTTGATGAAAATGTTTAACATTGTTTTTTACATATCGACGCTAGAAAGCGTAAACGCTGTAACCTTGAAACGCAAAATTGTTCACCACAGCCAAAAAACTTCTTTTTTGTTGAAAAACAAACCATAACTCAATATCTACTCGACCTAAAAACGTAAATTTAGGATATTTGGTGTGTTTCATACAAAGCTACAATACTGCTACCTTGGTTATATCCTATAGTTCCTAGGGGACGTTGAAATGTGGGTTACAGCGTTTGTTTCCAAATATGTAAAAAAAGTATTTTCGGGTCGGTCAAAGGGTTACAGCGTTTACGCTTTCTAGTGTCGCTATATTACAATATCACACCATGATTACAATAGATAGGTACAAACATAGGTATGTACATGCCTATATAAACCCTGACACCAAACTGGGATACCCTGTATCTTGGGAATCAGGAACTGCGAGGACAAACACCCAGACTCCGAGCAAATCGCCGAGCCTCCGTTGTTTTACGTATTTTTGATGTTAGCCTAAAAGTGTTTGTTCCATAACGTAGGGACGTATTTAAATACCAAACGTATGATTCACAACTAAATAAAACATGCCATGGTTATGTGCAAACACGAATACGGGTTACATCTAGCTGCAATTGCGAAGCCAGCTTGAATCAACAAGTACGATATACCGCGGAGCCAATTCATAGTTCGAGGCTTGGGGTGCTTCGCTTCGGTTCGCTTAGAGTAGAGATGGATAGTATTCTGTAGGTGGGTAGCGTGGAGTGACAAACAGCCGGTTCAATGCACACTGATTTATTCGTACGTAGCAACTGACTTACTAGGCGGCGCAGCCACCACTATGCGTTCCTACGTAGCTATACATATACAACATCATTTCCCCTCAAAAAAACCTTTTATAGTCTACTTTACTCCTATTTCTGCGAGTGGGTACGGGTAACGGCGAGTGGGCGTCACCAGACGTAGACTGCTGTGGAGTTCTGAATTCTGGACTGCCACCTGACACTGGATCTGGTGAGCGATGTGGTGATTGGACACCAACGTCATCTTCCACGTCCGAAATGGGGCGCGACTGGTCACTGTGGTCCAACTCTGGAGTGGTGCTCACGTCACGTTCCTCGGCGCTGGCTCTGGGCTGACTGGATGTCTCGCCTGGCTCCGTCGAATACGGAGTATTAGAACTTGCCTCTTCCTGTGGAAATGTTACCTCCCACGTCCTATCTGGACTACTATTATTTGTAATTGGCAATTTTGTTACATTTGCATATATTTGATTTTTGTGTCTTACAATTATGATGTTACTGTTTAATATTTTTATTTTATACATAACGTTTCCTCTTTTTTCTATTATCACTCCTTTTATCCAGTTATATTTGTTTTTGTTCACATATTTCTTCACCAAAACATTCTCGCCTTCTTTAAAATCTACGTAATGTTTGCCGCCATAATTTTTAACCTGTGAACACTGTTTTCGGTCGACGAGCTTAGATAACTCTGTTGATAAAGGAGAACTGGTGGTAGTGATCAAGTCTAACCTTGAACGAAGTTTATGGCCGAACACTAATTGAGCTGGAGAAGTCTCTGTCGTGGTGTTGTTGAAATTTCGGTAATCAAACAAAAACTTTGACAGTCGGTTTTGAATGTCATCTACTTTACAACCTGATAAGAGAAATGTTTTGATACCTCTTTTGACAATTTTTACAAACGATTCCGCCTGACCATTGCTCATTGGATGGTACACGGGTGAAAATAAATGTGATATGCCGTTTAATTGACAAAACTTTTCGAATTCTTGTGATGTGAAAGAGGTCCCGTTGTCAGTCACTATAAATTTTACTATTCCAAACCTGGACATAAAATCACATAACTTCGTGATGACGGCCTTCGTTGTAATGTTATTGTTCATGATGTAGCATTCAACCCATTTAGAATACGCGTCTACTATCACAAGGAACATTTTGTTACATATCGGACCTAAAAAGTCAAGATGAACCCTATGAAATGCTGCAGGCGGGTGTGGCCATGGTGCAAGCTGAGCGCGGGGCGGCGATGGCCGTAACTGGGCACAAATATGACACGCTCCCGCTAACCTTTCTAAAGCAGCATCTATACCTGGAAACCAGAAACGAGCTCGGGCTTCTGCCTTCATTTTGACTATGCCAAAATGCGAAGTATGCAGTTCTTTCAATATTTTTTCTCGTAATTTCACGGGAATTATCACTTTATGACCTCTTAATAATATACCATTTTCAATAGAAATTTGCAACCTACACAAAAAATATGGTTTTAATTCTGGGTCTGACATTTTACGTGGCCACCCATCTTTAACACATTTAACCACTTCATTTAATATCGAATCTTTTGCAGTTTCGTTTTGCAATTCTCGCGTAGTGACGGGCAGGCATCCTTCGACGGCGAAATTAACGTAGGCAGCTACCTCGTCCCGCTCATCGCTAACAGAACGACCGTCGCCACGGCCACTTGTGTTCATAACCGGTACTGCGCGCGATAAGAAATCAGCTGTGTTAGAAGCGCTATTTATATATTCTATCGTATAGTTGTATGCACTTAAAAATATAGCATAACGCTGTAATCGGTTTGCCGATACTTCTGGTATACCACGATTTTTACCGAAAATTGCCGTCAGTGGTTTGTGATCTGTGCGTAAAACAAAAGGTTCCGACCTCCCATACAGGTACTGATGGAATTTCCTAACGCCGTATATAATGGCAGTGGCTTCTTTCTGTATCTGAGAATACTTTTTCTCTGCCGGAATAAGCGAACGTGATGCATAGGCCACGGGCTGCTCGATACCATCGCTACCTACTTGCGATAAAATAGCGCCCAAACCGACGGGCGACGCATCGACCGTTAAAATAAGTTTGGCACTATTATCAAAATGCGCAAGAGTGTTATCGGACCCTAAGCGATTTTTTATTAATTTAAACGCATTGTCTTGCTCTGATGTCCAGTGCCACTTTACCCCTTTATGAAGCAGTGCATGTAAGGGGTCTAATATTGACGCCACGTTTGGTATAAAACTTCGGTAGTAGTTTAAGAGCCCCAAAAAAGACTGCAACTCACTGACATTTTTAGGTACTGGCGCTCCCACTATTGCTTCAACTTTTTGTGGATTTTTCCTTATGCCATTTTTGTCGATTATGTACCCAAGATAAGAAACCTCGTTTTGAAAGAATGAACATTTATCTTTGCGTAACGTTAACCCAGCATCTTGTAAACGGCGCAAAACTTCCTTTAACCTATTTCCATGCTGGGTCAAATTTCCTGTAATTAAAATGTCATCCTGGAAACTTAGCACTCCTTCTATATTCCCTACTAGCGACTCGATAACGCGTTGAAAAATAGCCGGCGCGCTTGACAAACCAAAGATAAGTCGCGTATAATTAAAAAGGCCACGCGGTGTGTTGATACATGTGATGCTTTGGGAGCTCTCATGTATACATATTTGGTTATAGGCCATGGACAAGTCAAGCTTACTAAATACTACTCCACCGTGCAATTTGGAAAACAACTCTTGTGCAGTCGGCAACGGATATTTTTCAACAAGAAGTTGCTTGTTGATTGATACCGAATAATCGGCACAAATGCGGACACTTCCATCGCGTTTCAAAACAGGCACTATAGGCGAAGCATACTCAGAATACGTGACTGGTTTTAGAATACCTAGTGATACTAATCTATCTAGTTCGGCTTCAACTTTATCTCTTAAGGCAAAAGGGACCGGTCGGGATTTAAAATACGTTGGCTTAGCGTCAGATTTTAGTGGTAATTTGATTTCAAACTTATTGAAGCAACCTAAATCATCTGAAAATACTTTAGGGAATAATTTGGTGAGATCTTCGTGAATATTATTTACACGTGACTCTGGGCTGTTCATTGTGGACACGAGACGTAGATTAAACGCTCGCATAAAGTCTCTTCCTAGCAACGGAGGGCCGCCATTACGAATTACGTACACAGGTAGTTTCACAGAATGATTTAAATACTTAACATTTAGCGTCATAACCCCAACTGTTTCCATTTTGGTACTGGTATATGTAAATAATTTTTTTGTCGGTGGCGACAGCGGTACCTCACAAAACTTAGATCTGTACAAATTTTCAGAAATTACCGAAACTGGAGAACCACTATCGATTTCACACGAAACGTGTTGACCCTCCAAGCTCACCGTGTCATTCATCGGTACTTCATTTAAACAGTTGATATTTAAAAGTAACTCACCGTCATCTCCCTCATCATCAGAATTACCTTGCTCGACATAATTCACTTTTTTATTTGGGCACATTTTACGCAGATGACCTTTACGATTACAAATCTTGCATTTGTAATTTGAAAAACGACACTCGGCCGTTCTATGGCCTTTATAACCGCAAACCGAACACTTTTCACCACTTTCCTGTGATCCTTTAGGGTGTCCTCGTTGGTTGATCTTGAACACGGCGTCCTGGACGGCGTCCGCGAACCCTGGCGCCGGCGCGGCGGCAGCGCCCGCGCGCGCGCACCGCACGCTTTCCGCTAGATCCACAGCTTTGCCTAGCGTCAAGTCCTTGATGTCTTGAGCAAAGAGTTTATCTCGCTCATGCCCCGGTAACATTCCCATGACAAACTTATCTAACAGCGAATCTTGTAGGTTCTTGAAGGCACAATGAGCGGCGAGCCCGCGCAGTCGCGCGGCCCACTGCGAATGCGTTTCGCCGGTTTGCTGCACCGCTGTATAAAATTTATACCTCTCTGCGAACCCGCAACGTTTTGTCGTAAAATGTTCATCTAGAATGTTCAGAATACTCTCATAATTCCTAGTATCCAAATCCTCCGGTAGGGCGAGGTTACACGCCAGCTGGTACGTGTTCTCTGTGAGTGCGCTCAACAATACAGCTTTCCTCTTCACTCCCGCCTTGTCTGTCGCGTCGTCAATGTTGTTGGCTATGAACCACTGAGACAATCGACTTCTATAAATTTTCCAATCTTGATTGTGGTGATCAAAATTGGTAATTGTTCCCAAAGATGCAGTAGCACCAAACATTTTTTCTAAATGTGGGTAATCGTTATCCTCGTCGCCAATATTCTGTAGGTGGGTAGCGTGGAGTGACAAACAGCCGGTTCAATGCACACTGATTTATTCGTACGTAGCAACTGACTTACTAGGCGGCGCAGCCACCACTATGCGTTCCTACGTAGCTATACATATACAACAGATAGATAAACTTTTTGACGTGACAACGTCTAATAAATCGATGAACGCCGGATGCATGCACGAAAAAGTTGACACATTGTCCCGTTACGCTCATTGTACGCTTGTGCCGCATCTTCATCAGTCTTGAAGGGCACTGTTTCTAGCGAAATTACTGGTCATAGGAGACTTTAGAGCCGATGTCTCAGGATGACGAGCGCAGTGGAGTGCCGCGCAGGATTATGCAATGCAAAGTTCTGGGTGGCACTGTAACTTTTATGGGCATGCGTAGCGCTTACCATCAGGTGAAAGACTTGCTTGTCTCATCACTCAGTGAAATATAAAAAAAGGAGTGCGCTTTAGAGCACACGACTGAAGTAAAATTTCTACAGCAATTTTTCTTTATTTTATCGATATTTCATTTAATTTGGTTTAGTATGTATTTTTTTTATTACCTATTTTTATTCTATATTATTATTAGATTTTTTTTGTTATTTATTATGTATTATTTATTTACTATTAACTATTTATTATTTACCTCACAACTTCCATTCACCGCGCCCGATCACACTTTTCATAACGCATTCACCAGCTTACTCCACAAGTCAAGCGTGCCTAAAGAAGTTTTACTACAAAAAAAAAGACACTTCGCAGATTTGTCACTGAGCTATGAATAGGACCGTTCACCCTTGGCTGCAGCCGCGTCACACACACACACAGCAGTCTCTATTGGATTTTGTTTATACAAAATGGCTTCACTTTGGGTACCTACACACCCTTTCTGTAAGCAGATTTGCTAATTATCTGATTCGATTTTATGGATTTAGCTGAGACTTGGTAGGGTTGCATTTTGACGTGCAGCTGTACAGTCAGGACACAGGGAGTTATGACCTTTTTAATGAATCGGATTACATAATGAAAGTAATGACGTTTAGCGTGTAATGCACTTAACACTTTAACTGCTGAGCCGTTTTGCTTGTCTAGCCACAGATGTCTACTGTAACTGTAACTGTAAGGCGCAGCGCTTATCATCACGTGAACGACTTACTCATCTCATCACTCAGTTAAATAAAAAAAAAAAACGAGAACGCGTCGCAACCGCTTTATTGATCCTGAGATTCCTGACCATTGATTAGCATTCTAAGGAATCAGGAACTACGAGGACCATGGTCCTACAAACACACAGACTCAGAGCAAATATCTGTGTTTCACACAAATCTTAACCCTGACATGATTAGTTTTTATTAATGTACTAGCTGTGCCCTGCCACGCTTCGCTGTGGCACATTCGCACATTCGCCGATATGTCACTGATGAAAAAAATAGATAAAAACAATCCTTGATGCGGATTATATATCATGCTAAAATTTCAGCTCGATCGGTGCAGAACTTTTTGAGTTTTTGAAGCGTACACAAACCAACATAACATTTATATATATATAGATAGACTTTGCATTGTCCTTTGACGGTCTTTAATAGGTTTTCTCTAGAACAGCATCTCATGTCATCATGTATTACGTTACACTTACTAAAAGTTCAGTATCGATTCAAACATCGTCGCCGTCTCACCCACGTTCGAATATTACTATGTATGTGTTTTTGATATTTGTGTATGCAAGGCAGTTTGCTTCTCCAGGCGTTGTAGGCAGCTTTAGACTCTTAGATTAGAGTTTATATATGAAAGCTCATAGCAGTTTGGTTACCTAAACGGCGAACGCTACACGGCCCGCGGTCAGGGTCATGAATTCATGATCCATATTGATCTCGTGATCTAGGCTACCATGGACTCCTTCAAGTGACAAAGGATTATTTTTAAAGATGAGGGTGTTAAAAAATTAATCTCCACTCTAAACGAAAACAAACAAAACACGGAAAACAACAAAAGAAGTACATAGTATACAAAAAAAAAACAAAGATCTCTGACAAATGGTCAAGATTTTCATTTCAAAAGACGGGAAAAGCCACCTCATCCAACTAAGCAACATACCTACTGTGAAACCCCCTTAAAGCGTATAAATATTTTCATCCCCATAATTGATTATACCTCCATCCCTCGTAGACTAAATAGATCAAAGAACCGAGCTCCCGCCAATATAAATCTAATTGGGGTAGGTTGCCATTGGGGTGCGCTGCGGGCGATATACCTACCCCTGTTTTTTGGGTCCCCTTAGGAAGCTTCTCGGAGACCGAGACAGATAATCGTTACTAAGCAGACGCTGAGCGAAAACTCGTTCTAAATATCGTGTACTATTATTTTTGCAGTGACATCATTTTAAATGTCCCGCTAGTTCTTTTGGCAGTTGCGATATTGACAGCCCATAATGTATTAAAAAGATGGTACCTTTATTGGTATAGAATATTATAAGGGTGGTTCATAAAGCACCCCCTACTTTTATTTGTTTAGTACTTTAGTCATATTTAGGACTTCTTTTTAAATAAGCAGATTCTCGGATTTAAAGTAAAATAGCCTTTCAAACATCTGAATTACTCTACGAACAAGTAAACGGTTCCAAATCAAAAGAAAGTCCGAAACATCCAAGAATATAGACCGGCCGGGTGTCCGCTAGACGTTTTGTCCAGCGATCTGTTTCACTCGCTTAACCACCCCACCCCCGCCCCCTATCACCCCTTATTGATTTCCTCGCCCCACTTCTCGTGCACTCAACCCCCTTTTTTAAAACGACTGACGAGACAAAGCGAATTGACGAAAAAGGAATCGGGGACGTCTTGGAGTGAAAGGTTTCTGTCTTTAGGGGTGTTTGTTGTTTTGGTTGTTCTGGGATTTTGTTCTTGGTGTGGGATTTAGTGATTTTAAAGAAATCTATACTAATATATAAAGCTGAAGAGTTTGTTTGTTTGAACGCTATGATCTCAGGAACTAATGGTTTGAATTGAATAATTATTTTTGTGTTGAATAGTCCATTTATCGAGGAAGGTTATAGGCTATATAATATTACGCTACGACCAATAGGAGCGGAGCATCAATGAAGAATGTGGCAAAAATGGGAAAAAATATTGCTTTAAAGTAACGGTGGTTAACATGGGGACTGGAGAGTTATAGCAGAGAAACTGGAATTTTGCGGTTAAAACTGCAGGGCGCAGCTAGTTTGTGATATAAATGAATTGAATCGGAACTTACAGCTAAGATTTTTATTGCATGTTAGGGTCGTGTGGAATCATAGTTCATACTTATGGATCGCCGTGTGGAAGCTTGATTCTTGTAAATGGCATAGTTTCCAGCGAAATTACTAAGCATACGAGACTTTAGACCCGATGTCTCTGGGTGACGAGCGCAGTGCAGTGCCGCACAAGATTTTGTAACGGAAAGTTCTGGATGGCACTGTACCTGTTATGGGCAGGCGTGGCGCTAGTCATCAGATGGACGACTTGCTCGTCTCGTAACTAATTAACTTAAATAATAGTTCCTTATTACTGTATACCTTTATTATTTAGGTGTGTGTGTGTGATGTGTACGTAACTGTATCTTAAAGCAAACACGACGGGGTTTGCGAAAAAACGGAGACTTATACGTACGTATAGTAACGTACCTTACGTTCGTCTGACAACTCAGGCGGAATTAAAGCTATATAATTTCCAATCCTTTTAGATTTGTCTTTGTTTTTGTATCTGTACAATGTTTTACCATAGAATAGTAGAACAGTTCTGGCAGTTACTGTTATGGGCAGGCGTAGCGCTTACCATCAGGCGAACGACTTGCTCGTCTCGACACTAAGCTTGTCAAATAAAAAAAATAATAATTTTGTATCCTAAGTACCCACCTAGTATCCTACGTCCGCCTTCCAATCAGAAGGTCGTGAGTTCAAATCCCAGTGCGGGCACGTACCAATGTGTTTCTGTAAAAACATATGTACGTAATTATCACTCGCTTTTCGGTGAAGGAAAACATCATGAGGAAACCCACATACCTACCCGAGAATTATTTCGGAGGTAGGTATGTTATCCACCAATCCGGACTGGGCCCCCGTGGTGGAAATTGCCTAACCCTCCTCACGAAAGTGAGGAGAGACCCGCGCCCAGCAGTGGGACGTTATGGGTTGATGATGATGATGATCCTAAGTAACTTCTACTGGCCGAATACCAGTAAAATATATATGTGTGTAGTAAAATTGAATTGTTAATTTATTAGCTACGGTTACGGTACGGTTTTTAAAACGGTACCTAATAAATTGACCCTTACATCGCCTCTCAAGTCCAGATTACAACAAAATGTTGTTCAGATTGTTCTGGAAAATGGGTGTTCGTCATCAAAATATAAATCTCTGGTCTACGTCGGGTTAAGAAACACCCTTTGTGAAGTTTGACAAAAGATTAAGTCTACTGCTGTCTTTGTCTTATTTAGTATAAATGACAGAGATAGCAATACACTTCATTTGTTGTCAAAGTTTGTTGAAGTCGCTAAGGTTATCTTGCAAAGAAAAGGCGCGGCACTCCACAAAAAGCCTCTATTTACTAAGTAATGAGACGAGCATGTCGTTCACCTGATGGTAAGCGTCACGCCTGTCGATAACTAACAGCAAGCTACACAGAAAATGCACAAAAAAAAAACTTTGCATAATCTTGCCCGGCACTGCATTGGTCACTTTGAGACATTGATTCTAAAGTCTCAAATGCCTAGTAATTGCATTGGAAACACTGCCCTTTAAACCGGAACACAGTAAGTTTTGCACACTACTGCTTGGCGGATGAATATCGGGCAAGAGTGTGATACATCTACAGGAGGAACCTATCACTATAAGAAAAAAAATTAACGTAAACGCCGATCGAATATCTCCTCCTAGAACTGCACTGCAATAACCTCAGTCCTTACCTACAATTATGTCACGAACGCGACAAACATGGACTTGAAAAAACGGGGACGGTAGATCGAACAAAATCGATACAGCGGAAGTTTTAACGTGCGTCTGCAGAGAGGAGACGCAACAGATACACGGCCGCTGGTGGAACTGGAACGAGTGGGGAAAACTGTAACTTTGGCGACACTGAGGCGTCAAATCGAACTGTCAATGTGACAATTGAGAGGGAGAAATCGAATATTATAACTTAAATTGAATTTAAAACTAAATAAGATGCTACGACTTATCAGATCACGTACCAAACGTCGAAATTCAACGTCGCACTAAAATCTAAGACGGATACGGAAAGCGAGGTGAAGGCGAAGGCGAAGACCAAAGGCGGACAAAGGAATCAACAGAGTGGTGGCCAAGAGGAGCGCAACGACGCAGACCACCAGCCGAACGACATCGTCAAGCACGTCGGGACAGGCTGAATGAGACTGGCACAAGACCGGAACAAATGGCGTGAAACAGAGGAGGCCTATATCCAACAGTGGCTTGATACGAGCTGAATAGATAGATAGAATCAGATAATTTTTATACTAAAAACTGATAATCACTCAATATTAGTGAAGAATAAACGTTTCTCTTTCTAAGCAAAATGACAGATAAACTCTATATAGAAATACCACAGAAAAATGAAAACGTAAAAAAACTAGAAGAAAACAAAAACATTCAGTGTCACAATGGGTGGTCTTATCGCATTTCCATGATTTTTATTAACTTCAGATTGAGCGACATGACATGGCCTTAAAGTCTTGAATTTTTGATCCCGTGATATATTCCAAGTTTCAACTATAACAGAGAACTACATCTCGAAAATCGTCTCATTTTATAAGGCTAAAATTTCTTCATTAACGAGACAGAACCCAGACATCCTTAAAGAAATTTCGTCAATCACAAATCTCTATATACATGGTCCCTAAAGCACGATGCTCTTCGCTATGACGTCACTTACCTTTTATTATAAGTCTGGTGTCCCATAGACCCATCTATAGATGTTCTCAAAGACAACAAGGACACACCAACACATTTAAGTACCGATATGAGTTGACCGTATTGAAACTGAATTAGACCTAGTTTTGCAGTATTATCATTTCTCCAATGTCTCGCGCTCAAGGTTGTCCTGTTAGCGGCGCACGATTGCATTATAATAATACAAGATGCATGTGTTTGCTCGCGAGTCTGCTCCTGTAGTTGCCATAGTTTCTCAAATAATAGTCTGGTTTTATCTGATATCCAATTTTCTCGCGAAATATTGTTCTGATCTATACTCAATTTCATTGATCTCAAAATAGCGTCCTCCTAAACGTTAAATGGTGAATTTGCCGTAACGTGACCTTTTTAATCAATTTCTAATTCGGTCTCGATTTGTTCGACTTTCATTCAATATGTAGTACCTTGGCCTATTTAAGAGAATGACTCTTCTGATCAACAGTCTTGGACTGAAGTTTTCTTTTAAACTATCCAATCCAGCGAGCGCTTCATAAATGTTGTCGTCAGGACAAAAAATGGCTTTGTGTAGGTTTGTCAGTTTAGCATTTTGTGGTTATGATAGTGACGCGATTGTATTGTATTTATTATCAAATATTTCATATTAAATATAATTCTAAATATTACCACACCTTCCTTTCCACATACGTATTTGTAGAATCAATGTGTCTACATCAGCTAAGCAACAGAAATGTCTAGAAAGATCCATGTTCTACGTCAATGAGAGTCGTTTGAATTATCAATGGTCATTTTTATGTATTTTTGCGTAAAATATGTAACTAGGGCCGGTTCTCCGATAGGCATACGTTGAATTTTCAGTTTGCTGGGATGATTGAATAAGAATTTGTGTTTTGAAATGATTTTGCTGGTTACGTCGTTGTATGTACCTACTTACTTTATATTTTTCATCTCTAGTTTTTTGAAATAGTTTAGTTTCTTCTTCATTTTTTGAGAGTAGTCTTATGCTTCTATCTTATAATTTTTATTATAATGATTTTGATTACAGTTACGAGTCATAAAATGGACTAACAAATGAAAACCCGTGAATATTAAAGTGTGTGGGAGTGGCAACGGACAAAGATAACATATTGCCCGTTGCTAGAAACCGTCAGCTCTAATATAAAAGTCAATCATTTACAACCATCAAAAGAACTATTATATTATTCCTATGGAAAGCTTCAATTAAACGGTATTATGAAAAATATAATGTATATAAAACTCGGACGTCTAATTGGGGTGAAAATTACCATAAGCACCGAACACGTGTCAGTTTTCCCAGGGTCGTGAATAGTTAGGTGATAATTATCGATTTTTCAAATTAGTCTGCGGAATTTTTATTATTCAGCTGGTAAGTATGGGCGGCATCCTCAAGAATTGTTTCTTGTCTTAATGAACGCATTCATATTGATACGACAATTCGCTTTGCTAACCGACTTCTTTTCTTTGTTTTTTCATATATTTTCATTTGTTTAGGAGCTAAATAAATCTATAATCAATTTATAGTTAAGTTTATTGGTATTAAGGGTTTTGGAAGCAGAACTTCAGGACTATGCTTTAATGGAGAGACAGATGAACCAAAAAATTCAGTAATGATATTATGACAGTTCAATAAAAAAATTGTTTATGCTTTTGCAGTGGTAGGCGTCTTTTGCAATCTACTTGGGGAAGTACAGAAATACCTCCGTCAAGCAGTAGTGTGCATATATCACTGTCTTTCGGTGAAATTACTAGGCATATGAGACTGTAGAACCGATGTCTCAGGGTGACGAGCGCAGTGCAGTGTCGCACATGATTTTGTAATGGAAAGTCACAGATGGCATTGTAGCTGTTATGGGCAGGCGTGGCGTTTACCATCAGGTGGATGACTTGCTCATCTCGTTACTTAGTAACGTAAAAAGGTACCTACTAATCATAATTGTGTAACTATTTATTACAACACAACCTAAAAACTAATTTGCAACGGGTCCAAAATGCAAGCCGCATTCCCCACTGAATCATCATCATCTACCCATGTCGTCCCACTGCTGGGCACGGGTCTCACCTCACTTTCGTGAAAAGGGTTAGGCCATAATCCACCACGGTGGCCAGATCCGGATTAGTGGATATGAATAGCGCGAGGCATCCATAAATCCACAGCCTATTGTCGCGACTAATAAATTAATCAGCTCTAAATATAGGTCAACGTTGTCAATTCCATGGAATCGTGCCTTCAAGTCTTTTGCATGTTAAATAATTTTCACTCGTGAGAACTTTATCAGCTGGCGGCAAACTTTGAGTTATCGAAATTAATAACTGTAGAACAGAAGACATATATATTATAATAGATACTACACACAGAATGGACACTCTCGACCCCAGGATGCGCTTCCCCGCACCTTTGCCAGCAATTTGGAGGACAATCAGGGGTCAGTCGATATGACACGTCCCAACGACAAAAGACAAACGGGTTGGTATGAACCTTCATACTGGTTCAACTGGTTGTCTTTTGTTTTGGTCACCCACATGCATAAATTTATTTTGAATCGGCAAAAATAATGGGCTTTTACAAGTCCAACACTGAAGTCAGAGAGAAAAATAAAAAATAAACCAATTGTATCAACTAAACGATTGATTATGGTTTGAGTTTGAAAAAAGGAAATTTCCCTTTCAAGTGGTGATTCATGACTGAATCTCGCACAGGAAAAGGAAACTCCGTTACCGCTACCATACCAGTGCTTCGGCTAGTGTTTTTGCGTGAAGTGTCCAGGGTGTGACGACGGTAGACATAAGTTAGTACCTACCGTCCAAGTTATCCATTTATCGTTGGTTGGGTATTTGCTTTTACTTTGATGTGTTTGAATCGTATTGATTCTAGGATAATTATGTATGTATAATTTAATTGAGAGTTTTCAATTATGGAACATACGATTACTTAGTAGATGTGAATGCGAAAATCGTGGGGATCCATACAAATGGCATTATTTCCAGCGAAATTACTGGGCATAATGAGACTTTAAAGTCGATGTTTCAGGGTGACGAGCGCAGTGCAGTGCCGCGCAGGATTCTGCAATGCAGTGTTCTGGGTGGTGCTGTGACTGTTACGGGTAGGCGTAGCGCTTACCATCAAGTGAACGACTCACAAATTGTTGTAAATTAATAAAAGCAGATTTTCCTTGACATTGTTGTAAATGTTGTGTGTTGTCGGATATAAATGTTTTCTTTTCTTTAGTTTTCTCTAACCAATCTATTGTGGTATTGTGGTATGTGGTGGATTATGGCCTAACCCACCTCACGAAAGTGAGGGAGACCCGTGCTCAGCAGTGGCACGTTATGGATTGATGATGACGATGAATCTATTGTACAAACTTTTGTAAAATAACAAAAACTAAGGGTGTTCGGAAACAGCGGTGCTTAGTCAGAACGATACTAAGCATGTACATCTGCCCATCTCCTCTATCCATTTCGGCTTAAGTCTTAAAGATATTATCAGTACGGAACGGTAAAGGCATAGACAGTAATTAATTACTATGCCGGAGATACGATCTAGGCGACCATTTAATAAAAATTAATTATCCTCCCGTCTTAGCATAGTAATTAGGTAATTTTACAAAAATAATTAAAAATAATCGCTGTCCAGTTTCACCTGCGCCGTTACCCGAGGTGTACCACCTGTGGCTTCGTAAATTTAGTGTATTTCTGTCTCTTTCTCACTCGAAAAACACTCTTCTCTCCCTCTCTTTCTATCCTGTTTTCACAAATAAGTTGCATCCGAAAACAACATAGAAAACCTCTAGAAGAAATCGTTGGATTTTGGACCGTAGCTATCGAAACTACAGTCTGTTTTCGTTCGTTTACTGAATGGCTGAAAATTCTTTGTCAGCTGAAGTTTCAGTCTGGTAGGAAATTCAGCGGCGCGTTGTATTCTCTGATTGTTATATAATAGGAGTTAAAATAAATAGGGATGTGGTGTGGAGTCGATAATGGCCAGGGGTCCTTGACATGACGTCATCGAATCTAACAGATATGAAAAACCTGAACAAACCACCAATTACCCTTACTCCATGAACAAATAAATACCCTCTCTGGTCTACCAATACCTAATGCTATAAGCGTAGCCGAGGACATAACATCCTAACGCGTTCACTGTTGAACAGTTTTTACTTTTTTGGCTCTTTTACGAATCTTCACACAACGTGTGTGTTGACAGTTTACTGACGTTGTGCAGTAACTAAACTCAATCAGCAGTGCTGGCGCACACAGCTGCTGTGATAAAATTGACAGTACAGTAGTGCGGGTTCGCAGGTCAGGCGTGTTTTCGGCAGTGCAGAAGTAGACAAATGTTAGCCACGACCTTCATTAGTGAAGAAAACGTTTAAGAACACCGTTACTCTATCGAGTTTATCGTAAGCCGTGTCTCCTACGCGCGTATTGGCCTACACACTACACAAAAACCTCTACACAAAACATATATTGATGATATACACAATTCGTTTCATGCTCTGCTGTTTGATATGAAAACAAATTTTCCCTGACAAAAATGTGTATTGGAACAACGTTTTGTGTAGTGTGTAGCCCAAAACACGCATAGGACACACGTCTTAAAGCTGAACACGTCAGGACGAATAGCAAAAACATAAAAACAAACTATATATACTAGAGATTAGAATTTCGCAATTATCAGACCGCTTCTCTTGTAGACAGCATACATAGGAATTCAACATCGTATAAAGGGTAGAGATATTAATTATAGTGAAGATGAACAGGACAATTGGCCAGAAGCCGATGACAAAGACAAAGATAAAGAAATAAGAGACATAGATAGGATGGAAAAAATAGATAAGGCAATGACAGTAGGGCGAGAATTGGGCGCAGATTGGTAGTCAGACTAGCCCTTTGGTTAGACGCCTTTGTAAAGGTAGTAAGAAAGTGGATACGCAGGCGCAGAACCAGATAAGCGGTGTGAAGGAGAAGCAGAGGAAACACGGACTGAGATGACGATGTATCAATATTATTACACATTCATATGACCTTAAAATATAGCAAACTCTTACTTAACCCAATGAAATCAAATCATTTATTTGTAGGAATAGGTGTGGTGTTGATAAATCCACAAGAAGATGTTTCTACTGACAATTAAACATTGTACTTGAACATTCCACTTACGTTGTCTTCAATTACTTGTGAAATCAGTCAATTAGTGAGAGAACCGACGTCGGGTGCCGTTGAGTTTTCAAGCGCAATATTATATTACCTCTCCCTCAACCCCGGGTCTTCCTTCTATTTCGAACTCAAATTACCATCGAACAATTTGTACACCGGCAAAGGTTAGGTTTCGCCCAATATCCAAAACATGAGATAGCGAATTGGAATCCAAAGCAAAAACCTCGCTTGAAGCTAACTTCACCTCATAATTTAATGGTAACGCTGAACATTGTCACTTACGAAAATATTAACTATGCGACTTTCTTTGACGTAATACCATAACCACTGATCTGATTCTTTTTTCACTAATTAGAAGCTTCATTGCTAAGTGCTATTAGGCTATGACTGTTTAATCCCACGAAAATACAGAACTCCTCTGGAAAAACGGGAATTCCATGGATGAAACAAGGGATAAAGCTAGTTGTACATTCTTAAACCTGACCAGACAGAAAGAACGGCGGCAGATTGACAAGGGTAGTGACAGAATGGTGATCGATAGATGGTCGTACGTAGGCAGACCTCCACCGCTGGTCGGGCGAGCTTGTGAGGATAGTCAGAAAAGCGTGGCGTGAAGGAGATGAGGCCTAGGAGATGAACCTAACAGTGGAGAGGCACGGGCTGAGATGACGATGGCATTTACCCTGGTGTTACAATAAAGTAAATCGAATCAGCAAAGTTGTGGCTGCTGTCGATAGTTGTACCCACAACCCTAGTTGGCAGGGTGGCTGGGTGACATTTATTCGTGGAAACGTAAACTGCGTCGCGGTTAATCCCGGAACGTGCAGTTCCGGCGCGCTCTCAATTTGGGCAGATTAAACAATAGTTACTGCGTTTTGGGTGTAAAGGCAAATCCTTTAATTGGTGGTTTACGACATTCGCCGCTGGGTTTAAAAATGTTTTTGTATAGTCTACAGGGCGACGTTTGATTGCCACGGGAATCATCATTTCAATACGAATGACGAGTCCCGTGGCAATTAAACGTCAAAATGAAACGAACTCGAGCTGATCCGCACCGTGCTGCATAGCCCCGCTGGTTTATAAAGTAACGTTTAACTAGTAGATAGAGTATTGTATTGTACTTTAATTTCTCCATCTCCTTTCCAACATTGAACCAGAGGACGGAAACACGGCATCCGTTGACATTCCTCGTCCACAAAAAGCAGTTCGCGTCTAATAGAATTCGAACAGCAAAGGAATAGGGTACTGGCGCTATTAACATCCGCGTCTATGTTTTCTCCTCATAGTTATAAAAAAACAGGTGTTTATTTTCAAGATGGCGGCGATATGTATGGTGGTGGTTTCAGTATAGCATCCTGTACTTTACTGAATCGTGACGTAGACTGCGACTTAACTAAAATGTTCCAGTGAGTAGTCAGTTTACTACCTGACTGATTGAAACTCGACGATTGCTTCAATCGATACCTGAGAACAGGAACCGAGGGCTTAACGTGCTCTTCGTAGCACGGAGCTATGAAAATCCGAAGATGAACCATTGGTCTGAAGCGAGGATTCGAACCCGGTGTAGTTGGGTTCCAAAACTCACAGATTACCCTTCAACCATCACTGCTCTCGCTCCAAAAAACGCAAGTGTAAGGATTAAAGTGAAACTTCGCTCTGTAGATGATCTCTTATCTCATTATATCGGCCCACTGCTGAGCACGGGTCTCCCCTTACTTTTGTGAGGAGGGTTAGGCCATAATCCACCACGGGGGCCCGGTCCGGGTTGGTGGATAACATACCTACCTCCGAAATCATTCTCGGTTAGGTATGTGGGTTTTCTCACGATGTTATCCTTCACTGAAAAGCGAGTGATAATAAGGTACGCTTTTTACTTAATATTAAGCACATTGGTACGTGCCCGCACTGGGATTTGAATTTACGTCTTTCTCTTTGGGATGCAGACGTTATGTTGATGGTGCCAGCAGTGTTTTTTGCGTCAATAAAAACTTCGGTCCACAATACAGCATTTCCCATTCGGTCCCGGTGTCCCATTAACCTACATCACTGCCGATGGTCCGGTAACACAGTTATTTGGGCAGCGCATGAATCGGCGGAACTGCCGGTTAATCCGAACTGTAAACTGTCCGGTTATACGGGCAGCTGGTCGCTGGTGATGTAGCTTTATCGATGTTATTCCGTTTAGCCAACTGATATTTTCGGTGGGGTGGATGGGAATTTGGTATTAATTTACTAATTGCACCAAGTGGGGTGAATGGGTTAGGATTTTTTTATTTGACGTTATCGAGAATGAGATTGGCTCTTTAGAATTTTACCCTACTCCTGTGGAAATTTACCTTATGAAATCATACATTTGGGCACCGTTACGGACCGTGTGTGTTTTCCAGCGCTGTCAGTGTGAGCCGCACTGTAGTAGCGCCGCGTTAAACACACACGTCTGTGTTTCGCCGCTCAGCCGGCACGAGCGTAAAGTTATAAAAAACACAACGTCTGTGCTTTCAGCAGTGAACGTTAATGTGATTTGATGAAAAAAATACCCAAACTTTCAACATAAACTTTGACATCCATAAAAATTCAATACTGTGACCCACTGTTACTCAAACAAAAATTTACTATCAAAATAGTCATGAAAATCCATAAAACCTTATTCATGTTGACTGTGCAGTCTTTTTCTGGGAAGTCCTTGGAATTAAATTGTATTCCTAAAACGGTTACTAATTTTCCTAATTATCTCAAACACAACGCCACCGCGCCAGTTTTCTTGCACCTTTATATACTCGAACCTATGTATACACAGAGCGTAAACAACGTGCCCAAACCAGTGTGCTAACCTGCGGTACGCCAAATACCCGGTCTACAAAACACGGACCAGCGAAAGCTGACCTTCTGACCTTAGAAACCTGTGAGCGCATCCGTAATTCGTAAACTATGCATATCTACTCTATGGATGGGACCTCTTGTCTGTTCAGTCTTTGTTTAAGGGCCTCTTGTCTAAGGCAGACATTACACGTTCAATATTTGAGCAGTTGCTTACTGTCTCCAGCGAAATTACGGTGCTTAACACGTTCACTGTTGAAAACATAACTGTCGTGTTTTTCATAACTAGCCACGAGTACGGCAAAACACAACTGTTGTGTTTGTTGTATGCGAAAACACTATGGCGCGTGCAGAGCCGCACCCGTGGCTAGACAAGCAAATCGGCTCAGCAGTCAGTGTCAAGAGTCCTTAGAACCGATGTCTCAGGGTGACGAGCGCAGTGCAGCGCCACGCAAGATTATACAATGCAAAGTTCGGGGTGGTACTGTAACTGTTATAGGCAGGCGCTTACCATCAGGCGAAAGCGATTGAAATTCGATTATGTGAAGGAATTTGGTGCGGGGTCGAGGTTTTGAATGACTTTTTTAATACTCCACAATTACTTATATATATCCGAACTCCTTACTAGGATTCCCTGTATCGGGGAATTACGAACTACGAGGACCATGGTCCCACAAACACCTAGACTCAGAGCAATTATCTATGGTTTACGAAAATCTATGCCCTGTGGGGGAATTGGACCCGCAGCCCCGCACTGCGCAGTCAGGTCATCTACCATTACATCAGGACACTTACGCCATGAAAGCTGGATTGAACGTGTAATGTCCGCTTAGGGGTTTCCATGTCTTGTCTATAACTTGTATTCGGTTAAGGACTGAGAGGTCATGAGAATCTAATAAAGAGATTGGTGCGGCTTCTGCGTGTAATGTAGTGAAAGGATTTGGAAGTTGTCTGTTCAATCCTAATTTGTTTAGTAAGGGAACTTCAGAGTAGCCATTTTTTTTAATAATTCAAACTATCTGACATATATCTTGACACGTTGTTTTGGATTGTCTGACCGGGTGTTGCGGGTCATGTTGTCGTGGAGCATTTAGCTATAAGATATTTTTTTATTTACTAGTTTTTGTAATATTTTTTTTCGTACTAAATTTCCTGTTTACTAGATAAAGGGAATCATAGCTAGAGTTCTGGAGTGTCAGGACTCATGTGAGTCATGAAACGTTTTTTTTAAATCCTAACCTAGTTTTTTTGTTATTAAGTAAATACATCTTCTATTCATTCGTCACTCTAAAACATTCTATCCAATATTAAAACACTTAACAATGTCATTTTAGAATTTTTATCAACGCAATTCACAGCTATCTCTACCCACTATCGAAAGCACGATAACTAATATCGAAACCAAAATGGCTGCCGAAGTGAGATTATCTATCGTGGCAACAGCCATTGGCCTAGAGAATTCACTAGATACTATTGTTTAATCTGTGCTAGGAAGCTAGCAACGTTTTGACATTGTGTTCGACCTTGCCTGCGCGGGAAGCGCGCTTATTGGTCGGAATTTCAAGATGGCGGCCCGCGCCCGCGCAGTTCTCATTGTTTCTATCAATTAGAAGACCGGTTTTGAAACGATTTTTTTATTCAAATTCTTGCTAATATAGCGTTTTATGTATTTAATAGAGTTGACTGGTCGCACACCTGCGTCAGAGGAATTTGTGTGCGTTAGAAGGCTGTTTCCTTATGTAAAAGTTGGTTGGTTTCTACTTCATTGGATGAGGGCTCACATTTTTTGCATGACTTTTTTATGATTTAGCATTTGAGCTTTTGTTGAGTAGGTTCCCCGCCTGACTGTTGACGGGTAGCTTGCGGAAGAGTTCGGTACGGTTAGTTGATCAGTTTGTACAGGTTTGACAGGTGTCGTGGCAATCAATGTCAATGTCAACTCTTGCGCACTTTATGTCTAATCAGTAATCACACTGTTGGAATCTTAGGTTTTGTTAAACCTATTATTTTATGGGTTTATGTGTGGAGGAGCACCTTTTTCATATTGAGGGTGATTTTTTAAAAGTTGAAATTGAAAGGAATGAACGAACGAAAATAACAAAAATTAACACAAGTTTTTAATATCACCACAACAAATCGCGAGTTCATCTCCAAAGGAACCAAAAAGCTTAACTGTCTTTCACAAAAACTCGTTTCGCAAAACTCTTCAAAAGTGGTCAGAAAAAGAAATATCTCTTAATAATTAATTCACCTCAGGGACTTTTTAATAGCAAAAGGTAAAGGGTAAGAAGTAGGGATGTACTACCTTCTATCCGGCTAATACATCCGGCCACTTGCCGGCTAATTTTCACATAGGTAATAATTATTAAAGTAAAATGGACGAACGCTTGTGTTCAATTGGTCATTATAAAGTTAAAAAAATAAGCTTCATATTTTTTTAATAATAGTTTTTATTCGTTCGCTGAGCTCGAATATTATTACAAGGTGAAATATTTAGGGTCGTTTTTTATTTAATATTATTAAACTGTCAATAATCCTTAGACTATCAAAATGTTTAAGATGTGTTATCGTTTAATAATAATTCTCGCGTATACATAATAATTATATTGTGTACTACGCACAATTATGACCTCTGGTCCAAAAGTATGTTAGCTAATTGAACCTGGTTCAACTTGAAAACTTATTTTTTGTAGTGGGAGGCCTCTTCTGTAAGAGACCGCCTCAGGAAGTACCTTTGCCAGAAACTCAACCGCTAAGCAGCAGTGTGCAAACATTACTGTGTTCCGGTTTGAAGAGCATTGTTACCAGCGAAATTACTGGGCAAATGAGACTTTAGAGCCGATGTCTCAGGGTGACGAGCGCAGTGTAGTACCGCGCAGGATTATGCAATGCAGTGTTCTGGGTGGTGCTGTAACTGGTATGGGCAGGCGTAGGGCTTACCATCAGGTGAAAGACTTGCTCGTCTTGTCACTCAGTCAAATAAAAATAAAATCAACTAGGATGGCGCAACGACCCAAAATGAATCCTGGCCTTCGATAGTAAGAATCGCCACTTTGGACAGTTTGGAACTAAATATATTAAACTACTTTATTTTATTAAGTTACTGAGTAACGATCAGGCCGTTCACCTGATGCTAAGCGCCACGCCTGTCCATAGCAGTTAAAGTGCTACCTAGTGATTTTGCGCTTCGCTGCACTGCGCTCGTCACCCTGTGATATTGGTTCTAACGTCATTGTAAGCGAAGATTTGGCCGGTAACTATCCAGCGAAAACTTTGACAACGTTCAATAACCAACAGTAATTTATTAACAGCAGTTGTGTTTGAAGATTTGGCCGGTAAACTATCCGGCTAGAGCGCCATAAAGTACAACACTACGAAGAAGGGGGTTGAGAAGGAGGGGGGAAATGCCACGCCACTCTGCGCCTCAAAGCGTTCCCAACTTAAGATAATTCGTGGTACAACGGGTAACTAACGGAATTGTAAAAAGCCTTGATAGCGAGTCGGTAAGGTATATTTCAGTATTGGAAGCTTTTTGTACAACTTACTTTTACCTGCGATTTCATCCGCACGGACAAGACTATCGCGATAAAAAGTATCTTAATTTATGTCCTTCCCCAAGGCATACTTACTTATTTATTCTGTAGTACCTAGGTCGTGAGTTCAAATCCCAGTGCGGGCGCGTACCAATGTGTTTATGTAAAACATATGTACGTAATTATCACTCGCTTTTCGGTGAAGGAAAACATCGTGAGGAAACCCACATACCTACCCGAGAATTATTTCGGAGGTAGGTATGTTATCCACCAATCCGGACTGGGCCCCCGTGGTGGATTATGGCCTAACCCTCCTCACGTAAGTGAGGAGAGACCCGTGCCCAGCAGTGGGACGTTATGGGTTCATTATGATGATGATGACCTAGGTTTCAAACTATCTCTATACCTGTATCTTCTTCTGTACTATGTTTATTTTTGTTTCTGGTGTGCAATAAAGAGTTTTTCTATTCTATTCTATTCTATACCAAATTGATTCGGTCAGCAATGAAAAAGGTTCAAACAGTCAGACTAATTTTCGCTTTTATATCTGTCAACAGGATTGATTGTAAAATTTGTTTTGTTCTAGTTTTAAGTTTTCTTTGTTCTGTGGTGTTTCAATAAAGAGTTTATCTATCTATCTATCTATTGAGAACTGGGAACTCTAATGGCGATTAAACGCTAAGGATTAGGTAGCTTTAGGTATGTCATAGAGGCAAAGCAAATACAAAATCTACCAAACAGACATCCGCCTATCTTTTCAAACCTGTAATAGTAAAAAGTCACAGAACAGGTCTCGACCACCGATTGGGACGGCAGGTGGTTACAGCGCGTAGAAAAATTAGACACAACTTTTTGTCTTACAATTAACTTAGCAGTAGCGTGCAAACATTACTGTGTTCCAGTTTGAAGGGCACTGTTTCCAGCGAAATTACTGGGCATATGAGAATAGAGCCGATGTCTCAGGGTGACGAGCGCAGTGCAGTACCTAACAAGATTACGCAATACAAAGTTCTGGGTGGCACTGTAACTGTTTTCAGCAGGCGTAGCGGTTACCATCAGGGTGAACGACTTGCTCGTCTTGTCACTCAGTCAAACTAAACAAAAAGTTAATCAACTAGGATGGGGCAACGACCCAAAATGAATCCTGGCCTTCGTTAGTAAGAGACGCCACTATGGACAGTTTGATAATAAATGTTACTTTATACTTTTCTAGTTTATTTTTTAAGTTACATACTGAGTTACGATCAGGCCGTTCACCTGAAAATAAGCGCCACGTCTGCTCATAACAGTTACAGTGCTACCTAGTGATTTAGCGCTTCGCTGCACTGCGCCCGTCACCCTGTGATATTGGTTTCAACGTCTCATTATGCCCACTAATTTCGCTGGAAACAGTCCTTTCAAAACTTCAAAGTACAACTTAAACACTATACTTACTATAAATGCTCCAGAAGAATGAGTTGAATTCGAAATATTCTCAAGTAATTGAGTTATTCTTCAATATTGGACACCGTGAATTTCTTTACATACCCACCTTTTCTTTCGAAACATTCTGACATTTTGCAATTAGGAAACCGTCAAGACATCGCTTCCAAGGCAAAGGTCGGATCACAATGATCAGGAAATGGCGTGATCACGACGTGATCAAATCTGTCCAGATTGGATGATTGAGAGCATTTCGTCCGTGTGCCCGTGTCGAATATAATCCTTGCAAATAAGGCCAAAATAAACGGACCCGTGCGTGCTCACCGACACAGTTATTGCAAACGTCTGGAATTGACGTTTTTAGTACGAGAAAAATGTAAAATTGAATACCTTTCATTAATAAAAGATGTATTGCAATCTAAGTGGAGTTACGACTTGCAAAATATGGCTGGCAAAGACTGGATGAGTAGCCACTGACGAGGCTAAGATATTTGCGTTCACTAGGAGGTGCCTACGTCCAGCAGTGGACGAATATGGGCTGATGACGATGATGATGATGATTAATCATGATGATGATGATGATTAATCATGATGATGAGGATCGGTCCAGGTTCTAGATCTAGGGGCTGATTTTTCAAGCGGATATGTTTTAGTGTTTTTAGTGATGCAGGAAGGTAGGTCAGGTACTAAGGCAGAAAATATCTATTCACTTTTGACTTAACACACCTGAGTTTTATTTGCTATGAAGTGCAGACGAAGGCAAATTAAATATCATCATCATCAACCCATATCGGCCCACTGCTGACCACACGTCCCCCTCACTTCCATGAGGAGGATTAGGCCATAATCCACCACGGTTTGACCACAATCTCAACTGATGCAAAGTGACGACGTGGCCGAAGGTAAAGCACGCCCACCTAAGAGGCACCTATTCACTCTCGACTTGAACAACCCAGGGTTAAATTTAAACGGAAACACAGACGATGATGATGATGAAAATGATGATGATGATGATAGCAGCATAGATTCCCGCACAGAGCAAATATTTGTGTAAACTATAAGCACCTATTTGCTCTGAGCTTGAGTGTTTGTGGGAGCGTAGTCCGCGTAGTTCCTGATTCCCTAGATAAAGGAAATCCTTGTTAGCGGTGAGTAGCTATTGATCGAGACGTGAAACATTATTATAATTCACATGTAGGATACTGGTAACACCCTAGACGCCACCCCGTCTCCAAACCGACCCCCAAACTCCAGACGAAAAGTATGAAAACTGAAAAAAATCCAAAATCTAATTAACTCGAACTACTAACAAAGAATCCTTTGTAACATCTTACGTTCTAGCCGAGAAAGAAAGAGAGGTACCGCGAGAAAAATGCACCCCCTCAGGGGGTGGCAACCCACCCTTAGCGCAGCGGGGTGGCTGTATACATTTTTTCTTTTCCTTTTCTTAAGACGAAAATTTGTTACGCTTTTTATACTTATACTCGGGGGTGGCCGCCCCGATCAATATAGGGTGGGGGTGGGGGAGAACACCCTTATCAGCGCCACCCCTTATCAATTTTTCGTGCAACTTTTTGCCTTATTTTACGGAACCTGCAGTTTAATTATTATGGATGATATGATCAGGTCTTTTATTATTAAAATGGCGGACTGTAGAATAGAATAAAATTTTGATTTTATTGTCTTGTTATTTGGTTCTTGTTTTGAACGTATTTATAAAGTAATATTGGCTTTTAGAAAATGTTGACAGTTTTGTCTGGGAGAGATCGCTCTGAGCGATAAGACCGACAGTGATTGTTAACTTCGTTTAAAAAAACTATAGTAATAAAACAGGAATTAAAGTAAAAATCAAACTTAAGTAAATATCTACATCCTGCTGAACCGGTTTTTACATTTGGCCGAGGTTAGGGACCGTTTATGTTTTCCAGCAATGGCATGCCGTCTGTGTGAGCCGCACTGTAGTAGCGCCGCGATAAACACACGCGTCAGTGTTCCGCTGCACAGCCGGCACGTAAGCTGCGCTAACACAACAGGTGTGTTTTCCGGCACCGCGTAAAGTTATAAAAAACACGTCTGTTTTTTCAGCAGTGAATATGTTAATATTATGACTTAATATACTGGTTAATCCATTATTTCATTTAGGACATGTCATATCGAAAGTGGGTTTACTTTAGCTATTTTTGTGTGTGTTGTGTTTATTGTGTTTCGTTAACACACGTGGATTTCCTTGGACATTCCACAGAGTACTCTATACGTTACAGTTTCTTCATTCCTCAAAGTTTTTAGTTAACTTGTTATATTAGTATATAAGTTACAATTAGGTGTTAATAAGCAACGGTGGCTGAACGGATTCTGGTGAAATTTGTTAGATATGTATATCTATAAACTGTACCATAAAAATACTTATAATATACATACATACACACACACACACACACAAAGAGAAAGAGATATTTGCTATGAGTCCGCGTGTAAGAGCAAGCACGATCCCCGTAGTTTCCGTTTCCCTTGAGAAAGATAATCTTAGTTAAGGGTCAGGTTTTCTAAGTTACATACAAAGGTGTGATCGGAAATTAATAAAAGTTCTATCAAAGAGTATTATTCTATAGTTTCTAGAACATTCCCACAATTCATTACCTAACCATTTGAAGACAATTTGTAGAGAAATGGAAGGATACGAAATTCTTGGAATAATTCTCAACCTCCTTGAGTCTGTGGACGGACGTAGTTCATTTCTTGTTAGGGTGGGGACACACTGTGGCATACAGGAAGTATATTAACATCACCTTCACTTGAAGTCAAGCCATATCCACCTCACGAGTACGGGGGGTCACGTGGCCCGATCCAGTTTCCTGGATCACAAAGTTCCGAAATATTTGTCCGGCATGTGAGTTTCCTTCACTGAAAAGCGAGGGAAAATTACGTTAAGTACTTTTCTTTTACAAGAAAAACACATTGATATGTACGTGCCTGGGACCTGAACTCGCCGTCCTCACCATGGAAGGTACAAGTTCTCGCACTAAGCTATCCTACTTATATCATAAACGTGACAGTTTGTGAGAATGGATGGATGGATGGATGGATGTTACTCTATCACGCAAAACTGCTGATCGGATTTGGATGAAATTCGGCACACAAATAGTTTATAACCAGGATTGAGTGATAGGGTACTTTTTATCCCGATAGTATGTCCCGTGGGACTAAACGGGAACTACGCGGGTGAAACCGCGGGGCGTGGCTAGTCATTACTAAGTATAATTTTATGTAATGAGGAACCGTTAAATTTTACGGGATATTAGTATCCTATGTTCTATTCTAGGACCTAAAATATTACCTACAAAATTTTTCTGCCGTTTTGATGTGAAGAGGAAACAAACACAAACAAACACACACACACGCACTAATTTTCGTATTGATTATATTACTGATATTATGTTATTTCAGTAGGTACGTTTGTTATTTCTTTCAGACGGTTGCATTCAGTGTGCCACCACCCTATCTATTTCAGACGCCACATTTTTGTCTTTTTCACGGCTTCAATTTAAAATTTTATTTCCCCGCTTGACCCAAAGGGGAAGTTGGGGGTGACTGAGGAGGAAAGGGGGGGCTCAGAAGACACTCATTATAACCAATTTCATCGCACTGTTGTTTTTTTTTTTAGTTTTTTTTTAACCATTGTTGCGTTGATGGCTCATTTTGCGCCTGTATTCAGGTTTTTGTTGAGATTTTCGAAAAAAGTTTTAGTTCTTTTTCGCGGGAACAATTAAAGAGTCTGGGGTGAAATGGGTCGCGCGGTTTGTTTGGTTTGTGCGGCTTTCGGAGGTACTAGACAGGGTTAGATGTAGAGGAATCGCGCCCCTCTGCACTAAACTCGTAAAGCTGAAATTACCCTCTAAATAAGGGGCCGTCCATTAATCATGATGTTTTTTTTTGGCATTTATACCATGTGTATTTTTTAGTACCTACATAGAATCTTAACGTTATATCTTACTAATCCCCCCCCCTCCTGTGATATTTCGTGATTTTTGCTAGACCCCCTCCTCCCTTTCAAGCCTCACGTGATTAACTAAACTAAGTCGAACGTAAGCATCAACTTGCTCTGCGCCATTCAAATACAACTGATGCTTTATAAAATTCATGAACATGTATGAAATTGTGTGATATTTTTTGTTGTGTGTGTTTGTGTGATTGTGTTGTGTTATTTGTGTGTTAATTGTGTAAATTTGTGATCTTACTAATAATATAAATGTGAAAGTTTCTAAGTATAGACGTTTCATCTGCCCATATCGTTCCTCAACAGGATAAGGCTATAATCCACTACAAGGGCCTGGTCCGGATTGGTGGATGATGCCTCAACGTTTGTTACTCAATCACGCGAATAGATTTGAATGTAATTTGGTATACAGATAGTTAATTACCCGGATTAACATATATAATACTTTTTATATTTAATACAATATACAACGCGGGTGATTTTAGCTAGTGATTTTGTATGTTTCTGACTCTGACACTCGGTAAGTTTTGCTTAGTAAACTTTAAACATATCATGTCTTACGTATTAAGGCGACCTCCAAGCTTGCCATCTCTAAAATTTGGCAACTAGGACAAGATGCGTGAAAACCCCGGATTTTAGAGCCCAGTCCGGGGCATGTCACAGTGCGGCCCAAGACCTTAATTTTAATCCTGGACTACAAATGAAGCCCGCCCGGACGCTCCCCGGATGCCGTCTAAACTAGGATAAATCCGGGGAAACCCGGACGGATGGCAACCCTAGATGCAACGCATTTTTGTCATAAAGTACACGCCGTATAGAGGTGAGTATGGATTTAGGACGTGCTTGTCTCGTCACTCTGTCAAATTAAAAAAAAAGTTATCCCGTTCTTTTAGCACATTAGCGACTAGCTGCGCCCCGCGGTTCACCCGCATAATTCAAGTTTTCCCGCAATAACTCTCTTAGGAGCAATATTTTTTTTTCGGTTTTTGCCACATTCTTCATTGATACTCCGCTCCTATTGGCCGTAGCGTGATGTTATATAGCCTATAACCTTCCTCGATAAATGGACTATTCATCACAAAAAGAATTGTTCAATTCGGACCATTAGTTCCTGAGATCCTATCGTTCAAACAAACAAACAAACTGTTCAGCTTTTTATATTAGTATAGATGGGTTTTTAATGATGACAGCCATGTGGAATGATAGCAGTCATTAAGCCGCGACAGAAGTCTGACAAATTTTGACACTTGAGGATATCAGTAGCCACCTCATTCAACAAACAAACAGCCGCATTATACTTTGCAAAAACACTAATCAAGACTCCTTGCATTTCAACCACACAGGTACAAGTTAGGTAAATTTGACCCTTCACGCACAACCTCGCCAACATTTCCAATTTAACCCGGACAAAGACCGGATAGGTAACATGTAATTAATAAAAACACCCTCACCCACCCCTCAAACCCCGATTGGGATCCCCCAACCCTATAGAGCACTATCTTTGGAACACACACAAACTAATAATTAATCATCCAGCGTCTTTCCACCCCGCGAGGGTAGTTTCACCCCCCAAGTTTAATTCCTCTGTACAAAACACCCCGTTTTTTCCTCTCTCATTTTGTATTTCTGCAAGAAGTGTAGGTAGTTTGAGTATAAATTGAATTTTGTGGTTTTTCAGTGAATATTTCAGCTGGAGGATACGTTTGCAGGATATTGGAATTCTGAGCGGTGGCGGCTTTTTTTTTAATTCTGTGTAATGGTTTATGTTCTAGACGAGAGTGTTTGTTTTAAATTATCTTTTGGCTTGGATAGGTCTGCGAAAGCTGTACTGGCTGAGCGGTAACATTTGCGTTTTATAATCTAACGACACCCGGGTCCATTGACTTTACAGAGAAAATATTCTTCTTCTAGGTGTTCATAGGACTTGGCTCTCACAAAATACTCTGTGGTCTTCCTGTAAATCACCATTTTAATAATATTACAGTTTTGTTCTCTAGTATATTATTTCTGTGTAGATTTTTTTGGCCTATGCTTTGTTTAAGTATATTATAATAATTTTAAAATTCTATTATTAGCTTCATCTGTATCTATCTATTGAAAGTAAATTTCATCACTGCAAGACGTCCAAGAAATTAAAAGGACACGTGTGTGTTTTCATTTTTTTGTCTTGTCTCTAAATAAGTACGTTGTTCGCTGTTGTGAGCAATTGTGTCAGAATAAATGTTTTTCTTTCTTTTCTGTTATGGATTGATGACAATAAAATATAAACACTTTTTTATTTCGGCTTGCTATAAAAGCGTGTTTTTAACTATATTTTTATGGAGATGCATATATCGAATTATGAACCTTACTTACTTAGTCCTGATTCAAGATTACAAGCTGCCTCAAACCAGATGTTCTATGAAACTGTTCATTATATAGCGCACTTGGTCGCTCAGTGCAGTTAGATATTTCACAGAACATCTGGTCTTAGGCGGCCAGTAGTCTTGGACATGGACTGATAGTGTGCCGGGTCCTTTAGGCTTCGGTTTTATCCCTACTTTTCATTGCTCTACTTAATTTTTTAAAAGCTTTTATTTAACATCATTTGTATGTCCTGGTATTTTGCTAGTCAATTTTGTACCTGTTCCCGTCATTGAAATTATGCATGCGAGCTGATCTGATGATAGAGACGGAAGGTAGAAACGGAACTCCTCAGTGACTAACTGTAGATTGATGGTGTTAGGGCTCATTCTTATCAGCTTGCAGTACCGAATACGTATGCTATCAAAGTCTGTCTGGAAAAATGAATTTTTATCCAAAAAAAAGTTATCACGGAATTTGAACCGTCTTTTTAATCTTTGGAAAGAGCTTTTTCCACAGTATCACGATAAGAAAATCCCGAAGTAGGCAATAAGGCGGCCTATTTGTCTGCTACTTGTTGAATCGCTGTGCGCTGTCTAGGGATGTGACAGGTATGAAGTTACGGACACAGTTGTAGTTTGTAAGGATTAATCCGACTGGAAATTTTAAAAATTTTCGATTACGGATATATTTTTAGATATCAAAATAATATCGTTGAATATCCGAAAGTTTCGGATAATTTCTGATACGGATATTATGACGTGTCTGATGGATTTTTATCAAAATTGTTATAGGTAATAATCACTTAAAGTCTTGATAAAAATGATGACGATGATGCTTAGATATAAGAACCTCGGACAAGCTTTTTGTAGTATAGTAAGAAGTGACCTTACCTTACCTTACTTAAAGTGATAGTACAATTAGTGTCTGAAAATTAACCGCAACTTTTCCGGTTTCGAAAACGGATATGATTTTAGATGTCCGATAGTTTCGGATATGCGTCTCTGTACATCTCTAGTCAAAAGCAAAGCAGGCGGGCTCGGTGTGCGATAGAACTTTTCAGATATAAGTATACCAAGCAAAATATTTTTTCCTTTTGACATTCTATACTGAACCGATTTATAGAGGTACGTAGAAATTCATACAAAAAATATTAGTTTTCAATCATTTTTCGTTCCATCAAAAATCCAATATGGCGGCTCAGAGCTGCCATTTTGTTTTTGTCACTTTATCCAAGCCTATGTCACTCTCGTGATAAAGACAAATCTTATGATATACCTATCTACTTAAATTTACCAAAATTCAACAAGCCGTTTCATTCATGCATTCATTCATACATACATACATACAAAAAGGTAAAGAAAAAAAAAACAACTGTTAGCCTCAAAGCTACGAAGATTCGAAGTAACCGACGTAATATGTATATTGTAAGGCAGGTCGTTGTTTCGGCAGGTTTCAAGGGCGCCGTAGGCCGACCGACGACCCCTTCCAAGGTTGGAGTTTTTCCTAAATACGGCGGCCCATTCATTTCACGAACGTGAAACTTTGGATGCTTCTTCCTCTTTTACGTAAGAATTTCACGTTTATTCACTAATTTTTCTTTTATAGTCATCTATTTAATAGATCCCTTAATGTATCAGCTATTAATTGTTAATTACCCAAAATTAGGAATTCAAATAAAATACGCTAAAAACATGACCATCCTTTTAGGAAGTCAGGTAAAAATAAAATATCGTCACCCTGTTGCCGTTAAGGCCGACTATCCCAAATTTGTTCCAAAATCTGTCAAGATGAAATGACACGTATTGCTATTTATTTACGTAATGAGCAGGTCCTTTTGGTGATAGTTAACGCTAGTCTATAAGAATTACAGTCCCAACCAGAAAGTACAATTCAAAAACCTTGCACGAGACTTTACTGTCTCCTTTGTCATGTTAATTAAAGTAACTTAAACCAAAACTAATTAACAACAACGTAGACACAATCTAAATTCATAGAGAAACTAATAACATATTTTAAACCCCAGCGGAAAATCACCGAAAAAACAGGGGGTAGGGGGTGCAAACACCCCTTCCTCGGGCCAATTTAATGTGCACCACTGTATTGATTCCCAGCATTCTTTCACACAGGCGCGCGAGACGCGCCCCCTCCTTAGGGTGGCTGGGGGGCGGCCACCCCCTTAGAAACTTGGGATAAACGGGAATAAGAATTTTTCGGTGCGCGTTGATTGTGCTATCAATATTATATTGAAATATACTGTGTTATCGGTCTTTTTAATTTTAACGTATTTTTAACCCCCGACGCAAAAACGACGGGGTCTTATAAGTTTCACGTGTCTGTCTGTGGCATTGTAGCTCCCGAATGGATGAACCGATTTTGATGTTGTTTTTTTTTATTAAAGTTTAAGTATAATGCTGCGTCCCGCGGTTTATCTATATAATATCTGTGTGTATATAATAAACTATCTGTGTGCCAATCTTTTTCAAAATCCGTACAGCCGTTTTTACGTGTCTGAGTAACAAAGATCTCAACATAATATAAACTTTCACATTTAATTTTATAATATAAGGAGGATAGAAGGATTTGGTTTTTCCTTGAATATCTGTTTCATAAGATTTTTCCATGTAAATAAGGTAAATCTCCTCTTTGTTAGATTTGAGCTGTCTAGCGATAAACAGTTTTATGAATTATCGAGGTTCTATCTTTCAGTACCACTTTTGCTAGATATTCATCCGCCAAGCAGTAGTGTGCAAACATTACTGTGTTCCGGTTTGAAGGGCATTGTTTCCAGCGAAATTACTGGGCATATGTGACTTGAAAGCCGATGCCTAAGAGTGACGAGCGCAGTGCAGTGTCGCGCAGGATTATGCAATGTAGGGTTCTGGGTGGCGCTGTGACTGCTATGAGACGTAGCGCGTACCATCAGGTGAATTACTTGCTCGTCTCGTCACTTAGTCAAATAAAATAAAAGTTACAGTGCCACCCAGAACTTTGCATTGCATAATCTGGTGCGGCATTGCAATGTGCTCGTCACCCTACTCACATGCCCAATAGTTTGGCTGGAAACTGCGGCATTCAAACTGGAACACAGTAATGTAAAGCTGGATCCACATCTGTGACGTGATTGTGACTTCGTGACCGCGTCACGGTACTTGCCACGCTAAATATGGACGAGGGCTGTGACATTTTACCGTGCCCGTCACAATGCCAATACCCGTTCATATTGTCTTGTGTTCCACGTATTTGTCACGGTCACGGATACACGGTCGCAGATGTGGACCCAGCTTAAGGCAGTGGCGGTGGCGGTACTGCAGTTAGTATTTCGCGTTCAGTACCTCCACAGCTAGTTTTGTGCGGAACCTCTGGAAGCTGGAATTTATTTGTGCCGACCTGTTGCGGGCCGCTTTTGTTTTCGTTGGTCACTGTTCCCAGTTTTGGTTGTTGGGAATTTAACTTCGTACGTTACGTAAAGCGAATAAGTTCGTATCTGTTTTGGTATGGCTGATAAAACCTCTTTGGTACCAGATTTTTTTATTTTATTATAGTTTTCACTTGTGGCCAGTGTTAACCGTTTTTGTGTATGTTTATATATGTATGTAGGTACTAAATACGTTTTGCATTTTAAGAACTTTGTAATTTAGAGAAGTTAATCAAAATTTTAATCATCCTTTACACTTGTTGGACTCGAGTTATGTTAAGTTTTTGTTTTTATTTCAATTTAATTAGATTTTTAAGTTTATAAGTTATTTGATTACAGATTTACTTATCAAAAAATATAACACTTCTTTTGGGCAGTCGAGTAAAAACAAATTCAAACATAACACAAAAAAAAAACAATTAAAATAAAGAAATTTAATGAAACCTTCTCAATGCGAAATCTAGGTATGGTTTGAAAACAATTGTATCCTACAATGAATTCCGAAATTAAAACTTGAAATTTCAAATGTTTCAAAGTCTAACTTCATTTGAATTCAGAACCGCTCGAAACTCAACGCGGCAATCACGTGATTCTATTTTCAGAAAAAAATAATTACGTAGTTATTCGGAAAAGAAACCATTCAAAATTGGAATAAACAAAACGTTCCAAACTCGAGTTCGAAAGACACGTGTTCTAATAATGGCTGTATTTAAGAGCGGACAATGAAATGAGGCGGCTGCGACCAACTTCCCACCGCGCCTGTAGAATTTTCGCCCACAAAGGAAAGTTTTCAGGAAGCGGCCCGGGTTACCGCTCGCGACGCTACGTTTTAGTGTAAACTTTGACGAAAATGTAACTGGCTGGATGGCATTCAATTAAACTTTACCAATGGAGCTTCGCGCCTCGGTTAATCGAACTGTTTCACGCTGTTTCTCTTTTCTAGTTACCCATTGTCGCAATAATAAACAGAAAGCCACAAGCAAATGTTACGCTAATAATCTTAATTAGTTTAATAAATAATAAAAAAAAAAACTTGATACTGGCCACCGACGAAAACCGTTGGAAACTAATTAAAAACATCAATTCCGAGCGGTACGGGGGAATATTTCAAACGCACACACACGCATGCCACCCCACGCACACATGCACGGGCACGCACACAACAGTTAAAAATAAGTCCCGGGCCGTATCCGCGTGAGAGAATGGTATCGCTGCCGCAGGGTGGAACGGGGTATCGGACAAACTGGACAAAGGCTAGTCTAAACAAGACAAAATACTTCAGAAAACTTCCCCCACGCATATTTTCTGTCTTGTTTTTACCTTTCGTATTTTTAGATTCAACCAATTTTAACACTGCACTGGAAATTTCATTTTATGTTTCGTTGTGTTTTTGTTTTTTTAAATAATCTTTGGTATATTTATCTTTGGCGCCAAAAAATGCTGCCAAGAACAGTAATAATGAGCTTGGAAATGTGGACTGAACAATGAATGACGATGTTGATGAAGTTATGAACGAGAAAATCAATAGATTTTTTTATGCCCATAAATAGGACCGTTTATTCGACTGTATTTTTTGTTTTTAAATACATGCTTCCATTTAGAATATTGTTTGTATAATTATCAAGAAGGTAGCTTATTAAATAAAATGTTACGCCAGTTTCATCAAAGGACAGATATCCGGTTTTAATAATGAACAGTTGGCCGGTTCTAAAACTTATCCTAGAGACGGGGATACCGGGGTGTCTTAAGGCGGAGCGGGACGGAGCACAGCGCTACTACTATTATTTATTCTGTGGCACAACCAAGTTATCGTAAATTGATCTGGGGGAGGAGGGAGCGCGACGCGGTTCCAAATTTGACAGCGATGGAAATTGGCGGGAAAGATTATTGGTTGCTTTTTTATCTTTTTATTTTGGACAGTCACGTTTTGGAATTCGAATACGAATTTGTATTTTATGAAATCGACGATCAATGCACTGGCTGGTTTTAAAAACAAAACAGCTTTAGTTTTAGAAAAAAAAACTAAATAATAGTGATTAATAAATAGTGATTAATCTCAGAAAAAGAGCCACATTTTGAATTTCAAGACGGCCGATCAATGGATTTGCAGAAAACAAAAGATGGCATCTTGATTAACAAATTGTAGCTCAATTGTCACAATATAAGCAATATTTTGCAATAGCCGACGAAATATACCAAAGTAAGCAAAGGTATGGTATTATTAGGATGAACAATGTCGAGGCGTCTGTACCTACGTAAGGCGCCGTAACTAGGTCATGTAGGTCAGGGATGCCGAACCGAGGTACGTTTTTGCGACGATATTAGAAGTTTCATTATAGCTGAGTGTACTTATTATAAACGTTTAGTATACAGCTGGGATGCTTCCCTTTTGGAGCCCTTTGGGTTGTGTATTTTCTTTAGTCTACCCCACGTCTTCATAAAACCCGCACACACCAACATCTTAATAACAGAATCCGAACGCTTCGAGCGATTTTAAAATAAGAATATCATAACTGGCCACTGGGAGTAGGGAGGCGGATTTCGGAAGAACGTTCGCACCCCCCCTTCAAGTTTTAAAAATAAGAAAATTTCGGTGGAGCGTGATATTTTTAAAATAAGAACCTCTTTCGTGGCATATTCCGTGGAGAGAGATTTTAAAATAAGAATAGTTTCGCGATACCCCCCTGGCCCCCGTCTGGAGTTTGAAATAAGAATTCGGGGGCCAGATTCGGGTGGTTCGGGCATATTCGGTGGGTGTCGGGGTGTTCCTTGATGAGAAAGGAGGTTTTTCGTAGAATTTCGTTAGCTCCTTCGCCGGGGGCATTGACCGTCGGAGTCGATACTTCTTCGATGAATGCTAAAGTAATTGGATTGCCTTCATCTTCTGATATAAACAGAGACACGGGAACAAATGAAAATAAAAAAGTTACACGCGCCAGGGTTGAGGAAGGGCTTAGGAGAAAATTTGCTCGACTGTTTACAATGAATAAATAAATATGAATAATATTTGGAGTAGTTTTCTCTTTTACTGGCATTTGACTGCATTAAAATTCATACTATCATCTTTATTTTTTAATATTTAGTATCCCAGGCTCCGGTTCTTTGTACCTGGGAATCAGCAACTGCGAGGACCATGGTCCAAAACATTCACACTCAAAGAAATAGGTACTTGTGGTTCTATTATTTTCTAAACCCACCAAAATTCAGACTTAGAGCAAATACCTTTCATTCACACAGATGTTTTCCTTGTGCGAGAATTGAAATAGCAGCCTCACGCTTCGCTGTCTGCTCGTCACCAACTTAAGCCACGGAAGCTCTCAGTCTTTTATTGGAAATCGGATGCCGTTACATCTCATTCGACAAATAACCGACATCACATTTTCGTAGCTTCTTCAACTTTGTCTAATCATTAGAAACCACTCCAATTTTGACTTGTTATGAGTAACAACCTAGATTCAGTAGACATTCTATATTGCCAATATCAGGATATGGAACCTAATTAAATTTTAGCTTACGACGAGAGACGTTACGTCTTTTGGAAAGGACGTAGGTAAAATTAGGTTTAAAACCAGAACTTGGAATATAGAACCGGGACAGGGAATAAAACGACCTAAGGCACGGTGATAGAAATCCTATTTGTGTGGCAAATATCGAAAATGAATTTGCAAAGGTGGCTGCTGGTTTGAAAGGGTTTAATCGGCCATCAAGTCATGGTTTGTCCATTACTAAATTATCTTAATTGTTTTACTAGCGAGTTGACACGTGAGATTTAACCTTCAGAGATATTACTTGATCAAGACTATATTTAGTGCTTACTAACTAAGCTACTATTTGTTATACTTGACAGTTTATAGTTTAAGACGGGGCTCAATAAAGTAGTTAAGTATTATTAAAGAAAACCGCGTGGCAATGGGATAAGAAATTTGAGTTTCCGACACAGGCAGATGTTGATATTTCAAATATAGCTATTACGTATTGCCAGTGATTTCGTTTATGATGATATTTGGTTTGTAGTAACTCAATCAGACGACCTATGTGCAAAGGCCTAGAAGAGGAAAAAGGACAAACGTTTATTTTTATAATTATTTTAGATTATGGAAATTTTTTCCTATCTGATTCATGAGTAAGATTTGTAATGACGTAGATTAGTACAACGTTAACTTAGCCAGCCAAGGTGCGGTGTCCGATATTTTCCATAAAGCTCTTGTTGGTAGAATGTCACGACTATGATGTCATCTAAATACGGCTATAATTGCGTAAGACTTTTTAGTTTTACGTGATATTATCTTTATTTTTACTGTAATCATTAGATATGTACGTGTAAAGATAAATAATATTTTAAACCCAAGTTAATATAAGATAACTAAATAAATATGGTACTTTGATTTGAGTTCACTTACACCTGATGAAACCTGTTGACAAGATCGATCTTTTTGTTTAACATACATTTTGTTGATAGAAATTTTACGACCAAAAAAACAGTAAATCCTGATAATTAATTTTTACATTAACAGCAGCTGCGAAATAATTATCGCAAAATTATTCTGCAGAATTGCGTGCAGGTTTCCACCGCTACGTTCTTTGGAGAGTACGTATAAAGCATTCAATCTTGGTCATTATGGAACGATAGAAGTCGTTAAGCTACGTCAAGAGCTCATAGACAGTCTGACAAACTCCAACACCAGACGCGAACAAACGAACTAACAGCGAAAATTCACGACCTTTTCAGTCATATCGTTCAAGTCTGAATGCTTTGCCCAACTTGTTCGAGCCATAATACTGAGATGTCTGCAGGAACAGATCTGTATCAGTAAACATTTGTTTCGAGGCTGGGAGTTTGTTGAACGACGCTCGGAATTTCTGGCAACGAATATAGATCTGTTTGAGGGTGAGATTACGTGGTTTAGGCGCCTGTTGATACTAGTTATTGTGTGAACCTTATAGGCATTGGTATTTGTAGTAACTTCTGCGAAACTTGTATGAAGAAGTTTCACTCTGTTTACTTAATAATGAACGTAATTTTGTTTGTTAAACGTAAAAGCTCATATTTTATTTCTATTGGTTTGAAGTTGAGAAGTAACATAGAGATAGACGGATACTGCTCATGACAAATTGTTATAAGGGTTTCAAAATGCTCTACAGCCGCTCCAAAATATCACTTTGAGAAGCGGCGTTGAGAGGCCAATTTATTTTAAATCAGCTTCGTCCATGTTCTATAGAATTTAGTAAAATTTAATGCTATCAAGAAATACTTCATAACTCTTAGTGCGATTATGGTTTTCCGTCCATGTAGCATCTTCTATCACTCTCCATGCCCTCACTGCTCAACGCTCAATGGGTAGCAGGCAGTACCTTCACTTGGCCATCAACCATGCAGCTGAGGTTAGCAAGTTATGTTACAAAATCTTCTAAAAATCCTTGGAAACGAAGAGTTGTTTTTTTTGTTCCTTTCTAATAAACCTCTTCTGGTTGTTGCAGGCTTGCTCGTGTGCCATGGCGGATTGCTCGTTCGCGCGCTGCCAGCAGGAACGTCGTGCCATTCGCAAGGAGCTGCAGCGCTGGACCAAGAACATGGTCTACATATTAGGTAAGTTCTCAGAACCATTGAAGACCTGCGCTATAACCGTTACTACACTGACGTGGCAACTGATACTCTCAGCACCTAGAATTCTGGTGGGTGTGAAGTTAGGCACAAGACACTACGCAAAAATAAGTCTTTGCGAGATGTTGGAAAGATGAGACTTGAATGAAACCGCGTGGTTTGTGTGCTACTCTAAGAATCTCTGAAGACTTTTTCTTAACTTCTTCGTAACTCGACAGCCTCGTAGCGTAAGCTGATGATGATGAAAATGTGGAACCTGATGTTGTGTTTGAGATTCCCGCATAGGGTAAATATTTGTGTGAATCACAGGTATTTGCTCTGAGTTCGGGTGTTGTTGGGACAATCCAAAGAATAATTCGTGGAAATCAGGATCTATGTGGCCGTAAGTGTCGTAACGCATTATTACAATTTTTTTAACACCAGGTGAGTTCAATGACTAGTCTCTAAGAATATGAGAAGTAGATTTTTAATTTTCTATCAAAAAATTGTACCATGCAAACCCCCCAAATAATCACATGAGACGTCATAATTACCATACGAACCCCGACACAAGCAAATAGCTAAATAATAACAGTATTATTTCCCGGAATCTAATTGCTATGACTTTTGATTTGTCGAGTACTATCACGTTTTTAAAGATAAAGATAAAGATAAAGATAAAGATTCATTTATTTGCATAAACACGTGCGATTACATGCATAGGTACAGTAATTAAATAACAATGCATGCAAGATCTTATAAAATTCTAGGTAAATGTACAAACATGTTTTGCCTAATCAGGCGTGCAAAATTTTGGAGAGATGGCCGAAAAAGAAATATAGTCCAAGTTAAAACAAAAAAGATGTATAAAATAAAATAATAATATTAAATGTCATTCCCCACCAAATGAATCAAATTTTATAATAGTTTAATGTCAATTTTTTAAATTATGTCAATGTAAATTTTAAATTTATACAAATAAATACAATTAAGTCAAACAATGTAATTGGTCAATGGGTATTAAGCTAATTAAAAGTATCGTTTAGAAATTCATTGATATTATAATAACATTTCGCAATTAATAAATTTTTAAGGTTCTTTTTAAATAGATTAGTAGTCATATTTTTAAAACTATTTGATATTTTATTAAATACCACCGGACCCATACAATATACACTTTTCCGCATAAGTGTTGTCTTTGCAGTGTGAAGCCTTAACTTAGTCGGGGAAACAGATGCGGATTCGTTTTTACAAATAGTGCCAATTCCAATATGTAAAGCGACGGAAGTGTTAACATTCTATGCTGAATAAAATATGGTTTGCAACTGTCTGTTGCTTGCAGTTTGAACATAGACCGCAAACATCGTTTTTGGGCTTTGAAAACCTTTGGTTTTGATTATGCACCCTTATCTCGGGGGAGCAATTTGGATGGACCGTCCCCTTTGGGTACATTTCGGGGTCGGCAGTTTATGTATAATTTAATTTGAATAAAATCATTAATTTTAGCGATAGGGGGATGTACGAATGTAGTATGGCGTTAGAAGAAAACACAATGGCTGGTATTAGAAGTTACGAGAATTATGCTGATGAAATCGGCACGACCAAGTGCAATTTATCATTGGTATATGGTCCATACTCTTTTCGAGAGAGAAGACCCGTGACCCAGCAATGGGAAGGTATGTAATAGGCTAAAAACAATCATGGTGATGAAGCTATTGATATGATTTCGAGACCTTGAAAAATTGCTCCTACTGGCTAGACATCTCTGCACCAACATCAGATGGAATAGAGACTTCTTAATAATTAGGCCAGTAGTCCATAGACTAGTCAAGACGCAGACAACGTCACGATTCAGTAAAGTGGTGGACACTTTATTGAGACTCCCTGGCAGTTTTTTTTTATTTGACTGTGTGATGAGACGAGAAAGTTGTTCACCTGCTGGTCAGCGCTACGCCTGCCCATAGCAGTTACAGTGCCACCCAGAACTTTGCGTTGCACAAACTTGCGCGGCATTGCACTGCGCTCGTCACCCTGCGACATCGGCTCTGAAGTCTCATATGCCCAGTAATTTCGCTGGAAACAGTGCCCTTCAAACCGGAGCACAGTAATGTTTGCACATTACTGCTTGGCGGATGGATATCTGGCAAAGATGTGGTATTTCCCCAGGTGGTCTGTTATTTTGATTTGCTCCCATTCGTGCACATAATAATTCAACGTTTCATTTTCGGTGTTACGTCAAAGCTGCCGTACTTCGGCCGCAAGCTGTTGCACGAATCCTACCGTATGTTTTCTTCCAACCAGGTTGAAGTTGGCGCTACCTGTATGGATTTTGTTTGTTTGTTCTTGCGTTATTGCGCTCGGAGTTTTAGGGGGTACGGAGTATAACAAAAGTTTTGTATAAAGGAAAACATAGGAAGCCTTAGTAGCGGGGGGGGTGGTTTGTCTAAGGTGCGTTAGTGAAGGTACGCGGACGCGGACGGCGTCAATGCTAATTCCTTATAAAAAAAACTGCGATACGTAATATGGGAATCAATCAGCGGTTGCCAGACTTTTTTTTTTAAGTATGAAGTCTTTACGCACGCTTGATTTGGTAACCTAGTGAATGCGTTACGAAAAGTGTGATCGGACCAGGCGAATGGCAGTTGAGAGGGAGACATAAGTTAGTGAGGATAGAAAGGAGAGAGTTACGTTTCGTATAAAAAAAAATCTTTTATGATATATTTTATTTTGAAATGTTTATTATAATATTTTTTTATTTATTATAATATTTTTTTAACCACATGCCATTTGAACCCTATTCAATATTGCCTCAGCCTCTCCACCTAACCTTTTTGAAAACCTTTATGCGTTTTAAACGTAAAGCAAGTAGCGTCATTTTAAACTCTATTCCCTCCCAGTAGAACCTATATTCCAGTGTTCAAAATAATGAGTTTATCTCTTTTTGTTGTTTTGTTACCAACATTTTGGAGAGCTAACTTTTTGTTTGCTCGTATCTGTGGAGTTGCGGTGTCGTAACTAAAATATTAATATTTTCCATGTGTTTGTTTGTCGAATGAAGTGCTCCCGGCATATAGTGCCAAAGTTGGCCGCTTAAGGGCTGCTATCAACCGGGACCGACGGTTTAGCAGGCCCCCGGAAACACGGAGCAAAGGAAATCTGCACGTGACTTATGAAAGTCACTGACGCGGGGCCGAGGATCGAACCCGGTGTCGGTAACTAGTGTCATAATGTAACCAAGGAACAGAAAAACAAAAGTCCAAGTAAAATAGAAAAGATTTTTGATTTTTTTAAAGTCAGTTTAAAAGACAAAAAGGGGATAACATTGTTAACATATTCACTGCTGAAAACACAACAGTCGTGTTTTTCATAACTTGCCGCGAGCGCGGGAAAACACAACTGTTGTGTTTGTTGTATGGGAAAACACTATGGAGTGTGCAGAGCCGCACCCGTGGCTAGTCAAGTAAATCGGCTCAGCAGTCAAAGTGTTAGTTAACATTAAAAAAATCAATTGTTTTACTCAAAAGTGAAACTCTTTTTGATTAATCCGGTTTTAGTTAATAAATATCTAATTTATAGTTAATAAGTCATAGTTAACTAATTCTAAATAAATTAGTTAAAAAGCTTCTACCAATGAAATCATTTGTTTTAGTGCTGTGAACGCTTAAACTAGAAAACAAATTCATTAGTCTGTGCTGTTATCGCGCCAGCTTGCAATAGGAGGCCGACCTATACCTACATCTGTTATCAGATCTATTCGGGTCTCAAACTGGGGAGATAAGGTGGAGGCGCGGATCGATCCTCCAAGGTACTGGCACAGACACTGTGGCTTTATGGGAAGCCAGCTAGTGCCATAGAGGATACTACTACATACAGAAAGGGCAGTTCACTCCACGCGATCCGTTCCCCCGAACCCGCAATCCGGAGGGAAATTGGGAGGTTAATCAATATTACACGCCCCAATGATAGACAAACAGGTTGGTATGGACCTTCGTAGTTGTCTTTTGTTTTGGTCGCGTGGTATCTTTGAGTGCTTATAGGCGCATTTGGCGCGTTAGAAACGTTATTTATTACGAGTGGGTTGTGAAATTAGCGTTTTGTGCGGATTGCCGGGGGTGTACTAGTGCATTGTTATCTAGGTTTAGATTCTAGTGTCTTGTTCTGGGTGTCTTGTGTGTAATTTCAGTGGGGTATTCCTGGTGTTGTGTTATTTGATGTTTTTGTTTTTTTGTTGTATAATTAGTAAAATTTTCAAATTTGTAATTGTACCATACTGGTAATGTTTTAAAATGCTTTTTATTGTTCATTTTATTCAAAAAGAAACAGAAATCATAAGAGTTTTGTAAAGGATATGTGTGAAATTTGGGGTGCTTTTTTTGCGTTGCTTTTTCTCTTCTTTTTATATTTTCAAATTTGTTTTTTTTTTAAATGTATTATCAAACGTAGCACAGATTTATGTATATGAATTGAATTATTAATAAGTCTATGTTCATTAATTATTATTGAATTATTTAAACAGCCTAGGATTTGGTAGAACACGGTGTTCATAGAACTCGTAGCTGGTGCTACGCCGTAGGTCGTAGAAAGCATTAAAAATATTTTTTGTATTATTTGAATTATCGTGTTTTGTATTATAGTCTTGGTCCTGTAAGGAAGATAGAATTTTCAGTTTTTTACAAGTTTTTACGCCTACTTTTCATTTTCCGGATTGTTAATACGCAAAAATGTACCATATTTCAAGCGCATTAAATGTCATGTTAAAATGCAAATCTAGTTCGATTTCGACTCAATTCCGCATTAGCAGACCCAACTATCCAACTATAATCTCCTTCTTCAATTTCCAAATTTTGCCCGAGCATTGCGGAAATGGTCCAATTTGGCGTAATTTCAGTCCAATTCCGCGTAATTCCGCCCTGACTGATAGCAATTCGGGCGAGAGATAAGGCGCCGACATACCCCCCTAGCTTCGTACGTGGATATAGCTAGAAGCGCAGTGGGGCGTTCTACAGTGGTGCCAGTTTTAATGATTAGAGTTGCCTTTTTTTTTCATTAGTTTCTTTAATAAACCTATCGTTTTCATGTATGTTTTCTGTTAGTTTCTTATAACCAACGGCATATAGTTTTTAAATGATTTTGGACTCAAGTTTTTTGTATCTTTTTCTTGTTAAAAACCTTCTTGCCAAAAGTCTCTTACACATAGAGAAAAATAAAAAAGTATAAGGCAGAATATGATCTTCTAAACTAATTCTGGTTTGAGTTTGAAAAAAGACATTTCCCTTTCAAGTGGTGACTCATGACTGAATTTCGCACAGGAAAAGGAAACTCCATCAACTCAACCAGTGCTTCGGAAATACGCCCGTCAGAGAAGATAGCACCAAGAAACTACGGAGATATCATTTTCGTTCTTGTATCTTTCAATGTTCTGTAGTAAATACGCAAAATGTCCCATTCATAAATTGACACGGTGTCGCAAAAAGTCCCATACACAGAACATCCCATTTATTAGCATGACGTCCCATTAAATATGTTTGAACGTGAACGGTAGTGTTTTTCAATTGTGATATTGGATAGACAATAAAAGCTTTGAAGTGCACACAAAAAGTAAACCAATATAAGGGTGTCATTCAATAATCGATAGTAGATTCAGGCTTTATCCTCTTTAGACTTAAATCGATCTTTACATTTCTCAATCTTAGTTATTGTAGGCTAAGGGAACGTTCCCTAGAAGTTTTTCCAACGGACGTCTCTCGCCCACTGCCTACGCTAGCTGCGATAAATAACAATCTAATCGTTATCAGATAAGAGCAATTCCTTCGCAATATAAACGGAGCCACTGTGGCGGGGTGCATTGGTTGTGACTCGCGCATGCGTCCAGTTGCCATTCTGCCAAACAACCTGTTGCAACTGGGACGACGTGCACTCATGCAAAATCTCTCCGTCGTTATCACCAACTATAAATTCTAAATCGAACTCCGCGACGATCCAACTCCTTAGTAAAAATTAAAAAGGATTATAAAAAAGTGAAGCGGTCAAGTGCATCATACGTCGAATTAAAAACAAACGAACCCCAAATTTTAATCTTCGAATTTCGCGACGCGCGACACCCAGTTTCTTGTAAGTGCGTCCCGAATGTCTTGAGACTTTGGTAGTGAAGTGCAGTGCGATTTAATATTGAAATAATAGGTGCTTTTAGTTATATCGTTAAAATTATATATTCTATTGATAAGTGCGTAGTGTAAAAAGTTTAGAATAAAGTTCCTGCAAAAGTTACGGTGCGTAATTTTGTTATCGTAATCGGCTTAAAGCTTCGCGTAGTGCGTGTTATTAAAAAAAAAAGTTTAGAGTACCGGCTTTGACTGTGATATTCGAAATTCTAATTTCGGTTAGGTCGGAGTGCGGGAATTAATTGGTCGAGTGGATAGCAGAAGTTTAGGCGACGTGGAGGCGAAGTTGGAAGTTCCTAGCAACAAGTGTGCCTCTGATGCCTTCCCGGGTAAACGTGCCACTGTTATACGACTTTGCATGCCCGCTTTTGCAGGGATTATGTTGCATTTCGTACGTGCACCCGTCCCGTGCCGGGGCAAATTCGGGATTTTCGTCGCTCTGTTTGTTGATGCCAAATCCCACTGCTTATTCAACACTCCACGCTTTTTGAGCGTTACTTCGTGCACCTATCCGTTACTATCTTTAACTAACTTTTTTTTCTTTTGTGCCTGGTCTGGGTGGGGCGGAGGAGCTTCTTTTGTTTTAGACTTTCGATGTCACGCGCCATCTTAGAGTTCCGACAAAAAAAAGTGTCATGGCGGCTCCTATAGAAGGAGTATTTGTTCTAGATTTTGACGCTGAAAATTTTCCGCTTACGTAATCTTAAGCATGAAGAAAAATGGATTAAGTTAGTGTGTTAAATACAAACTTAAGATATTTTCGGTTATAAGAGAAACACTTAAAGTAATGATTTGACAATGCCCGAAATTTATTACGTAAATTGCATGCAATTATTTTCACATCCTGGGATTTGTATTTTGTTTTTGTCTGCTTACAAGATGCATGCTTTTAATTAATGGCTTGACGATTATTTACTTATAGTAATTATCAACTGTTGGCGTGTTTTATTGGTGTTTCTGAACTGTAGTTTCAAAATTCCGTCCTTTGATGGCCATACTACAGAATGCACGTAAAATTGGACGTTATTAATTTGTTATCGGTTATCTCAACGGTTTCTTTAGACCAAACATTTGATGTCCTTTTAGGATCAATATCTTGGAGATGTTTCGGCAATAAAGCTGAACTACAGAGGAATTTTCAAGAGCTACTAGCTCTTATTGAAATAGATCCACAGAGAAAGTGTTAACGTCGTAACGCGACCTTGGATATTAATTTAACTAGACAAACAAATATCCTTTCATTGTTATAAATGTGCACGTTATTAATTCTGCAAATGTTACGAACAGTTTTTAATCTTATCGGGTGACGAATTTCACAAAAATGGCCGATATCCTACAATAATTCGGTGCCAATCGGCCATTTTGGCACAGAATGAGAACGAAAAATTTGGCTCCGTGGCGTGGTTTTTACCATCGGACGAGCAACCTACTATTCACATACTCAATTAAAAAAAAAGTCTATTTCCGGCTTCCAAAAATTATCTATACCTATAATAATACGCGAAGAAAAAAGCTGTGACCGCTTTTTACCAAAAACTGTTTTATAAAATAATGCATTCGAAATACGATACACACTACTGCTTCCACCAATCCGGATCCACCAATCAGGTGATCCACCAATCCGGATCTGGCCACCGTGGTGGATTATGGCCTAACCTTCCTCAGGAAAGTGAAAAGAGACCCGTGCTCAGCAGTGGGACGTTATGGGTTGATGATGATGATGATGACTATTGCTTGGCGGATGAATATCTGGCAAAGGTGTTCCCCAAGAAGTGAGTGCCAGATAAATATACTTATACATACATACACTCGAACAAAATAACCCTCCTTCTGTCGAAGTTCTGTCGGTTAAAAACAAAGAGCAATTTTTTTTTAGGTCAAATCAATCCATTAAAACAAAACAATGGCTGGGAACGTCATGTCAGATTCGGATTCGGCGAGCTTTTTTGTGCGGAAAATTTCGCTTGACAGTTGCGGAATGCTCCTGACATTTACACGGCTCAGCAGCCAAAATACGTGGGCTTCAGCCAGGCAGGTGTGTTCCTGACGCCATCGACATTTCCCTTTAAAAAAAGGGTATTTGTTATTCGTTTTAATTATTTCTTTTTTCCTAGAGAGAAGTAAAATGGTCATCCATTTTTACAATATTTTAAGGCTGCCCGCAGTACCTTCACTTTTACTTTTCGATTGCTTTTTAGTTGTATGTCTTGGAATTCAATCATCATCGTTGTCAACCCATATCAGCCCATCGCAGAGCACGGGTCTCTTCTCACTTTCGTGAGGTGGATTAGGCCTTAATCGACCACGGGGCCTGGTTGGTCCGGAACGAGCATAAAAATCAGGTTTGTTGTATGGGAGCCCCTTAAATATTTATTTTATTCTGTTGTTTAGTATTTGTTGTTGTGCTGGCAATAGAAATACATCATATTCTGTGAAAATTTCAACGATCTCCTAACTGTAACGGTTCATGAGATACAGCTTGGAGATAGACAGACAGACAGCGGAGTCTTAGTAACAGGGTTCCGTTTTACCCTTTGGATACGGAACCCTAAAAACTAAAAAGAAAAAATTAAGAATAAAAATAAATTGGTTGTCTGTAAAGTTGGTTTACGGACGACATTTTAACGTGACAACGTCATAACAAAACATTGATGAAATGATTGCATACTTTTATGAATAAAATTGACACATTTTTTAATAATAAAAAAATAAACTTGAATTTATACTAGTAATCAGATTTTTAAAATGCAAGAACTGTCCTGAACCTGTCAAGAAGAGAAGAGAGATAGGTGCGGCGCAAGCGTCCGATGAGCGTAACGGGACAATGTGTCAACTTTTTCGTGAATGCAGCCGGCGTTCATCGATTTATTAGACGTTGTCACGTCAAAATAGAAATAATGACAAAGAATAAATAGGTATAGATAGGCAACAAGTTTCAATACGTGTCGTAACTGTACCTTCAACACTCCTTATTTGAAGACTTCCAAATGAAGTTTTATCGATTCAGTTATTTTTAGACGCATAGGGAGAGTTGAAGCCGTAGCGCTCGTGTTCATATTTTGTGATTAGTTTTGTTACTGGCGACTTTGCTTTAACCGACTTTTACTACACTATGTAACTTTTTGTTTTTTATCGCTTATTGTAAATCGATTTTACTTTTTAATGTGTAATTTGTTTAGCCTTCACTAACATTTAAAAAAAAGTATTTCCATGTACCAAAACTAATTGGCGGCATAAGTCAATGTGTTTCTTTTTATTTTCATTGTCAGCCAGTACAACATTTTTTTTAACTAAATGTTACCAGAACAGAAACAATAAAAATAGCATCCCAAGAGAAAAAATTCAAAGAACCTTTACATTTCATTTCCTCAAAGTTTATTGGGGTCTCTAACAGTTAAACAAAATTAAAGTGAATTCCATAACAAGCTAAAGTAAGGAATAAAACAAGATTTTACTCGGCGCATACGTTGAAAAACTTAATGCTCTGTAATTGGCCTCCACGACGAGCGTCTGAGATGGAACAAATTATTACGTAATCATATAGAAAGAACAGTTAACTATGTATTTATATTATTGTGGGACAAGATTTACATAGTTTTGATACAAATTAAAAAAAAAAACTGAAACAATACTAAACAAATAAAAACAAAATGTGTTCTTGGAAACATAGTATAGAAGTAAAGATTCAACTAAAAATTTTTCCATAAAAGATATTATAAAACATATACCAAACGTAACTCTCTCTCTTTCTATCTTCACTAACTTATATCTCCCTCTCAGCTTCCGTTCGCCTCGCCCGATCACATTTTTCGTAACGCATTCACCAGCTCCCCAAGTCAAGCGTGCGTAAAGAAGTTTTACTTTAAAACAATCTAAATCATATCATTAAGTTCTTGAAGAGCTGATAAAAAAAACTATTTTTTAGATTTATTTAAAGGACTTTGTCACTTTAAAACAAAAAGAAAATTAACAAGCAAAAACTTAACAAACATCTTATGCATGTATCTTGAAAGTAATTTATCTACAGTCGATAATAAACAGAATTAGATAAACGTAACCTACATTACGGCGGGTACATTTTGAGGTCATTTAAAACTGACTTTGAATGTATAACATTACATCATTGCAAAACACATGCATAAATTATGTACCACAAGGTCACCTCTGAATGTTGGCGTAAGGGCGTGTTTGGACTGACCCACTGTCCTAGGTGAGCGACAATTGCGCTGCGAAGCGACGCGACGCAGGGCGTGTACGAAAATATCAAATACTAGCCGTGCCCCGCAGTTTCTATAACGTAATTCCCGGGACGTAGCTTATAGCGCTCAAAAATAATGTAGCGTCCTATTAGAGGAATAATTTTTAGAACCTCCCGACCATAAAAGGGCCGTCTCTCGTTCACAATCAGCGATAGCATAAATGCATCCTAAATTTTAATTCAACTTTAAAATGTTCGTAATAATTATACGAATAATCTTAACTTACAATTAAATATATTAATTATAGTTACGTGCGTAGGTCAATCACGAGGCGTATGTCTATCAATGCTTAGCCCTCATATTTTATAAAAAGTGCTGTTGAGCTCTTAGCTAATTTTGTATGGAGTAGACAGGTGTCGTGGCAATAACTGTGACTTAATTGCCACGATACCTGTCAAATACATACAAAACTAATTAAGAATTCAACAGCAGTTTTTAGGGATTAAATGGGCTGATCTCTCCATAGCGTATATCATGACTGTACAGCTATTTGAAATCTTCGCGTCGCGTCGCGTCGCATCCAAGGTTTACCTAGGACAATGTGCTAACGAAGCAAGTTTTGCTTGGCTATGGAGGACGTAGTAATAGTTTTCTAAGTGTCATTGTTGGATACTGTATTCTGTATTTTACTCAGCGTCCAAATTTCCCATTTATCCCGGGATTCTTTCAGGAATAATGATACTTTTGTTCGTATTGTACAGTTACGAACAATGAAGTGGAACAGATGAATTTTCAGTTATTGATTTTACAAAAAAATATCTGCTTAAAGTTTTGTCAGTAGTATTTAAAAAAAATTATTGATAAGAACATAAATATAAGTAGGCACAGAATAATTACTATATTTACTATAATAATTACTTTATTATATTAGTATTAAACAAAATTCTGAATATTTTTAAAGTTATACTTCTTTTGGCGCGATGGACAAAAATGATGAGAGTGAATTTTCACGATGCGCGCGCACACCGACACCTAAATTTAACAGCATGAAGTTAGTTCTAGGTGGTATGAAAATTGATAACTATGTTCAAGTTGTATATTCTAGTATTTTTATATGTAGAACACGTGTTTCGTAAGGGTACAATTAAACAGTGTGAATAAATAAATATTATTTTGGTGTTTTTATTAAATCAATTTCATATACGACGGTGATACTAATAATTTATTATTTATTAGTATATCTATATATATATATATATTGAATATTAGTGATAAAACTGATTTGAATAAACTGTTTTGAGTGCATTTATAGATTTGAGGTTAATTGTCGGTATGTATAATTTATTTACATCGTTAATTAAAAATTATTACATTATTATCTAAAAAATATTTTTTTTTTCGTTTTGTTTTATATCAGGTATATTAACAAATTTTATGTATAAATAAAAAAAAATAATAAATTTTCTATACTTGCTTATATTAACCTTAAATGCTGAATGTTTATTTTATCTTTGATCTTAACTATTCGTTAAAATTTGATTTATTGATATTTCAATATTGATATTTCAATTATTTTTTATTATATTTTTATTAAAACAAACAAATTTTATTAAATAACTCTAAAAATAACGAGCACTGAGCTTAACATGATATATTTATATAAACATATATTTTCAATCTATTAAAGTAGTACTTGAAATAATCAAAAATAAATTCTCATAAATAAACTTAAATAAATTTTGATAAATAAATTTAAAATTTAAATAAACTTAAATAGAACAATATAAATAATTTTCTATACTAATTCGTATCTATCTACCTATGATCTTTTGTAGGTTTCTCTGAAACTAATAATACTACATGATTAAATTTCAATTTCTGTTTTAGTTTCCGAGATGTCTGAAGATATTATTCAAAGAAATGCACAATACTGTAAAAGAAGAGAATAATATAATAGAATATAATAATAATATAATAATATAATATATATAATATAATTAGAAGTATAACTTCTAACGCGTGTACATAAGTACACACACTCTTTTTTTTTTTTTTTTTCATTAAAAAGAAATAAAAAAATATATCACTTTACAGTTGTTTTCAATTATTTCAGGTACGAAAGTCAAATAGGTGAATTACTTGCGATCCTCGTGGGTAAGTACCTACTTCCATTGTACTTAACTACACTTGGCAACAACTGATATAAATACTGTGTAATTATTGTTTACTTTAAATGTCTTTAGAAATGCTAGCTTAAGAAAAAAGTACAAATGCAACGTAATTTTTTTATTTCCCGTCAAAAAAACGACTAAGACTTATCGAAAAAAACACAAGTTTGAACAAAAAAAAAATCAAAATCGATGGACATTTTCGGTTTCCCGTCAAACAAAAACAATCCTGCCACAGTCAGCCACACGCACATAAAGAAAGAAACACAAATGTAATGGCACAATGTGCAGGCCGCACCATCGCCACAAAGAAAAAAAACCTCAATTTTAACAAAAAACGTCAGATTTACACACTAGTTTGACAGTGGCTAAATAAATGCACTAATCGTGCAAAGTCGAAACAAAAACCAATTTCATCATATTTCCGGTTTCCCGCCAAAACTCCAACTAACTAAATAGGTACTTAGTCAATTTCGTTGCATCCTCTTATGATTTGATCATCCACTCGTCCCCCTCGAAGCCTAAACCGCCATCTAATGTCGAAGCGGGAAGCTGTGACGTCATAGGTACTTTGAAATTATTTTTAGCTCCAAACATGTGTGACCTTTAGTCTTGTGAAATTATAATATGATGCTTCAATACGCACACACACTCATAATTATTTTTATAATTGGAAAATACGTAATATTATGTTAGTAATTATTACATTTTTTTAATAATTCCGAATGTATTAGTGACGTCATGGTAACTGAACTGCGACTTCACAAAACTATTGACTCACCGACTGACTGGGACCCGATATCATTTTGACTTTTTCATTAATTCATAAAATTCTTAAAAGCGATCATTACTTGACACGGGTCAAATGCAAAAAACATGCGAAGCCAAAACCAACAAAAAGTGACATAAAGTTTTGTACATAATAAATATTCTTTTTTATTACCTTACAATTCAATCTCTCTTCAAATCAGAGTAGCCGGCCAGCAGTCACCGACGAAAAATTCGAAAGCAAACGTAAATGATTCGAAATTCGAACAAAAAACTCAAGCCCGGCAACGTTGGCCTTAGGCATTAGGTATAATATAGAGATACAGAACTAGGCCACAGAATAACAAAACTGACAATGACATTGTGTGATGTAAATACATCTACAATTCATTCGTTCACAACTCAATAAAGCACACAGATAATAGATCTGTGACCTATACAATGTGTATATTACAATACTAGCAACATTCCGCGGTTTCATCCGCGTCAACTATTATGCCAGTCGAAACGCACATTCTTTCGGGATAAAAAGTCTTTAAAACTTTGACAATACTTTTCTCTATGCCAAAAAACCCACATCTACCCGAGAATTATTTCGGAGGTAGGTATGTTATCCACCAATCCGGACCGGGCCTCCGTGGTGGATAATGGCCTAACCCTCCTCACGAAAGTGAGAGGAGACCTGTGCTCAGCAGTGGGACAATATGGGTTGATGACGATGATGATGCCAAAAAAAAGGCATATCTATTGCTGTGTATAAGAAGGACAAACAAACAAAACTTTGTGAGTTAGACAGATAGATAGATAAACTCTTTATTAAAACACCACAGAACAAACTTAAAAATTAGAACAAGGATAAGTTAATTACACTATACGTATAGTAAAGTCAGACATAAGCTCAAGTTAAACTATAAACCTGTATTAGGAATTAAAAAGAGAATCTGTTTGCACTCACGTTGTTTCCAGGGAAAAACTTATCTTGAGGTTTCTTTGAATATTTGCTCTTGCGCATTAGATGGCCATCTTGCTTATTGATTGAATGAATGAGTGAACCTCCTAGATCTTCCAGTCGATAGGGATGGGCAATCTGCAGGGTTGTGCATCTACTGTCCTTATTGATATAGAGTATAAAGTTTGTTTGCCTAAACAACCTGGAAGTAGAGTCGACATAATTATCAATGTAGAGTCAGATATAAGTGAAATGTACAAAAAATAATAATGATAGAATATAGACACTGTAAGCTCGGAAATAATTAAGCTTAAATTAAACTATAAATAAGCTCGAAGTAACGCCTAAAAGTAAGCTCAAATTGAATTACTAATAAGCTCGTAGAGTCATTTACGTCAATGTAGGGAGTTAAATATTAAAAGCTCATAGAGTTAAACAAACGCTGTATAGAAAAAAAAAATGCGCTAGAATTGGTTATTTCTTGATCTATATATATAAAAATGTTATGTTGGTTTGTGTACGCTTCAAAAACTCAAAAAGTTGTGCACCGATTGAGCTGCAATTTTAGCATGATATATAATCCGCATCAAGGATAGTTTTTGTCTATTTTTTTCATCAGTGACATATCAGCGAATGTGCGAATGTGCGAATGTGCCACAGCGAAGCGTGGCAGGGCACAGCTAGTACTTTATATAAATAAATCCTATTTAAGCTAACAATACGTTTACGTTTCCCAAAATGCTGGCATTTTCAAGTTAGACACGTTTCTTTGTCCGAAATACGTGGCAGCATATTTGGATCACGGTGACTTCGAGCAGACGCCCTACTAAACCTTTTAAATTGAACTTACTTCTTACTTCCTTAAGTTTCTTTTATATGTTTGTAATTAAAAATCTCAAATTTAATTACGACAGTTTTATAACTTAATTATTGAAGAGTTCTAAACTATGCTTTTATTATAATTAAAGCAGAGAAGACTTCGAATTTTACGGAACGGACAAAGAATATTACATGATTGCGTTTCCTATCCCAAGAGCTGTATAATAGAACTAATTTCATAACTTTAACATCGCTAAAAACACAAGGCAATTACGAAACAAAAAAGCTCCGGCGTTCCTAATTTCAAATAAGACTTACAAGTAATATTAACCTTATTCCAAAGGCACTAGAGGTAAAAATGCATCGCGTGCTTTACTAATTTTCGATGGTGGCAAGTTCATCATAGGAACACAACGCCATCTCTACGGATTCCAACAAAATTTTTCACTGAACCATTTTCTTATAAGAACTCACGCACACAAGCGCCAAACGTATGCAGTTATGACTCACACAGACGTCGCGGAGACTACACAATCGAACGCACCCACACGCCGAGAAAAAAACGATAAAAAAGTGCACACAAACACAATTTTTCCTATACACATACTAGAAAGAGATAGAGTCGTTCTATTTTTTAAAATTCTAAAATTCAGTTTTCTGTGCTCATAATTGGAATTTTGCGTTTTGTTTCTTAATTTGACGAATGGAAGATGTCATTTTGGATTATAACAAGGTTTAAGATAAGTTAGGGGAACTGAAATGTACGAGGTTCATACAAGCGCGGGCGTTCACACAGGCGCAGACTGTGTGTGTAATACGCTGCACTTTATCTATGTAGTGGTGCCAACTGCGACGAAGTGAAGTTGATACTTGCAAAGTACTTTCGATTGAGGGAAGGTGAAAACGAGCTGGTGATTGATTTATGTGATATTTGGATGCGCTCATGTGGATTTAAAACAAATTGTAATCGCGTGTTTTCCGGAAACCCATGATTTCATTTTGGGAATTTCTTACTATTACGTCTGTAAGTTTGTGAAGCGTCTCGACATTTAGATTCAACAGTCTGGTACAGTTTTATGAACGTTTCGGATTTGGTAGTACTGATTTCTCGAGAAAGAATTATTACAATATTGTTATTACTATTCAATTATTGTGTGCTGTACAAGGAAAAATAATAATTTGCCATGTTTCCTGCTCGTGGTTTGACGTTGTTTTAATTTATTAGAGGCTAAATTAAACTTTGTACAAGAATATTGTGTTTGCGGATATCAAAAATGCAATGAAACACAATAAATAATACCTTTTGACAACTTTAAACACGGTAAAACCTTCCAAAATGATTGAAACTTGAAGATTTTTTTCAGAAATTTCAGCTGTTTTCTGCGCACATGTATCAAGAACGTTAAATCCCCGTTCTCGGTCGCAGTAAATACAAGGTAATGGCTAAGTACGCACGCGGTCTAGTACGCTGTGCGCCCGCCGTGCAGTCCCGCCTATGCACAATCGGTAGAGAGTCGCATTTCCGACGCCGCCGTCTATCTCGGCCACAACACGCGACGTAACCGCTCAAAACCTCCCAAAAAACAGGACACAACAAAATATCAAAATATAAAAAAAAGACTATTTTTACAAAAAAAAAAAAATATTCATATCATTCGCGCGTATTCATATTATATCACGTATTTTTCGGAAACTAGTGTGTTTTGCAAATTTTTCTATAATGACATATCACATGGAAACTTAGGACCCGATATTTTTAAGAGAAATCATATTTTTGTGTGACAAACGTGATGTGTTGTATATTCTGCTGTGGCAGTCTCGCCGTGAAGCACGGAGTGGATTAGTGTTGATGAGGTGACGACTTTGCGAATTGGGAAACTTTTTTGTTTTACAAAATTACTACCGAAGTGTCAAACTGGACCGAGGGAGAAGCGGCTACCCCTGACGCATGTGAGTATTAAAAAAAAAAGATTTCAAACGCGCCCTTAATCTTTTGACGGGGCCGTGTCAGTGTGCGTGCCTAGTAATACATGCGTAACGGTGTTTGTGTGAGGGGTCCACGCACATTTTTTGTGTTTTCTTAATATCCCCACCACCGCTCCCCACGTATACCCGTTATCGTTATCCCACTCTTTTTCTATGGGCCGCTTGCGGTGCGTTAGTGTGCGTGGCCGACACGTGTGTGCGTAAATTGCAACCTATATTTTGATCGAAGCCCAATGACGTTACCGTTAAAGTAGCTATCATTTTTAATTATGTTTTTATAATATATTGGCCTTTTAACAAAAGATGACCCTATTGTTTCTTTCGTTGATCCATAGACTTTGGAAGTTTTTTGTAGAGTAATTTTTTTTAATTTTAATATTTGTCCGTTTATTGATTTAGTTGTCCATTAATTACTTCCATATAGGTATGATTGATTATAATTGACAATAAATACCGTTTAAATCATTAGGCATTGAATTAATTCGTTTATTATCGACGCTACGAAGTTCTACGCGTGATCGTAGGCTAAAATAGAGCCGACGGGAAAAAAATGCCGCGGTTTTGGTTGAATATTTTCTTTTCGTTTCATTATTATGAGATAATTCGATTATCTTTAAATTGATTATTTAATTATGTATTTGACTTTGCTGTTAGATCTTAAATTTAGTTATGTTTTATTTAATATTCTTAACAAAATTGGAAATTAAGAAAATATTTTATGCCTACATACGCCGGATTTAACATTAACTTACAAATCATTGTTAAATACTATAGTCTATGCACACGTTATTTAGTTCAATAATCAGTTAAAACTGTTCTTAAATTTCAAAGGATTTCATTAATTTATGTGAAAAGTGATTAACATTGTTAGTTGAATTATTATTTACGTAAAGTTTTAGTATTTTAATAAAGGCCGTGACGTGATATACAATACTTAACATTCTGGAGACAATTGATAAGGAAATAAATAAAATAGTACAAGTTAAAGCAGGTACTTGATAATAATAATTATTATAGAAATATTATATCTTATAATAATAATTTGAATAAATTTATTGATCAAAAGAATTTGAATGTAATATAGGGCATTTTTATTTTACAATACCTTTGGTTGGATTAAAAGACATCATAATTATAGTATAGTTACATTATAAGTTTAATTAAAACTAACGTAAAAACTTGTGTCGTAGAAAGATACATTTTAATTGAGACATTCAAACTTTTACTCATTAACACATTTTTGGCGCCCAAATTGGGCCTCTTTTTACGAAATAAGAAGCTTAAAAAGTTTATTCACAACTTTACATAAGTGTCAACAAACGTAACTGTATTTTAAGTCACTAAGACTTGATACTGACCATATAAACTTAAAAAAAACTTGAATCTTTTTAATACTTGACTCTGCTCACTGGCTAAAATGCACAAAACATGCGAAGACAAAACATTTAAATAAATAAGGTCACTTGTATTTTCTGGCCAGTGCTCATGAATTCAGGAAGTGAGTTATCACGGTACTCAGTGTACCTACACTTATTTTTGCGTTAACTTTTGACCTATAAACCTTTTTAATTATCATTACACTGACCAAAAAGGTTTATTACAAAAATCGAGAACGAGTCATAACTTCAAAAGTTACTTTGTGTTGTTCTTATTGCTTAATTACAGGCAAATTATTTTGGTTACATCATACAATTAGGTACTCAGTTGAAAGCTTATGAGCAGAGGTAGGATATTATATGGTTTCAGAAGAAAATAAGTTTATATTTCTTAATTTTCATCTACTGAGTAGGCACTAAAGAGTTTTATGTTAGTGGTGTAATATCTGAATCCGTTTTTTAATCAAAGAGATACTTTTTATTATGTCCAGAAAGCATATTTCTGGTATTAAGTAGGTACCGTTTAATTCTAATGTATAAATAAATGAATTTATTTGTCATTTTGTCTATTGCCTTCATATTATCTATACTACACTTTATTGATCTTTCTAAGATGGATTTGAACTAAATTTAACAAAAAGTATCCAAACTATTTCTCAAAATTAAACATTCAAAAAACATCACAGGAGCATTGATTTCTGTTAGTAAACCTACTTACACAAAAACTCTGCCTAAAAATAAATAAAAAAAAACAAATTCCTAATTCAAACAGTGCAATTCAAGATCGCGCCCTCGAACGCCATTCGCTAATAGCTCGCGGTCCTTGCGCATGCGCTCGGCCAAGGCGAGCGTTTACACAACTCCGGCGACTGTCAATGTTACTACATAACCTACAAAGCTTAGACGCGGGACGCCATCTTGGATTTAGAGTCGGCCGTTTGAAGGCTGCACGCATGGTTGATGTCTTGTTTATAGCGTCGAACGTGGGTTAGGTTTAATTAAAAGCATGTGTTCTAAATTTGAATGTGAACTGGCAGGATGTGAGATGCTGTTAGTGTACATACAAAGAGTATTAATTTCACATCATATTTCTTTGTTTAGAAGGTAGGAACCTTTCAAGAGGGATTTTCGGACATTGGAGGGGACCGAGACGTTTGGAAGGAAATTGGGGAAACTTTTAGCCAGCAGAGGGGCAGAATAGACTAAAAAAGGAGCCTATAATGGTAATTTTTTGTGTTTTTTTTTTAAATAATAACATGTTATTAGTAATTAAAATACATACTTGTATAAATAATAACATAGCAATTACTGGAGTAAAAAAAGAAGTTAAAACCAAACTTACGAGAGGAACTTACATTAAAGTTTTAATCTAGAACACAAAAACATGCTATATCACATAATTTTGCCTACTAAACTTTTGACATGCTCAGCAGCTTTTGAAGCCGACTGCACCAGCCATGACCGACTAAAGCCGTCGTTACTTACAAGTCGACTATTACCACAGTATAACGAATAGTGCCAACTAGTATCTAGATAGCGCGAGCGGCGTACCGCCATAGAAGACAATGATGTATTACCACATACAGAATAGACACATTGGACACTCCACCCCGCGCGAACCGCTTCCCGCAATTGGGGGGGCTATTGGGAGGCTGTCAATATAACACGCCCAAATGTAATAAACAAACGGGCTCGTAAACCTCCATACTAGCGGGTTGTCTTTTGTTTTGGTCACGTGGATACCCATTTGGTGCGTGTACAAATGTCTGTTACATGTCATCATCATCATCATTGTCAATCCATATCCACGGGTCTCCCCTCAATTTCTTTAGGCTATAATCTAGTCGCCCGGATAGCTGGATTATATCCGAAGTAATTCTCGGGCATGTGGGTTCCTCACGACGTTATCCTTCAACGAAAAACAAGTGATAATTACGTACATAGGTAAGTGCGTACATGTGGTTTTACAAGAAACACATTGGTACGCGATTGCACTGTTTGAGTTCATGACCCTCTCTTTGGAAGGCAGAAGGCAGAGGAGAAGTTCTTCCACTAGGCTATCAATGCTTCTTTTTTTTTTTCTTTCATAATTGCAGAATAGGCAAGCATTTGGCCGCAGTCTCTCCAGTTGGTAAGAGACGGCGTAGTCGATGGTGGAGCATGCTTCTGTAGAAGATACCTCCATTTGAAGACTTCCAGATTATAGCTTTCGGGAAAACTGGTGAGGTGTCCCATTCCTTCGCCGTTCGGATTATAAATGTGAATGCAAATCTCTTTGTGCGGATCGGAGGAATGTCAACCGTATACAACCGCCGTGTCCTATGGTTATTTTTGTTTGTATGTCTGAGTTGTCAAATCAGCTTTTGTATGAAGTGTCCCGGATGTGCCGCAGTGTCATGGTTAAGGTGAAAGTTGTGCGCTTGCGACGCGATCTAGTCAATGACGTTAGTTTGTCGCCGGATGTAGGTGGCGCTGTACGTCAGTAATAGGCGCGTAAATGTGCTTACTTTTTGATTTCTTTTTAATTATTATTTTTCTATATTATTTTATAACCCACATAATTACCCGAGAAGTATTTCGGAGGTAGGTACGTTATCCACTAATCCGGAACGGGCCCCCGTGGTGGTTTATAACCTAACCCTCCTCACGAAGGTGAGGAGAGACCTGTGCTCAGCAGTGGGACGTTATGGGTTGATGATGACGATGATGATTGTTAATTGATCTCTCAGCGTGACGAGCGCAGTGCAGTGCCGCGCAAGATTATGCAATGTAAAGTTCTGGGTGGCACTGTAACTGTTGTGGGCAGGCGTAGCGCTTACCACCAGGTGAACGACTTGCTTGTCTCGTTACCCAGTCGATGCTAGTTAATTATGTTTGTCAAACGTAGGACTTTGACCAACGTTCAGTTTTATTTTTATCTTTGAATGCAGAATATAATATTTTACTGTAATGAATAAGCAAAATCAATGCAGTTTTGAATAATGTGAAACAAACATATTATTATTATGCAAAATTCTTGGAAAACGCAAGAAAACGTAATTTTAAAATGAATTATATAAGTATTGAAGAAATAGGTGTCTTAATGAACCTTTACTGACTCATTCGGTTAATTTTAATGGCCATGGGTTTTAGAGGAAAAACTACCGTGATCTAACAATTATTCAACCTCCAAGCAGTTGTGTGCATACACCACCGTGGTTTAATTTAAATAAGACTTATAGCTAGCGACCATAAGCAGGCATCTGAGTAGTAGGTACAATAACTACTGAATTTAAAAGAAAAAAGAAAAAAAATCTTTTCCAAACTCGAACAATAAACATGTAGGTACTCTTTAGTTAAAAAAAAACAATCAACTGTTCTTTTTCTTTATGTTTATGATATGAGACCTCTTTAGTCTCATTTTGAGTTCAAGTTTGACTTGAAAAAGTACATGATTTTTGCTTCATCATCATCAACCCATAACGGCCCACTGCTGGACACAGGTCTCCCCTCACCTCCGTGAGGAAGATTAGGCCATATTCCAACACGGGCGCCCGGTCACCAAACTCAAATCACTTTCCCATTAATGATAGTATTTTCTAGTACCAAGTATTCAATGATATTACTAGGATTAATATATTAATGCGGAAAGGCCTTTGTCAGTGCCATTAAAAATAAAAAGAACTCTATGGCGTCTCAGCCATCCGCACTCCCCTCAGAAAGTGCAAAACATCTGTTCCTGCGAGACGATCCGAAATAAGTGCACAATGAACCGACCTCCAGACGAAAGTAATGAAATGAACCGAAATAATAAAACGACACAGAAAGACTGGGACGTTTTATAAAATGTATACTCCATGGACCCGGCACTCGTCCAATCCCCGTATTCGCAAACGTTACCATGACATTCTGTGCTATGAGGTCGCATAGTACTCACGAATGCACAGGGTTTATCAGTTTGACAGTTTCTAAATTAAAATCTACAGTCACTATGTAGTTAATCTACGAGTCAAACAATTACAGTACCAAGTAGTTGTAATTCTAAAGAATTATAACTCCACAAACAAAGAAAACAATCCCATGAGTCAGAAAAAGAAATTGCATCAATGAATGCGAAAAACGAAGATCGTATAAAATGGTCGTAGATTGTGAGCTTACTACCTTTATACGAACAGTTGATCATATACTTTTAGCAGAGGGTATGCGTGAGCGTGCGCCGTCCTTTGATTAGATCGTCCAGTACCAGACACCGTCCCGCGCTCTGTCTGCCGCCGAAATTGAGTGACCTCATTTTTTTGGCGGGACTGTTTTGTTTTGTGACAGTTCTTTTTGTTTTTTTTATCGTGGAATATGGCGGTGTATGGACTTGAGAGCTTTTTGGCGGGAAACCGAAAATGTGCGTTGATTTTGTATTTTTTTTCTGAGACTTGTGTTTCTTGGAGTGTGCATTGACATCAGTTCTTAAGACTCATATTATGTTCAGTAAATTAGTTGCTTTCTACTGTTTGGTGGATGAATTATTTTCCCAGGGCCGGTTCTTGTAGTAAGGTATTGCAATATCGCGCCGTCTAGATCATGCCACCACTAGTTTTCAACAAAAACGGCTTATCACTTGGCATATCGGTTAAAATATTGACACCAAGGAAAATGGTCTCGGTATAACTTTTTTCTACAGTCTGGCCAAGGGTTGTCATGTCCACATCCTTGATTGTAATAGTTCATGGACACGCCACTTTCTTCATCACTTATGGCGTCATTCTTAACTGAATTTTAAAGGTATTATTCGTTTTTATGAGCTTTTGTTTAATATTTCCTAATTTTTAATAATTGACCTTAATTACTTATTTTTTATTAGTCCAACCGTGTTCAATTTTGACCCAATATCCGTTGTTCAATAGAGTTAACATATCTCATGCCTGTCAATTACCGATGAAGATGACAATACGATATGATGGTGAAAGCGAGCTGCTTTGATGAGAGATTGAAGGTAGGTAACGGAACTCTTCAGTGACTAACAGTAGATTGATGGTGTTTGACGTGTAAAAGTGCAATATTTTGCCTATTTATATCTATACTAATATAACATATAAAGCTGAAGAGTTTGTTTGTTTGAACGCTAGGATCTCAGGAACTACTGGGTCAAATTGAACAATTCTTTTTGCGTTGAATAGTCCATTTATCGAGGAAGGTTAAAGGCAATCATGCTACAACCAATAGGAGCGGAGCATCAATGAAGAATGTGGCAAAAACGGGGAACAAAATATTGATTAGAGATTTTATTTGCGTGCGGCTGCGTAAACGTCGAAAATTATGTACGACGAAATGGTTCCCCTTTAAAAATTCAAAAAAAAATCGCAGATCTGTTGTGGGAAAACAAGAATTATGCGGGCGAAACCGCGGGGCGCAGCTAGTTTACAATAAATGATTTGAGTTGAGTTGAGTTCAGTTTGGGGTCATTTTGATGAGTTTGCAGTACCTTACGTATCTTAAAAAAGCTTATCCGGAGAAACATATCTTTTGATATTATATTTTATTTTTATTTTATTTGATTGAGTGACGAGACGAGCAAGTCGTTCACCTGATGTTAAGCGCTACGCCTGCCCATAACAGTCACAGGACCACCCAGAACCCTGCACTGCATAATCCTGCGCGGCACTGCACTGCGCTCGTCACTGAGAAATCGGCTCTAAAGTCTCATATGCCCAGTAATTTCGCTGGAAACAGTGCCCTTCAAACCGGAACAGGTTATATTATGTACGTAAAATGTTAATACCTAATATTATAATATGAACTTTCATTAAAACACATGTGACTGAGGAAGATTAAGGTCTAAAAATAAATTAAAACAGTGTTATAGTCTGACCTAATTCCTTTTCCTTTGAAGAGACACTGGCAACACAAAAGGACAACTTAACATTAATATTTTCGGAGCCACAGTCTTTTGTCTCGTTTCTTTTCGTTTTGTTTCAGTGAGTGTGTATGAGACATCGCTCTATTTTTGGCGGGAACGGAAAATGCGACGTTGATTTTGTGTTTTCGTCACAAACTTTTGTTTCTTAATTTGTGTCTTTGTGTAATATCAACCAAGAAGTATTCGTCAACGTGCACGAGTGTGGAAAAAAAAAAAGGTTTAAAAAAATATGTTTTACATTTTTTTTAAATATACGAAACGTAACTCTCTCTCTTTCTATCTTCACTAACTTATATCTCCCTCTCAACTTCCATTCGCCTCGACCGATCACATTTTTCGTAACGCATTTTTACCAGCTTACTCCCCAGGTCAAGCGTGGGTAAAGAAGTTTTACTTAATAACTAATAATTTTAAATTCTCTCCAAAAATCGCAAACATCATAAGTGACACATCCTTTACTTTACAAAGCGATTTGCATCCACATTTATAATACAAACAGCGAAGGAATGGAACACCCCAGCGTCTGTTTCCCGAAAACTATAATCTGTAAGTCTTCAAGTCGAAAGTGAATCGGTATCTTCCACGATTGACCGTGTCAACACTTACCACCAGGTTGCCAAATCTGTATTACAAACTAGACTAAAGATTAATTAAAAAAAAAGTACAAAAATAAAAAATCTAATTAAATTTAACTTTAGTCGTGTGGTCTAAAGCATATTCGTTTTTATTTTAGTCGTCGCCGCCGGTTACTCGAGGGCTGGCTCAATTCTCGCACAGAGAACAGCTATTGCTATTCAACGTGGAAATGCAGCCAGTGTTCTTGGCACCATGCCTCATGGACACCCTCTTTTGTTAGATTTTAAAGTTTTAGTTAGTTTTCTATTTAATTTTATTTAATTACTGTCATTTATGTTATTACTACATTAAATAAAACTCTTTATTATCAAAATTATGACAGCTTGTCATCATGCTTTTGTTCGAACTCTAACGTCAAACGACAACGTAACGTCTAACGTAAAAGAAAGAAAATTCATTATTCTACCTCGTGAAAGTTAAAAAAAAAGCACTGTTCCTAATTCCCCAGTCTCAAAGCGCATCTCTCCACCACAATAGACAACCGTTATTTACCCAACACCTGCGCCCGCGCATTCCACCGAACCAGGCCTCGGCCTACACTCTCCAGACATTTATCACCTAGATAGGGACTCCACTTGATTTTTTTTTATTTGTTTGAGTGACTAGACGAGCAACACGTTCACCAGATGGTAAGCGCTACGTTTGCCCATAACAATTACAGTGCCACCCAGAACTTTGCATTGCGTAATCCTACCATAGGCTCCTTCCATACTTGGCTCTAGCATAGCATATATTTCTACCACAGACAATAAAACAAGGTTCCTACTATGGCTCTAAAAAGTATTGACGTTAATAATAAAAACTGTCTCACATCATTAATTCACGTTTCGATGCATTAGCTTGTTGTAAGACGCTATAATTCTAATTTTAAACTTATCAAAAAATAAAGAAATAAACGAAAAACCTCGAGCAAAATTGCCTAGTAGCAAAACTAAAGTCAAAATGGCTGCCCCGGGCTAAGATCAGGTTATCTATCGCAAGCGAGGCAAAATAAATTCCAGAAAGGAAAAAGTGATGGATAGTGTTGCCAGAAGGAAATATTTGAGGAGGGTTCGTAGGTTTACAATGGGGAAACGGGTTTCAGAGTTTATTGACAAGTTGTGAATCATTAAGAAGTTTGATTTAAGTATACTTAGGTACCTACCTATCATTAAAGATTTAAAAAGTTCGTTTTTGAAATGTTAGATCTTATTCTCCGGATTCGAAGAAGCTTTAATATTATTAAAATACTTAAATCGAAACGGTAAAGAACCAATATCTATAAAAGAAAAAAAATAGAGCTTGACACTGGCTGAAAAAACAAATTCCGCGGAGCCAAAACTAAAAAAAAACTACTGTCTATTCTTAGGTGATTATAAATCTGGTAAGGTTTTCTCTACCCAAAATCAGCCCAAAACAAAAGAGCTAAGCATTGTCTTTCGTTACATTTCTCTGCAATTTCCTTAACATTTCGTGTAACACCCGCCGAGATGGCAGCACCGGCTATCCAACCGCTCCGGCTAAATAAATTCCTTCAAGTAAAAAGTGATGGTGCTCATCCGTCTCCAGTTTAAAACAGGAGAAACAAGACCCGACAAAAACGCTCGTCGCGTTTTCCCGCGCGTTCGAAGGTGCAGCGTCATTTGTTACCGCCATTTTTATTTTGTCTATGGTCAGGGTTTTTTTTTTAATTTCATACTGGCTTTTCGTAGTGATCTTGGCTCAATAGCCACTATGAAATATTTTTGTTTGGATTTGAGTAATAATGTTAAAAAGTGCGATTGTTCATATATTATAAGGTACCTAAGTACATAATACGTCTACGTTATAATACTACTTTTACGGTACTTCTTCTCTTACGGTAATTCTTACTTCTTTCCTCGTGTGAACCTCAGTTTTGGTTATCTAATAATACAAATTCTTGGTTACAATTTTTTTAGCTAGCCTGTTTTTTATTTATTAATCTACATTTTAAAGTACTTTTTTGATAGCAAATAGAAATTATCTTTTGTCTTGAACTAACATATTAAATTGTACACTAATTAACTAAAAAAAATACGCATACCTCGTAGATAAACTAAACCCATATAAACATAACTACGTGACAAAAGCAAAAACAAAACTTAACGAACATCGGAAATCGAAAAAACATTATTGTAGTTAAAAACCATAACGATTAGTTATCTTGTTACACTGACTAGCTACGTAATTACAAATACCTATTAAAATAACAAAAGAAAACATTTTTTTTACGATTAAATGGTAGAAACTAGTGGAATTAAAAATAAAACTGAGCCTGGATTAAGACCCTTCAACGGCTAGACAGCAATTTGAAAAGTAATAAAACAGAAACGACTGAAGGGTTAGCGATCATAAAAAAATAATGAAATTTATTCTAATCATTATGTTTAATCGGCTCTGATGCCAGTCTAGTTGAGCCCCAAAGCTACTGGATGCGTCCCTGTAAGCTTCATAGGGTTGCCAAATAAAAAAAATAAACATATCGACGATGACATTGACAATTGTTTTTTTTTAAGACTCGTATTCGATTAATTTAAAAAATAAATAAAAATAATTGATTACATTAACAATACATTTAAAAAAACCTCACAGTTTGCTTCTGGAACGTTTTTATAGGTTATAAAAATGTTAATTAAACGCTGATAGTCCCATTAATTAATTTAACTACAGGTTTGCTTAGTACCTTGTGATTTGATATTTAGGTAATCAAATTGTGATATTCCTGTAAACTTGCCTACAAGTTAAGTAGATAATTACACCAATTAGCTTAATAGAAACCGGCCGCACTATTAGATCGTAATTATGAGATTCAGCAACATATTTATAGCTTTTTAGAACATATATTATGGTAAAATGACTATCGCTTTCATAAATTTTAGGTTAAGTTCATTTTGTATGGATTTCACAGGTGTCGTGGCAATCAAGTGACAGCTAAGTAGCTAGTAAGGAATTTAGACCGAAGTATATAACCGAACTCAATAAAAGTCGATACAAAATCAAAAAGCTGGTCTCTCCTAGATATTAGGCCTAATTATTGTAGCGATGTGTTAGTGTGTGTATTCAGTAATATCCTGACGGTCAATAGTGACGTCGGTCGGCCGTAGCTATCGCTATGAAAACCGTGCGTGCATTTACCAAACGCACTTATCGCGTCCGCACGGTTATCATAGCAATGGTCACGGACGACCGGCGTCAGTATTAACCGTCAGGATAAAATACGGCCTAAAAAATCATGGACGGAAACGGACCTGGGTCAACAAAATTCTGAGGCAACCCTGCGCAAGAATCCTGTTAAGGACCAGTCTCGGATGTCAGATACCGGCGTTATGCTTTATATATCAACGCACTTATTACGTGTGTATACGTGCGCGTTTAGTTCGTTACGTGTATATGCGTGCTTTTAGTTTGTATGCGGGCAAAAAACGAAATAAATCGCCGGTGAACGACCGCGCTCGCGGTTGGGGCAGGGCAGGTTTCAGATGTGCTGTCAGCAAGGTATTTATGCAGTCAGTGACTGAGGTCAAACTTTTCTCAATGGGCGTTTTGGGTTGATCGGCAAAAGTTCTATACTTAATCATAATTGATAACGTTTTCAATTTTACAGTGTTGAAAATGAAAAGCCCCGAAAAAGGCAAATTTCTACGCAATAATAATAACAATAATTTTAGGATTCAATTGATTTTACGCCATTTATCGAACTCGTTGGAAACGAGATATTGAGAGGCCCTCAGTAACCTAACTATGTATTTAAAGAATCGGTTAACTTCAACGAGGTAGATAAATGTTCAAGTAGGTATGCGGAAGGAATAGAGCATGAGCCACTAATGATTTTAAAAATACCTGCACTGTTGAAATATAATTCCAGTAAGAAACGTCTCTTTTCTGTCAAATGTAGATAAAAATCAATTGTTGAAGACCAGATTTAACTTCCTGAAATGTTAGATAGACAAACAACAGTAGATAGAGTTTTGATAAGAAGCATTAGAAATTCTGTTGATTAAAAAAAAAAACGAATTGGCAAGATTGTTCACTACTTCGCTGCGGTCAATATCGTATTTAAAAGCAAGTAAGTGTGACTGAGGCGAATTGTATGAAAATTAGTCACTGTCTTTCACTATAATGACGCGCGGGCAGTTTGACAGCTTTTGAGGCGCGTTCGCTTTTTGAATTGTGGGCGTAGAGCTTTTTCTTTTCTTTTCAGTAATGCGAATTCGATTGGGTTGCCAGTCGCAATATTACCAGTTGCGGGCAGGGTTGCCAGTCATCCTTGCTTCCTTTGACGGCTCGCATAAGTCAGATGCTATCGTCTTAAATCTCTGTTGTCTTGATTAGTCATTGCCTCGGACTCCGTGACTTGAGACTTGGAGGTTGATGTTCTGAGTTCTTTGACGTTTAGCTTGGAGGTCCGATCTGTACTATTTAATCTATGAGGCTTGGTGTCGATTTTATCTATCATAGTAAATAATTTCAGTATTGCCATGTTAAGTTTCATTGTTTTCATATTTGATTTGAGTTTTTAGTGTGGGGTTCTGAAATTCACTAGGGCTTTGTATACTTTCATTTACTTGAATAAGTATTTGACGATATAATTTTGAAACGGCTCCAAGTAAATAAAATGAAACAGGGCACCGTTTCATAATATGCATGAATTCACACTTAAAAAGCCAAATAAAGAAAGTTCCTCAAAGTTATAATACAACGGGTAATTAAGTACATTTTTCTAACCATCACTGATGAACAGAAGTCAGTTGTTAACATAGCGGCTCGCATCTTTTCATTCGCAGTAAGCATTGGTCAATGCGTTTACACATGACAGCAAAATGTTAACATTTTAAAACTATTAAGTACAAGTAGGTACGTATTATTGAAAGTGAGCTATCTTATGTACTGAACCATCTTAGTACTCTGGACCTTATGAATTTAAACCAAAAATCCCATGAAATATGGTACCGGGAAAATTTAAAATAGAACATTCTTCAGCATCTTTTGCCGCTGTCTGTAATTCAAGGTATGCCTATAAAAATAAGTCTTCTTAAAGGCAGAAAACTAACTCCACATCTTTAAATGTCACCCTTCACCACATGTTCAAAACAATAGACGATATTTCATCCGACACAACATCAAAACAAACAGAGGCGTCATATTTTCGTCCCTGATAACGGCTTAAGGTCAACCGTACCCTATTATCGAGAGCTACACTTTTAATGACTCACATTGAATGTGCATTGAACTGTAATTAGTATTGAAATGCAATATGCACTAAATGTGTAATTATTGAGATATAAGGGTCAATGTACTCGATCAAGGATTGCAATGTTGTTTCATTAACCGGTAAAAGGATGGCGTTGTATTTTGGACGCATGTTATGTAGGATCTCTCGCCAAAGCCGACAGTCTAAACGGGTGGATGGATTTTTCTATACCAATACAAATTTGTAGTAGGAGACCTCTTTTGCAAGAGACCGCCGAACCTTTGGCAGATATTCCCTGCCAAGTAGTAGTGTGCAAACATTACTGTGTTCCGGTTTGAAGGGCATTGTTTCCAGCGAGATTACTGGGCATATGAGACTTTAGAGCCGATGTCTCAGTGCAGTGCCGCGTAGGATTATACAATGCAGGGTTCTGGGTGGTGATGTGACTGTCATGGGCAGGCGTAGCGCTTACCATCATGTGAACGACTTGCTCATCTCGTCACACAGTCAAATAAAAAAAAAATGTTGTTAAAGAAATAAAATATTGGTACCGCTCAAGATTGTTGAGATTGCGGTATTGTTATTTCATATCAGTATTTATTAAGGTAAGCGTTCCCTGAAGGCCGGTGGGTGACTTTTAAAAAAATGGCGGAGGGAAGTTGTCAATTTGGTTATTGACCTTTTGGGCTTTCTTTGATTCTGTTTTCGTAGATAATTATATATGGTAGCTGAAGACAATGTTTTCTTACCTACTTATTCATCATCGTCACCATCAACCCATACCGGCCCACTGCTAAGCACGAGTCTCGGGCCTTAATCCACCACTGGGATCCAGATTGGTGGATAACATAGTTTTTTTTTTTTAATAATACTGCCCCACTGCTGGGCAAAGGTCTCCCCCATCTCCTTCCCCATGTCGCGATTGTTTGCTACGTCGGACCAACTTGGTTCGTATGTATCAAGATCGTCACGCCAGCGTTTTCTTGGCCTGCCCCGGCGCCTACGCCCTTTTTCAGGCATCCATTGTGTGACGATCAGCATAACATACCTTAATAAACAAAAAAAAGAAATAGTTTGATAATAAATATTTCTTTGGAATTAATTGTACCTTTTTCAGGCACAGTATGAGATCAAAGCTTGATTAAAGCTTTTTTATAATTAAAAGTTTAAATCCTCCAGTTTTACATGACTGAATAATAGTTTTTATCTAACTTGGACGCCATTTTACCGGGTTTACGTTATTAGTTTACGTTTACTAATGAAGGTAGGTTTATGACTTATTAAGCCTTAATATGTTTGACATAAAGACAGTAAAAAATATTTAGTACAAATTATTATTAAAATCGGATTGAAATTATTATTTAAATTGGAAGCGGTGGTAGCCCAGTGGGAGAACGTCCGCCTTCCAATCAGAAGGTCGTGAGTTCAAATCCCAGTGCAGGCACGTACCAATGTGTTTCTGTATAACATATGTACGTAATTATCACTCGCTTTTCGGTGAAGGAAAACAGCGTGGGCCCCCGTGGTGGATTATGGCCTAACCCTCCTCACGAAAGTGAGGAGAGACCCGTGCCCAGCAGTGGGACGTTATGGGTTGATAATGATTATTAAAATCAATCAAAAACTACATTCATTTTGGTCAAGAAGAGTTCTAATTGGTAAAATAAATGAAACGAATTCAAAGAAACGATATCTTTATTTTTTTACCGATGAGTCTATGATTTGTAGAAAGTTACTGTACTGACTGTCTAGTCTTTGAAATTTGTTTAGTAGAAGACAAAGATAAAGACAAAAGTTACACGTTCCACAAACCGTCCGTTTTGTAAATTTTTTGTTATAATTATTGCGAGCTAGAAAAGACGAAATTAACTTGTCTCGTAAAAACACGCAGTTTCATTATCAGCACAAGACATGTATAAAAAGAGAATTATCCCGGAAAATTTGAAGTTTTGGGAAAAACTGAATGTACTTTTTTCTCTGGGATTTTTGTAGGAACTGTAACGTTACACCCCTTTACCAATTTTGGCAAAAGAGTGTAAAGTACACGTTATCAAGGGCTACCTCCCTATTCCTATGAGAAGGACCCAAAAGGAGGAAAAACAAAGGAGACAGCTTAAAATATATATATTAATATAAGAAATTAAAATTAAGGATTAAAGTCTTTGAAGATAGAAAGAGAAAATGTGGTCACACGCGATAATCAACTGGAAGTAAAGTCTTTAGAAATAAATGGTTAGAAATAGTCGGTCTAGAATGAAGCACTGTTTAAGACGGTAAATACGTAATTGTTCTTCATGAAGATACTTATGAAGAGTGACCCAGGCTAGGGCGGGCGAGGACTGCGGCAGAAAGCTGGTGTCCAAAGGCGGGGAGGCGCTCGTGGAGAGCGGCCTTCACCGGAGGGTTATAGAACTCCGATGTTTTAAACTTCAAGACTTCTTCAGGACTATAACAATTAAGTAAAGATTTAAAAGTGCTTGAGGACTTCTTCTTGCGATTTTCAAGGTTTTAGAGGCTCAGACCAAAGCCAAACAAGAACTGCCGAATGTCAGCCGTTTTTCCAGGCATCACTTCCAAAACTGTCAATAAGTAATTCTGCAATTTGAAAATTTTAAGAAAGATAAGGTTAAAAGCTGCCTGATACAATAAGATAAATTAAAACTAAAACTGTATACAAAATTATTGAATTGAACGAGAATACAACAGAATTTAGAAATAAGATTATAAATGACATTAGTAAAATCTAGACATCTTTCAGTAATGTTTACAAACAATATAAAAATAGAGACATAAGAATTTAGAATTAATAAACGAATAAAAGTAAAGAATAAGAAATAAATAGTGGCACGCAAGGACTCGAGTAAAAGAGATCAAGGTTTAAGAAACAGAAAGATATGAAAAAGTATACAGAAATAGAAAACCTTACATTACTCACGGTTTGAAATTTGTTTTTTTTTTTTTTGAGACTCAGTTCATTATTCCAAAGTGAGAAGGGCAAACACCTGGGAAATGTCGAATTCTTGCGGGAGACGGAATAATAATTAGGAAAGTGAAACAGCGAAGTAAAGCTTGTTTTACATACATACATGCAGTCACGCCTTTCTCCCGTTGGGATAGGCAGAGACTACATCTTTCCACATGCTACGATCCCAGCAGAAAGCAGTACACCAACTCCCTGACACTCTCTACTGGTTTCTGGAACTCCAGACCAATAGACTGTGCAAAGCCCACGCGTGGTTGCGTCAAGCTTGTTTTATAAAAAAATAAGTCAAGGACAAAAAAATCATCGAATGATTTAAGTTCGTTCTTTACCGAACTAATGCAATAGTTATGTCTATCAATAATCGCTAATGAATCACTTTGTTTTCACAAACAATCTGAACTATGTTTTAATGTCAATAACATTTATTTTGTAATTTGTTTTCGTACACGGAATTCCGGCGGAGTTCCTTGTTTACGTTTATAATTCTTTGCTTACAAATTGTTTGGTGATTTCAATTATCGTAATTTTAAACATAAATTAATTGGTTGCTGTTTTGACTTTTTGACTGTTTACGGCGAAAAATTGCCATTTGTAGACTCTAAGGTTAAGGAAAGATCTAACGGAAAACACTATTTGTCAAATTAATAAAATAACTAGCTCTGTTGTTATGTCTTATGTTATATTACACTGAGTTCACGAAGCTCTCAACCTCTCGAAAAATTAAGCCCCCTTCTCACGACAAAAAGCCCTCAAACTCAAGAAAAATTAAGCTCTCATTCTCATGAAAAATGAAGCCCTCAATCTCACTGCCTTTATACCAAATTAGGGAAATTAAACAGGCCTAGTACGAGATTTCAGACAACCAGTCCAGTGGATATCATACAAAGCTGTGGTTTAAGCCATTTTTTTCTGATTTATAGCGTTTTACACAATGAAATTTCAAAACACACGGTAAAATCGACCATTGTTTTACAGTCTCTCAATTTCATTACCCGGAATCCTAAACGCTTCTCCGTAAACGACCGTATTACGTAACCTTAGTATTCCGTCCCATATATAGATATACATAGATATACATACCCACATATTATTAAAGCCATTATATTAGGCGATAATCCATCACTGGACCTAAAAAAAATGGAACTGTTATCTGAGGATTAAAAGGTGGTGAGCTCCGGCCTAATAAGTATACTGGAGCCTATTAGGATTTTTAGTGGTCTGGCTGTAGAAATAACGACTGTCAACCAACTTAACCAAGGATTGTAAAATTTATGAGTATTAACATGGGCGCCGGCAGTTGGGTGCAAGGGCGTGCACTTCGCACTGGTCAGAAATGAAAATACATTTAAAAAAAATCCTCGTACAATAATGCCGACCGTCCTCTACAGAGAGTAAATTTTCGTAGAGCGAAATGTATTCAATCAAATACCCGCGCGATTTGAATGTGACATTACAAATATTTACTTAATAAAGGTACATGTTTTATTCTACATTTTATATATTAGTTAATAGTATAATACGAAGATGCAGACGCACCCCCTTGAAAGTAACCCTGGTGGTGTCCAAGAACATCAACCTAATTTAACGTCACTGACATGTCACTGACATTCGATTAGCAATTTCAGTTCAATCAACTGTCCCAAAATACAGTATACTTACATATCTAGGCAATACGAAATCGAAGATCTCACAACAAAAGGTCGTATCTGCATATACGTTTCTACATCTACCCTCCGTCTGTAGACATACGTCTGTCTGCAGCGGTAGTGAAGACGTTTAAGCTGTTTGTATGGCAGCTTACGGAATAGCGGCTATTGACGCCGAAATCGGGTTCAATGGACGACAGATCTTCACTGTTTCGGCTAGTTATACACATTCTATAGAACAGGGGTAATTAATGGCTTTCAGTGGGACCGTTGCATGACAGCAGTATCATGTTATATTGAAAGTAGAATGTTAAATTGTCGCTGGAAGTGAAACTATTGCTTGAGTTATCCCTTTCTCTACTCGCATCTTGTTAAATATCCAATAAGGAACAAAGAAACCTTCGAGTGTTGCGCTGACAGTTTGAAAAAGAAAACAAAAGATTTAACTTAAGTACCTAATTATGTGCGACACGCGACGGGCTGAAGGCAACGGTCGGTCTCCGTATCCCGAAAACACATTTCCGTTGGGATCTTTGACCGTCTAGATAAACTCGCAGGTACGAATACTCCTGAGAGAGTTTGGAGTCGGTACTTTCATTATAAACGTACCTTATACAGTCAGCGAGAAAAGAAGCTAGAACATGTACCAACATCTGATGCGGTATAGAGCTATTTTTAACATTTTTTTGCGTGAAATGTGTGCATGACATCAGTTAACAGATCACCTGTTAGAGAGACAGATGATGATGATATCTTCCACATACTGGGTCATAAAAGGGGGATGAAAATATAGGACTGAAAAAAGAGACGTCTACCTATAACTAGCAGTGGATCGATAATAATATAATAATAATAATATATACATGTTCAGCGATTTTTGTCACTGACTGTACTTGCGTTGACCGAGCTTCAAGATACGCAAAGCTAAATATAAATTTCGAAACGAAAGATTGCTCTCAAATCTCACATAATAAGTAGGCACGCCAAAACGAACACATTTACTTATAATTTTAATCGGCTCTTCTTCTGTAGACGATTTTAACCTCGCATCAAGACCACTTATCATATCTAAAACTACAAAATCATCACGAATTTCCACCCCACTGAACAACCCTTACCACCCTACGTCTCAAGATCGCCACATCCGAATCTTCCCTCATCCCCCGCCCGCCCAGTGCCTTGGAGTTTTATAGGTCGAAACTGACGCTATCGATCGCCTTTGTTATAGCTTGCTATGTTTTAACTTTGCTCTGTTATGTAGTTATATATTTTTATTCTGTACTTTTGTCACACCTCGGACGTTCCATACAAAAGCTGATTTCGCAACCCACACATATAAATGACGTTTCTATGCGCGCCTAATGTGTACTCGAAGATATTACGCGACCAAAACAAAAGACAACCCGCTTGTATGAAGGTTCATACTAACCTGTTTGTCGATTGTCATTTGTCACTTGCGTGTCTGCTATTGATTGACCTCTCGATTGCCCTCCGAATTGCGGGTAGAGCGGGGAAGCTGATCGCAGAGGGTGGAGAATGTCCATTCTGCGTGTAGTATAAGTATTCTGTGGAAAACTTGTAAACCTACCCCAATTATTGTTCCTTCATTATTGAGGAGCCTGACTCCTTCCAGCTATGTCAACATGTTGTCTCCACCTGCTACAATCTTCGGCTTTGTGAAGTGCCTCGTCGACTGACGATTTTAGGTAGGGCGTCACCTTGTTTCAGATTTCGGCCTTTTGATATGATAGAGACGGAAGGTAGACAATAGTAGAGACGAACTTCCCCAGTGCCTAACGGTAGATTGATGGCATTTGGGTTCATTTTGATCTGCTTGCAGTATTGTATTTTACAAAAGGTGGCGGAAAGTAAGTTTTTAAACAAAAGTTATTGTTAACTTTGTGCCTCAGTCTCCAGTCTCTATTCACTCTCGATTGCCGCCAGCTCTGCTTGGCGCGCGTCCAACCTCAATTTGTGTCTATTAGCGACGTTTGTTGGTCACAAACTGTCGCTTGTTCAATGTTGATGTTTGTAGCGCAAATATTCGCTTCATGACGTTTTAAATGTAATATTGGTCGCAATTTGGTTGACTCAAAGTCTCAAATTGGTTTAGATTTTCAGTTTAGTGCTGTTACCTTCAAATTAGCAATAAATGTAGAGCTGTCAAATTATTGCTGTAATTTGTAGTTGATTGGCTTAAATGATTTTAGGTTGGCTCACAGTTTGATGTTGGCTCACAGTTTTTGACCCACGTTTTAAAGCAACGAGTGAATCTTTTATATTGTACTAGCTGCGCCGCGCGGTTTCACCCGCATAATTCAAGTTTTCCCGCAAAAACTCTTTAAAGCAATAATTTTCCCCGTTTTTGCCATATTCTTCATTGATTCTCCGCTCCTATTAGTCGTAGCGTGATTTTATATAGCCTATAACCTTCCTCGATAAATGGACTATTCAACACAAAGAATTGTTCAATTCGGACCAGTAGTTCCTGAGATCCTAGCGTTCAAACAAACAAACAAACTCTTCAGCTTTATATATTAGTATAGATTATTATATATAGGTATATAAAAAACTAGTTCTTTTTTTAATTTCGTTACTTAGCCATTTCTAAAAGGACCTATAAATAGACAGCTTAGAGATTTGTAGGTCACGTTTTCATTCAACTTACGAGCATTAGGTATATTCCGTTTTCAACCTAATATTCCGTTTTCGGTTTATCTGCCAATTTGGAACAGCATCTCTATTTTAGCAGCTTAGAGATTACCAGGTTTCTGGTTCCAGGAACACTCGCCGCTGTTTGTCAACCCCAAAATACCGGGAATCGAACGTTACGAGTAACCAGAATTTTGAATCAGTGCTGTGAACAAAGAGATAAGCTGAAAAGTGTATTAATTTAATAATTCCTATTTCTATTAATAACTAGCTGTACCCTGCCACGCTTCGCTGTGGCACATTCGCACATTCGCTGATATGTCACTGATGAAAAAAGTAGATAAAAACAATCCTTGATGCGGATTTTATATCATGCTTAAATTTCAGCTCGATCGGTGCAAAACTTTAAGTTTTTGAAGCGTACACAAACCAACATAACATTTTTATATATATAGATAGATGGTGTGCCTTTTATACTTAGTTTTGAAGTTTATTTATTATTTATTTATTTATTTATTTATTTCAATATACAGTTGTTTTGATATGTTCAATCTCGAATTATATCATCATCTTCATCATCATATCAGCCCGTATCAAACCACTGCTGGACATAGGCCTTTTCCTTAGCAAACAACCTTCCTTCCTCATTCCCTTTTTTCTTGGCTTTCTTTTCTTCCTTGGCTTCATGGCTTTTCACTCTCTCTGTCTAACATTAAATTACTATTTAATCACAATATGATTCGACTCGATTGTGAACAAAACACACCTAGTCAGTTTAACGAGCTCGAGTATATCTAGGCTTTCCAGATAGCGGAGACGTGATAGTGTCGCCGGTTACGTCACGTGTATGCCCTAGACCGGCGTCAGCTGTGATCTAGGTTTCCTAGACTATTGACTGTGACCTAGGTGCTTAATAGGTTGTAGTATGTTTTAAATTGTTCTGTGGGATATTAATTTTGAATCTTTGTTAGTTTGTTTCCCGATGGTTACAACCTGGGAGTCATCGAGTCACGAGTGAATAGGTTGCTTCTAAGTAAGCGTGCACCATCGTAGACCGCATTGTCACTTACCATCAGGAGAGGTGACTGCTAAATGTTATAGTCTTACAATTGATATTAACTTTTTCCAAAATTTTTGGCAGGGAATTTGTAATAGGATTGCAACCTCTTTATTATTTTCTTGAGTAAAGAATTGGGGTTATAGGAAGTCCAGCAAAGGCTGTAAAGGGCACCTATATTTCCTTTACGTATTCCAATCATCAACCAGTAGAGGGTGTCAGGGAGTTGGCGTACCGCTTTCCGCTGGGATCGTAGCATGTGGAAAGATGTAGTCTCTGCCTCTCCCAACGGGAGAAAGGCGTGACTGTAAGTATTTATTCCAATCACCACACATAACCTCCACAGACGAAGCCTCTTTTAACATATGCTCATCTAATTCCAGTCGCTTATCACGAGTTATCACCGGTTATCAAAAGCAAATGACGCGGGAACTCCGTCATTGGTCCAACCCGGAACATGAGACGCACACACGTGCGTTTATCTATTAGATAAATTGGATGGGCAGCTATTAAAGGGGCCTTGAATTTATAATGTAGGCACTTGTAGATAAGCTACGATAACGTGGCACCTGGCTTAGTTTTAATTGGATAAGTTTTGTAAAATGCGTATTCGGTACTGCGAGCTGATCAAAATGAGTCCAAACACCATCAGTCTACTGTTAGTCACTGAGGAGTTCCGTGTCTACCTTCCGTCTCTAACAGATCAGCTCGCTGTCACCATAATATTGTATTGTCACCGGATATTTGGGGCAACGGAAACTGGGTTTAAATATAAACATACCTACCTATACACAGCCAGTAAAATAAAACAATAGCTCAAAAATTAATTGCAACTGAATTTCTTTTACAGAAATAAAAAAAAATACATTTCATCATTTATCCCAAACTAGTTAAATGACAATCAAAATTATGTAAGAGGAAAAAAAAGACATAAAAATTTAATATTGCAGGAAAATTCCTACCTAAAATGAATTAGATATACAAACAGGTAAACCATAATTTAAATCAATATTAAATACCACTAAAAATGTTAGTAGAAATATGCAATTTAAAACCGTTACGCATTGGCCAATGAAACGAAAAAAAAAAAATGTTACTGGCCATTATACCGAATTCTAATGAGACATAAAACATTTAAATTTCAATTTAATCGATACACGCGTGTCTAGTGGCGTTCTATAAACAAATAGTGCGCTCCGCCATTTTGGTCCGCGAAAAAACATTTGAAGGCGGAACTAGGTTGGGTTTTTGTTAAAATTTCGAACTGCGGCCCTCCAATAGCGTGCGCGGGCGGAGCCTGTCAATTCCACTGACTTGATGTGGACAATGACCTTTTTGTTTTTTTTCGTTGCCAGAGTGATGATTTTTTTTGCTTTTTTTTTGCGATGATTTTTTCGAGGCTTTTGCTGGATTCGTTTGTTTTCCTTTGTTAGTGAGATGGTGTTTTGTTTTTTTTTGTTATCCGTTTGATGATTTCGTACGAGCGCTGCAAACTTTTCGGTTATTTTTGTGAAATTGACAATGGCGTTTTGTGTTGCGTGTTGCCAACTACATTGGGATTGTTGGAAACATTTTTAGAGCTTTTTCACGATTAAACTAGGTAGAGCTAACTATGCAGGTATCGTAGAGCATTAATATTATAGCTTGAGTAAAAGGTGAAGCGGTGGTAGCCTAGTGGGAGAACGTCCGCCTTCCAATCAAAAGGTCGTGAGTTCAAATCACAGTGCGGGCACGTACCAATGTGTTTCTGTAAAAACATATGTACGTAATTATCACTCGCTTTTCGGTGAAGGAAAACATCGTGAGGAAACCCACATACATACCCGATAATTATTTCGGAGGTAGGTATGTTATCCACCAATCCGGACTGGACCCCCGTGGTGGATTATGGCCTAACTCTCCTTACGAAAGTGAGGAGAGACCCGTGCCCAGCAGTGGGACGTTATGGGTTGATGATGATGATGAAAAGGTAGATAGGGCAGAGAGTTCAGAGCGTTAGATCTGGATCGCCGTCGTTAGAACTTTTTGGATCAGGATCAATAACAATCGCGTCGTCAATAATAAATAGAGTTCGTTTCTTGTTCTCAAAGTTTGAAACTGGACCGTTTTGAAGCATCGCCTAGTCTACAATTATTTAAGATTTATAAATAAACTCTTTAAAGCTACACTGTTTTTTATTCTGTGGTAACACTGGCAATAAACACAGATAAAAGGCAAAAACTTTAGTTACCGCTAAGAAAATTAGTTAACTTGTCAAAATTCTGCAAAAATCACTAAAAAATCCCAAAGTACCTATCAATATCAGTACCTAACCCTCTTTTTGGCATTACGGTAAAAAGACGTGTTCACAAAAAAAAAACAACTTTGACCAAAAACAAAAACCAATAATAAAATATATTGCGATATAATTAAAAATTAAATTCACGAATGGAATTAACAGAACCATAATAAAAACTAGTCTAAAAATCCATCTAAGCAATCTAATCAAACGAACCACACCATGTGCCATTAAGGTGGGCACACACCTACAATGCGACCCTAAACGCAAAAAGCTTGTTCAATAACATAAAGCCAGTGTCACACTGAGCGCGACACCTGCTTTTACTTTAATTAGATTGTAATGTAGGTAAGGGTGCGTTCACATTGTGGTATGTTTTTTAGAGTTTTTTTTTCATAGATTAGAATAGAATAGAAAACTCTTTATTGTACACCAGAAACAAAAATAAACACAGTACAGAAAAATTACAATAGATAAACAAGGGTAGTACAATAGGCGGTCTTATCGTTGAAAGCGATTTCTTCCAGACAACCTTTGGATGGACAGTAAAAAACATTTTATATTTATGTACTTACATGTGTTTGTGATATAATTCAGCTGCTTTAAGGAATTGATTGAATATTTTATTAGGCGTGACGTTTTTTAATTTTTTTCAACTGTGATATAATTTTACAGCAATTTAAAATTCATTGAAATCTTTACCTACTACTTTTAGTTTAATTTTAGGTCCAAAAACATAAATTACCGTTTTCCTGAACGAATAAGAAGATAACAAACTTCTAAAAACAGATAAAGTCGTGTTTTTAAAAATAATTCGTGGATATAACTTATTTTTTTCCCCTAACATCATTAATTAACGTCTCATTGCACTATTACCAAATAAACAAAGTTTGGGTTTTCCTATACGATAAGATAATTTATTTCAAACGTACAATTTTTATAATATTTTAATAATTATGAATAAAGCTTAATTTTAAGAAGTTCGTGTGCAAAATTTCAATTAACGTCTGAAAGTATGTTTAATTATTAGAAAAAAGAATTTATAAAAAAAAAAAAAATTTTTTACCGTGAATTGAAAAATTCAGTTTATTTTATTTCCATACATACATTCATTCATACAAATGAAGCTAATAAATGTATGTAGATGTAAGCTGTATGGCCGGTCTGTAAAAATAAATTATTTAGCAGTCATTGTCGAACAAAATAGAATAGAAAATGCTTTACACAAAGTTTATTACTACACAAAAATAAAAATAAAACAAAACAAAGTACAATGGCCGGACTTATCGATCAAAGCAAACTCATTCAGTCAAGCTTTGGACGGAGATAAATAATGGAGCGTCAAAAGTCAATGCGCTTATTAGAAACTGGTTATAAATTAGTTTAGTAGTGTCAAATGATTTGTTGTCACTTTCTAAATTTATAATTATGAAAAGGATAGCAATATATTTGACAGGTCAAATGTAAGATAAATCTCTTCATTACACTTCCAGAGACAAATAATAGAATATCTAGTTGCATAATGTCTCTTTCCCGAAAATGCCCCTATCCCCAAACGTTTGTTCCCCAAAATTTTCCCCGTTTCAAAATTTTCCTTTCCCAAATCATCCCTTTCATACAAAAGGACGATAAAAAGTAATGGTACAATCCGCGCCTTTATTACTAATGAGCAATATCTTCCAGTAAATCTTTGTATGAAGAGGTTTTATACAATATTAAATTATACGTTTTTTAAGTATTTTTAGGTTATGTTATCTATAAATTTCTAACGACATAAGTTTGTATGAGTTATCTATAATTAGTGATGGAATATGTTTCCATGTGTCACGTGTATTATAATGCATGTATGGTGCCAAAACATCGGCATTACTATAATTCAGTTTGTTTTGATTAAACATAATCCTTACTTATATTATAAATGCGAAAGTAACTCTGTCTGTCTGTCTGTCTGTTACTCTTTCACGCCTAAACTACTGAACCGATTGAATTGAAATTTGGTACAGAGATATTCTAGAGCCTAAGAAAGGACATAGGGTACTTTTTAATGCTAAAAAAGTATTGTATGTTTTGAAATAGGGGATGAAAATTTGTTTGGAAGTTTCGTCATTTTTGAAGCTAGAAGCTTTAAACTTATTTTTTAGTCTTTTAATTAAATATAAATAAGTATGACATTCAAATTTGTAAAAATTTTACCAATTGGGGTAAAGTAAAAATAGGGGATGAAATGTTTGTATGGAAATATGTAAGGTTTCGGCTAAACCACTGCACCGATTTGAAAAATTATTTCACTGATGGAAAGCTACATTGACAGCGAGTAACATAGGCTATATTTTATTCTCATATATTCCCGCGGGAACAGGCACTACGCGGGTGAAACCGCGGGGTGCAGCTAGTTCATAATAAATATCCCGTTTCCTTAATAACACTACCTACTTAACGTGTTTTCGTAATTTACTTCCGGTTAAGTTTGAACCAAGATTATTATTAACCAATATAACAGTGTACTTAATTAAAATTCCATGTATTAAATTGGGAATCCTCAAAATTAATTGGCAACTAAATTGCGAGTAGGTATGTATTATTGTGTTATTTTTATTATTTACTAGCTGTGCCCTGCCACGCTTCGCTGTGGCACATTCGCACATTCGCTGATATGTCGCTGATGAAAAAAATAGATAAAAACTATCCTTGATGCGGATTATATATCATGCTGAAATTTCAGCTCGATCGCTGCAGAACTTTTTGAGTTTTTGAAGCGTACACAAACCAACATAACATTTTTATATATATGTAAATTAACTATAGTGTGTATGTGTATTATTAAAACGTATGTACATAATAAACGTATCGTGTTTATTAAATACTGTAAGTACGCCACCCACCCTACTATCGAAAAATGATTTTTACTGTCCATCCAAAGGTTGTCTGGAAGAAATCGCTTTCAGCGATAAGACCGCCCATTGTACTACCCTTGTTTACCTATTGTAACTTTTCTGTACTGTGTTTATTTTTGTTTCTGGTGTAAAATAAAGAGTTTTCTATTCTTTTCTATAAATATATCTTAACTCCAAAAGAGGCGCACTACAATGAAAAGTGGACATTTATTATGGCGTCGACTGTACTTTTGAACATTTAAGGTTTTAAAAGACCAAATTGCACACGATATAGAAATATGAGTCTTTCTTATACTGCATTTCTAGAGACAATAGCTTTTCCACGCAGACAAGACAAGCAAATCGATTACCTGATGGTAAGCGCTACGCCTGCCCATAACAGTTCCAGTGCCACCCAGAACTTGGCATCGCATAATCCTGCGCGGCACTGCATGGTGCTCGTCAACCTGAGACATCGGCTCTAAAGTCTCCTATGCCCAGTAATTTAGCCGTGCCGTGACTATCCAGCCTAAAAGTTATTACAAGTGTGACAAAAATGCACTTGTTTTCGCGTATAACCATATTACACTGTGACCAAAATGCCCGTACAACAATGCTAACAATATTAATTAATTAATTAATTAATGTATTTCATACATATAAAAGTAACTTTACGGACGACGTGTCCAAAACATTACAATTATCAAAGTATTATACAATATTATTAATACTTAATAAATAAAACATTAATATAAAATAAAATACACTAATATACAAATTAATTATCAAATTGAAGCTCGAACAAAGCTACCTAATTTTAAAACTATAACTCATTTTCCTCATTTGAAATTCCATTGTAATCTTCAGTACGGTACGAGCCGTGATTGAGTCGTGTCTGGTGACCACTGGTGACCTATTAAAGTACATTATTTAACACATCCGCCGCGCCCACCGCATTACGTGTGTTCACACCTTTATTTACTCACGATGTGTGCTCGGTGTGAGCGTACCCTTAGTCTAATTGACGCGCTTTAGCTAGATTGGAGTGTGAACTTTTTCTGTCTTTCTTTTCATTGCAAATCGAGTGGGTTTCTGTTGTTTGGTTAATAATCGATTTTTGGTGACATAATTTCCGGTGTTAATTAACATTGTGGTTGTTTATTCGCAAATGGCGCCTTATCAGCAAACTGAGAAGAAGACTTTGATACCATCAGTAAATACAGGTAAGTTACTGAGCTAAAATTCATGAGAAAATGTTCGTAATAGGTGAACTGGCCTGTTCCCAGAGATCCGCAGCACATTGTTGTCTTAAAACAAACATTCTTAAAGTTCCTACGAAATCAACGACAATTTAAATAAAACTATGAAAAGGTTTCTACGAAATTCACTACATTTAAAATTTAAAAGATCAAAAGTTATTTTCATTCTAACTGACACTGACAGCGGCAAAATAAAAAAAAAACTGGGTTCTGTGCTTAAATAATTTAATACCTCAAGCTTTACTAAGTTACAATGTAAGTCAGGCAAATAATTCCAACATAATATTATCGATAAGTAGTTGACTCATTAGGTTTAAAAAACTTTTCGAAGAGCTAACGAAAAATGACTCTTACTGCTAATAAAAATTAGAGTCAACGTAAACTAGAAACAAAATTATCGGTAGCGAGCGAGTTGGACCACAGAATAGTTACCAGTGGGTGACTTCAAGCAGTTACACCGGAGTCCCACTAGGAAAATAAGTCGACGGAACCTTATTTTCTAAAATTGTTGCCATTTGACTCGCAACTGCAAAAACTGAGGCAATCAGAGTCGAATGACTCCTGACGACTGCAATTTGGTCCACAATGTAGAGTTCTAATGATAAAATTAAGAGGAAAACGCGTCCCGACCGCACGCAACACGCACACAGCCAAGTTGACGCACGTTTTTTTGCGTTGTGCACGCACTCTTAAACATCCGAGACGCACACTTAGACAAATTGTTAAAAACGTCCGTTTATACTGTACGCACTTACTCACACAAGGGTACATTCGAAGGACACGCGGCTAGGTCGACGACCTCGGTTTTTTGCGAGTGAACGCAGCCGCACCGTATACTGCTCCCATCGAGCATTGGCCGCTGTGACTTTTTTCTTTTTTTTTTGCAAAACACCAAAAGATCATTCACTCGATCGCGTCAGTTGATACTCGCTATTTTTATGTACTGTGGGAATAGGGATATGATGTCAGTGTCTTTTTCTATTCTGCGGTCGTATCGAGTTGCTTCTTTGTCCCGTTTGTTTTGATTGCGTCTTTAATTATTCGAGTTGGATGCCTCTTTATCGATTCAAATTGCAATTTATTATACGAACAATTTATAAAATGGCTATTCATTTCGATAGCGAAATTGCGATTGCATATACTTTAATGCGTTTTATTTCTCTTCTGTATTTAACTTTTAAATGTGCGTTATCACGCGTTAACGTCGACGAATGTTTAATGGGCCGGTCTTGTTCCGGTTAGACCGGAGAGAACCGGTAAGAGGCGGTTTTTTGCTCGATGCCGTTAACTTCTATCAAAGTAACGCGTTCGACATCTGAATACGAAATAAGAATGCAATCGCCGGGTAACTGAACTCGTGAATGGCACTATCGGATAATAACATCTTAGTTTACACCGTTTATCGGTTGACTATGTCTTTTTGTTTGCTACGTTTGCAGATGTGAACACGGTTTTATCTGTCAAGTAATGCGATTAACTAATTGTGACACCTTGCCATCGTCCGGCTTAAGTGGTCATTTCGTGTCCGTTGACGGTTCTTTAAACTTTTTTTAAAATTTAAATCAATAAATTGCAATTACTGTCACGTTACGGTATAAATAATTACACACATTGTTTTTAATATAACTAAGTAATGAGACCAGCTGGTTACTTACCTGATGGTAGGCGCGATGCTCGCCTATAACAATTCTAAAAGTTAGGACAACATACTTAGATAAAGAATTTCATCTTAAAGCCTAGATACTCTAAAAATAAAAATGGAACGTTTACATTATTTTGATCTACTAAATACGAGTAATTTTACATTATATGAAAAAAAGGTTAACCGTTTATGTTACAAACAAAAAATGATAACCAAAGACCATTACTCTGAAAACCGAGTGTATTATTCCCAAGTTCCAACCTAGCCTAACATTTGGCGGGTCGCCCTCCCCAATTCGGGCCCTAACCTACCCCAAACGCACGCCCCACCTGTGTGCGTGCGCACACTTACACAGCTTACATCAGTGTGCGTGCGCCTTACGAAAAGACGTTTTGATTTGTAACTCGTTTCTTTTTACTTTGAACGCTGAAAATGATCTTTAAATTTTATTTCGTAAGTTTGCGATTCTTGTTAATGTTTTCTTTGTTTTTTTTTTTTAGGTTTTTATGTACCTACCTAATAAATTATAATATACTTACTTTAAAATTACAAATTAAATGGTTTGATTTTTTATATTCTTATCGTCGCCCTAAATTTTTTCTACATAGAAACTATTTGTTTGACTGTCATTAAAAACAGAAAATGTCTACCTATTAAAATAAAATATTAAATTATTACATTAATTTAATTTATAATTAAAAAATCGGATTTCTGTTAACTTGGTACCTAACTGTAAAATAAAACTAAACAAAATTAAAATAAAATATAAAAAAATAACGCCTAATAATTACCTGAGATCACAAATGTCGTGTTTTTGACAACTTGCGGGGAGTGCGGGAAAACAACCGTTGTGTTTGTTGTATGGGAAAACACTATGAAGTGTGCAGAGCCGCGCGACAAAAAATCGGCTGAAAAGCTGCTACGAAGAATCACCCCTACAAAGAGCTACCAGTCTACTAGCAGGCAAATTATATTCCAACTCATTGCAATACATTAAAATCATACTACATAAAACCTCTTTACATTAAAAAAAAAAACAATACGTTTCGTAATCACAAAGCAAAAATAAAAACAAAATCTCGAAAACTTTCAAGTTCCGACCGGCCCATGTGCGCTCCTTTGTATTTGTGTGGCGACCCATAAACATTGCGAGTGTGTGCGTGGCCTACATAAATACATAATATTGTACACGCCCAATTCTTTCGCAGTGTGCGTAGCGTGCGTGTGTGCGTAACTTCTTCGCGCGGAATTCCAAGTTTGAAATTGGAATGAATGACGGTTAGGTTACTGACCTACGCCAATGGCGGCCGCTCTTTCGAACTTCGAATTTTTTCCTCTGTAACCATTTTGTAGGGTTTCTTGAGTAATTGCGTGTTGGTGGAGAAAATAGCTACGGCCAGTGACCACCAGATTCTTTCGGAACCTTTATTTAACTAGAATTATTTAATTGTAAATGTATTAATTATAAATTTAAAATAATGTTAAATTTGTGTCTCCAACACATGATTTTTTATAGTCTGTGTGTAGTAGGTTCACACAAGGAACATCTTTATTTTTATGGAACAGTCGCCCTTCAATCCTCACATTAACACGAGTTAATTCTTCCGTTCATTGGTAATTTTGTTGTTTTTGAAGTGAAACTTTTTTTTCGACGTACGTATGAGACAAAATTTCAAGCAGTCGTCGTCACACGCTCGACCGTCAAGTAAGTGTTGACACTTTGACATGAAGGTTTATTGAAATAAGTTTGAAATAAGACAAAGAGTTCGGGATTAAGGGTCATCATAGAGTATTCAAAGGTTTAAAAAGGTTTTGTATTGCCATCTCTTCTCAGTTCTCAGTTTGTGCACAGACAATAACCATAATCAAAGGAGTATTTAATGAAATGTTTTTCTACTTTCATTATGCCTCGACAAGGCCTCGACATAGAACATTGACGGGTCGGAATGACAGACAAATTAGAAGGGATATTTTCAATTCTTACGTGTGTACACTATTACACACACCTTTTTTTTTGCTTCACTAATAAATAACTATTTCGCATCTCAGTCGGTCAGGCAGTAGGTAATTAAGTCATGACGCAGTTGACGTCACGATTCAGTAAAGTTACGGATGCTGTAGGTTCTATTTTTTGACTATGTTACGAGACGAGCGAGTCGTTCACCTGATGGTAACCGCTACGCCTGCCAATAACAGTTACAGTGCCACCCGGAACTATGCATTGCATAATCCTGCGAGGCAATGCACTGCGCTCGTCACCCTGAGACATCGACATCGTTTAGTCGACGCCGCTGGTGACTAGAGGGCTGGCTTATTTCTCGCACAGAGAACAGCTATTGCTATTCAACGTGGAAATGCAGCCAGTGTTCTTGGCGCCATGCCTCATGGACACCCTCTTTTGTTAATTTTTTAAGTTTTAGCAAGTTTTCTATTTAATTTTATTTAATTGTTTTTTAAGTTCTGAAGATAAATCAGATATGATACTTCCAATTCAGTAATTACTTTTTTCAAATATTCGTATATATCCCTCAAGAGCTAAATTAATTCTATACATAAGTTAAGTTACAGCATAGGAAGCGTCTATGTTTCCCGAAAACTATAATCTGAAAGTCTTCAAGTCGAGAGTGAATAGGTATCTTCCACCATCGACCGCGTCGACACTTACCACCAGGTGAGACTGCGGTCAAATGCGTGCTTAATGCTAATACTGCAATAAAAAATAAGAAAAAACCGTAGTGTACACCATCTCTCCCTATATACAAAAAATTAACGAAAAAACGTTTTCATTCTAAAAGCGCCACAAACCGATGTTTCTCTTTCATTAACATAATAAGGGAGGGATGAGATAACGCAAAAAAAAAAATATTTTACATGTTCCTTAATGAGCCTCTATAGTTACTAAAAAAAAACGAATGAAAAAAAAAAAAGAATTTTCAACAAAAATAAATTCCGAAATCCGTAACTTCCGGTGGAAAATTAAAAGCGTTTCCTTGACAAGGTTCCGTTGTCCCTATCTGTGGGGGAGGGAGGTGGAAGATGTGCGTATCTTTGTGTTGGACAGAGACAGCGAGAGGGCGACGACCTTTAAAACAAATCGTCGGCAGAAAGGGTTTGGTTCGGGTACAGACAGCAAATTTATTTATCTGCCCTAATTAGCTGCTATTTTCTTTCAAATACTATTTTTTTATTAATACATAATTATCTGATCTTTTCTTCCACTCTTTCTCTTTTCTTCTTTCTTCTCTTTCTTTCTTCCAATTGTTTTTTTCTATCGATCTTTTCTATTTAATCGAATTTAACCCGTCTTGCGTCGCTCATAATTATATGGAATCTTTTCATTTTTAAACGCTCCACTCGACACTTGAAGGGCTTATTAGATATGTGATGGACGGAAGTGATTCCGTAAATTGGAATAAGTATAATCGAAAAAATACCAAATAACAGTAACTAATTAATTATTTAATACTAGCTGTGCCCTGGCACGCTTCGCTGTGGCACATTCGCACATTCGCTGATATGTCACTGATGAAAAAAATAGATAAAAACAATCCTTGATGCGGATTATAGATCATGCTAAAATTTCAGCTCGATCGGCGCAGAACTTTTTGAGTTTTTGAAGCGTACACAAACCAACATAACATTTTTATATATATAGATTAATATTAACTTTTGATTTTGGGTTAATTAAGCAAACATGATATCAACAATTAAATTAAATTAACTTAATCATCTTAATGATTTCCTTGTGGTTTAGTTACACAAATATTTGCCCAGTGAGGGAATCGAACCTGCAACCTCGCTCATACATCAACTTGCGCTTCGAAGGCCGTCGTCGTGAGCTATTCGTGAATCCAATTATCGCATTGCGTTATTTCATTAATTAACTATAAATAAATCGCTACTTCGGTAATGTATTCCAAAGACACTGAAAATATCCGGGAGTCACTATTAAATTTCATATAGGTTGCAGAGCATTTTTTTTTTTAATTACAATGAAAATTATACCTACACAAAAAAGAAGCAACAAGCAACAACAAGCTAATATAGCAAAAAAACAACTAAATAAAATGTTTACATCTCCGTTGCTGACCGTACCTTGGTCTAGGCGCACCCTGTCCCTAGGCTCGTTACAGACCTAGACAGGGACCTAGGCTAAAACTTACTAGGGTGCACCACCCACACACGTGTCTACCCACCCTCACACACATACTCGTTCTCATGGTGTTTCTGTATTCTTTGTATGTGTGCCGTTAGGGTTAATTTTGGGGTAAGGAATGTTCGATTTTTTTGCCAGTTGTACCTATAGACTTTACTTTATTCGACTACGGCAAAATCAAAAGAGAGGATTGTGTTTTTGTCAAAAACTCAAAATTCTAATCAATTATTCTGGGTACCTACATAAAATTTTCGCTGCTGAGCCGATTTGCTTGTCTAGCCACGGGTGCACTCTCCATAGTGTTTTCCCATACAACAAACACAACAGCTGTGTTTTCCCGCACTCGCGGCAAGTTATGGAAAACACGATAGTTGTGTTTTCAGCACTGAACGTGTTAAAACTCATATAAGTAGAGAGTAATGAAAAATTAATTAAATAATTAGGATTTAAACCAATAAGTATATTATACTTGTAACTGATTATAGTTTGAGTTTAAAAAGCAAGCAGCTTTCGTTTACAAGAAACACATTGGTACGTGCCTGCACTGGGATTTGAACCCACGACCTTCTGATTGGAAGGCGGACGTTCTCCCACTAGGTTACCATAGATTATAAAAAAAATATTAGATACCTATTTTATGATCAATGTACGTAATTATCACTCGCTTTTCCGTGAAAGAAAACATCGTGGGGAAAGCCACATACCTATCCAAGAAATGTTTCGGAAGTAGATGATCCACCAATCCGGACTGGGCCCCGTGGTGGATTACGGCCTAACCCTCCTCCTAAGAGTCGTGCCCAGCAGTGGGACGATATGGGTTGATGATGATGATGTAACAATAACTATCAAAAAATAAACAAAACGGTTCAATTTACGCATATCAATAAACAGCGGATCAAGCGCTCTTAAAACAGTACGCTGTCCACACAAACTGTATAAAACATGGATACGGCACGCGCGGGTACGTCATTTTATGATTAAACGTTTTTCGTTGACTTCATGCTTACGTCATGATTTTCTTTAATAACGCGCGCTTTGTCATTGAACCAGCGGCCCCGGCCTATGACTTACTTTTGGAAATTATTTACGGATATCCATCGTATTTTTTTTTAAGTGACGAGACGTACAAGTCGTTCACCTGATTGTAAGCGCTACGCCTGCCCATAACAGTTACAGTGCCACCCAGAACTTTGCGTTGCATAATCCGTGGCACTGCACTGCGCTCATCACCCTCAGACATCGGCTCTAAAGTCTCATATGCCCAGTAATTTCGCTGGAAACAGTGCCCGTCAAACCGGAACACAGTAATAGTTTGCACACTACTGCTTGGTGGATGAATATCTGGCAAAGGTCTGGAACTTCCCCAGGCGGCCTCTTGCAAGTAAGAAGTGAAGCGACCCGTCAATGTTCTACGTCGAGGCCTTGTCGAGACATAATTAAAATTGAAAAAAAAAAACATTAAATACTCTTTTGATTATGGTTAAAGTCTGTGCTCAAACTGACAACTGAGAAGAGATGTCAATACATAACCTTTTTAAACCTCTGTATACTCTATGATGACCTCTTCTCCCGAACTCTTTGTCTTATTTGAAACTTCTTTCAATAAACCTTCGTGGCAAAGTTTCACTCGTACATGACGGGCGAGTGTAACAGAAAAGTGTGGCGATTGGTATATTTCTCCCATACGTCGATAAAAACGTTTCACATAAAAAAAAAATGAAGCATGTACCTATACCCAAACACCTTAGACGTGTTAGCGTTACCCAATCTTCTAGACAACTTAAAAAGGTAAGCTTATGTTAATCCCAGCCTTTATCTATCGGAATAGAGCTCAATATATTTCTAAGTAATCAGACGATTCCCATGCAACTTTTGTAAAGCAATCTTAACTTCATTTTTGCCTGAGTATCGTCTAAAATGCACCGTATTTACTATTTTTGCTTTTGTAGATAAGTATAACAGAGAACACAATAGCGTAACGTGCCTTCATCTTGTTTAACATTTTCTACGTTACTTATTGTTTAGAGGTATCATAGAAATGGCTCCATCAACTCATTTAATTCTGATTCTCAATACTCAACTCATTTATTCGGAAAAATTAAAGCACTTTAATATAATTATGTACTTACATACAATAAAGAGTTTTCTATTCTATTCTATTACGAAGCACATTTCATATACTTTACTAGGTTTTTACTAGATAAACCAAACTAAACATTTAAATGAAAACGATGTCTGAGATAGTCACTAATGCACTAATTAATATTTAACTAAACTGTAATAGTTTTGCTAAGACTAAACTATTAGTTTTCTAGAAAACCCATTCCGTGATCACCTTGTAGTAGAACAAAGGTCTTTATATTTTTCATTCGGATGAGCTGTCTCTTTCTCTCCTGGAAAGAAGGTATCGATCGTCCTTTTCACACACGCGTCCAATTATTAAACCGTTCTGATCTAATTAGCAAATGCCAATTTAGTGTACTGAATTGAAACAGGGAATGCGGTGGAGACGCCTTTCGTTGTAGAATTTTTCTTTCATTGATCTTTGGTATACAAATTAATTCATTTAAACACTTACTACTTTACTACTACAGTGAAACTTGGTTAAGTGGGACCTGGATAAGTGAGAAACCTCCATAACTGGAACTCATGCTGAGGTCCCAACACTTATACCTGTATATCTGAGACACTGGGTAAGTGGAATACCTCTATAAGTGAAACGACATTGCAGGTCCCTTGATGTCTCACTTAACCAGGTTTCACTGTACTACTACTACTGTATGTGCGAAAACGTAGAGTTCGTTTAAATCAAAACATGAACTTACTTCTATCTTAAATGTTTGGAACAAAACACTCGCACTCAGAAAATTTAAAATCGGTTCAAAAATATCTCAAAATTCTCTTAAATTTTAACATTTTAGCAACACTACACTAAAAATCATATCAGATTACAACAAAATGTTCATTAGTTGATTAACTTAGATTGGGTGTACTTTTTTATGTATCTCAGATTTAATTATCTTAGCAATCATCGCGAATGAAAATGAATATCTACTAATAGTAGGCAGTAAGCGCCCACGGTGTTTTATTTTATTTTGCACGATTTTTTTACTAACAGCTTCTTATATATATCATGGATATAATAATAGGTGCAGACAGCCTTAAACAGTTTTCACTTATAGAACAATTGTCCAGGAAGCCTACCATGACATCTTATAGTGATTCAATTGAAGACCTAAAGTGAACCGCGTCGCATAATCGTACCGTGACGTCTTATTTTTTATGTGGCTGCCATTTCCAACCTAAACTGGATTCAGTTTAGGTCTTCAATTGAATCGCTATAAGATGTCATGGTACGCCTCCAGAGATGAGTCCAAAGTGCTACACTTGGAAATAAAATAAACCTATTATTAAAAAAATGTGTGGGGGTGTTTTGTATTCTAAAAAAAACTATCACTTGCAGATGTTATGGTATCTCCACACATTATCCTCTCCGATTCCATAATAGTTTACCATAAAGCCCATAAAATACAGTTTTTGCCGCGTTTGTGAAATTTTTTTATGAACCACATGTATTCATTTGCTCTGAGTCTGGTTGTTTGCTGGACCATGGTCCTTGCAGTTTCGGATTCCCTAGATACAGCGAATCAGTCAGGATCTATGGACGCGACCGTGTCGCGTTATTTAAAAAAAACAAAGAAGAAGAAAAAGACATATCCGATGATCTCCACAAATTCCATGCCATATTAGCTGTGTAATAAATATATATATAATAATATATTATCATTGTAAATAGTAAGAATGGTAAGTAATATTTATCTTACCGATCCCAACCAAACTTATAAATATTTATTTTAGCACGTATTCTCCACACATTTCTCTGTGCGAGTCCATAATGCTTTGTCTATTAAGTCCATAGAGTTGTTAATTGGAAGTGTAGAGAAAAGAACCCGCTTGTTTACAGCCGAATCCAGACCTCTAGGGCATTACAATAAGTACCAATATTGCACTGCACTGCACTGCACCAAATTACGAAGATCTTACCGGTGTACCTTGAACTTATAAGAAGCTGTAATAAAAGTAGTGAGATGTAATGACAATATGGTAGAGCTCATTTCCGAGAATTATATCGGAGGTAGGTATGTTATCCACCAATCCGGACCGGTCCCCAGTGGTGGATTATGGCCTAACCCTCCTCACGAAAGCGGGGGAGACCCGTGCTCAGCAGTGGCACGTGGACGTTATGGGTTGATGATGATTGTTTCCTTGGAATAACTGATACGCAAATTCGTCATACATCCCGACCCAAATACCCGATACCTATATCCTGATACTCCGATATTGTAAAACGCGTGAGATTACTCTGTTTGCGCGCGTATCGAGTACGCGTGCCGTATCACGTTCAGCGGGGATCACGGAGCGTCACCTTTTTATTGGTAATCACCGCCTCGTTTACCAATACAATTGTTTGCGTTTCTTATTTTTACACGACTGTGTGAACAGAGCAAACCGCTGCCTGATGGTAAGAGTTTCCTCTTGCTACTTGCCATAACGGTAGAAGAGTATTTCGACGTGATGCGTTAACTCTTTCGCTGCTGAGCCGATTTGCTTGTCTCGCCGCGGGTGCCGTTCTGCACACTCCATAGTGTTTTCCAATACAATAAACACAACAGTTGTGTTTTCCCGCGCTCGCGGAAAGTTATGAAAAACATGACAGCCCTGAACGTGTTAAAAAGCGGTGGAGATCGTACGCCTTCCACGGCGAGGGTCGTGAGTTCAAATGCCAGTGCGGGCACGTACCAAAGTGGTCTTGTAAAACATATGTATGTAATTATTACTCGCTTTACGGCGAAGGAAAACATTGAGAAAACCTACATACCTGCCTGAGAATTATTTCGAAGATGTTATCCATCTATCCGAATTGGGCCCCCGTGGAGGATTAAGGCCTTATCCTCCTCACGAAAGTGAGGGGGCGAGATCCATTCTTAGCAGTGGGTCAATATGGGTTGATGATGGTGATGCTTGACTATGCTCTTCTTTTTTGTCCAAATAAGGTATGTGTCAGAAGTTGTCAGAACTGCCTTCAAGACCTTAGCAACTAATGTAATCGCTTAGCTAAAAGTAAAGCCCTCAAACAGTCAACATATTTATTTAGATAACTGTTCAAACAGTGAAAAAAAATCCTTTTATTTGACTGCGTACGAGACTAGTCGTTCACCTGATGGTAAGCGCTACGCCTGCCCATAACAGCTACAGTGCAACTCAGAACTTTGCATTGAATAATCCTGCGCGTCACCTCATCCAAAAAATTTTAAAAAAGTCTCCTTCGTCATTTTGTCAAACGATATCGCAATTTGCCTCGAGTCTATCGATTGCCTGCAAGGAACGCTTTGAAAAACAAAGAGTAGATGGAGTCTAGAGTGCAAAGAAAAGAGTGCAGTCCGAAGAAAAAGTCCCAATTATGTTTTCTAGTGCACCCCCGCCCCCCCTGCGCCGTGGAGACCTTTGCTAGGATCGGGCCAGGGTTTAAGCGGTTTTAATTTGAACAATAACTAAGACATCCATTCGCCAAATAATAGCGTGTTAACGTATCTGTGCTCCGGTTTCAAGGGCACTGTTTACTGTGCATATGAGGCTTTAGAACCGATGTCTCAGGGTGGCGAGCGCAGTGCAGTGCCGCTCAGGATTTTGTAATGGAAAGTTCTGAGTGGCACTGTCGCTGTTATGGTTAGGCGTGATGCTTACCATCAGGTGAACGACATGCTCGTATCATTAAATTCCTACTTAATATTATAAATGTGAATGTAAGTTTGTTTGTTACGCTTTCACGCAAAAACTACTGAACCGATCATCGTGAAACTTTGTACACATATTTATGGAGGTATTAGAAGTAACATAGAATACTTTTATATTTAAAAAAAAAATCATTTTGTCACACATTCAAATAAAAAAAAAACTGAACCGATTGCCGGAAGGCGTTCGTTACATACATTTGTTTGAACACTCAATACACATCCGATCCAATTGTCAAAGCGGACGTCCGAATCAGAAGCAGCGCCAAGGCGTACACCCGATACCATGATCAGACAATCGGAAACGGATGTACCGTTGTACATTGCGGGGCTGATATCCAAAGAACTCGCTAGTCTCGTGGCTCCACGCCTCCCCAAAGAGTTTTATTGCCCTGTCCGAGGAAGTAATTTCGTAGGTCCGACTTGAAGTTATAAAGAAAGTTCATTTAGTTTGGGCAGCGTTCGTGCTATATTCTGTACAAGTTAAAGCACTGGTGGATGAATTTTTGATTTTTACACGTTGAAGCTGTGAACTGGCAACCGTTTTCTTGTTGGTACTGTTGGCAAAAAAGATTTTCGTACTACAAAGCAGGTCTTCACATGCAAGTGCAACGCCTGCCCTTCACAGTTGCAGTGCCACCCAGTGCTTCGCATTGCAAAATCCCTGTGCATTACGTTCTCTACCCTGCAACATCTGCTCGTTGGAAACAGAGAGACCAACCCTGCAACAAATTTTAATATTATAATAATGAAGGCGTCTCATAATAAATACCAGGTGGAAAACTTTTGTTCCTACATTACTGTCTTGTATTTATAGTATGAGTAATTTTTGAAAACTTTGTTTTTTTTTTCTTTGATGAACGACGTGACGAGCAAGTCGTTCACTTGATGGTAAACACTACGCCTGCCCATAACAGATACAGTGCCACCCAGAACTTTGCATTGCATAATCTTGCGCGGCACTGCACTGCGCTCGTCACCCTGAGACATCGGCTCTAAAGTCTCATATGCCCAGTGTTCCACAATACCCAAATACGGAACAACAAATGTGCATTTCTTTTAATGCGAAATCATCCGTGATTTTTTTTTCCTGTATGAATGCCACTTACGGAAACTCATATAAAACATCGTTAGCAGTAACATTTCTACTACTATACTATCATGTGCCTACTTCTTCCACAGTGTTGTATTTCTTTTGCCAACCGTACATCCTAATCTTGCCGCTTCTTGCCAACTTCCAAATAGGTTTACACGAAAACCGGGTTTCGCGAGTTTTTAAAACCAATTTCAAAGTTAGCAAGACAACGGCTAGTTTGCACGAAAAATACTTTTCTGGGTTGTTTGAAGAAATGGAAATGCTTCTTTATATATTTTTCGGCGGTTTAAAAAGCTAGTTTATAGTTATTGCGGTGAAAGTATCGTGATTTTTGTCAATAGAGGTTTTGTTAAAATTATTTTAGAATTTTTTTTTGACGTGACGATGTCTTATAAATCGATGAACGCCGGCTGCATGCACGAAAAAGATGACACATTGTCCCGTTATGCTCATTGTACGCTTGCGCCGCATCTATCTCTCTTCCACTCGATTGGCCTATGCGTCCGAGGAGAAATCTTCGCCGAAAGACACAGCGGCAGCACACAACTTACATCTACACGTAAACTGTTTCGTCGGCTGTTTATAAAGTGAAGTGAAAAGTTAATCTGGTTTTCATTGCTTATTACAACAACAATTTCGGAAATAAAGGTTATAATAATTTTAAAAATCTGATTTGTAGTATAATTTCAAGTATTTATTCTTTTATTATTAAAAATAATTCATAAGAGTATGCAATCATTTCATCAATGTTTTGTTATGACGTTGTCACGTTAAAATGTCGTCCGTTCACCAACTTTACATACCACAATTTTTTTTAATTGACTGAGTGACAAGACGGTAAAGTCGTTCACCTGATGGTGAGCGCTACGCCGGCCCATAACAGTCACAGCATCAACCAGAACCCTGCATTGAATAATGCTTCGCGGCACTGCACTACCCTCGTCACCCTGAGACATCAGCTCTAAAGTCTCATATGTCCAGTATTTTCGCTGGAAACAGTGCCCTTCAAACCGGAACACAGTAATGTTTGTACACTACTGTTTGACGGTTGAATATCAGGCAAACTTATATGTATCCTAAAGAAATATTTTTTTAAAGGTAAAATAGGTTTGTGGAACTAAGAGTGAGTTCCTACTCAGGTCTGTAGTGACTGAACGGATTTTGATGAAATTACGACACCATCTATGACCGATTGTGTCCTGGAATAACACATCGCGCACTTTTTTTCCTGACAATAATGAAGTGATCTTGACCGCTGTCAGTTTGTTCTTTTAAAAAACAACAATTTGAATTTCAAATTCAAACTTTGGTTTCTAAAACCTCGCATTTATGACTAAAATTGAATAATCCTACAAATTTTATACCAAAAATGCAACCCAGACCTCGACAATCATGACTAATCCAGGTCAAAACTGATATTTTGAAATTCAAATACGAAAAAAAAAAACAGAATTGAATAAATGGCTACTTGACTTGTGATGCAGTTCCCTAATAAATTACCACATTTTTAAAAACGCTACATTTTAGACTGCATAATCTTTCCCCATTATCGATCCAGACGGACTTAGACTTATATAGATCCCAAATAAATAAATAAATTGGTTGTCTGCAAAGTTGGTTTACGGACGATAGTTTAACGTGACAACGTTATAACAAAACATTGATGAAATGATTGAATAAAATGATTGATTATGAATAAAATTGATTCTTTTTTTAATAACAAAAGAATAAATACTTGAAATTATACTAGTAATCAGATTTTTAATATGCAAGAATAATTAACCTGTCAAGAAGAGAAGACAGGTAGATGCGGCGCAAGCGTACAATGAGCGTAACGGGACAATGTGTCAACTTTTTGATGCATGCAGCAGGCGTTCATCGATTTATTAGACGTTGTCACGTCAGAAATGTTAGAAAAAGAAACTTTGCAGGTTAAGACCAGAGTACAGTCTAAGTAAATGTGCTGCACGTTAACCGCATCATCATTTAACATCAGGAGAGATGGTGGTAAAATTTTATTCATCATCATCATCAACCCATGACGTCCCACTGCTGAGCACGGGTCTCCCCTCACTTTCGTCAGGAGGATTAGGCCATAATCCACCACGGGGGCAGATCCGGATTGGTGGATCACATACCTACCTCCGGAAAAAATAATATTAATAAATAAGATAAGTATTAAAAATACCTACAAGGTGATCGAAATTAATACACACACTTTTTTTTATTTGACTGTGTGACTAAATTTTATACATAAACCTTTCCTCTGTGTCATCAGATCAGCTCGCTGTCACCATAATATTAATACAACTTGACAAGTATGTAATTACAGCTTGAAAAGTATGCAAAATTTAAAATTTCAACTCAATTGTGGAACGGAAATGGGGCCATTATTGACCCGCAAGAATAATTGACCTAAACTATAAACTTACTGTTATACATCCATCCATATTTACATTCCTTACACTACAGCCTAAATAAATCCCTTCTAAAATTAAGACAAATCAATAAAGGCTACAGACAGACAGGTATTGTCCACTTTAAAATTATAATACTGTTCCAGATTTTAAAATTCAAATATAACTGCAAAAAAGCACGTTTGAATAACTGACGGCAGAATGAGCAAAACGCACCAAGGACACAAAAGAAAAAAAAATGAACTTGACCACGTTGTGTCTGTCAGTGTCAGTGTGTCAGTTCATACGTCAGTGGGTAAGGCTCAGGTAACATAGTCCAGAGGAAGCGAAGAGATACGTGGACATTCCGAAGCGATGTCCTAAAAGAAAGTGGGGTTTCTCTAGCTTCTCCTATAATTTGTTTTTAACATCGTTTGCAAAGGATAATCTTACGAATTAATTTTAATGTCCCACAAAATTAATTTCGAATATGATAATAGTTTAATTCTGATAGCGTTACATATTGAAAGGGAATTATTAATTGATTAAATTATAATTATGCTACGCTATTGAATATAATTATACTACATTTAATAGCGTAGCATAATAGAATTTATAATTTTACGTACACTGATAATCTTAAATTCTAATAGCGTTACATTATTTTAAAAACGAAGGAAATAATCGGATTAATTATTTATAAATCTTTCAGATATAAATAACGATCAGAAAAACAAATACACATAAACAAAACAGGTTTTATACAATGTTTTGATTTTAAAAACATATTTATAGCATATTTAAGCAACGCATAGCATATCCCATGCACTGTACAAAAAGCTTAAGCCAGCCGTCCTTTCTCAATTGAAATGTATTATTCATCGCCTCTTTTTGTCTGCATCGAATGCTGTTTTTTTTTTATTTCAATTTATGTAATGAGTGCGATTTGTATAAATGTTTTTTTTTTATAAATGTGCTGCAGACTGAAACTAACTCAAAATCTTTATTCAAACAGGCCTTAATACGTCCACTGCGGAACCGTTTTACTTTGCTCTTTTGCGAATCTTCACACAACGTGTGTGTTTACTGTTTACTGGCGTTGTGTCGTAACTAAACTCAATCAGCTATAGCGCACACAACTGGTGTGATAAAATTGACAATACAGCATTGCGGGTTCGCACGCCAGCCGTGTTTTCGCTTGCCGTTTAATTATAGAAACACAGATGTGTGTGTTTTCAGCAGTGAACTTTAAGGGCAGGCACTATTTATGAGAAGAACAGGCAAGAAACTCTTTAAACTTTTGAAAAAATTGGCACAAGTGCACAATGAGCGATGCTGGGTCATAGATAATTTACAGTATTGTGAAAATCTGATATCGCTCTGGTAAAAATTCGACAGACCTTTATAATTTTATTAGGAACACTTGCTTGAACCAATCCATCGAATTTTAATTCGTCCGAAATAGCGGACGAATTCCAATTCGTTGTTACTTTTCACATCCGATTTACACAGAACTGGTGAAACATGGCTTGATTAAATAAAACTATAGGATAACCACCTAATAATACTATCACAATTCTGTAAAAAAAAATTGGTTGTCTGTAAAGTTGGTTTACGGACGATATTTTTACGTGACAACGTCATAACGAATTAATGAAATGATTGCATACTTTTATGAATATAATTGAATAATTATTTAATAATAAAAGAATAAATACTTGAAATTAATACTAGTAATCAGATTTTTAAAGTGCAAGAATAATTATCCTGCCAAGAAGAGAAGAGAGATAGATGCGGCGCAAGCGTACAATGAGCGTAACGGGACAATGAGCGTTACGGGACAATTTGTCAACTTTTTCATGCATGCAGCCGGCGTTCATCGATTTATTAGACGTTGTCACATCAAAATGTTTTTTTGTTGTTTTTCAATACATCCATGACTTATTCGATAGATTCAAAATTATACAGATTTCGTGAAACAAGCTCTTTGTCATGAAATGTAACGCAAGTCAAATATCCCAATTTCCAATTATAATATCTTAGTCAGCAAAAGCAAAACTCGAGAAGAACTAATAACAAGATAAAGCCAACTCTACACCTACACCATGTAAATACATAATGTGTATCTGATGCACATACATAGTGTGTATGTGTGTACGTAGCGATAAAATGTTAATATAGCCGTGCGAGATAGCGCTTATCGCGCAATAGAGTCAAGTGCAGAACGCCGAAAATGCACTTACGCACACATGTGCGTTGGTTGATGCGTTGAAACTGGGGTGACCATGATACGTAACTTTTTATCGGGACTGGAACTACTTTTGGCTTAGTCTGACTGAGGCCGTGAGTCTGAGGGTCAGTACCGACGTCGGTCGTCCGTAGCGGTCGCTATGGACGACCTTCGGACGCGGTCTGCGTGAGTTGTTGTTGTAATGGGGGGGCCTCTTCTGCAAGAGACCGCCTGGTCCCCCAGGCGGTCTCTTGCAGAAGAGGCCGAAGAGGTACTCCCGTACCACACCTTTGCCAGATATTCATCCGCCAAGCAGTAGTGTGCAAACATTGCTGTTTCGGTTTGAAGGGCACTGTTTCTAGCTAAATTATCGATGGTATGAGACTTTAGAGCCGATGTCTCAGGGTCGCAGTGCAGTCGCCCGCAGGATTATGCTATGCAAAGTTTTGGGTGGCACTGTGACTGCTATGGGTAAGTGTAGCGCTTACCCCCAGGTGAAGGACTTGCTCGTCTCGCCACTCAGACAAATGAAAAAAAATGTATGAACGATTTTCATACCGATAGCTATGGACTACCGATGTCAGTGCTGACCGTCAGACGAAACTAAATACGGTTTCAGGAAATGCCGGTCATTAAATACAAAAACAATGCGAGTGAAACCGTGGGCGCTGCTAGTATTTAAATAACTAAATACAATGAAATAATTATTTATTGACAACATAATAACATGTTACAATACAAGAAAAAAATATGTAGTACAATGGGCGGCCTTATCGCGGACAGCAATGTCTTCGAGGCAACTTTTGGATAGACAGGAACTAGACGGCTAAAATAATTATACTTACCTATAGATAAAAACAAAAGTTAGTTACTTACTAGTTAAAATTTAATTAATAATTAGTTTTTTAATTAATTCGATTTTTTGTAGACCGTGCTACGGTGAGAGCTACGATGACATAGTTTTTTTTTTATGAGCAAGTCGTTTACCTGATTGTAAGCGCTACGCCTGCCTACTGGTGTTATAATATTTACGCATTGAGTACACATTTGTATAGAAGCCGGTCGTGTCCCAAAACTAAGGTCTTGTTGCTACCCTATAACAGATAACATCAACCTATTGATATACAAAATACACTTTATATTAAGCTTTACATATATGAAACTAGCTGATAAATCAGGTCGCCCTGACAAGGCCCCAGATCTGTACCGATTCACTAGCAACCCAGTGGACCAATAATATCCGCATGATGCAAAATGCGGAATGCACTTGGATTCAACAATCTATTCATATTTCATAGCACTGATTTTTGAAGTGATACTTCATTACGCACGCTTGACTTGGGGAGGAAGCTGGTGAATGCGTTACGGAAAATGTGATCGGACGAGGCGAACGGAAGTTGAGAGGGAGATAGAAAGAGAATTAGTTACGTTTCGTATCTTTTATGAAAATTGTTTTTGAAATAATGTATTAGTTGAAGTTTTACTTTTATTATGTGTTCCAGCGCACATTTCGTTTTCTTTATTTTACTGAGAAACGTAATGAACCAGTCCTTCGCCTGATGTTAAGCGCTACGCCGTCCTATAACAGTTACAGCGCCACACAGAACTTTGCATTGCATCGTGCGGCACTGCCCTGCGCTCGTCACCCTGAGACATCAGTTCTAAAGTCTCATATGCTTATTAATTTAGCTGGAAACAGTGCCCTTCAAACCGGAACACAGTATTGTTTTCAGACTACTGCTTGGCGGATGCATATCTGGCGGCCTCTTGCAGAAGAGACAAACCACTTCAAAAACATTTCACACTACTGCTTGGCGGATCTGGCGGCCTCTTGCAGAAGAGGCAAACCACTTCAAAAACAATTTCGAAGCACTATTAGTTAGAGCTTTGCATTGCATAATCTTGCGCGGCACTGCACTGCGCTTGTTATCCTGAGACATCGGCTCCAAAGTGTAATATACCCAGTAATATAATACAGCAGCAGTGTATAGTATAACTAGATTTATATTATCAATGTATGAAGGTGACAGCTCGCTGAGGATTAGTTTTACAGTTTGATAACGATTTGCAAACAGTGTCACTTAATTGGGCCTGTTATCTTGAATTATCTGTTACTTTGAGTTTCTTGTTTATTTTAGGTCATCATTTATCATCATTAGGGAGAAGGGGGGAAGTATAAACAGTTGCCTGTGTAATGTATCAGGATTATTGATAGCATTTTGAATGTAACCTTATTTTTAGCGCTTAGCAAAAAGGTTTAAAGTCGGTAGGGTGATACACGTGATTGTGATACGTAATTTTTTTTTATGTAAAACTTCTTTACGCACGCTAGACTTGCGGAGTAAGCTGGTGAATGCGTTACGAAAAATGTGATCGGGCGAGGCGAATGGAAGTTGGGATGTAAATAAATAAATGATAGTTAAGTATATCGATTAAATAAAAAAAATAAAAAAAGAGCTAAAGAAGTTTTACTTTAGTCGTGTGCTCTTAAAGCGCACTCGTTTTTTCATTTATTTCGGTTTTATATTTCATTTAAATTGTATTTCTGTTAATATCATCCGAGTCCTGTAAAACATCGAAATTAAGCATACACGAATATTTAAGTAGAAATTTCTATTTTACACAATGTTTTTTATTGAAATCCGTTACGCTGTTTCTGATTCTATTTGAGACAAACTTTCAGATAGATGGACAAATATTCTAAAAAGAAACGGTTATTTATGTTTATAATTAAACATCGTACCTATAAATAGCTGTTTAACTTAAACATTGGCATTGGTTTTAAAATCACAGACACTCTAACACTAACTCAAAATTGATAAATTTAATATGTTTTAGTTCTTAAGTTTTCTTTGTTCTGTGGTGATTCAATATACAGTTTATCTATCTATCTTATCTTTATCTAATTTTATTATTTGCTAACACAGACTTTCTGTCATTTGCTGTTTTATATATATACGCCTTTTCCCCGTGCTGTTTTATAATCAAATATTACTTTCTTTGCAGTCTTTTAACCTTTAAATATATCAAGGGTAAATTGCTTGCATACCAGTCTTCTGCCTCCCACGTGTTCCAGCGATCTCGAAGCTTATTTTATCCCGTCCAAGGTCGAGGCTCGTTGACAATGTTTTAGTTGCTTGGTCGAGTTATTGTGTGGTAAGTAAGGCTTCCAAGCAGAAGGTCGTGAGTTCAAATCCCAGTGCAGGCACGTACCAATGTGTTTCTGTAAAACATATGTACGTAATTATCACTCGCTTTTAGGTGAAGGAAAACATCGTGAGGAAACGCACATACCCACCCGAGAATTATTTCGGAGGTAGGTATGTGATCCACCATTCCGGATCTGGCGCCCGTGGTAGATTATGGCCTAATCCTCCTCACGAAAGTGAGGGGAGACCCGTGCCCAGCAGTGGGACGTTATGGGTTGATGATGATGATGAAGTTAGGCTGTTACCCAATAGCCATAATGTACCCGAGGGCTGGAAATATTGGAATTTGAAGGTTCCAAGTTAAAGTGCTTGGGTATTATTTGTTTTTGTAATTGACGAACATTCGAATTAATTAAGTTTTCTAATTAAATATAATGTGTCGGTATTATAACTGGGGAATCGACTTATAAAATGAGTTGTTTTATCAGCTTTGCTGTAACATTAGGCCTATTTAATTTCACCGATATTTATTAGAGTGCATATGTAATTAATAATTGTTCCATGTTTCTGATTAGTCTTTGTTTTTATTTATTTACTTTTTTATTGTAAATGACCCCACCATGACGATGAATAGGCATGAGTCTTCACTAAGTATGGTTATAATAATTGTGTATTAACAAAAGTAAAACATAAAAAAACCAATGTTTTTCTTGTATTTATTCTGGATTTTTGCACGTACGCGTTCAAACGACAGATCTCTCTGTTTTTTTTTGTCATCCCACTTCCATCTAAATAATTACGGCTAGTCAACTGGTTCCAGTTGCTCGCCCACTTTAATTAAAAAGGTCACACAACTAGGCGCGTTGTAAATTAATAGCTAGCATTGCATTCTTCAACAGTAGTTTTCAATTGCAAATAGAACGGAATAGCTAAAATCTTCATTTCAAATTCTCGCTGCGACCTCTATAGGTAGTGCTATCTATACAATCGTCAATTAATTTAGTAACAAATAGATAAACAAGAACGTCGACGACTTTATCTCGCGCGAAGGTCGGGCCGCGTCTACATGTTCCAGTCACTCGATCGAGCACTCGCCTAGTAAACTTGAATTTGTAGGTTACGCAGCTAGGTCATTGCTAGAGTTGCCAGACCGGTGGTGATAGGTGTCGCGAGCCTTTCGAAGGATAAACCTGAGGTTGATAGATTTTGTTCTATTTATTCCTGTTTGCTCGATTCAGTGCTGTCAAATGCAATTGCTTTGCTTTTTTTGAAGTAAAACTTCTTTACGCACGCTTAAGTTTGGGAGTAAGCTTGTGAATGCGTTACGAAAAATGTGATCGGGCGAGGCGAACTGAAGTCGAGAGGGAGATATAAGTCAGTGAAGATAGAAAGATAGAGAGTTACGTTTCGTGTATTTTTTTAAATATATTTAATGAATTTTTTTTTGAAATATTTTTTTGATGAAGTTTTTCTTCTTCTTTTTCTTCTTCCTCGTTTTCTTCTTCTTCTTCGTTTTAGTTTTTCTTATGTTTGTGTCCCAGGTCCCAGCACACATTTCGCTTTTTTCTAAGTGTAACTATTTTATTTAATTATTTATTTATTCTTTAGCACACAAATAGAGTACAAGGAGTACTTAATGCTAAGTAGCATTTTCTACCAGTCATTTTATGGAGATTTTATACCATTCATCCAATTTTTTTGTTACGCGTAAGCGTTGACACTTTGCCATGAAGGTTTATTGAAAGAAGTTTGCAATCAGACAAAGAGTTCGGGAGTAAGAGGTCATAGTCATAGAGTAAACAGAGCTTTTGTATTGACATGGTCTTCTTAGTTCTCAGTTTTTTTATCGAGTCTATCACAGTCAGCAGTTGCAGTCATGCAACTTGACTGCTGACTACTACGTCACGATTCAATACACAACTATTAAGTGGTGCCAATTTCTATTGCTTTAAGAAACTGTTGTAGTTTTAGACTTATTATACAACTAGCATATTAAGGGTAAAAAGGAAAAAGGGGGGGAAGGTAGGGGAAAATTAAATATACTTTAATCAGTGTACCTGTGTATATATATTTTTGTATTAAATAGTGTTCTAATTGTGTGTTTTCCTTTGGTTACAGGTACGTGAAAAAGCGAGTACCTACTTAACTGAATTGTCGGATGTTCGGTAACGTTAATTTATAAGTTTTATGATTAATATTTTTTTTTTAATCTTTAACATTGTAATTGTTATGGAGCTTTAGGAATTATCCAGTTCCTTAATAATAATAATAACATGGTGTTGAATAGGGATTTGTATCAATTATATTTAACACTAGTTAAATTTAAAACTCTAACTTAGGGGAAATTGGGGTTAAACATATAAAAAGGTTTTATACAAATACAAATTGATCACTTTGATTTTTTCTGAATAAATTGCTTATAATTTTCGACTATAACCAGAAATAAAGTTCTTTATAGTCGACAAATTCACGATAGTTATGCGGAAAGCGCTTCCAAAGCGAAAACGGTTTGGTCCGTTATCTAACCGTGAAAAAACCGCGCCCGCCCACCTAGCTCTCGCTTACGGTATTTCGATCGTGGGAACGAGACAGACAGCGGAAAATGCCCACGTTAAAACGAGACAGGCGTATTTTTGTGAGTGCGTCGCCAAGTAGTTTGTTTGGCCTAAATTAAGGCTTTATTAAATTAATTGCTTCTGTCACGGGTTGTTTTGTTGCATTCGATTCTGTTTGTGAATCCATTTGCTTTGACGAGTTTAAATGTAAAGTGGATTAATTATTTAGAATGTTTTTAATCTAGCCAACTAATTATATAATTCATAAAAATAGGGAAGCGTGTTTGTTGGTTTGTCATTTTACGTGGCAGTGGATTAATGATGCGATGTTTATTGAAAGAGTAGATAAATGGCTGAAATGTGAAATAAGCAACTTAATTATACTGAAAAAATACGGTTCATGTGAGACAACAGTCAACGCAGGGTGAAACCGCGGGGCGCTGCTAGTATAAATATTATTTTTAACTCTACATTTTAAAGATATAATTTTACGTACAAATTATGATATTATGGTAGTAACTCATATTACGGTCATCAGACAAATCGCTATAGAAATTTAGAAAAGTGTTTTGTATTATGTTTGTTATTCGCGTTTTTTTTTATTTATTATATTTTTAGTCTCAGTTTTATACATGTTGACCTGAAATAACTTTTACTCGGTTATTACTTTTTTAGTCAATAATTTATGCTAAGACGTTTCATAAAAATATTTTACAGTTAGCTGTAAAAGCCTTCCTGCTAAAGCCTCCTTGGTGCAGTTTGAATCAATTAAAAAGAAAGTGACAGGAACACACATTATATTTAAATTTACAGCCCTGACTAGGTTTAATGTCTTTTTTTTTATGAACTCGCCACCGTTAAGCAATTTACTAAATAAAACTTATTATACTTATTTAATAGATAATCATATTTTTTATAGCTAATTATTTTTCTTTTAAAATTGAGTTAGTTCCAAAGGGATACCAATTTACACAACTCGCCCCTTAAATTTGCTTTAAGACAAAGTATTAAAAAAAAAAGTGAAAAGTAAAAAAAAAATAAGTACAAAGTATTATTTATTTATTTAATACTTTATTGGACAGATTAACTTACTAGTACAAATGGCGGACTTAACGCTAAGAGCATTCTTAAGTAGTTTCATTAAGTAATCTTCTGCACTGTGTTTATTTTTGTTTCTAGTACAATAAAGAGTTTTCTATTCTATTAGGTGGCCCCTTAAATTTTCATCAAGGAGGTAGGCACGTACTTAGCTGTCATGCCTGAAAAAAGCCGTGGATCTAGTGGGGATCAAATGATGGACCTAAGAGAATACCTAAGCCATTTCATGAACGCACTTCACAGGTTTTCATTTATATCATCAACCCATACCGTCCCACTGCTGAGCACGGGTCTCCCCTCACTTTTATCAGGATAGTCGGCAATAATCCACCACGGGGGCCTGGCCCAGATCGGTGGATAACATACCTACCTCCGAAATAATTGCGGGTTTCCTTGCCATGTTTCCATTCACCGAAAAGCGAGTTATAATTACGTTGGTACACGTGTTCTATTACAGTGTATTAATTAACAATGCAACATCAAAAATAATTCTAGAATAACTTAACTAAATAACACAACAAAATAACTATTGAAATGTACTAATAGGTCACCTAGTATTTAACACTAATTATTTCCTCCTAAGCAGCCATTTTGGATATTAACACTGCTCCTGGTTGGTCAAACTTAGCCACCGACCTAACGATTGGCTAAAGCTAATTTTGCCTAATGACGCTGCTTATATTAATTATGTGCATACTTTAGGTAATTCGTAATAGTTATTTTCCTGTTTTAGTAGAAGAGGATAACAGAAATACCCCGAATCGAATAGTTGTAGGAATAGGTAATGGCTGTGTTACTATAACGTTACAATGCTTATAATTATTGTTACGCCCTGCAGTTTTTCCTGACTATATCCCATAGGAACTGCAATTGCTTTATCATCATATCGACGCTAGAAAGCGTAAACGCTGTAACCTTGAATCGCAAAATTGTTCACCAAACTTTTTTTTTGTTGAAAAAAAATCATGACTCAATATCTACTCGACCTAAAAACGTAAATTTTGGATATTTGGTGTGTTACATACAAAGCTACAATACTGCTACCTTGGTTATATCCTAAAGTTCCTAGGGGACGTTGAAATGTGGATTTGTTTCCAAATATGTAAAAAAAGTATTTTCGGGTCGGTCATTCTTTTTTTTTTCTTTAATTTTGATGTTGACTGTACTAGCTCTACTCTTGTAAACTTGTAACCTAAATGTACTCCAGTAACCTAATCCGGGCAGCAAGGCTGCGCCCTTGCGCCGCCACTCGAATACCTTTAAATGTATATAAGTCTATTTGTCTTATATCGTGAAGGCTAGCAAATAATAAACTCGTTGCGTTGCTCTGTAAACAAAGTTTTATTTTATTAGCATTACATTAACTTAATTACGTTATTTATCTATTATCTAAACCCTTACCTGTAAACAAAGAAACGACATTTAAAGTTTATTAATTCGTATGTCCTTTCCTTTACAATTTATGGGTTTCTATGAATTAATTAGTTCACCACATGGGTACCAAGTAAATGGAGTTTGAAAATACGCCATATTCTTTTACAGATACAAAATAATTATTCCACTGCTTTACTGACATTGACAGCGCCGTGCGCGTCAAAATGCAATAATAAATAAAGTAATACCAGATGTATTATCTTTACATCTCCCCCCCCCGGGAAAGAAAATTTAATCGTAAATTTTCTATGACAGCTGTTATCTCTTTTCTTCACTCTCTTCATCTTCAGTTTCTTCTTCTATTATTATTGGTATTGGGATAAGCTTTGTGATATGGAAAAGATTTGATTCAGTTTTTCTGTGGCCGGTATCAATTTTATATATTGATTTTGAAACTTTTTCAACGATCCGAAATGGTCCAATTCTCAGCTCATCTAATTTTTTCCTGTTTAGTTTGTTGCCATTTTCCACGTACACCATATCTCCTTCGCTAAATTCGTGGTATTTTCTATTTCTGTTGAATAATAGTTTGTTGTAGTTATGTGACTTTCTTGTATTCTCAAGTGCTGTTTCCCTATCTCTGATCCAGTCATTATGTGTTTTTTCTTGCTTCAACTCTTTTGGTAAAATCGTGACATCTGTACCATACAAAAGATAACTTGGGGAGAAGCCAGTAACTGTGTGAATAGTTTGATTATATTTATTTACACATTCATGAGCTATGGTAGTCCAGGCTCTTTTATTCCCATCTTCATTTATTTTGCATCTGATTTTGTTCACCAATGTTTGATTCAACCTCTCGTTTAGGCCATTCGAGAATGGTGCATTTACTGCTGTAAACACAATCGGTATCTGTCTGTCGTTTAAAAATTTCTTAAATTCTCTTGAATTTATTCCTGGATATTGGTCAGTGAGAAGCATACCAACTTCCTCTGATTCTGTTATGTCCTTAAGTAGTTTAATAAAATCATTTGCACTCTGGGTTTTTGATGTTATAATAAATGCGTGTCTGGAAAAATGATCCACCAACAGATGCAAATATTTCTTTGTGGATCTAGAACCTCCAAAACCTCCAATTGTATCTATAGAAATGATTTCAAATGGTTTTGTGGCCGGACCTAGATGTGACATAAATCCGAATTTGTCTTGTCCTCTTGATTTGTTCCGTATACAGATATCACAGTTTTTACAAACTTGTTTAATGTTTTTTGTCAAATTTTTGGCTGTGTAGTATGGACTGAATGTCTTCTGCATCTGTTTAATTCCAATATGGCAAAGATTTTCATGTATATTTCTTAAAAGTGTTATACTATATTCTTCTGATAAGATTATTTTTTCTTTGTTTCTGTCCTTTTTATAGTATATATTTTGTTTTTCCATAATTTTGTTTTTATTCTTTTGTATTTCTATATTTTTGTCTTGATCTAATATAATATCTTCCAGGTTAACCAGGTTTACAATTTTCAGCTGTTCATCTGTATTTTCATTTGGTTCCAATACTGGGTTCCTACTAAGACAATCTGCTTCTAAATTGTTTTTACCCGGGGCATATTTTATGTTAAAATCATACTGTGATAGATAATAAGTTAGGTCACCGAGTTCTTCATCAGTTCTTGATTTTAGATTCATGTTTTCAAGTGGCTTATGGTCTGAATATACTGTAAATGATTTTCCTAATAATCAGTATTGCCAGTATCTCACTGCTTCCTTGATGGCTAAGCACTCCAAGTATATTGCTTTTTTCTTTTTTTGCGTTCCGTTTAGCTTCTTTGAAAAGTAAGCTACTGGTTTTTCTTTTCCATCGGGTTGAGTTTGTTTCAAAATGGCTCCAACACCTTCTAAAGAAGCATCCGTATAAATATTGATTGGTAAGTCTTTGTCATAAATCTCAAGAACTGGTTGCGAGCATAGAAGACTTTTTATTTTATCAAATGCTTTTTGGCATTCATTTGACCAAATAAATTTTTGATTTTTTCTGAGTAAATTATGTAATGGATCTAGTATTATTGCACTTCTTGGTATGTATTCATGGTAAAAATTGATTTTTCCTAGAAATTGTCTTACATTCTTTTGTGTTTTTGGGGTAGGGAAATTTCTTATTGAAATTAAGTTATCTTTTACTGGTTTAATTGAATTATTCTGTATTATGTGGCCCAGGTATTTCACAGAATCTGATGCAAACATGCATTTTGTAAATTTCAATCTGAAACCTTCTGTTTTGATTGCTTCCAACAACTGGGTCAAATGATGAATGTGTTGGTCAAAAGATTCTGAAAATATTAGTATATCATCGATATAATTTACAGCAAAATCAGTAAGTTTGTACTTTCTTAGTATATTACTCAATATCCTCTGAAAAGTTGATGGTGCTGTTTTTAGTCCAAATGGTAAGCAAGTCCATTGGTAATGTCCTTCTTGTGTTACAAATCCTGTCTTCTTTCTGTCTTCTAGTCGTAGCGGTATAGCCCAAAATGCTGAATTTATATCTAAAGTTGAATAAAATTTGCAGTTCCTTGTCTTAGTCATTAGGTCTTCTATTAGTGGAAATGGTTGAGCTTGAGGTACAACTATTTTATTTAAATCTCTAAAGTCTATACATAGTCTAGACTTCTTATTTTCTTCTTTTTTGAATGCTAATGTAACGGGCGCTGCAAATGGACTGTAGGATTCTTCTATAAGTTTATTATCTAATAACTTAGCTATTTGTTCCTCTATCTCCTTTTTATCTTCTATTGTACATCTGTAGGGCCTTTTACTACAATATTTGTCTACTAATAAGTCTATTCTTGCTTCATATTCTTTAATAGTTCCGACATCATATTTATTTTTTGCAAAAACTGTACTATATGTGTTGATTAGTTTATTGATTTCTAATTTTTGATACTCATTTAAATGACTTATTTGTATCTCAAAACCTTCTTCTGTTATCTGTTCATTGAAATTAATCTTGTGTTCTTTTGTATTTGTGTTTTGTATAACATTTTTTTCTTCATTATCAGTTTTTATATTTGTTGGAATTTCTTCCACATTCCTTATATTCTCAATATTCAAGCGTTTCTGCTGAGTTATTTGTAGGTCTTCATTTTGTATTAGTTTAAACCGTTTTATCATGTCTAATCCAATCAAAAAATCATATTTGAAATTTTGTTCATCGATAATGTACAGTTCGACATTATCTTCTATTTCAAATATTTTTATTTTTAAATTTGTCAAACCGTTTGTCTTTTTGACACCATTAATTGTTACTAAACTTGCTTCATTCATACTGTTCCCTTTTCCTTTTAGTTTCAATAACTTTGAATTAATTAGAGAAACATTTGATCCAGAATCATACACTCCATTTATTTCTAATGTATCATTCAATAGTAGTTTGATGTTTATTAATGGTGTCACTATTGGTTTTTTTGAACTGTCTTATTCAACTCGGCTTCTATCACCGCATTGTTTACATGTTTAATGTATTTCCCTTTTACTTTGTCATCTTCTTTTGTTTTGAACCAGCATACTGATTCTGGGTGATAGCGAGTTCCTTTATTTAATTTTTCACAAGTCGTACATGGATTTTGGTTATTGTTTCCGCTGTTGCTTCTTGTGCTGTTATATTTTCTGTAGGTTGTATTATTTCTCTTATTTACCAAATGTTCATTTTTTCTGAGCTCATTGAACAAATCCACGGTATCCTCTAATATCTCTCGATCAATTTTGCTGAGTACAAATTCTGGTAGACCAGCTGCAATAAGATCAATCAGGGTTCCCGTATCAATCGACTTTCTCATATCTAGTAAAAGTTTTTCTTTTTTTATAGCATAATCCACCAAAAATCCATCTTTGTATTTATATAATAATGCATAGGTAACTTGGTTCCATCCTTTGTTTGCGAATGATTCACAAAACTTTTTCTTCCATATTGACCATTCTGAGTTCATGGTCAATTTGATGATCATGGAACTGTACCAATCAATACAACACTTATCCATGAAAAATCTGAGTATTTCAATTTTTTTCTCATCTTCCACAATATCGAAACGTAGGCATTCTTTTTCAAAAGTGTCAATCCATTGATTTGCATTCGAATTTCTGCTTGTAAATCTTTCAAGTATAAACTTGTCAGCGACATGTTTTACACTTTGCTGTTTAGTCTCTTGTGTATTTTGTACTAATTTTTCAATTAGTTTTTCCAGAACACTTGTTTGTTGATTCTGAGCAGCAGCGGTCTGTCCTTGAGTCACTTCCTCTAAGTATTGATCATCAAATTGTAGATTACCATCTTCATCAATGTAGGTTTCTTTAAGTTCTTCTGTCATTGTGATCCAAACCTTTCGTGCCTGGTGTCTTTTCTTTAGGCTATTTTTTACTTTGTTATAGGCTGCCGTTTTTATTAGTTCTTTATGATGACCAACAAATCGAAGCTCTTCTGGTAAGATATACACTTGATTTTCACTCGTAGCTATTGAGGTTATACAATTGATGTTCGTTTTTCCATCGCTGCCGGGTAATATTGTAAATTCAAAACGGAGTTTCTCCATCCTTTAGGCCTTTATTAGGCTTTTATAAACAAAAATGTCGTTTTATAAGTCTATTTGTCTTATATCGTGAAGGCTAGCAAATAATAAACTCGTTGCGTTGCTCTGTAAACAAAGTTTTATTTTATTAGCATTACATTAACTTAATTACGTTATTTATCTATTATCTAAACCCTTACCTGTAAACAAAGAAACGACATTTAAAGTTTATTAATTCGTATGTCTGTGGAATGAGCTGCCTGTGGACATAAAGCGCACAACTTCGCTAAATGCTTTTAAAATTCGTGTCAAATCCTATTATCTTCTGAATTAATTGTCTAGTTGCTGCATATTATACATTTGTATTCGTAGGTATGTATGTTTATTATATTAGGGTATATATTAAGTTTATCTATTACTTTACTATGTATTTAAGTTTATTTTGTGTATATGTATCTATTTATTTATTCTATGTATATAAAGAAAGCCACCGTCCGATGTCTTAATTACTCCTCTCCGTGCATGGTTGTCTGGAAGAGATCGCTCTGAGCGATAAGACCGCCCATTGTGACACTAATTGTAAAATTTGTTTTGTTCTAGTTTTAAGTTTTCTTTGTTCTGTGGTGTTTCAATAAAGAGTTTATCTATCTATCTATCTATCTATGTCCTTTCCTTTACAATTTATGGGTTTCTATGAATTAATTAGTTCACCACATGGGTACCAAGTAAATGGAGTTTGAAAATACGCCATATTCTTTTACAGATACAAAATAATTATTCCACTGCTTTACTGACATTGACAGCGCCGTGCGCGTCAAAATGCAATAATAAATAAAGTAATACCAGATGTATTATCTTTACATGTATGTAATTACATATTAAATGCGCACTGTAATTGATAAGTCAGTTTTATTGGCGTTTTGGAGCCAAGGTCTTTGAGATGAGGTGGAAAAGATCATTGGGCTAACGGCTGCAAAGGACGCTATTTTGACAAAGTTTTGACAGAAACATGAAACTGGAAAATGATCTAGGAAAAGGTTGGTAGTCATTTGTACTGAATGGCTTAACACAAGATTCACCTCTTTTTCTTCTTAGGAATCTCGTGCAGTATTAGCAAGAAGACGAGAGAGAGAGAAGAAGAAGTCCAAGACGACTGGCTGCCTTAGACCAGATGTTCTATGAAACTATTCAAATGGACTAAGCGAGCAGTGGCTAAGAAGTGGGAGGCCTCTTCTGCAAGAGACCGCCTGGGGAAGTACCACACCTATGCCAGATATTCATCCACCAAGCAGTAGAGTGAAAACAATACTGTGTTCCAGTCTAAAGGGCACTGTTTCCAGCGAAATTACTGGGCATATGAGACTCTAGAGCCGATGTCTCAGAGTGACGAGCGCAGTGCATGTCTCCAACTACAAAAAAATTGTAAAATGGCTCTTATTATTGATAGCCAAGATTCAATTTGGGTCATGCGCCATCCTAGTTAGTTAGTTAGTCATAAAAGCAATTGCTTCACCATATTTAGACCTATCTACATAAATACAGAACCAGAACCCTTTGTAGATGTTTATAGCACCTGCCCCGGCACTTCCGCCCAAAACCGGCTAGAGACAGATATGACTTACCCCTACATTACGACTTACGAGTGTATTCGCTTCACAATGTTGCTAGATAGTAATTAGAGATATGGTACTTAATAATAAAACGTTCAAATATGTACTTGAAACTCATGGTTCGATTATGATTAAGGAATCGTACTTAGTCCATATGAGACAACTACCGATGGTGTAAATGGAGCAAAGTAAATGTCTCAGGGTGACGAGCGCAGTGCAGTGCCGCGCAGGATTATGCAATGAAAAGTTCTGAGTGGCACTGTAACCGTTATCGGCAGGCGTAGCGCTTACCATCAGGTGAACGACTTACACGTCTCGTCACTCAGACAAATAAAAAAAAACGAATTCGTTGCGTCTGCACCATTGATGGTGTAAGTCACTGGTGCATACGGTACGACGCGACGCGTTCTTTTTTGTATTTTTTTTTAAAATATAAAAGACTTTTTTTTAATGCAAAATTGAATGGAGCAGTTCTTTATTGATTTGCCATAAATTTTTAGCAATTTTTGTTTGTGCGGAATTATACCTTTTGGTCCTATGTCTAGGATTTTTGATTTCCGGTTCACTGCGACGGGGTGAAGTCGAGACTGCGTTAGGCATACGTAGTGTAGAACGACGCCGGAAAGTGGAGCGACGAATAGCAGGAAACGGCTGCTAAAGGCCAGATGAGGAGAGCTTAGGGTTGCCATCTGTAAAATTTGGCAACCAGGACAAAACGCGTGAAAACCCTGGATTTTAGAGCCCAGAATCCGGACATGTCTACAGGCGGCGGGAGGGGCGGGGGACGGTGAATTTAGAATGTCGGTTCGTCGGTTGATCGCGGTGTGCGGGCACAGTGCGTGTCGCGAGCGGCCCAAGACTAAACTTTCGGCATGAGAATTTCAGGGAATATTCGGAAGAGTGTTTACTATTCGATAAAGTAAAAAAAAGAAACGATTTTTTGAAAATTTCACACTGAAAAGCTCCCTTAAGCCCGGACTACAAATGAAGCCCGCCCGGACGCTCCCCGGATGCCCTCTAAGCTAGGACGGATGGCAACCCTAGGAGAGCTGAAGGTCAAGCTCATGGTCGAAGTGAATACCGCGACAGGTGGGACAGTAGGTGGGCGATCTCAGTTTCCGTAACACGATTTCCAGACCATCGTCCTGCCATTTTGTAATGTATCACATACTCCATTATTAGTGCATTTTTCCATGACTATTTATAAGCGTACTAATAGAAGGTACACTAGTACAGGTTTTTATCAGCACTTCGGCGCTTAAAGTATTTGGAATTGGCCACAATTCAATCTAAAATGAGCCCTAACATAATCCCTCGCGTTATCAGGAACTAGAAACTTGATAATCTTTTTATCAAATGTGTTATCATAGTCATAATGGTCTCTTATCACTCTTATCAGTGGGGACGGTGTGTTGTATAAATTATATACCTTCAACAGTGTAATATAGAAAGTTAACCTTACCTAGGAACTAGTCAAAATGACGACTGCCATTCAGTGATGTGGTCAGTCGTCAGGTCAAGTTGCCTACGTCACGATTCAGCAAAATGGTGGATGCTTCACTGGAACTGCCTGGGAGTTTTGGAGGTAGCACAAAATGTCACGTTATTGTTTTAAAATTTTTCACTAAACACTAGTTAGGGAAAAAATAACGCAGTCACTTTTTTATTTTTATTTGATTGAGTGCGAGATGACCAAGTAGTTCACCTGATGGTAAGCGCTACGCCTGCCCATAACAGTCACAGCACCACTCAGAACCCTGATTTGCATTACATTTTCGGATTTCCGCCATTGGTCCTGTGATGTATTTTACCAATAAAAAATAACTTAGAAAAGTACAAAAACGAGCTTAAAACAAAGAATCCAACTTAGAATAACTACCTAGGACGCAACTTAGCACGGGTTTGATCATAGTGTCATTTGGACACACATTTCCAGGTCCATACATTGAGTGTAATTTCGTCACACGCTAAGATTAATCGAAATAAATTTTATTTTTGGTGTAAATTGGTCACAGCCTTTAGTTTAGCGTTTAAAAGTTAATGTAAATGTTAAATTGTGTTATTTATTGCAATATACCTACCCTAGGGTGCATTTTTTTTCGCTGTTAGGTCCTTGCATTTGTGTTTAGTCGGGTATTCATCTAGTCTAGATGACTAACAAACGAAGGACCAGAATACTAGATCGTTCACCATTCAGGGCAAGGAACGAAACTTCCGCGTTCGGAAGCCAACATTTTTAAAGGCATTGTCTGAAACAACTAAATATGCTTGAAAACAGGAAATGGTCATTATTCTCCACGCAAGCGACCTTGTGTGCTTAGAATACCAGATTTAGTCTTATTTTTCCGGAAGTTGAATTTTCTTGGGAATTGTGTTATTGGAAACATTAGGTGCGGCAATTTCCGATTTCCCCCAGAAGGTTTGCAATTTTCTGTGAAAAAACGTAGCTTAAAATACTAAGGGATAAAATAGCTTCCTGTTAGTGAAATAATTTCCAGAATCAGGTCAACAGTTCCAGAGATTTCCTATTTCAAAGACAAAAAAGTGTCAATCTTTACCTCTTTAGAAGAGTTCCGTTCTATGGCAAGTTCTGGGTGGCACTGAGCGCAGGTGTGGCGCTTACTATCAGGTGAACGACTAAGGCTAATTTACACATTAAAAATGGCGAAAATGAAAAAAATATACATCCCGTAGAGTTTCTTGATGCTGTCTTCTCTGGCGGGAGTACTTCCGAAGCACTGGTAGAGTTAATGTCGTTTCCTTTTCCTGTGCGAGATTCAGCTATGAATCACCACTTGAAAAGGAAATCCAGGTCAAGTTACTCATTAGTTTAATATATCACATTTGATTTATTTTTTGTTTTTCTCTATAGAATAGAATAGAAAAACTCTTTATTGTACACCAGAAACAAAATTAAACACAGTACAGAAAAATTACAATAGGTAAACAAGGGTAGTACAATGGGCGGTCTTATCGCTGAAAGCGATTTCTTCCAGACAACCTTTGGATGGACAGTAAAAAACATTTTTCGATAGTAGGGTGGGTGGCGTACTTACAGTATTTAACAGTCACAATACATTTAATACTTATGTATGTCTCTATGTACCATATATGAGACTTAAAGACTTATTTTACAAGTGGATTTTGTATCTACTTACAACAAATGATTTGAGTTTTAATACATTCACTGCTGAAAACACAACCGTTGTGTTTTTTATACCTTGCCGCGAAAGCGGGAAAACACAACGGCGTGCGCAGATCCGCAACCGTGGCTAGAAAATCGGCTCAGCAGACCAATTGTTAAGTTCATTAGTTAAGTGGCGAGTTAACTTGCGGAACTGGCGAGTTAAGTTCTTTGCCAAAGTTTGGACAGAAAGCCTGCATATCAGCCTGTAGTTAGATCAAAGCCAAAATGGTGAGCAGTCGTATTTATGCCAAGGTTAGTGTTGCCAGCGCCCGACACAGCTAAAAACTAAATTGCTTATGATAATGCTTACCATATCATGTGACATAGTTTGTATTTTATAGACACTTACGTCTTGATCCAAAGTTTAAATCACTAATCATAAAATTGATAAAGCTAACATTGTTAATTGTACAGTCGGATTCAGAAGAGTAGCTAAATAAAATACGTATGTCATCATAATTCAATGTAAATCATAATTCAAAACCCCTTTCAGGGCCCTCACCACGAACAGTTAAATCCATCCAGTTTAAGGGCTTAAACTGAACTGCCATGCTGTCACCACCAATATCGCTCAGCGTTCATAAGTCTACCAGATACATTTATCCAAAGAGATCGGAACAATTTGTTTGCATTTATGGGAGTTTATATAGCTCCATCTCATTCTCTTTCGCTCTCATGCTCTTCAGTCTACTTTTGAGTGACGTCACGTCACGTTTGTCATTTATGAGTGTGTGGTGCCAATCTAGGCCGTTCAGTTTAATGCCTTTAAATGAACAGTCATCCGAGCGAAGCACGACGCAAACAGTGGCAGAAGACGCATGCACCACCACCTGAGTTTATCCCACCGGCTGAGGAACTTCCTGCAGGCTGTGACTTGCCGTGGCCCACGTGGAAGTCTCTTAACAGACTCCGGACCCAAGTGGGCCGCTGCAAGAGCAACCTGACTAAATGGGGTTATCTCGCCCCGGACAGGTCACAATGTGACTGTGGCGTTTCTGCGCAAACGATGCAGCGTTTGCTGTCGTGCCCTCAGTGCCCTAACACTACTGGTCCAAAACAATCTAGCCATGGATCATCGACACGACGAAGAAGAAGAATAAGTACGTTACCCCCCAGGGCAGTTTCCGGTGACCCCATTGAAAAGCTAACCGGCGACAATCACAAAACTGAAAACTGTTCATTTTTAACCAACGATTAGCGATCGTTAATCACTTTGACAGATAAAAGGCTCGTTAGACGGTTTTGTATTCAGGTCGCACCGCGAACCATACTTCAAAGTCAAACAAAAATTAACGAGGTAGGCAATGCCGGTACAGATGTGTGCTGTCTGTGCTTTCATTTATTTTTTACTCTATGGTTCACAATCCTTTTGAGCCTTAATTAGAGTGGACATTAAAAGGTAACATTTTATTATGAATTGTGGCTTGAAACCGAAAATGTGACGTTAGCACTTTGACTGTTGAGCCGACTTTCTTGTCTAGCCACGGGCTCTGCACACATCGTAGTGTTTTGCCATACCGCTAACACAACAGTTGTGTTCGCGCCAAGTTGTAAAAAACAGAACAGTTGTCTTTTCAGCAGTGAACGTGTTAAATTCATATTTTTTCGGCACTTTAAAACGTTAATTTATATTTTACGGATTACAATAATTAATAATGGTGACTTCACGTGTGTCCCACAAGTATTTATCAGCAACATTTTGACTCCCCTAAGACTCTCAATTAGTTTAATGGGGCATTAACAAAGTGAATAAAATTCCGTTAATTATTCTGTAGGGCATACATTATATTAAAAACTATTAAGAACTAGGTTGTATGTATACCTACCTATGTACAGACGGGCAAGCATTGCGGTCATAGTGTAAATTGGACACACATTTTCAGGTTCATTCATAATTATAGTGCAGTTTGGTCACGCGCTAAATTTCCTCGATTTTTTTTTATTTATTTGTAAATTGGTCTCAACGCATGTTGTACGCCAATTTTGTCAATACAATTTTAATAACATTATTCTCGAGCATGCTTTATTTACAGTGACATTAGATTTTTAATTATTGTACGTCCGGATCCGTTACTCCGCAGCCTAGAAGAATTCAGTTTTCAGTCTGGTCTATGTTCAGCAGTGGACATCTTACAGCCTGTAAAACCACAGAGATCGAATTGTTTAACTATATTAGAGGGGACAACTTTAAGGCTTGTCAAATATTCATTGGCTTCAACTCATTCTTTAAGCTATTTTAACTAAGACATGCTTAAAGCAGACGAGTTGACCATGTTAATTGGCACCCTAGGTTGCTTAACTAGGTGTTAACTAACCAATACCATTGCTAAGAGTCATGAGTAGGCAAAGAGTCGTTAATTTAGAAGGTTTATTTGTCTAAATGAGGTAGCCTGGCTTTCAGAATCAGAATCAGAATCACATTTATTGCTTAAACTGTGAATACAGAGATGATAAATTGTGTATAATTTTAGAAACAACAGTTTATCCATTTCGGATGTACAATATTATAAGAACTAATTACAAAAAAAAACAATACTTTCTTAAATTTTAAAAACGTCACAACAGTAAGTAATTTTTACAAACATTATTTTCAAGAGCAAATATATACAAGGGTTTACTTTAACATGCACAACCAACCCCAAAAACGTGACATTACAAATTCTCTACAAAAGTTTTAGATTTTCAATTAAACCTCTATTTAGTGAACCATGACGTTTACAACGACCTAAGTAGACTACTGAATATTTTCGAATTCCAATTTGAAATATTGACTATTAAGTAAAAAAAAAGAAGAAGACTATTAAGTAAAAGAAGAAGCGGTGGTAGCCTAGTGGGAGAACGTCCGCGTTCCAATCAGAAGGTCGTGAGTTCAAATCCCAGTGCGGGCACGTACCAATGTGTTTCTATAAAACATATGTACGTAATTATCACTCGCTTTTCGGTGAAGGAAAACATCGTGAGGAAACCCACATACCTACCCGAGAATTATTTCGGAGGTAGGTATGTTATCCACCAATCCGGACTGGGCCCCCGTGGTGGATTATAGCCTAACCCTCCTCACGAAAGTGAGGAGAGACCCGTGCCCAGCAGTGGGACGTAATGGGTTGATGATGAAGTAAAAAAAAACCTTGACAGTAGCTAAATGGTCAAACCATGAAAAGTCAGAAAAAAATTGTCGACAGCAAGAAACCGGGATACGTCTAGTCTAGACTCTAGCAAGTAATTAATAAGTTAATTACCTAGTTATTTTAATACGAAGTCAGAAGGACGTTTATTGACGTAGTTTTATAGTAGTCGTTAAGTTCGACCCTTTGGTATTGTACGGCCATAATACGACTGTTTTCTCTGAGGCTTTATTGAGTTACCCGAATTTCCGGTTATCGATACAGCTCCGCTATCTTATCTTCTTAATTTAATGGAAACTGGCATAGGCTGCCGTGAAAGCAACCGATTGAAGTTTATTTTGACTGCGGGTTCTACTATCAAAATGTACGGCCACCGTAGGCAATTACGGTAGTACGGTATCAACCAGACATGGTTACAAATAAAAAGAAAAATATACTTACAGGAGCAGTGTATAAATAATGTGCGTTCTTTCGGACACACAACTGTATTTTAACCAAAAAGATTTATAGCTACCATAGTTTATTAAGAAGAAAGAGAGAAAGAATAGAATAGAATAGAAAATACTTTATTGTACACCAGTTCGGAAATACACAAGGTACATATGGAATAGAACTAACTAAAAATAACAACCTCGACGACAAACTTAAACAACTAGGAATAACTTTCATCCTGACAAAACTGTACACATCAACAACTCGTCGATTTGCGTGGTCGTCGGGAAACGCCACTGGCAACAGCTAGTCTAACAAATTAGTTACTAATCAACGGTTTACAGCGGTGCTAATTCTTAGAAATCCGTTGCTGAGATCGTATAATTATTAGTTCCAAGTTTAGTTACGTTGTTGTTATTTAATTGCGTATGTTTAATAGTTTACGCGATCAGCATTATTCTGTTACTAATCTATATTGTGTAGCTATGTATTCTAATAAAGACACTCACCTACAGTTTAATGGAAAAATTAACCCGGTTCTCTAACTTATCGGTATAATTTCCAGAATTTGACGTCATTAGCTGGTGCAAATGGCAAAATGAGTGATGTCCCCTGTTCTATCCTACCTTAGTACTTCAAATGTGATTATTTTTCAACATTAACCACTTTTTGTGGCGTCCACTTCAGATTTTCAAACTTTTGAACGTGGTACGCATCATTTGGTCTTGGTCGTTTCGGTCCGTAATCGGCATATAGTCCAAAATGCCCCATTACCCTAATAAAGGCTGTTGATATGAGCTCAGCCTATCTAGGCAATGAGTTTTAATTAAATATAAAAACCACGACAACTATATTAAAAATTAAACTCAAAAGCATCACAAGGTGTGACCAATTAACACTGTGACCAAAATGCCCTTTTTTGAGGAGGGCAATGCCGTTGCACTATGCCTACCGCCACGGTGTGTGGGACACAAACCCACTAAAACCCCCCTGTGAGCAGTCCTCTGCCGAGGTGGAGCAAGATGCACTCACAATCATGCCCCGGTTGACCAAAATGCCCATCCTAATTATAATTGAACAATTTCCATGATCAAACTTTGAGATCTCCGTACGTTGTTCAAGCACAAGCAGGCCAAGGTACAATCTTATAAAATGATATCCGGGTTCTCTCGTTTCAAACAGCCAACCGCAAAGCCGCGACGATCATCATATTAAAACTTAGCCTTACCTACTTAACTATGTTTAAACTTGGCTAGGTAGGTGCCTTACTATTTACTTGTGTATATATTTACTTCTACTGGCATTGGAATAAATTGAGGACAGTTCCTGCGATAAGCAACATAGATGTAGGCAATGTTTTAGAATCCTTTTCAGAGAAATAGGATGCTCCAACGCTTCATCACTCACTCAAACATCTGTGAAAATATAGGAAATTAACTAAACGTCTTTGTTATGGTGAATTTGCCCTCAAGTTTGTTGCCGGTTCTTCCGTTATTCCGAATCTGGTGGAAGAACCTGTTATTACATTTATAATATGACACCTTGAAACTCATGGATTATAGATATTAGAATGTTGATGACACCGGCAGTCAGACCCGAAGAAAACTTGTCAAACCGAATGTAAATAATCCCTACTTATATTATAAATGCGAAAGTAACTCTGTCTGTCTGTTGCTCTTTCACGCCTAAACTACCGAACCGATGGAAATGAAATTTGGTACAGAGATAGTTTAGAGCCTAGAAAAGGACATAAGGTACTTTTTATTGCGAAAAAAGCATTCTAAGGGTTTGAAATAGGGGATGAAAGTTTGTATGGAAGTTTTGTCATTTTTGAAACTAGAAGCTTGATTTTTATTTTTTAGGCTTTTGATTAGGTATAAATAAATTTGGCATTCAAAGTTTGTAAATATTTACCCTTGAGGGGGTATAATAAATGTAGGGGATGAAAGTATGTATGGAAATATGTAACGTTTCGGCTAAACCACTGCACCGATTTAAAAAAATATTTCACTAATGGAAAGCTACATTGACAGCGAGTAACATGGGCTATATGTTATCCCCATATTCCCGCGGGAACAGGAACTACAAGGGTGAAACCGCGGGGCGCAGCTAGTCCGAAATATATTGCAAATGAAAAAAAAAATATTTAAAAAAAAAAATTATTCACTGCAAAATAATACAAGCATATCTTAAAACTAAGTGCTTAAACATATCTAAATAAACACGCAATTTACCTCTACCCCTACAATACACATATATCGTAATATGAACTTATATATTTTGCCATTTTGCCCATATTCCATTTAACGGTGGGCAAGTTTATTGATGATGGCACAACATATTATGATGTGACCAATTTAGACCAGAAACTAAATTTAAAGTCTGACCAAATTAGATTTATATCAATCTGAAATCGTGTGTCCAAATTACACCACGAACAAAAAGCCCTAACCCTTAGAAACATTTAATGATGAGGTTCACTTTACGATATCTATCTACAAAGCAGCGCAGTCTGCTCTACGCCTAAGTAATCCGTAATCCAAACCAAATCTCGGTTGGAACCAAGTTAAACCTTAACACAGATCCAAGTAACATTCGCACGACTTTACTGTAACAGTATCTAACAGGTCCTCGGTTATGTAGCCAAATAAATATGGCGAACCAGCGCGTCTAGGCCGCGCGGCGCGACGCGTCGCAAGGTCGCGTGGCTGCTCATAATGCCGGAACTTGAAGGATATTCCTCTCAGTTAAAAAAAGGTAATGAGCGAATAAAAGCCTTGATATTTTTAGGTAGGGGCGTTCTCTAACTGTTAAAGTTTGTAATGCTGCCCAAGGCTTCTCTCGATAACTACCAGGACTGATGGTCGCCGTTTAATCCGAAGAACGGAAGCGATCTGATCTTATGTATGCCGCTGTTAGGAAAAGCCGGTCAAACTGCTAATGCATTACGTTACAATTCAATTATATTTAGGACAGGACCGAGGCAAATGGGGTGCCAGAGAAGCCCATACTCAGCAGCGCGGGCATAGAGGCTGTTGATGATGATGCGTAAATGACATCTCTATTCAAACAAATCTTTTGTCTCTTTTTCGCTGGGCAAAGTTATCTCATGACAGCTCTGCTCTATGAAATAGCATACTGTACACAGATACAATAGTTTTGTAGCTAGATATACAAACATCATGGCCATAAACGTCTATTACAGACGATTTAAACAGCGTCTGTCATCTGTGATAGACACTTACCACGTTCAGTGCTGAGCACAACTGTCGTGTTTTTCATAACTTGCCGCAAGCGCGGGAAAACACAACTGTTGTGTTTTTTGTATGGGAAAACACTATGGAGTGAGCAGAGCCGCACCCGTGGCTAGACAAGCAAACGGGTCAGCAGTGAAAGTGTTAAGGTGATGGTTAAACAGCCCAACAGATATAAGTACGTAGGTAATAAATCATTATAATGCCTACACATTTTTGTGTTCAGGAATTCCCGCAAGCAGCGGCCATGATGGTGTCACTACATGCGCCCGCGCGTGATCTAACCTAGAAACGGGCTGGATTTCGTGACATTCACGCGCCTGTGTGCGTTCACATTACGCCTGTGTGCATATTGACGCAACAAACATTAGACGCTAACAAAATCCACGCCGTTAACTGCGACTTTAATACAATACTGTAGAGCACACTTTCGAGCGTCTACTAATTTAGTATTGTTAAATCTCTTGACATGGCATTGGTCGGTTTTGGTGTGATAAAATGGGCGTAGCTATATTCGCCTATACGTTTGTTGATAACACGCAGAACTTAGAATATTTGATAGGTTGGCCTTTTGTAGATATTTGTTTTTAGTCGGTCGGGCAAAGTTGGGCTGCTAAGTGGATAGGCACTAGCTTTAACCAACTAGTGCAGTTAACAAGGACATTGTTTAACCAACTATTATTAAAGGGGATTTTTAAAAGGCAGTTGCATAAGGAAAATTTGGTTTTTTGGAGTATTAACAGTTTGTGTGTATTGCGCTACTGAAATGCATGGATGATGCATTGCCTCGTTGAACGTAAGTGGTTCATAATAGTGTTGTAATACTTGTAATAATTGGTTAGTTTGGAAAAGTTTTAATTTCTAAGTCTCTTTAAAATAATTCACACAAAACACTATCTAACACAACAGTTAACACTTTCCCATACAACAAACACAGCAGTTGTTTTCCCGCACTCGCGGCAAGTTATGAAAAACACGACAGTTGTGTTCTCAGCACTGAACGTGTTAAAATGCCGTCTAATTGAAAAAAAAAAGCTTCAAATGTAATACAATACTAAACACTGCAGTTGTGTACAAACATTACTGTGTTCCGGTTTGAAGGGCACTGTTTCCAGCGAAATTGCTGGGCATTTCAAATTTTAGAGCCGATGACTCAGGGTGTCGAGCGCAGTGCAATGCCGCACAAGGTCTTGGAATCTGGGTGGCACACTATATCTGTTATGTGCAGGCGTAGCGCTTACCATCAGGTGAAGGTTTGTTCGTCTCGTTGCTCATTTAAGTAAAGAAAAAAAACACTGAACAAATGCACAAAACATGCAAAGCCAAAACCTGATACAAAACATTGAACCATCAGGAAACGCAGCTGTCTTTAAATAGCCGTGGATTATCTAAGGAAGTAGCACCTGCTTAGAGAACTAGTTTCTCCGGTATCGTAGGACTGCCTGGTACTTACTAGGGCTGTTATAGACCCTTGTGGAGTTTGAATGGGAATATTAGAAAACAATAGTTCAGCCTTTGCTTTCTTTCTTTTTATTACAAAACTAGCTGTGCCCTGCCACGCTTCGCTGTGGCACATTCGCACATTCGCTGATGTCACTGATGAAAAAAATAGATAAAAACAATCCTTGATGCGGATTATATATCATGCTAAAATTTCAGCTCGATCGGTGCAGAACTTTTTGAGTTTTTGAAGGGTACACAAACCAACATAACATTTTTATATATATAGATTAATGCTCATATTAGAATAGAATAGAATAGAATAGAAAACTCTTTATTGTACACCAGAAACAAAATTAAACACAGTACAGAAAAATTACAATAGGTAAACAAGGGTAGTACAATGGGCGGTCTTATCGCTGAAAGCGATTTCTTATTCTCTTTCATATTCTCTATTTGAGCACTAATTTGTGCATGCAACTTTTTTATTTTTATTTGACTATGTGATGAGAAGAACACGTTGTTCGCCTGATCGCAAACGCTACGCCTGCCCATAACAGTTAGAGCGCCACCCAGAACTTTGCATTCCATAAAAAATGAAATATATAAAATACGCGGCAAAAAAAATGTGTGCCGAATTGGAAACTCATGTAAGGCAACATTTTAATTAATCCCAATTAGGTTTTTACCGACATGCGCGGGCGCATAAACAAAAAGACAATGTAACATAGAGTGTTGGTTGCATGTGTAGCAATGCATGTATGAATCAGCTGGTCCCCTATGTATACTATTCTATGCTGTAACGTCGCACTGCCGGCCGTGACACACAAATTGACCGTTCAACCACTAACATACTAACTGGTTGATATAGTTACTATATTTTACTATGTGCTGAAACGCAAGTTAGGCGTATCGGACATGTACATTTTTTTCATTCCTTATTAGATGCTTTTTTGGTTTTCGTATTGAAGCGTTGTAGATTGATTGTAAGTATGTTACGCGATTCTGCCAATCCGCTAACGGGCGGAAGACGGTGCTGACCAAAAGAGACGGCGGAAAACCGTGCGGCCAAAAAAAAGGGCGGAAAACCGTGCGGACCAAAAAAAATAGGCGGAAAACCGTGCGGACCAATACAAATTGGCGGAAAACCGTGCGGACCGATAGCGACGGGTGGGAAACCGTGCGGACTAACAGTTTGTATACATAAACCTACTCTTTGAGATACGCTAACTCTTTTCCAAACAGCAACTCAACATTTTTCAAACCATGTTTTATAAAATCTAGTGTTGCGGCCGTGACATACAATAATTTCAACCCATTATTATTAAACCTGGCATGAATACTCCTATTAAATAATAATATTATGACTATGACATAGTTCATTATAATAATGTTCTTAATAATAATGCAGTCAAATAGGTTAGGTACAGATTTATATCAGATATTATGATAAAATAAAAATAAAAAAAATATATAAATATAAATTCGTCCCAGTCATCATCATCATCAACCCATAACGTCCCCGCTGAGCACGGGTCTCCCTCACTTTCGTGAGGAGGATTAGGCCATAATCCACCGCAAGGGCCAGATCCGAATTAGTGGATCACATACCTACCTCCGAAATAATTCTCGGGTAGGTATGTGGGTTTCCTCACGATGTTTTCCTTCACCGAAAAGCGAGTGATAATTACGTACATATGTTTTACAAGAAACACATTGGTACGTGCCTGCACTGGGATTTGAACTCACGACCTTCTGCTTGGAAGGCGGACGTTCTCCCACTAGGCTACCAGTATAAATACTATGTTTATTCTGCGGTCGTGTGCAAAATAACGAACACTTTAACTATGACTTATGTTATTCTATTATCCTAGTTCTTGAACCGGAAAAACCATGTGTTTACCCAAACTAGGTAATGTCGAAGTAGCGATTGCATCATGCATTATTTTCCGGCTGCTCTGGGGCCTACCACGACCTCTTATAGCGATTCAATTGAAGACCTAAACTGAAACCGCGTCGTATAATCGTACCGTGACGTCTTATTTTTTATGTTGCTGCCATATTCAACCTAAACTGGACCCAGTTTAGGTTGAAAATGGATTATTAGCGACTCAATTTAGGTTGCTGCCATTTTCAACCTTATCTGTATTCCATTTAGGTTGAAAATGGCAGCAACATAAAAAATAAGACGTCACGGTACGATTATGCGACGCGGTTCAGTTTGGGTTTTCAATTGAATCGCTATAAGAGATCATGGTAGGCCTCCTTTACACTGTTTTTTTATTATTCTCTGAATTAAATGGTTGTATTAAAAAGGTATTGACTGCATAATGGACCGTGTATGGAATGTTTCTTAGATTTCTTGTTTGACAGTAGAGTGATTTGTTAAGTGGTATTTTCCATAACTTTGATTTTTCAATGACATTGAGGTAAGGGGAAGTGGTGGTCAAACGACAGGTCTCTATTTTTAGTTTTATTTTGTGGTGTACGGAGTATAGAGACGAGCGTGTTGTTTGCGCGATGGTGAGCGCCATGCTAGTCCATAACAGCTATAGTGCCAGCTAGAACTTTTAAAATATCGACCTTAGGTTTTTAGTACTGTTTTTTTTTAGTTTATTTGATTTTAGATAAATAAAAACTAGGTTTTGTTCTGTAGATTATTACAAATTCTATGGTTGAGCAAAAAACATTCCTAAACACTTATCTGAAAAATACAGTTGATAGAACTAAGTTTGTATCTAGTGTAAGACTAGGTATCACTATTCTAGGCCCCGTCGGAGTAAGTTTATTAAAAGATAAAACATTACTTAACACGTTCATTGTTTTTATTTCTTTTTCTAAAGACAATCATATATTTTTAAAATAACAAAGACGTTCGCTCGATTCCAATTTTCGAATGCCGCACTGACATACATTCCTCCTTTTTTCCCTTTTTCTTTCCGTCCGACTAAGGTCCGACTACTCAACCAAAAAGATCTCAACCAAAAAGTTGTCAGCATAAAGAGGTATTAAGTAACTATTTAGTTAATTGATATCGATTAATTGTTACAAATTTACAAACCCTAACACTAGATATAAGTCTAAGCAATGTAGATATTATTTAATTTTGTGCCTATGGGTCGGACAAAGTTTTTGGAATTAATTTCATATAAATACATATAAAATACGTTTGACAGTAAAAAAACTAGCCAAGTGCGTGTGGGACCCGGTGGAGTCATAGAATAAGAAATATAATCTCCCATTATTTTCATAAATCACGCCACACCGCTTGTTTTCTAATGCCTACCTCGTTTACAATGCTTAATTCTAACTCGTAGGTAATCTCTCTGTTTAGGTAGAAAGTGGTGACCCATCTGAACTTTAATCTTTGCCTGTTTCCCGTCAATATTTCTCGTTAGGTATAAATTGTGATGACTTTGTGTTGGTTATATTTAATTTTGTTTATAGCAAACTTTACTGCCATTGCAGCCTGTACCTATATATAATATCCTACTATAATATTATAAATTCGAAAGTTTGTGAGAATGGATGAATGGATGGATGTTTGTTCCTCTTTCACGCAAAAACTACTGAACGGATTCGAATGAAATTTGGAACACAGATAGTTTATAACCAGGATTGAGTATAGGGTACTTTTTATTCCGTTAGTATGTTTCTGTGGGACAAAACGGATACTACGCGGGTGAAACCGCGGGGCGCAGCTAGTTCTTAGTTATTTATACCTAGTACCTAGGACATATACCTACCGACGGTAGAAGTTGCACTAAACAACATCTCAGTAGGTAAGCAAAACAATTCCACAACCTATTGAAATACGTGTGAACTGTACAAATCAACAGAAGCAGTTCACGCACTGCAGTTCAGTTCACTGGCCATTGTGTTTCCCCCACATAACGTGATATTCCGACGTCAAAGACAATTTCCTATAATTTTGAAATTTTCAACAAAAGGAGCTAATTTGTGTGATTCGCAACGCATCATCATTTAGATAGCTATTTGGTACGGATGCCGCCATTTTCGCTCCGCTGTCATTAGGCAGTGATGCCAACTTTGAGAAATTGCACGTATGGTTATGGCTGCGTTTAAGATTATAGGTTCTTTGATATACGACTGAGGTTTAATTATTTCGTTAATGCAAGCCGTTGGCGGCAATTTGGGAGTACGGTAGTTTTAGATTTCCGGTATTTTCATGACTGACAGAGCTCGCTGCATTCAGCGCTGATTCGAAACAGCAATGCATTTGCGCGGCACTCCACTGCGTTCGTCACTCTGAGACATCGGCTCTAAAGTCTCATATGCGCTGTAATTGCGCTGGAAACAATGCCCTTCAAACCGGATCACAGTAATGTTTGCACACTACTGCTTGGCGGGTGAATATCTGGCAAAGGTGTAGTACTTCCCTAGACGGTCTTTTGCAGAAGAGGCCTCACTAAGTGCACTAAACGTGCAGATCCAAAACGAAGAAAACAAAAGATGTTACGTCACTAACTAAACGGTCACCTATTAAAGCTTGTGCCGCTGGAGACGTTTCTGAACCTCGGAGATCAGTGAGATTCCCCAGTCAATATGCCAAAGAGCACTGTAACCTACAAAATCTTGTTTATAATGAGTCGACTATACAAAACACCAAGTTTTCAATTAAAAAATTCCAAACGGCGAACAATCGCGTATTTTACCGCAGCTCTGCATAAAATCAAATAGTGTTCAGCAAAATGCCTAAACAATTTAAATGAGAATAGTTCGCGATAGTTCCCTTGTCAATAGCCCCTGGCCATTTAGGTGGGGAGCGACTGGAGAGCTTTCTTACTTATCTTCCTGTCTGTTATTTCACAAAAAGGCGTCTTCTGACATACCTAATCATCGATTTTGAGTAAGAATACGAGTGTTTTATAATGAAAGATATTCTAGTACAATAATTGCAAATTAAAAAATAAAAATCTTGTACGGATTTTCGTTAATCTTAATAAGCATAAACACTCAAATCTATGCTCAACTCAAAATTGTAGCGTCTTCGTATAAATTCTGTCAAGAATATTAATACTCATATTTTATTTCAAATAGATTTACATCCAGCGTCATACAATTGTTCCTACCCACGTTATAGTGCCAGAATAGTTTTTGAAGCATCTTCAGTGATTATTCGTCCCCGGAGCTCCCGACCTAATTGCGCAACTACGCAACACAATGGAGGTTATTGAAATACTTCATTTAGTTCACTATTGCATAATTTTAGTGCACCTGTGGCCTATAGTCATCTCCATTTTATAAACTTTGATAGAATTGTATAATAATACTAGCTGTGCCCTGCCACGCTTCGCTGTGGCACATTCGCACATTCGCTGATATGTCACTGATGAAAAAAATAGATAAAAACAATCCTTGATGCGGATTATATATCATGCTAAAATTGCAGCTCGATCTGTGCAGAACTTTTTGAGTTTTTGAAGCGTACACAAACCAACATAACATTTTTATATATCGACGCTAGAAAGCGTAAACGCTGTAACCTTGAAACGCAAAATTGTTCACCAGAGCCAAAAAACTTTTTTTTGTTGAAAAAAAAATCATAACTCAATATATACTCGACCTAAAAACGTAAATTTTGGATATTTGGTGTGTTTCATACAAAGCTACAATACTGCTACCTTGGTTATATCCTAAAGTTCCTAGGGGACGTTGAAATGTGGGTTACAGCGTTTGTTTCCAAATATGTAAAAAAAGTATTTTCGGGTCGGTCAAAGGGTTACAGCGTTTACGCTTTCTAGCGTCGATATATAGATGTAATAATTATTATTAGGGTTGTTGGTATAAAAATTTGGCAAGGTGAGTAATCATTGAGTAGGTATAAAAAGGGCCTAAGAAAAAAGTTGTTATCTGGTTGGGAACAAAATCATATGTAGATAGATAAACTCTTTATTGAAACGCCACAGAACAAAGCAAATTTAACAATTAGTGTCAAAATGAGCGGTTTTATCGTTCGGGGTGATCTCTTTCAAAAAGCTTGTTTAGGCGACAGCTGCAAATATTTCCAAAGCATAAAACCTCATTTCGAAAAACTGCAAAAAGACAAATGCCTGCAGCTCCCACTTTTTACAATACCACAGATAAATAACCACCGTTTCCTAATGCCCATCTAGCATCGGCAAGAAGCAGTCGCTCGGTCACCCATCGGTGGTTGGGGCTGCAGTAATCACCGCTCGTATATGGAAGACACGCTTCACCAGGCGTGCGGCAGCGTGAGAAACCGATCGGTGTGTGGAGAAGTCCAAGAGAGCTTCTTTGATGATAAATTACTTACAGTTGTCCTACCATTTATGCTGATCAATGTTAACTTACCAACAAAACTAAGTCGAGAACTAATCTCCTTTAGATAGATAGATAATAAGCAAGCAATAGCGGCCTTATTGTTTAGCAATAAGGCCGTCCATTGTACCTTTAGTTATAAGATGTTTTTACTTTTGCTTGTATGTCTTGGAGTGCAATAAAGAGCTGTTATCTTATCTTATAAAATCTTTATTGAAACACCACGGAACAAAGAAAACTTATAAACTAGAACAAAACAAGTTTAACAGTTAGTGTCATAATAGGCGGTCTTATCGCTCAGAGCGATCTCTTCCAGACAACCATGCATGGAGAGGGGTAACTAGGAGATCGGACGGTTGCTTTCCGTATGGCGGTGACGATGACGGTGATCGACAGTGGTCTTACTAGATATTCATGCGTCAAGCAGTACTGTGCAAACTTTACTGTATTCCGGTGTGAAGGGCACTGTTTCCACTGAAAAAAAAAACTGGGCAAAAATACTGCCGAAATTACTGGGCATATGAGACTTTAGAACCGAAAAAAAAACAACGATGGTAGATTTAGTATGGAGAAACGGGCTTCGTCAACGTTCAAGCTGTCTAGGGAGAAGGAAAATCAAAAAACCTAACCTAGAACGAAGTTTCCGTTAGACACAATTAGGGTCGATTGTGAAGACTTCTTGAAGTGGAAGGCTTCTTCTGCAAGAGTCCACCTGCGGAATTACCACACCTTTGCCAGATATTCAACCACCAAGCAGTAATTTTAGTCCTGTGGTATGTTGGAGTAGTTACAGACGCATTTGGCGCGTGTAAAGGCCGTGAGTTCAAATCCCAGTGCGGGCCCATACCAACGTGTTTCTTGTAAAACATAAGTACGTCGTTATCACTCGCTTTTCAGCGAAGGAAAACATCGTTAGAAAACCCACTTACCTGCCCGAAAATTATTTCAGAGGTATGTTATCCATCAATCCGGACCGGGAACCCGTAGTGGATCATAGCCTAACCCTCCTCACGAAAGTGAGGGGAGACCCGTGCTCAGCAGTGGGACCATATACGTTAACGATGAAGATGATGAAAAACGTAAGCTACTGACTAGATAGAAACCGCGGTCATAAATTACCTTCTTTTCCAACGGTCAGGTGCCTTCGTACATCGTAAATTAAATAAATTAAGGTAAACAAATACTTAGCTTGTACTTTTATAGTCGTTAAACAAGTAATCAACACATAAAGCAACGTTTTTGCTTCCATTGAACGCTTCTTCCATAAACAAGGGGAACAAAAACTCAATAACCACTTAAGAACCAATATGTATAGCCAACTTGATCGAAAATGATACCACAGAACATATAAGTATAGTAGCTAGTACATTTATACGGTGCCATGCGTCATCAACCATTGGAACAGACTAAAAAATATATTTATCGTTCACCGAACGAATTACTGTTTGAAATTTAAATTTCCCGCCATAACAGAAACGAACCACGTTTCTGTTATGGCGGGAAATTTAAATTTCAAACAGTTTTTTCGTTTTTAGAGCTACACTGGGTCACTAATATAAACAAGGCTGTATTTCGCGCCAACCGTAAATCATTCTTTTCGTTCTTATGTTCAAATATTTATCACTAATGCACTGTGTCGCTCAAATATGTTGATAAACACTGAAATCATCAGTTTGACGGTTTATTGACATATTTGAGCGATACGGTTCAATATTGCTAAATATTACAACATAAAAAGGAAAAGAATGATTTACGGGTGGCGCGAAATACAGTCTCGTTTATATTAGTGACCCGGTGTAACTCTTAAAACGAAAAAAACTGTTTGAAATTAAAATTTCCCGCCATAACAGAAACGAACCACCTTAATTTACAAAGTTTATGAACCAACCTCGAAAAAACTAATTTATATTGCTCGTTGAATAATGTTTTCTCGATGTTGTCTATCATTGAGTTAAGTATTGGCATGTCGCCAAAAAAATCCTAAATTGTAACTCTCCGAACGAATCGATTTTGTATTTTATTGTATTTTTGTTTCGCTTCAACCTTTTTCGATTATTATTCGATTCTCGTTCGATTCGTTGGTTTGAAGAATTTATTGCTAGGTTATTTTGTGAATTGGCTATCGTTTAGCTACTATATTATATTATTACGATTTAATAACCTTGACCTAAATAATGTTTTCTAAAATAAATCATGATTCTGTATTAATAAGTAGTGTAAAATCTCAGTATGCACAAAGATGGGTTTTGAATTTTTTAATTTGGAAAAAGTCTAATTTGCTTAATATTCTATTTGTTATTTATGTCATTCAATTTAGTGAAATCCAATGCAAAAAGTATTGTAAATAAATGTATTTGTCCTAAAAGCGTTGCAAAAAACTATAATAATGTATTTTAGTGATTTAAATTGCTTATTTAAATTCCTGGGTAAATCGTTATCGTTTCCTCCATTTCATAAAAAAAAAAACAAAATAATGAGTTCTTTGTCCCCTCTGATAAACATTTCGCTTATATGCATAAACAACAAATTAATATTTTTATTGTTGCACTCGCGGTAATTTACGACTGCCGATAGACAAACAACTATAAATTAATAATTTATTGGAAAATTTTAAATTATTGCATCTGTGGCCAATTTGTGGAATTTACGATCATAGAGAACAATTTCGCGTCCATTTTGAATTGATTGCCAACATAATGTCGCGAAATATCTATTTTAAAGACAATCGATATTACACATGACTTTTTTAAAGCTTATTCTAACGTACCGCGGCCATCTGCTCAATAATGGTGAACGGCAAGAAATAATTGTGAAAAAAAACAGGATCTGGCCCTTTTTCCAACAAACACTGACCTTAAATGGAGTCCATCCATTTGATGGGAGATGTATTAAAAATTGGAATATCAACCGGCGTGCAACGACCGAACGATAGATAATGGCAAAAAAGAAACAGAAGACCGGTCGCGTGAATTGCAAATGAGATCTTAAAGCGATAAATTTAAAGAACTATTTCGAACAAACATTAGTGTAGCAGATGTTGCTCGAAATGAAGATTAGGGGAACTAAGGCATAAAAAGCGGTCAGCCAATGACGTACTTCGATGGTCATGCGTCCCTTTCGCACGCTCATCACTCCGCTCTTTCTAATGCTCATATTTTTTGCAATCTTATTCTAATTCCTTATTCAAATAGCTTGCGTTCGATTCCAGGGGTGCACAACCGTTGGAGTTTTATAATTTTTACATAACATATTCCACGTAAGCTTTTGATATTTTTAAGGGGTTAATGGAGAACGTAATTAGGTAAAATAATTAAAAATGGTTATCATAGATTATGATCAATTGCTTTCATTTTTTCCATGGCCATGGCTATGCACGTTGCGTGTGTGCCGGCGTGATGGCAGCATAGATAAACGTGTTTCATGGTAATTTGTTTTTTATTTATTTTTTTGTTAACACTCCTTATGTTTCATTTGTTTATGTCAAGTACAATTCAATGCCAAAACCATAGAGGCCAATCGCAACCAATTAAAACTATATCAATTCACTAATGAACAGCAAAACTATAAGCGTCCACGGCGAACTCGGCCACGTAGGTACTTCATTGTTTGCAATTTTAGAAATGTATGGTCAATTATTTATTTATAACCACAGGGATAACAAGTAGCTAAGTATATTTAGTGGTGCTCCATTATTAACTAAAAACACTCTTAGAAATAATTATTATTTGACCCAATTCGAATGTGAATTGATGTTTTTTAATTACTTGAACTCTCTTGTCTGATTTAAATGCCTGAACTATTTGATGGCACCAATTAATTGACTAATTATAGCCTACTGAAGTATATCCTTCAGTTTAGACATTGTTATAGTACCGGCTACAGTTTAACCCAGCACTAAAACACGCAATTTAAAAACCAATTCACCATCATGTAGACCTCTCAAAATGAACGCCACTGAGCTTCGGCATTCCTCATCCAGTCATTACCAGCCGTCTTTTGTTAAAAACCAATGAACTTTTATTAAATGGCTTAGGCCATGAATACTTAAAAATTCAAAACCTTTAATAGAACATCCACTTAGAGGAGTATAATTTAATTTAACAAACAATAGCTCAGGTCTAAAGGTCACGGCACACAGAAGGTCGAAGATGCACTGCATCCGGCCTCATATTGTTTTCGAGATTTAAGATGTATCTGATTGTATTATGTCGACTAGCCTTTGTTTTTGCTATTTGTGAATGAATAATTTAGCTGAATATATTATTTACTGCATTTCAGATGTCGTTGGGTAATTAAAAATAAATTAAACAGTTCCATCTAGCTTTATAGAATACAACTAGGTAGATGTCTCTATATTATCAACAATTTAAAATTAAATAACCAGGCTTTCAATAATAATTCTTGTTTCAAACATTTTCGATCGTGTTTTTAACATTTTTTTTCTATATAGGTAACAGAATAAAAGGTAATAAAAAGATATTTAACTTTATTATTATTGGCTAGGTACCAGAAGACCACCTAAGCCTATTAGTTATGCAATAGTACTTCCTTTTATTAACGACAACAAGCATCAGAATGCCCATAAAATAATAATTAAAGGCTAGATCTGTGAGCAAATAAAACCTTTTATTTATTCAGACTCGGAAATTTAACTAGGACTTTGCCATTTGACTCTAATCGCTAATGTAATAAGGTGCACTATGTGATACCTGTGCATCGCAGTGCAAGATAAGGCTGTTTATACTATACATGCCTGATGATTGGCCTGGCATTAGAAAAATAGCTTCTGCAAGGACAAAGGACATTATTTAATAATGATAATTAAAATCGAATAATCTCGGCAATTCCACGCGTACATTCGCGATGTGCCAAACAAGGACATCGTATGTTTCCGTGTTGAATCACTTAATACGAGAAGTAGGGAATAAGCTACGAGCGATTTGGCATACTGCAATCTGAAAAGCGAATAAAGCTTTCAATAGTTTTGACACCGTTCGTCAAGTAAATAATTATGTTTGTGAGTCAAATATGAGCAAATTACTTTTTGATACAAATTTTACTCAGAAAAATAATATCATAATCTGATACAAATACACTCAAATGCACACAGAACTCGAATTCCAGGAGTGATTTACCGTTGAGTGACTCTTCACTCTGTAGATTGCGAGTCAGCGCTGGCATTACGCCCACTACACGCAGTGCATTCGCTACCGCTCAAAACATGGACCAAACATTCAAACATGCATACACAAATGCATCTGACTCACTTTGACCTTGAAAATAGACCAGTCCAATCGTAGTTTTAGCCAATCACTAGTCGACGCACGCGCACCACCATCCTTTGTTTATCATCAAGTTTTTGTCACGCCATTTTGTACAAAATGACCTTTTGTTAACAATTGCCGGGCTTTAAAGTGAATTAATTATGTACTTAGCGACGTCTATTATTATTGTGTGAATTAATGGCTATTGTGTTATCGTTCAAAAAGTGCACCACTTCCTTTTAAGTATGTTGTGTAGGTATTTTAATATTAATTAAGTGCTTGTTTTAACCTTTTCTAATCATTTTTCATCATAATTGTGTATTTAATCTCGAATTTTAATGCATTCACCATTCATCATGCATTTTATTTAATAATCATACCAAATAAAATATTAAAAAATGCAATAAACTAGAATACAATTACCATCCATCATATTCAAAGTAAGTATTCGTACCTAATAAAGTGTGTTGAATAGTTTACTAATTAATAAAAATTCATTTCACGTCTACCAATAATGAAATAATTGACTAGAAAGAGCTTTAAAATTACATTTGCCATAATTTAATAAAAGGGGGGAGAATGAGTAGCTTTTTTAAATAACATAATCGCTGAGTGCATCAAACTGTGCATTCTAACCTGTGAACGCCTGTGAACACAACGTTCCGAGACTCGTTTTCGCTTTTATAACGGGTTGTATCTACAATTCTACATCCCATAATTATATTTGTCATAAACGGGCTCTCTTTTTCCGTAGGTAATTATATTTTCTACTCAAAATTATTATAGCATTGTATTGGTTTAAAAAAAATGTGTATCAAAATAATTCTAATAATAAAAATCGTTCTATACACGATCTAAATACATAATTAAACAATTTTGATGGTGGCACAATGGGCAAACCGCACCACGACCAAAGAACAAAAAAAAAATATGTCAATTTAAAAAACTAATAATAACTAAAGAGGCGTAATGCGCAACGGTAAACCTATATTCAAACTAATAGGATAATGACAAACAATGGTACCTATCCGTCTCCTAGCTGTGTACGATTTACTTGGAAACTGACTCTAATGTGTAATTATTTTTTATTATTCCATTGCATGGGAGTTCATTGCCTTCACATTAATTACATAATTAACATGCTGAGGTCTCGCTTCAGTTAGCCAAGTTGTGTAATTTGACTAAAGTTACAACTGTTATTTGGAATCTTTGAAATGTATGAAGGGCTTAGTATATTAAAGTTTTATTTTTTATTAAACTGATTTGTAATATTTTTTTTTTAGATAATGGTGGCTTTGTAAGAATTCTACTCTTATTTATTACGTATTGTTTGGCATTTGGATAAAAAAATACATTTTGAAATTATTATTATTACTACTTGACGTTTGTAGAAAAAGTTAACTACAACTGACAATGTCTGTTATTTGCTGAATACCATTAATCTACTGTTAGTCACTGACGTGTTCCGTTGTCTACCGTTCCTATAATCTGATCAGCTGGCTGTCACCATAATTCATAGTGTCATCAAAGCTTGACAAGCATGCAAAATTTCAACTCAATTGAACAACGGAAAGTGCGTCAAAAATGATACTTTAGTTTTTGAAAAAAAAAAAACAGTCATCCATAATCCATACTAACATCACAGCCTATTAAATCCTACATACTAACAGCGTATTGTGTTAAATAACATTGTGTGAAGCAGAAAAAAAGGTTGACGATCTATGATACGGATGCAATAGTGATAGACTTTATGATAAGTAATTCTGATGGAACATAATTTCATTCTTTCACATTTATCATTTCAGTATTTTCAATACTTTTTTGCTTTCCGTGTGAATGGTGGAAAATTATTCGTTTTAGTAATGAACCCTAACTAAAACTTGGATCATTGAAAAAAGGGACCCAAAGAATGATGAAAAGTGTTTAAAAAAATTGCCCAAACGCCGCAGGGTATGTATTTGGAAACGTTCAAATATAATGGGCCTTTATAAAAGAGACCATATTGTAAAAAAATACTTCACCTTAAGCAAATTAAAATATAAAAACAAAATAGACTATTTTGGAAACGTTGGCGGCTGGAACCGGTTTGTTAGGTTTGGATAGGTTTTATTTTTAAATTTGTTTTCGGTGATTTTTTTTTTAATGAATATTTTTCTTTATCACCTACCAGCTGTATTATTTTTTATTTATTTAATGCTTTATTGCACAAGTTAAATAACTAGTACAACTGGCGGACTTAACGCTAAGAGCGTTTTCTATTAAACGACATTGAATATTTGTTAAGGTATACCTATCAATAGTTAGAAGTCATGCCAAATTAAAATTAACCTCAGCCCGCATTTTACGGCGATATTAATTGTTAAATACGTCACAAACCTGACCTCCAGTTATCGATACCAATCAATCATGCCGTAATCGATTCCATTATCGATACTGGAAAAGTATCGATATTCGAACCTTGGCATCCGTTCGACGCACTATCTTCGGTTATAATTTTGACGGATAACAAACGGAATATGAGCGAAGAGCGAATGATTTTAAAAGTAAAGAGTAAGTTTAGTTTTAATAATCCTAAAGTCAGTTTTATATTAATTTAAGGCAACTCAAAAAATGTGACAATTTCATTTTAAAAAATAGCAGATTAAATCGAGTAATTATGCATACATTATGCATATTAGAATAATTATTATTATATTTACCAGTAACAAAATTATATTAGCTTGGCTTTCTCCCGCTTTTCGCTTGTAAATTAGAGATACTTTCGCTCTCTGAAGGGACAAGAAACTTTATAACCTGCAATAAATAAACATATAAATTAATATTTGATTATTGTCCAGTGTCGGACGAAAACAACGTTTTTGACGCAATCATAAAGCAGCTTTCAGTCCAGTAGCCCCTATTCACATGTCTTGGAAAGTTTTCGAATACGATTGCATCGAATTTATTCCCGATCCGACGCATTCGAAAATACTAACAAAAAATCTTTTTTTATTTGACTGAGACGAGACGAGCAAGCCGTTCACCTGGTGGTAAGCGCTACGCCTGCCCATAACAGTTACAGTGCCACACAGAACTTTGCATTGCATAATCCTGCGCTGTACTGCACTGCTCCCATCACCCTAAGACAGCGGCTCTAAAGTCTCATAATATGTCTCATTCGCTGGAAACAATGCCCTTCAAACCGGAACACAGTAATGTTTGCACACTACTGCTTGGTGGATGAATATCTGGCTAATGTGTGGTACTTCCCCAGGCGGTCTCTTGCAGATGAGGTCTTTCAATACAATAATAACTATCAGATAGTCGTGTTTCAAATGCGTCGGACCGGGCATTGATTTGTTATTAATTAGGAACTGCTCAAACATTATGCAAAAAGGGTCCACCGATGCCTCTCAAAAGAAAACAATAACTTTATTTTTAGCAAGTCCTCGTTAAATAGTTTTCTTAAGAATCTCGTTAAATAGGCGAATTGAGAATTTGAAAAACTTCTCCGATTTGCAGTCTATTAAAAATAATGGATAGGTATTTTATGACTCGGATCGCGAGACTTGAAGAACTTTTCTTTTTAAATGGAGATTTTTTTCATAAAAAGGACAAGCGAACCTTACTGTAGTCGCATATGATGTGTAAACATCTGACAGCTCACCTTCATAATAAGAATAGAATAGAATAGAATAGAAAAACTCTTAATTGTACACCAGAAACAAAAATAAACACAGTACAGAAGAATTACAATAGGTAAACAAGGAAACAAGAATTACAATAAGCAGCATTAGCATTATATCTTGAAAAAATGGTTTAGGTATTATTTGTAAGTAATTAATAATTAAATAAAGTTGGGCACTGCCCCCTTGAATTGCAATGCAAAAAACATATTATAACATCCATTGAGCGATGCTGACGGTAATTTGCCACAGTCTCAGTTCGGACCGGTCCAGTTCGACGACACATTGGTGGAAAGCTGCCTTTTATAGTTTTAAAAAACTGGCGGGACCGGTCGTAGACGCAGTTTGGGCATATGGTGATCGTGACTTTGAATTTTATTAACTTGTCCAGTGACATTATGCGAGTAAACCGCTGTTAGCTGTAACCTGCGCGTCCTGCGTCAATGTTCTCGTTTGCATTAATTTTTTTGTATTGACGCAGAAGACCGTAACTTTGGTAGAGATTTGGTGGTGTCAGGAACAGTAAGCTGGATAGTAAGGATACAATCTTGGTTACCCCTGACATTTTTGAGTTCTAAGGGTCTAGAATTAGGCTTGACGTTTAGCATAAGGAAACAACGCTCATTGGCCAGAGCGTTGATGAAAGGGCAAATGAATGTGAATGCTTGAACGTTACCAAAAACCCAACAAGCGATTTGGACCGTGTAGGAACCTCTTTAAGGATAGGTATTTTAAACCACCACTTCAGGGGACAGCTAGTACATCTCAGTCTCTAAATATTCACAGAAATGCACGAACCTTAGGTTTAATAAAATTATAAGAAAGAACACTAGTACTTACGGCATTCTCTCCATTTCCAGGTCTAGAACGGGTGGCGGAGGAGTTGATGGGTCGACGAAAATGGAAATTATACCAAGACGCGTTAATACCGAGGCGAAACGACGAGCGCTCCAGCGACGAAGAATCCATGCCCGCCACAGACCAGCCACCCGCACTGAAGATCAAGACCATCGAGCAGATCAACGAGGACGAACGGAAGGTAAGCACATCAGAAACTGTACGGAATGTTTATGATGATACTGAGACAAATCGAGAAGATTCAATAAACCAGCCGCGAAAGAAAGGTAAAAGGAAAACCAGTCACGAAACATTAGAAACCAGAAACCGTAATGAAAACATTTGATCAAGGGATCATGGCATCGGAAATAAAGCATTGCCCGTGGCCACACTCCATGCTTACACGATCAACCATTCGCGCATGAAGCTGTATTAGTTGAAGCAGCTACTCGTTCTAATAGCTACTGCTTAGCTTAAAAAATCATCAGACCACGCGGCTGGTAGCGCAGGCAGTTCTGGAGATTCAATGAGAATATATTTACGAAATTGACCCTCGAGAAGGCTTCTGTTCGTTTGTTAAAACGCCTCTCTGTAAGGCTTCTATGTAACTGCAACACGCGGGCGTTATTACGTCCCCTAAACTTTGAATCTTAGTAAATTGAAACCTTTAACCTTCCCTCTTATTCCACAGGGGGAAGATGGCATTGCCAAGCCTCCACGACAAGAGACAATTCTGGAGAGCCTGATCAAGCGACCGGCGACACAGCCGAAGGTCGAACTCACGGAAGAGCCTACAGACTGGAAGCCTCCCGACAAGTGCTACTTCTGTACGGATGGTGAGCGGCCAGATGGCGGCGTGGAGGTGCAGGCGCAGGCAGGGGCGACGGTGAGTTACCAACAATCACACAAGCTTAAAGAAAGAAGATATCTTACCCCATATAGTGGTAGTAGCTAAGCAGAAATAATAAAAAAATGAGTGTGCCTTAAACCACACCATTGAATTAAAACTTCGCTATGAGAGAAAGAGAGAAAGAAAAGTGTGCTCGCACCTCTCTCTTTTGCCCCTACAGTAATATACGAAACAAACTCTCTTTCTATCTTCAGTAACATATGTCTCCCTCTCAAGTTCCTTTCGCCTCGCCCGATCACTCTTTTCGTAACGCTCTGGTCAAGCATTCACCAGCTTACTCAAGTCAAGCGTGCGTAAAGAAGTTTTATTTCAATAAGTAACGTGTCACGACCACATTATGGTTCCTGACCCCTAACTAGGATGCCCTGTATGTAGGGAACCTAGAACTACGAGGACTCCGCTCCCAGGGGTCACAGTCAGACCGTCTGGACGCTTGACAGCATCATGAACCATCCCTACAGGTTCTAAGAGAAAGGGAACACCGTGACCGCGAGAAGCGTCCGCTTGACGATGTCGGTAATTTATAGAGCCGTAGCGGGAAATCAAAAAATAAAATCTTATTTGTATGTTACTGAATGGCCAAACAGTATCTTAAACACTGGGCCAATATTTAGCTCCCATATATCGTATACAAGTAAATCCTTGAGCCAGATTACCATGCCAGATGTTCGACACACACACACACACACGCATATTACACGTGGACATGTGTAATTGCAGACATTGCGAATTTAGGCTGCCTATAAATACTAGTTGGATAATGCAACATAGATTGGAAATTGCCTGTTTGGACTATCTAGAATAGAGTAGAATAGAAAACTCTTTATTGACCCTCTTTTTTCTTCTTATTTCACTCTTTATCTATCTTAAATAACGGTTTTTTGAAGCTTACTTCAAACAATTTGGATGCGCTTTTCAAAAGAAGTAGATACAAAAAATTATAGTTTTAAAAACTAAAAAAAGACACGCATTTTTTTTTATTATCGTCTTGTCATCGGTCCTCAACACGTGTGCTAAGTTCAAGTTAATTGGACGTCTTGAAGTTGGTGAAATTTACGTTACATAGATACAATAAAGCTTTTATAATAAAAAGCGTGTTAAATAATAAAAGCGTGTTTAAAATAAGTTGCAGTCACGCTGCTATTTGCTAAAACAACAGCTATTCATCTATTGTGGTGCAAAACTATGCATAAATAGGTAAACTCCTAGATGATTCAAAATGATGGCATCGCCTTGAACTTTACCCTAGGATTTATAGCTTAGCATCGTTGAGTGAGTCACGGCTATTGTGATGATATTCGATGATCCTCGTCCTGTTTTGCTCACTGAGTCATCGCGCCTAGATCGCCTAGGAAAGTACCTAGGTAATGCACCATCGGAAAGCTTATTTTGCGGCAATGGGCTGTGAACCATGAGACTAGTGCCGATGTATCCGCGTGACGAGCGCAGTGCAGTGCCGCGCAGGATTATGCAATGCAAAGTTCTGGGTGGCACTGTACCTGTTATGGGCAGGCGTAGTGTTTACCATCAGGTGAACGACTTGCTTGTTTCGTCACACAGTCAAATAAAAAAAACCAATGGGAACAACCTGTTCCTTCCAAGATTTTGTTCCAAGCCAGGTTGTTCCTTTGTGCCTATGCTTTTTTTTTTCCAACGCCCTGTTTTCTTTTATTGTGTTGTGGCTTCGCACTGTTTGTGCATTAGTCACTATTTCTCAAGGGTTTATGTAATTATTTCAAAATTCGAAAAAAATATTTGAATTTACTAAATTCTGTTATCCTCTATTATTTATATTACTTTTACGTGTCTTTTGTTATTTTCTTTACATGTTCCTTACGATGATATTTTAACTGGCTATACTTTGATTCAGGGTTCGGAAAAGTAGAAACCGAGTTTTCAGCATTTTGGCGGTTCTTAATAGTGTTAGATTATTTTTTTCGATAATTGACCTCTTTTTAACTTTCAGATTTCGGGTTTTGTCGTTGACATTAAAACTTTTTTTTTTTAATTCACAATGCACAGTTGGTTTGTCCGATTTTAAGCGTCACCTTTGTCCTTAATAGTGACTGCGTGAAATACTTTTGATTGAAGCTTTGGGTAGGCACAATAAGAAAATTAAGTAAGGCATCTAATAAAAAAAAAAAAGAAAAAAAAAACACAATTAAAACTAATCCAACCCAAGTTCCCCTCACTTTATTAAACAAAAGCGCATCTGTATCAGGGACTCTAATCATTGTTTGTCTGTAATTGCTGTTTATTGTAAACCCCTTAGCTGCTCGCAATTATGTGCCATGTCTGAACCATGCTTAACATCGGCCAGTGTAGCTTGGCCCGTGAGAAGTTCAGATTTTGCTGAAGGATTTTGTACTTTCTTTTGGCTTAAAACTTTTTAAACCTTTTTTTTTTTTAGGGGGGCTGTTGATCTTTTATGCCTGTATTTTATTCCTAACTAGCCCCGGCTACGCACGGGTGGGTAACAAAACATAATTATTATAATATTCGGTATTTTTTTTCTGTCATACGAGTAGTGTCGCATTTAGAAAAAAATATATAAAACAAACTAAAATAATATATAATTATAATGATGTATACGTCATTTTCAACCCATAACGTCCCACTGCTGAGCACGGGTCTCTCCTCACTTTTGTGAGGAGGGTTAGGCCATAATCCACCACGGAGGCCCAGTCCGGATTGGTGGATAACATACCTACCTCCGAAATAATTCTCGGGTAGGTATGTGGGTTTCCTCACGATGTTTTCCTTCACCGAAAAGCGAGTGATAATTACGTACATATGTTTTACAGAAACACATTGGTACGTGCCCGCATTGGGATTTGAACTCACGACCTTCTGATTGGAAGGCGGACGTTCGTTATGGGTTGATGATGCGTCATTTTGAGAATTTGGCATTCTGCGTATAAACCTGAGATGTACCTATCTAAAAAACAGTGTAACAGAACATTCAAACACAGATAATAATTCCACTCGGTGTATTTTGTGGCGGAAATATAAAGAGGTCAGGTTAGGCTGGTGGATGCAAACTATATTTTCAATTTAGAAAACAATGCTATATGCCTTATCCATTTTCTAGGATTCCACGTCAAAGTGGTCGTATTTTGATTAATATGAGCGAAAGAGAGAGGGTGCGAGTGATTTTGCTCCAACTGATTTTCAACTGTATTTTCTTTGTGCTAAAGTAGATTTTGAAATGATTTTTCGCCGCACTACTGAAATAGTGGAAGGTGTAGGCGTAGAGCATGAAAGTAGGCAGTGTTCGGACATGGAGTGGAGTGGAGTGGACATTGTTACTTCAATGTTTTTTTTTTTTTAATACGGTTTTGATCTTTATATGTGACAGGACTCATTTCCTATTAACGTTTCTTATTGAATTTCATATTTGCAGTACTTCTTCAGTATGGTTTCACATCTGGGATTTTTTTTTATAATAATTTGAAAAACTATAGAGTAGTTTTGAAAAAAAAAATTGATTTGCAATTGTTGTCATTCTAGCTTGCGTACTTTAGTTACCTAGATCTGCATAAACAATTCGAAATTAAAGCTGAGTTGGGTCGCTTTTTTCATGTGACAGTCTTTCAAAAAACTTGCACAAACGTGTTTGGTATAATAAAAAAAAAACTACAGACCTCTGTAATTATTCCTGACGTTCTCATAACATTTCTATCACCCATCAATCTAACACAGACGGGTTTCGACCGCTAGATACCAATGCTTCAACATTAGCCGCAATTATTTCTCGCTTACGGCGAAAGTGGCGCAATTACCAACAAACCATCAGCCTTCCTTTTTTTAAAATTCATAAAAAAATATGTTAAACTTGAGCTAGCTAAGCCACCGGTAGTCGTTCCATATTAAAAAAAATTAAAAAAAAACACTGGCCACCAACACAAATGAAAAAAGAAAAAACTTATAAAGTGTAAAATTAATTTTAACATTTACGTGCGGTTCCCCACAACCAGCAATTGTTTAGTACTTAAAACTATAAATTGATACGATAATAATTACATAGCTAAATGCAGCAACCATGAAATAAATTCAGTTACGCTAGATTCGCTAGACTTTAAATTTCGTACGATACGATGGTATCTGCGATGCAGTAATCACCTCCTTTTATTTTTAATTGTGAATTTTATTGGTGAATAAAATAGTTATCTCTGTAAGTATAGTATTATGAATGTGGCAACAAAGATGAATCGGACGGTCGGTACCTCAAAATTACTGTTAATCATTTTATAATGTTCAAATTATGTCTAATTAATTATGAAATTATCTCACTTTTTAATCAATTACGATCTATTTTCTGATTCCGTTTGCAATCATTATAGTTGGCTAATTGCACGGCAGCGAAGCTTTTGGATTCATAAAAATAACCTAATCTTGTTGAAAATTCAGATAAATATTGCATTGTTGATTACAAACATACCTACTTAATTAATTAAAAAGTTCTACTGCGGTTTTTTGAGTAGCGTGGCGAGCATTAATTTAATTCTTACATAATAATATACTTCATAGATATACCTTTAATATCTCTATCAACGTCTATACATAGGTACACAGTGCATGTTTATTGAGACTAAGGAAAAAAAAATATTTAAAAAAAAAAACTCGCGGTCGTCTCTACAGCTTTCCCAAGCCGATCGAAATAGCATAGGCCGGACAGAAAAGCCTATAGGGGCGGTCCGCAGAGGGTGGAAACCTCGGAAAATTCACGTGCAAGGCCCACCCCTCTGTGAAACACGTGCCGCCAAATAGCCTTACAGAACGAACGCCTTTACTAATCATTGCCGCTCGCGAAAATAAAACGACGCGCTTTTATACGTTCAAAATTCAGTTTTCATGCAATTGTGGCGCCAAATGTGTTACGTAACTTTTTAATTTCGGCCTGAAATTTTTTAATCGCTTTTTAACGAAAAATTGGACACACGCTTGACATTTAAAAACTATTAAATTCAAATTTCGAACTTCAAATGCAGCACTGTGGTATACAATGTGATTCAATGTTTTTTTTGTATTCGGCCAGTATCAAAGTGACAACCTAAATGTTATATTTTTTAAACGCGCTTTGGCCGAAGCGACACAAATCATTCATCCTGAAATAGTAAAGTGCAATTTTAATTTACCATTTCGGTCCCACGCAGGCCTCGCTAAAGGGCGTTTCTTTTAATATTTTTTCACGTTTGACGTTGTTGTTAAAGCAACGGAAATGTTGAAAATGAGTGGCTTTGTGGCGCGAGTGTTCTTTGTTGCTTTTTTTTCAAAGTGTGAAATGGAAAACACAACATGAGGCGATTTCATGGTTAGTTGGCGTTATTAGTTCGGAACATGAAACTGTATTCTTTTGAGTAACGATCGCATGCGTCACTTATTTCAGTTGCAAAATATGGCTGCTTTTTACGTTGATATGAAATAGTGCGGCTGTTCATTCGCTTTTGCTTTTGTTTAGATTTTACTATCGTGTTGAGCTTTATTAGTCACCGCGCACTTTCCCGTAATTAACTAGGTTTTACTGTTTTTATCTATGGTTTTTATATTTTTAAACACATGCGAGTTGGAACTCACCCACATTGTACTTAACCACACTGTTAACCTAAAACCGGTATACACGTTTCCTGAGTTAACTGCGGTTAAACTATTTTCAAGTTAATTTTAATTAACTTCAGCTTAAGAAAATTGTTTTTGGTAGAGTTTAAAAAACATCTGCAATTCTTACTGCAGGGTTAAATACAATTTTTACGGGATCAAAGTACTTCATGTGGTAATCCAGGTAATAAACTATCTGTTTGACAAATTTCATCCAAATCCGTTCAGTAGTTTTCGCATGAAAGAGTACCTAACAAACATCCGTCCATCCTCACAAAGTTTCAGATTTTGAATAACTATAGTTAGTAAAAATAGCTATTAGTAGGATTTATTTACTTAGGTATACTTTGGCAAACAAATAATTAATTTATTATTAAGTCTCAGGAAAGTTTCTGAGGATGGATGGATGGATGCTTGTTACTCTTTCATGCGAAAACTACAGAACGGATTTGGATGAAATTTGACATACAAAGAGTTTATTCCCTGGATTTCCACGTGGAGTACTTTTGATCCCGTAAAAATTAATAAATCCTGTGTGACAGTCCTACCACGAGGTGAACGGCTTACTCGTCTCGTCACTCAGTCAAATAAAAAAAAAACTCTGCGGGTGAAACCGCGGGGCGCAGCTAGTCCATTATAAAAATAGGTAATTTTTTATTAGTAGAATGGTTTTATTAGTAGCGGTGGTAGCCTAGTGGGAGAACGTCCGCCTTCCAATCAGAAGGTCGTGAGTTCAAATCCCAGTGCGGGCACGTACCAATGTGTTTCTGTAAAACATATGTACGTCATTATCACTCGCTTTTCGGTGAAGGAAAACATCGTGAGGAAACCCACATACCTACCCGAGAATTATTTCGGAGGTAGGTATGTTATCCACCAATCCGGACTGGGCCCCCGTGGTGGAATATGGCCTAACCCTCCTCACGAAAGTGAGGAGAGACCCGTGCCCAGCAGCGGGACGTTATGGGTTGATGATGATGATGAGGATGGTTCCGTACACAGGCCTAGGCGCAGGACCCTAGCCAGATAGCGGCCACGGCTGAAACATCCCAATGTCACGTGTCAGCTGTCAAGTTTTATCAATGACTTTGAAACTTTAGCGCATTAGAATATTGATAAGATAACTAACGCTAACTGAGCCAAGGTTGCCAGTCGCTAGATGCCGCTAATTCATTCAGGTTACTTCATAATTTACAGTATTGGGGTTGCCTGTAATAAGTTACAACAAATAAATTTTGATGTCAGTTAAATTCAAATTTAACTAAACTGCACATCAATTTAACTTAACTAAACTATATCTTTGTATTATTATCACATTTTTAAATACTCCAAATTCAATATTATTGTAAACTAGCTGCGCCCTGCGGTTTCACCCGCATTATTCAAGTTTTCCCGCAATAACTCTCTTAAAAGCAGTATATTTTCCCAGTTTTTGCCACATTCCTCATTCCTGCTCTGCTCCTATTGGCCGTAGCGTGATGTTATATAGCCTATAACCTTCCTCGATAAATGGACTATTCAACACAAAAAGAATTGTTCAATTCGGACCAGTAGTTCCTGAGATCCTAGCGTTCAAACAAACAAACTCTTCAGCTTTATATATTACTATAGATAGGCAAAAACACGCACTTTTATAAAGTCAAACACTTGATTCTTATATACATAGAAAAAAATAAAAAATAATTCAATTATTATGATCAACTAAACTAATGTAAATGTGTAACTAATTATGGTTTAAAATTGTATTTTTAAAATCTTAAGATAACATATTATAATAACTCTTCATTACATTCTAAGATAAACAATTGCTAAAACTAAAGAAACAAATAATTTCAGAGCAATAACATTTATCGTAACTGACGAATTAATATGTGTTTGGTATAATACATAATTATTATGGAAAATACTGATTAGACTCTATATTTTAGTATTCATTTGCTCATGAACAAGGTAGAGGTGTAGTAGAAAGCAATGGCTCCTTCTCATAGATCCAAAGTCCATTGTAAAAGAAAAATAAACTTTCATACCAAACATTAATTCCCCGAATTCCATAAAAAATAAACATATATATTTTTTAATTATTGTTATATCTACATAAATAAATTAATATTATTAAAACTGTCATTAATAATACTAAAGTAGGCCAGATACATAATTATTATAACACCCTGTAGCTAGTTTTACCTACTTTGTCAAAACAATCTTTGAATAATTTAATTACATAGCACAACATTCAATTAAAATAAATTGGCTTGCGTCTAATTAGAAATACAAAAACAATAAGACATGACGACCATATTCAAATCGACAGCCATTAACTATGCAGGGAAGAACATCTAACAGGCTGCATAAATAAGGAATTAGAGAAAAAAAAGAACGATTGTTCTCGAACACATTAATAAAAATACTATTCTAAATTCAAACGGCCCATTAACCGGTTCCCACGACCGCCATGTTGGGTCGTCCTCGCCCGCTATTGGTCGAGGCCGCGAGTTTAGAATTAGAATGTGTAGACCCCACCATTTGGCGAACGGCAAAATTATGTGGCCAGTTTTTTTTACGTTCCAAGTTCAAATAATGGGGGCAGCTGTTCGTCGTTTCAAATTGGCGGGCTGTCATCGGCCCCACAATGGAGTTAGAAAAAATGTGGGCATAGTCGATGGCCACAAGCGCCAATTACATCTCAGAATGATTGTCGTAAGAACGTCGGATTAGTAAATGTAAATTAGACGTTAACTGATGGAAATTATAACCATGTATATTTTTACGTTATCGTTTTATATTTAGTTTTAACTGCACCTGTCTTTGGAAGCAATAAAATACACTTAATAGTTCCGTGAGCTATCTTAGATCTAAAAATGTATTTAGCGGAGTAATAAATTAATCATTCCATTCGACTAGCATAAAATTCAAGGAACTCAAATACTGGCAATTAATAAAAACTCTTAAGAAAAAGAAAATAATCGAAAGAGTTTAGAATACTTTCTCTTTTCATGAACTGGTGGGATCATATTTGACATTAGCTAAATGCACTAATCGTGCAAGAAGCCAAAATCGAAAAAATATAAGCAGGAAAAATTGGCGCGTAAAATAAATTAAGAAATTCCCATTCGGCAGATAGTCGTGCAGCATGCACTAATGCACTAAAGTACATGAAATGACGTGTGCCGTGTGGCAAAACAATCCGTTAGTTAATATTCAAGGTGGTCGTGATTATCGAATCGTCAAGGTGAGCCCAACTGGTCGCTGCTGACACAGAGCGCGTTTGTGTTCTATGTCAATGTTTGAATTTAGAATTTTAGCTTTTTTTTAGAAGTTGGATTACCTGCGTTTTGTTCCAGGTTTCTTTATTTTTTATTATCAGAAGATCATGTTACCGTCTTTCACCTCTACGTAAATATAATTCCTACATTATTTGTTCTAAATTACATAACTACTGTGGATTCTACATAACGTTGGTTGCAATCAAAAATTCTAATTCGCTTATCAAATATCTCTGTTCTTGTCGTGTTCCGGCTGCGGCCCAAGGCCATCAACTCATCAGTAACCAGTCTTGGAACATACTTTGTACCTGTGCCACAGAATAAATAACAGTGACACAGTACTCGTTCCTCGGTTTGCATAGTTTAGTAACACATTCTTGGGGTTTTTACTTATAATAAATATATTTTAATGTGAAGTGACGTTTTGAAATTAGTGAAACCTTTAAATATAGAATTAATATCCAAGTAGGTAGTCAGTTTAGTCAAGTCACAGACAACGTCACGATTCACTAAAGAGGTTGGTAAGGTATTGAAACTTAAGGTATCATCTGCCTACAATCGCCGAAACCTTAATGGTAAACATTCCATCAATAATAAGAAACATAAGTTTGAGAAAAACAAACTTGCTGCAACCTCTTTTTTATGTTCCCGCCAAAAGCCACCCAAGGAGTTCAATGAAACAGATTGATAAAAACTCCTTAGGAGCATGGATCACCAAGCTTATGTAGCAAACCTTAACTATCATAATTATAATGTACTTACTTAAAATAAAAATGAAAATACTGAAAACACAAAAATACCACTGCAAAATTAAACAAAGTCGCCAACACCTCTAATCATATAACTAAGGTCAATTTAGAATCATTCCCTATACTAACGAGTTTCAATCATTTTACCAACCATCTCAAAATAGGTCTTAGAAAATCATGTCCAAGATAAACTTCCTCATTAGTCAACGTAGCAATTATCAATGAAAATGGCGGAGTTTTTATTGTCTCGTATCAGAACAGACGTAGAATTTAGCCTAGTGCTGGCGATGGTGGAAACGATTGAACTATGAAAAACGTGACATGCTTCGCTTCATGCCCCATCGGTTGTCGGTTCTTCTAGAAATAATATGACCGACTCACTGCCACTTCAGCTTGCTAATCTTTTAAGCTATGTTACTTTGTTTTTTTTTTTTTTTTTGATTGAGAGACGAGACTAGCAAGTCGTTCACCTGATGGTAAACGCTACGCCTGCCCATAACAGTTACAGCACCACCCTGAACTTTGCATTGCATATGCATAATCCTGCGCGGCACCGCACTGCGCTCGTCACCCTGAGACATCTGCTATCTGCTCTAAAGTCTCATATGCCTAGTAATTTGCTGGAAACAGTGCCTTCCGGAACACAGTTTGCACACTGCTTGGCGGATGAATATCTGGCAAAGGTGTGGTACTTCCCCAGGCGGTCTCTTGCAGAAGAGGCCTCCCACCACGTCCATTATGGTTCCTATCTATGTGTTTTTTTTGTCATCCGTCCCTCTTTACAGGAAAATGGTTTAGGATTGAACTCTCGACGCATCCGCGTCTATTTACATTTGAGACAGCGGTCTGGCTGCAGGAAAATCTAAGCAAATCAACCTTCGCAGTGACATTTCAGATATCAACGGTCCATGACTTGACGCAATTTGAGCATCGGTTTCGACATGCACCTCTATGTCTATTGTTTCGTTATTTCAGTCCTATCGTGGTAGTTTTTATGCGACTATGAATTATTCAAACGTTTCTTCTATTTCTTAAGTGAGATGTTATTTACGCTGCTTTAACCCGTCGCGTATATATATATATCAAATCACTAGAAACTTGTCAACACCGAATGGAAAGAAGCATACTCAACATAAAATCAAAAGACAAAATTAGGTTAAAAACAATCAGAAAACAAACCAAGATTAAAGATATAAAATACCAAATCAAACAACTAAAATGGAAATGGGCAGGACACCTAACTAGAAGTAAGACAGAAAAGTGGACGAACGAAGTGACGGAATGGTGCCCTAGATATAAAAAGAGAAGTAAAGGCAGGCCGCATCGTAGATGGGAGGATGATATCAAGGAGGTAGCAGGACCATGCTGGACAAGGATAGCAAGGGATAGATTTTTGTGGAGAACACTTGGGGAGGCCTATGCGAAAGAGCAAGACAATCACGAAACCGGTGTCTAATATAAATAATAAAATTTAATTACGTTGCTTTCATAAACAACTATGCTTAATATTAGTAGTAAATAAGTAGATATAAGATGAAATGTAACATTTAAGATTGTTAATAAAGGCTTTTATTATTATTATTATTATTATAACCCGTCGCGTGTCCCAATTATGTAGAGTCTTGTGACACTCACACAGCGGAAACTGGGTTTAAATCCAATCACTAGTTCTGGTTTCGGCCATGCATGTTATAATAAGAGTTCAATGAATGCGTGGATTGGAGTGTAGTGTAGCTAACGGGATGCAAGGAAAGAGACTTGTTTTTTTTTAATTTAATGCCGTAACGGTACTCCTGGTTGATCGCTCAATAATATTTTGAGGAGATAAAACGTTCATGTCGAAAATGTGTGATATGTGAACCATTGAAACTATTTTGTATGTCTATATCTATATCTATACTAATATATCGACGCTAAAAAAAGAAAAGAAAGAAAAAAAAGCGTAAACGCTGTAACCCTTTGACCGACGCGAAAATACTTTTTTTACATATTTGGAAACAAACCCACATTTCAACGTCCCCTAGGAACTTTAGGATATAACCAAGGTAGCAGTATTGTAGCTTTGTATGTAACACACCAAATATCCAAAGTTTACGTTTTTAGGTCGAATAGATATTGAGTTATGATTTTTTTTCAATAAAAAAACAGTTTGGTGAACAATTTTGCGTTTCAAGGTTACAGCGTTTACGCTTTCTAGCGTCGATATAAAGCTGAAGAGTTTGTTTGTTTGAACGCTAGGATCTCAGGAACTGCTGCTCAGAATTGAACAATTCTTTTTGTGTTGAATAGTCCATTTATCGAGGCAGGTTATAAGCTATATAACATCACGCTACGACTAATAGGAGCGGAACATCAGTGAATAATGTGGAAAAAAGGGGGAAATATATTGCTTTTAAGAGAGCTATTGCGGGAAAACTTGAATTATGCGGGTGAAACCGCAGGGCGCAGCTAGTAAAATATACATGAAAGGATAACTTATTCCGGTTCAATATTTTTAAACCAAAAAGTGTAATAGTAATAACACTAGCTGAATTAAAAAAAAACGCGCGTCCCCACGCCAATCAGTCTGTCCCGCAATACATATTTCCCATAAAAAAGACAAAGGAAAGCTTAAAACGCTTGTAATAAAAGTAAAAATTGAGCGTACTATCCGTGGCAAATACGACTATCCGTGGCCACACCAAACGGATCGCGCCACCACAAAGAAAACACCATAATGACTGTTCCTCTTTGTTCCAGAGTCCAGCATCAGAATCGGACAGCAGTTCGGTGTCGGAGGCCAAAAGCCCGGCGGCCGCAGCACCGCCTCTGCTGCAGCATCTGTTGCAACTGCAGGCGCAAAGCCCCTCCACTATAGCTCAGGTATTACCTACCTACACACTGACCACAGGACATCAGGACACCAGCAGGGAGATTGTGTATCTTTGTTACAATCGATTGCTAAATCAAACTTAATTTTAACTATGCGTTAAATTTTGACAGGTGCTATTGTTCTTTCTAAATCTTTACTGTCGTCGGAATAATATTTATTTTTTTAGTTTGAGTTGAGAATATGTCACAAAATGGATGAGCAGGACATTCACGTGATGGTAAGCGCCATGCCATAACAGTAGCAGTGCCACCCGTTTTTATTACATAATCTTCCGCGATGCTGGAGACATTGGTTTTTGTTCTCAAATGACAGTCTTAACTTTTCTTGACATAAATCTTCTATTTTGTTTAATCCGACCTCCTTTCTTCTTATTCGTCTAAAAAACTAACTAACGAAATTAAAATTTCAAAACACACTATTACCTATATTTTTCATTCTGAAGTATAAGGTTTTAACACGTTCACTGCTGAAAACACACAAGTCTGTGTTTTTATATTTTACGGCAAGCGAAAACACGCTTACGTCCGAACCCACCCTGCTGTATTGACAATTTTATCACACCAGCTGTGTGCGCCCGCACAGCAGATTGAATTTAGTTACGACACAACGCCAGTAAACAGTAAACAGACACGTTGTGTGAAGATTCGCAAAACAGCCAAAATAAGTAAAACGTTTCATCAGTGAACGTGTCAAAGTAACATGGTAACATTAAAATGGGATATTTGGTATGAATAATGTTTGTTTTGGCATTTGCAATAGTTCCAAAGATCTAGAACTCAAAACATGGCCAATATCCCATTTCAAATTATAATTCTAAAACGGAGAAGATCCACAAGCGCCTATAACGAGGCACCTCGTGCAAACGATGGCCGAAATAGGAAATGCTAACTCATCTGGTGCTCTTTCCTACTAGATATCTCAATAGTTGTACGCAGTAAACATATTTTGAACTGTATTTTCAGTTTCAGCAGATGATCGCGGCGTTGGCGGCGCTGGGGCAGGGGCTGCCGCAGTTCACGCCCCAGTTCGGACCCTGGATGATGCCGCGGATGGTGCCTACGAGACAGCAATGTGATAGGTGAGTCAAATTGAAATGTCATTATTTGTAATAATGAGTTTAAATTCCCACGTATAACGAAGAACTAAAGAAAAAAGGTAAATGTAAAAAAAAACTATATTTAATAGGAGGAAAAGAGGAGGCAGTTGTAGCGTCACTCTTTGACATGAGAAACAAAATAGTAATTGTGTTTTTGGAGTTTCTGTGGATAGCGTCAGAAGCGTATAAATTATTCCTAATTCACTGGTTTAATCGATAAATAATTGAGCTTTCAAAAGTATAATAGGTATGTAAAGTTTATTAAACACAAATCACTGAAGAAAACTTTATTTATATGGAAAAAAAACTTATAAAAGAGATATTCAAAGAATAACCATAACTAAATATACTCGTGTAAACAAATAATTACCCTGTTACGGATGGTCTAAAGTCCAACGCTATAAAAGCTACATAATAATACAAAAATAAAAACAATTTACATCAAAAATGTTATAAACTTTTTGGTTGTAATTAAATAATTTGGTCTTTGATGAATTTCACGCTGAAATTTTCTCAAGAACTTAGTAATTGACCACATTGACACATAAATAATGAAGATAGAACTGCCAATTAGGTATATAGCGCAACATTTCCTTAATTATCTTTTTTGTTTCAATACCAACAAAGGCGAGATCTTCCTTCACTTATAGAATCAATATTTCTTAACAATTTACTGGTAATTTCTCAGCAATTTGCTGTTAACCTTCGCAAATGCTTCAATAGGTGTTTGGAAAGACTTACAAGGCTAGCCCATTGATTTATGATGATTCCAACGAAATTATAGCTAGTTTCATAACTACTATTGCTTACTTCTATAGCCCGTTCTAATGGCATTGAAAATACAGTTTAAGGCTGGTTACACATTTGTAACCACCAACTAATGTATGAGAACGGTACACCTACCGTTCTCGTCAACACTTCTTTTATTCTATTGTGACTCTTAAAGAATGTCCGGTTCTTACACTGGCATTACACGATCACACACATAGATCCTGAAATTCCGGACCCCAAACTAGGATTCCCTGTTTCTAGGGAACCAGGAACGACGAAGACAGTGCTGCCAAAAATATCCGGCCGTTAAGATATAGCTCAATCCAGCCCTTTTTTTAATATCACCCAGACATCACAAGTAAATAAATATAAAACCGGCTCCACTTGGCTAGGATTAAAGGGAATTAATTCATTAATCCACGCATGTGATGTAAGGACCACCATCGAAGGTCGTCAGTATGCGGGCTATAAAATTAATTCAGCATTACGTGTTTGCTTCTAATCCCGCCGTCTGTTCCCATCCTCGCGATATGTTAACGAGTGTGCGGAGTTGGTTGATCACGATGATGAACACGTCATCATTGTTGGCCTCTTGGATATATTTAGACAAACATAGAGGTATGTAGTTACAGCTCATAAACCTTACGGAGGGCGGTGGCGCCTGTCTCTCAAATACTACTTTAGGTATCAACGATCTATGAAGTCTCTTCAGTTCTACCTACATACTTAGACACTACTACAATAGAAAACAAGATACTAACATCGCTGAGATCACTGAGGTTAGGTTCTATAATTATCATAAAAGATGCTCTTAGCAGCGTTATTATAGAGATTTTGACATTTTTGGTCGTAGCTAAAACAGCAAATACTGTGCAGATATTTGGATGCTGCGAACATACCTCAGATCATGCCCTTTCTCAAGAACCTTCAAGTGTCTCGAATCCGACGTTCCAGATAGTCCAGTTTGGGCAATTTCGGCGTTGCAGAATTGTTTGCTACAATTAGGTTCTAATTCCTTATGTAACAAGGTACACTTACCATGATTATATTACCGTTGGAGAACAAAAGCTATCAAATGCTTTAAAAACCACGTGTCGGAAGGCGTAACGTAAAACGGTGGAACGACGACCTGTCGTGGGGAACCGCTGGATGCTAACAACTAGCAACCGCTCGTTGTGGTATTCGCTGGGATAGACCTTTTTTCAGCAGAGGACCTCTTCCAGATAATGATGATGATGAATCATCCATTTCCTACAACTTCCCATCCTTCCCAGAACTTTCGTATCTCGAAATGCTTTAGTGTTACCTATAAATCGCTCAAAAGTGTTACGTAGGCTGCCTTTTCTTTTCTCAGGTCCACATCCTTAAGTTTATCATTACGTTCACATATTTTGATTGCATCTTCACTGTTTCCTGTATTCATTTCAAGAATACCAAAAGCCAAATGCTTATAAACCGATTTAGCTGATCCCTACGCGGTCTGACTCGGGAATCGAACTTGCTATTCTGTCGTCGCTCGTTGCACGTTAAATGCTAACGATATCACCTTACTGCGCAACATAGCAATTGGAGACCACATAACTAGTTATTTTCAAGGAGATTTTGGAAATTTACCTAATTGACTTACTGAAGGACGTGCAGACGCACCTAGAAAAGTGAGATAAATAGATAACTCTCGTATTAAAACACCACTGAACAAAACACTTAAAGCTGGAAGCAAAACACATTTAACAATTAGTGTAACAATGGGTGGCTTTATCGCTGAGAGCGATTTCTTCCAGACAACTATGCATTGAGAGGTATAAAAAATAATTTAATAGAGACTTTCAGTAACTTAATAAATATTATCATCTACTTCTGGCCTCGTTCGCACAATTTGCCTTTTCAATAACATACAACACAGAATCAGGTCACCATTTTCACTAACCAGCCAACTATTGAACGGTAAATATTCAAAGGTCTACATTAACAATATTATTCTAAGTATTTATTAACAAATAAGTCTTAACGCAACCTTGACTGCATTCAAGAGAGACGTAATACAAACTGTGGTAGAGATGGCTGTGACTGGGGTTTGGTCGGATCAGCCGGATGAGCCGGATGGATATTCGGATTACTCTGTCTGACATGATAGAAAACAGAAAGTTGCTGGAAACTAGTTCAAAAGATAATTAAATTTTAAGGAACTGGACGAATGATATGGTTATTGGAGATTTCCCAGGCCCAGGCCTGTCAAGCTGGGAAGCTGGTAAGCTTCAGAGTTTTATTAAGTAATTAAAAATTAAGAACAGTGAAAAATGAATTCATATACTATTGGCAAGTATATTCCATGGCCGACCGCGTCATAGCTTACCATCAAGTGAGACGGCCGTAAAATTGTTCTCTATTAGACAATACAAAAATCCCTCAATCATATCAAATCAAATCAAATCAAATCAAATCAAATCATTTATTTCGCTTCAATGTACATGAGAGGACAGGTCATAAGCGTCAGGTTTAGTAGGTAGGTACATCTTACCCGGTAAGGGCGTCGCGCATAGTGGACATCATTGTCAGTGTTAGTATTACTTATTATAATTGTTAGTGAATTTGAATATTAATTTCATTACAATGTCAAGTTTTAAAGTTATAAAATTCATCGATATCATAAAAAACATTTATTATTAGCCAATTTTTTAGGACAGATTTAAAGGTGCTTTTCGAAAGTTCTTGAATATTCTTTGGCAAATGGTTGAACACACGAATACTGGTTACATATGTACTTTTGTCATATATCATTGTATTAATAGTAGGAAGGTATAAACAATCATGCTGCCTCATATGTGTCTTTCTAATACGCATTTCAGATTTTTTGACATACAAGTAGGTACAATCCCTTTTCACCCTTTCCTATATTATACCTTTATACATGTATGCAATACTAAATGCGCCCGCGCCGAAACGCCCTCTGGCGTGAGCCAAAATTGTAGGCGAGCTGTCAATCAGTTCGCCATTTGTTAGTTCCGGTTCAAATGTGAAACGAGCTCGTCGTTATAAGACAATCGCACCGCCGGAAGTATTTCTTCTTGTTCCCCGTGCCATTGCGGCCTTGTAATTTTTCATATTCTTGTGATCGCGCTGTTCGCGAGTGCATTCTGGAGTGTGTTGTGAGGACTGGGATCTGGGAGCTGCCCGCGTGCCTGAGCGTCTGGACGCCCGCGTCTGTGATCGGAGGCGCCGCTGTTCTGAGGTATTTGCTGCATGTTTCCCTTCGTTCCCTCCTCTCCGCTCTTGGTTGTGCGTACCATATTTTACATGTTCATAACTTTGTCGAAGATCAAATAGAATTATACTTTGGCGCGATCAGTATTTTTTTTTCTATCAAATAGTTTGTGTTTGTCCACTGTGTTTAATAAAGCTATCTATCTACCAGTGGCTAGCTCTAATTTGGAAATTTTTGAGTTGAACAGCATGTTCTACTGTCGACCGGATCGTCGGTTCCTGTCAGGTGAAACTGTAGTGAAATGTTTGCCGTTGATTCAGTAAATGAAAAATAGTTAAGGATAGTGTAAACAGATCATTCGTCTACCCATCATTAAGTAGTATGCAAACATTACTGTGTTCCAGTTTAGAGGGAACTGGCTGACGTCCGTAGCTATCGCTATGAAAACCGTGTGGATGCAGTCACTGCGTTGCTAAATGCACGCACGGTTTTTACTTGATCGCGTGGACGCGTCCGCACGGTTTTCAAAGCGATAGCTACGGATGACCGATGTCAGTACTCCTCTACCGTCAAGAGAACACGGCCTAACGTATGCAATTCCATTACACCGAATCAATCAATCAGTTAGGAAACCAATCTTCCAAAATATCCGTCAACCTAACCACCTATGACGTCACATCCTGCCCTCGATCACCGGAAGTATCGCCGCCGGTTCCGGAACTCGTAGAATTGGTGCTCATTTTCAATCTCAGACAGAATGAAGTCTGACGTGAAGTTCTCTGTTTTGGGAAATTAATCTTTATGTCGTTTGATGTTACGGTCGGGATAAGGTAGTCTATAACTTCCGCGGTACAAGAAGCGGGACTTAATCTGGGAATTCAACAAACGATTATAGTAATTGTTGACATATTTCTTAGATATAGGTCTATAGCAAGTCCAAACCCTTCGGTCCTTATTTTGAGCCCTTGAGAAAAGACGTTGTGTCAGTCAAAGCTATTCCTGCTGTCTAGCTTGTCCAGCCAAAGGTTGTCTGTTAGAATTCGCATTAAGCGAAAAACCCTATCGTACCAATAATCAAGTTGTCCTTTCTAAGTTTTACACATCTTGAGGTCGATAAAGACTTATCTAACCAAAGTTCTGGGTGGCACTGTAACTGCTATGGGCAGGTTGACGCTTACCATCAGATGAACGAATAGCTTGTCTCGCTACTTAATAACATAAAAACTAAGAACCTAATTGTCATATACGTACGAGGCAAAGTCATTCTTCAGCACGCTTAGATAAATAGAGACCTATACATATCTAGCTATCTAGCGACGTAGACTGAATAATTTCTAAAAGGTAAGTTAACACACAAATCAGTGTATTTCAACGTGCATTCAAAACCTCCAGCCGTCCGCTCGTAGCGTCGCATTGACAAGCGCATTATACAATGTCTTCACGTTTCCATCTGCAAGTTGTGTCGTTTTAATGTTCTCAATAAAGGCGAGCGTAGTCGAATTGTTCAGGTGGGGTTATACGGGCGAGACGGTATTGCAACGGTTTGATAGAACGATATTAGGAAAGGTTGTGAAACTCGGGACCGATTTGGGTGAGGCGAATGTTAAAAAAGAGATACATCTATGATCCAAGTCGTTGGAAGATAAAGCTTCGGACGATGATGATGATGAAGCAGAGGTTGAAAGACTAAGAGTTAGAAAATCTGAAGCTAAAGGCGCCGTAGCATTTGTGTTCGCTAGGAGGTAACGGATTCAATTTGTAAAGAATAAGTGTTGAGGTTACGAATAAAATAGTAATAGAAAGTAAAAGTAATATAAGTATTACGATGCAGATGTAGCACCCTAAAATCTTGATACAGTTGAGTCTGTTATCTCAGCCATTATAATATTGTGTGGAAAAGGTTGGAGGAGGCCTTTGCCGACTGGCAAACAGATCTACAAAAAATTAGTAAAACTCAATTAAGAGACTAGATTAAGGTTTACATTAAATTTAAGTTTTATATGTACTTTTATCATATAATTATTGTAGTATGGATCTGAATAAAGGCTATTATTATTATTATTATATTCACTATATTTATTTAACTTCTTAAATTTAAAAATAAATATTTTTTTTATTATTATTATAATATTGTAATCGTGGTAATTCCCAGTATCGTTGATTAATATTTTGTTTCTTTTCTACTCTGTTTAATTATATTATTTAAAGCATCAAGTCAATGATAGGTACTTTTTCTTCAATGTGTAACTTACTAAAGCAAACTCTATTTTCGAGACATCATCATTTCCACTATTTATTATGTTTTGAAACGATACAAGTATGTCCGTATTTTCTATATTTCATCATCATAATCAACCCATATCCTCCCACTGCTGAGCACGGGTCTCCCCTTACTTTCGTGAGCAGGGTTTGGCCACCACGTGGGCCCGGTCTTGATTGTGGACAACATACCTACCTTCGAAATACTTACAACCACATTTCATCATCATCATCAGCCTTCATCGATCCACTGCTGGACATAGGCCTCTTCTTTGTTGCGCCAAATTTTGCGGTCTTGAGCTTACCTTCCCCATGTTTGACCCATTATGCGGACGATATCATCTGCCCATTTACTCCATTCAAATACCATTTCCGTCATTTTGAAGCCGTTCCTACACCGTTGGCTGACATAGCGCCACAAAACTGACGCGTCTCAAATAGTATGAATAGAGTCGGCACACAAAAGGCCGCCGTGATGCCATTGTATGCGATACTTCTTGAGGTGACATTTGCATTGGTGTCGATTCTCAAACCTGCATAGTTCTATTATGACGCTTCGAAAGTTACTGCTTCCTTGAGGATTCGAGAGGAAGTGCGGAAGTAGCTGCGAAGCGTCTTTTCAAAGCATATATTACTCAATACAGTTACTGTGTAACTCAACGGTTTTGTTTTATTTGACTGAGTGACGAGACGAGCCAAACGTTCACCTGATGGTTAGCGCTACGCCTGCCCATAACAGTTACAGTGCCACCCAGAACTTTGCATTGCATAATCCTGCGTGGCACTGCATTAAGTTCGTCACCCGGAGACATCGGCTCTGCAGTCTCATATGCCCAGTAATTTATCTGGAAACAGTGCCCTTCAAACCGGAACACAGTAATGTTTGCACACTACTGCTTGGCGGATGAATATCTGGCAAAGGTGTGGTACTTCCCCAGGCGGTCTCTCGTAGAAGAAGCCTCCTGCTACTAAAACCTGACTGTACCTATAATACTTGGGAATTAAACCCATTAATTAAACAATGGCAAGTCAGACAGACTCGTGCCCAGCAGTGGGACGTTATGGGTTGATGATGAAGTCAGACAGAGCAAACCGAAAACATTTCGCCCTCTACGGTGAAAGTGAAAGTTTAATAATCTAATAAATAAAAATTATGTCGCAGATATTTTCACCTAAGTCAATAAATAAATGAAATGATGATTATGTACAATAGATGGTTAAATTTTTCCAGTATCATTTAATGTCGTTAGTCATAAAAATACATAAACCTAAAATAAATAAACCATCTTCACACTACACTAAGCCCTAGGTTGATGATGGTATCACATGTGATGTGACAAATTTATACAAAAAAATAAAAAAAAAACGATTACATTGAGCCTGTCACCAAATCGCATTCAAGGTATATCCCTATTCACGTGTGTGAAGTGTCGATCCAAGTGTCGGAAAATTTTCGAATCTGACTCTAACGAATTAATTCCCGATCCAATGCATTCCAAAAACGATTTTCTTTACCGAAGTTAAGTGTCCGAATTACAATATGACTAAAATTTCCTAATTACCAATTTTTTCTTTACTTTCTTTTCTTTTTTTTTTGTTGTGTCCTGATAGTTACAACCTGGGAGTTTTCAAGTCACGAGTGAATAGCTTCTTTCTAGGTAAGCGTGCACCATCGTAGACCGCATTGTCACTTAACATCAGGTGAGATAGCGGTGAAATGCGAACCTATTTATTTATAAAAAAAAAAAAAAGTATTTGGCGGAACGATGGAAATACACGACCGTGGCATAATAGGATTGTGACATACGGAGTTTTAGCCTGGAACTCTTTACACTGCCATACTTACACTTTATCATACAAATTGCATGATAATGGAAGGTTGTTTTTTTGTGGTACAATCGATTATGCATTTATTTATCCCAGAATAAGAACAAGCTATAGAAGGAACCTTTAAGGCAACAGCTGTCTCACCGCTCTTTTATTCACATCTAGTTATATAGCACACACTATAGCGATTGAAACAAAGAACTTCTCATCTTTTTTTTAAATATCAAGCTAGGTCCATAAGGTGGATTGGTTGGGTTGTCTATTTGCTTTCAAATTAGGTCATGGCTTCAAAGCTTTGTGGACTGTTTGGTGAACAAAACAAGTAAACTCCTGGTAACAGGTTTCCAATGTAGTATGGATTCCATTTACTTTAGTAAAACTTCCTTGCGGAAAATAATCTGCAATGACGCCCATGTCCTTTTGTTTTTTTTTTTTCATATATTTTTTATTTGCAATTAGTTACTACCTAGCTCGGTATAAAATACAAATTTCATGAATATCGACTATTTTTATAACCACAGAATAAATAACTAAAAGCACACTGTCCTTTTATTGTTTTTCAATAGGTCATCAAACTTATTTTCAAAAACAAAAACGAAAAACAACACAACAATTTCCAATTCAACCTAAATATTATTGACATAGGTTTAGTCACGTTAATGTGTTTAATGTGCATTCTAAAGTAATTGTTCGCGGTGTACTTAATGCGCGATCTGCAACTACTGCGCACCTGAGCAAATGACAGGTGTAACAATTTGACATTAATGCTTGGCGGGGAGGGCTGTGACAACAGTGCTGTTGGTGGAATACTCAGACTGGTGGGTGCAATTCTGCAATTATTTGATCATAGCTAATTTTTTACACTGGTTAGTAAAAAATCAATCAATCCAAATCTGCCCCCCGTGGTGGATTATGGCTGGTTTGAATGGCATTGTTTCCAGCGAAATTACTGGGCATATGAGACTTTAGAGCCGATGTCTCAGCGTGACGAGCGCAGTGCAGTGCCGCGCAGGATTATGCAATCCAGTGTTCTGGGTGGTGCTGTGACTGTTATGGGCAGGTGTAGCGCTTACCATCAGGGGAACGACTTGCTAGTTTCGTCACTCAGTCAAATAAAAATAAATGGCCTAACCCTCCTCACAAAAGTGAGGGGAGACCCGTACTCAGCTGTGGGACTATATGGATTGTTGATAATAATGATAATGAATTGGTAACATGTTCAGTTACTTCTGAGGTCGACTATACTTTATAACTTAGGTTTTTTCAGCAAATAATAATTATCTACGTATCTGATTATATGTAGCGAATTATTATTCGTGTTAAGTAGTTCTGTACCGCTGGGAAAGTGTTCACATTTGGTGATCAAACCAAAAAAACAAAATACCTTGTACAAATTCAATTGTACAAGGTATTTTTTCTTTTTCCCTTCATCAACCTGTACCCGCCATGACTGTCTTCCTTTGACAAGATAAACAATATTTTATGTCAATCACCCTATCTGTTAGTTATCTTAAATCAAAAACAAGCAAAGATACAATCTATTAATATTTTCTACTATCAATATCTAAAAATCAATCTATAATCTGCTATAAAAATTGTGACAGCTTGCTGCAGCCTGCGGTTTCACCCTTCGGCAATGATCCGTAAAATTTTCCACTAACTATAATATTAATCTAGGACTTAAAATATTCACCTAGTTAAAGGGAATCGAAAATTTTTGAATGGAAGCCGACATAATTATCCCCTCGGCACCATTTTGATTTGTTGTTTTCAAGTTTGAAAGTAGGAGGTGGGCACACTTATACAAGTAAAAAATGACAGGAATATAAACCCCCTAAAGGTACCCAGCAGGGCTATGCAGCACGGTGCGGATCAGCTCGAGTTCGTTTCATTTTGACGTTTGATTGCCACGGGACTCGTCATTTCAATACGAATGACGAGTACCGTGGCAATCAAACGTCAAAATGAAACGAACTCGAACTGATCCGCACCGTGCTGCATAGCCCCGCAGGTACCCTAAAGGGTCATGTTCACAAGATATTTTGAGACTATTACTATTTTTATTTTTTATAGTGCTCAGTAACTTAGGAAAAATACAAAATGGCGTCGGACGGATATGCCACAAAATGTTCTATGCCGTTTCTTCAGAATTCGTTCAGCTGTTTCAATACTGAGGGGCAACAGACATTACATCCATAAGTACAAACACACAAACTTTAGGATTTTTATTATTAGTTTGATTCATTAATAGTGTTATCAGAGATAATGCGAATCAAAGATGTGACCGCTAAATTAGTACCTATCTTACATTTTACTATATATACAATAGTAATTTATCGTATTTCAGATGAAATAGTAGACAAACACAAGCATAGCAATTAATAAAAAAAAACGGTAAAATAAAGGTAAAAAACGTAATAAAAAGTCAGTAAGTAGTGGTCAAAAATCTTAATAAACAAAAATGAAGTTTGAACCATGTAATAATAATTGCATTATATATGTTAATTTTGTATCCTGCAAAAATTAAGCAAAAAGAAAACTTTTTTTTAACTTACAGAAATAGTTGTGGAATCTACCAGCATTTTCCAAATTATTTCAATATAAATAAAATGTACACTTGCGCCAAATTTTCAGTAATTTCATAGTTGCATTTGCATGCATACTGTTCAAACATTTTTATTAAAACTTACATATTTTTGTTTCTGATAACATTTTAACGCTTTATTAAAAAAATCGGACGATTACAATTTGTTTAACTATTTTTATAGTGAATATTCGACCTATTTGGTTGGCTATAACATTTTTTTTTTTCTTTTTTTTTAAGTGAATATTCAACCTTTTTTCAGTGTTAGTCCTACAAAAAGTTTGTAATGTTGTGGTATCCTTACAACTATGGATATGAGTTTCATTACAACCCCTACAGATTTTGGAGGTAAACAAATTCAAAATATTAAATTTCGAATAATAACGCGACACGATCACATACGTAGATCCTGACCCTTAACCGGGATTCCTTGACTAAAATTTAAAAAAATGACATCGCCGTAGAGTTTCTTGGTGCTATCTTCTCTAACGGGCGTATTTCCGAAGCACTGGTAGAGTCAATGGAGTTTTCCTTTTCCTGTGCGAGACTCAGGCATGAATCACCACTTGAAAGGGAAAAATCCTTTTTCTAACTCAAACCATAATTAGATAATAATCATTAGTTTCGTAGATCATAAAATTTGACTTATTTTCTTTTGTATTTCTATACTTATGTATAAGATATTATTTTTTTGACGTGTAAAAGTGCAATATTTTGCCTATTTACAATAAATGATTTGAGTTTGAGTTTGAGTTTTGAGCTTGTATCTAGGGAATCAGGAACTACGAGGACCATGGTAATTCAAACAGCTAGACTCGGCCTCAGACTAACTAACCACATGACGTATGTGCTGTTATTGTTAAGCTTAACCTTTTGGTCACTAAGCTCTTATCCCGGTGTTAAGGCTGCTCGAAAGCCATTCCCATTCTACGGTGAGCATGTTAACCACCTTAGACGGCATCGTCACTCAACACCACTGGTCAAATTTTAACCCATAAAGTATTCAGAAACAAAAGACAACCCGCTAGTATGAAGGTTTATTAAACAAGCAGTTTGTCTATCACATTTGTGCGTGTAGTTTTGAATGTCAGCCTTTGCGGGGACGCGGATTTTGCGGGTGGAGAATGACCTTACTGTTGGTAGTACTGTATTCATAAAAAAAATACAGACAAGAGAGAAAGAGAGAGAGAGATTATATTAGAGAGTGAGAGTAAAACTTTGAATGTGTATTTTGTAATAACTGTATTCTACTGTGTTTTGTGTAATCGATTGTTGTAATTGGCTGCGGCCGTTTCAATTGAATAAATAAATAAATAATAGACTGTATTTTCCTTAGGAATTACAGTTGGTACGAAGAAAAAGGGCTTCTGTCCATTGCAACAGAACCATCTCCGTTCTACAATGCACACGTCAGTGTGGAATTCAATAACAGATATAAATTGAATGTTTGGTTGTCAATGTCACGCTGACAGTGTCAGGATGACATACACTTCTGTGAGGCTGAACACAAAGCTAACTTCAGCGTTTCTTCAGCAGGCAAGAAGACAAGATCGAGCCAGCGTCCCCGAACCAAGCAGAACAGCCGCTGGACCTGAGCGCGAAGTCCACATCCAGCGCGAGTGGCACGCCTCCCCCGGACGTGAAGAGCTTGGACCATCGGTAAGATTTTAATGACCATCCTGTAGCAATATCTTTTAGGAACTACGTTATAAGTGAAAAGGAGTTTGGACCGGAACCGGAAAATGTGTTCAGTAAATAGATAGATAGATAACTCTTTATTGGCAACAAGATATAAAACGGAGAAGAAGAAAACAAGAAACATAACTCATTAATACCTAGGTACTATGGGCGGTGTTATCGCTTAAAGCGATCTTTGCTAAACAACTACATATGTGATGTTGTTCTTGTATTTTCCTCAAACTAGTATTTCTTGTAAATGATACAATATAATCTAAAACGTGTGATTTCGTGTTCTCTCCAAATGTCCAGGGAAGTTTCAGTAAAGCATCCACCACTTTACTGAATCGTGACGTTGACTTGACTCGACATTTTGACTCCTTTGATAATTATAAAACACTTGATTTATTCTAATACTTGACATTGGCTAAATGCACTAACCGTGTGAAGCCGACGTGTTTTTAACTAAATATTAAATTAAAAAAAAACTAAATGCGTGCTGGAACCTTTGCTGGGACACATAGTAGACGTAAAACTTCAACAAAAAATAATTAAAAAATATACGAAACTCTCTCTTTCTATTTTCACTAACTTATATCTCCCTCTCAACTTCCGTTCGCGTCGCCCGATCACATTTTTCATAACTCATTCACCAGCTTACTCCCCAAGTCAAGCGTGGGTAAAGCAGTTTTACTTAAAAAAAAAGTTACCCCCAAAAACTGTCGACAAATTCCCCACACATCCATCGAGTTCGCAAAGATCGCATTATTTCAAATTGTTTGATATTGAATCGAAGCCATGGCAATCTATAAAGCGGCAATTCTGCACGGTGACCGTACGCCATAAGGCATGGCCGTAGCACTTCGCATTAGCTCCGGCGGCACTTCCTACCATGTGCCCTTCCTTGAGCGACTTGTGCGAAATTGCCCGTACAAGTTTACAAGTGCTTGTAGAAAAAAACACAAGTCGTAAGAAGTTTTAAACGTTATGGTGGCATCCACCAATCCCCACTGGGTCAGTGTGGTGGATTTTGGTCGTTCTTCGACAAGTCTGGTGTTCCAGCAGTGCGATCGTAATAGGCTGGTGTCGATTAACTCTTATAATTACTGTAACTACGGTATTTTAATTTTAATAAAATAAAATTTTAACCATCGTTAAGGTCTTGTAAAGGTGGTGGGAATCCATATCGTGAAATTTTATTTTTCACAGGCTAATGAGGTTATGGACTTACAGAAAAAACACATTCAAAATAATTTTTTTCTGAGTATTTTGGTGAATTGGTAGACAATGATTTTGGTAGTAACTGTAGTAAGTCTCCAATTGTAATACATTATAATAAAAAAAAAACAAAAAAATTACCTCAAATACATAGAACTTGTAAACTTGTGCAGTTTGTAGAAACGTATCGTTATACCAACACTAGGAGTCATGTTACACAAACAATAGGAATGTGAATGCGCCCATTAAACCGTGAAAACGAAACTTTGATCGCCAGCCGGGGTCAACGAACTATTGACAGGACGCCATGATGGATTAGGGCGCATAGATAAAATAGGAAGCTTTTTTATTTTTTATTTCTATCAGGTTGTGTTACGGCGTTCAGTCAGCACTTGAAATGGTTTCCTTTTTCAAACTCAAACCATAACAGCTGTGTTTTTATAATTTCACGACAAGTGAAATCACGCTTGGCTTGCGAACCCGCACTGCTATATTGTCAATTTTATCACACCAGTTGTGCGCGCCCGCACAGCTGATGATTGAGTTTAGTTACGACACAACGTCAGTAAACAGTAAACACACACGTTGTGTGAAGATTAGCAATGAAACGTGTTAAAGAGAACCACAGAACACTAAAATATTAGTGAAGAAAGCATCCTTTTTTTCTTTCAAAAGTCCATCTTATATGACCGCGATCTCATATCAGGCGCTCCAACTAAGTATAAAAACCAAGTCAAAGGACTCATATCTCCACACGTCAACGGCCCAGTTAGCAAGTTAAAACATTGCAAAAGAAATGCACTGTTTATCGTTCACACAGACTTTGTATTATTTACATTGAATCATGCGTGTGGCGAAAGAATTGGCCCTTGAAGTCGCTTTAACGTGAGTAATGCAATGCCGACGAAATAATAAGGGTTGAATGCTCTCAGAAGTACTTACATACACTTATAGGAGTAACGGAATAATAATTATCTTCGATATTTTTTTTATCTTCTTTTCTTTCTTTTATTTTATTCTTCTTTTTTTTTTAGTTGTGTTGATCCTAATGGTCCTTTGGTAGCCGTGGGCGAACCTCTGCCTTCCAAAGAGAATCGTGAGTTCCAATCCCAGTGCGGGCACGAACCAATGCGTTCTTGTAAAAACATATGTACGTAATTATCACTCGCATTTCGGTGAAGGAAAGCATCGTGAGAAAACCCATATATCTCTATATCTACCCGAGAATTATTTCAGAGGTAGGTATGTTATCCACCAATCTGAACCGGGCCCCCTTGGTGGATTATGGCCTGAACCTCCTCAGGAAAGTGAGGGGAGACCGTTAGTAAGTCTCGTTACTCAGTCAAAAAAAAAAATTCAAGATTAAAAAAAATATATAAGTACGAAATGTAACCCTCTCTTTTTATCTTCAATAACTTATATCTCCCTCTCAACTTCCATTCGCCTCGCCCGATCACACTTTTCGTAACGCATTCACCAGCTTACTCCGCAAGTCAAGCGTGCATAAGAAGTTTTACTTAAAAAAAATAGCTTACATTCACAAGCTTCTCTTCGTTCTGTTTGGCTTACATTGCTTGCGTGTTTAATTTTGTTTCTGGTGTACAATAAAGAGTTTTTCTATTCTACTCTATTCTACATTATATAACTTTAATACAATATATTTTATTACTAGAGACCTTTACAAATTTCCCTCAGTTAGAAGTGTCATCAATCAATAGGCTGTCACTATGAAATTAGAACTTTTCTTCACTATACCCAGACACCTCCAATTGCACAAATACGAAACACGCGAACCGATCTTACCAAAGCGGAGAGAGATACCGTCTCGATTCCAACATCGATATTATACACAATGTCAAATCGATAACTGAATAAATTCATTCGTCGGGACTCGCTATGTGGGTCGTATGACTCGCAAAAACAAATAAAAATGCTGCTATAGACTGTCAGTGCATCGACCTTGCATCCCAACACTGTGATACAACGAAAAATTACACCTAAAAACATCTTCATAAAGTTTAAAATGGTAAAAGTTCGCGCGCGAAAAATAAGAAAGCAAAATGCAAGATGAAATTCAAGACGACATTGGCTTACAGTCGAATTTCAACTCTGTTTATTAAGTTGTAAAGTTGAAAATAAATGTAGTTGCGACTAGATAAGGGAGCATTCATAATAACCCGTTATCGGTAATACCAACAGTAAATATTTCGCATTTTACTTATCTTGGATTAATAGAGTTTTGAAATATTGAATTTAGTCCGATTGTCGGCTGTCGACCAGGTGTTAGTGAATCACTTTTTATTTCAACGTATTATTTTATAATTTTAAATCTGTCGCAAAACGGGTATCTCTCAGAACGAAAAGCTTTAAAATCTAAACAATTCCAAATTGGAATTATAACTTTTAATTATAATTATCACCTTAATATTGAAGTAATCAATTACTGGCTTATTCCTAGCAGCCGTCCCCATCGATATGCTACTGGGGGCGATGGGAATTTCATTTCTTAGCGTCCACGCTGAACAATTAGCAGTGGAGATGCTAGGAATTCATTTTCTCGGTCTTCCCTCTGATAAAATTTGTATGGACGATGAATGGGTTAATTAAGGTAGGAGACATTTTTCCTAATTAAAACCCTGAAAACCCTTGTCGGAAAGTTTATTTTTCAATAACAAAACTAATCTAAGTATGTATTGTAGTTGTAGGCCTCCTCTGCAAGAGACCGCCTGGGGAAGTACCACACCTTTGCCAGATATTCATCCGCCAAGCAGTAGTGTGCAAACATTACGATGTTCCGGTTTAAAGGGCACTGTTTCTAGCTAAATTATCGGGGGTATGAGACTTTAGAGCCGATGTCTCAGGGTCGCAGTGCAGTCGCCCGCAGGATTATACAATGCAAAGTTCTGAGTGGCACTGTGACTGTTATGGGTAGGCGTAACGGTTACCATCAGGTGACCGACATGCTCGTCACGTCAAATTTAAAAAAATTATACATATTTTGTGCGTTTTTGCTAAAATCGTAGTTCGGTAAACATTAATACAATTTGATAACAAATTTAAAAATAGAAGTGTACAATAATAAGGAACAAAGAATACAGATGGGAAAACTCCATTAGAATTTAGATTAGTCCGCAACTTTTTCCGTCTACGTAAAAAGCGGATAAAAAGTATCGACAGACGGGGAATACGTATCGACGCGATCGGTTAATTTGATTATTCACCCTTCTGCATGTTTCGGTCTCTGCTCTTTGGCGAGTTTTAGAATATAAAAGTATGTTGAAAAAAATAGAGAGCTTTTTAGACAAAATCTGGGAAGTCCTACTAATTTGACTACGAAAATGTTTGAATTTTTCCATGCGCTTACCTATCGAAGTTCTATGTTAATAATGTAGAAGGAAATTCTTTTTGTAGACTTCACTTATTGGTTAGACTACTCTTACCGTTTCCAGCGAAATTACTGAGCATATGAGACCTTAGAACTGATGTCTCAGGGTGACGAGCACTGTGCAGTGTCGCGCAAGATTATGCAATGCAGGCACTGTAACTGTACAGTGCCTGCATTGCATACGCCATTGCTACGCCTTCCCATAACAGTTTATGGGAAGGCGTAGCGCTTAACGACTGAACGTCTCTTCTGTCTGTCGTCCAGACAGTCAGAGAAACATTTATCAGGGGCCCGGAAACTGACGACCGTGAACGACTTGTCTCAGTCGTACAAAATACTAGAGACTTGACTGCAGTCAATCTACTTCATCTAAGATACAGTTCAAGTGATGTCATAGTCACTAAAGACTGTTGGATTGGACACGTAGCTTCCAAATAGAATTCTCCAAAAAAAGTCCAGTTCATGCTTTCGTGTCTAAACCAAAATCCTCTTGTTGCAGATTGAAACGGATGCTAGACGGCGCTGGCAATAGCGCGAGCAAGCGGAACTACACTGAAGATGAGTTGCAATCGGCGCTCCGAGAGATCAGGACCGGGCAGCTCGGCACGCGGCGCGCCGCCGCCGTCTACGGCATCCCGCGGTCTACCCTCCGGAACAAAGTCAACAAGTTCGGCCACACGCCCGAAACCCACGAGTCCGACCCCGACAGCGACCCAGAAGGAACAGACTCCCCGTCGTCCGTTATCCTCAAAATACCAACATTCCCACCGCCGGACGACAAGAGCTCTTCTCCCGCGACTTCAGTCACGACCCCCATCACACCTATGACGCCGATGCATCCCAACCCACAGATGAATCCACCGTCACAGCTACTCCTACCGCCGTCGGTGTTCGCCGACCCTCCCTCCTCCCAACACCTGTTCTCGCTCAACGACGTCATAGCGAAAAGCATCAGTCAAAAGTTCCAGCAGCCGCCGGACAGGCTGCACACGGATCTGTCCTTCATGAGAGCGCCGGAGAGACACGTCTCCGTGATCAAAACGCCTCCCGACAGTCAGAGGAACATGTACCAGGGGCCCGGAAACTCCAGGGGGCAGCCGAACAACAACGGCCAGCCGGCCGCCGGCGGGAAAGGGACGAGGCCGAAGCGGGGGAAGTACCGCAACTACGACAGGGACAGTCTGGTGGAAGCCGTCAAAGCGGTGCAGAGAGGAGAGATGTCGGTGCATCGAGCCGGCTCCTACTACGGCGTGCCGCATTCCACTTTGGAGTACAAAGTCAAGGAGCGACATCTGATGAGGCCGAGGAAACGCGAGCCGAAGCCGCAGCCGGACATCAAGCCGCAGCCGCCGAAGCCGCCGCTGCCCAAGCCGACGAGCAAGCCCTTCTCAAACGGCCTCAACGGGCCGGAGACGCCGGGCTACCCGCCCGGGTACCCGTTCTGGCCGGGCGCGAGTTTCGCCGCGCACCCGACGCCGGACCTGTACGCGTCGCATATGATGCGGCGACTGCGCGAGGAGGTGCCGCCGCCGGCGAACGGCTCCTTTCTGGAGGGCATCATCCGGTCGAGCCTGGAGCGGCCGGGGGCGGCGCTGCTGCAGCGGCTGAACGAGCCGCGGCAGCCGATGCAGGAGTCGCCGAGCCTGCTGCGGCGGCTGGCGGGGGAGCCGCCGGAGGAGGGCCCGCCGGCGCGGCGCGCGCGGATCAGCAGCACGGACCGGCAGATCGCGGCGGAGATGCGCGAGGCGGTGCAGCGGCTGCGGGCCGACAAGCTGCGGCCGCGCAACGGCACCCCGACGCCGCCCGCCGCGGCCTCGCTGTCCCCGCCGCCGGCGCCCGCGGCGCCCCCCGACCGCGCCTAGTATTTTCGCCCCTTCCAGTGACAGTGAGTGACCGGCCGAGTGTTCTGTCGCACGGATGCTGAACGCGACACGATCTCCTCAGTCTTTGTGATAATATAATGTAAAGTACATTCCTTTGGGGGGCGGCCGCGCTCCGGCTCGCACGTGCCTCGGCGTCCGCGTCGTCGCTCGCCTACTGCGTGCGGGCTCACCTCCAGGAGACGACCTCGACGCTCGATCGTAACTGGACAACTTTAGTAGAACCGTTGATTGTTTTAAATCTCCGTCATTACTCTTCGGATGATCTAGTAGAGACCCACTTAGTGCAATAGGACTTATCGCGATTTATACAATACATACTGTTGTAGTGACAATAAAATAGACAGGCTTATCGTTTCCCCAATATATATAACATGTTATCTGCATTTTTATACAGGACTGCCGGGTTGGCGTAGATATCGAGGCAAAATTTTGCGTTGATCGCATCTCTGGTTAATTTGTTCTTCTGGATATCTTTGTTGAGATTTAATTTTGTATTAAAGGTGTTCGTTAACAGTAACTTTGAATGATCGTCTAGTTGCTATATACCAACTTAGCAGTCTTGTGTTCAGTTTAAGTTTTCGCTTCCTCCCAGATCAGTATCACCAAATATCACAATAGTTACCTACGTCACAACCAGTTGAATCACAGCTTTACTAACACAATAATGATAATGTTTAGTCTGTTTCGGATGGCTTCAACGTGACCTGAAGTGTTGTTCAAAAATTTAATATAATGTGCACGATATTGTCGCACAGAAATATTGAGATCGGCACACAAAAATATGCTGTGCTGAGTTAACTAGGAGGTTCTAAAACTGATTTTCAAAGGAACCAAACTGGAAAAATATATGCACACAGTTTACAAATTAAAAAAAAGCTATTTGAGATATTTTTTGTTAGATAAAATAAAAATAAAATATAAAAATCCGTTACTGTTGTAAAAAAAACACAAAATCAGCTTTGGAATCGTCTAGTTTACTTTTTAGATAAAAAAAAACATAGAAGAAATATTATATACCTACTATTTATATTTTTAATATCAATACCATATTGGCAAATCAAAACGTATGAAGGCATATCAATACAAAACATTAGGCGACATCCGCAGGTCACGATCGATCTAGGGTTGTCCAAAATCCACGCGTATCCGGAGACCCTCATTGCAAAAGACAACCAAAAGTTAACGTTATATAAAATTAACTATTTAAATATTATGTAAGGTAAAAAAAAACAATGTAACAAATTAATTATAAAGCTAGCTATGAGTGTAAATGTTATCGATTTTTAAGTGAACTATTGCAAATTTTGCGCAGTGTTTTTATAATTAGATAGGTGATATTATATTGAATGAAATTGTTAGCGCTATTTGGAGTGTAGCCGGACGCCGGCGGTAATACGCGGGCAGTGACATCGGACGATAGAGCTTCGACGTATACGAAGCCAGTTCGGACTTATGTGCAATTATTATTTTGTATAAAATAGTAATTTAACTGTGTCTAAGCTAACACGTGGATTTCCATATTACTGAATGTGATATTTAGGTATTACGAGTGCGGTTTGTTCGACGACCCGAGGGGCGACCCCGTCATTATTATACACGTTCGTACGTTAAATACATCTAGTAAACTTATATATTTTATGTACTATTACTGTATCTTAAGAAAATATATTCTTATTTTTCAAGGTCCAAGTTTTAAATGTTTTATCGACTATACAAATATGTGGATAATCATTATTATATATTCTTGTCGACTTTAAAGTGTAATTAGCCCAAAATCCTCAAAAAAAATAAAAAATTATATCTTGAAATTTGTGACATTTTTTGGTGTTCAATCAAAAGTTTAATAATGGAGTAAAACGGAGAAAAAATGTATACGCATTCCCAAAATAAAATTAGGTAAAAATATTTGGATATAAATTATTATCATACGATACTTATTTAATTGTAAGTTATGTGTACTTGTGCGCCTCGTGAAAATTAACAAATCTTTGTATTGTATGTAATTAAAATATACATAATTATATTATATACAAGTTAAAATAATTAATGTCGTACTTTTTCCTTCGGAGACCACTACATGTGCAAAATAGAACTACCGGAGACTGGACTCGACATTTCGACATAGTTTTAATTTCATTTATCCAAAGACGGTACGACAAAACAAGATTTTAACAATTAAAAATTATATTGGACACAAAAATATCTAAAACATAATACATATCCCGGGTGCCGAGATGTCGAACGCATTCTCTACATATAAAAAAAAATAAAACAAAAATTTTTATATTCAAAATTTTAAAGTATTAGTCGATAGCATGATTGTCGTTCACTTTTATTTCTCTGTGCATAATTTTCGACGTCTTTTTAGCATTTAGTGTTTAAAAAAGTAATCTCTATAAACTTTATGTGCATTTATCTAAACCTTTTGTATATTAAAATTAAAAAATATATAATTATTTACCGTCGTGTTGACAGCCCTACCAGACCGCATTTCGATAATTTTTTAAAATTTAAAGACGAACAATAGTTTAAAACGATACGTATCCGAATATCCCGAGTGTTATGCCTAACTATGTTTATAGCTTAAAACGTTTTCGCGTAAGTTTGTACAGAAATAGGATGGGACATTTTGCAAAGAGAATTTAGTTAATAATCAACATTCCGTTTAGAATGTTATTAGTTTTTTTTTTAATAATTATAAATATAATTATTTTTTCATCGGGAACAAATCATTATGTTGTTTAATCTTATTTTTAATGTTAGTTGTTTTTTAAGGCTTTATTTTTAAATAATTCTATATTATATATTATATATAATTATAATTATATTGAGATGTTATACATGTCATTGTTTTGTGCAAAGTGTTTGGGGAGTGATCCCGGGAATAAGAGAGAAGCGACTGATAAGTAGAAAATGAATATTAGCCGGAAGCTGCCAGCCTTGGCTCGGTCTGTACAAAGGTATACGCCGCCTTAACACTTAAATATGTTATTCACAGAGGCCCCTGCCACTTTGCAATACAATTATTCAACATCTGGATCGAAAAGACAATTGTTAAAGGGCCTTAGTTCGTACATAATTAGCAAACAGCTAATGACTATGAAATTTGATACGTAATTAAGTCCCGCTGACATCTAAAGAGTTACAGCTTTGTCTGTATTCGTTTTCATAGCAAATTTGTGGTAAAAAGTAACTTTTGATCCGCTTGTTGAAAATTTTATCCAGAGGAGGCCCGATGGCGTTGTCAAAATATCACACCTAAAACTTTAAAAACAAAGATTAAATAAACAAAAAAACTGCCTCTGCTCAAATACCTCATTAAATAATGAAATGTTTTTTTACGAAGAGTCAGCCCTAATTTTTTTTATTGGAGATGACGTGACGTTTGACAACCATCGCGTAAACACTGCAGGGGTCGCTGGTTTATTAGTGAATCATTTTATTGTATATTGTCCAATAATTTTCCACATAGTTTTAAGTTTAAGTTAATATTGTAGCGTAATTTCAATTGATAAGGTAGACGTTAGTAATCTTTTAATATTTTGTTAATTTTTTTTCGTAATTAAATTCTCCGTAAGGGTAAGGTTAGCATTAAACTGCCCTCTCGGATAGGGAACAAAAAGACAATGAAGGGAAGTTGTTTTTTTTTTTATTAAAAATAAATAATTCCGCGAAGTTGTGCCAGTGAGTGCATCTCCCGAATGTTACGGCTGGATTCAAGAAACGTGTTTTTGTTACGAATTTTTAAATGCAGTTCTAGAATTCTATGTTCAAATTTGAATTATTGAAATCGACGTTTACCTCACAAATGAAAACAAAAGATTCCTCATTTATTATGTGCGGATTCGAAGTAATAAATTCAAATTTCAAATTCTAGAATCCAAGTTATTAATTCAAATAGACACGGCACGTATTGAATCCCGTCGCTTGGAACGTAAAAGACATCGCCAGATCTTATTTCTAAGCATTTTGTGACTGTTTGTCGGTGTGATTGTGCCTAACTGTACTGTACATAGAGGTCGTTTTGCGATGTCAAACACAGTGGCTCTTATGCTCATATTTTCCATAGACCTCCATACGAGGTTATTTAAGAGTATACGTGCAGTCACACTGTCTAATATCGAAAAACGAATCTAAACAAATTTCTATACATACATGTAAGTTTCACCTTTATTGTCACTAATTGTTTTCCATCTGTATCTATTTCTAGATTAATTTAAACAATAATAATTATTGTACTATTACTTACGATAATTGACTTATTATTATTGACATTGTAGAATTATTATCGTGGAAAGGTATAGGATAAAGATGAAAGATTTTTTTTTAACGTCTCGTTGGACGCAGTTCTTTTTATTCGAACGTCGACGCGTTCGGTTAAAAACGTTATGTACAACATGAAGCATTTAATTTTAGACATATTAAATATAATGTTATCTTTATTGATAAAGATGAATTACTAGTTATTATTCGATTTTCTCATGGTGTATTTATTTTAAATTAACGCTTACAAAAGAAAATACATCACAAAATGGCGGGAGCGAGCTCCTTTTTGGGAACATCTCTTTGTCAAATGAATATTGGAAAGTTTTTGTGATTTTTAAAAGGCAGGTAATGGACCAATATTATGATAGTTACACTGTTATTCTCCTATATGATTGAAAAGCTCATCATTTTTTGTATAATATTATGTATAAACTGCGAAATGAGCTCTCGAGATCAAATTATAATATTGTTATGTAATTATTGAGTACAAGTTGTAATGAAATATGTTTTTTTCAATTTATCTTACTCGCCTCTATATTTTTGTTATTTCGTTCCTTTAGTTTTTATTATTATTGTTTAAATATCATTATCAGATGAATAGATGATTTCGAGTTAACATTTTATGAAGCGATGATTGTTTCATTGTATAAAAACGACATGAATATATCCTATATAATTGTGTTTCACTTCACCCGTAAGAATGTAACAGAAGTTTCACGTGAATTGCGAAATTGGCGGTAAAAACAAGATTGGCTGACGCTATCTAATTAAATCTAGTCAAATTTTTAGAACAGAAAAAAAAAGCTTAGCTTACTGACATTTCGACTGACTTTTTTGATAAAAGAGGTTATAATAACGTCCAAAAAAGGTACCGTCGCTAGGCGACTCAAAAAGTTGATTTGAAAATGTGGAATTGTGGGTTGAAAAATGTTTGTGAACTAAATCTTTCTTACGTACTGTATCTTGAATAGAATTATTTGAAGTGAATAAAATGTTTTTTCATTATGTAATGCCCTTTTATCTCTAGGATCTGTCTTACGTTGTCTTTATGAAGTGGCTGGTGAGGCGGATATTTAAAACCTGTATACCTACAATAAATTTCTTTCATTTGTTGATTCGATTGTTTTATTTTGTATGTGTCGAACCCTATTATCTCTGTGGTTGATATTTAATCAGTTTTTTTTTAATTTGACTGAGTGACGAGCCGTACATGTCGTTGGTGGTAAACGCTACGCCTACGCATAACAGTTGTAGTTGCACCCAGAACTTTGCATTGCATCATCCTGCGCGGCACTGCACTGCGCTCGTCACCCTGAGACATCGGCTCTAAAGTCTCGTATGCCCAGTAATTGTCAACCATCCTGCCAGATAATAGTTAGAAATCTTAAAGATTCGGTGATCTAGGCTAGCTGAAATCAGTAGTACGAAATTTCATCTAAATCCGACAAACCGTTAGTTACAGAGCTGAATGCAAGATATTTAAGAGACCATAGGATATATTATTATAGGCAGGCGTAGCGCTTACCATCTGGTAAACGAACTGTTCGTGTCGTTACTCTATAGAATATAAAATAAAAATAGACCTATTTAGTAGTAATTTATATTACAAAAACTTTCCGCATTTATAATTTTAGTAGAATACACTTTTGACTTAACAAAGGCTAAAAATACCTTTTCATCCCATGTATTCTAAAAGAGGCATTTTGCTCCTCGATAAGTGCGAGCAAAGTGGGTCTTTTCCGCGCACTTAGTAACAGTGACGAAATGAGTCTTGAATTTGGAACACTGTTTAATTAAAAAGTTTGCACGCAATTCGCTTTAATAAAGTCCTGGCCGGCAATAAAAAAAAACAGCGCGTGCCGACGCGGCATTGGCTATCCAAATTTAAAAAAAATTGGTTGTCTGTAAAGTTGGTTTACGGAAAATATTTTAACGTGACAACTTCGTAACATAACATTGATGAAGTGATTGCATACTTTTATGAATAAAGATGAATCATTTTTTAATAATAAAAGAATAAATACTTGAATTTATACCAGTCATCAGATTTTTAAGATGCAAGAATCATTAACCTGTCAAGAAGAGAAGAGAAATAGATGCGGCGCAAGCGTACAATGAGCGTTACGGGACATTGTGTCAACTTTTTCGTGCATGCAGCCGGCGTTCATCGATTTATTAGACGTTGTCACGTCAATAGATTTTTTTCTCGTATGATGAACTTTTCTCATAGCTTGGGATGAAAAGTATCGTGTAAAGTATCGCGTTCACACGGTAACAAAATTATTTAAGCTCGAGCGAAGTACTTTGACTCCCTCGCTACGCTTAGGATTCTACTCTAGAACCCCTCACTATGCTCGGGATTCTACTATAGAATCCTTCGCTTCGCTCTGGATTCAAAAAATCGCTTTCGCTGGAAATACATTATTTTGTTCCCTCGTGATACAATCTACTAGTACAAATTATTTATTCTATTATAGTTCACTATTATTGAAAATAATTGGCAGGAAAATTATGTACTTATCTCCAACATTAACTGCCTATAAATCAAACCTACTAATTAATAAATAAGGAAGCTGACTGAACAAAGACAAGTAGGTACATACACTATAATACAAAAACAATAAAATATTGGTGGGTAGAAAACGGAAAACTTCACAAAAACTGTTTTAAAACTAATTACTTATTATGCTTATTAGCTATCAACGTGTCCTTATGTCCTTCTGCACATTGTACATGCTTTACCAGCAGTAACCACATGTTTATCTGCCTACTTCACTATTTAAACCGTAAAGTTAACTATCCCCAATCCACATCCCATTAAAAAAAAAAACAATCGACATAAATAGCGTCAAAAATATAGCTCCTGGCAACTATTATTATATTTGTTATCTGACCGAGTTCGAAAATAAAAAGGATAATTTGACAGCTCTCATCAGCCAAATGTCATTTTATTTTGGTTTGAAAAGAGAAGCGACACAATGGTGAATATAAAATATTATGAACCAAATACTCGTATGGTATTTTTCTGTAACCACAAATTACTCCCATTATTCGGTTTGAACAGGTCAAAAGTATTTTTCGAGCAAACGCCTCGGGCAGCGTGCCACTTGGTCGCAAGGCCGAGGTTTTCAAATAATTTAAAAAGTGAAAATTAAAGATGGCGGAACCGGTTAATAAACGATCCCGCCAAAACGACAAAAAAGCAAATGAACCCGGTTCGCGCGGCTTCAATTTGGCGGTTATTTCTGTTGGCGAATTGAAGATTTATTTTTAGCATGAGTGGAAATGATGGTTTTTAAATTAAATGAACCTTTGCAAAATTAATTAATTCGTTGTTTTAATTGTTGTAACCTTTCATAGCTACATTCCACAACCGAAAAAATATAAAGATAATTATCAATTGCTATGTTTTTGTTTGACCCGTTGCGCATCGTGAAATCTTTTGTTTTCTTTTGTTTAAACTTACCAAGTGACACTCCAGTTGTAAATTCAGCTATAGTTTTTCTTTTGCTGAGCATTGAATTAAAACATACAGCATCAACATTGAAGGAAAACATCGTGAGGAAACCCAATTAAACCCATAAACCTACCCAAGAACTATTTCAGAGGTAGGAATGTATATGTATCCACCAATCCGGACTGAGCCCCCGTGGTGGATTAAGGCCTAATCCACCTCACAAAAGTGAGGAGAGACCCATGCTCAGCAGTGGGCTGATATGGGTTGATGATGATGACGAAGTATTGGATTACTAGTACGTAAGTAAAAGAAGAATATTATCAATTTACACTCCACTGGATGCTAAAAGCTCCACCTCCTGCTTTCTGTTACCCAAAATGGCCAACATAATATCACAATTCCTTACCCGAAAAGGTACACATCTAACCCTAAACAAGTTTGCTACATAATATAAATCATTTGATAAAAAAAAAAAAACAAACATCCCAACCCTAAAAACATAAACCAACCTATAGTACGAAAAAAAAATAGACGAATCCGAACACCGAACTTTACCAAAGCACAAAAAAAAAGAAAAAAAGCAAATCACCGGCCAACCCTGACATTGGGGCTTGCGCCGGCGCAGCCGAACAAAGCCGAAAACAGCCGAACGTCGCCAAAAGAGACCGTGACCTTACTCTCTTGCTCTTGACTTACTTGAGATGTCGAAGTGTGCGTGTATGTAATTCGGGTACTCACTTTGGCTGGTTATATTTTTTTAATTTTGTTTGCGTGGTCAAAGAGTAGTGAAAGAGAGGGAATTATTCCTGTAGGTAATATTGGTGAATAGAATGTTTTTTTTTTTTAAGCTTTGTAGGTAGGTACGGTTTTGAAACTTAGGATAGTTTTGCAAAATTATATTCGGAGTACTTTATTATATTTTTTTCTTCTCTGATATTAAATTGATTTTATTAAGTTACCTCGTACAAGTTAGTAAGTATGTATATCTAAATACTTACGACATTATAATTATTTGAAGTAATTTATGCAACTGCAGAAAATGTACCTATCCATAATGATAAAATACTTTATTCAATTGAAATGTTTAAAATTTCCGTTATAAGAGGAAATACGTGTTTAGTATGCAAATTAACGAGTCGATAAATTTTAATTAAGTACGCAGATGTTTAAAGTTGCTAGCTAAGTAGATAGGAAGTACCATGATAAAGATAAAATAAGGGCGTTAGAAGGTTTTTTTTTAATTTGACTGAGTGACGAGACGTGCAAGACGTTCACCTGATGGTAAGCGCTACGTTCACGCATACAATACATGTTCATTTGTAGTGCAAGAACTAACTGTATATTTATGTAAATTTCATATCACTGTAGTAAATTATACCAAAGCATTTTTGAATTCAGTGCCTTCTCACTTTCTAGAAGCTTAGACTGAAATCTGTTGTATTTATATGAAAAATACAAGAACTCTAGAAAAACTTAAAAAAAAAGGTAAACAAGTAGTTAATTTGGATTAGTCATGGAGTTAAGTAAGTAATTATAGCTTCATAATGACTTCATCATCATCATCATCAACCCATAACGTCCCACTGCTGGGCACGGGTCTCTCCTCACTTTCGTGAGGAGGGTTAGGCCATAATCCACCACGGGGGCCCAGTCCGGATTGGTGGATAACATACCTACCTCCGAAATAATTCTCGGGTAGGTATGTGGGTTTCCTCACGATGTTTTCCTTCACCGAAAAGCGAGTGATAATTACGTACATAGTACGACGTTCTCCCACTAGGCTACCTAGGCTACTAGGCTTAGTAGGCTAGGCTTAGGTTATAATGACTTACTTACGTTAAATGAATCTATTATTTTTTTGGGTATTTTTTATGTAGTAAACGTCGCGAGGATACCCGTAAATGGCAGAGAATTGTATCGCAGGTATGTACCTAATCCATCAATCTGGACTGGGCATTCATGGTGGATTTTGGTCTCATCCTCCTTATGAAAATGAGGTGAGAACTGTGTTTACATTAAATAGTTACTTACATTAATTTACTTATTTTTATATAGGTATCGATTATACCTACTTACCTTAGGTACATTTCAATAAAGATGTCACATCTGTCCACGAACTATTCATTGACTCGTAATTTGGATACTTTTTGTCCGCGACTCGCGTGCTACCCACACATTGACGTCCGCTGCACATACACGTTGCACTTGCGGTTGTGTGCGTGCATTTTTCGCCGTATGCAATGTTTGGGCAATGCACTCGGCAGGCACAATGGCACTGACCTTGGCCAATGTGCAGCTGCGGTGGAGGGACGATTTTTGAACGCGGAATTCGAATTTTAACTTTTGAAGTTTGATTTCGGAGAGTTTTTTTTATTGTGTGCCAGTAGTTAAACGGATGGATAGAATCGATTTTTTAATTGAAATAACTCGATCATTAGCCGCGTTTGCATTAGTAAATTAAAAAGCTGGTGAGACCACAGATTAAATAAATAAGACTGATAGTAAAGTTGCGCACAAAAAGCTGTGCTATTTGGTGAAAGGCGCTCCTCTTAGAGTCGAGTTAGAAAGCGCGAAAAAGTTCCGAAACCGACATTCAACTTATATAATGCGCATTCGGAGGTTTACAAAGGTAGAATAAGATAGAATAGAAAACTCTTTATTGTACACCAAAAATATAAACACAGTACAGGAAAAATAATAGAATAGGTAAACAAGGGTAGTACTACAATGGGTGATTAGCTAATATCACTTATTTGAAGTTATTTTGATTGAGAGTAGCACTAATTTAACATGTGATATTTTTTAAGGTAAAACAGATCACAATTACATCTTGCAACAATTTAAGTACTAGCTAGCTAGCTGTACCCTGCTACGCTTCGCTGTGGCACATTCGCACATTCTCTGATATGTCACTGATGAAAAAAATAGATAAAAACAATCTTTGATGCGGATTATATATCATGCTAAAATTTCAGCTCGATCGGTGCAGAACTTTTTGAATTCTTGAAGCGTACACAAATCAACATAACATTTTTATATATATAGATAATCATAATACATTCTTCCTTTCGAGTACCCCGACGCGACGGGTTGGACAGATAAAAAAAAGTTTCCATGTGCGACGCGCGACGGGTTATAGTCTAATAATTATAAGGTACCTAGACAAAAAGTCTGAATATACTTATGATAAATCGTTTAATGGGTTTATTCACAAAATATCTCTTTCGCAGAACATCCCAGTCTCCGAAGGTCCCATTCGCATATGTCCCATTTTATTATCAAAACGTCCTTCATTAAGGTAAATAATATTAAGTGGGTAGGTACTAATATTTCTTTTTCTGAGGAAATAGATTTACCTAGAATTCGCAGAACCCGGTTTCTTTTTACTTTCAATTACAAAAAAAGTAGAGGAATTTATATAGTACCTACACTAGCTGTGCCCGCGACTTCGTCCGCGTGGAATTTAATAATTTTAGATTTTTTTCTGAAATAAAAGTAGCCTAAGTTACTCCTTATTGCACCAGCTATCTGCCAGTGAAAGTTCCTTCAAAATTGGTCCAGCTGTTCCAGAGATTAGCCGGAACAAACAGACAGACAGACAAAAATTGTAAAAAAAAAATATTTTGGTATAATAATTACCGTATTGTACATTCAATTTCATAAGTGGTTATTTTAATATTACAAACAGACACTTCAATTTTATTTATCTGTATGTATTATATATGTATATATAGATAGGTAGGTATAAAACTTGCTATGTCGTTATCAATGGTGTATCTTCTACCAAACGGCTTCGGTGATTTTACTTATAATATCTATGTCGATTAGTAATAAACTTGATAACTATAAACTGTACTAACGATTTCTCAATCAAACAATGGTGTTCATATAAAAAGCAATATAATATTTTCTGTTTGTTCCATTTTTACGGAATATTTGACGTAACAGCCAGGTTGAAGTGCGCGCTGACTTGGGCTTTGTTCCAATAGAATTTCGTGTGATATTTGTGCTGAGCCGCATCGAGTTGCTAATTTGGGGACTTCAATCACCTTAATAAAATTCAAGATTCATTTACCACACTACTTAGCAATTCACGGTACGTAATTATTTTCATGAATTATTATTTACACTAAATGGACGTCGTGCCTAATAAATCTTCACACGTAGGAACTTAGGTAATTAAGTACGTGAGTAGGTAAAACATAAATACATAATTATACCTACCTACCTGGCTACCTACAAAAGGAAAGTGGCATCATTTACAGGATTGCTCATTATCTTACCAACAATGAAGTTTTTCAAGCCAAGCAAGTCTTTTGATTCGCGCTTGCGGAAAAAAGGCTTTATCTTAAGCCATTATTTTCAATAGGAAAAACGGAAGCTACGGAATATTTAGTTGGTACGTACCTATTTCTTTTGTAGCTTGTATTTCTTAGTTTCTTAATTTTGATATGGACAGAACCTACTTACTTCCTTTTAACTACTTTACGTTAAGGGTATGAAATTAAACTTTGTTCAGTTTGACTTGCAACGCCATCTCTGATCGTATTTATAAAACACATTGTAGAAATATTTACTATTGCAAACTCTAGATGTCAGTAAAATCAAAGATGTTTATTGAAAAAGCTAGTTTGATAATATTATCACAAATTAAGTACTAAACTATTATCTTTAATTAATCATTGAATTTTTTGAATATATTCATGTGAAATCTTTAATATATATTATATGGAACTTAAATAATTTTATTAAATTTTCAGAACGCAGCCTAAACATTTTTCATTTTGACACCCCACAGCTGTCAAAATAGTGTTGCCACACAGTTTAAATTTTACCGAATTTATGGGAGTTTACTACCTGGTACCACGCTGAGGTATTGAGTTGGATGCACTATAATATATGTGGTGTTCTATGCGCAATGAATGCAGGTGACTGTGATATATTTTTATCCATAGTAATAATAATAACATTTTAAAGAAATAAAGTTTGCGAATTTGTGTAATGTAATCTGATCCGATTCTGAAAATTCTTTCACTAATAGGATGTTGTATTATTTTTATACACGAGTGCTGTAGTAAGCTCTATTGTATCCCGTGATATAGCAGAGTTCCTGCGGGAAAATAAAATTTCGCAAGTGAAACTGCAGGGTAAAACTAGTAGAAAATATAATTATGGTTGCTGGTAAAAGTAAAATACTTCAAGTTTCGGTAGGCTTGTTACTATATTATAAAATTTTAATGAACAGCAATTAATTAAATTTAATTATAACAGCTTTTTACGCGGGCATTCTTCGGTCTGACCATCTGTCAAACAGCATGTAAAACAATCAGGTAATTTTACAACTACGATGGTATCCCTAATTTTAGTACCGTACGAAACTAAGCGACGTCGGAACCGCTTTTACGTCCGCGCTAACAAAACTCGTTGAAAATGCATCCAGCAAAATGGTAGAATCGCTGCAAATGTTTCTATTCCTGTTCAAATCAAAATACAGACGAAAATGTCGATGGTTGCCACCTTACCTGTGTTCAGTTCTCATAGTGTTATTGTTGTGTACTGGAGTTTTGGCTAAGTGTAGTGAACATAACTGTATAAACGGTGTGTGTAAGAATGAGACGTGCGTGTGTTCAGAGGGTTGGCAGGGTCCCGAATGTCAGTACTGCGGCGGGAAAGTCAAGTAAGTGTCGGAAGAGCGTATTTTTACGGGATAGTTCAGTGACCTCTTTCGTAGACGCGCCTTGTTAACGAGATAGTTTCCAAGAGAAAGCCACTACTATGATCCAATTAAACAGTTTGGCTTCTTTGCCACATCCCGAACGTCGCAAAGGCCGCGTCTGAACTGTGGTAACGTCTCTTAGAAAAGGAACACCTCTGCAGTGTTTGCTTGAACAAAATAACCTGTCCTAGTTTTTTTATTTACGTTTAACAAACTGTTGAGAGTTGCCATTGTTATTGTTTTGATAGCATTGAATTGTGCTGTTGATGTGTTCTGATGTCACTTACCATCTCTTCACTGCCACTTCCACTAGACAGTACCATAATTTGAGCACGCACAAACTTAATAGAATTTAAATTTGACAGCTGTATTATTTATGTCACTTTTTAACTGAAGGAAAACGAAAGAGATAGCAATAACTAAGGATTTGTCAAAGAGTACACCCACTCATCAACAGTGCTTAAGCTTGCTCCGAAAGAATGGTTCATTAGGTACCCGAGTCAAAATCATCATATAAATCGTCAGATATTCATCCGCCAAGCAGTACTGTGAAAACAATACTGTGTTCCGGTTTGTAGGGTACTGTTTTCTTTTCCTTAGGTAATGTTCACCTTGTATTTTGCCCACTGCTGGGGCCCAGACTTTTCTATCATGAGGGTATGCTAGAGGGGGGGATAATGTAGGATATTCGTAGTGGGAGGCCTCTTCTGCAAGTGACCGCCTGACGAAGTACACCTTTGCCAGATATTCATCCGCCAAGCAGTAGTGTGCAAGCATTACTGTGTTCCAGTTTAAAGGGCTTTGTTTCCAGTGAAATTACTGGAAATATGGGACTTTAGAGCCGATGTCTTGGGGTTACGAGCGCAGTGCAGTGCCGCCCAAGATTATGCAATGAAGCGTTCTGGGTGGCACTAACTGTTGTAGGCAAGCATAGCGCTTACCATCAGGTGAACGAATTGCTCGTCTTATCACTCTGTCTAATAAAAAAATCTACTTTGAAATTGTTGAATAAATTATTGATTTCCTCAAAATGTTTTCCTTAGGTACTGTAGTAGAGGACTACACTTGGTGAAAACCAAAACACAGATACCATTGGTGACTGTATTTGTAACCATAGTATGATATGTAATTATATTAAAGTTATGATAAAATAACTTGGTAGCGGTGGTAGCCTAGTGGGAGAATGTCCGCCTTCCAATCGGAAGGTCGTGAGTTCAAATCCCAGTGCAGGCACATACCAATGTGTTTCTGTAAAACATATGTACGTAATTATCACTCGCTTTTCGGTGAAGGAAAACATTGTGAGGAAACCTACATGCCTACCCAAGAATTATTTCGGAGGTAGGTATCATCATCATATGCAGCTCATCCAACCCACTGCAGGGCATAAGCCTCCTCCCTCTTACGCCATTCATCCCGGCTTTGGGCCGATCTGGTCCATGCATTACCCAACAACATTTTTATGTCGTCGACCCACCGTAGGACCCCGTCGGAGGTAGGTATGTTATCCACTAATTCGGACTTGGCCCCGTGGTGGAATATGGCCTAACCCTCCTCACGAAAGTGAGGAGAGACCCGCACCCAGCAGTGACGTTACGTTACGTTATGGGTTGATGATGATGATGATAAAATAGTGCTTTGTAATTATGTAGTTATAAAGTAGTGATGTTTTGTAATTAGCAACATAATATGCTATCAATAAATAACTATCTAAATTCTACCCATACTTGATTACTTTACAGTTTTAATGAATTAATATATTTATATATATACTAGCTGTACCCTGCCACGCTTCGCTGTGGCACATTCGCACATTCGCTGATATGTCACTGATGAAAAAAATTGATAAAAACAATCCTTGATGCGGATTATATATCATGCTAAAATTTCAGCTCGATCGGTGCAGAACTTTTTGAGTTCTTGAAGCGTACACAAACCAACATAACATTTTTATATATATAGATGAGTATTGTTTTAACAAGGTCACTGCTGAAAACACAACTGTTGTGTTTTTTTTAACTTGCCGCTAGTACGGGAAAACACAACTGTGGTGTTAGCTGTATGGGAAAACACTATGGTGTGTGCAGATCCATACCCCTGGCAAGACAAGAAAACCCGTTTAGCATTCAAAGTATTAAATATCGTCACTTGTGTGTATATCCCACGTGTTATTGATTCTGTACCAACATTCTGAACTCTTCGATAATACTAGCACTTGACCTTTCTCTACCTTGACCTTCGTCTATTAACATACTAAATGAGCTCTTTAACTAGTTAAGTAAAATCAATGTTAAGTTGTTGAATGAATTGACCTATGTTTCTTTTTAACCTATGCTGTTTCACTGTTAGCTATGTGAGAAGGAATCTTTTGCAATCTTTGAGAATCATTTTTTTTTTCATTATTATTTTACGGTCTCCGTAGTGAACTTGATTCCCACACAAGGCTGAGATTTGTGTGAACCGCAGGTATTTGATCGAGTCCAGGTGTTTGTAAGACCATGGTCCTCGTAGTTCCTGATTCCCTAGATACAAGGAATCTTAGTTGGGGGTCAGGATCTATGTATCTGATTGTAAACAATTTAACAATCATGATTGATTCTATTATATATATCGGATATAATTTAAAAAATATTGTTTGTTATTTATTTCATAGTTGTTTTACATTTCTTCATTTTAAGAACTCGTCTAGTAGTTCCAAAGCTTACCTTCTACAAATTCACAAATAAACTCTACCTTGTAGTTATTAGTGAAGCTATGGTCACTATATCAATGTTGAATCATTAGTAAATTACCTACTAGGTATGTATAATTAATTATTTAGATACAGTTTTTTTTATAATCTTTGTCAATTGTCACATCTGTTTTGTTCTGTATTGTGTATTATGTGGTTGTGTGATTGTTTTAATGTAATCGCGGGCGTCGCAGATTGGTCTGATGATATGGGTTACTTTTGAATGGAAAAGCTCAGGTTGTGTATATATACCTTTTTAATGAGGCCAGTACCCTCTCCATGACAATTATCATGATCTTCTGTGCCTGCCTAACCATGATATTCGGTAGTTGTTTTTGCAGTTAGAGTATTTCGAGCACCCTGTTGGAATTGGTGGATCAGATACGTCCGAAATAATTCTTGGATATGTGGGTTTCCTCATGATATTTTTCAACACTGATGATGCACAATGATGATGATAATGATTATCATCCTTCGCAGCTTAACTCATTCACTCATTCACTGCAAGGCATAAGCTTCCCTCTTACACCACATATCCTAATTTAGAGCCAATCAGATCCAACTCTTTTAAAAGTTCAGAACTGCCGCTCACTAAACAATATGTCTTCAACCATTCCAGCCTGACATCCCCAACGGGATATATAACCGACGGTCCGGGGAACTATAGCGTGAGCACGGCGTGCTCGTGGCTCCTGTCGCCGCCGCGGCTGGGGCCCACGCCCCCGGTGCTCCGCATCCGGCTCGAGAGCTTCGCCACCGAGTGCGGGTGGGACCATCTGTATATCTACGACGGGGACAGCGTGAGAGCGGAAAGACTGCTAGCTGTTTATAGGTATGTCTGTGGTGTTATTGGATTTTGAAGTCTATTGCAGTTAAGGTAAGGTGGATTTCCACTGAGAGATTATCGTATTAATCCGAGAATCGGGAGCACAGTCGGTAGGTAAAGCGTGAGCGAAGCGAGCGCTAAAATTTGACACCGTGTATTTTGTAACTTTAGATCAGAATTAGATAGCCAAGACTTTAGTTGTCTCAAGAAAAGACATAGATGAGCCTGAAGCGAAAAGAGCGGCATTTATGAACCTTATTTATTTATTTAATACTTTATTGCACAGATTAACTAACTAGTACAAATGGCGGACTTAACGCTAAGAGCATTTTCTACCAGTCAACCACCCATAGTGAAGGAGAGACAAAAAAAAAGTCACTGAGGTTTTCAATTCTACTCTTTATTGTGTCACCGGTGTTTGTAAACCGAATTGAACGATTCTTTAATTAAAAAGAGAACGTCCATGGTCCCATACAAACAAGAAAATTGGTTCAGATTATTTTTTAACAATCATGATCACATGAAGTGTCTAAGCGAAGCGAGCATAATTTATTTCGTGTTTTTAAAAGTTTGCTTTTCCAATTCCAGTGGAGTACTAGAGAGTGAGTCGTCGTGGTCGCGCCAAGTGCTGGCGCGGTCTGGCAGTGCGCTCATACATTTCTTCTCCGACGACGCGTACGCGATGGAGGGGTTTAACGTGACGTACGCGGCGTACTCCTGCCCCTCCAACGACCACAGGACCAACTGTTCCAGTGAGTATGAAGTCTGGCTGAAAATTCGAATAATTTAAAAAGTAATTATCCTCGATTTAAATCCTAATTATGCCGTTTACAGATCACGGAGAATGTGACGACGGAACGTGTAGATGTGAACCTGACTGGATAGGCGTGGCTTGCGACCAGCCTCTCTGCCCTGGTAAGTTTTCTAGTGAAGTTTTTTTATCAATATACTAGCTTTTATAAAGAAGGTACGTGTTCGGAATAGTAATCTGATGAGAATGAGCTCAAACACCATCAATATGGGTGCTGTTGGTCAGTGAGGAGTTTCGTTGTACCTCCCGTCTCTTTCATCAGATCAGCTCGCTGTTATAATGTTGTATTGTCAAGGGCATTTAAAAAGCATGCGAAATTTTAACTCATTTTTATAATGAAAACTGGGCGCAAATTGCCTTGCACGATTTGGGCAAAATTCTCAAATTACCAACTGAGCAAATTGAGCACAAACTAAAAACGAGTGTGTGAAGTAAAACTTCTTTACGCACGCTTGACTTGGGGAGTAAGCTGGTGAATGCGTGATGAGAGCGTTACGAAAAGTGTGATCGGGCAAAGCGAACGGAAGTTGAGAGGAATATAGTTCGTGAATTAATTGGTGAATATATAGAAAGAGATAGAGTTATGATTCGTGTATTTTTTTAAATATATTACATGTAATATGTTTTTTTTTGAAATAATTTTTAGTTGATGTTTTACTTCTACAATGTGTACATATTTAGATTTTTTTATATTAAGGGTTGCCAGTTTTTCAGCGAACTAAATATTATAAGTTGTATACGGTGTTTCCAGATGACTGCAACGCGGCGTATGGCGCAGGCACCTGTACTCCCACGGGCTGCGACTGCACGCCGTCGCGCACGGGCCCCGACTGCTCCCGCGAGGTGGCGCTCGCGGGCTGGGAGTGGGCGTGGCGGGAGGCGGGGGAGGCGCCCCGCCCCCTCGACCGGCCCCCACCCGCGGCGGGGCACGTGTTGCTCAACTACGGGGACGATTTGCTGAGGGTGGGGGGAGAGACGTTCGGCGACGCTGAGTTTCTGTATAGGTGAGTGTGGTGTGGTTTCTTATAACGGTGGTCGTAATGAGAGATAAAAAAAAGCTGGCCCTTTGTTGTGGTAGGCCTGTTCTACAAGAGTCCGCCTGGGGAAGTACCAAAGCTTTGCCTATTATTCATACCCCAAGCAGTAGTGTGCAAATACAATAATTGTAAGGAAACCCATATGCCTGAGAATTATTTCGGAGGTATGTGACCCTCCCCACAAAAGTGAGGAGAGACCCGTGCCCAGCAGTGAGACGTTATGGGTTGATGATGATGATGATGATGTATGTGATCTATGATTCACCAATACGGAGAGGGCTCTCCGTGTTTGCACTCATCTATTCTGTACACGTGCTCAGCAGTGGGTGGATATGGGTTGATGACGACGATGATGATGATGATGATGATGATAATGATGGTGATGATGATGATGTTATGTGTGTTTCCAGATATAAGACAAAAGACGACACGTGGCACGCGATCAAGACAGTGGACGCTGCGCCGGCGCCACGGTTCGCGCACTCTGCCATCATGTATAAACACGAGCTTATTGTGTATGGAGGCGTGGTGGCGCACAACGACCCTGAGAGAGGGTACGTAGATTGGGATGATGATGACTCGACAGATGCGTATTTATCTAGTCTACACTAATCTATTGAAGTTACTGTCTGTGACATCAAAATAAATGCCAAAATTTAAGTGAAAACTGCCATTTGTATTATGTCTAATCATAAATGACAATTTTAGAATATTTGTCCTTCGGTCTGTGTAACTGAAAATTTGTCCAGAATTGGCTTTGAAAAGTTTTTTTTTTATTTGACTTAGTGACGAGACGAGCAAGTTGTTCACCTCGTGGTATGCATCCACTTATCCCTGTGGTGGACGAACTAATCCTCATCAGTGAGGTGATACCCGTGCTCATCAGTAGGTCGATATGATGTAACCAACGTTATCTTTGTATTACAGGGGTGGCTTGGCTGGCTTAGAAGGCAGAGGGGGGGAGGTAACGAACGAGATCTGGCGGATAAGACTAGACACAGACCGGCCGCAGTGGACGAACGCGACGCCGACGTCTTGTGCGCCTCATAGATTGGCGCCGCTCAAACATTGCGGTAAATGCAGATCGAAGTGTCACCCGTTGTCGCTAGATGGCGTTATATTTAACTTTTTTGAAGTAATACTCCTTTACGCACGCTTTACTTCGAGAGTAAGCGTTACGAAAAGTGTGATCGGGCGAGGCGAACGGAAGTTGAGAGGGAGATATAAGTTAGTGAAGAGAGAAAGAGTTACGTTCCGTATTTATTAAAATATCTCTTATGAATTTTTTTTTTGTCAATTTTTTTTTAAGTTTATCAACAGTTTGTGCGATGTGGTAAAAATTACAGTTTTACTTGTTGATTCCAGGCGGCCTCCACGTGTCGGGCCACACGGCCGTGCTCGCCTACATTGGGCCAACCAAAAAGCCCGTAATGCTGTCCTTCTTCGGACACTCGCCCCATTACGGATACCTACAAATTGTACAGGTAAGTTTGAACATACTTTAACACATTCACTGCTGAAAACACAACTGTGGTGTTAACTGTATGAGAAAACACAACGGTGTGTGCAGAGCCGCACCCGTGGCTAGACAAGAAAATCGGCTCAGCAGTCGAAAGTGTTTTTGTTATAGTTTTCATACATGTCTCCCCCCATTCCAGGAGTACTATATCGAGGAGGGGGCGTGGGGGGCGGCGGCGGGGCGCGGGTGGGGCGCGCGCGCCGGGTTCGGGCACAGCGCCGCCTGGGACCCCCTGTCGCGCCGGGTGTTCGTGCACGGGGGGCTCGTGTCGGAGTCGGAGGCTACGCAGGTACGTGCCCCCCTTCCAGTACTACATGGGGGGGGGGGCGGGGGGGCTTCCCCTTAAGGTGGTTCGTTTCGCTTAAGGTGGGAAATTTAAAATTTAAACCGGTTTTTTTGGAGCTAGATCAAGTAAGTAATGTAAATGAAAGTGTACAGCGGAAGCGACAACCGTAGGTAAATCTTTTTTTGGTTTACACAACTTTGTGTTAATAAAGAGTAATCTGTCTGCTGTAGATTACGGTATATAACTGTAAAAATCGATATGTTAGCAAATAAAAAAAAAAGGTGCTATTTTGACAATTGTTTCCGGTTGCAGGCGCCATCGGCAGCACTGTATGAATACGACGTAGAAAAAAGCATCTGGAAACCTTTGCCCTCCGCCCCCATACCTAGGTACCTGCACTCCGCCACCTTTATATCCCCTGGTAAGTAGATAGATAGATAGATTTTACAAATCACACATATAAGTAACGTTTGTACACGCGCAACATATGTGTGTGTAAGTTAAGCCATGTCTCTGGCGTGTTTTGATCTAAACACAAAATGTTGTAATTTTTGACAACTTATTTGGTTTGATATATAAATATCAAATATTAAAAAAACATTACAATGTTTTATGTAGAGGTTTGTGTGTAGTGTGTAGACCAAAACACGAGTAGGAGACATGGCTTTAAGTACACAAACAGTACGCTACCAAAATAAAAGACAAGCCGCTAGTATGAAGGTTCATACAGACAGTTTGTCTATTACATTTGGGCGTGTAGTGATGATGATGATGATGACCGTGACGACGATGACGACCGTGGTGAGTCTAATTCTACCCGCACGTCCAGGTGTGATGCTGGTGTTCGGCGGCAACGCCCACAACGACAGCGCGGCGGCGCACGTGTCCCTCCCCGCCGGCTCGCGCTGCTACTCCAGCGCCGGGATGCTGTACGACGTCAGGTACCTGTCCTGGCAGAGGGAGAAGACGATACCATAAAAAAAAAATAAAAAAAAAAATTATAAAAGAGAAATCAAGGTTAAATTACTCATTAGTTTAGTAGATCATATTTACTTTTCTCTATGTTAAGAGACTTAAGTCTTTGACTTGTAATAGTGCATTATTTTGCAATAAATTATTTTAGTTTGAGATTTTGAGTTTTATTATCGGAATATAATATCGCGATATTGTCGCGCCTGTTGTAACCGTTCTACTTCTGTTCTTGGTTATGGTGCTGACTGTATGTTGTTCCTGTGTAGGTGTGCGCAGTGGACCGCCACCGTTCCGCCGGGCGGCGCGGCGCGCGCGGCGCACGGCGCCGCGCAGCTCTCGGTCCGCCAGAGAAATTCCGTCATCATACACGCTGGGTGAGTCTTGTTTGTTCGGATCGCATAACGAAAAACTTTCTCAGAATTTTCTAAGATAATTCCTCAAAAAAAAAAAAATGTTATTAAAATCAATGACATACAACGCCTGTATCAGTAGTACTCAAAGTACCCCAAATTTTATATTCTTATGATTAGTTTTTACTAAATTCACCAACAAAGTTTTATACTAGGCTATGCGAGGTAGTATAGATTTAATTAATGTATCTAAACGTTGTCCGTCGGTCCAGCTTCGACGGGCGCCTCCGCTCGGACGCGCTCATATTCGAGGCGGGCGGCGCGTGCTCCGCGCACGCGAGCGAGGCCGCGTGCGTGGGCAGCACGGCGCGCGCCGCCGTGGCGTGCGCGTGGCGCCCGCACCTGAGGATATGTGTGCCGGTGAGTGTACTCACGCTGACATTCGAGGCGGGCGGCGCGTGCTCCGCGCACGCGAGCGAGGCCGCGTGCGTGGGCAGCACGGCGCGCGCCGCCGTGGCGTGCGCGTGGCGCCCGCACCTGAGGATATGTGTGCCGGTGAGTGTACTCACGCTGACATTCGAGGCGGGCGGCGCGTGCTCCGCGCACGCGTGTACCAGTGTGGGAAAGAGGGGCATGGCCATTTCCGTTTGGGCCTGCCATGGTTTTTTTATACTTCAAATTAAATAACTTGTTAGTCAATTATCAACTAGATCGTAATACAAATAGAGTGCATTTCTGTTTCAGTTAGAAGAAATCGGTTGGGAAGAGTCTTTCGACGGCACGGTAAAGGCGTGTATGAACGAGCCGGCGCGGGTCGGTGAGTAATTGACAGCTGCGACCCATTTTCTCTTTATAAACATTAGGAAAAAACGCCAATTGGAAAGCTTAATATTTCTAATTTTACCGTACATCTTGATCTTTGATAATTGGAAAAAAAATAATTGTAAAGTGTTTGTACCGCGTTTAGCAGACGTATTATAGGACACCCGTCGGCAGGTGGAGTGACGTCTTGCGTAAAACAGCCGCCAGAGACTAGACGAGAAGAGCCAGAGATCGGGCTCAGTGGCGTTCACTAGGAGAGGCCTACGTCCATCAGGGACGAATATGGGCTGATGATGAATAATTTTTGACAATCTCTCCTTTTCCCTGTGAGTTTCCATATGTCTGGTGGTACAGTGCAGTGATGTGTGCCCAGACGCGCGGCTGTGCGGCGCGGCGGAGGCGTGCGGCGCGTGCGCGGCGGCCGGCTGCTACTGGTGCGGCGCCGCGTGCCACGCCGCCGCGCGCGCCTGCGCCAAGCACCGGGTAACTGCGCGCGCGACACCACGCCACCCGCCAGCCCGCCGGAGCGTTCAGCTGCGTCAGGGCAGCCCAAGCGGCTCTTTGTCAAACAACATACAGGGCAGCTCAAGTGGTTCTTTGCGGAACCGTTCGAGCAGTTGATCGTCGAAAAACATTACAGACTAAAAGAATAGTAAATTGTCGAAAAAATACGCGATAAACTCGAGCAGTTGATCTCAAAAAACAGTCGATCATATATCTTTGGTAGCGTGAGCGCGCTAGGTCCTTTAGTTAGATAGCTCAAGTGCTCGCTCGCCAATAAAGCATTTTCTCTTCTATTCTCGTCTATAATTGAATATATAATTCATATTGTAGTGTGGTGTCCACAGAGCATGGCCGAGAAGATAGAGGAGTGCGGCGCCAGCCCCGACTCCAGCCGGGAGGTGTGCGGCCGGTACCACTCCTGCGCCGCGTGCCACGCACACCAGCACCACCGGCACTCGCTCGTACGTACACACGCACGCACACGCACACACACGCACACACACACTAATATTAATATAGTACAGCCTAAGTAAGCTGTTCTTTAAGTTACTCCGATACTGTCGATTGCGATTGTCACTTATTACGGCTTATCTTTTTGAATTTTCAGAATAAATTCGGCTATATAAGTAAACAAACAAACAGAGCCAAACAAAATTATATGTTAAATACATAAAACCACTAAAAATAAATAAAGATAATTAATATAACACTGCACGAAGCAATCGATAATCGCAATTGATTATAATCCTTTGCACCGCGCTCTAACGATTCAGCACAAATCCAACTGAGCAATGGCGAGAACCGGAAAGGGAAATTAAAAAAAAAAGGAAAATAAATAATTGATAAATAAATGAACCGTATTTACAGAGTTCGGAAGAGCTAAGTCAGCGCGCCTGCTACTGGGATTACGACTCCATCAAGTGCAAGCCGGCTAACTCGTCAGATGACATCAGGTTAGTAATTTACATACCTAGAGAAAAAAAAACAATGTGTAATTAAATTTAGAAATTCAAACACGTAATAATTTATAAAACAAATGTTTTGAACAATGTTTGTCTGTTTGTTCGCAGGAGCGTGGCGGCGACCGCGCCGTGCAGTGCGCCGTGCTCCACGTTCCACACGTGCGCGAACTGCACGGCCGAGGAGTGCATCTGGTGCGCCACCGCCGGCCGCTGCGTCGACAAGGTAACTGGAACGAACCGAACACGTTTATGTAGATATATTTACCCGACTGCCATAAGGAGAGTTATGTTTTTCGAATGTACATAATGTATGTATGTATGTATGATCCTTAATCACGACCTAAACTAATGAGCTATCATTAATGAGTGTAATAGATTTATAATAAAAAGTCAAAAAATAAAATGGAGTCTGTAAGCATCCATGTTAGATTTCTGATGGAAAAAATTAACAGACTATCGAGTGAAGCATCGAAGTAGAGGTATTTAAAGGACCATTTCAAAAATATAAAACATTGTATCCTCCCGATGTGGCCAACGTAGTTGGCGTCGCTCGAAACCACACCCCAGACATTCGTTTGTACACGTGATAAATGCGTGTGTAAGTACTCAAAGATACTACGCGACCAAAACAAAAGACATTTCATCAGTATATTCAGTAAGGTTCATATCAACCCGTTTGTCTATTGTCATTGACTGACCTCCCGATGTCCTTCTGCATTGCGGGTGCAAATAAGCGGATCGATGAGGTTAGAGAGTGTCCATTCTATAATTATGTAGTATGTCGTTAATTTGCGATAAGAATGTGCTATCTCCACAACGCGTTGTAAGTGAGATATTATGATTCTTGTCGCAAATGAGTATTTGTGATTTAACGTCCGTTATTGATTTGCAGAACGCATACGGCGCGTCGTTCCCCCTGGGGGGGTGCCGCGCGTGGTCCACGCTGTCGGGCGGCAGCGCGGGGGGCGCGGGGGGCGGGTGCGCGGCCGCCACGGGCTGCGGCGCGCGCGTGGCGTGCGGGGCGTGCCGCGCCGAGCCCGCGTGCGGCTGGTGCGATGACGGCGCGGGCGGCGGCCAGGGCACGTGCCTGCCCGGCGGCGCGCGCCGCCCGCATGCGGGCCACGTGTGCGTGCAGCACAGGTCAGTGGGGGGCGCGGGGGGGCGGGCGGCGGGGCGTGCCGCGCCGAGCCCGCGTGCGGCTGGTGCGATGACGGCGCGGGCGGCGGCCAGGGCACGTGCCTGCCCGGCGGCGCGCGCCGCCCGCATGCGGGCCACGTGTGCGTGCAGCACAGGTCAGTGGGGGGCGCGGGGGGGCGGGCGGCGGGGCGTGCCGCGCCGAGCCCGCGTGCGGCTGGTGCGACGACGGCGCGGGCGGCGGCCAGGGCACGTGCCTGCCCGGCGGCGCGCGCCGCCCGCATGCGGGCCACGTGTGCGTGCAGCACAGGTCAGTGGGGGGTGCGGGGGGGCGGGCGGCGGGGCGTGCCGCGCCGAGCCCGCGTGCGGCTGGTGCGACGACGGCGCGGGCGGCGGCCAGGGCACGTGCCTGCCCGGCGGCGCGCGCCGCCCGCATGCGGGCCACGTGTGCGTGCAGCACAGGTCAGTGGGGGGCGCGGGGGGGCGGGCGGCGGGGCGTGCCGCGCCGAGCCCGCGTGCGGCTGGTGCGACGACGGCGCGGGCGGCGGCCAGGGCACGTGCCTGCCCGGCGGCGCGCGCCGCCCGCATGCGGGCCACGTGTGCGTGCAGCACAGGTCAGTGGGGGGCGCGGGGGGGCGGGCGGCGGGGCGTGCCGCGCCGAGCCCGCGTGCGGCTGGTGCGACGACGGCGCGGGCGGCGGCCAGGGCACGTGCCTGCCCGGCGGCGCGCGCCGCCCGCATGCGGGCCACGTGTGCGTGCAGCACAGGTCAGTGGGGGGTGCGGGGGGGCGGGCGGCGGGGCGTGCCGCGCCGAGCCCGCGTGCGGCTGGTGCGACGACGGCGCGGGCGGCGGCCAGGGCACGTGCCTGCCCGGCGGCGCGCGCCGCCCGCATGCGGGCCACGTGTGCGTGCAGCACAGGTCAGTGGGGGGCGCGGGGGGGCGGGCGGCGGGGCGTGCCGCGCCGAGCCCGCGTGCGGCTGGTGCGACGACGGCGCGGGCGGCGGCCAGGGCACGTGCCTGCCCGGCGGCGCGCGCCGCCCGCATGCGGGCCACGTGTGCGTGCAGCACAGGTCAGTTGGGGGGCGCGGGTTGCCGCGGCCTCCACGGGCTGCGTACATTTGTCAGCTATTCCGGCGTTTCTACATGAATAAAATAGAAATCGGTCATAAAATAGTTTGTTTATATTCACAGATGGCATTTCACACATTGCCCCGCGTGCCAATGCAACGGTCACTCTATTTGCGACAGTGACAATCGCTGCGTGCAGCCATGCGGGGGGCGCACGGTGGGGGAACACTGTGACATCTGCGCCCCCGGACACTGGGGGAACCCACTCAACGGGGGCGTCTGCACGCGTAAGTATAGTGTAATGACCTAGTGTAGTGCCGATCACACTTTTTGTAACGCATTCACCAAATGACTCCCCAAGTCAAGCGTCCTTAAATAAGTTTAACTTCAAAAATACCACCTACCACCTACCAAAGACAGCACGCCCGTTGCAGCGTGCGAGTGCAACGCGCAGGCGGTGGCGTGCGCGCCCGACACGGGGCGCTGCTACTGCAGCACCAAGGGGCTCGCCGGGGACCGCTGCGACAAGTGCGACAACACCAACCACTACCACGCCGACGTGCACAACAAGGGCGCCTGCTACTGTGAGTACAGAGAGTGAGTGAGTGAGAACCTGTGAAAAATAAATGTTGTGTCAACATTTCGCTGCCTCCTGTCGTTTACCAAGCTAGAACATAAAGAGGTAAAGTTTTCACTTCGCATGCTTTTGTGCTTTTTAGTCACTGTCAAGTTTAATAAAATTTTTTTTTTTTTTGTTAATAAATTTTAGATTAAAAAAAAACCAGTCAATCTTTTGTAAAATACTTATTCGGCGCTACAATCCGATCAAAATGAGCCCAAACACCATCAATCTACTGTTAGTCACTATGGAGTTCTGTTGTCTACCATCCGTCTCTATCACCAGATCAGCTCGCTGTCACCATAATATTGTATTGTCGTTAGCACTTAACAGGCATGTGAAATTTGATCTCAATCGGTAGAGGGTAAATGCTTCAAAAATGAGTTGCAAGATTCCACCCGGACAAGCATTAGTATATTGTATACATTTCAAGTTAAATGAAAGCTTTTAAAATAGTCGTAATGATATTCCAGATGTTCATCCGCCAAGCAGTAGTGTGCAAGCATTACTGTGTTCCGGTTTGAAGGGCACTGTTTCTAGCGAAATTACTGATCATATAAGACTTTATAACTGATATCTCAGGATAACGAGCGCATTGCAATGCCGCTGAAGATTATACAATGCAAAGTTCTGGGTGGCGCTGTAGCTGTTATGGGCAGGCGTAGCATTTACCATCAAAAACATTCAAGTTTACAACGTTACCTTTTCAGTCCCCCCCCCAACTTCAAATAAAAACTTGGTCCAATAATAATGTATAATTCCTTAAACTCTGAACCACAGATGACCTCGCAGTAGACTACCAATTCACATTCAACCTCTCCAAGAAGGAAGACCGCCACCTCTCCGCCATCAACTTCCGTAACGCGCCGGTCAAGCCGGACGTGGACGCTGACTTCAGTATAACATGCTCGGCGCACGCGCGGATGAACCTGACCGTCCGCACGCGGGCCGATCCGAGCGAGCGGACGCTCTTCAGCGACGTGAATTGCACTAGTTTTAGATATAAGTGAGTATGTTACGTTGTTTTATTTATTCGTTCATTCTTCAATTTCATTCATCTTCCATTCATTCATTCATTCTTTCATTCTTTCAATCATTCCTCCATTCATTCATTCTTCCATTTAGTTATTCGTTTGTTTTCTTTCTTTAGTTCAATTCCCTTTTAATTTCCAGATTCGCGAAGTCAGACCACGCATTCGGAGTGGAAGACAACATCACCCTGACCACGTTCTTCGTGTACGTGTACGACTTCCGTCCCCCGCTGTGGATACAGATCTCGTTCTCTCAGTACCCCAAGCTGAACCTGCAGCAGTTCTTCATCACCTTCTCCAGCTGTTTTCTACTGCTGCTGCTAGTGGCGGCGGCGCTGTGGAAGATCAAACAGGTAGGAGCCGCACACGCTAAATTACACACACAAGATCAAAACTAGAATTGTTTTTCGAATCGACTGATTATCCGCTGCGTGCTCCGATCGCTCACAAAATCGTCGAGTCTTCCACAATCACATCTGCTTACTAACGCTGCAGCAGCGTCAAGTCTTTTGACCTTATGCATTGTAGTTTATTTGATTCCAGAGCGTCTTGAAGAATAATGGCAGTGATCCGCGTAAGTATTAATTTCGGCAATATTTCTTATATTTTCAAGAGAGTCGGACCAAGAACACTACCCTGCAGAACGCCTAAGTTCATATATTCGGTTTTCTCCCAAAATTCGACTATAGATTGTAAATATCATTAGAAGTAATGTGTCGTTTTCAATTGTTTCAGAAGTACGACATGTACAGGCGGCGACAGCGGCTGTTCGTGGAAATGGAGCAGATGGCGTCGCGGCCCTTTAGCCAAGTACTCGCCGAATTAGAGAAGGGCACCACGGGTATGTACCAATATGGACCTACTAGTAGAATAGGATTAATTAAAAACAAAAAACCCGACTGTCAATGGAGCATTATGTCACTTTCGTGATTATGACGAATCCAATGATATTCCATTCATCAACATCTATTAGGCTGTACGACGTGGAATAAGATCAGACATACACACATGCGATCGAAAGACATAACCCAACTTTCGGCAGTCGCGGGGGGGGGGGGGGGGGGGGGGAGAGCAGTGATTTAGTTGATTATAGTCATTAAATACTGGATAAAAATCCCCAAGATGAATACACCTAGATTTAAATTCGTCCACTGACGCAGGCCTCTCCTAGAGGCCGCCGCTCGTCCGTTGTGTAATGGAACGCGTGGCACCCTTAGGCCCCGGCGTGCCGGCGCCCGTGGCGCTGGAGCCGTGCCGCGGCGGGCGCGCCGCCGTGCTGTCGCTGCTGGTGCGGCTGCCCACGGGCGGCACGGGCCGCGCGCCGCCGCTGGGCGGGCTGGCCGTGGCGTCCGCGCTCGTCACGCTGGGCCAGCACCACCAGGCCGCCGCGCCCACCAAGCGGCACCCGCACCCCGAGCTGCACAGGTGAGCCACTGAACATCTGCCGTGTTTCAAATGCACTCTCTGTACACCGTTCTCTTTTTAAACTTAGCATGTTTATCCTCTATATCCACCTCGTCACCTAACATCAAGGGCTCAAGTCGCTTAGCTATTGAAGCGCGTTATCGCTGCAAACTCGTTTTTTGACAGCGATTTGCGACAAGAACGTGCTATCTCATTAACGATATATTGAGGAGATAACACGATCTAGTCGCAAATGTGCGATATGGTTCAATAGCTACCATATAAAGCTACAAAAAATAACGAAATGTATGCTGGGACACTAAAAATTATTTAAAAATAAAATCAGAAAAGATATTAAAAAAATATACGAAACGTAACTATCTCTTTTTCTATCACCACTAACATTTATCTCCCTCTCAACTTCCGTTGGCCTCGCCCGATCACATTTTTCGTAACGCATGCACCAGCTTACTCCCCAAGTCAAGCGTGCGTAAAGAAGTTTCACTTCAAAAAGTCATGATTACGGGTTCCTATCCCTAATTTGCAATAAGAACGTGTTATATCATATACAACGTCGCTAATGAACAGTAGACCATGTCCAGTGTCCACTATCTAGCATACTCCCAAATTGTAGAAACCACGAAATATGATAATAGTTGATGCAATTTTTGATCCCATGTATTCTTTTCTCACTGAGCTTACATTCGACAGCTATCTCACCTGATGGCAGGTGGTGATGCGGTCGACGGAGCTCTATTAGCTGATAGGTGCTTACCTTGTGGACGCGGGTGCGACCGACGTCGACTCAACATAAGTGTGCTAATGTAAAAGCCTCAGCGTTTTTGGTGCGGAAATGCGAAATAGGGGCGATTAATGTATCATTTACTAGCGAGACCGTCCGACGTTGCCGTACCCTCAAAATAAAAAAAAAACTAGACCCCACTGCAGCGCCACCTACCGGGTCTAATTGTGAATCTAAATCATCCAGGCACCACATAATATACACAAATTTTCAATTCGAAACTATAGCTTCTTGTTGCGGCAAATTCGCTCTCACAGACGCTCTGTTTTTTATAACTTTATGCGGGTGCGGGAAAACACACCTGTTGTGTTAGCGCAGCTTACGTGCCGGCTGTGCGGCGGAACACAGACGTGTGTGTGTAACGCGGCGCTACTACAGTGCGGCTCGCACAGACGGCACGCCATTGCTGGTAAACACACGATTCGTAACGGTGCCCAAATGTAAAAACGAAAATACGCTCCTATTTCGCAGCCGTGCAAGTTTTCGCAGCTTTATTCCTTAACTAATATTATTCTCTTTGTTTCAGAATATAACACCAACTGTATATAGTGTTGTTAAGTGTAAATATTCCACGTTAGTGCGTCGCTAAAGTGTTCGGTTACGGATAATACTCAACGTTGACAAATTGACTATTGAGGTGAATTATTTTGTTAGTTTATCGTTAGGGGTGTCGAATCTAATAAGTGTTTTTTTTTTTATGAACAGAACAAGTATGGTTTAGCAATTTTATAAAATTAATAACATTTATAAGTTTTTTTTTTTAATTTATATCTAGCTTTACTTCCGACGGAAATCTCGTTTATAGCGACGCGTAAAGAAAAATAAAACATTGGCAACCCTATTTACACATATTTTATGGCGAGTTAAGTTAAGTTGCCAAACAATACTTGTTCACAGTGTTCAGTTGGTTACTTGGCGTCAATTAATAGATTCATATTTACAATAATAAAAAAAAACCTTCATAAATTAATTAACAGTATATTTACATCGTGAGGAAACCCCACGTGCCCTAGAATTTTTCGGAGGTATGTGATTCGCCGTATTGAACACATGTATACGAAAATTAAAATCGGATTTTCATTTCTAATGCAGTTTCTAAAATTTTTGAATTGGCAAAATTTCAAACGAATCCTAATTTTATTTTCTTTTGTGCTATACAATACAACAGCCGGCCCCAGTGGTGGATTATGGCCTAACCCTCCTCACGAAAGTGAGGGAGACCCGTGCCCAGCAGTGGGACGTTATGGGTTGATGATGATTTTAATAAATACGATAGCAATTAACAGATTCGTATATTTACAATAAATAAATACGAAACTGTTTATTGATGTCAAGTATCCCAGTTTAGTTATGGAGTTTTATAATACAACATGGTTTTGTTAGAAAATATATTAAAAGGTCGCAATTTTCATATGATTATGCATTAGTGATTTCAGTTTGTCATTCATTATGCTAAATTATATAATAGTTATTGGCCTAAGTAGTTGACTTCATTCACGGTGGATTTTTTTTTTTTTTTTTTTTATTTTTTTTTATTGGCTACAGCTGTCGTTACATAGAAGTTGACTTAAAGAAACTAAGAACGCACGATATTAAGGCGATGAAGTGTAAATATAGGCTGCAGGAATCTCAATTTTTCTCAGGATTTGAAAAACATTTGGGACAGATTTTTATAAAATTTCATATGTAATAATTTTCATTTAATCTTTACACGATTGGTTAACTTTTACGGAAGAGAAAAAATATCAAATGTAGCTCTTTTTAATTTTAAATAGATTTTAATTTTAACCTAAAAATCAGAACGAGTTAAGCGTCAACAGTTGCTGTATATATGTTTATAAACACACACTCAAATTGTTTGTCATTGAATTTTATAAAAATTACAATACATTTTTTAAACCACAAAATTATAGACTATCATTATTATTATATTTATCTGTTTTATTATTATATATTTGTATAGATTAACACTGCTGAGAAAGGTGAGAGAATGGCCACGCTGGTTCAGTGCATAATCATATGAAAATAAGATTTAATATCAACATTTTGTCTATAAATATGTAAAAATTAAAAAAAAAAACATTAGTAATAAAAAAAAGTGTCACTTCCGTATTGAGAGGCCAAATGTTGTACTTTTTCACTATAAATGAGCACTTTTTAGCATAATGTCACTTGCAGTAAGAAAATATTAGTCTGTTTGGAAAACGCCTAGTTGATGTTGCAGATTTTTTTAACACGCTGTTAAAGCTCTATGAAAGTCTCACTTTTTATATAAAAAATGACGTTAAAAGCAATGAAATGACATAAAAATGTATGTATCTCAAAATTGCAAAGAGGTGATTTTTATTAGACAATGAGAGCTTTTCAATTACATATTTTATTTAACTATTATCTTTTCTTATCATATCTTAATTCACTTAAATAGATAGATTTGCATTATTTAGAACATAAAAATTGTTTTAGACGATATTTTTATATTGATATAGCACCATCTCTGAATAACATATGTAACTGAAAATCGCTCATTATGTCCATAAAATTATGAAATATGGCATCTTTTTAATTTTTAATTTATTATTATTATTTAAGCGTAACTTAAAAGCAAGGACGTAAAACTTGTATTATAATATATTTTTGCATAATTATTTAACTATCGTAATAATATTTTGTATTGAGTATTATTTTTTTCTTAGTTTAAGAGTCACGGTTTAGTTAAATTTGTTTTGAGACAGTCATATTTTAGTTAAGTAAAGCATTTTTCATCACAGTAGTTAAATTAAATTACTTTATTTACATAAATTATCCATTGCTTGTCCGTTTTCTGATTAAGTTTTAAGTTATTCATTAATTAAATAGTATAATAGAATCAACATTATATTTTACGATCAATTAATTTTTATCTTTGGATTATGATTGGTATTAAAAACTTAATCAAAGATGATGGCATGACGCTGTCCCGACTTCAAAAACAAGAGGTTATTCTATACAACACGTAGGTATATAACTATTTAAGTTCACTCATATCTCAGGAATTCGTGTACGGGTGTAGGAGTTTTTTTTCATTTGAAATTGTAGTTCCAGGTTGACCCCACATAAATTTCATGAAAAATGGTTTAGTGTTTTTTTAATAAATTTGAAGTCGGTTTTTAATTAAAGTAAATTATTCGCTTCTGGGTGGATGCGTCAAAACATGACATAAAAGGTTTTCAAGCGATTGCTTTATGGATCAATTTCACAGAAATATTATAAAACTTACTAGGGTTGGCACACAGTAGTATTTCTATAAATTCAAAAGGATAATATCCATCCTGGGAGCCATACAATGAGTCCAATTCAAACTTTCATCTAATAATACTGTTGTCTTATTCTGTATGCACTTAACATTGAAAGACAGGCAAAATTATTATTGTAACTATTATACCTTATGAGGATATAATAACAAACTTAAAACCACAGGATATTTTACGTGGCGGACTTTTTGATAGGCTTTAATTTTGGCACTTTTTGAAACAAGGAAAAATATTGGGTGAGGCAATTTTTGAAACCAGGAAACATTTTGAGTGAGGCACTTTTCGAAACCAGGAAACCTTTTGGGTGAGGCACTTTTTAAACCAGGAAACATTTTGGGTGAGGCACTTTTTGAAACCAGGAAACATTTTGAGTGAGGCACTTTTTGAAACCAGGAAACATTTTGGGTTAGGCACTTTTTTAAACCAGGAAACATTTTGGGTGAGGCACTTTTTGAAACCAGGAAACATTTTGAGTGAGGCACTCTTTGAAACCAGGAAACATTTTGGGTGAGGCACTTTTTTAAACCAGGAAACATTTTGGGTGAGGCACTTTTTGAAACCAGGAAACATTTTGGGTAAGGCACTTTTTGAAACCAAGAAACATTTATAGTGAGGAACTTTTTGAAACCAGGAAATTTTTTGAGTGAGGGACTTTTTGAAACCGGGGGTCATTTTGGGAATGAGCCATTATGAACCTAAACGGTGGTCAGCCTTCATTGCTCCCAGAATAGATGTCTCCTTTTGTATACAAAAATAAACTAGAATCAAACGTCTCTTTAAAATGCTGCATTTTTATAATGTAAAAGTTTAGATGTAAATAGCTTTTACAAGACTAATAAATTATCTTACGACTGATATGTAAATGATGTAAAGAAACATTTTGTTTTTAAATGAAAGCATTTAGTTTGTGACTGTTGCGTCGAATCGAAAAACTATAATCATTAGGGAATCCCTGTCTTCTATTCTAGTATAGAATAATTATTAGTTCGTAACAGAGCGGTTCTCCGCGACCCTCTTTATTATTGCATCGCCTCTAGGTGGCATTGTTAAAGGCAAGCGTGGCGCTGACTATCAGATGAACGACCGGCTCATCTCTTTATTGAGTAACATGAAAACCCGAGGAAAGTGTTGAGACCTGTCGACAATCGGTTTGTTTAGGGGGTGACTTTGAGGTGTGTTGCGATTATTGGGGGTCGGTGGATGGCCGTTATAATATTACGTATAATAATTATTTTATAAAAAGTAGAAACAGGAAAATAACCAGCACTTCAGTGTAAAAGCACTTTCTTTGATAGTGCCAAGCAAAATTTCACATTTTGCTTTCTCTACGCTGGGTTTGATAGGTTTAAATACACATTTTATGAATTAGCTTTAACATAGAGCTTGGTGATAAATTATTTTAAATTATATTATATAGCAATAACGTTTGCTTAAGTTATATTACGAATTTATGAAACTATGAACTTGGCCCGTTAATTAACTGTGGTTTAGACTATAAGTTAATAATAATAATTATTAATCTAATGCCGTCAGTTTTTTTTTCTGTCAGATTTCTCATTCATAAATATCCGTTTAGGGTTATTATGACTATCTGTGATTAAATTTGTATTGAATATCATTAATTTTTTCGCATAGATTCGAAGGCTTGATATTTATTTTAAAAACTTGAAAAACTTGACTTTTGTAAAGGTATTATTTATTACACTTATTTAAAAAAAAAAAACTCTTGATTTGATGCAACACTCACGGTTTTTAGTGTACACATATTTTATGGTAAGATGAAAAAGTATTTTTATTATAAAAAAAATATAATTCGATTTATTATTATGAAATATTTTGTAAGAATTTAGGCTTTATTTTTTTCACCGCAAAATAAAATTGTTATTGAATTTTTTTTTGTAATTTGTAATTTAGATAATAATATATTGCCATTATGTGCTTTTTTAACTAAAATTATAGAAGCATGCTTGAGTCGCGATGTAATAATTATTGATGCGTAGGTTTTTATAAATGTATTAATAATAATATAGATAAATCCATGATTTTTTAAGACTTTCCTTTAGTGGATCTGATTTTTGTAATCTTTTTTTTTTATGAAAATGTAATACTCTCCGTTTAAGTAAATCCAGATTTAAAAAATGGGTTTTTTTTCAAAATACAGCTTTCTCATTCTGTTAGCTACATAAACATCTATGTTACGTACGCAACTTTTTCTTTGACCTCAGGATGTAAATTTTTTTCAGACGTTTTAGTTAATTTTCATAGACCCAGTTTTCATATGCCATTTTGTAAATTACAGTTAACTGAAGCAATACTATTATAAAACTTATAGAAAGCCGACACTGTTTTAACTGATGTTTGTATGTTTGAGAGATTGTTTTTTTTTACCATAGATTCTATTCAATTGTAATAAAAAATTACAAAAAAAAAAAAACTGTTCATTGTAATGTATTAAAAACATTTTTTTGTTATCATCGAAATGTAAGAAGTCACTTATTTTTTTACAAAATAAAATGTCACAATAATTGGAGTGTAAGAACTCGGATATAAGATGCCACTAGTAATTTTTAGAAATAACTGATTTCGACTTTTTCAGTGACATATTATATTTACAGTGAAATTTATAGTAGAGAAGCGAACCGCCCTCCAAGAACGTGTACAGCTGTCATACAATTCTATAGTAATTAGTAAGTTTTATGAAATACCTAAATATTTCAACAGCTAGGCCGTAATTAGGCTTAATGTAGTTGGAGGCTTCTTCTGCAAGAGACCGCCTGGAGAAGTACCACACTTTTGCCATATATGCATCCACCAAGCAGTAGTGTGCAAACATTACTGTGTTTCGTTTTGAAGGGCATTGTTTCCAGCGAAATTACTGGGCATATGAGACTTTAGAGCCGATGTCTCAGTGCGACTAGCACAGTGCAGTGCCGCGCAGGATTATGCAATGCAAAGTTCTGGGTGGCACTGTAACTGTTATGGGCAGGCGTGCTTACCGTCAGGTGAACGACTTGCGCGTCTCGTCACTCGTCTTTTCGACAAAATCGTGTTATCTCCTTAAAGGTATATTATATTGAGCGGTATGTCTAGTACGTACGCACTTACTATTCTTGGGGGGACTGCTTACCTCTCGACTATGAATTCCAGTGTTAGTGTCATTTAAACAAAATAAAGCCCAAAGGCTTATTTAACACGTTCACTGCTGAAAACACGACTGTCGTGTTTTTTACAACTTGCCACGAGTACGGCAAAACACAACTGTTGCGTTTGTTGTATGGGAAAACACTATGGCGCGTGCAGAGTCGCACCCGTGGCTAGACAAGCAAAACGGCTCAGCAGTCGAAGTGTTAAGATATTGCTGGTAAATGGCCATTATTTTAAGAAGTACGCTTTTTTAAATGTTCGCACTGAACGCGAGTATTAGATAAAGAAATCAACTTTTATAACATTTAGAAATACTTGCATTGAGTTTGCAATTTTATTTATTTTCTAGTGTGAGTGTAGTTGATTATACCGCTTTAAAGTATAAACTGTAATTGTAATGAATTTTTAAAATTCATTGTTTTGCCATAATATAGGTATGTATGAACGTAATCCGTCTTTTTTTATGAATTTTGTACCGCTTCGTCATTATACATGGGTAGCTTATAACTGAGTAGCTTCCTGCGGTAGCGTAGCGGTGAGAAGGGGAGTGCTAACGTCGACGTTACGTACCAACTATTGAATAAGAGGTAGTTAGAGAAGTTGCCGAGTAGTAACTTGTGCGCTTTACAACTCAATAACAGCATCAAGCAGTAGTGTGCATACATTACTGTGTTCCGGTTTGAAGGGCATTGTTTCCAGTGAAATTGCTGGGCATTTGAGACTTAAGAATCAATTTCTCAAGGTGACGAGCGCCGTGTAGTGCCGCGAAAGAGTGCAATGCAGACTTCTGGCATAACATTGGCAGGCCTAGCGCTCACCATCAGGTAAACGACATGCTCGTCTTGTTATTCAGTCATTTAAAAAAATTATAAAAAAACACCGGTTTCGATCCCCCCGCAACTAAGCCTTCTATGTCCTATCGCTGTGCTTCGAAGATCACGTTAAGCCGGCGGTCCCGGTTGTTATCAATTGATAGCCGTTAAGCCACTTCAGAGGTCCTTGGTAAACTCTGACACTAGACGCTGGCACTAGCTCATTCGACAGACAGTAATATTATTATGTAGTGATATTATTCAACACATGTGTAGCCCGACAGTGCATAACGTCATAATGTCAACTTCCCGCATCGCTACACTACCCGAGAAACCTACTGAGTAATGCGCTACCTCTGTATTTTTTTCTAGCAGTCTAGCAAAGCCACTGCACTGAAAAAATGTTGTTTTTAACTCCACTCACACTAATGCCAAGTCACTCGTGTAAAAGAAATGTTTGTATGTATTATGATAGTGTATATTATGAATATACTATTATTGATCTATATAATTTTATAGCGGTAGCTTGTAAGCTAAACAGTAAGCGTTGTAAATATACTAAAACATAAATTATTGGATTTCATAATAAAATAATCGATCTGCATGTTTGTTGTTTAATTTTAAAATTACTTTTGTTTGTTCGCCATTTTTTAATTGAATTCGTAAAGTCGGTGGTAGGTATGATTTTATCCCAATTAACCTGTAGAATGTAGCTTTTTATTACCTACAATGTATTATCTATAAAGTAAAAAGAAACTAAAAAGTACGTTATTTGTTTAGCCTTTATTCGAATATAATTTAATTTTTCCCTCTAGAAAAACAGTTAAAACCTCTTTATCTATTATTTTTAGATTTGCCCACACTTCTTGGGTTATTTAGCTCGAGAAAAATAAGTAGAGTAAAATAGTAGAATGAACTAATGTCCGCTACACCTTCATCTTTTACTGGAGGCCTACCATGACCTCTTATAGCGATTCAGTTCAGGACCTAAACTGAGCCGCGTCGCATAATCGTACCGTGACGTCTTATTTTTTATGTTGCTTCCATTTTCAACCTAAACTGGATATAGTTTTGGTTGAAAATCGCTTACAAGCAGCAACATAAAAAATAAGACGTGACGGTACGATTATGCGACGCGGTTCAGTTTAGGTCTTCAATTGAATCGCTATAAGAGGTCATGGTATGCCTCCCGTACATATCTATATGACAGACAAATGGACAGACAATCTATATATATAAAAATGTTATGTTGGTTTGTGTATGCTTCAAAAACTCAAAAAGTTCTGCACAGATCGAGTTGAAATTTTAGCATGATATATAATCCGCATCAAGGATTGTTTTTATCTATTTTTTTCATCAGTGACATATCAGCGAATGTGCGAGTGTGCCACAGCGAAGCGTGGCAGGGTACAGCTAGTATTATATATATAAATTTTACATCCATACAGCCTATGATGCATCCTACGCTCCTATATTCCAGTCAAGCTGAAGGTGTGTAGCGGGCATAGGAATTACTTTCTTCTTTGGCTCTACCTTCTTTCTAATTTAGGCAGTAACGTAATGTGGTCAACATCGATATTGACAACGTCATTGCTCTTAAATTTTCAGAATTTTTGTTATTTTTATAGCTTTTGTATTCATTTTATAGATTTTTAGTCAATGTTTAGCTTTTGATATAGTTATAAGTGGTAAGTACCGAGACGCAGGTGCCTGGTACGTCTGCGGATAAGTGGAGTCCAACCCTACACGAAACCAGTGATAATTAAATTCGGTGATTACAAAGCCAGAGGCTGCGGGTTCAATTCCTGCACAGGGCAAAGATATCAACCACAAGTGGGTATTTGTAGTACCAAGGTCATCGTAACTCCTGATTCCTTAGATACAGAAAACACTAGTTTCAGGCTCTATGTATGCCTAGACTCGTATTATACCTACCTACTTTCAGTACACCAAGTTTTTTCAGCACAGCCTTGCCCACTATGTCACACCCACACTGGCTCCTATGGCTTATCTCAGCCGTTGTGGCTCAGGTGGACGACCACCCTTACTGCAGCATCAGATACGCCAGGCTGTGTCAGGGAAAAGGGCCACATGTAGGGTGCCAGTTTCCACACGTAAGTAAGGTCTTATTTATTTTTAAGGCGAGGCTTTTTTTTTTTTTCACCAGCTACTATATACTGTTATGAGACTTTAGAGCCGATGTCTCAGGGTAACGAGCGCAGTGCAGTGCCGCGCAGGATTATGCAATGCAAATTTCTGGGTGGCACTGTAACTGTTATGGGCAGGCGTAGCGCTTACCTTCAGGCGAACGAATATAGCTCGTCTCGTGACTTACTCAATAAAAAAAAGATTATTTTTTATTAATCATAGACGTGTAAACTTTCTTCCAGCGACGCCATGGCGACTCCTGCGAAAACTACAATGCGATCATATTTACTGACAGTCTGAAAAACTTCATCTTACATTATGTAAACAGGTAAAACGTATAAAAGTACCATATAAGTATATATATATATATATATGTACCTACATAGGTAGATGTCTAAATTCCCCAAATTCATTAGCGATATTTATTTATTGCCATAAATTGGGTAACACAGTTGCATAGTAAAAACAAAACAGTAGGTTTGATACCTTCGTAAAGAGGTATCAAATGCGGCATACGCGGCGAGGTATGTGTGTATTGTAGTGGAAGGCCTCTTCTGCAAGAGTCCGCCTGGGGAAGTACACCTTTGCCAGATATTCATCCACCAAGCAGTAGCGTGCAAACAATACTGTGTTCCGGTTTGAAGGGCACTGTTTCCAGCGAATTTACTGGGCATTTGAGACCATAGAACCGATGTCTCAGGGTGACGATCGCAGTTCAGTGCCGCGCAACATTATACAATGCAACGTTCTGGGTGGCACAGTAACTGTTATGGGCAGGCGTGGCGCTTACCATCAGGCGATCGACTTTCCCTTCTCGTTACTCCGTCAAATAAAAGATATGGCCTTTAGTTATTATGTTCAGTGACTTCTCTCGCCAACTCTACTATGTTCTAAAGGCGGCGACAGAGAGTGGCGGCAGGGCACGAGAGGGTGCGGGGCGGAATACACCTGCCTAAACCGGAAGTCATGATGCTGGTCGTGAGTACATACTAGGGATGTTACGGAGGTGGTTCAATCGGAACCGAAGTCGGAGTCGGAGTTTTCAAATTTGGTTTGTCGGAACTGGAGTCAGAGTCAGAGTCGGAGTCGGAGGTGGTGGTAGAAAAGAGATGTGTTAAGAGCAGTCCTCATAAAAAAAAATAGTACAATGTTTTCAATAACAGTTAACAAATTAAATCAAATAAATTATTATCTCTCCGATTTAAAGGTGTCGGAGCCGAAGTTGGAACCGGAGGTGTAATATCAATCGGAGGCTCCGACTTATCGGAGTCGGAGTCGAAGCTCTGTAACATCCCTAGTACATACAGAAATCGCTAATACATCACTATAAATCTGCTTATATATTTCTTTACTTCAATGCACTAAAAGTGTCTTACATTCATGGACGCCGCCAGGGTTATAATACTTTCAAGGCGGTGCATCTGCATTTACTCCATAATCATAATCATCAACAACCCATAACGTCCCACTGCTGGGCACGGGTATCCCCTCACTTTCGTGAGGAGGATTAGGCCATAATCCACCACGGGGGCGCAGTCCGGATTGGTGGATCACATACCTACCTCCGAAATGATTCTCGGATAGGTATGTGGGTTTCCTCACGATGTTTTCCTTCACCGAAAAGCGAGTGATAATTACGTACATATGTTTTACAAGAAACACATTGGTACGTGCCTGCACTGGGATTTGAACTCACGACCTTCTGCTTGGAAGGCACTACATACTTATTAACTAATATTGACTTGCAGCAAGTATATTTTATTTATTAACTAGCTGCGCCCCGCGGTTTCACCCGCGTCGTTCCCGTTCCTGTGGGAATACGGAGATAAAATATAGCCTATAACCTTCCTCGATAAATGGTCGATAGATAAATATTGTACATCCGAAATGGATAAACTGTTGTTTCTTAAATTATACACAATTTACCATCTCTGTATTCACAGTTTAAGCAATAAATATGATTCTGATTCTGATTCGGACTATTCAACACAAAAAGAATTGTTCAATTCATATCAGTAGTTCCTGAGATTGTCGCGTTCAACCAAACAAACTTTTCAGCTTTATTATATTAGTAATAGATGTTATATTTCATTGCACAGATTGGATAGTTAGTTAAAAGGCCAAATTAATACTATTTACAAGCATTCTCAATAGCTAATTGAACAGAAAACTCAATAAGCATTTTTTAACAAATTTCGATTTTACGCAAATGCAATCAAGTTAAATATGTTTCCACGGTGTCTTAATGAGGCAGAGCTAAAGCTTTTAAATTTTAGAGCAGGTCTGTTTCTGCTAGCTCTGAAATACTTGACATGAGCAGGGTTGTTAAACCGTGCAGTTTCGCTTTCAAGCAGTGGGACCGAGAGCTGGCGTTCTTAGCCCAGCGGCTAGCAGACCAGTGCAGATTCGTCCATGATGACTGCAGAGCCACAGGTTAGAAATTAACTTACTTTAACTTGACTGAGTTACAAGACGAGCAAGCTATTCACCTGATGGTAAACGCCACGCCAGCCCATAACAGTTACAGTGCCGCACAGAACTTTGCATTTCATAATATTGCGCCGCACTGCTCTGCGCTCGTCACCTTGAGACTACTTACCTCTGTCTGTGTGTGTAATTTTATTGTCCATTCCAGTTCGTTATCCCTACGCTGGTCAGACAGTGGGCGAAGTCCGGTGGCGGCGCGCGAGCGAATCTATTGAGAATGGGGCTCGAAGGACCATCGGCCGCGTGTTCGATGCCTGGTGGGGAGAAAGAAGGAGGGTGCAGCCGCAGCAGCTTACTGCTCCTTTTACCCTGACTGCAAGGTGTTATTTATTAACTATAGGACCTTAGTTATCTTCATATTAAGATAAGTAAATTTGGTAGTACCTGTAGTAGATACCTGTATTATTTTTATCTGATTGAGGTGAAGCAAAGGATTTATTAAGAATACCTACTTATTTATATAGAGTTGTTGATGTTTCTATACGTTCGTTTAGAGTTTCTGCCGTTACAAAGACATGTAGGCACAACAGTCGGCCTTAGAAGTAGCTGAACATAATACTTCAAACATTTTTTTATTTTTTTATTTGACGTAGCGGGACTAGTGTAAGTCTGTCACCTGACGGTAAATACGCCTGCCATAACAGTTACAGTTCCATCCAAAACTTTGCGTTGCATGGTAATCCTGCGCGGCACTGCACTGCGCTCGTCACCCGAGACATCGACTTAAAGTCTCATATGCCCAGTAATTTCACTGGAAACAGTGCCTTCAGTGATGTCTGCACGCTACTGCTTGGCGGATAAATATCTGGCAAAGGTGTGGTACTTCCCCAGGCGGAAACTTAACTATACACAGGCAATTTTTATCTCATAGAATAGGAAATTAATATGCACGAGGCCGATCGTAAACAACTCATAAATGGCCATTGAGCATAATAATGTTGAGGACCTCTGTATCTACTGAACGTGCCAGAGGAGCGGTATGGGGTCACTTCAGCCAGCTGGCCGTCTGGACGCTCCGCGCCATGGGCTGCGGCGCGGTCCACCACGGCACCACCCGGCCTCGCCTGCTGCTGGTCTGCGACTTCTCCCACACGAACATGCTGGGCCAGAGGACCATATCCCCGGGGCCTATCGCGACCTGCCCGCTGCATACCTCGAGGATTTCTTCCTCTCATTACCCCCTGCTTTGTTCACCGGTGAGTTTCTTTTTTTAATAGCGGAATAGGAAGCATTTGACAGCAGTCTCACCTGGAGGTAAGTGTCGACGCGGTCGATGGTGGAGCAGGCAGGCCCCTAGAAGATACCTCTCGACTTGAAGACTTCCAGATTATAGTGTTCGGGAAATATAGACGCTGGTTAAGTGATCCATTCCTTCGTGGTTCGTAGCGTTCGTGTCCTTCGTTGCTGATCTTCGTAGTTCCTTCCATAGATACAGGGAATCATAGATGCAGGATCCATGTATTTGATGGTGACGCGTCATTTATTTTCCTAAGGTTCGCCACACAGAACCTCACACTGAAGTGTACAGCGAAGAAGAAGAAGACGAAGATCTAGAATTGACCATCAGAACCCACAACACACCCGAGGAACCTGTCGAAGTTCAGACCCTCAACCTGAGGGTCACCAGGCCCATCAGATACGACGACGACATCATTCTAGAAGACCAAATTGAGGATACAGAAGGCGATATGGATAATGCTGTGTTTCAGAAGAAAATTAACTTTAAAGGTATTTTTACAGATGCTATTTCAAAAAGATTTTTAATCTCCTACGCAAAAACAACGGGTGTTATAAGTTTGGCGTGTGTGTGTGTGTGTGTGTGGCATCGTAGCTCCCGAACGGATGAACCGATTTTGATTTTATTATTTTTGTTTTGTTTTTTTTTTATTTTTCCCAGCGGATGATAGCCTATTAGCATCGATAATGAAATGGGCTTAATGGCTGAGACACTCATTTTTACAGACCATAGAGACGAACGCAGAGAGAAACCACTAAGGGAGGAGATAGAGAAAGAGAACAGAGAGTTGCAGAATGTACATAAAGCTGTTCAGAAGTTAGAAGTCACTAAAGGTTGGGACACGAGGAGAAAAGGGGAGCATAAAGCCGTTCCTGATGAGGAGTGGGACTCAAACCGAGGGCCGAGCACTTTGCTGCATGAACAGTGGAGGTACCTAACCTAGTCTACCATACGATATGCCAATTTTATTATTGCTAACTGTGCTCCTACCCTAGATAGATAGATAGATAAACTCTTTATTGAAACACCACATAACAAAGAAAACTTAAAACTAGAACAAAACAAATTTTACAATTAGTGTCACAATGGGCGGTCTTATCGCTCAGAGCGATCTCTTCCAGGCAACCATGCACGGAGAGGAGTAATTAGTACATCGGACGGTGGCTTTCCTTATATACATAGAATAAAATAAATAAATAAATAGATACATATACACAAAATAAACTTAAATACATAGTAAAGTAATAGATAAACTTAATATATACCCTAATATAATAAACATACATACTAATACAAATGTATAATATGCAGCAACTAGACAATTAATTCAGAAGATAATAGGATTTAACACGAATTTTAAATGCATTTAGCGAAGTTGTGCGCTTTATGTCTACAGGCAGCTCATTCCACAGTCATAGTTTATCAGTTCTACCCTACTGTACTAATGACTTATTTTAACACTTTCACTGCTGAGCCGATTTGCTTGTCTAGCCACGGGTGCGGCTCTGCACATTCCATAGTGTTTTCCCATACAACATCCACAACAGTTGTTTCCCCGTACTCGCGGCAAGTTATGAAAAACACGACAGTTGTGTTCTCAGCACTGAACGTGTTAAGTTGTTTACTTCACTGATGAAGGTCGTGCCTGAAATGTGGATTCACGCATCACTGTCTGCACTAAACTCTTCTAGGATGTTCTGTCCTCGACTGCTCTCATGGCATTAGGTATTGGTAAACCAGTGAGGGTCTTTATCGCAGCTACGTAGGCAGCAGTATGCGACCAACAACGATTTATAAATAACTAGCTGCGCCCTATGGTTTCACCCGCATATTTCAAGTTTTTCCGCAATAACTCTCTTAAAAGCAATATATTTTCCCGGTTTTTGCCACATTGCTCGTAGCGTGATGGTATATAGCCTATAACCTTCCTCAATAAATGGACTATTCAAAACAAAAATAATCTTTCAATTCCAACCAGTAGTTGAGTAGAGATCCTAGCGTTCAAACAAACAAACTCTTGAGCTTTATATATTAGTATAGATATAAATGTATGATTAACAAGCATGCGGCCCACCTGATAGTAAGCTGTCGCTGCAACTTAAGGGCATCAGCAACGCCAGATACATTGCCGGTGCGTTATGTTGGCGACATCTTAAATCAATCAATGCAAGTAATTTTTGCATTAAATCGTTACGAATGTTGGTTATATAATCCAGGGGTTATATAATTTACAGTGACAGCGAAGAAGACAATGAAATAGGTTCTTCAGTAATTCCCCTGAGTATGATGACGAATACGGAGGCGCCGGTGCAGGATGAAACTACTATTGTTTTTTACAGGCCAACATCTCTCGTCCATACGACAAATGTAAGTTTATATTTTTTTATTTTTTAAGGCTTTTCAGGACTTTTAGCATTTAGCCAGTGTTACTTTTAGGGTTCCGTATACAAAGGGCAAAACGGGGCCCTATTACTAAGACTCCGCTGTCTGTCCGTCTTTTCTTTCAACCTCACGCTTCGCAGTCGGCTCATGACCCGCTTACGCCCGGAGACCATCTTTGTCTTTACCTCCCGATGTCTCAGGGTGACGAACGCAGTGCAGTTCCGCGCAGGATTATGCAATGCAAAGTTCTGGGTGACACAGTAACTGTTATGGGCAGGCGTGGCGCTTACCATCAGGTGAACGACTTGCTCGTGTCGTCAAACAGTCAAATATTCTCTCTATTTGTCAACGTCTTTGTTTTGCAGCAACAGTTCTTCAGACAGAGGTGGAAACGACCCAGAAATCGTCCAAGAAGGTAATTCTGGAATATTATAGTGGAATTAATAATTGAAGAAAAATAAGTAGACTCAAAAGTTCTAGCGATGTGCATTAAAGTCAAGGCTATCAGAAAATGACAGGTTTACTTGGTGGTAGAACACTGCATTGCATAATCCTGCGCGGCACTGCACTCGTCGCCCTGAGACATCGGCTCTAAAGTCTCATATGCCCAGTGATTTCGCTGGAAACAATGCTCTTCAAACCGGAATACAGTAATGTTTGAACACTACTGCTTGGCGGATGAATATTAGGCAAATGTAGTAATGGTAACACTTATTTTTTAGACCGGGAGCCAACGCACTCATAAACGCACCACCATCGAAGCACACCCGAAGACCCTCAAAGGTAAGCTTCCACGTGCTACGATCCCAGCGGAAAGCAATACACCAACTCCCAGACACCCTCTACTGGTTTCTGGAGCTCCAGACCAAAGGCTGTCCATGCGTGGTGGTGTCACATCCTTTCCACCAAATGTTCGTACTTTTTGACGCGTAGTGCAGCCCTAACCGTAGACTTATCTCCATATATCTAACCCTCCTCTTCCCTCAAAGCTCAGCTCTGAAATTTAATACTACAAACAGAATGGACCCGCAGATCCGGAGGTAAATCGGGAGGACAGTCAATATGATACGTCTAAATGACAAATCACAATAGCCAATATGAACCTTCATACTAGCGGGTTGTCTTTTGTTCTGGTCGCGTAGTATCTTTGTGCTTACACACACATGTACAAACGTCATCCATCGTCAAATCAGTTATGTGTATGCAGTGGAGCCGCGGCTTTACTTCCTTTAAAACCTTAACCTTAACCTTATATTTACCTTTTTTCTGTACAATTTTTAAGGCATCCCTGACATTGGATCCAGAAGACGAAGATCAGCTGTTCCACGACACGGGCTTCAAAGTGTCCAGAGCGTGATGAATCCTCATTATTTTCAATAAGAAGAATACTGATTACGTTAACTGGTTAGAGGTTGGCAAGCATGGAAGAACCCAGATTCCTCTCTCCCTACACGTGACGGCCCACAGCCTAAACGACTGGATGGATTTTGATAAATAAGTTATTATTCGATTCGTCTAACAACCGAGTGTTATTGTCAATTATGAAGTGTCAAAAATACAAAATGGCGACTGTAAGCCCATTCGTTGGCCATATTGTATAACCCGGTCACAATATCTGTGCACCTGACCTCGTGACGTCATATCGGCGGTCTGGGTACCGTACTGTCGCACCGGGGACTGCGCGGAGAGGTGACAGGGGAAGCGGGAGAGGCGCCGCATTCCAGCGAGGTGCACAGATATTCTGACCGGGTTATACCTACTTAACTAGTCTCTTTCTAATGTTTTAACTGAAGAAATTCGTAGATATGCTAAACATACTTCTATTTATTCTATCGAATACAACTTTTAGAATTTATTTTGAGTCTAATTTCTTGTTTAAATAATCTTAGGGCTGACATTCATAGAAGCGGTGCTACTGACAATGCACGATGTGAATTTCACGTTTTACGCCGTGAAGAACTCCTGATTCATAGCAACGTCCAACCTGTGTCGTACTGTTCGACCTGGGAGTCTTAAAGGCACGAATGAAAAAGGCACTTCTAAACGTAAACGTAAGGTAAACGTGTGCCATCATAGACCGCATTGTCACTTACCATCAGGTGAGTAAGCGGCCAAACGCGAACCTATTTATAAAAAAAAAATGCGCCGGGCCTCTTGGTGGCACGTTTTGCATAAGGCAGAATATACAAGGATATAAGGAAAAAAAGGATCCTATGTTCGTATCCCAGGACTTAAAGTGTCTGAATACCAAATTTAATCAAAATCCGTTCAGTCGTTTTGCGTTAAGATAGTAGTTAACGCGAATAAAACCGCAGGGCACTGCTAGTTATAAATAAATATTTGGGAAACAAAAGTGAAAAACAGCCTCCACAGATAAGACTCCGAATGGCCGAATGCATCCCACTAGGGGCTGACAACAGCTCGTTGCTCCGCGAGAGTAATTACCTAGAAGTTATAGAACAACAGACCGTTGACAACCAGATGATTATTTCAAGAATATAATATTATTATGATTACTAACGCGATAATTTTATCATTGATAATTATCACGATATATGAATCATCAATAATAATTATGGATAGTGTAAAACGGATTAGTTATTTACTGTTTATTGCTTGTGAAATACTAACCTGCTTTCCAAAGAGAAGAATGATTTTTTAATTCAGTGTCTTCTAGACGTAACAAAAAGTGTCAAACATTTTATATTTCTTTTTGTGTGGTTTCTACAAATTACTTATCACCGGAACTGTTTGCCTTTATTCACACTTTTGTTTGATTACAAACGATAACCACAAGAAACGATAAAGAGCTCAAGGTACAAAAACCTTAGAATAATAACGTATCTTCTATGAGTAAAGCATTTTTTTGTTTTAACTCGGATATCCTTTGAGGCTTTTGGTTAAAGACGTTAATCATCAAAATTCTTCTGCAACTTTCCATTGAAACCAACAATATGCTTTAGAGTGGCAATAGAAGGCATCTGTTTCAAAAGCTATACTTACCTATGTTATTAATTGATGAAAAAAACATCAGAACAAGACTCGCAGGAGTCATAACATAAATAATCGAATTAACTGAAACCAATAAACCGGAACAACAGCCGAATATCATCCAAACACCATCCGAAATCAACAGATACGTAACCTTCATCAACGAAATATCAACTCGAATCAACAAATGAATATCACATGGAAAATTCACATGGAATCAACGCAAATCAACGAGCAAAAATCAACAACAAAAAATACTGTTGTATGCGCAAGTCTATAGTAACACAATGTGTTGTTGTTGCGCCGGCGACAGTTGCCTTTGTCGGTGCCTGCGTTGCATCTGTTGTATAACCCTATGTGCCATGATATGCCATTTATGTGGATGTGACGAAGTTTGCCAAAACTGCGAGGAAGAGTGAGCTTAGTGTTCCTAATGTCTAGGCATATTAGTGTTTCTGGTGTCTAGAGTACTTAGTGTTTCTAGTGTCTAGGGAACTTAGTGTTTCTAGTGTCTAGGGAAATTAGTGTTTCTGGTGTCTAGGGAAATTTGTGTTTCTGGTGTCTAGGGAAATTAGTGTTTCTAGTGTCTAGGGAACTTAGTGTTTCTAGTGTCTAGGGAAATTAGTGTTTCTGTTGTCTAGGGAAATTAGTATTTCTGGTGTCTAGGGAAATTAGTGTTTCTAGTGTCTGGGGAAATTAATGTTTCTAGTGGCTGGAGAACTAAATTTGCGTAGGCATGCTTTATGCAAAGGCTAGGCGTTATAACTATAACACACTTGCAATATCTGTGTAAACGGCGTAATAGCTTCGTGTGGATTGAGTATTAAAGTGATGAATTTTGGAGGTAATAAAGAATTTTAATTTGTCATGTGTTTGTATTACTTACCTACCATCCTCAATCAATATCTTATTTACCCAAATCAAAATTTACTTTGGCCTCAACAACGTCATATTCTCTTCTTTCCTTAACAAGTTCACCGCTGAAAACACAACTGTTGTGTTTTTCATAACTTGCCACGAGTACGGCAAAACATTAGGTACTGTTGTGTTTGTTGTATGGGAAAACACTATGGCGCGTGCAGAGCCGCACCCGTGGCTAGACAAGCAAAACGGCTCAGCAGTCAAAGTGTTAATCAATATAAATCTTCTTCCTTCAATCAATATCCGGTCGTGGTCCACAACACGGGCTACAATCACTACACGCGCAGTTACATTCCACACCGCATAAATGGAACATATACGCACAAAAAGTGAAGCAAAATATACATCTCAAACTCCCACAAAAGTTGCAGCAACACATTTTTAAATGAAAGGAGATTTGCTATTGTATAAAAAGCTCTATATCTGGGAAATTGGGCGTAAATTCGCGTCTATTTATTTTGAAGATATTGAGTGTATGATGTTGGAATGATGGTATGTTTTATGTCACTCGTGACAGCAAAAACTGTGTGTCAGGGTGACAGAACCATGTATGGACCATAGTCACTATGGTGTCGGTATGGTGGCCACTGGCTACACATACCATACTACGGTGGATCTGGCCATTATGATGGCAAATTATGGCAGATATGTGTGGGTTGATAGTTGTTACAGTCGTGGATGACTAGACTAAGGATATTACAGAGCTTCAACTCCGACTCCGATAAGTCGGAACTTCCGATTGATTTTACACCTCCGGTTCCGACACTTTTAAATCGGAGGTTTTAATCGGAAGTTTTGCCTTCCTACTTTGGGAGTCAATTCATTTGATCCAATTTGCTGTTATTGAAACCATGATTATTTTTTGCCTATATCATGCAAGTTTACTATCGTTTAATTGAAATTAAACATAAACAGGCTGATTGCATATTGTTTTTACTATTTTATTTTATCAGGCCTGCCCTTAACACATCTTTCTTCTGCCACCGCCTCCGACTCCGATTCCGCCTCGGGTTCCGACACCGACAAACCAAAAAAAAAACTGCGACTCCGACTTCAATAGATTACTACCGACCACTATAGATTAGACAAGTGAAGTCACACACAAAACTATACTTACAGATATCCTAACTGATAACTTATCTTCTTTGGGTATTTACCTTGTTCAGAACGATACCGCGTTGCTTTACACACCTGAGTCATTCGAGGTCAAACCACTGTGAAGAGTAGACGTTACAATTATTCATTGCATTAGTCATAAAATACTAAACGAGCGGAGTGATCAATGACATTTTTAACAAATCTGTTTTACACTTAAGTGTTAAAGTAAATTAGAAGAAAAAGACAGGTTTATATAAATCCTGTGCAAGATTTGAAATCTACATTGTGGACGTCTTTGCCATAAATTGTTGATTGTAGGAGTAAGAAGTGTGTGGCGTCGATTGGTATAACTTTGCCATAATTCTGGTCATAAAAGATCATTACAGCGCCTTTGCCATAAACTGTTGGCTGATCGAAAAAGTCACGACGTGAAGTCACGTAGAAGTTGGCATAGCTTTCTCATAAAACAGTGAACATGTGTTGTTCGTGCAGCTGCGGTTGTGGTTCCTGTGGGAAGATCCTGAGGTGTCTGCTGTGTGTGACTCTTTGCGTGTTTCTAGCGAAGATGTGCGGCTTCGAAGTTGACGACGACTGCTGCGGCGGAGGCGATGGTGATTAGGACAAAGTTATGGGAAGATGCCAAGAAAAAAATGGCAAAGTTTATGGATGGTTGAGAAAAAAAAATCGCGCTTTATGTTTTTTTGTGTTAACACGTTGACTGCTGAACCGGTTTTAACATTTGGGCACTGTTACGAACCGTGTGTTTTCGTCGCGTTACACTCACGTCTGTGTTTCGCCGCACAGTCGGCACGTCGGCGCTTACACAAATGATGTGTTTTCCCGCACTCGCGTAAGTTATAACGTCTGCGTTTTCAGCAGTCAACCTGTCCAAAGTAGTTTTTTTATGTTTAAAAATATAAACTGTTTTTCTAATCATTTGTGAAGTACATTAACCATTTAACCAGCGTGTTTGTTTGTGTACCTACTGTGAAATAATGTAACATATGTATGTCTAATAAATAAGAATTGTGACTTCAGAAGCTGTTCGTAGTTTTATTTGTCAATGGCTTGACAAAAGGCAAATACAGGTAACAGTTTCGCGAACGTTGTAAGGTAATATTATTTCCTTATAGCTTAGTAACTTCCTAGTAGGTATAATCATATAACTCTTTAGTAAATATAGTGCGTTAACGTACCGAAAAGTTATCAGGTAGTATTAGGTAGTTATTAGGTAGGCAGGTAGGTACTTCTGTAGTAGGTAAGTACCTAAAGTACCAAAGTTACCAAGTAATATACCGTCCGATGTCCTAGTTACTCCTCTCCGCGCATGGTTGTCTGGATGAGATCGCTCTGAGCGATAAGACCGCCCATTGTGACACTAATTGTAAAACTTGTTTTGTTCTAGTTTTTAAGTTTTCTTTGTTCTGTGGTGTTTCAATAAAGAGTTTGTCTATCTATCTATATAAATGTTTGTGGTAAATACGTGTTCAAAGGAGATTTTTTTTTCATATAATAATAAAATTAGGATATTTATTGAACTTTGCAAGATTCCACACCTTTACTTTAGAAAATAATTAAACTCACAGTTACGCTTGTCTCCCGCTGGGATATGCAGAGACTACATCTTTCCACATGCTACGATTCCAGCGGAAAGCAGTATACCAACTCCCTGACACTCTCTACTGGTCTCTGGAACTCCAGACCAATAGGCTGTGTAGGGCCATGCGTGGTGGTGTCACATCCTTTCCATATGAAAAAATCTATTGAAGCAGTTGTGAGCTGGTTAGAAAATTTAAACCTAAATGTAAATGTTGATAAAACGAAATTAATAGAATTTAGAAATTATAGACAAAAATCATTACCTTTAAATGTTCTTGTTAAAAAAACAAAAGTCGATATTGTAACAGAAACCAATTTTCTTGGAGTTACTATAGACACAAATTTAAATTGGAAAGCTCACATTTCCAAAATTAACAAAAAACTTTCTCAATACATATATGCTGTTTCAATACTAAAACACGTATCATCAAAAAAAATTGCTATAAACACGTATTATGGTTACGTTTATCCTCTTTTAAGCTATGGGATTATATTTTGGGGTAATTCTGTAGAAGTAGAATCTACTTTTCTACTTCAAAAAAGATGTCTAAGATGTATATTTAATTTAAACAGTACTGAAACACTTCGTAATGTTTTCATAGAGAATAACTTCCTTACACTTACTTGTATTTATATCTATCAAATTTGTATATTTGTCGAAAGCAATTACGAGTACTTTTATAAAACAAAATCCAACCGATCCGAAATTCTAAGGACCAAATACAAGCATAATATTTATATGCCTCAGGCCAATAACACTTTGTATCATAAGAGCTCTTACTTCACAGCTATTAAAGTTTATAACAATCTACCTCTAGACGTTAAGATGCAAAGAGGACCAGATTTCAACAAAAAGTTAAAATTTTGGTTGCTGGCGCGGGGTTTTTATAATTTAAAAGAATACTTTTCTAAATAATAATTATGTTTTTAAATTCCTAACAATTTGTTTAAAATATGGTTAATTGTTTTGTTTTCCAATTTTATCTAGTGTATAAGTAAGTTAATTATTGTGCGCCCGAAATGGGCAAATTGTTGAAACTTTTTATTGTAATAACAACAGCATAATGTACACAATTTGAACAATAAAATATTCTGATTCTGATTCTGATTCTGAATGACGAAAACTGTTAATATGACATCCCCGTAGAGTTTCTCAGTGCTATCATCTCTGAAGGGCGTATTTCCGAAGCACTGGTAGAGTTAATGGAGTTTCCATTTCCTGTGCGAGATTCAGCCATGATTCACCACTTGAAAGGGAAATGTCCTTTTTGAAACTCAAGCCATAATTAGATAACACATTGGTTTATTAGATCATATTCTGACATGTTTTTTATTTTTGTCAAGGGACTTGAGTTTTTGACTTGTAATAGTGCAATATTTTTGCTAACTTGCAATAAATGATTTGAGTTTTCCAAAAGCTTTATTCATATGGGCACTGGGATTTAGTTGACTACCATCGGAGTCGGAATACATCAAAATGCAGTAAATTATTATAAAAACCTCATTACGTAACTACCCAGCGATTGTTCTACGATAACCAAGGTTGTTTGCGATGACACAGAAAACTGTGACGAATCTGTGTTTCTCGTGCTAATAAGTACTAATTATTTAACATTGTGATATTATTACGATTCTTGTAGATCTCACTGATATTATCAATGCGAAAGTTTGTGTATTTGTCCTCTCTTTACGTTGAAATGGATGGACTGATTTTGATGAAAATCAGTAAATTGATACTTTAGCTTCTAAAATAGAACAATTATTATGTTTTTTTGTACCCTTTCATGTTATTTTTATTGCTTAACACTATAGATTTTCTAAACTAAATAGCTGGAAATGATAAGGAATAGATAACGTAATCCATTCTTTAGATATTCAACAATTTTTTTGGTTTCCTCAAAAAATTTTTTTTTAAATCTTAATCATCGTCCTCTTCAACCAATATCGGCCCACTGCTGGGCATAGGCTGTATTTTTTAAAATACATAAAGGTATATAAATATTGATTACTAGCATATAGATTACGCCCCGCGGCTTCACCCGCGTTAACTATTGCCCCACAGGAACCGTTCATTTAGACTGGATAAAAAGAAAAAAATCAGAATACTATTTTCACTTGCCCCCCGTGTTATTTCGTTGCTAGGCGACCGATCTATTCCATGGGAACCCTTGATTTTTACGGGATACAAAGTATCCTATGTTAAATTCCAGGATTTCCAGGACATAAAGTATCTGTATACTAAATTTCATCAAAATCCATTAATCCGCTTCAGCGTGAAGAGAGAACAAACACACACACAAACTTTCGCCTTATTAATATTAGTGAGAAGATTAATACATAGAAAAAGATAAAAACTACTAAAATTTTCCGCTTAATTACCTTTTAGATAAAAAAAATCTGCAACAGGGCGTATTAAGATACAAAAAAATAACTTAGAGATATAAATCATATAATTCTCTTAATAAATAGATAATAATCTTAATTATACTTGATTACAATTCTTATGCGAAATTAAATAAATCTCTCCTTTGCTAACTGCGTCCCTGTTTCATTTTTGAGAGAGCTTTTTGCAGATCACTCTAAATATCAGCGTCAATTCTTCCATTTTATGGACTGAAACAAATATCCAACTTTAGTATTCAACCGACTTTCAAAAAACGTACAGCAGACTCGAGAAACTCTTTCTTTTTTGAAGTCAGGTAAAAAGGGGAAGAACTCAGTAATTCATTGTTTTATCATCACCACCATCAACCCATAACGTCCCACTGCTGGGCACGGGTCTCTCCTCACTTTCGTGAGGAGGGTTAGGCCGTATTCCACCACGGTGGCGCAGTCCGGATTCGTGGATAACATACCTACCTCCGAAATAATTCTCGGATAGGTTTGTGGGTTTCCTCACGATGTTTTCCTTCACCGAAAAGCGAGTGATAATGACGTACATATGTTTTTACAGAAACACATTGGTACGCGCCCGCACTGGGATTTGAACTCATTGTTTTATGGTGTTCAATAAAGATTTATTGCAGTGTATTGTCCATAGCCTTGTAAAGTTCCAAGCTTGATGTTTCGAAATGAGACTTGAGACTAACTTTCGAATGGCTTTTTCTCAGAAATGGTAATTCTTAGAGAAAAAAGTATTAATCCAATTTTAGTAGATAACAACCTGATTTACAATGTTGTCTTAGCTATGTTCATCGTAAAACTAACCGTTTGGTCAAAAATCCAAAAAACCGATTATTGCGACCTTTAACCTTGATTAAATGTAATGTTTTTTACTGTCCATCCAAAGGTTGTCTGGAAGAAATCGCTTTCAGCTATAAGACCGCCCATTGTACTACTCTTGTTTACCTATTGTAATTCTTCTGTACTGTGTTTAATTTTGTTTCTGGTGTACAATAAAGAGTTTTTCTATTCTATTCTATTCTAAATCAATCAAGGGATCAATGGGGACTTTCAGGATTTCATTAGAGTGGTATCCCTGTCGTGCCTGTAAATTTTCAGCTTGTGAATAAATGCAAGGTTAATCCTATATCCGAAACATAAATAATTATTGAATTCGATCCAGTAGTTGTTCTTGAGATGAGCGCGTTCAACCAAACAAAGTACTAGCTGCGCCCCGCGGTTTCACCCGCGTAGTTCCTGTTCCCGCGGGAATATGGGATAAAATATAGCCTATGTTACTCGCTGTCAATTTAGCTTTCCATTAGTGAAATATTTTTTTAAATCGGTGCAGTGGTTTAGCCGAAATTTTGCATATTTCCATACATACTTTCATCTCATATATTTATTTTACCCGTTCAAGGGTAAATTTTTACAAAATTTGAATGCCAAATTTATTTATATCTAATCAAAAGCCTTAAAAAATAAATTTCAAACTTCTAGTTTCAAAAATGACGAAACTTCCATACAAACTTTCATCCCCTATTTCAAACTCTTAGAATGTTATTTTCGCGATAAAAAGTACCCTATGTCCTTTCCTAGGCTCTAGACTATCTCTGTACCAAATTTCATTTCAATCGGTTCAGTAGTTTAGGCGTGAAAGAGCAACAGACAGACAGACAGAGTTACTTTCGCATTTATAATATAAATTAAGGAATTAGATAGATAGATAGATAAACTCTTTATTGAAACACCACAGAACAAAGAAAACTTAAAACTAGAACAAAACAAATTAGTATAGATTTACTTACCACGTCTCTAAGAGTATTTTCAGCTAAGATGTATTCTTCAGATTGCGGATTGATAGTCATTTTGTAGTTAGTTAAGGCCAACCTGTCCTTTTGCTTGGCAAATGTTTCTATCACTACGGAATGTATCTGTAAACAGCAAAAGTCAATGTTAACACATTGACTGCTAAAATCACACACGTTTGTGTTTTTATAACGTTATGAAAAGCGAAAACACGCCTGGCGTGCGAACCCGCACTGCTGTATTGAGCGACCGGCATTAAGAGTACGTTCTTTTTCTTCATTTGACAGTGACGAGATGAGCAAGTCGTTCACCTGATGATAATCGCTACGCCTGCCCATAACAGTGCCAACCAGAACATTGCATAATCTTGCGCAGCACTGCACTGTGCTCGTCACCCTGAGACATCGGCTCTAAAGCCTCATAGGCCTTGTAATTTCGCTGGAAACAGTGCCTCTCAAACCGGAACACAGTAATGTTTGCACACAACTGCTTGGCGGACGAATATCTGGTACTTCCCCAGGCGGTCTCTTGCAAAAGAGGCTTCCCACTAATACTAAGTTACCTTATAAACATGTGCGAGTCTCAGCCGGTCGTCTGCGCTGGCTATTTTATTAACGCAGGTGGCCATCAAACGTTTGCTGGCCTTGAGGTCGCTCAGTCGAGAAAGGAGGGTCTCTATCGGTATATGGGAAGATACTGTGGTACGGCCCAGCCAATCCTGAGGATGAACAGGATAATTTAATAAGTGGTCGAAATTCCACAATAATTCATTAACACGTTCAGTGCTCAGAACACAACTGTCGTGTTTTTCACGACATGCCGCGAGTACGGCAAAACACAACTGCTGTGTTTGTTGTATGGGAAAACACTATGGAGCGTGCAGAGCCGCACCCGTGGCCAGACAAGCACAACGGCTTTTTTATGTCATTAGGAAAGAGAAACGAAACGCAACGCAGCTATTTTATATTAATCTTTTTAAATGCAATAAAATCTATACTAATATATAAAGCTGAAGAGTTTGTTTGTTTGAACGCTAGGATCTCAGCAACTACTGCTTGGAATTGAAAAATTCTTTTTGTCCATTTATCGAGGAAGGTTATAGGATATATACCATCACGCTGCGACCAATAGGAGCGGAGCATCAATGAAGAATGTGGCAAAAACGGGAAAAAAATATAGATTATATAAGGAAAGAAAATATTTTTGTGAAGTAGGTAAAAAGTTAGATGAAACATTCTTTTTCCTTTGTGCGTGACCCGCATCAGCCGCGTCGACTAGGCCCCCGTGGGCCCCTAGTCGGTGCGGGGCCCTTAGGCAGTTGCCGAATCCACCTTATGGATAATCCGGCCCTGTACGCAAGTGGCGTCATACGTGACAAACTTACTTTCTTAGTAAACAGGGATTCCACGATATCCCATTTGCTAGATTTCGCGTGTACATTTAACACGACCCAATCATACTGCAGTGGGCTTATCTGTAACGCAAAGAAGATAGAGGTAAAAACAAAAATCAATCTTATATACCTATATATCTTAAACAGGGATGTTACGGAGCCTCGACTCCGACTCCGACTCCGATAAGTCGGAACTTCCGATTGATATTACACCTCCGATTCCGACTTCGGCTCCGAAACCTTTAAATCGGAGTTCTTGCTACTTTGATAAACAATTCATTCATGATTTAATTTGCCAAATGTTTTCAATAACAGTACAATAGGTAAACTAGGGTAGTACAATGGGTGGTCTTATCGCTTAAAGCGATTTCTTCCAGACAACCTTTGGATGGATAGTAAAAAACATTTTTCCTATAGAAAGGTGGGTGGAACTTCATGAACTGTCTCTAGATACTTCTTTATTAGTGTTCATGTTATTCACCTGTTGCCGCTGACACAGTGTGAGTGGAGACATCATGTTCCCGGCGCCCTCGTGCCAATGGTGCATACACGTGTATGCTAGGCAGTACAGCGCTGACTTACTGTTTAACTCCGGTTTATTGACGTGCTTCTGCCATTCTGTGGCAACAAGATAACGATGGTTTATTACAGCTGGTGATGGTTTATTGTAGTGGGAGGCCTCTTCTGCAAGAGACCGCCTGGGGAAGTACCACACCTTTGCCAGATATTCAGCCGCCAAGCAGTAGTGTGCAAACATTACTGTGTTACGGTTTGAAGTGCATTGTTTCCAGTGAAATTACTGGGCATATGAGACTTTAGAGCGGATGTTTCAGGGTGACGAGCGCAGTGCAGTGCCGCGCAGAATTATGAAATGCAGTGTTCCGGGTGGTGCTGTAACTTATGGGCAGGCGTAGCGATTACCATCAGGTGAACGACATGCTCACGTCACTTAGTCACATAAAAAAAAAGTTACTTACCACACACACACACAGCATAACACACAATAAACACACACACACAGCTCCCACAAGCAGCCAGCAGTAGCAGCTGTGTGTTCATGAACATAATAAATATTTATTATCAGGAAAACTTGGGAATGTAGAGTCGCAGATGTGAATCATTCACAGTGAGTCGTGATTCACTCACCGAGTAGCTTGACGTAGTCAGCTATCAGTCTGGCATGGTGGCCGTCCGCCGCGGGCTGTGAGAAGTGTGTGCCCATCAGGTTGGTGAGTTTCCGAATAGCACTATCACCAGTGGATTGTGTTTTCACTGCATTTTGGTATTGATACATCTGGAAAATAGAAAACAATCATTAGATAATATTAAATAATAAAACTAAAACTTAAAAATCTAACAAAAGAGGGTGTCCATGAGGCATGGCGCCAAGAACACTGGCTGCATTTCCACGTTGAATAGCAATAGCTGTTCTCTGTGCGAGAAATGAGGCATCCCTCTTGTCACCAGCGGCGTCGACAAAACGAGGAAATAGTTGCTTAAAAAATGTTTGGGACCCCATGGATCAAAAGTTTCGAAGCCAAGCGGCACAAATTATATAGTCACTAGATAGTGACACGTATTTGCGTCGCTTGTGCTCGCGAGGTCTACTGTTTGCAGAATTCCTAGTTCTGGGAAGTCTTTCATTGTGCTTGGGTTTGAAACCATCATAACTTTGGCGTCAATAATAATTTAGTTACATACTAAATCTAAGTTGATTTAACTTAATTTAAATTACTCACAGCTGCTTCTGGACTTCTGCCCAGCATTCTGGAATTCAGAATATTAATCATGTATTTTTAACAGACTTCAAAAAAGAAGGAGGTTTCTCAATTCGACTGTATTTTTTTTTATTGAAAACTAGCTGTGCCCTGGCACGCTTCGCTGTGGCACATTCGCACTCTCGCTGATATGTCACTGAAGAAAAAAATAGATAAAAACAATCCTTGATGCGGATTATATATCATGCTAAAATTTCAGCTTGATCGGTGCAGAACTTTTTGAGTATTTGAAGCGTACACAAACCAACATAACATTTTTTTATATATAATAGATAGATTTTCGTTTTAGCATAGATAATAGTTGCACCAAGAAACTCTAGAGGGTGTCATCTTTCATTTAAATACAGTTTTTTTTATTTCCCTAAGTATTGTCTCTTTATAGGCTATCACACAAACACACACACAGTCTGAACAAATTTTTTAAGTGTCATTAATAACCCATTATTTTAATAATTTAATGTTATTTGTCGAATTAGGTTACACAATAAGCGTTGTTATCGCTCAGAGCAATCTCTTCCAGACAACCTTCAATGGAAAGAAGTAACGAGGAAATTGAACGGTGGCTTATTTTTATATATAAAATATATAAATAGGTACAAACATAAATATAATATACATACAAACATAACAAGACACACCACACCCTACATACTTAGGTAAGTACTTACGTTAACAAATCAGTGAGCTCAGTGACCTTGCCTTCATTCTGTAGGAAGGCTATGTAGTGGTTGAGAGCCACAGGCCTTGATGTTAGTAGCTCATACACAAGCTTCTTGTTCAGTGTTGCCACTAGGAACAGTACTACCTGAAAATAATGTTTTTTTTTTTTATTTAGACTACATACTAACATAACCAAATCTTAACTATGATTCTCTGTATTTAGGGAATGAGAAAATACAAATTTAAGACTTCATTCCTGTCCATCCAAAGGTTGGCTTGGCACTTTGCTTTAAGCGATAAGGCCGCCCAATGTACCACCTTTTTTATTAAATGTTTATTGTACTGTGTCTACTTAAGCTTTATGGTGTTCAATAAAGAATTATAGTATTGTATTGTACAAGGACCATGGACCCATAAACATCCAAACTCAGAGCAAATGACTGTGGTTCACACAAATCTTTGCAATGAACCTGCAGCCTCCCGCTTAGCAGTTGGCTTTATGGAATGGCATATTGATAAGTAATTTACTCATTATTGATTGATTTATTTTGACTTCGTTTATTTCTTCTGTAACCATGATTAGTAGATGAATTAATTCTTATCTTGATTTGTGAGGTTTCGAATTTTTCATAGTCTCAGATGTCACATCTAAATAAAAAATATACAATATAATAATTATTTATTGAGCAATATAAAATAAATATATACAAGCAGTAACAGGTTAATTTACAATCATGTTGTACAATGTGGCCTTATCGCTTTAACACGTTCACTGCTGAAAACACAACTGTCGTGTTTTTCATAACTTTCTGCGAGTACGGGAAAACACAAAACTATGGTGCTAACTGTATGGGAAAACACAACAGTGAGCGCAGCTCCGGTACCGTGGCTAACAAGAAAATCGGCTCAGCAATCAAAGTGTTAAGTAATTTCTTACAGGCAACCTTTGAATGGACAGGGATACGTAAAAATGTTGGGGTTTGTGATGGTAAGTATATAAAATTTCATCGTATTAAGTACAAAAAACAACTGACCGTAAGTATAGCATTTCCATCGCCAATAGCCACGGCTCCGTCCAGTAACTCAGACTTGCTCTTCAAACTGCGGTGGACGTGGAGCGAGCAGCTACGTCCCAGGGCCAGCCTCTTTAGGGTGACAGCTACAGTTTCTTGAGACTCCGATACCGAGTCTTTCTTTGGGTCTTTGCCGGATTGAGCGAGGAGGACTGGGAATGGATAATCACAATAGATATAATAGAATAGGTTACCACATAACACACAAATGGAAAGAGATGGTATTTTAAAAAGAAATAGGTATGATCAGCCTTAAAAAAGCCAAATAAATAAATAATGCATCACAATCAATTTGTTTTGTTCTAGTTTTTTAAGTTTTCTTTGTTCTGTGGTGTTTCAATAAAGAGTTTATCTATCTATCTATCTAATCACATACATTACTGATTCTGACCACTAACTAAGATTCCCTGTATCTAGGGAATCAGGAACTACGAGGACCATGGTCCCACAAGGCCAGACTTAGACCAAATACACATGGGAATCGAAGCCACAACCTCATGCTTAGCAGTTGGCTCATCACGCACTTATGCCCCGGAGGCTGTCTAATTACCTAGCTAAACGAAAAATTAGCGAACCATATCCATTATGTTTAACCCGTTAAGTGCCCCGGTTGCGTAAAATCTTTTGTTTAAACTGAACATCGGACGCTCAAGGACTCATAAAATGATGTCCAACACCTCGAGAAATTAACACTTTCACTGTCCTTGACATATCTGCTCATTAATATTGGACACTCATACAAATTTGCTGAGCAGTGAATGTGTTAACGCCTTACTTGCTTAAACTAAACATAAGTATTAAACATATTGTGTCTGTTAAATACTGTAAGTACACCACCCACCCTACTATCGAAAAATATTTTTTTACTGTCCATCCAAAGGTCGTCTGGAAGAAATCGCCTTCAGCCATAAGACTGCTCATTGTACTACCCTTGTTTACCTATTGTAATTCTTCTGTACTGTGTTTATTATTGTTTCTGGTGTATAATAAAGAGTTTTTCTATTCTATTCTAAATGTGTGTCATCTGTGAAGTTAAAAACGAATAGATAAATTCACTTACTCAATTCCAGGACTTTGGGGGTTACAAGACTCGTGAGAGGAAGCAGTGTGGTCTTCACACTGATCTTATTTGTTTCAAACACATCCTCGGTCTGACCCGAGTATGACTTCTGGCCTATTGCAAGTATTTCTTGTGGAGAGAGCTGTAAAGAACACAATTTGGGTAGAAAATTCTATTACCTTTGCCAGATATTCATCCGCCAAGCAGTAGCGTGCAAACATTACTGTGTTCCAGTTTGAAGGGCACTGTTTCCAGCTAAATTACTGGGCATATGAGACTTAGGAGCCGATGTCTCAGGTAGAGGAGCGCAATGCAGTTATGCAATGCAAAGTTCTGGGTGGCACTGTAACTGTTATAGGTATGCGTGGTGCTTACCTTCAGGTGAACACCTTGCTACTGAAACTCAGTTAAATAAAAAAAGACTGTTCAACCCTGGATGGTTGTATCATGTGGAGACCATGAAATAACGCGTCACGATCACATACGATCACATCCTGACCACTAACTAGGATTTCTTATATTTAGGAAACCAGGTCGAACACCTCACCATATAAAATAGGAATAATAACATATTGAAGTACTTACGACATCGTCATCGAAGCTTAACGCTTTGGCTTTAGTTTCACTAGTATTCCAATAGTCATCATCTTCCATTTTACGTGTTTTTTAATAATTAAATTGAAATTTGAAACGAAACCACCCAAAACTGCAAACAACAACAACACACAGACAGCTGTTCGATTGACAGTTAACAAATCGTGACAATGAAATAATTTGACAGTGACATTGACATAACTTCATGTCATTGGTGCCAAGCAACATTTTTTTAAATTTGTTCGTTGCTATCCCATTACTCCAAGGAGCAGTTGGGACAATTGAAGGCCTCTTCAAACTATTTCAAACTTTCGGTGCCATGCCAAGTACTATTCTTCTGTGGCGGTAGGTAGTTATAGTTGAAATCCGGTGCTACCTACTTTACAATTATTTAGTAAGTAGGTACTAGCTGCGGCCCGCGGTTTCACCCGTGTAGTTCCCGTTTTGTCCCACGGGAACATACTATCGGGATTAAAAATATCCTATTTCTCAACCCTGGTTATCTATCTGTTTTCCAAATTTCATTTGAATCCTTTCAATAGTTTTTGCGTGAAAGTGGAACAAACATCCGTCCATCCATTCTCACAAACTTTCGCATTTATAATATTAGTAGGATTAGTAGGATACTTTTACGTAAAAGTTCAATAATCATGGAAAAAAAACAGTTATTATTTTCTAAATAAAAAGGTACCTATTACAATATACCCACCTATTACAAATTAGTAGGTACCTATTTAGTTTATTTATTGATAATTATTATTCGTCCTTACATCACCAAAATATTGAATAATTGCAAATATAATATTATCATGATAATATAAGTTCAAGTAGGGCCTAGTTATCAATGACATTCATAATATTAAACACTCAAATAATGACTTGGATAAAATATTTAAAATTATTATTTAACCCGAGAATTATTTCGGAGGTAGGTATGTGATCCACCAATCTGGATCTGGCCGCCGTGGTAGATTATGGCCTAATCCTCCTCACGAAAGTAAGGGGAGACCCGTGCCCAGCAGTGGGACGTTATGGGTTGTTGATGATGATGATGATTAGTCACCCAAAAAATATTCTTATCTCTGCAAGAGTCCACCTAGGGAAGTTTGCTAGTACTTATATCCAACTCTCCAGCAGTAGTGTACTTGGTTAAACACGAAAATCTAATCTGATAATAATCTACATCTATAATCTAAAAATCACAGAAAAACTTCTAAAACTTTTCAAGCATCTTCGGGGCATTCGCCCCCAAATGCGCTTGTATCTCCCCAAACGTCTTCCCTTTCGTTTCCGGCACACAGAACATGACGAACAAAGAGAACAGCACACAGTTCACACTGAAGAACCAGTACGTGGCAGCTGCTCCTATGGACAGTATGAGGAGTGGGAACGTCTTGGTGGCGGTGAACATGAAGATGTAGGAAAACAGAGCTGAGATGGACAGCCCTACGCCTCGCGAGCGGTCGTCGAACAGTTCAGCTGATAAAACCCAGTTGAGGGAACCAACACCTGGAAAGAAATGACAAGGAAGTAGTTGATAGATTTTGTGAAGCGGTATTCCAATCGCTCCTCTTCATGGAAGCGAGGGGAAACCTGTGCTCAGCAGTGGGCCGACATGGATTGATGATGACAATGATTTCTATCGATCCGTGCTTCGTACAGCACAAGGTGTAGGTTCCAGCCGTTATCAATTGTTAGAAATAATTAAGCCACATCAGAAGTCCTTAGGTGAACTGTCGAACTCTGATAACAGCGGCGGTACTCCTTCATCAGACGACAAAAATACCATCGCTCAAAATTGGCGAAAGAAAACATCACGAGGAAACAGGCATGTTAAGAAATTCCAAAGTTCTATTACAGTTTCAATTTGTGCGGAATAAATATCTAAATAAATGTCAAAGAATGAGAGCAGCAGTGGCATCCTGTAACATCCACCAACACGCACTGAACCTGTGTGTTGATTAGAAGTTGGAATGACCCACCTTCTTTTACAAATAAACACAAACGCACACATGGCTACTCAGAGACATAGGCAATTTCTCTCAGAGAAGTCAGAGAGCTGAAGGAATGCGCGTTCCAACTGTGGTAACGTAATAGCCTGATGCTGATGATGATAATTCAGAAGATAAGGTATTATAAATAGTTACCAGCACTATATGAATAGACCACCAATATCAGCGACACTAGAGGCACGTAGTTCATGACGCCACTGATGGGTCCGGTGCTCTTGACGAAAAAGAAAGCTCCCAGGCCGACCTGGAAATAAATTATACAGGTTGTGCTCGGGTCGTAGGTATAACAGAAAAATGCGGTTAGGATAATAAAAGAGGTAGGACGAAAAGAAAAGGGAAGAGAAGGGAAAGTTATAAAACTATATAATCAAATACTGATTCCTTTGGACTTGGTCTTCTCAGTATATCTAGAGCGCTAGCTATTAAAGTGACTCCAACGCGAAGCACTGAAATGATCAATCTACTAGGAAGTTAGGTGTACATAAACTACCTAGTTAGTTTTCGCCTTCCTTCCGCTAATTCAAAAGGTCGCGGTCAAGACAGCAATTGCCATTAATAGAAAATACAGGTTCTGCATCCTGTCCCGAAGCATAAAAATAAAACTATTATGTTAAGTAACCAAACGAGAAAATCCGGTGTAATTTCCTGTTATTGAAATTATTTCTTTATTATTTCACAATACACCGAAACTCTTTAAGCTATGTTACCTACCTCGCAAGTTGTAAGAGCTCAGTTCAGGAGGCCTACCATGACGTCTTATAGCGATTCAGTTCAGGACCTAAACTGAGCCGCGTCGCATAATCGTACCGTGACGTTTTATTTTTAATATTGCTGCCATTTTCAACCTAAACTGGAATTCCAGTTAAGGTTGAAAATGGTAGCAACCTAAATTGAGTCGCTAATAAGCCATTTTCAACCTAACCTATATCCTGTTTAGGTTGAAAATGGCAGCAACATAAAAAATAATACGTCACGGTACAATTATACGACGCGGCTCAGTTTAGGTCCTGAACTGAATCGCTATAAGACGTCATGGTAGGCCTCCAGCTCGCTCTTAATTAATATCACCAATCGTTTATCTTTGCAAATCCTAGTTACCATTCCCACAGCCATCCCGCTTATCGTGGCCGCCAATATAGGCTTCCTCCCGAACCGGTCCGTCACCATAGTCGTACAAAAGCTGGCTAAAAGCTGGATCATCCCGATCACTACTGAAGATACCTCCGGTGCGACTGTCGACTGCGTGGACTCTGCAATGGATATAGTGTTTTATTTGTACTGAGTGTAAGAGCCGATTCTCTAAAGCCAGCTCTTAGTACAGACCTCTCTACCTCTGCCAATGAGGTGTTAAAAGTACACGATGATCAGATAAGTTTCAAAAACCATGATCGGTATCATTTAATTTTAATGTTGACTGTGCAAAGAAACGGCATGAATACGCATCCTCAAAAGACATTTCGTCTCTCTCTCTATCCATCTCTCTCTGGCAAGCTTTCTGTAGGATCTGCCATAGAATGATAAGCATGATGATTAGCATTATGGCTTTAAAAAAAAAGAATGGCTAAAATTTAAAAAATGACATCGCCGTAGAGTTTCTTGGTGCTATCTTCTCTAACGGGCGTATTTCCGAAGCACTGGTAGAGTCAATGGAGTTTTCCTTTTCCTGTGCGAGACTCAGGCATGAGTCACCACTTGAAAGGGAAATATCCTTTTTCTAACTCAAACCATAATTAGATAATAATCATTAGTTTCGTAGATCATAATATTTTGACTTATTTTTTTGTATTTCTATACTTATGTATAAGATATTTTTTTTTGACGTGTAAAAGTGCAATATTTTGCCTATTTATAATAAATGATTTGAGTTTGAGTTTGAGTTTGAGTTTGAGTTTGATAATGATAATAATGGTCTCCGTGTCGTATCCGACAACGACTTGACTGCTGCATTGATACCAATAGTCCAATATTCGCTTCAATGAGGAATTTGTTGCTCTTTGGGAAATTCTGAATCTGTTTGTTATTCATAAGGGACTTGGTCAGGAACTGTTAGACATAGGTAACTAAAGAAATAAATAATTACCCAAAATTGTCTGTAGATAAAAAGACACGCTGTTGAAGCCGCAGAGCTGGGCTCCAGCGCCCATCGCGATGACAATCCCAAAAGACTTCCAGAACGTCCTATTTCTGAAGATCTCTCGTTTGCTGACCTGGACATCGGAATTGGCAACAACGTATTCTTTCAATTCCTCGTGGGCTGTCACTTCTGAGCCTCGGAGGAAGGTCAGGACTTTTATGGCTTCTTCTGTTTTACCTGAAAACAGAAAAATTGGAATGATGTAGCATTTTGATAGGTTGCAGATTACATTAATTCTAATTTAAGGATTCAAGGTAAGTACGAGTATAGTTATTTTTTTAAAAAAAGACTGGATTCAAATAGATGGCCAACCGTAAAGGAATTCTGCGACCTGATAAAATAGAACCTAATGTTATGAAAGGCTAAGTATTTTTGAGGAGGTTTATAGCTCATTACTCTGTCTTACCATCAATGTTATATTTTTATAGTAAGACAAGTCTATCATTAGTTCTTCAGAGTTTGTATTTAAAACTCACCTTTAGAAAACAAGAAGTAAGGACTGTCAGGCAGAAACGCCAGCGGCAATGTGGTGACCACGAGAATGGCAGTATAGATCACGTTCAAGGTATAGTAGGAAACGAAAGGTCCTACACTGAACATGGTCACAACGCCGATGGAGCACATAATCTGGAGGATGGTTCCAAGAGACCCACGGATTTCTTTCTGGAACACAAATTAAGTGAATGAAGTCGTTCGTAGGTGTAGGTATTCAAGAACGTTTCCATGTACCTCAAAGTTTTGTAACGTATTTCAACTCTCTGTGTGTTCTTGGAGGGATAATCATAGCTTCAGTAATGCCGTGAAAGAAGAAAGATCACCAAGCAAAGCAGATGTCGGAGTCGGTAACTATGATATCCAACTCATAAATTCGCAGTATCAAACATTTACAAAAATGTCTGCAAGTTTGCAGGCACTAAAATTGGGTCCTCACAAAAGCTGACGGATTTAACAGTACCTTATTTTTGTCGGCCGTAGCATATTTAAGGAAATTCATCAGTGATCTTATACTTACACTGGCTACTTCCGAAGCATACATAGGCAGTACGGTAAACACGAAGGCATCAGCAGCTCCCACTAAGGCTCGACCGAGGAGTATCATCCACACGTCTAGCGCATAAAGGTACAGAAACCCTGCGGCTATCCGAGGCACGCAAGCCAGGAAGACGGTGTACTTCCGCCCTATTCGGTCTACGAGGAATGCTGCTAGGATGTTGGCTGCAAGAGAATAGAAGCATGGTCAGAAAGACGACGTCATTAGGTTGGGTGGATGACAGTGGTTCCGTTTATCGCAAAATGTTCTGCACTTGAGAAGTTTCAGTTCAGAGTTTCTCTTTCACATTTCAGAGACATTATTGACGTCAAGACATCAATTACTATTTGATCAGAATTGAGAACAAGTCTCAACAGCTGTTTCGTTTTACTACTAACCTATATTATTGTCTTGCAACCTTGTTTCCTATAATTGTTTGCGGCATTTTTGTGTTTTGAAATTATTGAAACATCGATCGTTTTACCATGATATTAATGGTAAAGTGCGTACAAGCGGCTGGCACATTTTGCGTGATTCAGTTTACCGTGAAGGTTGTTGCGTCGTCGTCTTATAAAGGTTTAGGGTAACATACCGGCGATCCCAGTCAGGAACCCTATGGAGACGATCCACGAGCCCTGCTCCTCAGTGACCGGCGTCGGCAGCACCGTCTGCGTTTCATTCCTGAGCTTCACCAGCACTGGAGATGGCCAGACTAGGCCCAATCCAGTAGCGAGGACACTGAGATTCACTGGAAAAATATGAAGGAATTATTGAGGTTGCTAGGAAAAGGCAAAATGCTAAGTATCTTGACTTGGCTGATGAATAAAGAAGGGAAGAATTTGCGTGAGCTCCAGGCGGAGGTCTGGCAGGAGATGGCACAAAATAGACCGAAGTAGCGGCTCTTATTATCGGAGGCCAAGACTCATTTTGGATCATTCATCATCATCATCATCATCAATCTGTAACGGCCCACTGCTGCGCACGGGTCTCCCCTCACTTTCGCGAGGAGGGTTAACAATTTGACTGCTGAGCCGGTTTTTACATTTGGGCACCGTTACAGATCATGTGTTCTTTCAGCAATGGCGTGCCGTCTGTGTAAGCCGCACTGTAGTAAACACACACGTCCGTTTCGCCACACAGCCGGCACGTAAGCTGCGCTAACACCAGGTGTGTTTTCCCGCACCCGCGTAAAGTTATAAAAAATACAACGTCTGTGTTTTCTGCAGTGAATGTGTTAAGCAATAATCCATCACGGGGTCATCGTGTCATTCTAATAATATTAGTTGCAGAGCTAACTGAATAAGGCGTAGGCAGGCCATCCATGACCTCATATTTAGCACGCGAGCTGCTGAGACATAGTGGCAGGTAGAAGTAGGTACTTCTGTAGTACCTCCCACCTGCAAAGAAATGTAATACGATGAACGTTGAACAGCGGAGTAGGTTCAATCATCTCTAACAGCAAAAACTGGTGAAGGAAACCGGACGTGTTATAATGGAGTGGTAGCTACATAGGTAGGTAACTATTGCAACGAATTGTCCATGAACTGCCATGAATGAGCGCGAAGAAGGTACCAATTATTATGAAATTGTCCACTTCCCTTCACTTATAACTTGTACAGGCAGCGACAGAACTCGCTGAACATGTCCGAACTTCCAACACAGAATACGTACGGAAGTTTTATTTTATAATAACCTTTAGGTAAGAATGTGTACACAGTTCTATGCAATAATTTTTATTCTATTCTACCCTATTCTTCTTAGTAGTAAGATAGTACATGCTTTCAATTTAACTGTTTCACAAGCCAGATTTAAGAGTATTAAAGTTTTGCGTAGATTATTTTTTCATATCAATATTTTGTCTCTACACAATAATAATAAGCTATAGGGAACTTTCCAGTGCTTTTTTTAGGGAGCTTTTCGGTGAAGGAAAACATCGTGAGGAAACCCACATACCTACCCGAGAATTATTTCGGAGTTAGGTATGTGATCCACCAATCCGGATCTGCCCCCGTGGTGGATTATGGCCTAATCCTCCTCATGAAAGTGAGGGGAGACCCGTGCCCAGCAGTGGGACGTTATGGGTTGTTGATGATAGGGAACTGCTACCAACGAGAGCCTCAGGGAGCGATGCTGGCCTAGATGAAGGTGGGGCATGGAGGGATGAACTTGACGCCCATTTAAAAGGCCGGTCTTAGAGTTAGGAGACAGGACTGCAAATGTTGGAAAGAAGGACGATAAGGTCTGAAATAATAATAATGTTATTCGTCTTGTTTTTTTTTTTCTTTTTCTTTTTTTAATTTTATTTTGGCTCCGCGCTTAGCGCTTTACATATTTAAAATATTCAACCTTTTTAGATTTTCACATTGGTACGTGCCCGCGCTGGGATTTGAGCTCATTACCGATTATGTGAGTAGGTAAGCAAGTACATCAGCTATTCTTTTGTCGTGGAACTACGCCATCTTTTCTGTTTTTATCATTTTGTTTCTAAGTATGTGTAGGTATTAACTTAAACGTGACAATCACGTAAAAAAAAGTTAAAACAAATCAAGACAAGAGAATAAGGACGTAAATAATAAATAATGGCTATAATAATTAATAACCATCGTAGTCACGCCGCCACAACATTTAGGTAGACAGGTACATAGGTAAAATGCACAGGAGGCCTACCATGACGTCTTATAGCGATTCAGTTCAGGACCTAAACTGAGCCGCGTCGCATAATCGTACCGTGACGTATTATTTGTTATGTTGCTGCCATTTTCAACCTAAACTGGATATGGGTTAGGTTGAAAATGGCTTATTAGTGACTCAATTTAGGTTGCTACCATTTTCAACCTTAACTGGATCCAGCTTAGGTTGAAAATGGCAGCAACATAAAAAATAAGACGTCACGGTACGATTATGCGACGCGGCTCAGTTTAGGTCCTGAACTGAATCGCTATAAGACGTCATGGTAGGCCCCCAGAGCAGCGGCGTAAGTAAAATCGACCAAAGCTAGGTTCATATTGTCTGACGTGTTGTATCGTGATGCATCAGAAAGGTATAGGTTTCATACATTTAAGGTGGTTCGTTTCTGTTATGGCGGGAAATTTAAATTTTAAACAGATTTTTCGTATTTAGAGCTACACCGGGGCACTAATATAAACGGGACTGTATTTCGCACCAACCGTAAATCATTCTTTTCGTTTTTATGTTGAAATATTTAGCACTAATGCACCGTATCGCTCAAATATGTCAATAAACCGTCAAACTGATAATTTCAATGTTTAAAAACGAAAAAACTGTTTGAAATTTAAATTTCCCGCCATAACAGAAACGAACCACCTTAATATGGTAGCGTTCACATTTCTCTGATGCAGTGTGTTGTGACGGCTTGTGTTAAATGTATGAAACCGATACTTTTCTGATGCATCACGACACGACACGTCAGACAAATACAAACATAAAACCGTGCCATTTCGAGTTCATTCCATGACTCCGAAGGAAGAAGTTTCAGGAAAGTTCCAACCACTTAACTGTATCGTGACTTTGACTAGACTTCTGACTAGATGGGACTCGACAGTTTGACTACTTTGAAAATAAAATAAACTAAAAAAAAAAATATTCAATCATACTTGACATGGTATAAATGCAATAATCGCGCGGAGCCAAAACGAAGAAAAAACTCATATCCCTACTTATCCTTACTTATATTATAAATGCGAAAGTAGATAACGTAGATCTCCACAAACTGCAATGAAAATGTACAATATTTCAATTTTTTTTTATAAAATTTAACCGAAAAAACCGTATAATTACGGTTTACTGTCGCTAGAAAACAAAAGAGAACATTTGGAATAATTTAGTAAATGATAATGCCACTTTTACGGTTAATTTATCATAATAGGATGAAACCATGAATATTTATTTTGGCAGGTGAGTTTGTATTCTGAGGAAGTAAAAACCGCTCCAGCCACCATTGAAACCAGTTTTATACAAATGAAACAAAGAAATAGGTTTTGTAATTATTACGAACTAGCTGCGCCCCGCGGTTTCACCCGCGTAGTTCCTGTTCCCGCGGGAATATGAGGATAAAATATAGCCTATGTTACTCGCTGTCACTGTAGCTTTCCATTAGTGCAATATTTTTTTAAATCGGTGCAGTGGTTTAACCGAAACCTTACATATTTCCATACATACTTTCATCCCCTATATTTTTTTTATCTCCTCAAGGGTAAATTTTTACAAACTTTGAATGCCAAATTTATTTATATTTAATCAAAAGCCTAAAAAATAAATTTCAAGCTTCTAGCTTCAAAAATGACGAAACTTCCATCCCCTATTTCAAACCCTTAGAATGCTGTTTTCGCGTACCCTATGTCCTTCCCTAGGCTCTAGACTATCTCTGTACCAAATTTCATTTCAATCGGTTCAGTAGTTTAGGCTTGAAAGAGCAACAGACAGACAGACAGAGTTACTTTCGCATTTATATATACTAGCTGTGCCCTGGCACGCTTCGCTGTGGCACATTCGCACATTCGCTGATATGTCACTGATGAAAAAAATAGATAAAAACAATCCTTGATGCGGATTATATATCATGCTAAAATTTCAGCTCGATCGGTGCGGAACTTTTTGAGTTTTTGAAGCGTACACAAACCAACATAACATTTTTATATATGTATATAGAAGTAGGGATTCAAACAATGATATCTTAGGTACGTATAATTATGGTTAGTTAGACCATTCACTAAATAAATAAATAACGTATCACGATACTGCTGTTATTAGATAGAGTAGGTAAATATAATTAGCCTAACAAACAATCATCATCATCATTTATCCACATCGGCCCACTGCTGAGCACGGGTCTCCCCTCACTTTGACGAGGAAGAATGGGCTACAATCCACCACGAGGACCGGATTGGTGGATTGGTAGATTACATACGTCCGAAATAGTTCTCGGGTATGTATGTGGGTTTCGTCACGATGTTTTCCGGTGACCAGTAATGGGTGTCAGGGAGTTGGTGTAGGTATTGCTTTCCGCTGGTATTGTATTTTTTTTATGTGACTAAGTAACGAGACGAGCAAGTCGTTCACCTGATGGTAAGCGCCGTGTCTGCCCATAACAGCGTAACAGTGCCACCCAAAATCTGCTGCGGCACTGCACCGCACTCGTCACCCGCAGACATTGGTTCTAAAGTCTTAAATGTCCAGTAATTTCGCTATATTTTTTGTATTTTGTATTGTTTGACTGTTTATATAATATGTGTGTATTGTACTTATGTTTTCGGTGAAGGAAAACATCGTGAGGAAACCCACATTATTTCAGAATCACCCGAGAATTATTTCGGAGGTAGGTATGTTATCCAAAAATCATGACCGGGCCCTAGTGGTGGATTAAGGCCTCCTTACGAAAGCGAGGGGAGACCCGTGCTCAGCAGTGGGCCGAAATGGGTTGATGATGTATTTGTATTTCTATACTTATGTATAAGATATTATTTTTTTGACGTGTAAAAGTGCAATATTTTGCCTATTTACGAGGGTGAATCAAAAAATTCTTGGAATCAATATTAAAAAATGCAAAGATTTAAATAATAATATTTTATTTTTCTACATAATCTCCCTCCAATGCAATGCATTTAGAATAACGCGTTTCTAACTTCCTTATTCCTTGTGAAAAAAAATTATTTTCTTGACTCTCGAAAAAGTCCTCTACGGCAGCTATAACCGCGTCATTATCGTGAAATTTTGTTCCACGAATTTCCTCTTTTAATTTTGGAAATAAGTGAAAATCACTTGGGGCTAAGTCCGGAGAATATGGTGGGTGGTCAAGGAGATTGAAGCCAGCACAGCGGATTGCGTTGAGCGCAACTTCCGATCGATGAGCAGGAGCGTTATCTTGAAGGAACAACACGCCCAACGACAGTTTTCCACGACGTTTTTCTTTAATCGCTTCACGCACTTTCGGGATTAAATTTGCATAATAGGGTCCAGTAATCGTCTGGCCTTTTGGCATGTAATCAATAAAAAGGATTCCTTCACTATCCCAGAACACAGAGGCCATAACTTTGCCAGCGGTAGGAGCAACTCGAAATTTCTTAATGGATGGAGAGGATGGTCGTTTCCAAGACATGCTTTGTCTTTTAGTTTCAGGATCAAAATGGTGGACCCACGTTTCATCCATGGTGACAAGACGACGGCAAAATTATCCGAATCACGCTGGAACATTTCGAGATTACGCTTAGAAATTTCCAAACGTCGCTTTTTGTTTTTATCGGTTAACATTCGTGGCACCCATCTTGCAGACACTTTTTTGAACCCCAGTGAATCAATTAAAATGGATTGAACGCTACCAAAAGATATCTTTAGGATCTCAGCTATATGTTTTATAGTCATTCTTCTGTCTTCCAAAACCAGATTCTCAACCTTTTTGACATTTTCTTCTGTAACGGAGGTTGAAGGCCGCCCAGAACGCGGGTCATCTTTACAGCTTGATCTACCTCTTTTAAATTCAGCCACCCAGTACGCAACCGTAGAATAAGGTACAGCATCACCCCCTAATGTCTGCTGAATGTCCAAAAAAATTTCCTTCGTAGACATTTTTTTCAAACTGAGATATTTTATCACCGCACGTAACTCACTTTTATCCATAATTTTGACTTTTTAGCAACTCGTTGCACAAAAAAATTTATTACATGCGAACGAACTGACAAAAACAAGTGACAGTCTGCATAAATATAGTGTGATAGACACTCTTTAATTTGAATATCGAACTTGATCCAAAAAGGTTTCATATATATGCACTTCTAAGAACTTTTTGATTCACCCTCGTACAATAAATGATTTGAGTTTGAGTTTGATGATGATGATTTGTAAAATTATAACATAGTAAAATAGGTAGTGGGAGGCCTTTTCTGCAAGAGACCGCCTGGGGGAGTACCACACCTTTGCTAGATATTCATCCGCCAAGCAGCAGTGTGCAAACATTACTATGTTCTAGTTTGAAGGGCACTGTTTCCAGTGAAATTACTGGGCATAATGAGACTTTAAAACCGATGTCTCAATTGCTCACCAGTCAAATAAAAAAACGAAGGTACCTACCTACATAAATAGATTACCTACATAATTTACTTATCTATTCCAAATAACAAAACACACTAACCTGTGATGACAATTAAATATTGCCTAAGGCGAGGTCCTATAATTTGAAACATTTTGTCACAACTCTTTGTGCAGGCCCAGTAATAAACACACCGAATGAACTCTGTACTGACTAAAACTTATTTCACCCACTAAATAGAAAATACACACCACTGAGGCTATAATGCACAAATGTTGCGTATCCAACCACATAAAAAAAAACACTGTTCCGCCACTGACCCCTTCACACAAACCAGTTTCGCACACAACCTTTTAAAAAAACAAGTACCCACATCTCCGCAAATGATAGAATTTAACACATGAAGAGTAAATAGACTTTGTAGACAGACGTTTTGTGAACTTTACGGAAATATATTGGTCAAGATGGTACTAAAAACACGTGTTTACTCGACGGAGTTCCGACATGAGTATTGGTTGGTTAGTCCGTGATCAGTCTGTACATTCTGATTCCGTTGGATCGTGTTGGCAAACCTATAGATCCTACTAAGGGTGCATAAGTCGATACTAATCCTACTTATATTATAAATGCGAAAGTTTGTGAGAATGGATCGATGGATGGATGTTTGTTCCTCTTTCACGCAATAACTTCTTAACGGATTCGAATGAAATTTGGAACACAGATAGTTTACAACCAGGATTGAGTAATAGGCTACTTTTTATCCCGATAGTATGTTTCCGTGGGACAAAACGATAGCTACGCGGGTGAAACCGCGGGGCGCAGCTAGTGCTACTATAGTCGCTAGGTTCTTTAAAATTTACAAGCGCGATAAATAGTACAATCACTTGGTAATTTTACTAGGAAAGTTTTTGGGAATTTTGAAAATGGGTTCTTTTATAAATTTGGATGTGCAATTTGCCACCTCGTATCTAAGCTGCACGAGCCGCCATATTGAAAAAATGGCGCCTAATTGCAGTTTATTTTGTCAATATCTCTTTTATAATGTAATAATTATAAAGTACAATGACAATACGAATTGATATTAGAGACGGAACTCCTCAGTGCCTAACAGTAGACTGTTGGTGTGTGGACACATTTTTAATAAGCTTGCTGTACTGAATCATCATCAACCCATAACGTCCCACTGCTGGGCACGGGTCTCTCCTCACTTTCGTGAGGAGGATTAGGTCATAATCCACCACGGGGGCCAGATCTGGATTGGTGGATCACATACCTACCTCCAAAATAATTCTCGGGTAGGTATGTGGGTTTCCTCACGATGTTTTTCTTCACCGAAAAGCGAGTGATAATTACGTACATATGTTTTACAGAAACACATTGGTACGTGCCCGCACTGGGTTTTGAACTCACGATCTTCTGATTGGAAGGCGGACGTTCTCCCACTAGGCTACCACCGCTTCTATAACAAACGTAGTACGTACGTTCTATGTACTGAATACGTGTTTTATAAAACCGTGATTGGAAAAATATATTTTTAACTGTTCTGTTGATCCGCGCTGTTATTTTTTTTATTTAGGTATTGCTGTAAATATTGACACCCCAATTACACCGTTTTACGTCTACAGTAGTTTTTTATTTCTATTTGAAGTAAAAAGTACCTACCTTTTGTCAAAGGAACAACTTTGTAAATTAAAGTGAAATAAACACGGATTCATTTTAATATTATTTGAATAGGATAGTAGGATATTCATTGTTAGAAAATGAACAAGAAGTTGTGAGAACTTAGTGAGTTAACAATGGTAGTGGGAACACGAATAAAGTACCAACAAACCCTACCAAATCACGGTAGTTATCGTAAGGAGGTACCTCGAACATGAATTGTCCTATCTTTCTTGATGCTTTCACAACCCTATACACTTGCAAACTGTACATTGCTTTATGAGTGAGAAGTTATTGTTTTGTCTCTTAATAAAAAGCGCGATGTATATGAAACGTGTTGCTTATTCGTATCTTGAGATGTACCTTTCTCGCTTTGTTGTAATTTTAATTATGAATATTATTATGCACTTTATTTATTTCAATTGTTAGGTTACATTTTCTACAATATTTCTAAAAAAATATTAATAAAAAGATAAACCTAGGTTACCTACCACTGGTACAGGAGCAGGGTTCAAGCTACCAGTGCTTAGGGCTGCAGAGTGAGGAACCTGACAATACGTGCCTTGTCGAGGAGTACTGCCTTCTGCATCTGACCCTTAATCCAGCCGTCTAGAGAAAGCCTCTTAAGACGTTGGTCGAGGCTCTTCGCTACAAGGCCGTGCGCCGAAACAAGTATCGGAACCGACCGTCGATTCAACATCCCACAAGGCGATTACCTCGTGAGCTAAGTCAAGGTACTTACTGAGCTTGACCTTCTCGGCCTTCACGAGGTTGTCACCATGGGCATGGTGATGTCGACGAGCACTGCCCGGTGTTGGGACCGGTCTACCAGCACAACATCAGTCTAATTGGCTACAATAGTCCTGCCTGTGATGACAGAGCGGTCTCAACAGACCAGGGGCCCAATTCTATAACTTAGAGTAAAGCAACACGCCATTGACTACTATCGACACACTACAGACATTATATTGCCACTGTTGCAAATTTGGCATTCTGCGAAAACTCCAATGGTGTCACAGTGGTGTCTCAGTAGTGTGTCGATTGTGTGGCTGTTGTGTGGCAGTAAAATAGTTTTCAGTGTGGCTAGCAAAAATAATAATTTATAGAATATCAAACGTCAATGACTATCCTATTGAGACACTACCGACACACAATTGATAGGTTAGTTATTTTATAGAATTGGGCCCCAGAGCTTTCCAGGCTCTTTTCTCTTAGACCATTTTAAAGATGTAGCTGGTTCCGTAGACCCACTGCAGCTATATTTCTGTCATATTCCTATTTACTTCCTACCATATTTTTTTTTTGGTCGCGCCAACGTAAACCCCGGCAAGTCTCCTGTGGACCTCTGGGGGTCCACCTGGACCACTTTGGGAACTAAGACAATAGAGCATTAACTATTTATAATCTTTGCAAAAGAGGGAATTGAGCAACGCACGACCATTTTTGTGAACTGGTGCTGTGTGTACATGTAGTACGGCACTTCTGACTCGACATGGGCAAGTTGCTGGTGATTTTCCTGTTACTGTCACAGAATACTGACTGTTTATTCAATGTTATGACTCGTTCTGTTTACCTTGGGTCTTATTTGATCTGCCACATGAGATTTCTTGCCGAAAGCGCGTTGGTAATACTCGTATTATTTCATCGGTACGTTTGCTAGATATGGTAATAGCGATTCAACCCAAACTGGTCCAGTTTGGGTTGAAAATGGCAGCAACATAAAAAATAAGACGTCACGGTACGATTATGCGACGCGGTTCAGTTTAGGTCTTCAATTGAATCGTATAAGATGTCATGGTAGGCCTCCAGGCAGTACCAATGACAATATTACTTGTTATATGATCTCACTGGGACGGAGTGCAAACTTTCTAATACTGCTTATAACTTTAAAACCTGTAGGGCTAGATTAACGCTGCGAGACAATTATACCATAGTTGGGACTTGGGACATTTACATCTATGCTGAAATTGCCAGAAATAGAAATAGAAAAACTCTTTATTGTACACCAGAAACAAAAATAAACACAGTACAGAAGAATTACAATAGGTAAACAAGGGTAGTACAATGGGCAGTCTTATCGCTGAAAGCGATTTCTTCCAGACAACCTTTGGATGGACAGTAAAAAACATTTTTCGATAGTAGGGTGGGTGGCGTACTTACAGTATTGCCAGCATCAGAGATACGGATTATAATTTCGTCTTTTCCACACGACAACAAGAGGTATATAGTAGTATTAAGATTGAAGGTCGTGAGTTCTAATCCCAGTGCGGGCAAGTACCAATATGTTTCTGTACAGCAAACATAATTATCATTTGCTTTCTGGCGAAGGAAAACATCGTAAGGAAACCCACATACCTGCCCGAGAATTACTTCAGAGATTGGTATGTTTCTACCAATCAGGACCGGGCCCCTGTGGTGGATTATGGGCTACCCCTCCTCACGAAAGTGAGGGAGACCCGTGCGCAGCAGTGGGACGATATGGGTTCATGATGATGATGATGATGATGATATTATTTTTTTATTATTTATTAAGTATAGTGTGTATGTGTATTATTAAAACATAAGTATTAAATGTATTGTGTCTGTTAAATACTGTAAGTACGCCACCTACCCTACTATCGAAAAATGTTTTTTACTGTCCATCCAAAGATTGTCTGGAAGAAATCGCTTTCAGCGATAAGACCACCCATTTTACTACCCTTGTTTACCTATTGTAATTCTTCTGTACTGTGTTTATTTTTGTTTCTGGTGTACAATAAAGAGTTTTTCTATTCTATTCTATTCTATTCTATGATGATGACAAGAAGTATTTTTAAGCTTGCATCCAGCTTGGCTGATTGTTGTGCCAAGTTGTAGCCGTGACAATCCTAATATCTGATGTGTAATCATACGCTAAAAACCAATGTCTCATACATAACACTGTCACACACACTAAAACGCGCTCGTCACCGATTAAACTACGTACCTACTTGGCTTAAACGTCACCAGATTTTGTTTTCCTTCCGCCTAAGTGACGTAAGTGTGAAATGGTTCTTGAGTGGCGACCACGGGTCGGAAGAGTGAAGATGGAGCCAAGTACGGTCTCCCACGAGATGGACTGACTGCAAAAATCGTGGGATGATCTCACTCCACCAACCAGAACCCTGCATTGCATAATCCTCCGAACCTTGCACTGCGCTCGTAACCCTGAGACATCGGCTCTAAAGTCTCATATATGCCTAGTAAGCAGAGACATGCTAATTTAGCAGTGGATGTTTTTTTTTTGCAAGTGCTACGCCTGCCTATAACTGCGCTCGTCACCCTGACACATTGCCCAGTGATGCCGCTGGAAACAGTGCCCTTCAAACCGGAACACAGTATTGCTTTCACACTACGGTTTGGCTGATAAGTAGTTGAGCAGTTGAGTACACGTATCTGGCAAAGGTATGGTTTTCCGACCAAGTTTAATAAAAATGTAGAATAGAATAGAATAGAATAGAAAACTGTTTATAGTACACCAGAAAAAACACAGTACAGAAAAATTACAATAGGTAAACAAGGGTAGTAAAATGCATGCAATGCAAGTATGTGTGCATATTCATTGCAGTAACTTTTATGAATCTACGCAAAATACGCTATGACGATGACGGTTTAAACCGACATTGCGCCTAATTCTGTTAACGAGCAACATATTTAATGACATCAACAACATTGCAGTTGGTATTAAAAGTATTTTCACTTTGTGAACTAGTCTAGTTTCGTAGCAGACTTCAAAAAAGGAGGTTCTTAATTCGATAGTATGTTTTTTTTGTATGTTTGTTGCGCGATTACTCCGCCAATTTTATGAATTGATTTTGATGATTATCGATTTTGAGGTATCTACCAAATATCAATAATTGTTTAATTTTATTCGCTTTTTAGTATAGTGCCATTTGTGAATTTTGAAGTCTCTTTTTTTAATTTCATTATTTTCAACAGCCCATATCGTCTCACTGTTGAGAACAGGTGTCTCCTCACTTTCGTGAGGAGTGTTAGGCCATAATTCACCACGGAGACCCACCCGGTCGGATAGGTGGATAACATACCTACCTCTGAAAAAATTCTCGGGTATTTGGGTTGGTTTTTTAATTTAAATAATACAGATCTATGTCTTGTTGTAAGCCATCAATTGGAGTATCATTGAATTTTATAATTTGTAAGGTACTTTTTCCTATAATATTTTTATAGACTCTATTCTGGAATAGTCTATATATAAAAATGTTATGTTGGTTTGTGTAAGCTTCAAAAACTCAAAAAGTTCTGCACTGATCGAGCTGAAATTTTAGCATGATATATAATCCGCACCAAGGATTGTTTTTATCTATTTTTTTCATCAGTGACATATCAGCGAATGTGCGAATGTGCCACAGCGAAACGTGGCAGGGCACAGCTAGTTTTCAATAAAAAATAAATATAGTCGAATTGAGGAACCTCCTCCAGCTGCAGCTAGGCACAGCTAGTATATTATAAAAGTGGTACTTTTTATTCAAGATGGAGCTGCGGTCGCAGCTAATAATAAAACAAAGAATGAATTCAAAAAGTTTATCTACACGCCATGGGAAGCAACAAACCGGCTAAGACTTTGCAATGTTCTCACTATTTGTAGTCACCTTCGCCCCTAAAGTGGCTTGTATCTCCCCAAACGTCTTCCCCTTCGTCTCCGGCACACAGAACACGACAAACAAACATAACAGCACACAGTTCACACTGAAGAACCAGTACGTGGCAGCTGCTCCTATGGACAGTATGAGGAAAGGATACATTTTGGGAACGATAAATGTTAACATATAGTTGGTGGAAGTTGCGATGGACAGCCCCACGCCTCGCGAGCGATCGTCGAAGATCTCAGCGGTTATCACCCAGCTGAGGGAACATATACCTGGAAAGAAATAGCAAGATTATCTTTAAGAAATTATTGATGTAATGTGATGATGAGCAAGTCGTGCACCCGATAGTAAGCGCTACGCCTGTCCATAACAGTTACAGTGCCATCCAGAACTTTGCATTGCATAATCCTGCCTGACACTGCACAGCGCTCGTCACCCTGAGACATCGGCTCTGAAGTCTCATGTGCCCAGTAATTTCGCTGGAAACAGTGCCCTTCAAACCGGAACACAGTAATGTTTGCACACTACTGCCAGTCAGTAGTTCAGTCAGTCAGTGTAAGTTCCTTGTCCCTGATAACTACCGATGTAGTAGAATACACTGGTTTTTCGCTGTCTCATGTTGTCGTACCGTAGTCGCTCATCCCGTGCTCCCTCTTCGCACTCAACGCTCTCCAGGCTGCCAATCCAGACGGTGATTAGATAGATGATTTTTATAGTTACCTCCACTATAAGAATAGACCACCAATATCAGCGACACTAGAGGCACGTAGTTCATGACGCCACTGATGGGTCCTGTGCTCTTGACGAAAAAGAAAGTTCCCAGGCCGACCTGAAAATAATTGACGAAAGTAGGTAAAGGTCAGCTCGCAGATAAAATAAAAAAAAAACGAGTTAAAAGTAAAGGGTAACAAAAATGAAGAAGAAATGAAAGGAAATGAATATTAGATCACATGTATAACATGTGGTTGAAGAAGAAGACAGAGGTTTAAAAAATTATAGAGTAATCAATTATTAATCAAATGCTAGTTTTAGCGATCTCCATTTGTTTATGTTCGTGTGGGACGGAGACTTTTTTAACCTGGGAAATGCAGAGAACTTGCGGGAAAACTGGAATTACGCAGGTAAAACCGTGGGACGCAGCTAGGTCATGATAAAAATAAACCTCATCAATTGTTCTTTTCTTTAACTAGAATTACTTCACAAGTTCACCATTACGCTTCACCTGTTAAGACTGTCAAAAACCTTCTCACCATTCCCATAGCCAGCCCAATTAAAGAGACTATCAATATAGGTTTCCTTCCGAACCGGTCCGTCACCATCGTGGTACAAAAGCTGGCCAGAAGCTGGATCATCCCTATGATTACCGAAGACATCTCTGGCGTGACAGTCGTCTGTGTGGACTCTGCAATTTGAATGAATAGTTTTATTTTAGTGTCCACAGTCAAATATCAAAAACCAGCGCGTTCTCAATGTGCCGAGAAGAGACGCAAGGCACCAATCACCATGGCAACGCATTATGACCAGTCTCTCTCTCTGCCATGGACACGGTAATGAGCTTTTCAAAGTCAGCAATATTATGTTTGGAGTGAATATTGGCGTCTGCGCTCAATCGCTCTCTGGCAAACCCTGAATCTCTTTGATTTACTTGGTCAGAGAAGATTAAGAGAACTGAGTAATTACCAAACATTGTCTGTAGATAGAAAGACACGCTGTTAAACCCACAAAGCTGGGCACCGGAGCCAATAGCAATGACAATTCCAAAAGACTTCCAAAACGTCCTATTTCTGAAGATCTCTCGTTTGCTGACCTGGACATCGGAGTTGGCTGCAACGTACTCCTTCAGTTCCTCGTGGGCTATCAGGTCTGAGCCTCGGAGAAAGGTCAGAATCTTTAGGGCTTCTTCTTTTTTACCTGTAATCAGAAAAAGTTGAGGATGTAACATTTCAATATGGATTGTATATAGCGGAGAATTCCTTAGAATTCAAACTACAGTAATTAAATTAGTTTTTAGGGTGTGAACCTCTATGGTCCACGGCAGGAACAGGTGTGCGAACAGGTGGAGGACTGGCAGGTGGTGGCACAAGACAGATCGAAGCGGCGGCGCTTATTATCGGAAACCAAGACTCATTTTGAATCATTGCGCCATCCCAGTTAGTTTTAGCTATAAATTAGGTAAGAGTATTTTTTGAAATCTTACCTTTAGAAAACAAGAAGTAGGGATTGTCAGGCAGAAACACTAGCGGCAATGTGGTGACCACAAAAATGACAACGTAGATCACGTTCAAGTTAAAATAGGAGACGAAGGGTCCTACACTGAACATGGTTACCACGCCGATGGAGCACATGACTTGGAGAATGGTTCCGAGAGATCCACGGATTTCTTTCTGGAACACACATTACGTAATAGGCATAAGAAAGAAGAAAATAAAATCTTATTGATACCAAAGAGCTCAATCTTCGGCTTTACTCTTCCAATTAGTGACGCATTATGTTTTTATTTTTGCATCCATTGAAGACGAACCAGCAAGAATTAGTGCTATTTACCGAATATTTGCCAGGCGCAATTTTTAATTTTGATTTGATTTACTAGACATCTACCAACTCGTCCGGTGGAAAGCGACGATGTGTCTGAAGATGAAGTGGCAAATCTTAGAAAATACCATAACTCTCCAGCCATACTTACACTGGCTATTTCCGAAGCATACATAGGCAGTACGATAAACACAATAGCATTAAAGATTCCCTCTACAGCCCGTCCGAGGAGTATCATCCACACTTCTTGAGCGTAAAGATACAGAAACGCTGTTGCTATCCGAGGCACGCATGCCAGGAAGATGGTGTTCTTCCGGCCTATTCGGTCTACTAGGAATGCTGATAGGAAAGACCCTGAAAGAGAATAAAGCAAGAGTTGGTCAGGCGACGTCATCTAAATGTTATGGATGGTAGTGTCGATTCGGAGGGGTGTACACGTGAGGAGTTCACACAGAGAATTGTAATATGGAGGGTCTTCAGTCCCTAAACAATTAATCACTGTGTAACGTGAACTGAACTAGTGTGATTTTTTCATTTACGCTCGCTTTGCTTCTGCAATCATAATTATCTCCATCATAGTGAGCTCAAAACGCTCAGTTGTTTGATTAGAATTCAGAACATGTTCTTTATGTTCTTCTGTTATCTTTGGTTAAGCCTTCATAGACCTGATAGGGTGTCCTCTGGTAGGGTGTTCTCTACCAGGTAGATCCCGTGGTGAATTATGGCCTAATCCTCTACATAAAACTGAGGTGAGCAGCGGATATGGATTATGATGATAATGACATCCTATGTTATTATTTCCTCCTTTTTTATTGGTATTAGGTAACATACCCCCAATCGCAGTCAGGAACCCTATGGAGACAATCCACGAGCCCTGCTCCTCAGTGACTGGCGTCGGCAGCACCGTCTGCGTTTCATTCCTGAGCTTCACCAGCACTGGAGATGGCCAGACCAGGCCCACTCCCGTAGCGAGGACACTGAGATTCACTGGAATAAAACACTGGGATTATGATAAGAAAGTTTTTTGGTAGTTTACTTTTCAACCAAAAAAATAGATTTACCTACAGGCACCCTACATTTTCCACTTTTAACAGTGAAACTTTCTATTAGCGGAATAATTTTTAGAATTAATAGATTGCCTTTTCTATCGCGGAATTTCCATTGTCCCGCAGGAAATTTAACTTTTCCGAAAGAAATTATAATCTATGTTGCTCAGTGATTGTGTAGATGCATAATAGATAAAGAACTTTAAGAATAGTGTTATAAAAACATTTAAAAATTAAAATGAGAATTCAAATTATTATTATAAAAATAATTTAAGTTCATAAATAATTAATAATTAATAATATGCCTCACGGAGACCAACTTATGTTGGATTATTGTATAGTTTCATTATCTCTGTTAATTTATTTGAAATATTAATTTTAGTTAAATTTTATTTATCTTGTAAACATTAATTGTAATGTAGGTATAAGTAAATTTAATTTTTGCATAGTAAGTCCATTAAAACACCAACCTGTGATAACTATTAAATATTGCTTAAGGCGAGGTCCAAAAATTTTAAACATGGTAACTTAACACTTGTGCAAACTTAACTCCCACATGCAAAATTTTAAAATAGGTACTCTGCACCAATTAAAACCTAATAGTTCTTCTAAAACTTATCACACACTAAATTAATGCACCGTCCTATATTTGACACTCGCTAAATTCACGACATAAATCGTGCGAAGCGATAAAACCCACGAAAAAAAAAAAAAAAAGAGATTAAAGAAAATTCTTATTAAATAAAATCTTAAATAAAGAATTTTCATTAATCTCTTTTTTTTTTAATTTAATAAATCCACGTTTCTTTTTTGTTAGTTTATTCGTGTCACTATGCAAATCATAACACAATACATTATTTTTTTATTGAACACAGCCAAGTGGTACGATCGTAAACAGTGTGACCTGAAAAATGCAGGCAATCGCTTTCTACATTATATTATAACTGAGCGTGTAACTATAAAGCCTAGCCCACACAGGCACTATATAATTTTTTTTTAATAATAAGTGGCATAGGAGATAATTATCCGGACTTTTTGTTCAATTATCTCCTAACGGGACACAAGCCGCAAGGGGTTTCTGGTATAACACCTTCAGTGCTGAGAACACACCTGTCGTGTTTTTCATAACTTGCCGCGAGTGCGGGAAAACACAACTGTTGTGTTTGTCGTATGGGAAAACACTATGGAGAGTGCAGAGCCGCACCCGTGGCTAGACAAGCAAGTCGGCTCAGCAGTGAAAGTGGTAATTCATAAAGTTCAGTTGATTTGTGGACTCTTGGAGGTTAATTCCTAAGGATCTGGTCTTCGTGGGTTCTATAATATGTAATTAGGAACCTACCTAATGCTAAAGTAACTATTTAATGTATGCAAATACCGAGTATAAATGATTTATATTTATGTTAGTTTAGTGATGTTGAATTTAGATAGAGACTAGCTGCGCCCCGCGGTTTCACCCGCGTAGTATCCGTTTTGTCCCACAGAAACATACTAACGGAATAAAAAGTACCCTATACTCAATCCTGGTTATAAAATATCTGTGTTCCAAATTTCATTCGAATCCGTTCAGTTGTTTTTGCGTGAAAGAGGAACAAACATCCACCCATACATTCTCACAAACTTTCGCATTTATTATATATAATATTAGTAGGAGTAATATGACATAACTAAACGGTCGTAAAATATAGAGATAATATACATGTTTACATAAATTACAATAACTGATTTAGTAAGATAATCTTTTCATTACATCGTTTTATGGTAGATATAATTATTAAACGCTTTATAGTAAAAAGTGGGTTATGCACCATTGAGGAATTATGTTCAATATAAATATCGTTGTTATGCAATGGCGTCGATAACGCCGGTAGGTATAGGTTTGCGTACTCTCGTATTGTATTCTTAAAATATAGCCGCCAAGCAAGTAGTGTGCAAACATTACTGTCCTCCGGTTTGAAGGGCACTGTTTCCAGCGAAATCACTGGACATATGAGACCTTAGAGCCGTTGTGTCAGGGTGACGAGCGCAGTGCAGAGATGCGCATGATTATGCAATGCAAAGTTCGGGGTGGCGCTGTAACTGTTATGGGCAGGCGTAGCGATGACTTGCTCGTCTGGTCACTCAGTTAAATAAAAAAAAAAAAAACACCCCTCAACCCAAATCTTCACTTCAAGGGGATTATGAGAGAATAACTTACAAAAATCCCCTTAGGGGGAAATCGAAAGAGGATTTTGATAGGTACTAACCCACGGTACGCTGTCTTGTGTTTCATTCATTACTTCGTTGAGATTTTCAACACTTTTCCCATTACTACGTAGTAGAAACAATCTATTTATCTATTAATCTTCACACAACGTGTGGGTTTACTGTTAACTAGCGTTTTGTCGAAACTAAACTCAATCAACTGTGCGGGCGCACACATCTGTTGAGATTAAATTGTTGAGCAGCGCGGGTTCGCACGCCAGGCGTGTTTTCGCTTGCCGTAAAATTATTAAAACACAGTGTGTGTTTTCAGCAGTGAACGTGTTAGGTGTGTGAGGAGTTAAAGGTAGTTTGTGTACCACGAACGGAACAGTTCGATTCGAGACGCAACATCACGTAGCATTCCAATAAAATAGCGACTGGCAAAGAGAACAAAAGAAACGATTTTGACGTCGTTGTCGGATTGAAACCCGGTGCGGAGATAATACCTAGTGGAGGAGTTCCCAGTCATACTTTAAAAGATGTTTCAATTTGGAACTGGTTTTTCGATTTACAGAAATTTGAAACCCTGAAAAGTCTGTGGGGTAAAATGGGGTTGGTTTTGGGTGTCACTTTCCTTTTTCTACCTCTACCTATAAATAAATAACTGTACTATAATACGCATACTTCTTCTTTTCAGAATGTAATTCAGAATAATCAGAACTCGCTTTTCGGTGAAGGAAAACATCGTGTAAGTGATCGTGATGAGTGTTTTAATTAAGCGAAAATATGTGTGTGTGAGTGTTATTTTTACACCTTAGTCGCTAAGACTTGTAGCTCTGCGACTATGCATGCCTCTTGTTCCAATATTGAGTTCGCCACAATCGAAGCGACTTTTTTCTTCGATATCTTTTCTTTATCTGTGCTTCTGAAATAGAAATTCAGTAAGTTTTTAAATCTTGAAGCAGGTCTTGCGGCATCTTTTTTAAAGTTTCCAATTATTTAGTAGTTTTAGGGACATGGTGATGAGATGCTAAGTAATCATCTCTACAATTAAATTAGTAACGGGGGGGGGGGGGGAGGGGGGGGGGAGAACGTCTGCTTTCCAAGGAGAAGGTCGTGAGTTCAATTCCCAATGCGGGCACGTACCAATGTGTTTAAGTCAAAAGCATAATATTATTTTGAGAACATATTTACTACTTATGTACCGGATTGATTTAATAAGGATGATTGCACTGTTTATTGAACTTTTTAGTAATCGAGGGCATAAGTGTTAAATATCTCTAAAAAAAACGTAAACAATAATCTTGGATTATCGCCAATTTCATTATAATTGCAACAGTACCCGTTCAAATCGTTTTTTCGTTTTATTGCTAGACTTTCAGCAATAAAAACGAAAAAACGGTTGGAAATTTGAATTTCCCGCTAAAATCGAAACGAAGCATAACGAAGCATATAAGGCTTCGCGCTTCGCTAACGCTTCGACTTGTAAGGTTCCCACCTTACTAGTCTTGCGCGAAGCCTTATATGCTTGCAAATTTTTCAATAGATGACCTAGAAGATACATTAAGAATATAGATTGAAAAAAAAATAGCCAGCGAGTTTCTTGCCGCTTCTTCTCGATTGGATATTATGAACCCAGCGGTAGAGTCGTTGAACTTTCACGAGTCCCCTCTTGGGGCCCATGTGAATAAAGATTTCTGACTTTGACTTCTACATTGACTTTGACAGCTGCACAGGTCAATTGCATTATAAATAAACACAGCTGTTTATTTTAATGGAACAAAATAATATTATAAATGCTGTCTGCATGTGAATCAATAATAGATAAAATAAATTCACTCAGCACATTTTTAGGGTTCCGTACCCAAAGGGTAAAACGGGACCCTATTACTATGGCTCCGCTGTCTGTTTGTCTGTCCGTCTGTCACAAGGCTGCATCTCATGAACCTTAATAGTTAGACAGTCGAAATTTTCACAAATGATGTGTGCTAAACATACAAACAAATACTAAAAATAAACTAAAACTTATAACTACCTAATAAAACGTTTGGGAGGATGCTCATTATTGCTCATTATCTCTAATACTTTAAACTGTTCGATTTTCTTAAGCTAACTGCAAATCCTTATAAATTATGCAGTAATTTCTCAGCATCTTATGAATGAACATCGTGAGAAATTTCTCAAAATATTTTCCTTTGCCTAAAAGCCTTTAGCACTTTGACGCGATCATATTTTAAAAGTCATAGGTCTCATCTGCAATAGTCCATTTGGGAAAGTACTACACCTTTGCCAGATATTCATCCACTAAGCAGTAGTGTGCAAACATTACTGTGTTCCGGTTTGCAGGGCACTGTTTGCAGCCAAATTATTGCGCATATGAGACTTTAGAACCGATGTCTCAGGGCACCATTGCCGCAGAAGATTTTGTAATGGAAAGTTATGGGTGACACAAAAAGCCCCTAACGCCTACAGATCTGTAAGGGGCAGGCGTGGCGCATACCATCACGTGAACGACTTGCTCATCTCGTTATTTAGTAACATAAAAAACGTATGTTTGCCGCACCGCCACCATTGACCCTTCAGCCAAATTTAGTTCAAGTCAAATTCCAACGACAAACATTTGCTATAGTAACAGTGAGCTGATCTGATGACAGATACGGAAGGTAAACAAAGGAACCTCACTGGTTGTGTTTGAGCTCATTTGCTGGAGTATCAAAGACGTTAATAGAAGCTCGGAAAAATAATAACAACTTCTAAAAAAAGCTTATTTATTCATTAACTAGGACTCTCTTCTTGTCCTTTAGACTTTCTACCCATAGCCTCTTGAATCTCCCGGAAGGTTCTTCCCTTAGTTTCTGGGATAAAGAAGAGTATAAACACACAGGTGATCGCACAGTTTCCGCTGAAAAACCAGTAGGTCGCAGCAGGGCCTATGGCGTCGACGAGGGCACTGAAATAGTTGATAGTGAAGAAGACAATAAGACTGCCGAAGAAGACGCCGCAGGACACGCCGATAGCTCGAAACGGCCCGTCGAAAAGTTCAGCAATCAGCATCCAAATTATTGAGCCCATACCTGAGAAAGAAACGAATACGATTGAGTGTTGCCATTGGGAAAGGGCATTTACCACGTATTATTTGGGGTAGCAATGTATTCTGTTTATTTAGGGTAGCAATACTTTTGAAACGTGGCAGGCGCAGCAGTCTTAAGTTATAGCATCAGCATAATGCATCCGCTCCAGTACCCATGCGTGTTTTTTTTTATTAGTAGATCACTACCTCACTTGATGTTAAGTGACAATGCGGTCTACGATGGTGCACGCTCACCTAGGAGTAACCTATTCACTCGTGACTTGAAGACTCCCAGGTTGTAACCATCGGGGAACAGACTTCGGCAAGGAGTTCCACTCTTTTGCAAATGGTAGCACTATAACCCTTTTATTCATAAAAAGTCAGTATCATTTAATAAAACTGCGCCGTATAATATTGTACTGCGCAGTACTAAGTGACGTTCGACAATTTTTATGAATAAGGCGTTTATCTTAAACCTGTTCAGGAAAAATAAGATGGCCGCCTTTCGTTCCTAGACATAGATTTAATGAAATGACGCTCGATGAAATTACCTGTCTTGTAGGTATACCTGTTTGTGCTTAAACATTAATAGACATTAGGTATTCGAATTCGTAAAACTTAGAATCTGTAATTAGGTACCTATTAGTTATATAATTACCTGAATTAAAGCAAAATATGACTAGGACGAGGGAGGCGAGTGGGAGAAAGTTCAGGATTCCGGTAACCTCTACATGACTTTCAGACAATGTAAAGAATGCTCCTAATCCAAGCTGAAAAGGAAAAGTTGTAATAAATTAAAATTAATTAATTATGGCCACATAATGATACCTACTTACCATTAAACATTTTTTACCAAGAACGATTTACTTTTATGTGGGCTTATAATATCACCAAAGTGAGGGGAGACCCGTGCTCTACAGTGGGCCGATATGGGCTGATGATGATGATGATGGGCTTTATATTTCAAAAGATATAGGTATAAATGTAGAATTAAAATATCGCGTACCTACTGCTTCACCATTTGTTTTCTTTATTCTGTTCCCAAGTAGCAAAATAAGTATTAATAATGACTTAAATCCGAAAAATTTAGTCTAGTCTATATGACTTGTATTCATCATCATCATCAACCCATATCGTCCCACTGCTGGGCACGGGTCTCCCCTCACTTTCGTGAGGAGGGTTAGACCATAATCCACCACAGGGGCCAGATCCGGATTGGTGGATCAGCTACCTACCTCCGAAATTCTCGGGTAGGCATGTGGGTTCCCTCACGATGTTTTCCTTCACCGAAAAGCGAGTGATAATAACGTACATATGTTTTACAAGAAACACATTGGTACGTGCCTGCACTGGGATTTGAACTCACGACCATCTGATTGGAAGGCGGATGTTCTCCCACTAGGCTACCACCGCTTCACTTGTATTGACTTATGACTTGTATTGTTGGTGTTCAATGAATAGATTATTTGGCTAACATTAAACGTAGGTGAATCAAGTCTCGCTTGTTTAATACCTGCTATTAATCTAGCAGCATACTCCTGGATAATCCTAGCTAATCCCTCCTATCCCCCAGCATAATCTAGGAGCATTATGGACTGCGACAGTGATGGAATGGTGGCCAAGAAATGGTTGGAGATTATGAGGCAGACCACCTGCCCGATGGTCAGGCGACATCACTACCTTGCAGGAAGGCAGTGGATTCGTCAGGCGCAGGGCCGATAGGAATGGCGTGCACATGAGGAGGCCTGTACCCAACAGTGAGTTGATGTGCGTTGTTATAGACAGATAGATACTCCTGATGCTTACAACTCCCAGAAATAGAACATATAGTGTATGTATTAATAAACTTAGTAAACTTACCAATCCCACTCCCATTCCCACCAGCGTGACGGTCAGTATGACCTTTCTCCCAAAACGATCCGTCAGGAAGATGGTACATACACTGGCCACAAGCTGGATACACCCGATCACCACTGACGCTATCTCTGGCTTTAAACTGGTGTTCGTAGATTCCAAAATTGTCTGCAAATACGCCAAAACAGCGTTGTACCCATTCATTTCTAAACCAATAGTTAGGAAAATGACCTTTCCTATAGTCTTAAGCACTGTTTTGTCTCGAAAAACGTCCATTTTGTCGACCGTGGCGTTGCTGTTGATCGAGTACTCTTTCATTTCTTCACGCGCTATTTCTTCTGATTTCCGGATCGAAGTTAAAACTTTTAATGAGTCTTCTTTGTGGCCTGGAAAAAGTTACTTTTTTAGTTTATTGAAGGTATTTAACAGTAAAATGGGTAAAGTTTCTACCCGTTAAAGTAAGGAGTGAGGAATTCTAAAGCCTTGAAAGTCGAGCTTGGGGTTTCTCTAAAGGTCGATTCAAAAGCGAGGTGATCCAGCAGAAGACTCAGGATAGGAAATAATGTCGAATCTTTGAGTACTGATTCTGAATCTGAAAACACAACTTCGCGAAGATCCAAGCGCCATAGCTCAGAGTATATACAAGCTGAAGGTGCGATGCTCACGTTTGTTTAATTGCAATTATAATTTTATGCAAGCATTTATCAACACAATTTCTGAAGTTGCTGTTCATGGCCAACATTCAATTATGCTTGCCTAAACTGCAATAAACATGTCCCAATAAAATGCTACTACTCAATACTAGACTTCTTCGACGATAACCACACATGTAAATAGTACTTTTAATCTTTTCTTTTCGGTCCGTGTTGTTGTCTTCTTTTGCATATTTTATAGTGTGTCCTACGCTCATACAAATTCTGTAGTGCCCACCAGGGTTCCATGTTGTAATATTCTAAACTGTATTAACTTAAGACCTAACAATGTACACGTGGAAACAGAACAATAAATGAATGAATAAAAAAAACTGTTGTTCTAAAGTGGAAAAGTACTAAAAACAATTATTATTGTACTTTTACGTTTGTTTTTTAATAAACTGAATCGCTTAGGAGTCGGAAGGAAGGTTATTCACGTATGGGTCTAAAAAAGGTTAAATAATATCAAAGTGTGACCATCAGATCCATAAAAAGGTTAATTTTTATACTTGAAACAAGTATTTATTCAAATTTTAAGTGACCCTTTCGTGTTATCGACGAAATGGGCTCATCGCGTTGCCTCGATTCTCAAGGTCTCCGAAGAAGATGACGATGAGAAATAACTACCTTTTACATACAGAAAGTAAGGACTTTCAGGCAAGAAGAACTGCGGTATCATCAGTACTAAGATAACAGCGCTGTAAACGATGTTCATCGTCAGATATGGCACGAAAGGTCCAATAGACAGCATTATCAGCATCCCCAGAGCTGACAGGACCTGGCTGAAAGTGCCCAGAGCTCCTCGAATATCCTTCTGAAATAGAGATTTACCAATCATTTAGGAAAAACCACAATGAGATGATATAGGGACGGATTCCAACAACTCGGCAACTATAAAAATAACCTGTCAAGAAGAGAAGAGAGATAGATGCGGCGCAAGCGTACAATGAGCTTAACGGGACAATGAGCGTTACGGGACAATGTGTCAACTTTTTTGTGCATGCAGCCGCGTTCATCGACTTATTAGACGTTGTCACGTTAAAAGACTGGACCATGGCTAGAAATAGGGACTCACACTGGCTATTTCCGAAGCATAGGTGGGGACTACACACAGGGTCATCACATCAGAGATCCCGACGAGTCCCCTGGCTAGGAACAGCATCCACACTTCAGTCGCGAAGGGGCAGAGGAAGCACACCACGAAGCGAGGTACGTTGGCGAGGAGGATACACCGCTTCCTGCCCAGGTTGTCTATGAGATATCCAGTGAAGAACATCACTGAAATTGTGAACGGAAAATGATTCAGCAGCTATTTTATTTAGGTATACAAGCTTTTCAAAAGACAAATCTTGATTGGATCTTAAAAGTCTTTGATCTATTTTACATAGTTCTCCATCATTATTACAACCCGTCCACTGCTGGGCACAGATCTCTTCTCATGTTTGCGAGAAGGATTAGGTGCCATAATCCACCACGGGAGCCCCGGTCTGGATTGGTGGATCGCATACCTCCAAAATCATCGATGGTTCAATTTTGCATGCTTGTCTCGTGTGAATACAAAACTATGGATATTGGAGCTGATCTGACGATAGGAAGGTTGACAATGGAACTCCTCGGTGATTAACTGTAGGTAGGGGGTGTTTGGGCATATTTTGATTAGCTTGCATATTGAACACGTATTTTATAAGAAAACCTATCTGTTTTTTTTCATACATTTAATAAGTAATAATCTGGCTTCATAATTGTGATGTTTTAAGGGTTCCTCACTTGAAAAGTAAAAAGGAATCCTCATAGGATCACTTTGTTGTCTTTCTGTCTGTCTGTTTGTAGTTACGGAACCCTAGGTGCGTGAGTCCAACCTGCACTTGGCCTGTTTTCATAGTATCGTAACATATTAACTTCCTTACCTACAAATTATGTTTGATGCACGCCCAAAACTCCCCTCCTTCTATCACGGACGGTTGACTGGTAGAAAATGCTTTGAGCATCAAGTCCCCCAATTGTACTAGATATTTAATCTGTGCAATAAAGTATTAAATAAATAAATATATAAATAAAACTTTGATTTTGATAATACGAGTATAAGCTTACAGGGTAGCCCACTAATGAATACCATGGACGCAATCCACGCACCCTCCCTTTCTGTAATGGGGCGGGACAGAGAAGTTTGATTGACGTCTCGCAACTTCACAAGAACTGGGGACACCCATGAAGTTTCCATGCCAAGGATCAGCATGCTGAAGTTTGCTGAAAAAATAAAGGCAGGGGGGTTAAAGGGGTCGGCAGAGACTACATCTTTCCACAGGCTACGATCTTTTGAACTAAAAAAACCGACATCAATTGGATATAATTAACTAAAAATCAAATCTACTTAGAAGAAAAGAAAAATTAAAAAAGTAAACAGAGTTTTCTCTATCTATCTATCTATGTTATATCTACTTAAAATAAAAATAGAATTTTCTAAATCGGTGTATTAAATAACGGATTTGAGACTTAAGAAACATTAAAAAAATACAACCAAATCGCGAACTTCCTTATTTGTGAAGTCGGTTAATAAAATAGCATTAGACTGTATACTACTGCTCGACCCTGATCGACTGGCCGAGTTAAATCGATTCATAATCGATCGACAATCCATCGATGACAGTTCATGACAGAATAGGTTTAAGTGGCTCTTTCAACAGGTGAGTTTAAGTGCAGCTGCTGTGCTGTGCTGATTTAAAAATAAAGCTAACAAAAAATGTTAAGTATATTGTACTTTTTTAGTCCTTTAAGTACAGAAAATATTCACCTATTATAATAATAGCGCATTGTCGATACACATCACTAACTCCCAGGGTCACCAACATTTTATTTTCACACGTTTAATAGTCGCAGCATAAATTGAATAGGTAAGTAAATACCTATATAACTAAGTATATTTTATTCTGCTGTTTAATTCTTTGTTTATTTAACTAGTTAGTCTGCGACTTATTCGCGGATCATGAACGACTAAAATTAAAATACAAAAACACCTTATTTAAGAAGGACATAAAGCCCCCTCTACATACACGCTGTAATCGCTGTGTGTAGAAGCCGTGAAAATAAAAAATAAAAAACCGCGGCAAATTCTACACAATCTAGGTATCATCTACAAGAGTCCGCCGGAGGAAGTATATAGTTACCACAGCTTTGCCAGATCATCATCATCATCAACCCATAACGTCCCACTGCTGGGCACGGGTCTCTCCTCACTTTCGAGAGGAGGGTTAGGCTATAATCCACCAAGTCCGTATTGGTGGATAACATACCTACCTCCGAAATAATTCTCGGGTAGGTATGTGGGTTTCCTCACGATGTTTTCCTTCACCGAAAAGCGAGTGATAATTACGTACATATGTTCTACAGAAACACATTGGTACGTGCCCGCACTGGGATTTGAACTCACGACCTTCCGATTGGAAGGCGGACGTTCTCCCACTAGGCTACCACCGCTACACCGCTTTGCCAGATACTTATAACATATTGATTCGCTAAGCAGTATGAAGAGTAAGTCCAAACAAACATTACTGCGTCCAGACACGGAGTGTTCAGGTTTGAAGGCCACTGTTTCCAGCAAAATTACTGGCATTATACTGTCATTAATCTTCTGTGGCATATGAGACTTTCGAACCAAAGTCTCAGGGTGACGCGCACAGTGCATTGCCAAGCAAAATGTTGGAATGCAAAGTTTTGGATGGCATTGCAACTGTTATGGGCAGGAGTGGCAAGCGCTTACCATCAGGTAAATGGCAAGCCCGTCTTATTACTCTGTAGCTAAAAAAATAATCGTGGACGTTTTCGACGTGAATATGGAACCAGCTTTAGCTGGCTTTATTCTGTCCATTGCAATAAAAAAATTACAAAAGAATAAATTAAACATATGATAAAAACCTACCGGTCGTGGAAAACCCTGGTAATATACATTCGGTGGTTTTCAAGTTTTTGGGCTTAAACAATAAAAAGCTAAAAATCTAAAAATACATTTTATATAACCTAATTATAACCATTAAATATAACCTAATAAAATTATGATGACCTACATAAAAAAAAAATACTCGTCCCACTTTTAAATAGGTAATATTACACGGTTTCATGCAGTACCTAATTATTATTTTATTTTGTTTTTCTTTTTTATAAGAATAGAATAGAAAACATTTTATTGTACCTACGCCAGTTCAGAAATACACAACGCGGTACAAGGAATAGAACTCATTGAAATAATAATTTTATTATATTATAATGGGCTGACTTATCGCTAAAAGCGATCTCTTCCACTCAACCTCTTCTGTCTAAGTCTTTTTAGAGCTTAGGAAGCTGTGGAACCACTATTGTTTCAATGTTTCTCACTTTGCAGTCAGATTATTAAATTGTAATGCTTACCTACTTCCGTACGCAATGATATACGAGGGCGGCACTGAAAATTTCGGGAATCAAGGAAGTGACACAACATTACTATTTAAAAATGTATTTATTGCTTTTCGAAGTATTCTCCGCGAAATTTGAGACATTTTTCCATACGATGGAATCAATCATTGAAGCAATCATTCCATTCGGAAGTTGGGGTCTCCAAAATGGCCGTTTTGTAGGCGTCCACAGCTTCTTCAGGTGATGAAAATCTCTGTCCACGCAATTTATTCTTTATTTTAGGGAAAGTATAGAAATCATTAGGGCTTAGGTCGGGGCTGTACGGCGGATGGTCTAATAACTCTATGTTTTCTTGCTCTAATAACTCTTTTGTTCTGTGCGCGGTGTGAGAACTCGCATTGTCGTGATGGAGGATGATGCGGCGGTTGCAGTTCTCTTTACGGAGTTCAGAAACGACATGTGGCAAACAAATGCTAGTATACCATTCTGCATTAACCGTTCTTTGTCCCTCAAAAGGAATAGTCGTAATATGGCCAGTTTTGGAGACAAACGTGGCTACCATTTTTTTTGCAATTCTCCGTGAACGAACATAATAAATAAATACATAATAAATCATCGCTCTTGAATTTTCTCGAGTAAATTCCATTTTCTCAACGACTAAACAAGTTTGACAAAACCTTGTGACAAGACCGAGAATCTTTTTTTAAATAAATAAATGGTATTCGATTTTTAAAACCAAGGACTTTTCAATTAAAAGGATTTTAATATGACAGGAACAGTGGAAATATTCCATTCCCGATACATTTAGTGCTGCCCTCGTAACTAAGTAGGTACATTAGCTATTAGGTAGTTACCTCCATTATAGATATAAGTCCACATCTAAATAAATAATAGATAATTAGGTATAATTCAATCTAAATTCTGTTTATAGACGCGACGAGAGGCGTAATGGACTCGCCGCGCCGGTAGGTAGTTTAGTAGCTTTAAGACACCAAGCTTGGACATTTGAGACTTTAGAACCAATATTTCAGGGTGACGAGCGCAGTGCAAGGCCGCGTAAGATTATACAATGCAATGTTCTGGGTGGCACTGTAAACTTTTATGGGCAGGCGTGGCGCTTACCATCAGGTGAACGACTTGCTCGTCTCGTTACTCAGTCAAATAAAAAATAATGTCAATGCCAGTACCTAACAGCTAATATTATGCACCTTTACGGAAAGGGGACGGTGCAGCGCTATAATGGATGGAGCGCTAATATGGAGAGAGAAGCATCCAAAGACCAATATAATTTGACTATAATAATTATGATATTAATCCGGACCGCTCACTCACGTATAGTTTTACGTAGGTGCCTACTATCTTCTTTATTATTCACATCATGCAGGTAGGTAGTTACCTTCCTTCTTGTTTAAGTATAATTTATTAAAAATAAACTGATGACGTTACGCTGTATAAATCAATTTGCGCTATTAGCCAAAGAGCAATCTCGTTGCTGTAGGTGAAATCGACTCTACTATAGTGAAATAGTAGAGTGGATTTTACTTATTACGACTCTAGCTCTACCTACAGACCTAACACACTTATTTATTTGTGACTACCACAAATTTTAAAACAAGGATTTTTATGCATGAAGAAAAATTAAAAAAATCAGGTTGCTAAAAAGCCAGAAAAAGATAACTGATATTGACGTTGACAGTGACAACAAATTGACAAGCTGTCAGTCAAATTATTGTGAGGTTACTTTTCATTTTTCAATTTTCAATTACGATTCGTTCGTTCGAGGTTATTTTTTATTTGTAGACAAAAATCTGAATAACTAAACAAAAAATGCCTTTCATGAAAGGAAGAGCGCCTATCAGGCGTACCATGAACTACTTGAATGCCGGGCGCCTAGTACTAAAAGATAAAATAAAGATTTTCTCTGTCGCATACAACATTAATGGTCAGAACAACACGGGCGCGAAAGATTTCGTTTTCTGGTATTTACCGCAGATCCAATACAAGAATCCTAATGTACAAGTGGCTACGTTAAAAAACCTTACTCCCTCGCCGTTTATTAAGTGCTATTTCGAAGATGGAAGGAAGATTTTGGTTGATGTTGATAACAAGTCAAAGGAAGACATCCTGGACCATTTAATTAGAACTGTCGGTACGTTTAGGCCTACTGTGCCGCCTACATGAGCATTCTTAAGCATTAGGTGCACTCTCTGGTGACTTTTATCCCAAGGGAACTACATTTTCATACAAATAATATACAAATCAGCTAAACTAGAGCAGGACACTGCTGAAATGAAATCGAAAATGGGTTTGCCTGAAAAGTTTTTTTTATTAATTGATAGGTTCACCTTTGACCACTATCTCACTCGATGTTAAGAGACAATGCGGTCTACTATGGTGCATGCTTGCCTAGAAGTAACCTATTCACTCGTGTCTCAAAAAACTCCCAGGTTGTACCTATCGGGAAATGCAGACTCGGGCAAGGAGTTCCACTCCTTCGCAGTACGCACATAAAGAAAGAAAGTTGTGATAAATTAATGTTTTGCTTAGCACATTCACTGCTGAAAACAACTGCTGTGTTTTTTATAACTTGCTGCGAGTACGGGAAAACACTACTGTTGTTTTAGTGCTATGGGAAAACACAATGGTGTGTGCAGGTCTACTCACGTGGCTAGACAAGAAAATCGGCTCAGCAGTCAAAATGTTAAGGAGGAGTACAAATTAGAAAACGAGCAATATTTCCCATCCATCTGGCTGGTGATTAACCCACACATTTATTGATGCATTTTTGATGCATTTCCACTGCACAAAAAACCTGTAGACAAAATCTAATCTAATTAAGAATTAAAAATTCCAGGTAAATCCAAAGAAATACTGGACGCAGAAGCGATATTGGCCGAGAAGAAGGACAATCCAGCAAACTTCGGCATCGGCTGTGAGAGGCCATGCATTTGCGAAGTGTACGGTCAGGTCCCGTGCCCAGGAGTTGTAGTCCTACCTAAGTTCATGAGAGGAAAATATACAAACCAGCAGAATTAGAAGTGGAACTGCTGAAATGTTTTTGATTGAAAAATTGTGGCAAACTATACAATGTTATTGGATAAGATTATAAAAAAACCGTGAATAATATGCAATATGACCTAAACAGAGGTGCAATAATTATACCACAGAGCTTTGACTTTCTTCGGGAGAGGTTATGAAATACACAGTCACTTAACACGTTCAGTGCTGAGAACTGAGAACACAACTGTCGTATTTTTTATAACTTGGCACGAGCACGGGAAAACACAACTATTGTGTTTGTTGTATGGGAAACCCGTGGCTAGACAAGCAAATCGACTCAGCAGCTAAAGTGTTCAATATTCTGATTTGTACATGAAATATGTATTTATCAAGTGCTATGGAACCAATGTCCTCCCAGTTCTCGATCATGTGGCCGTTTTATTACTATGTATTTGAATTTGACCGCAGTTATTACTGTAGTGGCCCTCTTTCTATAATCTAAAATAACCCATTATTTAATATAAAAATCGTTTTTCTTCCAGTCATTTGCATTTTCAAAGTAAAAGATTTAGTTTAATGTAGCCTAAGTTGTAGATAGACCTATAATAAGTAGTTTTATTTAACTAATAATAATAAAACAAACTTTTAAAAATAAACACAATTTTATTTTCAAACAAAACTTTGGATGCAATCACTGGTAGGTAAATCACATTACACAAAACTCTTAAATATTTTAAGAATGCTTGTAAATATTTTAGCATCACCTACATGTGATACAGTAAATTATGTATAGCTGTCTCAATCTGGCACTAAACAAATGACAAGGACAGTCATAGATTTAATCTGTTGTTAAAGTTAACTAACTTCCCAGAAATAGGCCGTTAAGTGACTTTTGTCAAGAGTTGGGTGGACGTTAAAATCTGAACCCTTTAATGCAGTAAGCCATCAGCGCTGCGGCTATGTATTGCATGTTCTCAAAGGCATCAAAAGTCTTGGATTGGCTGTGGTAAAACAAGAGGTCGTCCACTTCTTCTCCACGAGGGGTGGTGTGGAAGTAGATCCATCTGTAGCTCGTACTCTTATCAATATCCTGGAATCAATGGAGTTGCTACTGAGACTGGAACTGCTGTGCCTGATTCAGAGATGTTATAGCTCAATTACTCAATAATCTTGTATGTCACGATGGTTACTTATTGCAGTCGAAAGCGAATCCAAGTTGTTTTTTAACATCCGAAATGGAATCGATAACTATAATAGAACAGTTGATTATTTATTTGATTCAGACATTGAAAGCATCTCAATGGTTCAGGGGGTGAGCAAGATGACTCAATCGTCATAACATCTACCAGTAAGAACAGCCTGGTGAGGATTATGATGAACCACTTACACTAGCTACCAACTTGAACTCCGATATCTTGTCCTTTTTGCTGCAACTCGGGCCAGAAATGTAGACGCACCCGTTCTGAAGGCACTCTGCTTTGTCTGAACATTGTTTCACCTCGGTGTGATATTCGTTGTACTGGTCTTCGCTTGCAGCTTTCAGCAGAAGAGGGCTCACTGGGCATTCCTGGAAACTTTGAGAATTAGTCTTAGAACAAACGTTGGGGGACCTGTCGAGATATTCTAACCCCCTCTGTCGCGTATCTAAGTTTGAGGCTTAGACGACTGCAAAGTGTGATTCTGTGAACGGATGGTGAAGTTCCTTCCAATTGTATGAACCACAGGTATTTTCTCTGAGTTTGGGTGTTTTTAAGACCATGGTCCTCATTGTACCTTCACGGCGTTGTACTTAAAACTGGCTATCGATTATTATAGGTGTCTATTTATATAGTTATTTATTTTTACTTTAGGCACACAAATAAAAAGGAGGATCTAATGCTATGTAGAATTCTCTACCAGTCATCCTGGAGGTTCAGTTAGAACGGTGGTAGTGTGGCTAGAATCTAGAATTTCAAAGATAACCACATTTGATTGCTTCGAGCCGTCAGCGCTTACGTAGACCATAAAGACCAAGGGTCTTGATTGAGTACCATTTGTCGATGCCTTTTAAACTATTTTTTTCGTGTTTACCACATTCATAAGACTTTAAGCACCCTTGAGATAATAATCAAACGCTAGTCTAATAAATTCATGTTGTACCTCAACGATCCATAGTCACACAACAAAAAATCTTACTCATGTCACACTTACTTTGCAGCAGCATTTAAATCTGATATTAGCTCCAAGCATTGGACACAGAAGTAGGTAAGAGTTGAGAACAGGATGTGGAGGACCCAGGTAGGCCACGTTGAGACAGCGCATCGTACCAAAGGTCTCCTGTGGAAACGGGAGAAGCAAAAGACTTATGATCTGAAGATGAGACAATAGCTTCCTGTTGAAGATCTTGGTCTTTTCTTAGAAGAGAATTGACACGGGCTGAAATACAACCAAATAATACCATTATCATTATTTTGTCACCGTGTTTCGACAATGTTCGAAATCGACATCCATGTTTATTGGGTAGACAAGTTTAAGGACCTGGAAGATGTCTGTCTACAGGAGTCTTAATTTTTATAGTACGGAAACTGAGCAAAGCTCGTGGATGGTCACCACGTACCATGATAGCCATGATTGTAGCCAACGACTGGATACTCGCATGGGTCCTGGACCTCATACACAGCACCGGCACTGGCGACCTAAGTGCAAATCGCTGAACGCACGTGTGTGTGGAGGTGGTCACGAAGATAGCGTCTGACATGAACGCGAATATGCTGTAACAGAAGTAGAACAAGTAAGCTAAGCTTTGAACTGACACAAATTTCTTGATACCCTAATCACTAGCATTTGAACAGCACCTCACCTGTATGAATTCATTTCTGATCCGACGCATCAGAAAAACGTTATTCACAATTACTATTAGAAAGTCGTTTTTCGGATGCATCGGGAAAGAATTCGTCGGAATCGGATTCGATAACTTTGCGACACTTGGAAATAGGGGATAGTGGTTATGTGGTGTGTCCGCCTAGTAAAGGCACGGCTTTCAAGGACCGCTGTCGGAACACTCTGGCAGGGGTTTGCCAACAGATTCCTTAGGTACTTGAGGGTGGTAACTAGCCAGGTGGACACTATAGTCAACCACAAAGCTTTTTAATAATGTTTTCTGTCATCGGAAGCTCTTGCTCATTTTTTGCGGTCAGTTGGTTTCAAATCTACGCCAAGTAGCGCGCGTGCGATCCGAAGATGGAACCAACTGAGCAACCATCGCCAAAAATATCCCATCTAAATAACATTTGCATCAGAAAAACTTTTTGTCCGCTTATCATAACTCTTAAGTGATATTTTACCTTCCAGTATAATCATGGTCCCATAGCAAATGGCCGTTTATACTGACGTCAGTGGCTCCTAGAAGCGTTGCAGCTTTCGACACCGCCATATTTAGCACTGGTTCGTTCTCTTCTTGAAGTATCATTATTTTTGAGTCCTGCAGAACATTCTGGAATAAGGGAAGATTGGATTCGTAAAAAGACTCGATAAACCAACCATTCTGTAAACCCCGAGGAGCGAGCGATGCATCATCGTAATCTGAGTAGCTAAGTTAGTAGATAGTAGATATTTGATGCAGGGTCCAGAGGATGATGCGAAGAAAGAGATTCACTTCGATGAAGACTAACGACAACAAGACTAAAAAGAAAGAAAGTAAAACAAGACTACTACTCGCAAATAACTTGGCAGCTAGGCACACGACATTTAGAAACAACAGGGGGCAGGATGGAAACCCTAATCAAGCCACCGGTGTTTTGGCGCCTGGATTTTAGTTTGAAACATTGACTCGACAGATGATGACCATCTCTCACCAATCGTATGTTATGCGTGTCTCTGTATCGGCACTTCAGGCTTAGAGCGCTCATTATCACATGCATGACCATTTGCGCGTTCCATTGCTTGAAGCATATCAAGTGCAGGGGCTGGCCAAATCTGTAAGGAAACAATACAACACCTGGCAACTTGGTATAGGTGACTGCGAAATTGGAGTTTTTATTCAAATAGAAGAAATAAACCATCGTACTATTGAGCTGTCGATAGATAGTGTTCGGAGAAACAGTTACAACTAACATGTTTCCATTTCACCGGAGGATTCCAGCTAGCCATACGGACACATTAACACCTTCAGTGCTGAGAACACAACTGTCGTGTTTTTAATAACTTGCCGCGAGTGCGGGAAAACACAACTGTTGTGTTTGTTGTATGGGAAAATACTATGGAGTGTGCAGAGTCGCACCCGTGGCTACACAAGAAAATTGGCTCAGCAGTGAAAGTGTTAAGGCCAGAAGAACAGACAGAAAGAAGGCATAGATACTAACGGACAACACAGATCATGTCTCACTTGCTGAACTAAAGGATAGGTTTTTCGCAGATTCTTAAATAACATGGTATAAAGTTTCACTCAGAATTTTACCAAAAATTTCGATGGATAATGATAATTATAGATCAAAACATTCTTGACCGTGTCAGTTGTGAGGTTCGTTAAAAGTCATACTGTTGTGAGGTTGTGGATTATTATTGGTATCTTTGGCTGTAAAGACGTCTCTTATGGTCAAGACTATTATTTTTAAATTCTCTATGGCTTTGCTAAAACTAAAGCAAACCTAAGGCTACTAAGACAGGGAATTTAATATTCTGTGCTAAAGAGTCCGTGACGTGACTGCGTTTATTACCCTCTGTCTATATTTTATAATCTACTCTTTAATAAAGAATAGAATAGAAAACTCTTTATTGTACACCAGAAACAAAAATAAACACTGTACAGAAAAATTACAATAGGTAAACAAGGGTAGTACAATGGGCGGTCTTATCGCTGAAAGCGATTTCTTCCTGACAACCTTTGGATGGACAGTAAAAAACATTGATGACCAAACGACCAGATGTGACAAATTTGTATTTATTTTTGTGTATGCCTTAAGCATAAGCACTAAGTATCGTACTAAGCTAACATACGAAAAATTTGTATTCTCGTGAAAACTGCGGAACCGATTACAATGCAGTTTACACTGTTTGGTAGCTTTAAACTTACATTACATTTAAATTCAACGACTAGGATACGAGCTACTGATCCAGAAACTGTTATTAATAGTTTGCCACCAAAGCCTCGCTAACTATCTTCTAATATCGATATACCTTCTAACTGATAACTACCTAGATAACTGACTGACCTAATAATTAGGTATAACTGACTTCCAATATCGATATAACTTCTAACTGATAATTACCTAGATAACTGACTGACCTAATAGTTAGTATAAATGACTTCCAATATCGATATAACTTCTAACTGATAATTACCTAGATAACTGACTGACCTAATAATTAGGTATAACTGACTTCCAATATCGATATAACTTCTAACTGATAACTACCTAGATAACTGACTGACCTAATAATGAGGTATAACTGACTTCTAATATCGATATAAATTCTAACTAATAACTACCTAAATAAGTGACTTCTAAATATCGATATAAAAATTATACATTCATAAATATAAGGTAATACTGAATGTCTATTGAAGTAGGTACCAATATAGAAAGTAGGTATAGATAAAAAACAATGCATAATTATGAATTTATCTTATCATTTCGGATATCAGAGTATTTGAGGAGAAGAGTGATTTGGGGTAATAGCGGTCTGATTTTTTTTTTCTTTAATGTTTATAATTGACTAGATGACACCTGTGACTTCATTTACGATGGTTTTTTTTACTAGAAAACCATCCCGCCAAAGCCCTGTGGCTTTTTGGCCTTTACCAGCGCGCCGATGCAAACAGTTCTTTTTTTCAATAACTCTGCTTTTCAAGTAATTGGAATTAGGAAATTATGAAAATGAATTTGGAATCAGTAGTTTTTAGGTGAAGCGAATACAGACAGGCAGACAGACATCAGTTATCAGAAATGTTATGATTTCATCATCATCAACTACCCATAATGTCCCACTGCTGGGCACGGGTCTCCCATCACTTTCGTGAGGAGGATTAGGCCATAATCCACCACGGGGGCCAGATCCGGATTGGTGGATCACATACCTACCTCCGAAATAATTCTCTGGTAGGTATGTGGGTTTCCTCACGATGTTTTCCTTCACCGAAAAGCGAGTGATAATTACGTACATACGAGGGTGAATCAAAAAATTCTTGGAATCAATATTAAAAAATGCAAAGATTTAAATAATAATATTTTATTTTTCTACATAATCTCCCTCCAATGCAATGCATTTAGAATAATGCGTTTCTAACTTCCTTATTCCTTGTGAAAAAAAATTATTTTCTTGACTCTCGAAAAAGTCCTCTACGGCAGCTATGACCGCGTCATTATCGTGAAATTTTGTTCCACGAATATTCTCTTTTAATTTTGGAAATAAGTGAAAATCACTTGGGGCTAAGTCTGGAGAATATGGTGGGTGGTCAAGGAGATTGAAGCCAGCACAGCGGATTGCGTTGAGCGCAACTTCCGATCGATGAGCAGGAGCGTTATCTTGAAGGAACAACACGCCCAACGACAGTTTTCCACGACGTTTTTCTTTAATCGCTTCACGCATTTTCGGGATTAAATTTGCATAATAGGGTCCAGTAATCGTCTGGCCTTTTGGCATGTAATCAATAAAAAGGATTCCTTCACTATCCCAGAACACAGAGGCCATAACTTTGCCAGCGGTAGGAGCAACTCGAAATTTCTTAATGGATGGAGAGGATGGTCGTTTCCAAGACATGCTTTGTCTTTTAGTTTCAGGATCAAAATGGTGGACCCACGTTTCATCCATGGTGACAAGACGACGGCAAAAATTATCCGAATCACGCTGGAACATTTCGAGATTACGCTTGGAAATTTCCAAACGTCGCTTTTTGTTTTCGTCGGTTAACATTCGTGGCACCCATCTTGCAGACACTTTTTTGAACCCCAGTGAATCAATTAAAATGGATTGAACGCTACCAAAAGATATCTTTAGGATCTCAGCTATATGTTTTATAGTCATTCTTCTGTCTTCCAAAACCAGATTCTCAACCTTTTTGACATTTTCTTCTGTAACGGAGGTTGAAGGCCGCCCAGAACGCGGGTCATCTTTACAGCTTGATCTACCTCTTTTAAATTCAGCCACCCAGTACGCAACCGTAGAATAGGGTACAGCATCACCCCCTAATGTCTGCTGAATGTCCAAAAAAATTTCCTTCGTAGACATTTTTTTCAAACTGAGATATTTTATCACCGCACGTAACTCACTTTTATCCATAATTTTGACTTTTTAGCAACTCGTTGCACAAAAAAATTTATTACATGCGAACGAACTGACAAAAACAAGTGACAGTCTGCATAAATATAGTGTGATAGACACTCTTTAATTTGAATATCGAACTTGATCCAAAAAGGTTTCATATATATGCACTTCTAAGAACTTTTTGATTCACCCTCGTATGTTTTACAAGAAACACATTGGTACGTGCCTGCACTGGGATTTGAACTCACGACCTTCTGCTTGGAAGGCGGACGTTCTCCCACTAGGCTACCACCGCTTCGTTATATTTTAGTTGAGTATAATATACCTACCTAGATTAGTCCCCCCATTGTACCTCCTATATTTATTCCAATAAGTTCCATATTCTTTATGTAAATTATTGTGACCGCCCATTGTGACACTAATTGTTATGTTTCTTTTGTTTTAGTTTTTAAGTATTCTTTGTGTTTTTACGTATGTTGTGTTTCGATAATGTTAATTATCTATCTACCTTTCTATCTTGTGTATTTCGCAACTAGTGTATACCTAGTTATTATAAGACACCGATATAATTTATTTGAATACAATAAGCATGTACCTACTTGTTATATTATTATCTTCAACACACAGACCTTTTATTGATAGATTCCAATAAAGCTTGGGTTCCGCTAAGATTCTTTGGGGACGGGACCCTTAAAAGAAGATAAAGTAACAGGTTACAGGTCTATGGGTGGTTGACTGGTAGAAAATGCTCTTAGCGTTAAGTCCGCCATTTGTAATAGTAAGTTAATCTGCGCAATAAAGTATTATATAAATAATAAATAAATAAAGTAACAGGTTACCGTGAGTAATTTGTGATTGAATAAAAGCTATAACAAAAACCGTTGCATGACACTTTGAGGAAAACCTTGAACAGTTAATAACTTTGATTGTGTTTCCGTTTTTTCATCCCTTAACTTCTTTCTAATTAACAAACAACGCCTGGGTCAATATCGTTTCCGTTGGAAACGGAATAACTGTCGATGTTGTAAAAGAAATATATTTTTTTTGTAAAAACTGTTAGATTGGATTAACCTTTACAGTGGCATGGAAATTCTTTTATTGAAAGGAATTGCACAAATTAACCAAATTCTGTCTATGTCATTAAAATTTTGTCTAAAAAGAGAGTTGTCTGAGCACGGGTCTCCCCTCACTTTCGTGAGGAGGGTTAGGCCATAATCCACCACGGGGGCCAGATCCGGATTGGTGGATCACCCACCTACCCACTCACTTTCTAATAAGTAACGTATTACTTTATGTAAGTTTTTCACAAATATTTATTTCGAAACGTTTAGTGAGGTAGGTAATTCTTTCGAGGGACCAAATTACCCCAATCTACCCACTGGTACACTATCTGCCAAAAATATCAACTAACAATAAAAATGCAATTAGTATAATATTGTGTTTCTCACCTTCGCCACAATAATGCCAAATAATTGGTTGACATTTGTTCTGTTTGTTTTTACTTAGGGTATCTTATTTGTTTGGTTCATTCAGTCAATTTTGCGATTGTGGTGGTATCTCTGTATAGTTTGTTATCAAACATTTTGTTTATGTATTTTATAATATTTTTGTGATCTTTATTATAAGTCTGTGATAGTGAAAATGGGGCTGTATTTAATAAGACATCAGTTAAAAATAGCAGGATGTTGTGAGTATTCTCAAGTTATTTTCTGTTAGTAAGTAGTCAAGAATATTTGTAGAAAATTATTTATTTATTTATTTATATAATTAAAACGGTTTATACCAATTACATTAATTATTTACATATAATAGTAAAATACAGTACACAATTTCACACAATCAATCATTCATTCTTCTCACAATAATCCAAACACTCCGACAAGATACTCTTCCATCCATCCTCAAACAAATCACAGTCTGGATTGGCAGCCATTATTATAATATTAAAGTATTTAAAAATTAGATTAGGAATTGTTCTAGACTAAGGTTGGCACCTTGCGGGACACCTTTTTGGTAATTCTGTGGTCTAACGGCATTGTTTATTTTTTACTGTCTTAATAATATTTTAAACCATTTTCAGTATACCTTGGCCAGATATTGGTAGGATACGGCCTAGGCTGGTCGGCACCAGTGATTCCAAAGCTGCAGGATCCTGAGCAAACCCCTCTGGAAAGCGTCATAACTGACCAAGAGGCATCCTGGATCGGATCTTTGCTTTACATCGGAAGCATTACTGGTAAATTCATTTCTTTCTTACAGTGTTAGTGTGAATGAGACAAACAAGAGCTAATTTTGAACCCAGTTCCCATTGTTCATTTGAGTTTAAATTCGCATGCTTGTCAAGTTCCGATGACAATACAATATTATATTAATGACAGCGAGCTGATGGTAAAGACGACAGCGTCCCTCAGTGACTAACAGTTGAAACTGGTGTTTGGGCTAATTTTGATCGGCTTTTAACTTTTGAGATGCTTTCTCAATTAGTTCCATGGTTTGCATGCCGTAAGTTAATGATTCAGAACCAGCTGACTGTAAATAAAATGAGCATGAAAAACCGATGAAGGAACTCATCAATAAAAAGCTTTGTGGCTCAAAATATCCTCCATTGCCTAACCACCACCCTCAAGTGAAGAATCTTGCTAAGTCTCTATCAGCGTTTTTCGGCATCAGTTGCATGCGGTTCATATTTACTACCTTTCACCACATCGTACCAAATATCCGATGAAATTGCGATCCAATACTCGCCTATAAATAAGTCCAATTATTGGAATTTCAGGTCCGTACGTCACTGGAATTCTCTCAAACACCAAGGGACGAAAGCCTTGCTTGTTCTTGGGTGCAGCCATCTGTTTGCTCTCATTCCTAGTGTTGGCTTTAGCTTCAAATATATCTATGATCTACACTGGCAGGATCCTTATTGGTTTAGGGACTGGTATCATTTTTATCGTTAACCTTGTTTACATTGGAGAGATTGCGTAAGTACGTTTGTTTATTAAAATAATAACAATAGTTAAGTCTATTACAACAAAAAACACATGGTACAATGTGCTACTTGGTAAAATTTAGGCAAATCGAAGATCACCAGAAATGTTTCACTTTTTATTCAAATAAAGTCTCGTTTCCTGGAATAGAAGAAAATTCGAGAGGTCCGTGGCGATCCTACAGAAGCTTAGTGTCAATAATAATCGCATTTGGATCTGTAAATTCGACAAGATCTTCGAAATCGGTAACTCAAATTTATTTTCAAAGTTCAACTTCCTTGTCCAAAGCTATATCCCTTCCTCCTTTTAAAATTCTAGTTTAAACTTTGCTATTCACCGTTTCACTTTGCTATTTCCAGATCAACACACATACGAGGCATTCTCCTAACATGCACAGGAATATTCAGCACATTCGGCACATTGATAGTTTATTCAGTGGGACCGTATGTGCCTTACTCTGCTACTGGGTACTTAGGCTTAGCGTTGACTTTAGTCTACACTGCGGGAATCTTTTTAATTCCTGAGACTCCATTATTTTTAATTTTAAAAGGTCAGTTTACAGTGAAATTGTCACTATCTGTATGAACTTTTGGGTTCTTATTTCTTTTCTTATCTCAGTTCTCTTTGCATATCTCATTTCCATACAGAATTGATTTCTAATTATTGTTAGGACAGGTCCTTAAAAAAGGTAGACGAGTTAAATGTGTCTAATGGTTTATCAAAGTATTATCATCTAAATTATAATGCTACTGGAATACAAAATTATTTATTTTCATATTACATTGGTGATACCAAACTACGTCAAAAGCGAATTAAATAGATCTGCAAGATTAGTTTTGGTGAAAAGAATAAAGAAATTGATTACTGAATTCTTACTGTAATTTTCCTTCAAGATGGTAAGGATTTTAGAATCAAAGGACATGTTATTATAGTAAGCGAAATAATGTTAACTAACATACTTGAAACTTAAATAATAATAACAGATATCTGATAAACATCCCAAATTTCTAAATAAACCGAGATAAACTTTGTGAGGAGATTTCTAATGATGAAACTATGAACATTACAGGTGAAGAAGAAGAAGCAAAACAAACACTAATACATTTAGGTAGAGCCGATGAATTCGACAAAGTACTATCAGCTAAGCTAGAGCGGGCACAAACAGAGCGTAGCTTGAAGGACCAGTGGACAGAGATTTTAACGATCAGGAGCAATAGACGAGCCCTTTTCATCACTTTGACCCTGAACATACTTCAGCAGATGAGTGGAGTTATAGCTGTGGTGTTCTTTGCGACGACGATTTTCAAAATGGCTGAATCGTCAATAGAACCGAACGTGGCGACTATCGTGATTGGGATAACGCAGATAATGGCCAGTTCAATAACGCCTTTTTTTGTAGAAAGGACTGGAAGGAAATCTTTGCTGTTGGTCTCTACGGCTTCTTGCTGTTTGAGCTTGGTAAGAATTATGTCTATCAGACAATGTTGTAGAAACTAAGATATTATGATATGCATAATATGTTATCGCAGTCATGACGACTTAAAATATGCATTTAATGTATTATGCATTATTTATTGTTTATGCGATAATTTGTAAGTAGATAAACAACAGGTGTGCCATTGGGCTTTGTAAAAGAAATGCATACTAATATTATTGTCTACTAACGTATTCGTGAAACACAATACATGCATTAAATTTGTGGTTGCAAATTTTAAATAACATACAAAGATCCAGCTTCTGTTTTCCCATTGAATTGAAGCTATGGATGTATGTGAAGGTCCAATGATAATTAATAAAACTACAACTTACAATTACAGTGACCTCATATCCTTATAGAAACTGAAAGTAGACAAAGAAACTCAGTGTCTAGAAGTCGATTATGGCGTTTGTGCTTAGTTTGATCAGCTTGCAGTATTGGACACACATCTTCAGCTTTCAGTGGCTATTGGTTACATTCAATAGCCACTGAAGGCTGTAAGACTGGTAGCTTCGATGTAATTGTAGTGTTTATTGTTAAATTCTTCTTTCAGGGTACCCTAGGAACGTATTTTTACTTGGATAACATTGGGAATCCGATAGTGAGGAGTGTCGGATGGCTGCCACTGGCCACTCTTATAATATTCTTCTTATCATACGATCTTGGTAAGTAAATTTCGGAAAGTGTGCCATGGAATTGCACAATTTAATTCCACCAAGACCATTCCATTATCGAACAACCAGTCGTGCGGCGATGCGCCACAGTTGCATGGTGGACATTCCATCTGAAGGCACGTAGCGGTTTGCCTCCACATTTATTATGCGTACCGTAAAGACGTGGAACTCCATGCTCGAGTCTGTGTTTCCCGATAGTTACAACCTGGGATTCTTCAAGTCATAAGTGAATAAATGACTTCTAGGTAAGCGTGCACAATGAGACATTGCTTTCGAAATCCCAGTAATTGTAACAATTTCAAAGATATAACTTCAAATCGGTGCCCTGGGCGACAGTCTCGGCTACCGCTGAACTAGGAAAAACTTGCGCGAGCTCCAAGCGGTGGACAAGCAGGAGGTGGCGGCTCTTATTAACGAAGGCAAAGACTCTTTTTGGCTTACTTGCCTTCAATTCCAATCTTCCAAATAATTTGGTATATTGAGTCATATCCAGCCTACGTTTTTTTTCACTAACCTTTTGTGCCTTCCACAGGGTTCGGCATTATCCCCGGAACCTTTATAGGTGAGATGTTTACCCCCAACGTCAGAAGCACGGGGTCAACCGTCACTATCACAGCTGGATGGGTGTTCGGGTTCGCCATATCCAGCCTGTTTGGAGTCATGGTGGCCAATGGGGCTCACGTAGCATTCTATGTGTATGCAAGCGCCTGCGCCGCCGCGTTCGTGTTCACTATTGTATTTGTACCTGAAACTAAAGGGAGATCTCTTTTGGATATACAGGATATGTTGAGTAATTCTTGGACCAAATAAATCAATTCATAGTTTTGAAGTGTTATTATGTTAATACCTTTGTATGTAGTTTACACATTATCTACTTTATTTAGGTAGAAACAATGCATCTCTTTAGAAACGGTCTTATCGGTCGAAAATGCAGACTCACTTTCCCCTCCACCAGGTGATGTAGGGGGTGTCTGGGACTCGACCCCACCACCACTCCGTGACTCCTACACTCCGTGACCTCCTCAGGAGGCCCGTAAGTAAATCGCTGCCTAACATTAGCCTGTGAATCCGAGACCATAACAAATACCAATAACAAAACCCGTTCACACTTATGTTTTGTCACGTGTATATTATGGTCACGGAGTCAAAAATGTGGACCCAGCTTAACATGTACTTAAAAAGATTAAAAAGATACAGGCCGATCGTGAAACTGATGCGTTCACATCGTTAAAAATACAAACCTTTTCACGCCATCGTTATAATGAGGCCAATTGGATTTGAAACTTACAGAATTTAATAATTGGATCAAGAAAAAAATATGCGACAGGAATAGCAGAATATACCCGTTGATTTTGATAAAATAGCAGGAACGGAAGTGAAATCTCCGAGTTTGACCTATATAATATGTTTACTTGTCAATTTGAATATAAGTAAAAGATTTTCACATACTTAGTTTTATAATAATATACTCATAATTATCGCAAAACACTAACTTGAATTTTCAATAAACATTATTCTGACTACCTAACACCTTATATTTTCATCTTCTACCCAAAACACGTTGGATTTCGTTGAATGTTTTCCCCTTAGTCTCTGGTACGAAAACAGCTATAAACAGGCAGGAGGCTGCACAGCACCCACTGAACATCCAGTACGTCGCTGCAGGACCGATGGCTGCTGTTACTGATGCAAAGTATCTGATAGTCAGGAATGTGAAGATGGTGGCAGTCAGTGCGCCGATAGACACGCCGAAAGCCCGAGATGGTCCATCGAAGAGTTCCGCCGTTACAGTCCAGATTAAGGCACCAATGCCTGGTGTAGAATACAAGAATATGATTAATAACGCGTCACGAATAATGAATAAGAATATGATTAATAAAGCGGTGGTAGCCTAGTGGGAGAACGTCCGCCTTCCAATCAGAAGGTCGTGAGTTCAAATCCCAGTGCGGGCACGTACCAATGTGTTTCTGTAAAACATATGTACGTAAATATCACTCGCTTTTTGGTGAAGGAAAACATCGTGAGGAAACCCACATACCTACCCGAGAATTATTTCGGATGTAGGTATGTTATCCACCAATCCGGATCTGGCCCCCGTGGTGGATTATGGCCTAACCCTCCTCACGAAAGTGAGGAGAGACCTGTGCCCAGCAGTGGGACGTTATGGGTTGATGATGATGATGATGATGAACGCGTCACGATCACATAAGATCCGGACCCCTAACTAGGGTTACCTGTATCTGAGGAGTTGAGAACTATGAAGACTACAAACAACCAGACTCAAACCCTGACCTGAGACCTGTGGTGTACGCAAATTTGTGCCCTGTGTATGGTATGCTGTTCTTTAATTACCTTTAGTTACCACAAACCAATCTGAACATAAAGTAAAATCAAATCTATTGATAAGTAGTATACGTACTCAATCTTTCGGTATCATTTAGCTACTGATTCAAGAATTTTATGACGAATCTTTTAAGAGAATGATGTAACTTAGATGCATCTAACTAGAAACGATTTATAAACTGAGAAAACATACCTGCATTTAAACAAAATACGATAACGATTATCGAAATCAGAGGTAAATAGTTCAGGAAACCAGTGATTTCGTAGCCACCGTCCTTCAATTTGAAGAATATTCCCAAGCCAATCTGGAACAGAGAATAACAAAGCAAGTCAGATTAATTTCGGAAGAAACTTGGATGCTGAATAAATTTCTTACGGATCTTACCATTCCGACAGCACACCAAAATAGTGTAATGGTTAGCACAAGTTTCCTTCCAAATCTGTCCGTCAACAGTATAGTGCAAATGCATGCAAAGACTTGAATACAGCCAATGATGACAGATGAAATTTCAGGACTAACACTAGTTCCTGATGACTCAAAAATTATCTGCAGATAGAACATCACTGCGTTGAGTCCTGACATCTGTGAGCTTATAGCTAGGAAGATGACGATCCCAATAGTTTTTAAGGTCACTTTGTCTTTGAGAAGATCCTTCAGTTCAATCTTTTCGACTTTGGCCATTGAGTATTCTTTTAGTTCCTCTCTTGCTGACTTTATGTCTCCACGGAGGTCAGTGAGGATTTTTATAGCATCCTCAGTTTTACCTGAAAATTTTACGAGATGAGAACCCTCAGCTTTTGACGATGTGACACTAACAGTTACTGTTACCGCTCATAAAGTCGAAATTACGATTTCAAGGTCCCAAAAGTAAAGAGTTTTGGACGCAGCATATTTGTAATAACTAACCAAATAAAATAGATGACTTGGAAGATACGATTTTGGAGAAAGAAACCTAATGTGAAAAGTGTATTACAAAACCTCTTAGTTGAAGCCACGTTACGATATAGCAATAAAGGACTTTTGTAATTAAATCAAGTGGAAGTTTTATTTCATCGCATCGTCATCATCATCAGCTAGAAGACATCCACTGTTGAACATAGACCTTCTCCATAGAATGCCACAACGAGCGGTTGCTAACTGTTCGCATCCAGCGGGTCCGACCCCGTAACTGGCACCAGGGCGTCGCCGGTCCACCTTGTGGCGCCATGCGCTACGTCTTCCGGTTCGTGGCCGCCATTCTATAATCTTTCTTCCCCAACAGTTATCGGGTACCTGTACTATATACGTGTTCAGCTAATTGCCTTTGGAATTTTCTAATTCTTACTTCTCATTACGAGCATTTATTTCAAATATCCTAATCATTTTTTCCTTACCTTTAGAATACAAGAAGTATGGACTCTCAGGTAGAAACAGCAAAGGTAAAAAGGTTACCCCGATGGTGACAGTCTGCGTGATGTTCAAAGAGAGGTAAGAAATGAAGGGTCCTACTGAAAGCATCAACATAGAGCCGACTGCTGAACAGATCTGAGAGACTGTACCCAGACCACCACGAATTTCTTTCTGAAAAGTAAAAATATACCTAATGTATTCGTGTTGATAGAGCTGAATTCTTTGTTGCAACTATAAGGCGAACCCGATAGCTGGAATTATTCGCAACAGGAGGCCTACCATGACATTTTATAGCGATTCAATTGAAGACCTAAACTGAACCGCGTCGCATAATCGTACCGTGACGTCTTATTTTTTATGTTGCTGCTATTTTCAACCTAAACTGGATCCAGTTTAGGCTGAAAATGGCAGCAACCTAAATTGAGTCGCTAATAAGCCATTTTCAACTGGATCCAGTTTGGTAGGCCTCCTGTACTTAATCATTAGCATAATCTTTATTAGCTTTACATTTTATGACTGGAAAATTCTATGAGAAGCACTCGGTTACAGATTTAGATAATTAGGTGCCTTTTCCATGACTACAATCATATGATGATAAGGTTTATTTACTAAAGTGCTGGATTACGTTCGTGCATCGTTTACAAAGTCTCGTGCGTTCTAACGCTGGGTTCACATTTGTGACAGTGACCGTGTCACGGTACTTGCTATGCTAAATACAATAGAATAGAGCTGTGAAACTTAACCGCGGAGGATGCTGAGTGGATCGCTGCGAGACATTATGTCGTGACATAACCCGCTCATACTGGTGTTTAGTCACGCGTATTTGTTACAGTTACGGTCACGGTTGCAGATGTGGCCCCAGCTTAATGCTTACACTAGCAATTTCCGAGGCATAAGTCGCAACGACGCTGATAACGAAAAGGTCAGAAATACCGCAGAAGGCCCTGCTTAGAAGAAGCATCCAGACCCTGGACCCGAAGAGGAGCAACAAACAGCAAACTATCCTGGGGACCGTTGCAGCGATGATGGAGTACTTTCTGCCAAATCTATTGGCTACGTAGCCGATGAAGGGGAATGCTGTAAAGGAAAAAGTTTCTTTTTAGGTTAGAATTTCTAGAAAAGACTAAGGTAACTTGACAGCCCTTCGTAGTTAGTCGTGAGAAAACTGTTAATAAGTTCATTGCTGAACCGTTTTACTTTTTGGCACTTTTTTTTTAGCAGTGCGGCCGCACACTACTGGTGTGATAAAATTGTCAATACAGCAGTGCGGGTTCGCATGCCGGGCGTGTTATCGCTTGCCGTAAAATTATAAAAACACAGACGTGTGTGTTTTCAGCAGTGAACGTGTTAGGCGTGAGGTAAATTAATTAAAATAAATAATGAGTCACAATCACATGGTTACCTAGAATTCAGATCCTATCTATCCATCCATCTAACTAAGATGCTCTACGTCTATGGAATCAGAAACATCGAGATCCACGGTGGTGCTCCACACCCAGACTCAGACCAAATACCTGTGGTTCACTAAAATCCCCCCTGTGTGGAATTCGAAGCCGGAACAGAACGCTTCGCTGTCACCTCATCACCCACTGCGCCACTGCTAATGATTGCTTATCTGAATTTTCCTCACCAATAAAAGCAACTAGCGAGCTCAAAGACATTATCCATGCCATCTCCGTTTCCGTAACAGGCTGTGGTAATGCTGTCTGGTTGACATCTCTGAGTTTCACCATCGCAGGAGATACCCAACCGATGGTGACGCCAAATTGGAAGAAAGTCAAATTTGCTGAAAAAGAGATAAAAAGTAGAAATTTTAATATATCCAACCACCAACAGTGTATTCCAGAGTAATTCAGTGGGAGCCTAGTGGGAGAACGTCCACCTTCTAAGGAGAGGGACGTGAGTTCATATCTCAGTGCGGGCACGTAGCAATGTGTTTCTTGTAAAAACGATTCATTGTCACTTGATTTTCAGTAAAGGAATCCATGAGGAAACCCACACATACTTACCCGAAAATTATTTTGGAGATAGGTATGTTATTCACCAATCCGGAGTGGCCTCCCGTGGTGGATTTTGGCCGAATCCTCTTCACGGCAGTGGGGGGAGACCCGTGCTCAGCAGTGAGCCAATATAGTTTGATGAAGTATTTATCACTCCATTTTCAGTGAAGGAATGCATCGTCAGGAAATTCAACATTGCCCGAGAATTATTTCAGTATTTCATGCACCAATCTGGATCGATCGCCATGGTGAAATACTGCCTAATCCTCCGCATGGAAGTAAGGTGAGACCCGTGCTCAGCAGTGGGTAGTTATGGGTTGATGATGATGAATATCAGCTTCGAGTAACTTACCAGTTATCACTATGGCAAATTGTCTAACTATCGGCCCGGTTTTGAATCCAATCATTTTCATATCTATTTCCCAAAATTGTGATTAAAACCGTTGTCAATCAACAATGGATATCGATTACCAAATAAAAATCTACACTACTTATGAGTACAAAAAAGGCGTACAACGATTGTTAACAACTAAACGGGGTCAGACGCGTTTATTCTGTTGTGGAGATAAGGATAATCCGAACAAGAAGAAAATGCGCCAAGTGTGAGTGGAACTCGGGAGTTGATGGTTCCGTACCCCTATTTATAAGTGTCGGGATTCTAATTTAACAAATAACGTTAACTGAATCGCAAATAGTTCAGTAACTTTTACGTGATATAAAAACAAACTGACTCTGACATCTATTTAAAAAAAGATACCTTAGTGTTGAGTATCCAAGATTTTTTTTCAATATTTCCAGTGACTTTTACAATATTGCAATTGTTTCCTATGGTAATTATTTGTATGTATATGGTGTATGTTAGGATATGTTGGGAACATAGGAAGTGATTCTAAAATTTAGAAAGTAACGAACCCCAAAATGTAGCTTTGCTAGTTTTGTTTGCACAGTAAGATAACATTGTGAATACTACAATGTAGTAATCTCATACCGCCGATAAAGCCGACTGGTTTTAAGTGTCCGTGATCATCATCGACATAAGAAGGAATAATAAAGGTGATCCCACACATGCTCCAAACAAACGCGCCGAAAAAAATTCGGCCTCGCACACCTGTCTAACAATCCTTCACTCAAAAAACAACAAACTGTGACGTCTGTGAAGAAAACACCATATATCCGAAGACTAATAATTTATTCACTTCACGGTTGTGTAAAATACAATTTTCTAGATAGTTCTTAAATAACTCCTTGCAATATGCATTTATGTAAGTACAACTGTTCAGGTCGACCGTCGATGTGAGAGTGCCTCAAGCGCACATTCTCCCTCCACAAGTGGACGACGACACGACTACCGTCTCACTGGGGAGGGGGTAATGTTGCCAGACAGTAATTTGAGCTGCAACCTGACCAGGGTTGCTAGTGGGTAAAATATAAATCTAGGATATTTTGTAACAAAACATTCAGCCCCGTGCTTCTGTTTCACGAATAGAGGTATTCAATGGTGAACAAAACTGAAACTAAAAGGAACTTCTGTGGGATAGAATTGTATTGAAAACTATTGGAAAAGTAGTAATGTTGCCAATTTGCGCCCAGATTGTTGGTAACACTTCGATAGGTATCTTATTATTTGCAATATGTACCGTATTGGCGACGCTGAAAATAGAAGAAAAACATCTCGAGGAAACCGATAAGATCAAGGACATCAAGATTTAAGGACAAGGCTTCAGGGTTAGGTAGCTAAGACAAAAGGGAAAAGATAACCTATAAAAACTGTCCGTCCGCGTCCGTCTGTCACAATCACAGCCGTTTTTTGAAAAGCTACTAAATGTAGGTATACACTAGAAAATTACATAGCCATATAACGGGAAAAACAAAAAAAAAAAAAACAAAATTTTAACAAAATCGTAAAAAAAACCGAAATTTCCTTTTTAACTGATTCATGCCTGAATCTCGCAGAAGAAAAAGGAAACTCCATTAACTCTACCAGTGCTTCGGAAATACGCCCGTTAGAGAAGATAGCACCAAGAAACTCTACGGGGATGTCATTTTTTAATTTTTCGTAAATTTTATAATATGCCACATATTATCGTACCATATAAAAATGATCTATTCTAATGACAATATTATAAAATCATTATTTACAAGTGCCAATAAGACATTCCGAATAATCAATTTTACAAAAAAAAAAACAAACAAACTTATGAGAAACCAGACTGGACCAGTCCCCCCCAAGCAGACCCGTTCACGAGTATGACTTGTACACCAGCCAACACCCCCCTCGCCATATTTGAGGGACGGGAGTAACTCGACACGCAGAGCCGCCGCAAGACATTTCAGTGAACGTGAGCATACTATCATATTATTTATTTTTTTATTTTATTTTATTACAATGCTATTTAATTAGCGAAATTTGTTAGAAGCTTCTCATTGTTAAAACTTATTATGTACTCACATTTTAAGGAAATAAATTATTCTATTCTATTCTCTACTGACATAATATAACAGGCATGTACGAAAGCCAAGAGCATAAACTTTGTGCCACGGTTGGATTTGCCCAGATATTCATTTAAGTTACTGTAAAAGTACTTAAGAACTTGTTCTGCTTTCTTCCGAAGAAAATAATAGTATTTGTAATTTTACGCTTTGAAAGTTCGAAACCAGTCTTTGGCGCTTGTTGTTAGAAATGTAGGAAATTATACTACGTATAAGTGTCATGTAATATTTAGTTAATTATTTTATTATGTTTGTATTTTTTTGTTTCGTCAATGTTTTCGATTAACATATTGTTCTTAATCTTTCGCGAATTAAATTCATAGTTACTAGACATACAGTGAGGCGAGACGCGTGCCCAGCAGTGGGCCCATATATTATGTTGATGACGATGAGACAAAAACTGGTACACCATATTCAAACACAGATTTAAAAAAAATCCATCTTGATCAATCGGCCTCTTCTACAAGAGGCCGCCTGACCTTCGCCACACCTTTGCCAGATATTCATTGACCAATAAACAGTAGTGTGCAAACATTACTGTGTTCTGGTTTGAAGGGCACTGTTTCCAGCGAAATTAGTTGGCATATGAGACTTTAGTGCCGATGTCTCACCAGATTATGCAATGCGAAGTTCTGTGTGGCTCTGTATCTGTTATTGGCGGCCGTAGCGCTTAACATCAGGTGAACGAAATGCTCATCTCGTCACTTTACCAATAAAAAAAATATACCTACTCCCGACTTCCACCTTTTCATAACAGATTGTTATAAAAACCAAACTGTAAACGTACCGATCAATTTTCGAACAAAAGTACAGAGTTAACTGTGTCCTACAAATCATTTCAAAGTTTAATTCATGCCGTGAAATACATTTGGGAACACAAATCCTCGAGCATTCAGCAACACTTAATAATAAATTTGAGGCGATGGAAACTTATGGCATCGTTCATAAGTTTCATAACAGTTTCCAGAAACCTTTCAAAACTTAAATTTCCAAGCGCTAAGTACTTTTAAATGTACTCTTTAAATATCGGAGGTCGATCAATCACGACCTAAAGTACTGAAAAGGCCTTTTGTACTTTATAAAAAGGCTCAAATAAAAGACCAACGAATTCACGAGTCATTTATTCGACGTAAGCGCGGAGTATACTTGGCCAGTAGACCCCACATAATATGTAAATGTAGGAGCATACAGCAGCTTCCTACAGTAAAATTATAAATAACAGTTATTTATGTAGGTTAGTAACTAACTAAGGCATTAGGGAATAAAGGAAGTACTAGAAAAAAACCAGAACAAAGACAGTTAACAAAAGTTAACGTGCATTCCAATTTTTAACACGCCTTTATTAGTTTCTCCTTTAACTATGTAACGAAATCTTTGAACGTATAACACAGAGACTTCAACACATCCGATTAAATTGAAATTTTTCACACGTATTGAGGATAGGTACAATAATCACGCCGTGTTTTTTTTTTAGTTTTGTAAACTGCAATTGATTGTTTTAGGATTTAGTTACACACACAAACACAATCACAGAGAAATGGAAGTTTCAAAACTAAGATGGAGTGTCTACTGTCCATTGACTTTGTTCTCAGCGTTGTCACGTGGTAGTAAGTACGTAGGTACTTTAATAACTAATAATAATAATACCATTTAAATTGAATTACTGGGTTATTATGTTGTTGGTCACTCAGGTAATTAATTGATAAACAGGGTTAGTAATATACAAGCCTTCTTGTTACGTAAACTCGTTTTTTTGTGGACTCTTGGTTTTAAAAGTATAAAAAGTAAAATATTCAGTACCTACGTCAGTCTATATATAAAGTTATTCTAGTCCACCTTACAGTTTCCACATATTCTGTTAGACATCATTATAGGTATCATGAAAACTGGCATATGTGAGAAGGACGGAAGGACGGAGGAAGGCGGAAAGACACCGAGGATGATAAAATCGACGCTAAATCGCAAAATTTCAACACCATACTTGGTAAAATACGGTGGACGTAAAATACGTTAACTACATGGTATTCTTATGGGCTCCCTAGACCTAGATCTAATATTGTGAAATAATATTGAATACCAACACCTACCAAAGCAATTTTCAATATTAACCTTAAACGAAGAAAATCGCGCAATACGCAATATTGTAGAATATTATTGTAGGTCTAGAGAGGCCTTAGTTAATCGTGTTTCATGGACGTACATATATTTTCTAGCCTTATTTTATCCTGTCTTATCAGAATAATGAATAGTAGCAACAGGTTTAGGAAGCAGAGATACTACTACCTCCCTAGAATCTCCTGAATCTCATTCAAAGTCTTCCCTTTTGTCTCCGGCACAAAGTTATAAGTAAACAGGAAGGCCACCATGCACGACAGCGAGAAGATACAAAATGTGACGTCACCACCCAGGGTCTTGACCATGGAGCCGAAACCGGTGGCCACGCCAAACCCAATCAGCCAGGCGGTGGTCATCGCGACGGCTGATCCGGTGCTGCGAGCGTTGCCACGGAACATCTCGCCTACTAGCGCTGTTGGCATGGTTCCAAATCCTGGAGGAAATTGAGGTCGGTTAGGTCCTTTTTTGTGAGAGATTTCTCATAGCGTTTTGTTTTCAGCATGAATCCGCTTGGGGAAGGAGACATTGCTGTGTTCCAGTTCAATGGGAATTGTTTTCCATCGAAATTACCTGACTTCGATTTATCAGGGTGATATCATTTATCGATTTTATCAGTGCAATATCTGAATTTGCAATCCTTCTTTCAAAGTTATGGGTGATACTGCAGTTGACATGAGAACATTACTCTCACTGTAAGGCAAACGACTTGCAGTCAGAACACTGATGGCATTGATTGTTTCTGATGAGATCTTATCCAATCCTGATGATGCTGAAAGATTCTAAGCTAACAAAAACTATAACAATCTGCACGAACAAACCAGAACTAACATAGCCAACCAGTCATTATCTACAAGCATACTTTACCAATTTCATAAAAGAAGAAGTACGAAATGAGAGCCATCAATGGCAGCCAGCCGATGTCTTCGATGATGGGGCTCTTTACCCTTGACAAGTAGAAGTAGCATCCCAGGATACACTAGAAATATGGAATATTATCGTTCAACAACCGCCTGCAGTTGCTCATAATGATGATGGAACAGGTATTATAAATGGTTTGCTGAATGAGGTAGAACTGGTCTCTGGTGTCCGATTTGGTCCAGCTGTCTAAGGACTCCTAACGTGGCTTAACAACTATTATCTTTCGATAACAGCATGGAGCGATAACTAACTAACGAGAAAAAGTATTTGTGTGGTGCGGAAAATCTAACTTGGTTTAAAATTTCATATTATTTCCACCCATATCATACTGCAGTTTCCCTTCTCTCTTTCTAAGTTAAGCATTTCTTATGTCTATAAATTCTTTTTAATAAGGTTTAAGCTCATCTCTCTACAACCGTCGAGGCGGATTAATAAAAAAAAAATATAATATGATCTCACTAAGCCAACAGCACAAAATGCAGTCGACAACATTAGTAGGAACCGCCGTCCAGCTCTTTCTACGGCTGTTGGTGCTATCATGCTGGCAATCAGGCGTGTTGCTCCAACCAGGATTGTGGCTAGATCAGGCCTGGAAACCAAATACTTAACTATAATTTAGATCAAGAATACCAAAAAAAAAATAAAAATTGGAAGCCTCCGTAACTTAGGCTGGTGATGAGCCAATTGCAAAGAGCTAAGTTAGGAGTCCGATTCTCACACTGAGCAATTTGCTCTGAGCCTTAGATTTATCACAGACCCAATCTGGACTAGACTAATTAACGAAAGATACAAAACCCTCAATCCCCTACTCTATGATTTAAACAGTCTCATCAGGAGGATGCTACACGTAGATGACGAAAATAAACGGAATCTTATTTAGAGACAAATACCTCACTTTAAAAGCAACCAACCTGATAGAAGAACCAGCTAACTGGAATATAGTGGTTGCAAAGAACAATACAGCGGCAACTCCACTGGTCTGCTGAAGCGTGCACAAAGTCAAGGTAATGAAGAGGGACTTTCTATTAGCCTTAACTGTGAAAATCTTGAGCCAGGCTCTCCAGCTGTAGCCTTCTTTAGGAGTCGTTCCTCGGACGGACTCAAAAATACTGTCCAAGTCATCCAATCGGCCAAGAGCTCGGAGGACTTCTTTGGCTTCTGTCTGTTTACCTGTGATCATTTAACTAATTTTGGACCTTATAATAGTTGCATAAAGGGTTGATTCTGCTGGTTTTAATATGCTTTCGAATATATTATAGGAGACTGGGTTGTTGTCTATGCTGGGGAAGTTGAGTGCATTCAAGTCCACTTTAGCGTTCACAAATTCCATCCAGTCATAAATTAAAGAGAGCACCTGTTCTTATAAGAATATAATAATATAGTACTTCTATGTCATGGCTTCACCCACCTTTAATAGCGTAATACACAGGCGATTCAGGAATGTAAAGAAGGCCAATCACATGTATTATATTGAAGACTAGTGCAAAATAGCCCGTCGCTCGGTAAGACACGAAGGGTCCGATTGCATAAGCTGCTAGCGTTCCGGAGATGCCAACTATGGATGTTGAGGTTAGAAGTATGCCTCGGATGTTGGTGGAACTGGAAAAGAAATCATAAGATTAATTCGTATTCATATTCCAGATAAATAACTTGGAGTGTGAAACTTAAATGTCAATGCAATACATGATTTTGCAAAGTGATGCGTGGTATTGCGAATATTGCACCCACGTTTGAAGACAACAATCATTCATTATCATCAGCAGGGACGGTAGGTGTGGCGCTTATCATCAGGCAAATAAGCTGCTAATCACAGTGCAGCGCGAACCTATCATAGCTGAGGATAGTGCGATTGGTTGTACTTACGCAATCTCACCAACGTACACCAGATTGCTGACTGTCACCATGCCCATGCCTAGCCCGCTGATGACCCTGATAGCAAAAACCATAGAGATATTCCTTGTAATGGTGATCAGGATTATAGCAACCAGGTTCAGAAGACCACCGAAGAACAGGCATGGCTTCCTGCCTACTATGTTGGATAAATAGCTTGGGATGTATGGACCTGGAAGTAACATTTGGCTTAAAATAGGCGAAGAAAATTCGGGTCCTACGTTCTGCGTATTCCTTAGGTTCTTGAAGATATTTTTATTTTACAAAGCGAGTTGTTCTTCTGATCAATCGCAAAGCCTTTCTCGATATATATAATTCTTAATGTGTCATCATAAACTCGTCCTTACTTCACTAAGAATAAGAGTCTTACCAACGATAGCTCCAACATAGAGCAGAGACCCGATCATTGACGCCTGGAGTTCCGTGATGGTGTAAGGCAAGGGGGTCTGTTCAGGATCTTGGAGCTTAGGAATGATGGGGGCAGACCAGCCCACGCTGTATCCGTCGATAAATTGGCCTATATTCACTGGAATGGCTCAGTTTTCATTAATTTTATTTAGATGTGTGAGTGTTTCTGTGTGTGGTTATTTGGTGAGTTTTTAGTATTTATGCGTGTTTGTGTGTGAGTGTGTTTTTTTTGTTTTTATTTATATATATATTTTAAACAATACCAAGCTACGACAAATAGTGTTTGCTACTGTATGCCATTGCTTATGTCAGATGGTAAGCTATCAAACAATGAAAACCGCACTGCTATCGGTTAAGTAGTTTTAAACAAAGAAACATGGTTTTTTAAATGTTGTATCCTTGTTTATTCATCAACATCATCATCAGGCGGATGACGTCTACTGCTGAACAATCCGGCAGTTCCACATATCCCTACTGATCTGTCCTTTCTGGTAGGGAAGAATGGATTTTTTTTTCCACCTATTACTACTAGGGGGGAAATGTGGATATTTTTCTTCCATGTATTTCTACTATGATCAAGTACATTATAGGAAGAAAAATCAAAAGAAACTTGCTGCCTTGTTCAGTATATTAAACCTGATTATACTTTGTTTTGTAAATAATATCTTAAATTTAGTAAATACTTTTTGTGCATTAAGGCTTTATTCAAAGTGTAGATTTACCTATTGTCTACCTATTGTAATTTTTCTGTACTGTGTTTATTTTAGTTTCTGGTGTACAATAAAGAGTTTTCTATTCTATTCTATTCTATTTAAATTCACTCACCACACGCTACAATGAGCAACTGCGCTTTCAAACTTTGGTTCATAACTATATATTTAATATCGCTATTTAATTTATTATTTAACTTTAACAATTACAATTTCTTCAATTATCTAGACGCACGTACATCGGTGGGTGCGCTTTATTATTTGAAAAAGGCTTCGACCTAGCGTAGATACATACTAATGAAACATAAAATGTATATAAATTGTTTTTATTTAAATACTTAAATTAAATTTAAGATAATTTTAAATTCTCCCAGTATTACTACCTATCTACTATTATTGGTCGGGGCAAATGATAAAACTGCCTGCATTAATAATTGAACTTGTGACGACAATTTGGGATGCATTCAAATACTATTGAAACAACATAGATATGAAAGTTCACATTTCTCTAATGTGTATGTATAGTTCATTATCATAATTTTAATTAATTATATTCTTTATTATCATTAACTAGCTGCGCCCCGCGGTTTCACCCACGTGGTTCCCCCCATACTATCGGGATAAAAAGTACCCTATTTATCAACCCTGGCTATAAACTATCTGTGTTCCAAATTTCATTCGAATCCGTTCAGTAGTTTTTGCGTGAAAGAGGAACAAACGTCCATCCATCCATTCTCACAAACTTTCGCATTTATAATATTAGTAGGATTCCAGACAAACTTTGAAAGAAACTAAAATTCTAAAAACGGTCTATTTTTTGGGCAGCGTAATACACCTATCGGTTTTTACCAAATCTTTGACATTGATTTTGAAGTCACAGTCAGACACTTTAATTTTATTGGAGTAGATTTATTTATTTGACTGAATAATGAGAGGAGTAAGACGTTCACTTGGTGGTAAGCGCCACCCACGCCTGCCCATTACAGTTACAGCGCTATCCACAACTTTGGCATTACATAATCTTGCGCGACACCACACTGCGCTCGTCACCCTGAGACATCGGTTCTAAAGTCTCACATGCCCAGTAATTTCGCTGGAAACAGTGCCCTTCGAACCGGCACACAGTATTATTTTCACACTACTGCTTGGCGGATGAATATCTGGCAAAGGTCTGCTTCCCCAGGCGGTCTCTTGTAGAAGAGGCCTATCGCTACATTGATTAGCTTAGATTGTTATGGATGTGATATTTGGATAAAATAAGAATTCCCAATTTAGTTTCAGCGTACTTTTTTAGTGGTATGGTAAGTAATCCTTGACTAGCTCATCATGTCTTGTATTTCATTCAGCGTCTTTCCTTTCGTCTCGGGCACTACGAACAGCGTAAACAAAAAGGCCACTACGCATGAGCCTCCAAAGATCCAGAAGGTGACATCTCCGCCGAGGGTGCTCAGCATGGTGGTGAAGCTAGTGGTCAGCCCGAACCCAATCAGCCAAGTCATGGTGATGGCCAAAGCGGAGCCATTGGCCCGGACGTTGGCGCGGAACATCTCGCCCACGATTGCATTGGGAATGGTGCCGAAACCTGGAAAAACAGCTGTTTTGTAGCAGTATTGGTTCAAAACGAACCAACCGTACCAAATTTTTATGACCTTACGATGGTGGAACACATCAATAATCCATGGCGTTAGGGCAGAGACCGTCAGAACAGGTCTTTTAAAAAAAAGACGTTTAGACCGCAAAATTATATAGTAAACACCATCCCTGCTTAAAACAGTTGCAGTGCCATCCAGAAATTTGCATTGCAAATACTTGCGAGGCTCTGAACAGCGCTAATCACCCTGAGATGACTATTTTTTTTTTTTAATGATAACAATTTATCTATTAGCGTGAGGCGCTAGTGCCTTTTTTAGTAGTTTTTTTAATTTCTTAGGTTATTTACTCGCGATCCTTATTTACTAAAGAGTTCTTAGTGTTTAAGTGTAAGTCCAGTGCATGCTCGTCAATTTCTTTATTTTTTTTTCTTACATTAGTCATTTCTTTGTCAAATTGTTTTATCGTCAGGTTTGTTAGTTTTTTTTTTTTTTTCTCTTAATCTATACACGCGCTTTACAATATTTATTATTTACCAGAACTATACTAGACTATAACTAATAGATGACTAATATTAGAGTCTTCTAATTATCGTGTCCAGTACCTAATTTCATTGGAAAAATTGTTTTAACATGCACTTGAGCCAGCAAATTGATGGGGCAAGAGAAAAGCAACGTGCCGAGTAAGCGAAATATTTCTTGCCCTTTCCATAAACGAACGCTGAAGGTATAAAGAACCAGGGAAATACAGTGCCGCGTAAAATTCTACAAATCATGAGTTTAATTCTATGAAATTCAATTCTATAAAATCTGCATAAGTTCAAGGTTCTAGGGAATACCGGTTTATTTACCTTGAATTTTATGTACTAGGAGAGCGATACCAAATTGTTTATGCTATGCCAAATTACCATTGCTTCTCTTGTAGTGGTATACATTTATGATAAGAGTTTGAGCAGGAAACTGATAAATTACTGGTGTATGGTGTATTACGTATGCCATCACCCAAGCAATGGCTTATAGCGAAGGGCGAAAAACAAAGATTGGAAAAACAGTCGGACATCGCAAGTTTTCTATCGTTATAGGAACAGTCGGTCATATAACTTCAGTATGGAGGAAGCAGAATATAGATAGTATGTTCCACTTACCAGCTTCGTAAGAGAAGAAATAAATCATGAGAACCAATAAAGGCAACCAGCCGAGAACATCTATTGCAGGACTGCTTATCCTTTCAAGAAAGAAGTAGAAACCGAGGACCAGCTGAAAAGAAAGCAATTCGTACTTAGGCATAGTTATTTCAAATAACAAAAAAACTTAACGTTATTAAATATCCGTTCAGAATACAATTAAAAATGTTATGTCCATATAATTCTATTCTTAGTCTCTCTCTGTCTCTCTGTTTGTCTGTGTGTGTATGTATAAGAATATGTGTGTTAGCATGCTTGTTGCCACTCAAGCAGTGACTCAGGGCTAAAATGGCTGAACCAGATGCTCAAGCTGATACCAGAATACTTCACACAAGTGCCTACAAGAACAAGCAAACATTGATTTTATTAGGTAGAAAGATGAACACGTCTTGCATTTTCATGATTGAACTGGTGAGAATCTTTATCTGTATAGTCGTTCAAATCTTATATCTATTTCAAATTTCAGACTCAACTGGTCTTACATACATTTATTTTAATAATTGTTATCTTATCTCGTAGCGGTGGTAGCCTAGTGGGAGAACTTCCGCCTTCCAAGCAGAAGGTCGTGAGTTCAAATCCCAGTGCAGGCACGTACCAATAAGTTTCTTGTAAAACATATGTACGTAATTATCACTCGCTTTTCGGTGAAGGAAAACATCGCGAGGAAACCCACATACCAACCTGAGAATCATTTCGGAGGTAGGTATGTGATCCACCAATCCGGTTCTGGCCCCCGTGGTGGATTATGGCCTAATCCTCCTCACGAAAGTAAGGGGAGACCCGTGCCCAGCAGTGGGACGTTATGGGTTGTTGATGATTGATGATGTCGTAACTTATAATACAAAGTAGCAATAAGCTATTTACCAGGCTAACAGCGCAAGCAGCTGTGGACACCAACAGCAGGAACTTCCTTCCAGCCCTCTCTATGAAAGTTGGTGCAATTATACTGGAGACCAATCTCGTCACTCCAATTATTATCGTCGCCACGTCTGGTCTGTAAAGAAAATTATCACCATCACCATCATCATCATCATCAATGGGAAGACGCCCACTGCTGACTCATAGGCCTCCAGGATAGAACCCTACACCAAGCAGTTCCATATTGTTTGCATCTTATTCAGTTCATCACTATTACAAGCTTGATCCTCCGGCCTCCGTGGCTTAGTGGGTGATGAGGCGACTGCGTAACGAGACGTTCCGGGTTTGATTCCTGCACAGGGCAAAGATTTGTGTGGATCACAAGTATTTGCTCTAAGTCTGGGTGTTTGTAGGATCATACCCTGACCCTACTGATCTGTTTCTGGTACCCTGTAGATGCAGGGTCTTAGAGGTCAAGATCTATGTAGAATAGAATAGAATATAGTAGAAAACTCTTTATTGTATACCAAAAAAATAAACATTGTACCGAATAATTACAATAGGTACACTAGGGTAGTACCATGGGCGGTCTTATCGCTAAAAGCGATATTCTAGACAACCTTTGGATGGACAGCAAATAAAAATCAATATGATATTGTGATCGTGACGCGTTATCATTATCATTATTAAAACCAAAATTAATATGATCCTAATAGTCACTACTGTTACTATATAAGAGCTGCAAGCAGCCAGAAGCCTCTCCCAGTATAATTTTCATCCAACAATATCTATGCTTCTACAAAATATATCCAGCACACCTTGGACAACTAGACTTTGTTCGCTAGGATCGTTACGCACATAAACTAAATTGAAACATCGAACCTATAGAAGAAAAGAAGAAGCCACATAACAGAAGAAGGGGCAGTCACTTAACTAATAGAAGATCCAGCAATTGCAAAAATATTCGTGGCGAAGAACAAGAGTACAGCCACTCCACTCGTCTGCTGCAGAGCTCCTAAAGTGAACGTGATAAGCAGAGACATCCTGTTAGACTTGATAGTGAATATCTCCAACCAATCCTGAAGCTTGTTGACCTTCTTCTTTGAATGGAAGGTTTCAAGGACTCTGTCTATGTCCTGATCCCTGCCAAGCATGTTCAGGGTTTCTACTGCTTTAGTGTCATTTTCTGGAATAGGAAAAAGAACATATTTAGCTTGATTGTAATAAAAAGACTATTTATATACTATTTATATAGATCCAGGATTATATTCACTAGGTACATAAAGGTCATTATTGCGAGCTGGTGCGAGTTGCGAGGAGCTACTGGACGCAAAAAGGTAGCTACCGCTACCTGTGGCGTTCTATTGGGAGGCCTACGTTCAGCAGTGGACGTCTTCCAGCTGATAAGGTTACTGTTGACTCACTCTCATAGCCTCAAGTGACCTTGTGGTAGAAGGTGGTAAATACGATAAGCCCAGAATGGAACTGGCCTTCAAGGGTTACTTTCTTTTTTAAGTTATTAGCCAGGAAAACGGACAGGAACCGACACCAAAGAAACCGCCAATTAATTAGGAGCAAAATTACCTTTCATGGCATAATACACAGGAGATTCCGGAACAAAAAAGAACACTGTGACTACGTGGAGAAGACTAATTACCAGAGCTATGTAACCAGTGGCCACGTATGAGACGTATGGGACAACTGCGTACACTATCAGAGTTCCAGTGATGCCAACGATAGAAGTTGAAGTTAGGAGGATGCCTCTAATGTGCGTCGATCTGGAACGACAATAAAAATAACTCAAGCAGTTATAAAAATGTCCATGCCTTCGTGATTACTAACATACGTAAGGATAATGAGACCTTTAACCGATCTAACGGTTATTTTTTTAAATGAAACGAGAAGGGCGTTCACTCCACGATTAGAGCCACGTTTGCTCATAACAGTCCCCCGGAAAAAAAAATGCAAAATCTTGAGCAGCGCCTATTTTGTAGCAGCACTGCATTGCGCTTGTTGCCCTGTGATATTGGTTCTAAAGTCTTATATGCTCAGTAATTTTGTGGGAAACAGTGCCCTTCAAACTGGAACATAGCTTGGTGGGTGAATAACTGGCAAAGATGTGGTAAGATGTGGTGTGTGTGGTGTGATGTGGTGTTCTTCCCCAGGCAGTCTCTTGCAGAACAGGTCTCATCATCATCATCATGAGCCCCAGATAAATTACTAGCCATATGAGACTTTAGAGCCCATGTCTCAGGGTGACGAGCGCAGTGCAGAGCCGCTCAAGATTTCGCAATGCTAAGTTCTGGGTGGCACTATGACTGTTATTGTCAGGCGTAGCGCTAACCATCAGGTCAATGACCTGCTCTCTGGTTATCCAATCAAATAAAAATATAAAACACTTACGCTATTTCCCCGACGTAGACCAAGTTGCAAACAATAGTGATCCCCATTCCAAGACCACTGATCACTCTCAAAGCGAAGACCATGGCGATGTTCTTCGTGGTGATTACCAGGAGGTATGCTATGATGTTCAAGGCACCACCAATGAGCAGGCAAGGCTTCCGCCCGATGAGGTTGCAGAGATACCCGGTAACGTATGGACCTAAGTGTAAAATCTATATATATATAAATGTTATGTTGGTTTGTGTACGCTTCAAAAACTCCAAAAGTTCTGCACCGATCGAGCTGAAATTTTAGCATGATATATAATCCGCATCAAGGATTGTTTCTATCTATTTTTTTCATCAGTGACATATCAGCGAATGTGCGAATGTGCCACAGAGAAGCGTGGCAGGGTACAGTTAGTATGATATATAACCGGCTTCAAAAAAGGGAGGAGGTTTGGTTGTTTCTTTTTTACGTTTGTCTTATTGTTTATTGAAATGGATATACTTTCAGATTGGACCCATAGAAATTTTATCAAAATCGGATAAGTAGTTTGGCTTTGAAAACAAAATAACAGGAAAAAATATGTCGCATGACTATTGAAATCACGTTAATTGCTATCTAGTACATTTTCAGTTGTGTTTATTAGTAAATACACTTGAGGTCGGGTTTTCGTTCCAAAAAATTATGTGGATTTACCTAATTAATGTCTCTAGACCTTTAACCTATATCCGCCCACTACTGAACACGCGTCTCCCTTTCATAAGGCCATTATCCACCTCAGGGGTCCGGCCCAGATTTTCCAACACCGAAAACCGAGTGATAACTATGTTAAGTAACTTGTCTCACAAGAAACACTTTGGTACGTGGCCGCACTGGGATTTGAAATCACGACCTTCACCTTGGAAGGCGGGCGTTTTCCCACTAGATTATCACTGGTTACTGGTAGTAAAGCTGCCAGCTTCAATATTAGTAAAGCTGAACAGTAAATCTTACCAACAATAGCACCGACATACAAAAGAGATCCAATCCAAGAGGCCTGCTGGTCTGAGATTGGTTCGTCCAAAGGGCTGGTGGTAGCATTCTGAAGCTTCGGGATAATGGGGGCAGACCAGCCTACGCTGTAACCCACAACAATCTGACCGATGTTTACTGAAAAAGGCATTTTTTTATTTGACTGTCCGACGAGATGAGCATGTCGTTCACCTGATGGTAAACGCTCCGCCTGCCCATGACAGTCACAGCACCATCCAGGACTCTGCATTGCACAATCCTTCCTGGCACTGCACAGCGCTCGTCACCCTGAGACAACGGCTCCAAAGTCTCATTTGCCCAGTAATTTCGCTGGAAATAATGCCCTTTAAACCGGAACACAGTAATGAAGAAGTTAGCTCAAAGTTTTATCTATTTCAATAACAGGACGTCGATCTTTGAATTATTTCACTGGGCGACGTAATTCCACCATAATTGATGGATATCGATGAATATCATCAACCGATGAGATTACAAAATCGCTTCCCGCAAAGTCGAAATAATTTATAAACAAATTTTTTAACCATATTATTTATTTTTACTTACTACACCCCATAATCAAGAGTTGTTTCAAAATTGACGTCTCCATCTTCAAAGTTTTGTATTCACCGTTATTATTTTCCATTACAAATAATTAATGTCTATTCGAGAATATTAGAAATAGGAACAGAAAAAAAAAAATAGAAAAGATTTGTTTCGGTATTTATTTCGACACTTACTAAAATATTACTTTAAAGTAAAAAACTAAAATAATGTCTCTAATGCGACTGCAAAAACAGTATTCGTGAAAACAGGTAATAAATCCTAAGATTAAAAAATGTCACCAAAGCATTTTGATGATCTAACAATAATTAGTAAATTAGTGATTATAACAGTAATCGTTTTAGAGATCTAACAATGATTTACGTAAGAAGGAACCACTCAAAAATATAAAAGTTAGTAGAAGTACGAATCGAGTCCCCGTGATGGATTATGGCCTAACCCTCCTCACGAAAGTGAGGGGTGATCCGTGCTCAGCAGTGGGACGATATGGGTCGATGATGATGATGATGAGTAAGAGTCACTATATCTATAAACGGTGATAGCCTAGCGGGAGAACGTCCGCACCGTTCCGTGTTGCATGGCACCGTTTCCGAGCTCCATACATTGTCGTGCGCATCTATTACGCGCGTCAGTCATATGCAAAAGTCCACCTTTACTCTAAAACGCCACCTTTTTTTTTGTAAATAGGCTCGCGTTTGGCCACTATCTCACCTGATGGTAAGTGACAATGCGTTCTACGATGGTACACGCTTACCTAGAAGTACCTTATTCACTCGTGCCTTGAAGACTCTCAGGTTGTAACTATCGGGAAACACAGACTCAGGCAAGGAGTTCCACTCCTTTGCGGTACGCATAATAAATGTAACCTTGCCCTGCTGTCACCACAGCCAAGTGGCTGTAATTTCTTTTTTTTACCATTAAGTAATGGTGCCGACCAGTGAGCGAGGAGTTGGTCACCCTTGAGGGTCTTTAGAGTGAGTGAAGAGTTCATGACCACGACTGTGCCAGAGTGTCATATAAGATGATGAACGATAAATCCAAGGAGAGTGTCGCTTGCATTGAACTATTCTTGTTTACGTATGGTAATTTTTATTTACTTAGTTTATTTTTTTGGTGTACTATAAAGAGTTTTTTATTCTATTCTATTCTATTCTATTGTCCGGTGACAAGTAATTTTTTCGGTGATGAATGTGATTTCACTATCAATAGACCGCCCATTGTGACACTAATTGTTAAATTTCATTCGTTTCAGTTTTTAAGTTTTCTTTGTTCTGTGGTGTTTCAATAGAGAGTTTATCCATCTGTCGACCTATCTAGCTATATTCCAGAAACAGAACAAAACTTGACTGTAAATTTAATTATACAACAGGACCAAAGTATTTATGAAAATGTATGCAATCTTTCTACTAATCAACGTTAACAAAAGATTAGATAGAAGGTATAACATAAGCCTATAGGTCGATGAAATCAATGTATCGATTATTCATCTATATCTGTCCGAATTTGATATGTAGTGGAATCACGGATGTTGTTATGCTGTACATATGGATTAAAAAACTTGGTTTTAATTGAGGAATCCTACTAATGTTATAAATGCGAAAGTTTGTGAGAATGGATGGATGGATGGATGTTTGTTCCTCTTTCACGCAAACACTACTGAACGGATTCGAATGAAATTTGGAACACAGATAGTTTATAACCAGGATTGAGTAATAGGATACTTTTTATCCCGATAGTGTGTTCCCGTGGGACAAAACGGGAACTACGCGGGTGTTACCGCGGGGCGCACCTTGTATGTTTTGATTATTGAATAAGATTTTGTTTTTCATCAAGTTAAGAAAATGACGTTGTTTTAGTGGCCGCCATCAGAATTGTTTTTTTTTATTAGACCGAGTGACGAGACGAGCAAGTCGTTTACCTGATGGTAAGCGCTACGCCTGCCCATGCAAGACGATGGCACTTTCCATCACTTGTATCAAAACTTCCGGCGGTAGGTTCTCGCATTCCTGTCCGAAGAGTTTGAGGATTGTTACCGGTTGTATATCGGGACTTTAAGTAGGGGAGAACGGGTATGGTTATCACACGGGTTGGTTGTCACAGCGGCCATAACAAACACCTGAACGAACGATAGATGGCTGATAGGTGTCGAAAGACAGCGAGCGCTACGCTCGCGGTCTTTTGATCAAATCAACTATCGATGAACTCATTCGTTCGTTCAGGTTTTTGTTATGACCGCTGTGACAACCAACCTATGTGACCACTATACCCGGTCTCCCCAAACCCCACAAAAAATTGTATAGCGGTCAAATCAGGTGATCAGGCCGCATAGTACAAATCGTCAAAGCGAAAGACTAGACGTCGCGGGAATTCTTCCTCAGAATATCAGTTGCGGTTCGTGCAGTGTGAGCTTTTACTCCACATTTCCTCCACTCCAGATTCATCTAATTGAGGATGGAAAAAGTCGTTGACTGTAACCGCTTTGTCCGCCACAACCCTAGATCACAGAAGATATTATAATACTCTAACGGCTGGTCTCAATAACTTATCTATCCTTTACTAAAAGTTAAAATAGCTAATAATACACACAGAATGGACATTGTCCGCATCGCGGAATCCACTTCCCCGCACCTCACCCGCAATCCGGAGGACAATCGGGGGGCTGTCGATTTAACTCAAAACTCAAATTATTTATTGCAAGTAGGCAAAATTAATGCCTTCAAGTCAAACACTTAAGCCAAATATACATAGAGAAAAACAAAAAATAAATCAATTCTGATCAAATAAACTAATGAGTAGTAACTGATTATGGTTTGGGTTTGGAAAACAGGGAATTTCCCCTTCAAGTGATTCATGGCTGAATCTCGTACAGGAAAAGGAAACTCCCAAATGTAATAGGCAAACGGGTTCTTATGAATCTTCATACTAGCGGGTTGCCTTTTATAGTATGTTGGAATACTTTAGCGAGTGTACAGACGTCATTTTAATTTGTGAGTTGTCATAATCCGCTTTTGTATGAAATGTCTGGGGTGTGCCTAGTTCTCGCATCGCACCAGTCACGGAGCAGACAAACTTGGCAAAACTTTGATTGGCAATCAGACTTGCACAATGTGAACATATTTCACAGTTGGAGTTACGGGCCAGGCCTGTGTTGGAAGGTCGTGATGCTGTCCACTTATGATTGTCTATGATGCACTGCATTTGAATTTGAATTAAGTATGTTCTTTATCTTTTGATGTGCGGTGTCATTGAATTGTATAATATATTTTCTCTTATATTAAAATAATGTTTTTTCAAGTATTATTGGTTTTAATTAATTACTATAGCCACTAGTCCACCCTATCAGCCTGCAGGGCCTGTATATTTCAAGTATTGAGTCGAGATCATAACGGGATGTACTTATAAATCGAACTCGACGGCCAGACTACACCTTTGCCAGATATTCATCCGCCAAGCAGTAATGTGCAAAGATTACTGTGTACCGGTTTGAAGGGCACTGTTTCCGGCGAAATTACTGGGCATTTGAGACTTCAAAGCCGATGCCTCAGGGTGACAAGCGCAGTGCAATGCCGCGCAAGATTATGCAATGCAAAAGTCTGGATGGCGCTGTAACTGTTATGGGCAGGCGAACGATTTGCTCGTCTCGACACTCAGTCAAATAAAAAAAAAACTACGGTACCTACTTATTTCTCTTATAATATTTTTCATTCAAGACGCTCGTTCAACTTTAGTTAGGTGGTTTATTGTATTATTTCACTTGCAAAATTAAATTAGATTTAAAATTACCGCAACGAGAGTTCCGTAAAACGCAGCAGTTTAATACGTTTTACTATCAATCTGGACTGGATGAGGAAAGCCGAAGATCTCGCTCAGTGGCGTTCATTAGGAGAGGCCAGATCCAGCAGTGGGCGAGTGTGGGCTCATGATGATGTAATGTGTGAATATGAATCTGACAGTGAGAGCATCAAACTATTTTAGGTGGAAGCTGGAAACTCTTGGCATGATCTGCTAAACAGGTTGTGGACAAGCCTTCAGAGGAACTTATAGTGTCATCAACTTTAGGCTAATTCTGAAATTCAGATGCGATAACCTTGGATGAGGATTTCAATTCATCGCACCATTTGCTTATCGACCGAAATGGTTAACTATTTGCGAGCATAGCCTTGGCAGTTACTAGTAGAAGATTCCGGAAATATAGGTATAGAAGAATGGCGTTCGCAGCTATTGCTTCTAGATTTCACGCTGCACCCTGGAGTATTTTCCTCTTTCACCACTTGCTTCATTTTAAACATGAGATCGTTTATCTGATTCGTGAGCTGTCCCACCGTGTCGCACATGCGTTCCACATCGCTCACTGATGGCATGATGACTCCGCTCGGTGTGTCTCCTGCCACGTAACGATGGTCCGATGGGAAACTTCTTGATGATAAGCTTCCCCCGGTTGGTTCCAGGCGACTAGTCACTCTTAAAAGAGCGTGCTTCTCAAAGCTTCTCTGTTTCATAATTGGTTGTAAATCATTATGAGAAGTCTGGATTATTTTCTGATTGCTTGAGCTTGGATCGTTTAAGCTGATGGGACGGGTTGCTGTACATTTAGTGTTGGAATAGCTGCTGAAACAGCTTGTTGCTATATGACTTGAGTGGCTTTCTGCAGGTTTGCAATCTGGGCAAGGGCAGGTGATAGTAATGAGGCCAGCTTTTATGTCCTTCACCTTACCAGGAGTTAAGGCGAGGCATGTGTAATGAACCCACTTTTGGCATGCCCCTTGGCATTGGAGACCGGTCTTGTGTTTGACTGATTTCGAGCAGACTTTACATGGATTCTTGACTTTAGAGATTGTTGTCATTTCGCTTAGAGCCCAGTGCATCATCGGTTCTTCAGGTTTCAAAGATATCTACGTTTTTGTATTCGTAGAGGCATCCTAATTATTATTGTTTCTTGCTGGAATTTTGATAGTACAAAAAATATTATTGACACATATCCATCATAACTGACACTGACCTGACATTGACTTGACTCATAACCAAAGATCTTAACTCTTCAATTCTTCATTTTCTTTCTCTTTGCTTGTTCATAAAGCTTCTATCTTCTTTGTTATGACTAAAGAGTTGGGTTAGTCATTAGCACCAGTGTTTATTTTTTCACTCTGATTGAATTTGGTTGGTGTAAATAGTTTATCAAGTCATCTAAGGTCCGAAACACTTATAATAAATCAACTTCTATAAATCGAAAACAATCGAGACCGATATTTAAGCGTGTCCCCGAAGCACGAAGCCATGCATATCCGCACATGACTTACCAAATTCTCTGTCGTTCTTCGTCTCCGACGTGTACTTTCTTTGGTACAAACCAAGGATCAAACCAGGCGTTTTTTGGGATCTTGGGTCCTAGGGTTATAATTAGATTAGATCATATTTAATTTGATTATTTTTTTTATTTTCGATACTTATGTTTAAAATATTATTTTTGACGTGTAAAAGTGCAATATTTTGCCTATTTACAATAAATGATTTGAGTTTTAAAAAGCACAGATACTCCCCAGCCTCAGGCCCTAGGAAATATGGAAAAAATTAACATATTTTATTTTTTCAATTTATTTTGCCTGGTTACGATTTTGCACATGAGGTATTTGATTTGTTTCGATAGCAGTCCGACTGTGTGGTAGACGTTTTCCAATGCGAAGATCACAGACTGACGGTTGCCGTGAACTGAAGAGGAGACGGCTGCACTGGAGGCTGTTGATGATGCCGAATCTGTGGAATTTAAGAATTGGATATTTTGAGCTATGGCATTTTAAAGACCTACCCATTTATTACAGCTTTTCTTTGATTGCTCTGATAATGAGTTACTTTCAATTGTTAAACTAATATTAAAAAAATAAGGCAGTATTGGGCTGTAACCTTTTTTTTAAAGGTGGCAACCCTAGAAATCTAGAAGGCCAAACCAATTTTTTCATTATCGAAAAAGGCGGGAATTCTTGTAATGTTTTTGTGAAGGGAAAAATATACGTTCAACCTCTTTATTTACATTTAGATTGTTTTATTGGTCTGCGAAGGCTAACACAATTATATTAAGGACACCCTTTGTTGAACTAGGTTTCGTTCAGTGGGGGTGCGGGCCAGGTAACCTCCACGAGTGCCCGGCTGTTGTTCGTCCCTCTTGATGCGTTGCATCCGGAGGGAAGGGCAGCAGCTGGGACGGTGCACCCTGGGGTTCGGTCAGCAATTCTCCTAGGGGAATTGGTGGCCGTAGCAAATAACCTGGCGAGAAGAGGTCCTTCGCGTGTCCCTCTGATCAGCAGAGGGCACAGCGAGGGACCAATAACGGGGACTTTTGGGCCGCGGATCGGGGGTCCAACGCCCAAGTTAGAAGTCCCGAGCTGAGGTGCGGCCCGTGTGTTCCGGGACGCACCCAGCGGAGAAAGAGGCCCAAGCCTCACGTGGCGAGCCCGGGAGGGCGCCCGCAGAGGTGGTCGCGGAAGCGCCGTGCGAACCCGTGACCACCTCCATAATGCGGAGAGGAGAACACCCCGGGGTTTTAGTGGGTAAACCCCGCCAGACCAGCTGGCGGGGGAGTCCCACATAACCACCCCCCCGCCCCCTGGGGCCGGGTGGTATGCCTAATGCATTTCCCCGGAAAAAAAAAAAAGGTTTCGTTCAGTGGGGTGCGGGCCAGGTAACCTCCACGAGTGCCCGGCTGTTGTTCGTCCCTCTTGATGCGTTGCATCCGGAGGGAAGGGCAGCAGCTGGGACGGTGCACCCTGGGGTTCGGTCAGCAATTCTCCTAGGAGAATTGGTGGCTGTAGCAAATAACCTGGCGAGAGGAGGTCCTTCGCGTGTCCCTCTGATCAGCAGAGGGCACAGCGAGGGACCAATAACGGGGACTTTTGGGCTGCGGATCGGGGGTCCAACGCCCAAGTTAGAAGTCCCGAGCTGAGGTGCGGCTCGTGTGTTCCGGGACGCACCCAGCGGAGAAAGAGGCCCAAGCCTCACGTGGCGAGCCCGAAAGGGCGCCCGCAGAGGTGGTCGCGGAAGCGCCGTTTGTACCCGTGACCACCTCCATAATGCGGAGAGGAGAACACCCCGGGGTTTTAGTGGGTAAGCCCCGTCAGACTGCGATCTGGCGGGGGAGTCCCACATAACCACCCCGCCCCCCCCGGGGCCGGGTGGTATGCCTAATGCATTTCCCCGGGAAAAAAAAAAAAAAAAAAAAAAAGGTTTCGTTCAGTAACTTACAAAGTCCCTTAGCCCTAATCCTGTGCTTTTCGTGATTTTCTGTCGCTAAAATTACAGCTTGTGCATTGCCAACTGTTCTTGAGTTCAGTTGAAATGCTGTTATTGGCTTTATAGTTTCATGCTCCTCTCTTGCTACTGTAATGGTTTGGGGTTCCTTCTCAATTGAGTTCAGGTCTTCCAGATCTGTTTGGTTCTCTTTACAGGGTTTGTAGCCAGGACATGGGCATCTGACATTGATTTTACCAGTTTCGATTTCACATATTTGTTGATTGAGGCAAGATAAGTGGACCCATTTCTTGCAACCGCCTTCGCATTGGACACCGGTTTTCCTTTTCACGGATTGGCCGCACAAATTGCATGGGTGTTTGATGAGTTTCTCTTTACCACTGTCTTTCATTTTGTTATTTTTCTGGGAATCATTTCGAGTTATTTTTTTTGTAGTTTGAGTACAAAACTGAGATTTTGGGTCTGTTTTGCCAAAGAGTACAAAGAGTATTATTAAACAAGACGTTTTAGGTTTACCACAGAAAAAAAAACTAACGGAGTTTACTACAGACTAGGCAACGCTAATATCCTATCCTATCCTACTAATATTATAAATGCGAAAGTTTGTGAGAATGAATGTTTGTTCCTCTTTGACGCAAAAACTACTGAACGGATTCGAATGAAATTTGGAACACAGATAGTTTATAACCAGGATTGAGTAATAGGGTACTTTTTATCCCGATAGTATGTTTCCGTGGGACGAAACGCGAAGTACGCGGGTGAAATCACGGGGCGCAGCTAGTTATTATTAATACCTAGGACGATTAACTACTTATTATTCTGTCATTAGTAATAATTAGTAGTAACCTTTGCCAGATATTCATCCGCCACGCAGTAGTGTGAAAACTATGTTCTGGTTTGAAGGGCACTGTTTCCAGCAAAATGACCGGTCATATGAGACTTTAGAGCCGATGTCTCATGGTGACGAGGGCAGTGAATTGCCGCGCAAGACTGTGCAGTGCAAAGTTCCGAATGGCGCTGTAACTGTTATGGGCAGGCGCTTACCATCAGGCGAATGACGTGCTCGTCGCATTGCTCTTAAAAATACTGCAATAAGGACAAAGTGAAAGTCTATAAAAAAAAATTAAATATATTTTTGTCTCAGTTCTCAGAAATGAAAAATAAATGTATTTTCTTCATCGATTTTCACGTAAGCGCCTTGTAATAATATCTCTTGGGATGTTCTCAGTTGGTTCTCAGCTGTGTCTGTTATTCACTGTCAAAGGCTTGAAATAAATGATAAATCTCTTTGATAAATAGTCCCTTATATTCGAGAAATCAAGTAACTCCATTCTTTTTGATTCGCCCTAGTATGAAGGTAGATAAAATATGTAGAGCATACCTGCCTCCTGATATCTCTTGATTTCGATTTATTTACAACTAGCTGCGCCCCGCGGTTTCACCCGCGTAGTTCCTGTTCCCGCGGGAATATGGGGATTAAATATAGGCTATGTTATTTGCTGTCCATGTAGATATCCACTAATGAAATAATTTTTTAAATCGGTTTAGTGGTTTAGCCGAAACCTAACATATTTCCATACAAACTTTCATCCTCTATTTCAAACCCTTACAATACTTTTTTCGCATTAAAAAGTACCCTATGTCCTTTCCTAGGCTCTAGACTATCTCTGTACCAAATTTCATTTCAATCGGTTCAGCAGTTTAGGCGTGAAAGAGCAACAGACAGACAGAGTTTCTTTCGCATTTATAATATAAGTAAGGATCATTCACGAAGCTTTACAATCCGACTACGCTTTGTAAAACATGTAAAATTCTTAACAAGTCCCAAGATATGTCCCAAGAAACCCAAACTCTATCTCTATACTTTCGCATTTTAGGAGTCTCATCTTGAATTAGTATAAGTCATTTTTGGACAAAAACTTGTCCTCAAATTTAAAAAAAAAAACACTTGCTAATCACAGCCCTTGTTTATCAGTTAAGTGATTACTAAATTGGCCCATGAAATAATAATAGAGTAGCTCCATTAAAGAGGTATAATTACGTATTTTGGCTCTTTACCACGAGTACAGTATACGCCTTGTCGTGGATAACAAAGTCAATGGACACCTTATAATGAAGAACCGCACCTAGTCAATGTACGCTCAGTCTATGTGTGCGTTCGTATTATTTACTCAATTAAATAAATTTAGTAAATAATACTACTTTTTCTACTACATAATATTTACTTAATTATTTTTTTCGACTGTTTTAGATTTTTTTTTGTTTTACCATGTGTGCTTTATAGTCATATAATAATGAAAAAAAAAGGTATTTGAGATTTAACACAACTATTCAACCAATTGTTGAACTAATAGACGCACTAATACATAAAAATAGATTTTTAATTTATAAAATTATGTATTTATCAACCAACGACAGCGTGCTCTGTAGCAATTTGTACTAGTTAAAAAATATATCATTTCAATAAATTCAACCAAGATTTTATAAAAATAAATCATCAGTACTTACAGCAAATTGATCAAAATTAACTGAAACAACCAGCCTACTGTCAATAATTGATGAGTTCCGTTGTATTATCTCCCTTCTCTATTTTCCATTCAACTTGATCACAACATTGTATGGCCATCGGAATTTGTATGCAAACCTTCAACTCAAATTGAACAACGGAAACTGATAACAATTTACTTGCTTTATTTAACCTGAACGTACCTACATTAATTATTAACACAGTTGGTAAAATTAAAGATTGGAATTGTCGACGAAGGCGAACGTAGACGTTCTAAAGAAAGGCCAAATCAAAAGTACCTATAACCGGCGTGCATGTATGGAGGGACTTATGAAAGTGGAAGAAGCGAAAGAGGTGTGTCAGGATCGTAGTACGTGGAAATCTGCCTAGCCCAACGAAAAAAAGCGTGACTGTATGTATGTATGTATGTGTATGTGTATGTATGTATGTTGTAATTTATGGAACTTGTACAAAAATGACGTCTATTGGCTGTTTACTCTATGCGTAAGTACCTCTAATAGATGACTCGTCAATTCTACGGTCTATTATTATTTGAATATTCCATAAAACACAAAAGGCTTTATGGTATTTTAGGTTGCGATAGATCGCTCTCCAATATTTGAATAATAGAGAATAAATTCAAAAGCCTCTCAAGAGCTCTCCGTAAATATACATTTTGACTACAAGCTGAATTGTGTCAATTCCTGGGCTCAGAATATAATACATATAAATGTTATGTTGGTTTGTGTACGCTTCGAAAACTCAAAAAGTTCTGCACCGATCGAGTTGAAATTTTAGCATGATATATAATACGTATCAAGGATTGTTTTTATCTATTTTTTTTAATCAGTGACATATCAGCGAATGTGCGAATGTGCTACAGTCAAGCGTGGCAGGGTACAGCTAGTGTTTCTATAATAACATGAAGTTTCGTCGATTACGTCCAATTGCTTCTGAAGTCAATGTCAGTGGAAACAGAAAAAAAATTAAGTGTATATTTATGCTTAAGTGGTGGATTATGGCCTAATCCTCCTCATGAAAGTGAGGAGAGACCCGTGCCCAGCAGTGGGACGTTATGGGTTGATGATGATGATGATGACTGACTGATAGTTCTAACAACAAGAATGGTTGAAAAAACCAGATTTTCTATAGGTACTCATTTATTTACTGTGATTTGTTTGTCTAACAATTTAATAACCTAGTGCTAGCTTCTGGAGTCAGACTACATCAGGCTACCCATGAGTATCTCACGTGGCTTAACAGTTGCTATCGATCGGTGACAGCTGAGATCGAGGACTTAACGTTTCCTCCGAAGCACACAGCGAATCAAATCCACACGTAACTTCTGAGAAGTAGTTGGTCGATGATCGAATCTGGTGTCGTTGAATCGAAAAGTTACCGCTTGGCCACTTGGTTGGAAACTACACGCCTGTTCCATCTAAAGATTAGTTTAACTACGATGGACGAGGCTTCACAGCTGCATATGCTGCATAAATCATTAAGGCGTGATCCGTGTGATGCGTTCTGGTTTTCAACTAGAGATGGGGTTAGTAGCCGGCTAAACCTTAAAATTTACGACGAAATTTATGACGGATTTCCGCAATGATCGTTTACTTACGGTAAGTGTTGATGAAGCTTCCTTCGAAATAAAAAAACAACTATTATACTAAAAGGGGCCCAGTGGAAGAACATCCGCCTTCCAATGAAAAGATCGTGAGTTCAAAATCCAGCGCGGGCACGAGCCAATGTGTTTCTTGTAAAGCATATGTACGTAATCATCACTCGCTTTTCGGTAAAGGACAACATCGTGAAGAAACCCACGTACGTACCTACCTGAGAATTATTGCGGAGGTAGGTGTATTATCTACCAATCCAGACCGGGCCCCCGTGGTTGATTAAGGCCTAATCCTCCCCATGAAAGAAAAGGGAGACCCGTGCTCAGCAGTAGGCCGATATGGGTTAATGATGATAATGATACAAAAGGTACTTATTTCGAACATGCCGGATGATTTAGCCGGATCAATCGGCAAAACCATTGACGTCTACATCTCTACGTGAAAGCATATTGCAGGTTCACCCCAACCGCGGTTGTGGTAAAGCTATCGTTTTATCTACGTATTGTGGACATATTTTGGGCAAAGCTCAATTATTTCAGGGTCGAGCTAAAATCTGCTGCAACCACTAAATTTTGTGTAAATAGAGTGCTTTATTAAGCATTTAATTAATAAAACGTCACGGTACGATTATGCGACGCGGCTCAGTTTAGGTCCTCAACTGAATCGCTATAAGACGTCATGGTAGGCCTCCAGGAGTAGGATTCAACGTGTGATCTTTGACCACTTCTCGAAATAAGTGCTCTGGAGCTTTGTAAGCTGCCCATAACAGTTACAGTGCCACCCAGAACTTTGCATTGCATAATCGCGGCACTCCACTGCGCTCGTCACGCTGAGACGTCGGCTCTAAAGTCTCATATGCCCAGTTATTTCGCTGGAAACAGCGCCTTCAAACCAGAACACAATGTTTGCACACTACTGCTTGGCGGATTGATATCTGGCAAAGACTTTAAGTTGTGTGCATATTTATATAGGTCCGTGCTTCGGAAGGCGCGTTAAGTCGTCGGTCCCGGTTAGCAGTCGTTAGGCCACGTTAGAGGCCCTTGGGCGGCCTAAGAACTATGACATCAGAAGCCAGCACTACCTCGTTCGACAAACAAACAACACCAGTGTCACCACCACCGCCACCAATAGTATCATCATCATCAGCATTCATTCGTCATTCGTTTTAATTTTTTTCATGGCATTTCATTTATTTCTTTGATTTTCATTTCGTCGTTCTTTTTTTTCTTTATTTTTTTGTTTTTACCATTAAGGTTGCCAAGCGATGTTTTCCTCATATTCCTCCAAAATCTCATAATTAAGCTCATTGTAAGTTCATAAAAATGAATCTTTGTGATCAAAATGGGTCTATTACTTTTGCCTCGGTCAAATAATAGTGCCATAAAATATGAGGTATTATTATACGTGAAATATTATAATGGGTGCAATTTAGCATACTTTTCCGCAATTAAAAAAAATATATATGACCACCAGGGTTGAACGGTCTAATTAAAGGACCTCGCACGCTCACGCCTACCCCTCCGCCAAAGTTATATACTCAATTGTTTATTTATATGAACAGTCGATCATGTAACTTGAAGTCACTCGCGGTAAACGCGCGGCGACCATTTCATTCGGTCCTTGATATTCGCACTAAAAAAAATTAAATTAATTTATTTCCGATAACTAAATGCTCAGCTTATAACAAAATAATAATGAAATTAACACAAAACTATAGTAAAATCAAGATAATAATATTAATTTGTACAGTCGAGTCAGTTCATGTTAAAAATCTAATTAGGGGATTAATAAGCCAGTACATGAGTCAGGACAGTCAGTCACAAATCGAGTAGTTAGTGCCTTCTCACCGGCATATTAGGTACATGTCAATCACTAATATAGTGCGTCTTCCTCGTCCTTCACCCCCGCCAAAACTGACAGATTTTTTCATTTGCAGAGTTAGATGCGTGCTGGATCCATAAAGTAAATAGAACGTCTTAGCCGCCAGGAAGCCGTTATGATGTACCCACATCATACAATTCATAGCCGTCGCTGTAATACGTCAGCATCCATCACAGCTTTATTTTGGCGACATTTTGGCGAAAAATTTACACGTCGCGACGTGTAGATTTTCGAATTTCCCATAAAGGTTTTTTTTTTTTTTTTATATCATTTATTTTTATCCAGGGTTTTATCTATAAGATTATGCTACCCTTATAACTAGATCCAAAGATAAATTCACAATCTAAGTTTCACAGCCGCCATATACAGATCGAATAGCTTTTTGGCATCATCTGATAGAGGATGAGACAACATAGCGTTACATCCGCCTACCTGCCAAAAAGCGTGGTCGTCAGCAAATAGCTGTCGACGCAGGCCGTCGTTCCTGGCACATTCCATAATAATGTGAAACACATCTTCAATTTTACCACATTCTTCGCAATTTGGTGTGCTTGTTTTGCCCATCATATAGCCAAACTTGTTCATAGGTATGTGCCCGGATCGAAGCCTAGCAGCTGTCACTATCTCATTTCTTCCCATGTCGGCCCGTAGAAACCATGGAGAACGAAGAAGTGAAGGTTGAACGGTTTTGTACCAGATACCTTTGGATAGAGATCTTTCATCGAAATATTCTGACCAAATTTCAAAAGCACACTTTTTAACAAAAGGAATTAATTCAGAATAGGTAGGAAAACAATTAAATAAGTCGCCATCAACAGTCGCTTCCTTGGCCAGCCGATCCACCTCTTCGTTTCCCATCAGTCCAACATGAGATGGAATCCATTGGATTTTAATACATTTGTTCATACTTCTCATTTTATTTACATTATTTATCAAACTATATGCTAATGGAATGCCACGAAAGCTAGACCCACTGACACATCGAGCTATATGCAAAATGACGCTCTTGGAATCGGTAAATATGACAAATTTGTCAAAGTTTATGGATTCTATATAAGATAAAGCTTCGGCCAACGCTATGAGTTCCACGTTCATGATACATATTTTTGTGCGTATTTTAAGTCTAATACAATTACCATTCTCAGCATCTAAAAATGCGGCACCCCTTCCGTCAGTAGTTAAAGATCCATCGGAAAATATTTTATAAAATTCGGAATACTTCTCATATAGATATTTTGCACATTTAAGTTTAAGTTCGAACTGATTATAATGTCTTTTAGGTTTATCTATAATTTTAATACTAGGTTCCAGCACATCACTCAAATTTATATTACTTACCCAGGTTTTCAAACTAAACATCTCCAATGGTTTACTGCTATGGATACTGTTATATTTAAGGATATTATGAACACTTAATAGCAGCGGTTTCTTTTTTCGATTCCAGAATGGTAATGGTAACAGATAGGAAAGCTCCTCAAGCAATTCAATAACAACACTGTCGCTCATTGATTTACACTTCAACCAATACCTACTCGCTAAGTAATGCCTACGTACAAATAGAGGTGGAATACAGAGCTCTGATTCCATGACATGGATAGGGGTACTTTTAATAAATCCTCCTATGATCCTTAAAAATTGATTCTGTAATTTATCTAACTTAGAAATTCTACTACGGCTACAATTATCATAAAAGAAACTTGCGTAATCAAGGCGACTACGAACAACAGCTATATAAAGCCGTTTTAGATGAATAGGGTGAACTCCCCACGTTGAACCGACCAAAACTTTAAAAACGTTAACAAACTTGAGGCATTTTTCATGAATTTCGTTTATATGTTTTGTCCATCTGATCCCCCTGTCCATCCAAAGTCCTAAATATTTTACGTTTTCAACAATTTCTAATCTAGTATTATTTATTTCAATATTTAAAGTATCTTTAACAAATCCACGTTTAAAAATACACAATTTACTTTTATGCGGCGAGATATCCAATCCCACCCTAGCTAGTAATGTATATAATAATTTTAGTGCTGATTCTAATTTATGACCTCCCTGTGTTATATTTTTACAATGAACGTATAAAACAAAGTCATCCGCGTATTGTGATATAAATACATTATTTTCTAATAACTTACAGATATCCATTGTCGCAATATTAAATAGGATTGGAGATAGAGGATCTCCTTGAGCTAGACCCATACTAGTAACTCTTGTCAAGCAGTTTTCACCAACATTAATTTTCAAAGTTCGCTCTTTAAGATAATTCCACAAATAGTTACAAATTTTAGGGCCAACCAGAAGTTTATTTAAAACTGATAAAAGTACCGGTACATCTACGTTATTATAGGCATTAGAAACGTCAACAAAACATCCAATAGTCGAATGACCTTCAGAAAATCCAATTTGAATTCTAGTTATTAAAGGACTTAAGTTATCTGCACACGCCCTACCTTTTCTAAATCCTATCATATTAGTAGAAAACATATTATTGTACTCAAAAAACCATTCTAGTCTCTTATTTAAAATAGAGTGAAACATTTTGCACAGACAAGATAGTAAAGAAATAGGACGTATGGAGGAAACTTCATTTGGGTCTCGCCCTGGCTTCATAATGGGCACTATACCTACCGCCCGCCACTGCGTAGGTACAAAAGCAGATGATAAGAATCGATTGTATAATAGCAGCAATAATAACTTACCGTTTTCTGGTAAGTGTTTTATCATCGAGTAGGTAACACCGTCACATCCAGGAGATGTATCCTTGGATTTAATACACGCATCTAGCTCCTGGATGGAGATTTCAACATCTATCTGGGAGTTAAAATTTTCAAAATTAGGTTCATTAGGGATGACATAGTCGGGAGCAAGAGAGTTAAGTAGACACGACGCTTGTGATTGACTAATATTTTGTTGATTATATCTATAGCCTTTCACCCACCTCATACGTTGCCACATCTCCGAAGAAGTGGTGTTTTCATTGCAGGATGAGCATAAATTGTACCAACTATTACTTTTCGCTTGGCGAATTAGTTTTTGAGCTTCCCTTACTTTTTCATTGAGTGTATTTAAATTGTGTGGGGTTGGGTTTTTTCTAAACTGTGACAATGCTAATCTGCGAGTGGCGACTGATTTGGATAATTGAGTATTCCAATAAGGTTTTGGTTTGAACTTAGATACAGGATTTTGGTTAAGTTTCTTCAACGGAATATGTATGTCCGCAGCTGTATTTAGACAATCTAAAAATAAATTATAGCATTGTTGATTATTATTTAAACTAGGTATCAAAGTAGTTTCAAAAATATTATTTAAGCACTTAGTGTAATTATCCCAATCCGCTAATTTATAGTTTCTTTTATTAACCGATTTTAAAGTTGAATAATAACTGGTACATATTTTCATAATTAAATGATCGCTACCTAGGTTTTCTTGAAGTACATTCCAATTAAATTCTAGTGCAATATCCGATGTTACTAACGATAAATCTGGAGTAGATTTCTGTAGAATTCCATTTACTAATTTAATGCGCGTTTCACGACCATCATTTAAAACTATAAAGTTGCTATCTAATAAAGAATCAAATATCATTGAACCTCTGTAATCCGTTTTATAAGACCATGTAGAATGATGCGCATTAAAATCTCCCAGTAAAAGAGTACGTCTATTAAACAAAGTAAACAAAGAATTCCAATCCTGTTTAGTCGTGCGCCTCGACGGAGAACAATAAATAGAAATTATGTTTTCAATTAACTTACAATTAAATATTTTAACGCAAACAATTTCGATATTAGAATTAGATAAGTGTAAGTGAGAAACTTGGGATTTAATTGACCTATGAGTAATTATAGCTACTCCCCCGTATGAGTCAGCCCTATCAGAGCGACAAACATTGTACTGACTTACTTTGAAGGAGCTGTCCCGTTCTAACCACGTTTCGTTAACTGCTGCGATATGAATTTTTTCCTTTAATAATAACTGTTCAAAGCATGGTAATTTAGGTCTAATACTTTGGGCATTCCACTGTAAAATGTTCAGTTTAATTAACTTTGTACTATCCATTAAGATTGAATAATCCGTAGAATAATTTAAAAATAGACCAGTCAGAAACATTATCTACCGCCACTACTATGATCCACTCAACACACAACCGAATAACGCTCTTCACTTTTGTTTGGAAATCAAGATCTTTTAGGAACATAACTTTCTTGATTCTGGACAAGAGCTCAGTAATAGTGACCTTGTCGGGTTGTCGCTCATCTGAACTCATATCACACTCGTCTTGTTTCTCATTCTCAATTTCCTCTTCTACCATAAAGTCCCATTCAGGTATATTATACCTAGCTTCATTTGTCGCCTTCTTTTTTGACTTTTTCTTCTGCTGTCTTGTAGGTATAATCACACTCTTTTCGGACCGTACATCCGAGGCATCTTTTGTATAACAAGAGGTTTCAATCACAAGAGGTTTCTGTTGAGGTACTGTCTCGGATCCTTTCGACGAAGTAACTAATTGCATCTTGGCCTGAATGTTTCTTTTCACCTCTGCTGGTTTGATAATAGGGGACGCTGCGTACATTTGTGCTGCTCTGCTGTAGGTATAGTTATATTCTGCCATAATATCTCTTATTGTTTTTTCTTTTAAATATGCAGGGCATGTTCTTGTCATGGCCATATGATTTCCTGAACAGTTTACACATTTAAAAATCTTAGTGTCACAATTTGCATGGTCTCCGCTGCACTTAGGGCAAACTTCTTTTTTTATTGTACATGTCCTCACAGTATGACCTAGTTTCCAGCAGAGGAAACATTGCGTGACGGGATACACATAGGGATCGACCAGAACTTTTACATCGTGGACATAAACAAAGGTAGGTAAATAGCTCCCCTTGAAGCAGAGTCGGACCGACTCGGACGGACTCCACTTCTTATCCTTGCTATCCTTATCTCTATTGCGGCGGTCAAGTCTTCTCAACGATATGAGTTCCACAGATTCAGGACACGTAATGTTGTTCATAATTTCTTCCTCCGATAAATCTAGATCCACGTCTTTGATGACACCAAAGGAATTACTCACTTCCGATAATTTATTGATGCGCCATCCTTTGTTTTTTATTGACTCATTAGAGATTAGGCATTCCATACTCTTTTCATCTTTAAATTGAATCCTTATTTTATAAGGGTTCAGATATTTTATATTTTGTATATCTGGGATGCGCAGATCTTTAAGTAGTCGCGCTAAAGCGAATTGCTTAGGCATAAGTTCTTGACTTGATATATAAATTTCTGCTTTTCTACTCTCTTCTCGCCCTTCAATTAACTTGCTACCTTCTTCTTGACACAACTTCTTATTTTTCCCCGCTATTTTCCACTCTTCTTCATTATTCTCCTCTTCTACAAAGCTTCTTTTCCCTGATTTACTACCACATATTTCCATCTCTTCACCTTCCGTCACACTTTCGTCAGTAGGCAACTCCATTGTATAGCGCGCGCAGACAATGGGCCCGCGCAGGTAGCTCCCGCGTCGAGCTTATCGCGCGCCTAACAAATAAGTTTTTCTTTCGTTTCGTTTTAGCGTCCACCTCGCACGCGTGTCGATACGAGAATGCCCCCATAAAGGTAAATCGTATTTACACAATAATGACACTCGTGTAGGTACATTTATATTTCTGTACACGTTTGAACAAATTGAGGAAAACGCCTGATGTATTTGCTTATGCAATGCATTGCTTGATACGAACCAAATGTACTTATTGGTAACATTTTAGGTATAGTTTATGCAAATATTCTAGACTCGCTTCTTCGCTCTTCTTTTAAAATTGCGAATTGAATTTATATTTCATTCATAAGGACGGCCTCCGTGGCAGGAATAGTAGGTGATGAACCGATTGCGAAGCGTTAGGTTGTGGGTTCGACTCCCGCGCTGGGAAAAAAATTGTGGGAACCACATTGTCATGTATTTGCTCTAAGTCTGGATGTTTGTGGGACCATGGTCCTTGTCGATACCGATTCCCTAGATACAGAAAATCCTAGTTAAGGGGTCAGAATCTATAATGTATATAAATGAATCTTTATAATATATAGAGAGATCTCTTTTTTGTTGATATTGCGTTGAATGCAAATACAACTCAAAAAACTTCAAACAAATTAATGTAAAATCTTATCGAAATTATTTTATATTCTTTGATTTATTATGTTTCTGGTTTGTGACATTTTAAATCAAGTTTATTGGATGTTTTTATCTATTTTGATAAAAGGCTGTCTGTCTGTCTGTATGTCTGTTTTTATTGTCTGTTATTGGCAGCCTCCGTGGCATAGTAAGTGATGAGCTGACTGCGAAGCGCGAGGTTGCGGGTTCGATTCCCGCGCAGGGTAAAGATTTGTGTGAACCATAGGTGTTTGCTTTGATTCTGGGTGTTTGTGGGACCATGGTCCTCGTAGTTCCTGTTTACTTAGATAAATAACATCCTAGTTAGGGGTAAAAATACTATATATGTGATACTGACAAAAAAATGAAATGAAATCTAAAAATCAAAATATACACCGAAATTAAACCTAGCCTTAATGGTGTCCACTAAGAATTTGAATTCATAAATCAATGATGAATTATTTTGCTTGTGAAGTCCAGTCGCGTGCAGAAGTTAGCAAGTAGGGTCTGCAAAATAAATCGATGTTTTCTTGGACAATCATTTCTCACGCTGACAGGCCTTAAATTTATCATAGATCTGCTGGGAAATCACGCCGCCATTTTAATTTTCGTCCACCATTTTGGTTACATTACATTTGCCTCGGAATTTTTAGTTATACAAATTTAAGTTAAGAAAAGTAATTTATAGACTAAAAGATAACAGCTAGGGTTTACCTCTATTCTGTACCAATGATAAAACTGAGTTGTCTGTCTGTCATTTCTAAATACATGCCAAATATTAAGTGGAGATTTGTATTTATAAGATGCAATATGTACGTAATTATCACTCGCTTTTCGGTGAAGGAAAACATTGTGAGGAAACCCACAAACCTATCCGAGAATTATATCGGAGGTAGGTATGTTATCCACCAATTCGGACCGGACCCCCGCGGGGAGACCCGCGCTCAGCAGTGGGACAATATGGGTTGATGATGATGAAGATGCGTAAGCATAAATGACAGTTTTTAGAATTGTTGTGGTCTGTCTAAAAGAAAGCCACAACGGATTTCAATATAAAGATACTTTAGGTTATGGAATAGATTATAGGATACTTTATATCCTGTAAAAATTTACGTTTCCTGTGCGGTAATAGTCTACATAACTCTCGGCTCACACAGACGGCACTCCAGTGCTGGAAAACACACACGGTCCGTAACGGTGCCCAAATGTAAAAACCGGTTCAGCAAAAGGTTATGATTTTGTAGTTTGTTCTTTTTTTTTTATTTTTTTTTTTAAATTATTCGTTTGTGTTCCTTTTTGGAACGAAGTTCCTTATCGCACGGTACGGACTTGGCGGAAAAAAGACGTAAGAGTTTTCTAGCACGACCCGTTCTTTAGTGAAGACGGTTATTATCCATAGCCCAAAACCCATAAAAATTTTGAAAGTAAAATAATTTATTTATTGAATTTTAACAATTACTACGAAAGTAACTTCGTTCCATCAGAGTGTTCTACGGTGCTCGCGCATTTTTGTATTGCTTGTGTTTTGTTTTTGTCTTTCGATAAAAAGGTGTATATTCCCGATGTCCCCGTCACGGGGACAGCGCGACGTGATAAAATTTATTTCCCGTTGGACCCGTAATGTAGATTCGGGGACGAGGACAACGGGAAATAAACATTTCACGTGTACCTCGATCTGTAATCTCCTAATAACCTCCTATTATTATTCACTTTATTTATTTTACCTCTTAATTTTTTTTTTACAATACTTTCACAAAACTAATAAAAATACAGTCTACTAAAATATTATAAAAGAAACTTAAACCTAGGATACCACCGCTAGCGGAGCAAGGCCCAGGCTACCGATGGTTAGGGCTGCAGAGAGAGGAACCTCCTGACAATACGCGCCGTGTCGAGGAGTACTGCCGCGTGCATCCGACCCTTAATCCAGCCGTCTAGCGAAAGCCTCCTAAGGTGTTGGTCGAGGCTCTTCGCTACAAGGCCATTCGCCGAAACAACTATCGGGACAATGATCGTTGAGTCAACGTCCCACATGGCGGTCACCTCGTGAGCCAAGTCAAGGTACTTGCTGAGCTTGTCTTTCTCGGCCTTCACGAGGTTCTCATCATGGGGGACGGTTATATCAACGAGCACTGCCCGGCGTTGGGACCGGTCTACCAGCACGATATCAGGTTTATTGGCTACAATAGTCCTGTCCGTGATGACAGAGCGGTCCCAATAGAGCAACGCACGACCATTTTCGAGAACTGGCGCTGGTGCGTACTTATACTTATTAGCCGTAATTATCCCACTGCAGGGCAAAGGCCTCTCTTCCCTCTATCCATTCCTCGCGGTTGAGAGCTTTAGTGATCCAGTCGTTGCAAAAGGAGTCAAGCTCGTCCCGCTATCTCCGCCTGGGCCTGCCGCGCCGTCTTTTGACGTTCTATGGCATCCACATTGTCGCGGTTTGGGATCAGAGATCGTCCGACATGCGACAGATGTGACCAGCCCAGGTCTACTTAATAACCTCCTATGGTGATGGAATTCCACAGACTCATGGCGGTATGATCTATCATCATCATCATCATCACAACCCATATCTACCCACTGGTAAGCAGTGTCACGTCTTTTTCAAGGTTACAAGCTATGAACTAAATCACCAACTATTTAGTTGCAACTGAAGTCTTTCAGTAAAAGCACTGCATTTCGCAAAGCATTTTCACTATTTCAAACTAAAATGCGTATTAAAATAATTACAGGCTCGTATGAGGCTATTAATTACGAGGAAAATAAATTACATTTAATTACAAGTGAAATATTACGAAGGAGAAGCGCTTCTAATTTAATGGTACAGTCAGCTACATAGCAGAGGTTTTGAGATATCAACTATTCAAGAAAAGTAAAATTCTGTTCGTTGGTAAATCGCATCACTTACATCGGCAGCAACATAAAAAATAAGACGTCACGGTACGATTATGCGACGCGGCTCAGTTTAGGTCCTGAACTGAATCGCTATAAGACGTCATGGTAGGCCTCCTGGACAGATTTAGCTACTTGCTTATAAAAAAAACTAGCTGCGCCCCGCGGTTTCACCCGAGTAGTACCCGTTTTGTCTCACGAGAACATATTATCGGGATAAAAAGTGCCCTATTACTCAATACTGGTTATAAACTATCTGCGTTCCAAATTTCATTCGAATCCGTTCAGTAGTTTTTGCGTGAAAGAGGAACAAACATCCATCCATCCATTCTCACAAAATTTCGCCTTTATAATATTAAGTCATCAACCCATAACGTCCCACTGCTGAGCACGGGTCTTTCGTGAGGAAGGTTAGGCCATAATCCACCACGGGGGCCAGATCCGGATTGGTGGATCACCTACCTAGCTCTGAAATAATTCTCGGGTAGGTATGTGGGTTTCCTCACGATGTCTTCCTAATAATATTAAGTAGGATAGTCCAAATAAAATTCTTAGGTCAAGAAAAGTTGAAAAAATTGCGTAGAATAAATTAGAAAAAATAAAAAAAAACAATAGAACATAGGATACTTTTTATCCCGTTTAAATTTACTTTTTCTATGGAATAAACGCGGTATAGTAAACGCGGGTGAAATCGCAAACAGCTAGTCTGAAATAAAAGCCCTTTCGCATAAAGTCACCTAGAATCGTATTTCCAGCGAGATATGAAAAAGCGATGCGTTCGAATATCCAGTTAAAATTTCCATACCGGCGCGTCAGGGTTTTTTTCTGTTATGTGCGATATATGAAACGATTTTGAACGTTGCTGGGAGAGACAGAAATAAGTTTGGATCACTTTCATTCTAATAACTGAATGATTTGAATGGTTGAATGTTTTACTGCTTTTGAACGCGCTTTAACATTGTTTATAATTGAGTAGTCTTAGTTCAACTAGGAAGGCAAGTGCCAAGTGTTACTTAGAATATTGTTAGTGCAAGGAAATTTTATTTTTAAGTGTTATAAAAATTAATTTTTGTTTTATTTTCAACTTGCAAGTTGTTCACCTGATGATAAGTGCTTCGCCAGCTCACAACAGTCAAAATGCCAAAACAAGGCATAATTATAAGCAAATGAGCTGGAGGCTCGACTGGTAAGCGCCATTCTCGTCCGTTACAATTAAAATTCCACTAATAATATATATAATTTTAACATTTTTTTTATTAGTTTTTATATTTTCTTAAATTTTTTTTATTTGTTTTTTTTTTTATTTTTTTTTATTATTTTTATATTTTTTTTTATATTTAATTTTTTAATTCTGTTGAGACACTGGTTTTTGTCTCGGTGAAAATATCTATTTTGCTGTGAAGGTAAATTAATCACATATCTCGTAACATCTATTAAACCATGTATTTAGAAGTTAATTAAATAACTACATAATGTTGATACACGATCACATAAATATACATTGATCCTGACCTCTTACTAGGATACCCTGTATCTACGGAATCGGGAACTCCGAAGACCATGGCTCCACCAAGGCCACTACATGTGGTCCACACAAATCTTTACCCTGCGTGGAAATCGAACCCACAACCACACAGTTCGCAGTCGGCGCATCACACACGCCACGGAGGCCGTCGCCGTCCGACACGGAGGTCAGAGAAGTTGAATTTCTCTTCCCCTATCGTGATCAAAATCTACTGTGAGCTCTCCACAAAATCACAAAACTACCCCTACGAAAATAGCCGTGTTAGCCACCCCCAGCCTTCAGTAGCATTACAGCGTCGGTAAAGGGCGGTCGCTCTCACCCACACCCCGAAAATCGTATCGAAATCGAACTTCGAAACTTGAAAAGAAAAATCAAGCCCCATGTTTAACCTTTGTGTGAATTCGAAAAAACATTAGAACTTTCTTAAAGTTTTTAATAATTAAAATACTTTAATTGGTTGTTGAAATACGAAACTTAGTGAAGTGAAAAGTTTGGAAGTGAAGTTTTATATTTTTAATTTTCACCTCGGGTGAGTGTAAACGACATTAGAAGTTTTAGAATTTGATAGTTTTTGAATTAATTTTCCATTAGTTTTGGGATATGGGGTGAATATTAATTAGTTATAGAGTTCGTTATTATAAACTTGAGAATACGTTTGAAACTTCCAAATACAAATTCATAATTTTAGTTTTAAATACATTTTTGTAACATATTTATTTATATGCCTAAAGACATCACATTTATTAAGCTTGGAAGGAAGCTTGGAAGAATGTTTCTTATGAAAAAACAACCAAATGTTAAAAAAAGGTTTAATGCGATTTGATTTTTAATGCATTGATTCTCATTCGACTTGTTTGTCTTTCAAAAAGGTATGTATAACTATATCCAATGTGTGTATTTATTTGACCATCCCACCGTGAATTTTCATTTTCTATGTCCACTGGGGTACTCCATCAAAGGTGTTTAAGGGTTCTATATTTTTCGGGTGATTTTATATTTTCCATAGTCTAATCGTAAACATTTATGAACAATAAATCGATTTTTCTTCATATTTAGTTTCGTAGCGAAGAATCTACGCTTCCTTTTTAATCAGTTTGCGTTTATCCGCAAAAGCTGTATTTTCATTATTTTTTACGTCACCCTATAAATTTCATGAACCGTATAAAAAATGCCATAACAATATCAAATTAAGGAGCCCGCAAACGCGTACGATAGCCGTATTAAACCAAATAGCTGCATAAAATTCAAATTATTCCACCCGGTTTGCCAACAGAGCATATTCGGAACATCTGTGACAACTGTCCCATTTGGGAGCCTTTAACAAGGACCAAATAACCTGAAAACGGGGTATAATGTCATATCTTATACCTATATACTGTATATCTATACACGCGGATGGAAAATACCGAAAGGGACATAAAAGGAAAGTACACGAAAGAATAGATTAGAATAGAATACAAAACTCTTTATTGTACACCAAAAAAACACACTACAGAAAATTTACAATAAGTAAACAAGGTTAATACAATAGGCGGTATTATCGCTGAAAGCAATTTCTTCCAGACAACCCTTGGACAGTAAACTGATTCTTCGATAGTGGGGCGGGTGGCGTACTTACATAATAGTACGTTGAAGATAGAAAATTTTACTGAAAAAAAAAAACGTATCTTATTTTTAAAATAAGAATATCTGCATTCACAGATTTTTAAAAAGCTTACACCTATACCGATAGTAAAATAGAAAAAATAGACGGTCACTATAATAATATTTCATCAATAAATAAGATCCATGACAAAGTAATATCTCTCGAATAAACATTGTATCTTACAATTAAAGAAGACTGACACAAATAATTGGCATCGGAAGAAATAATTTAAAAAAAATAACGCGTCACGATCACCAACACAGATCCTGACTCCTATCTAGTATTTACTGTATCTAAGGAAGTGCGGAGTGGTGAAAACTATAGCTACTTTTAAGACAGTACAAAATATACCGCTAAATAATGTGTTCGGTCCTTAGATATCCGTGTAAAGTCCGTCTTTTCATAACATTCATTTCCTTGGAATGATAAGTGGCCTATCATTTGTTTAAGCAACAAAGCAACAAAGCCTACCTACGGGAAACGGAAGCGAATGCGGAGACAAGGAATAAATTAAGATGGTAATTAATCTGATTTTTAATGATTATTTTTGCATGTTAGGCGCCCTGCCATCTGCCACCCTCATGAAGAAAGTAAGTAACAAAGCTTTTTTTGGGGTGTTCCGGTTACGGCTGGAAAACCGGTCCTAGGTATTGTACTATTCTACTGTTCTAGCTTGGAGCCAGTCTGAATCTAGTCTAGTCTATGGTAAAACCAATACAAGATTTTTTTATTTAGGTTTGTGACGAGACGAGCAAGTCGTTCACCTGATGGTAAGCGCTACGCCTGCCTATAACAGTCACAGCACCACCCAGAACCCTGCATTGCATAATCTTGGACGGCGCTGCACTGCGCTAGTCACCCCGAGACATCGGCTCTAAAGTCTCATATGCCCAGTAATTTCGCTTATGATTTTGCACCACCATGTATGGACTCTACACAGCCTATTTGGTCTGGAGTTCCAGAAACCAGTAGAAAGTGTCAGGAAGTTGGTGTACTGCTTTCCGCTGGTATCCTGGAATACAATTTCCAGCGCTTTACAATAAAACAATGGGATAATCACACTTTGAAGACAGCTGAAAAAAATACGTCAAACTTCGAAAGGAGGTAACTGGAAGGCCCTGAGGGTCCGTTTATAATCCCCTGAAATAAAACCATCGTTAGCCTTGTTTCTGTAAGTTATGGACGGAATTTTACGGGGTTTATCTTGGACTTTTATCTTGAGTCCTTTGTGGGGAATATTGGGAGGTGGCCTTCAGAGGTGGAGGTTATGAAAAGATGCTGATAAGGCCGTCAAAGAGAAGGAAGTCGTGACCTGGTGAGCAGGCCACAATGCATCCTTTCATTATCGGATGTTTATTGATTAAGAGTTTGCATGGTCTGTCGTTTTTTTTGCTTTTTTTTTCGCATTAGGTAACACTATTGATCTGATTGTAATTCTGGTAGTTACTTACATAGTAGTTGTTTAATATTGCATCAAATGTTTTTCCATCTCGCTCATCTAGACCTTTCTATCTCTCTCTCTTCTATCAGGCATTCAACCGTGCAACAATACGCATTCTTTCTAGTAATTAATTAATGTGAACAAAAGTGATGCAACAATTGGTTCGTTATTTCAGTCTACCTCATCAATATGTAACATAAGGATGATTTTTGTCTGTCGTTAATTATGTCATGATCTAATTATTTAAGTTTTAGTAGATACTGATTTAGTTTATTGGTGTTTTTTTTTATATATTACTAGCTGTACCCTGCCACGCTTCGCTGTGGCACATTCGTACATTCGCTGATATGTCACTGATGAAAAAAATAGATAAAAACAATCCTTGATGCGGATTATATATCATGCTAAAATTTCAGCTCGATCGGTGCAGAAATTTTGAGTTTTTGAAGCGTACACAAACCAACATAACATTTTTATATATATAGATAGAGTGGCAACCAAGCAGTCGTATCGCCTGGGGGTAAACAGTAACTGTCGCCTGCAACACTCGGGGCGTTGTCGATGCATTGCCCTTAGAACTCTCTTCAACTGTTTTGTTTTTGGGATTTCAAATAATAGGTTACAAATTAATTACAAATTTGAATTTTTTAAGCAATTATTTCCTCGTTTAGTCGATGCCGCTGGTGACTAGAGGGCTGGCTCATTCCTCGCACAGAGAATAGCTATTGCTATTCAACGTGGAAATGCAGCCAGTGTTCTTGGCACCATGCCTCATGAACGCCTCTTTTGTTAGATTTTTAAGTTTTAGTTTTAGTTAGTTTTCTTTTAATTTATTTATATATTTATTTATTTATTATTAATTTTTTTTTTATTTGTGTCAATAAAATTTTATGAAATTTAAAAAAAAAAACATACAAATATTAAAAAAGGTAACGCCGTCGGTTTGTTTCGCAACTTCCATTTCCATAGACATATTCTTAACACTTTGACCGCTGAGCCGATTTTCTTCTCTAGCCACGGGTGCGGCTCCGCACACACCGTAGTGTTTTTCCATACAGCTAACACCACAGTTATTTTCCCGCACTCGCGGCAAATTATGAAAAACACCACAGTTGTGTTTCCAGCAGTGAATGTGTTGAATAGGACCTAACATTTTTTTGGACAAGAAAATTTTCGTGGATCTCCAGAAAAGGTTTTCAACGTGAAAATGGACAACCAAAATCGACAAGAATGTCAGACGTAGTTCAGCGCGAATTTTTTTTTCTACTTTAGAAAGTATAGATAGCTAAGCTTGGGCACTTTTTGCTATTCAAATCGGGCCACGAGAATCAAAGCCTCACCCGCAGTACACAGCTGAAAGCCTAAGTAGTTAAGAAGTTCCATAGAGCAGCTATGAAAGGGTCAGGCTCAAAGCCTACAATAAATTAAGCCAGTGAACACAACGGCCCAAAGGGGAAACAGTGCTTTTGTGACGTAAAAGCCACTATAGTTTTTTTATGCCAGTTTCTAGGGGACTCGGGAGTTGTTGAGTCGGTGCTTAGATTAATTTCTATTGCAAAGTGTTTTTTTTTTAATTTTACGTTTTAACGAAATGAGCACGTTGTCCTAGTGGTAAACAATGCCCATAACACTTACAGTGCCACCCAGAACTTTGCATTGCATAATCTTGCGCGGCATTGCACTGCGCTCGTCAACCTGAGGCATTGGTTTTAAAGTCTCATGAGGTCGAGTAATTTTGCTGTAATGTTTTGTGCTGACTGTACATTCTTCCTGACTGTGGCTCTTAAGCAGAAAAAAACTCTAGAGTTACACTACAAGGTTCATTTTAACTTAACTCGCTACCTAATTGTGCAAATTCTGTTATTACAGAACTGGCTAGTGAACTGTTGTGTTTTGTCGTTGATGTTGTGTTTTGTTGTATTCTGTTGTCTTTATGTGTGTTTTTTTTGCTGATTTTGATGAAACTTTAGTACGGTCTTCAGCGAGCGACAAAAAGAGGGGTTCATTGCAAAAAAAAAAAAAAAAATGTTCTTTTATATGGCATGGCAACGCATGCCGGGTACAGCTTACAGCTAGTTTTTATATATAAGTATCTACATATTCATCTATAGGTGAGGCCGGGGGCGGCGACTAGTCAATAACAAAACAAAGCTCTTAAAGTTATATATCCGGGAAGTATTATAGTATAGCGTAACACTTCTAAGTTTTACTACTATAATTCCATGGGATTTTATAGCTTCACTACTTGTGCTGAAATGAATAGACATATTTTATAAGCTTCTTTATGGCTAAGGCAACCATACACGGCAGTTTGTAGCAGTCAAGACAATTGCCTCAAGCAGTGACTGCATACTACCCTCTTCCTTACTACCAGGTCTTGAAATGACTGGGCATATGAGACTTTAGAGCCGATGTCTCAAGGTGACGAGCGCAATGCAGCGCCGAGGATTATGCAATGCAGGGTGCTGGGTGGTTCTGTGACTGTTATGGGTAGGCGTAGCGCTTACTATCAGGTGAACGACTTGCTGGTTTTTCACTCAGTTTAATAATTAAAATAAACTCAAAGCATACTTTCCATTCGGTGAAGCGGTGGGTACAGTCAATATAACCATCAAGATTATATTTTACTTAATAGATCAAACATAATATTACAAACTCTACCAGGCAAAGACAATTTTTTTTTCCTTTCACAATTTAAGTTGTTACTAGAAGAAACGACAAGCCCAGCTGTTATCCGTCGGCTAAAAAAAGATAACCAGTGAAGCGAAAAAACAATTTGCAACTTCCACTTGGGGAAATATGGTCCTGTTTTCTATTGTGACCTTCATAATTTAGGGGGTCGTGGGTTAGGGTTTTAAAAGCTTTTATGTAAGCTTTTATTTAACTTCACTTGTATGTATAGTCGGAGGCCTCACTACGAACAGTTAAATCTATCCAGTTTAAGGCCTTAAATTGAACTGCCTTGCTAACTGTCACCACCAGATACATTTATCCAAAGAGATCGGAACAATTTGTTTGCATCTATGGGAGTTTATATACCTCATTCTCATTCTCTTTCTCTCTCATTCTCTGTAGTCTATTTTCGAGTGACGTCACGTCACGTTTGTCATTTATGAGCGTGTGGTGCCAATCTAGGCCGTTCTGCATGGAATAAGAATAAGAACGTGGTTACCCCCCTAAAATTTCTAAGGTCAATTTTCACACAGTTCCTGCAGTAGGATTAAGTTGAATGTTTTTTATTCCTGTCAAGTTCCGATGATAATACAATGTTATGGTGACAGCAAGCTGATCTGATGATAGAGACGGAAGGTAGACATGGAACTGTTCAGTGACTAACAGTAGCTTTATGGTGTTTTTGGACTTATTATGACAACACTATTTATTCATTTAGATAATGTCAAATATATTCTTCTTCTTCTTTTTCTTTCTTTGTAGTTCTTTATGTTACTGAGTAATGAAACGAGCAAGACATATATTGGATGCAGTTGCAGTGCCAGTTACAGTTCTACTACTTTAAGTTTTTTTTTTTACTAACCTGTCTCATTTCACTGATGTATCTTGGCTCTTTGTGGCCAGTCACTTAAGAAAGCATCTAATTTTTTTGTTAAATTACTCCAAATATTGAGCAGTGGTAGTCAGTAGTGTAGCGAATGCTTTACTGAAATTTCTTGGGAGTTTTGGATAGAACACGAAAAGAGATTCATGGAAATCGATCAAGTGATCTCCAATGAAGTAGTGACGTCATTTGATGTAAGAGTTTGTTCGGCTGCCAAACAGCTTCTGACAGTTTAACGTGTCTTCCGAATACTCACCATCTCGTATACACACACTCTACACCACTGAGGACATTGCTTAATTTCTGTGATCCGGATCCCCAAGTCAATCAACGCAACAACCTTGTCAAAATAAGTACCCATTACTCCCAAGATGTGTCAGCAGATTACGTGTAATTCCATTCCATCGTCTTTCATCCAAGTATGCTATAATAGGATGTCTATATCCCCTTGAACCCCTTTCACTGACACATATTAGAAAGATGGTGTGCGTTTACAAAACAAGCTCCGAACATGCCTCTGAATATTAACCATATGTGAATGTAGCGAATAACGACCGTGAGCCCCGATGAATGTGTTCGTAGCGCTTCGTAGACGTTATAAATATTTCGTGGCGCCTCGTAGGCTGCAATGAATGAACTCGTGGCGCCTCGTGTGCGCAATGAATGCAGCGGTGGTACATGGGTACTTTTGGTGATGGTGTAGCGTAGACTGTATTGAATTGGGGTTATATTTTTGCCTAAGTATAATATTTAAAAATATACGGTGTTGTGGTTAGAATAAGAAACTCTTTTTTACATCAAAATAGCCTATTTTTCAACTTCTACATGTAGTGTTTTCTTTCAACAATATTACATAATTCTTTTCTAGTTTTATAGTTTTCTTTGTGTATGCTGTTTCATTAAAGAGTTTATGTTTGTCCATACTCTCTTAACAAGCTATAATATTTTAAAGTGTGATATTTCAATATCTTACAGAGTGTTCCGAATGTACGTGTAGAACTGGCATAGTGGTCCGCAATGAACGTATTCGTAGCGCCGTGAACCGCGGTGACTGAGTTCGTAGCGGTTTATAGATTGGTAGCACCGCTCCGCGGTTCCACCTGCGTTCAATTCCCACCTCAGTTACAATTTTTATATTATTCAGGAAATGTATTATTCCATACATTTGAAAACAACATTTCATGAGATCCATGAGTATTAGCGGTGTTAACAGCCGTTTATTCGTGCATTCAAAATACAAAGCACATTTATTTATTCATAAAAAATCACTGGATTATGAAACCGGAGCGAAAGTTTACAGAGGCGCATTTCCGCCTGACTTTTCTACTTCGCCAGCGACTTTCCAACTCACTCTCTAAATAAAAAGTAATAAATCCTTAGTACCTACCCTTTATGTAACTAAACTCAGCGACATCCAACTTTATGAACCTCAAAATAAAGTTCAAAATTTCCTTGACATGTTCTCAATAGAGAATCCGTTTCTTTGCAAATGTACTCGCGTTTGTTTGGCGGGATGCGTACCTAAACCTACTTTGTGCCTTACCTTAAGAGGCGGAACCGATTTGGGCCGATCGTAATCGCTAGATTTGTTTTACACCTGGGAGCAACGATCCGAAGTGCTTTGGTAATCGTGTTTTGAGAAAAAATTGATGCCTTAGGGAGGTACTGTTCAGCAAAGAGTGGTATACGTGTCCGGATAAAATCTCCGGCCATTCAACAACAATAAAAAAAATAAACACTCACAAAAGATCAATGAATGGGCACAACTCACATTGTAGGATTTCATAAATCGCGGATATTCCAATAACATACCGGTCTTCGAAGCTTGTAGATTTAATTTTAGAATAAGAACTAAATCTACAATATAAAATAACTGTGACATACGAGCAGACAGACAAATTTTAAAACGTTCCGTTTTACCTATTCGCCTACTGAACCCAAAAACAAAAGATAAAGACACCTACTCACGATCTTCATTACAAAAACAATTTTGATTTTAAAAATAATTTGGGTAAACTGTGGAAGGATTTATCAGTGTGTACCGTCGCCTTTGAACTACATTCAGAAAAATATTCCATGTTGAAAAGACCTGGGATCTTTAAGATCTGGGAAAGATCAAATATTTGGATAAGGGGAGTTATAAAGAAAGAGTCTTCCCAACTTCGTCATCTAACAAAACATGAAAGTTTACGTCACGACTCACCACGGATACTATACGAATAATTGATTCGACATTTCACCCACATACAGACGCGTTTGTATAAGGGTGAAACGTCGACGTCAGTTTTTTCCAAATTTTCTACGCCAAGTTTCTTGTTAACCTTCTCAGACTATGACAAACAAAAAAAAACAAAATTGTTAAATTAGTTCAGCTGATTTTGACTTTTAGCGCTTAAAAATACATTTAGGCATTAATTTTTGTTTATATTATAGACTAGCTGTGCCCCGCGGTTTCACCCGCGTAGTTCCTGTTCCCGCAGGAATATGGGGATAAAATATAGCCCATGTTACTCGCTGTCAATGTAGTTTTCCATTAGTGAAATATTTTTTTAAATCGGTGCAGTGGTTAAGCCGAAACTTTACATATTCCTTCCATACAAATTTTCATCCCCTATTTCAAACCATTACGATGCATTTTTTGCGATAAAAAGTAGCCTATGTCCTTCCCTAGGCTCTAGACTATTTCTGTACCAAATTTCATTTCAATCGGTTCAGTAGTTCAGGCGTGAAAGAGCAACAGACAGACAGAGTTACTTTCGCATTTATAATATAGTAAGGAGTAAGGAATAAGGAATAAGGATAAGGAGTAAGGAAATAAGGAAATAAGGAAGTAAGGATTTAATCAGTTTTTTTATAAATGCAGAACTGGCGTTCACGAGTGAATTGTTAGCTGGGTAAAGCCATATTACCAAACCAAAAAAAATAAAAAAAAAACAGTAACAAAAATAACAATATTAATCCAGTACTGTCACTGGATTGGCATAAAAAAAAATAAGCATGATAGTCTCGCAAATCAATATAACATTATACGTAGTATTAAAATTATAATTTTTAAATGTTTTTTTTTTAATTTTTATTAGGTATATCAATTTAACTGATGATAACATGATAGACGATAGTCAGTATTTTAAAGCGGTGGTAGCCTAGTGGGAGAACGTCCGCCTTCCAATCAGAAGGTCGTGAGTTCAAATCCCAGTGCAGGCACGTACCAATGTGTTTCTTGTAAAACATATGTACGTAATTATCACTCACTTTTCGGTGAAGGAAAAGATCGTGAGGAAACCCACATACCTACCCGAGAATTATTTCAGAGGTAGGTAGGTGATCCACCAATCCGGATCTGGCCCCCGTGGTGGATTATGGCCTAACCCTCCTTACGAAAGTGAGGGGAGACCCGTGCCCAGCAGTGGGACGTAATGGGTTGATGATGATGAGCCAGTATTTATGATAATTGGCGAAGGCAGGTTTTCGTTGTACTGTATTTTCGCCATAAAAACATTTCCTTTTTATGTCTAGATTAATTATTTACGTATTTATTTTCAATATTACGTTGGCATAATTTTAATTAACTAAGCATAGTACGTAGCGATTACATGAAATCTTACGGTGAGTGAAATTTAATATGATCTCTTGTGAAAATAGCTTCTCGAACTTGCCGAACATCATAATTAGGTACATTTTCAAATTAATTTATGGTTATATTATGAAATTCCTATTTTCATTAATTTTGAATTCTAAGGTGAATTCATTTTATATAATAAAATTGATTTGAAAGAATCGCCTCTGTTTCAATATTCTAGTGTAACATTTGTCTCCATTTTTTTAGAAAAGTTACTTTATAGTTAACTAAAGTTTAACTTACATTAAACTTTTATATCTGTAATAGGCTTCTTTTTGGTATACCTACAATAAATAGTTTTCTATTCTATTCTACGTATAAAGTGGAAATTAGTTGGAATAATAAAGTTACTACGGGGCAAATGAGACTTTAGAACCGACGTCTCACTGTAACGAGCGCAGTGCAGTGCCGCACCAGAATAATAGAACATTCTTAGTGGCACTGTAGCTGTTTTAGGAAAGCGTGGCAATACCATCAAGTGAACAAACTCGTAACTTAGTAAAAAAAAATAAAGCACCTTATGTTTTTTTTATTAGCGGTGGTAGCCTAGTGGGATAACGTCCGCCTTCCAATCAGAAGGTCGTGAGTTCAAATCCCAGTGCAGGCACGTACCAATGTGTTTCTGTAAAACATATGTACGTAATTATCACTCGCTTTTCGGTGAAGGAAAACATCGTGAGGAAACCCACATACCTACCCGAAAATTATTTCGGAGGTAGGCATGTTATCCACCAATCCGGACTGGGCCCCCGTGGTGGATTATGGCCTTACCCTCCTCACGAAAGTGAGGAGAGACCCGTGCCCAGCAGTGGGACGTTATGGGTTGATGATGATGATGATGATGATGTTTTTTTTACGCTTTTGTACGTTTTTCTATTCGACCAGTGTCATGGAAAATAAGAAATATTTTTTTTTTATATGCGTGAAGAATCAATCAAATAGGCCGACTTTCTCTCGTACCCTACATAGATACACACTCTGCTTGAGTTAGGTAAGCTTACTTTTTTAATGTGGAATTTATGAGATTTCTAATACTTCTAAATGGCTAAATGCAAAAATCGTGAGAAGCCAAACACTAAAAAAAAATTTCAGTTTTAATAAAATGGTGGATGGATACAATTTATTTGTTGATTTCGAGCACTTAGTGAAATGATATATTATGTTATTGTCACCTTGAAATATGATACGTAATTATTGTGTTAAACACTTACTTGTACTGATATTTCAACCTCCAACCAAAAACAAACAACTAAATCTATCACATTTGTCATAAATATTATGGAACAAACAACTAAATCCATATTTGTCATTAATATTATGTCATAATAATAGGACAACTTTGTTTTTGTCTTTCGCTTACTATTTCTATGTTCAGGTACATAGGCGTTCCACAAGATAACGGAAAATGTCTTCACATATGTAATTATAGGAAACCCGTTTTTTTTTTTTTCGCATGTGTAGACACGACCTTTACAAGGGCGTTCGTCAACCAAGGACGTTTTATGTAATGTACTCTATGGACCCGGCACGCATCTAATGTTAGCCATACACCATGCTGCCTATCGTCCAATCAACATGACTGCAGGCTGCATCCAATCTGCAGTTCATATATATACACCGCTGTCATGCCAATTCACGCCCACACACGGTCAGGTCTACTTGATCTAATCAGCAGTGTCACGCCAATTGGACAATAGGCAGCATGCTGTAAGGCCACCATAAGTATCAAAATTAAAAAAAAAAATGGTGGGTGTCGCAGGGGACAAGGAATCCACATTACAATAGTGATTGATAAAAAACAAAAAGCGATCCTAATGATCAGACATCGCGAATTCACTACCGCTATACGAACGGTCGATCATTGTGACTATAGCAGAGGCGGATAAGCGCCCGTGCCTGGTCCTTAAATTAGATCGTTGAGTCAAACGCATGTAGCCTTTAATAAAGTATGTTAACCTTTATTGGAAGTTTGATCGTGTGGAACAAGCTTAAATATTTAATTGAGACGTGCGGCCTCGATTTGGGGGCACATTTTCGTGTTGTTAATTTTACAAAACTTTTTCAAAATGGCGCTCTCGCGTTTGGTCCTGGGTTTCGTATTTTGGCATTGACACTAATATTTTATTAGACGATTTAGAAAGAGAAGAGTTTCTTAACTGGGCTGTATTTTTGTAAGTTATATACCTACCTGTTACCTTTGGGAGTTCTAAACCGATATGGGTAATTCGTTTTTTTTTTAACCTGGTGGTTTTTTAACCTCTCTGTTTCTAATTAATCATGAATAAAGGTTTCTTTCGAATCAAGTCTTTCAAAAGCTTTATTTTTACGAAAAAAATATGAAAGGGTTCCTTAAAATATTTATGAAAAGCAACATTTTATCATACCTTTTTATGTTGCTTACATTTAGTAGTCAATAGAATCAAGCGTTACTTTGCGGAAATCTATATTCAAAATTTAAAAAAAAAATGTCAAAAAAGAATGAAAAAAAAATATACTTACGAAATATTATTAAAGCGGTCATTACAGATTTTTTGATTTAGGCGTAGATTAGATACCTAATTTACATTTAAATTTAAAAAATCTAATTTGTACCAATTGACGTTATCTACAAATGTTGATGCAACAGACTTATTTTCGAAAATCTCTACTATGTAATGATATAATTACGCCACCCTACTATCAAAAAATGTTTTTCATTTCAAAGGTTGTCTGAAAGAAATCGCTTTCAGCGATAAGACCGCCCACTGTACTACCCTTGTTTACCGATTGTAATTTTTCTGTGCTCTGTTTATTTTTGTTTCAGGTGTACAATGAAGAGTTTTCTATTCTATTCTATTCTACTGCAGAGTTAAAACCAAATAACTTAAAGCTAATCGCTTTTATTAGCAATCACAATTGAATTATCAGGACTTTACGAGCAATCGCTCTCACTAAATTGCTCAATAAAGTGTCCATTTGAGTACATAAATTCAGGAGCTTTTCAGTTTCCCTTCGTTAGCTTTGCACCGCTACAACGACAACGGCGTAATCGAGTTTGGTAACGCGATCGTTCCCTATCGATGACTTCGCGCATGTTTTCGATGACTATGAAAATAGTGCGTGATGGTAGGTATCAGCCATTCATCGACACATAACATTGGTACTTATTTTATACTAGCAGCGCAACGCGGTTTCACGCGCATAGTTCCCGTTCCCGTGGGAACACGGGGACATAATATAGCCTATGTTACTTGCTGATAATGTAGTTTGCCATTGGTGAAAGAATTTTTAATCTTGGTGTAGTGGTTTAGGCGTGAAAGCGTAACAATCAAACAAACTCACATTCGCATTTATAATATGAGTTAGAATTAAAGTGTTCTCAGAGTCACAATAACTCCAGATTTATCAATAATTCGGTTTCTCCTCGTTAAATGTAGATGCTATGTACATTATTGGACAAGCCAGATTCTAAGCTGCCAAATAGTAAAAACCGCATTGATACCATGCAGTGTTCTGGGTGGTGCTGTGACTGTTATGGGCAGGCGTAGCGCTTACCACCAGGTGAACCACTTGCTCGTCTCGTCACTCAGTCAAATATATATATATATTTTTATTAATAATGTTTCTTATCAATAAGTACATCATTAAAATTACGATCTAGCCTGAAAGACTAATGAGTAATTTGCGTTTAACATAAATTGCTAAGTACAGTTATTGCTAAGATTGTGTCCATTAACACATTTTTTACTGTCTCTATTAAGGCGAAGGCACTTTGTTAATGTGTTCTTTACTAGTAGATTTAACCAAACTAAACTTCACTGTCACATCACTACACTAACTCGAAAGGTTTCTTCCTTTTTAGTCTTCTCACTACTCAGTCAAATGAAATTAAAAAGTTTATTAGTTTTTACATAGGGATGTGGTAGGGAACTCTTCTAAAATCGCTTTAATAAAATACCGCCCTTAATGAAATCACGGGTGAAATTTGTCAACAAAACATTTTAAAAGCATTCCTAAATCACCGACTTATAAAACTGACATCCACAGAAGATTAATATTAAACATCGGTAAGAAACTCGGATATTTCTCAAAATTAATTCGCAACAATCAAGAAATGATAAATGCTGATGAGCGTTGTGAAAATAGAAAATGTGTAAACGCCGAAAGAATGTAAATTTTTTCAAATGTCTTCGTTTGTTGTCTTTATCGCAGCAAAGTTGAAAATACACAGTGGGGCATCTTTTAACTTTACCAACACTGATACTTCTGAACAAGGACTTTTTAACACGTTCACTGCATTATGAGATCGAACATGCCACATGCGTGACTTCTCGCTGGTGCGGCAGCCAAAATAGCTTTCTTTCACTCTGTGCGGGGGACAGAGGACGGAAAGGCTTTGTGAGCCTGGAAAGGTCTCATACACCCCAAAAAACAGTTCAACTTTGCCTCAAAAAGACCTCATACGCTCTGGCTGAAAGTCCATTAAAAACGGCCCCGCAGTGAACGTGTTAAATCGCCTTTGTAATGACATATTTAGTCTTCTCCTGACGGTCAGTACTGACATCGAGCATCCTTAGCTATTGCTATAAAAACCGTGCGTGTATCAGCAGCGCACTGGCCGCGTCCGCACGGCTTTCATAGCGATAGCTACGGATAACCGACGTCAGTAATGACCGTCAGGATAAGACTAAATACGAGTAAAGATAGGGACTGATTTATGTGACCACGATTAACAAGTTCAGTGGTGAAAATACAACTGTCGTGTTTTTCACAACTTGCCGCGAGTGCGGGAGAACATAACTGTTGTGTTTGTTGTATCGGGAAACACTATGGAGTGTGCAGAGCCGCACCCGTGGCTAGACAAGAAAATCGGCTCAGCAGTGAAATTGTTAATACAACTTGATAGGTCTGTCTCGCTCTTGCGTCGCTGCTGTGAAGCTTGCTTGGGTAAATTCCTAACTTTTATCATCTATCTGGTGACATTTTGCAAAGCAAATTGCATTTAATTTTGTTTTTTCCGTCTAAAAATATCACTATAATTCAAGTAATATATGTGTCATCACCAGTACCAGAAAAGCGTGGTCGTTAACGGCCCTTCTTCTCCCTCTGAGAGAGGTCTATGTCCCAGCAGTGGGAACGAAATAGTCTGATGATGTTGTATAGGGTAAATAAAATAAACTTTTGACTTTCCCATCAGTATATCAAATGTTAGCGCAGCTACTTCAAAGTCAAGTTCCTAGTAAGTATCGCCGAACGCCCTTTTACATTGGAGACCGTGTATCGATCCCTTGCCGATACATCTTATCCGCAAACGTTAAGGGTCCTTAACATACCTACTTGATTAGTCGCCCGCTCTGTAGGGTCCTTAATAGGGTCCCTCGGGTTTAGTAGTATATTCGAATGTACAAACAGTAGGTCATGTTGCTCTAAAAATAATGTGTGTTCCTTATGGATGACGTGTGCTATGTCACCTTTGACCACAGCGTCAGTTAACACCCGCAAAAACAGTAATCGGAGCTAGAAAAAAAGTTATCATAGTTTTTATTTTTATTCATAAATAGGTTTGCGTTTGACCACTATCTCACTGGATGTTAAACGATGATACGATTCACGGTGGTACACGCTTACGTAGAAGAAGCCTATTCACTCGTGTCTTGTAGATTCCTAGGTTGTAAATAACAGGCAACACAAGAACAGAGTTATAGAGAGTAAGCAACATTTATTATTATTTATTATTTATTTAAACATATGGACAACAGCCGAGTTTTGCAGATGTCGCAGGGGTTTGCAGGGTTTTGCAGGGCTTTGCAAGGTTTTGTAGGGTTTTGCAGGGCCGTCAGCTTGTTTGCCACTCTATCATATAAAAAGAAAAAAAAAAGTAAACTTAAGTAAAGAGTTCCATTCGTTTACGATACTGGAATATTACACTATCTGTAATTGTATAAACTTGATCTACTGTTTCGTGTCTATACTGTGCTCACTGGATCCAAGTCAACTTAGGCTGTAAAGTATATTTTTCCTGCCTTATTAAAATACTTTCGACTTGTAAAGTATTTCTATTAAGCAGGTTTAATGTGGCGGTTATTTATCCCTCTTGTATATTAATTTGCGGATTTAGTATGTAATAACTTTGGGTCTTAGGCTTGTGTTGGGTTTAAAACGGTAATGAAGTATTTAAGTAATTACGTATCTTAATTTTGTTAGTATAACGTTATCTCTCCCAATAATCCTATCCGCCAAGCAGTAGCGTGCAAACATTACTGTGTTCCGGTTTCAATGGCATTGTTTCCAGCGAAATTCCTGGGCAATTGAGATTTTAGAGCCGATGTCTCAAGGTGACGAGCGCAGTGCAGCGCCGTGCAGGATTATGCAATGCAAAGTTCTGGGTGGTATCTACTGTAGCTGTTATGGGCAGGCGTAACGATTACCATCAGGTGAACGATTTGCTCGCCTCGTTACTCAGTCAAAAAAAAGGTAGCATTTGAATTTTATCACACAAAACACAAACGTATGAAAATAATCGCTTTATCTGTTTCACTCTGCTTACAACCTTAATCCCCACATCACGAGGTGACGAGACGAGCAAGTCGTCCACCTGATGGTAAGCGCCACGCCTGCCCATAACAGATACAGTGCCACCCAAAATCTGTTCCGGCATTGTACTGTGCTCGTCACCCTGAGACATCAGCTCTAAAGTCTCAAATGTCCACGTATAACTTCGACCGACTGTAACGTTACAGTTTTAAAATGTATAACATTGTAATGCTATGGCTTCGCCATCTACAACAAAGTTTTTAGAACTACAACTTCAAACAACAACTGAAATTTAAATAAAATGCTAAATTACGAGCCAACTTGGGCACGTTTCCGAGAATACATTGTACAGTGAAACAACTGTCGTTACAACACAAACGTCTGGAAACTTGACATTAAGTTGTATACTTAAGGACCTTTACAATGTATTACTGACGGCTTTCATGGCGTAGTGAGTGATGAGCTGTCTGCGAAGCGCTCGGATGCGGTTTAAATTCTCGCACAGGGCAAAGGTTTGTGCGAACGATAGGTCTTTGCTGAGTCTGGTGTTTTTGGGACCATGATCCTCGTATTTCCTGATTCTCTAATTACAGGGAATCCAAGTTAAGGGTCATGATTTATTAGTGATCGTAGCGTCTTATTTATTAAAAAAAATACAAGTTTACTCACCTTGGGATGTGTAGTAGTGATGAGAATAGACATATAAACGTTTCTGTGTGTCGCGTGTGTATGTGTGTGTGATGTCTCGATCTAACCCTCTCTAAAATAATGGGCTTGAGTAAAAAATTCAAATAAATCCAAATGAACTTCACTTAAAAAAAACTGGTATAAAATTTGTCCCACCTAAAATTGCATACCAATACGTATAACTCTACGGAACCCGCATCCATAACAATCGGTTTATCCTGGCCATTATCCCGTTCGGCCCAAGGGCAAGGGTTCGAATTGTCCTAAGTTCGCGGACGATTGGCCCTGGGTCCAAGCTTTATTGCTACTCGAAGGGCCATGGCAAAAATATTTGAATGCTAAAAAGGGTCCAATTGGATCTTATTGGGTGGGTAAAGGATGCTTTTTAGAGAAATGTCTGCGATAAGGTAGCCTCGAATTTGGAGTTCGTGTATTTTTTGTGAGTTGACCGGCCAGCGATCGCTTTTGCGTTTAGATCTTTGATATCTTCGATTCAAGAAATCAGCAATTAGTTTGATGTTTGATTTCCCGTTTGACTTTCTGTGACAATCCCAGTCACATTTCAGCGGATGAAAATCTAGTCCATAAACTTTTGAACAGAACACCTATCGATATTGTGAATTTTGAACCCATGAAAAACTTTCTTTCGATATGTCTGATGCTTTTGTAACACGTTGTATTGTAGTGGTACGCCTCTTCTGCAAGAAACCGCCTGGGGAAGTACCATATCTTTTCCAGATATTCATCCGCCAAGCAGTAGTGTGCAAACATGACTGTGTTCCGGTTTAAAGAGCACTATTTCCAGCGAAATTACTGGGCATATGACACTTTAGAGCCGCCGATGTCTTAGGGTGACGAGCGCAGTGCAGCGTCGCGCAGGATTATGCAATGCAAAGTTCTGGGTTGCACTGTAACTGTTATGGGCAGGCGTAGCGCTTACCATCAGGTGAACGACGTGCTCGTCGAGACTCAGTCAAATTAAAAAAAAAAACTAGAGTGCTTTAGACCACACGACTGAAGTTAAACTTCTTTAGCTCCATCTATATGTTTTGTATATAACTGACCATGAGAGAAAGAGAATGTGTGCTCGCACCTCTCTTTCTTGCCCCTACAGTTATATCCGAAACGTAACTCTCTCTCTTTCTATCTTCGCTAACACATAATAATATCTCCCTCTGAACATCCATTCGCCCCGCTCGATCACACTTTTCGTAACGCTCTTGTCACGCGTTCACCGTGCGTAAAGAAGTTTTGCTTCAAAAGAAAAAGAAAGGTAGCATTTGAATTCTATTACACAAAATACAAACAATCGCTTCATCTGTTTCACTCTGCCTAAAACCTTAATCCTCCGGTTGTTTGAGTTCTTACAACTCCATTTGGAATTTCGGATCAAATAACATCAAAGGACGTTATTCATTCTCAAGTATTCACTTACAACAATATTGCGCTTCTAGATACTCGGATTGCACAATGAGACAAGTAACAAATGGTGCTGACAAATGAGTTCCGAAATCCGGCTTATTGCTGAAGCGAGACATGTGGCGATGACGGAGCTGGAGGGATCTTGAAGAGGTTTTTACTTCGTTGTTTTCGTAGCCTGGGAGATCGTTCTTTAGATTTTTTTAATAGGGATTTAGTAGACAGTTTCCAACCAAATGCTGGTAGCAGGCGTGCCGCCACTGAACAAATATCTCGTCAAATATGTCGTTTTTCTGTTCTTAGGCAAGCATGCTTACCATCAGGTGAGACAGCGCAATAAAAAAAATACGTACTAGGTCATCATCAACCCATATCGTCCCAAATCTGAGCACGGGTCTCACCTCACTTTCGTGAGGAGGGTTAGGCCGTGATCCACCACGGAGGCCAGATCCGGATTGCTGGATCACCGACATACCGTCGAAATTATTTTTGGTTAGGTATGTGGGTTTCCTCACGATGTTTTCCTTCACCGAAAAGCGAGTGATAATTACGTACATACAAGAAACACATTGGTACGTGCCTGCACTGGGATTTGAATTCACGAACTTCTTCGATATGTCACTAAGCTACCACCGCTTACGCCACTTACTAGGTATTTTTTTATCAACAGCTCGGTTTCTATTAACACTGCAATGTATTTACATTTTCCTAATCAGATTCCAAGTTATTACCGAAAAGCGTAACCTTTGTTACAACCGGACAGTGTTTGTAATGCAAAAACAACGGACAGGCAATATTTTCAAAAAATTCAATATACTATACACACTTTTTTACTGTCTATAATAAGAAGGAAGAAAATTGTAGTTACCTACTCAATTTTTTAACCAGATGACATCAGATTAATTTCTAAGGACGGTCGTGTATAAAATTGTGAATTTATCCTCTTTCCCTTTATAGGTCAGAGCTTAAACCTTAAGTATGGGCTTAAGGGCCTCTGAGAGGGCCTGTTAGGGCGAAAATTTTCTTAAATATTAATTTAATCTGGCACTTAATATAGGGATTTTTGGGATAACCTTCTTGATACGATAACCTTATTATGTAATATTACATTAAGGATCGTGTGACGCAAGGATTTATTTCAGTTATTAAGTCATTGAAATCTATGGATTTATGAGGATTTATATTTTTTTTTCTTTTTATTTGACTGAGTGACGAGACGAGCAAGTCGTTCACCTGATGGCAAACGCCATTCCTGCCATAACAGTTATAGTGCCATCCGGAACTTTTCATTGCATAATCCTGCGTAGCACTGCACTGCGCTCGTCCCCCTGAGACATCGGCTCTAAAGTCTCATAGGCCCAGTAATTTCGCTGGAAACAGTGCCCTTCAAAGTAGAACACAATAACCAAATGCCACCAAATGCACACTACTGCTTGGCAGATAAATATCTGGCAATACTTATCTTGGTTTATTTTGTAACCTGTGTACAACAAAGCATTAGTCTCTATTCTATCAAATATCAATTTAATTTAAATATCCAAACGTCATCCAATCCCAGGTCACGGATAACATCATGGGGAGTCGATAAATCGCCGCACGTAAATAATGGATGTCCCCTTTACTATCTATAATTGCACTGATTAGTTCATTCAGAAATCAATATCGTATTGATAGGTTGCATGCGATAGGTTCGTGCTCCTCACTAGTTAACAAATTAACAACAGGCAAACAAAACCGCTGGCGTTAGTGATGCGAACCAGCAGTCTCAATCTTGATCTTGTAAATAGATTAAAAAATACAAAAAAGACTGAAAATTCCTGCTTCTTTTTAAACCTAACTGTAAAACCGATTTTAAAATTATTTCGGAGGTACGTGATCCACAAAGTTGGACCGAGCTCTCATGGTGGATAATGGCCTAACTGTGCTCTCGAAAGTGAGGGGACACTCGTGCTCAGCAGCGGACCGATATGGGTTTAATGATGATGATTATGATGACTGAACAAAATATAGTTATAGAATAGAATAGAATAGAAAACTCTTTATTGTACACCAGAAACATAAATAAACACAGTACAGCAAAATTACAATGGCTTATTAGCGACTCAATTTAGGTTGCTGCCATTTTCAACCTAAACCGGATCCTATTTAGGTTGAAAATGGCAACAACATAAAAAATAAGACGTCACGGTACGATTATGCTCCGCGGTTCAGTTTAGGTCTTCAATTTAATTGCTATAAGGTGTTATGGTATGCCTCCGGGACTTTGATTTGAGACTTTTTTCTAATATAGATATAAAAAACATAAATCACTACGAACGAAGGCACGGGTTTCATAAAGTGGTTGATGTTTGCCATTTTAGACGATAATAGACACCCACGCGATGGAAATTTGTTATGGAGTCACAAGTTAGGGCAACCCACGTGGATTTATACGTTTCGCCATTAAGGAGTAAACAGATACGGTAATCAGGAATCCATTATAAAATTAGACTGTTTCTACTTCGGGAGTTTTACCTAGTTAGAGCAATGTTGGTCGGGAGTTATGATAAACAAAATTGTTTGTTTGCAATTTGACCTACACCAATATTAAAGAGGAAATATTTGTATTTTCAATAGATAGATAACTCTTTATTGGCGCTAATAAGTACAAAATAAAGCAATAATAAATTACTAAATACCGGTCATGGTTTTTAAAAACTTAGTGGATGGTTTGTTGAACAAAAAAAGTGAACAACTGGTGACAAATAGTCAATTTAGTGTGGATTCCTTTAACTTTAAAACTCTCTTGGGTAAAACACTGTAGGAAACAAAAATACAGTCAATTGGCGCAAAAAAAAAGTGTCACGATTACATACATAGCTCCTGACCCCTAACTAACTACTAGGAACTACGAGAACCATGGTCCTACAAACACACAGACTAATAACAAATACTTATGTTTGTTTTTTTGACTAAGGGAGGAGACAAGCAAGTCGTTCACCTTAGCGCTACGTCTGCCCTTAACAGTTACAGTGCCACCCAGAGCTTTGCATTAAATAATCCTGCGCGGCACTGCACTGCGCTCGTCACCCTGAGACATCAGCTCTAAAGTCTTATACGCCCAGAATCATGTATCGATATATCAAGAAGTATAATTCTAAGACCAAGACTGCTACTACAGCACTCTGTCCCATCACTAAATCTATAGCCAAACAGTTCCAACTGATTGCAAGCACTGTACTCCCGCTCCCAACAGAAACTCCTCCTACAAACTTCGTACACAACTCTATTAACTACTGCAAATAAATTAAAAGCACTGTAAATATTTCCTTTGAAAAAAAAATAAATATTTTCTTTTTAGCCCGCTTTCAGGAGGGCTATGTATTTTACCTGACTGAGTGACGCAAGGGAAGGTATTGTGTTTATCAGTCTATGTATGTTTGTCTTCACCCTGCGAGTGTCACTAAAGAACCAGACTTGATATTATGGTCAAAAATTTAAAAAAAATATCAACAAATAATGACGAGTAAAAAAAAATATTATATCGATGATTAGGTAATCTTTAGGTTTCTCTCATCATTTTTCATTTTAATGATTTATTACACAGTCACCTACGAACAGCATCATCATCGGCCGGAAGACGTCCGCTGTTGAACATAGGCCTTCCCCATTAACGGTTAATTTTTTTTTTCTTTATTTATTTAATTAATTAATACGGCATAACCAATTATATTAACTAATAGTACACAATAATAATGCTGTCAAAACAATTATAACATTCAAAATTAACATAGAAACAAGAAATTATATTATTAAGATAATATTTTTTTTTTTAAGTTAGTTTTACAATGTTACATCAATTTGAGTCCGTTATACTCCCTAATATGAAGATGTCAAATTAAATAATTTCCAAAAAAGCTGTAACGAACAACACACGTGGACAGTCGTGTACTAAGAAGCTCTTCGATTGTAGTCGAAATTGTCGAAAACTTGCTTAATTTACGTTGAAAAGTTTGCCTTCAAGTCAGCGTTAGGGACTTTAAAGTTACCATTGGGGCCTGGGCGTACTAAGGGAAGTACACTTTGGGGCTCGAAAAGGGGCGACAAATAATGCAGCAAAGACTCCCAAGACCTTGTTCACATTGTGGGTCCACATGAATATTATCTTCATCATTGTTATTAACCCATAGCCGCCCACCGCTGATAACGGGTCTCACTTTACTTCTTAATTCTACTTACTTCTTCTCTAAGAGGCCGATTAGGTTGTAATCTAGTCCGGATTGGTAGATCACATTCCACTGAAATAATTATATACAACTTACGTGTGCAATATTATAAATTAGTTTCAAACTGAGAAGTTTTTATTTATAAATTTGAGAAAAACAACAAACGGCTTGGTCGCCAGATGAACGGACCTATCTATAATAATTGAAGTGCTAAACAATTTACACCTAGTACACGGCGTTCGTCATCTTTAAGTGTTATAACATAAACAGCAATTTCACTTGAAACCAGGAAAATGGTGCCTTGTTAACAGGAACATGGTAATATTGTACAATGCGTTTATACTTAATATAAACAAAGAGTTCTTATTACCTAACCCCATTTTGAAGCGTGCTGGAGCCCCCAAATTGTAGCCCTGATTTCGCCCCTGACTGTGGTCTTAACTTTGCTATTGTTATACAAGAAACCATTAGCAGTCTCTTTACCGAATTAAGTAAGTATTTAATTCAGTATGCCCCCTTATTAGATGTCAAAGGCTTTATAATCTAAGGCCCAATGAAGTGTGGACTTCTTATTTATGCAGCCTAACTTTGGAAGATTTGGTTGACGGACCTTAATAGAATCTATTGAAAGGAGGACTTCCTTTTGACTTGATTTTAATAATTTTGGGGAGCTTTGTTTTAAGTCTACTACACAGTTTAATAAAAGCTTTTAATACATTGTCTTGTAATAACTTAATTTGAATTATTATGGTACGATCAAAAGACCACAACGCCACAAGCGTGGGTCGTATAGTCATAAGTATTTGCTCTGATTTGGGGCATTTGTAGGACCATGGTCCTTGTAGTACTGATTCTCTAGATTCTGGAAATCCTAGCTAGGGCTCAAGATTTATGCATGTGAGCGCGAAGCGTTATTACGTTAATTTTTAACACGTTCACTGCTGAAAACAGAGACGTTCTGTTTTTTATAGCCTTACACGGGTGCGGGAAAACACACCTGTTGTGTTAGCGCAGCTCACGTGCCGGCTGTGCGGCGAAACAGACGCGTGTGTTTAACGCGGCGCTACTACAGTGCGGCTCATACAGACGGCACACCATTGCTGCGAAACATACACGGTCCATAACGGTGCCCAAATGTAAAAACCGGTTAACGTGTTAATGTTTTTAATTAAAATTCTAATGTATATTTTTTAGAGACTTGGCAAAACGTTTGGAGGGGTGACGTGTGACCAAAAGGCTCGCTCGTGTGTAGACATGTTGTCAACATGACCAGCAATTTTGACTCTTATCCTACGCCAAAGATATTTTCCTTATAGGCAATAGCAAAAAACAAATGAAAAAACATTACCCTCTTTCTGGCACAGGCGGGTAACAACAAAACAATACAGATAATTAAATAAAGTTTCATCATCAACCCATAACTTCCCACTGCTGGCCACTGTTAGGCCATATTCCACCACGGGGGCCAAGTCCGGATTTGTGGATAACATATCTACCTCCGAAATAATTCTCGGGTAGGTATGTGGGTTTCCTCACGATATTTTCCTTCACCGAAAAGCGAGTGATAATTACGTACATATTTTTTTACAGAAACACATTGGTACGTGCCCGCACTGGGATTTGAACTCACGACCTTCTGATTGAAAGGCGGACGTTCTCCCACTAGGCTACCACCGCTTCACACATACTATAAAATAATAACGTTTGTACGTAACGTGAGGCAACCCTGTTGTGTATTGTGATTTGGGCGTACAATATTGACATAGATAGATAGATCAACTCTTTATTGAAACACCACAGAACAAAGAAAACTTAAAAACTAGAACAAAACAAATTTATCTATCTATCTATCTATCTATGTTTTCTAAATCTTCCTTCTTTCTATGAATACTCAACGAGGTTCTTTCTAATGATATCACTACTTCGTGTTGTTTCTGTGGATAAGAATAGGTAGGTGGGTACTTATATCTGCTTTCTTCTATTTCTTTGTCTTTCTGGTTTTTGTTTTGTATTTTCTTTTGTTTCGTGCAATAAGGTATTGTTCAAAGTTATAGAAAAAATATCTAGTGGATTTTAGTCTTTACCACAGAAGAAATACAGAATATAGAATGGACACTCTCCAGCCTCCAGCAACCGCTTCCCCGCACCTCTACGCGCAATCTGGAGGGTAATGGGGAGGTCAGTCAATGTTACTCACCGAAATGACAAATGACAGTAGACAAACGGTTTAGTGAACCTTCGTACCAGTGGGTTGTCTTTTGTTATGGTCGCGTAATATGTTTGAGCACATAATACACGTATTGTAAATCAGCTTTCATATTCATATGCAATTATTGTTCTGTTTCCACGTGTTAATTGTTATGTCTTTAAGGGGCCGTCCATTTATGACGTGATGTTTTTTTAGCATTTTAAGCAACCCTCCCCCTTGGTGATACGTGGCGAGGTTTAAGACTTATCCCCCCCCCCCCAATCACGTGTATTTTTAGTACCTACAAGAAACTTAAAATTTTTAGAACATTATTCTATACTATATTATATTAAGAAAAATAAATACACGTGATATTTTACTACACCCCCCCTCCCCCTTTGTGATATTTCGTGATTTTTACTAGACCCCCCTCTTCAAGCCTCACGTGATTAACGAACAGTCCCTAAGGAAGAACAAACAATTTTTTCCGTTTTATTTTGTCACATTGTTTTGTACCTAACTGATTTTATCCATTCTTGTGGACCTTTTTGCAAGAACCTATTTTTGCTATTTTCCTCACGTGGAGTTGAATTCCACTAAGATAAAACATCTAGCTTAACACATAGGTAATTAATTGTTACATTTCTACGAAGGTTGCGAAAAATTCTTGTTTTCCTGAATTTAGTGGAGCTTGCTTGTAAAACGATTTTAATGGCTAGTTTCAACACTTAGAGTAGAGAAAATATACACTTACCTCTAAAGTTGTAATTAAACAAAGATGGCTGCCAAGGACGTTTATTTTTTATTTCACTGAGTGACGACACGACCAAGTCGTTCACGCGATGGTAAGCGCTATGCCTGCCCATAATTCCTACCGCTTGTTTCATTTCATACCTTGCAATAATCTTCGCAAACAGCTTGGATTAACTCGGAATTATAAATCCGTATAATAAATACGGATTTCTGTAAGGCTGTAGAAAGATAGCGTCCGTTATCCCTACTTATATTATAAATGCGAAAGTAACTCTGTCTGTCTGTTGCTCTTTCACGCCTAAACTACTGAACCGATTGAAATGAAATTTGGTACATAGATAGTCTAGAGCCTGAGAAAGGACATAGGGTACTTTTATCGCGAAAAAAGCATTGTAAGGGTTTGAAATAGGGGGTGAAATGAAGTTTGTTTGGAAGTTTCGTCATTTTTGAAGCTAGAAGCTAGAAATTAATTTTTTAGGCTTTTGATTAGATATAAATAAATTTGGCATTCAAATTTTGTAAAAATTTACCTTTGAGGGGGTAAAATATATATAGGGGATGAAAGTATGTATGGAAATATGTAAGGTTTCGGCTAAACCAATGCACCGATTTAAAAAAAATATTTCACCAATGGAAAGCTACATTGACAGCGAGTAACATAGGCTATAATTTCATCCACATATTCCCACGGGAACAGGAACGACGCGGGTGTACCCGCGGGGCGCAGCTAGTTCATTATAAATATGTTTTAAGTCACGTCGGAAAGGGTTTAGGAACAGGAGTTTAATTATTACTTCGAGTTGTAATACATACTAAGAGGGGAGACGTTTCAATTATTTTCTCGAAAATTATGAGCTATTTTGTTAAATTTCACATAAAAAATTCATTTTCATGCCTTAATATTTCCCATGGTAATTAGTTACACTGTTTACTTACTGAAATATATGTGCAGATTAAATCAATTAATTTATATAAAACACCATTGACCAGACCTGGAGGCCTACCATGACATCTTATAGCGATTCAATTGAAGACCTAATCTGAACCGCGTTGCATAATTGTACCGTGACGTCTTATTTTTTATATTGCTGCCATTTTCAACCTAAACTGGATCCAGTTTAGGTTGAAAGTGGCTTATTAGCGACTCAATTTAGGTTGCTGCCATTTTCAACCAAAAGTGGATCGAGTTTAGGTTGAAAATGGCAGCAACATAAAAAATAAGGCGTCACGGTACGATTCTGCGACGCGGTTCAGTTTAGGTCTTCAATTGAATCGCTATAAGAGGTCATGGTATGCCTCCAGTACTGTGAAAGTTGTCCACATCCTTTAAAGAGCTGATGATTTATAAACCGCGGAACAGATTCCAAAGCAAAGACTAATAAAATTCCTCATTTGTTACAGAAGATGCCATCCAAACCCCGGAGCCACCACCTGACACGAGCGTAGTCAATGATAACATCAGAAGACACGACAAGATGGAACACCACAGACATCCAAACAGAATTCTATATAGAAAGCGCGAAAGAAGAAAATTACAATTACACCAACAACTTCTACCAAATAGTCTCGAATGTCACAAAGAAAAACATAAGCAAAGATGAGACCAATGTTGCTGTAGAAATTTGCAGAAACGCAACAAACTCTACTAACTGTACCAGTGACTACGACTCTATAGAAATAAGTGTAGTGATAGTGCTGTTTTTGCTGATAGTGGTGACAGTGATAGGAAATACGTTGATTATATCGGCAGTGGTGACGACGAAACGGTTGAGGACAGTGACCAACTGCTTTGTGACCAGTTTGGCGGCTGCTGACTTATTAGTTGGCATTTTTGTTATGCCGCCGGCGATCGCTGTACATATTACTGGTAAGTTCTTTTTTTTTGTCTAAATGACGAGACGAGCAAGTCGTTGTCCTAATGGTAAGCGCTACACCTGCCCATAACTGTTATAGCGCCACCCAGAACTTTGCATTGCATTAGCACGGCACTGCATTAGCGCACGATTATGCGACGCGGTTCAGTTTAGGTCTTCAATTGAATCGCTATAAGATGTCATGGTATGCCCCCTGGGCGTCTTTTTTCGGGATTTGATCTATCATTTATGATACTAGTATTGACTTAACGTCTAACCTTCCACCTAATAGCTCTTAGCATAATCTCAACGCTTCCGTAAGTGTTTTCACGTGGAGAGGCGCTTCGATACGATTGACAAACGTTGGTATACAAACACGATCTATCCCATAAGTACATCTGTATCTATTATAGCGCACCAATGCACCTCATCTTTATCTGTAGAATCAATACATTCTACGACGAGAAGTTGCTTCGAAAAAAAAATTACCTTCGAGTATATTAAAATTTTCCCAAACGCACGTATCAACAAAATGATAAAATGTTATAAAAACCTTCGTATCTTTCTCGTCAAGCGTGGACCTTTACAATTATACGTGTCTGAGAATTTTTTGAAGGTAGAAAGAAAGGGTCAGGTTGAATATGAAGACTGGAAGGTGGCGAGGGAACCAGAGGTGATCGGATTATGTACGGTTAAACCTTAACCTTTCGGATATAACGATGCTTTTACTTTGACATTTATCAAGAACATAACCTAAAAATATTATGCTAGAATCTGTGACGTAATCATTTTGACTGCGCGATCACAGAAGAGATACAATACTCCATACAGAGTTAACACTCCCGCTCCCCGCACCCGCAATTTGGAGGGAAATTGGGTGGTCAGTTAATGTTAACGCTACATGGGTATTCATAGTTTTCGAGTCTTAAGACGTTTAACATAGTCTACTGTCATCTTCACTCAGCCTATTCCCCCATTTGGGATACACACACACACACACACACACAAAACAAAAATGAGAGAAAGAGAAAGTAGAGTGGATGTCACATTAAAGAGCATGCCTTCCATACACGACAAATTAAATTTAAACATGTCGGGGTCACGGTGTTCCGCATTTCATCAACATTGCGCCGTTAGCCGACTCATTTGATAAAAGTCAAGGGTTTTGAAGCAGCTTTTATACGAATATCAATTTCAGGGCGAGTTGGCGTTCCGGTCACGTAACCGTGTATCGAGTGTAGATTTCAAGGATAACCCTGCTCGGCGATTTGATACGACTCTAAGAAAACGAGGTAACGTAGAGGGACTTTTTATAAAAAATACATTTAGGTACAGCTGGTTTCCTGAACGTTAGTTAACTTTGACAGCAGATGAAGTCTATCGTTGTCTCTATCTGGCACCAAACTAATGACAAAGACAACAATACACTTAGTCTGTCGTTAAAGTGTGCTAATGTTCCAAAAACGTATGGTAGGTCCAGCTAATCTTTTCGTGATGTTAGTAACGAGGAGGAGAGGAAAATTCACTCACTATAACAGACATACACACACACACACACTCAAACACACACACACAGAGAGAGAGAGAGAGAGACACACACACAGTCGCCTTACGGTTATTCGCGTATAATATTTATGCATCTCTAACTTTCAAAAAAAGCATACGCGAAAGTAGGACGCAGTTACACACATCAAAAAAAATCCTACAAGAACAAAAGTCTCGTTCCAACATTTTAAATGCGATTTTACTTTGAAATTCCTGCCTGAAATTCAGATAGCAAACGAAATGTCGCAAGCAAACAGTGCGCTCTGCAGCTGGGGTACATTGGAGCAAACACTATATTTCTATATGAACTGCTCTGTATGATCGCCCTTATGAGGATGATAGGCAGACATTATACGCCGTTCAATTTACTTAACGAGTACGTTCAACGTACTTAGCGGTGATGGCCTAGAGGGCCGCCTTCTAAAAAGAGGGTCGTGAGTTCAAATCCCAGTGTGGGCACGTACCAATGTGTTTCTTGTAAAACGTATGTACGTAATTATCATTTGCTTTTTAGCGAAGGAAAACATCGTGAGATGGGATCCATGCTCAGCAGTCAGCAGTTGATGATGACGTGTTCAATCTTTCATCAAATTTATTCAGTGTTATTTTTCTTGTATCTGTGTAACAAGACGAGCAGGTCGTTTGCCTGATGGTAAGCGCTACGTCTGCCCTTAACAGTAACAGTGCCACCCAGAACTTTGCATTGCAACCATGTTTGGTAGTGCACTGCGCTTGTCACCCTGTGGCATTGGCTCAAAAGTCTCATGCCCAGTAATTTCGCTTTCGCTTCACACTACTGCTTGGTGGATGAACATCTGGCGAAGGTATGGTACTTCCCCAGGCGGACTCTTGCAGAACAGGCCTCCCATTACAAAAAAGTTAACGTGCATATTAACATGTTGACTGCCACGGAGCCGGCACGTAAGCTGCGCTAACACAACAGGTCTGTTTTCTCCTATTCGCGGCAAGTTATAAAAAACACAACAGTTGTGTTTTCAGCTGTGACCGTGTTAAGACAAAGTTACTGACTGTTAAATAAAAAAATCTTTGCTTACAAATAAGCTCATAAATTGTAAGACGGTGTGGGCTAACGCTAAATAAGGAAAAGTAGGGACTGTGAAGGTCATGTTTGACAAATCGACACAATCTTTCATGCTCCTTAATTAGATAGGGTCCTTTCACACGACGGAGCGTTGTGGTAGTGCGATCGTCTAGCGTTTTTAAAACGGCTCTGATATTCAAATGGTAGCGGCTTGTTAGATTACGTTTTCATTCATCATCATCAACCCATATTGTCCCACTGCTGAGCACGGGTCTCCCCTCACTTTCGTGAAGAGGGTTAGGCCATAATCCAAGAGACCCCGGTCCGGATTGGTGGATAACATACCTACCTCCGAAGTAATTCTCAGGTACCTATCCACATACATATGTGGGTTTCCTCACGATGTTTTCCTTCATCTAAAGCGAGTGATAATTACGTACATATTATGCTTTACAAGAAACACATTGGTACGTGCCCGCACTGGGATTTGAAGTCACGACCCTCTTGGAAGGCAGACGCTCTCCCACTAAGCTACCTCCAATCACCATAGGCTGTTAACTACTTAGAATAAAACTAACGATGTTTGCTTAAACGTAAAACTCAGAAATACGCAAACGCACGGTTTCATAAAAAAACGCACGACAGTCGTGCTTCAAAACATCGCCGTGTGTTTCCATTCTTAAGCAGGTGAAATACAGCTTCGACCTTTCAGCGTACTATCTTAAATGGAGGCGTGGAAGAGCATTTTTTTCAATAAAGCTTTGTGTTCCAACGCAAACAAAGTTCACAGGTACTTTAGCAGGTTAGATAATGTTTTGTGAATGCGAGCGTGGGTTGGGGTGGGCGCCTGGAGTGTACGTCTTTTATGAAATTATATTTCAACGGCCTCCGTGGCGCAAGTGGGTGATGACCCGACTGCGAAGCGTGAGGCGGGTTCGATTCCCGCACAGGGCAAAAAATTTATTAACCTAAAATATTTGCCCTAAGTCTAGGTGTTTGTAGGACTATGGTACATGGTGGTTTGGTCCTCGTAGTTCCTGATTCTCTAGATACAGGGAATCCTAAAACAGGTTCTATGCATGTGATTATATAAAAAAAACTGTTTTTCCGTCACTGATTTAAGTATTATTTTTATTTTTAGTCATTTTAGCGTCTATTTATAGCAATATACTGGAATGCATTGAAATGAAAATTCAGCCTATTGAGAAATTTCAGAATGTTATGTCATGTCTGCACATTGAGTCGTTTCGCTGGAAACAGTGCCCTTCAAACCGGAACACAGTAATGTTTGCACATAAGTACTGCTTGGTGGATCTGGCAAAGGATTCCCCAGCACCAAGAAACTCTACGGGGATGTTACTTTTTCAATGTTCATCATTAATTTTTTGGTCACACGTTACAATATGAGAATAATCTATTCTAATGAGAATATACTTACGCGAAACGCTACGCAAAACGACCCCAGCTACCAACACCCAGCCGAACTTATCTCGTAATTCCATCTTCTCCGCCACTTCACTAAACACTTCCGAGCACAATTTAAAAGAATGATAATCTCTAAAGTCTTCAAGATAACATTTTCCCAACAAAAAAAGGCCCGATGGAAAAACAAATTTTTTTGCTTCAATAAATTCGATTTTATAGCGCGGTTCCTCGTTTTTTACGAAAAGCGATCTTTTTAAATAAATGATTGATCGCCAACTGAAGAAAACGCCTCCGTATAATTACCTACAATAAGGTGCAATATGTAATGAGCGTCTTAAACGCGCCGTTGCTAGCTCTACCGTTGGAATTAACGCGATTAGCAAATGTAGTGGGAGGCCTCTTCTGCAAGAGACCGCCTGGGGAACTACCACATCTTTGCCAGATATTCATTCGTCAAGCAGTAGTGTCCAAACATTACTGTGTTCCGGTTTGAAGGGCACCGTTTCCAGCAAAATTACTGGGCATATGAGACTTTAGAGCTGATGTCTCAGGGTTCCCCGCAGGATTATACAATGCAGTATTCTAGGTGGTGTTGTGACTGTTATGGGCAGGCGTAGCGCTTATCATCAGGTGAATGACTTGCTCGTACCGTCACTCAGTCAAATGAAAAAAAAATATATTTGGAAATCGAATTACACGTACGTTTACTTGACACCCACGAAACATTTCATCTATACTAGGTCCTATAATGAAATTACCATTTGTTCGTCAACGTGATAAAATAAATGGGATATAGGTACTTCTGCCTCGTGCTTTTATTTGGGACGCGCATTGCTGCTGACTTATTTCTCAAGTTTTGGAAAGTTTTCAAATCCGATGGAACAGATTTCCGAAGAATTAATTTCCGATTCGACAACTTTGTTCACAGTTTCTATCGGAAAATGTTTCTGCATACACTTTATTAATCGATTTCGTTATTAAAATTACGGCTTTGATGCCAAATATACCCAATCTTATATAATACTCACGTTCAACATTTCTTTATTTTACGTCGTTTATCTGATTGCTGCAACTCACTGAGCAATTATAGCCTCTAAATGTTTGCGGAATAGGGGTTATCGAATCGCAGAAACTTTACTAATCCGATAGTTTTAGACACTTGAGAATAAGACCGCAATTTAGTATCAGATCTCGATTGTATCTTGGAACATAGTTTACGACCTACGAAAGAATTTTAGATTTTCCAACGCGTTTTACGACGCAAAATAGTAATGTGAATTCAGTCCGTGGAATCGGTATAGCGATAGACGCTTCGTAAAAGCTTTGTTGTGCTAACCAAGCAGTATTGTGCAAACATTACTGTGTTCCGGTTTCCAGCGAAATTACTGGACATATGAGACTTTAGAGCCGATGTCTCAGGTTGACGAGCGTGGCAGTGCCGCGCAGGATTAACCATGAAAAGTTCTGGGTGGCATTGTAACTGTTATGGGCAGGCGTAGCGCTTACCATTAGGTTAAGGACTTGCTCGTCTGTTCACTCAGTCAAAAAAATGCAGTATTTTCAGTTTTGGATCTTCATGAAATTTTATCAAGTGTAGCATTTCGACCGCCTTTCACATTTGTTGCCTAACCTAGGCTTTTAACACCTGAAAAATATAGTACTTCTGATACCTATTCATGTCACTTCAATATCTTAGATGCCGAGTCTCGAGTGCTCTCTCAAGGGTCTGGCCATCATTATTCCACGGATATTTCTCATTATTTGTAAAATTAGGCGTAAAGTGAATACTATATCAGAAAAGCGAAGGTGCCTACTCCCACTTTCCATATTGTCTTTGATAAACTAGTGAATTTCCAAAGATGTTGCCTTAGATATGTATTAATTTTTTTTTTAATAACTAGCTGTACCCTGCCACGCTTCACTGTGGCACATTTGCACATTCGCTGATATGTCACTGATGAAAAAAATAGATAAAAACAATCCTTGATGCGGATTATATATCATGCTAAAATTTCAGCTCGATCGGTGCAGAACTTTTTGAGTTTTTGAAGCGTACACAAACCAACATAACATTTTATATAGATATTATCCGGATCGCCTTGATGACTTTACTTTCTTTTTTTGTTTATCGAGTCTTTAACGAGTCGAGTTTAAAAGGTACTGTTTCCAGGGAAATTACTAGGCATATGAGCCTTTAGAACCGATGTCTCAGGGTGACGAGGGCAGTGCAGTGCTGCCTAAGATTGTGCAATGCAAAGTTCTGGGTGGCACTGTAACTGTTATGGACAGGCGTAACGCTTACCATCAGGTGAACGACTTGCTCGTCTCGTCACTCAATGAAATAAAAAAAAACTTTTTTGAGCAATTTTGACAAATAAGTCACATTTGAGACCTTGGGTTGATTCATAGAATGACATAATAACGGCTTGTCTCGACTAAGCCTCGTCGACGGATTCAAGTCAATATAACCAGGCCTTTAGCACTTCTTTGGTATCCTAGGGTTCCTAATTCGTTGAGCTATCTCGAGTTATTTTGATTGATTTCATTTCGGGTTTGGTCCTTCCAAGAAACATTGACAGAGCTGCGCTTACGAGTCGTGTTGATTTTCTATATTAGAGAAAACTTAGTGTTTCTCTTTTATTTCTTTACTTAGCCTAATATCAGAACTAATAGAAGTAGCGGGTGCAATGGTGAACCATTAGAAATCAAATAAAACCGCGCGCCTTGATCTGTTTCTACCTTTATTCATTATCGGCATGACCAATGGGTCACATTACACGATTCGATATTATTATTAGATAAAAATTGGTGCATCAATTTCGTTAGAATAGGCACCTAACTCACTATTATTAATTGCCTAACTTAGCAAGAACGTTTCGAAACTTTCACTTTGGACACGTCCAAAAAGCTTTTTACAAAAAGTCGATAGCGCCCGACTGCATGACTTTGAAACAAATATAGCAACTGTGAATGTGCTATATGCTAGAGGTGGGAAGGTGAAGATGATGAGACAATCGAATGAATCACATTCGATGCAAAATTACAATCGAGTCTGTAAACATCCCGCTCCACAACTGACGCATCGAGATGTTCTTTGACCGTTCCGAGTTGACTGACTCTCCGGTGCGTTCTTCGCTCACTCTCTCGCTCATGTCGACTCGAGAATCGCAGTCAGTGGCACCAACCGTGATTGATTTCTTTCAGATGTCTAAAAACTTCAATTCGATTGCGAGAGTAATCATCAAGAACCATCGAGATGTTAACCACATCGAAATAATCGATTTAAAGATTTCAGACTCGCTCATTGCAACAATACGTTTTTTAAAAAGAAAGAGCCTAATTACTTGAAAAGAAACGTGTGCCCATTAGCGAATTCAGCAGGTTGCAAAACAAACTTCAATTGTGCTAATTGCATGTTTCTATTTTATCTATTGCTGTTTGCTCCGTCCCAATTCTGGGTAACTGTGAGTCCACTTTATTACGTAATTTTTTATAACAGTGCGAGAAAGTTCATCGCTTTTAGAAATACCTGACTTGTATGATGGAACTTTAAGGATGGGTCATCATATCTATGACCACATCATCATCATCATCATTGTCATCATTACGTGCCATATTCTGCCACTTCCGTAAGAAGGATTAAGTCATAACCCACCACGGAGGCCCGCTCCAGATTGGAGACACACACACACAACCGAAATAATTCTTGGGAATGTGGGTTTCCTTATCATTTTTCCCTCACCGCAAAGCTAGTACTAATTACGAACATCATAATTATATATTTGAATTAGCAAGAAGAGTAGTAGAATTATCTTAGAGGCTTTTTCTATTTACCCATAATTATTTACTTTACTCAGTGTAGCCTTATACTGTATTCTTCTTCTTTTCTTCTTCCCAGGGAAGTGGGAGCTGGGCTGGATCCTCTGCGACATTTGGATCAGCCTAGACATCCTCCTCTGCACAGCCTCCATCCTCTCCCTCTGCGCGATCAGCGTGGACCGGTATCTGGCTGTGACAAGGCCGCTGACATACTCTAGAAGAAGAAGGAGCAAGAAGCTGGCCCTCACGATGATCTTCTTTGTGTGGATCGCTGCTATGGCGATCACGTGTCCACCTATGTTTGGATGGTAAGTGTTGGATTTACATTCATAATTATCACGTTGAAATGCCTTTGTACTCACATTATAGGACACAGATGTGGTATAAAAATCGAGAAAAAATTTAGATTCACCCTGGCCAGTATGTACTTCTGGTGGCATGTTCCTATAGATTCTAGTGTTGTCTAAAAATATCTGGAATTTCAATCTAGTTCATTTTAAGTCTTGTCTAATATTTTTATTTGCTCCAGTACACATAATTAAAAAAGTAAATAGGTAGTAAAGATTGCACCATTGGTAAACTAACATAATATCTAAAACGAATAAATTGATAAAAATTGCTAGAATTAAGTTTCAAATTCATCTTTTTAACACGCTTTTATTAGTTTCACCTGTATGTATGTATGTTTGTAACCGACTGTTTTGGGCTCGATTTGCTCTACTTTGAACGATCAGACTTAATTCAAATTTTGCACACCTGTCAAAGACCGATGACAATACAATAATGAAATAAAATAAATATTAATAAATAAAAAAATATTGAAAACAATAATATCTAACGAAATCTTCTGGAACCAAATTTTAATTGAATCTCGATTTGTTAAAGGCCTTATATCATCAACCGAGTCAAAAACACCACGCCACCTCCGATACCGCTTTTAACTTTAAAATCTATTTCATATTCATAATCGTACTATCGCTTAAGAGAGACAGAAAGACAGAGATAAGGTCCAGCTCTATCCTCCTAAAGCAAGAATGTAATAAAAGACTGCCAGTACTTACTATCAATAACATTCCCTTATGGAAGGTTTGAATCGAGACAGTGACTGTCAGCGGCGAACCAGCAGTTGTGGGCAACGTTATGTTTATGCCAGTCCAGTGCTAGCAGATTGCGCTGGATCAAATAGACGACCGCATTGTTTCAGCCAGTTCAGCCAGTTCCATCCGCCATCAGAATCCTAATTCTCGTAACAACTAATTGATAAATCACCGTTTTAATTCTACACCCTATCTCATTAGTGTCAAATGACTAGCCAACTAGGATGGCGCAACGACCCAATATAAGTATTGGCCTCCGATAATAAAAGCCGCCTCTTCAGTCTGTCTTGCGCAACCTCCTGCCAGTCATCCGCCTGGAGCTCGCGCAAGTCCTCCCCTACTTCATCTATCCAGCGGTTTTTGGGGCGGCTGATCAGGCCCCATGATCAAATGGTGTTTCCCTAAATTATTAACAATTCAACGTCAGACCCTTACGGCACTGTGAATCTAACGTAATGTTACTGAAAATCGAATTGCCGTTCAGTTCTGAACTAGTCGAGTGCTGTTTTCTTTTTTATTTCACTGAGTGACGAGATGAGTAATTTCGTTCGCCTGATGGTAAGTGCTACGTTACTGCGCTATTGCTTGGCGGATGAATATCTAGCAAAGCTGGGTAGTACTTCCTCAGGCGGTTTCTTGCAGAAGAGGCAACTAAACGTGTGGGCTCCATAATAAGGACCCCTTGTCTGACTGGACACGTGTAAACAGCACTGTTCAGTGACACCACTTGATGGCCACAGTGACTGTCGAAAGTTACTGTCTCAATATAAACGTGCCTTTACTGGCATTCGAGCGTCCCGATCAGAATGTTATTAGTTTGTGACAGACGAAAAATAGGGGTAACTTGACTGTCAATGTACTCGTATGTACTCGGTGTACAGTGTAATATACGAGCAGAAGGTATACTTTATTTAAACTACAATCAAACGATCGTGAATTCGGACGACAATTGCCTACCAGTCTAACCGGAAATAAAATAAAAAAAAACTATCTAAAACTCATCACGGAATTGGGGTGAATTGCTCAGCAAGGTTAGGTAAGGTTGTTGTTGAACAATGTTGACATCAACTATACCGTATAATTGGACACTATTTACGAATACTATAATACAATATATTACCAGTCTTACTTTTAGCTTTGACCTTCGCTCTTTAACATTTCCTTTGTCAAAACTTGTACCCATCACTTTCTTTTATAACATTTTTCCCGCTACCCAAAGTTGATTTACTGAAGCTATTTATACTGTGGCACACTATTCCTAGCAGAGTAACTATAACACTCCCAGACCTCCATCTTTCGTAAGCTGGACGTGAGAAAGTAAAATTAGGAATTCGGTATCACATTTATTTTATGACTTCGAAACGTCAGTTTTTTGTCAATTTATCGCCCGAACTCAACCCTTTGTGGGAATAGTGGCCTGAATCATATTGTTTTTCTAAAAATAAAAAAACAAATCGATAATAGTCGTTCTTTCGGTATTATGAGTTAAGACTCAAGTAAAATTATTGAAAAAAAAAAGCTCTCAAGTACAAAATGTTAATGAAAAATTTATAGACAAATACTACACACTATAAGCTTACAAAGCTACACACACACACACATACACATAACACGAAGCGTCGGTGGGGTCGGGGATGGGGGGAGGGGGGTGATGTGAGGTATCATCATCATCAACCCATATCGTCCCACTTATGAGCATGGTTCTTCCCTCACTTTCGTGAGGAGGGTTGGGCCATAATCCGTCCGATGGTCCGGATCGGTGGATAGTTTGAGATAAGCTTATACAAACCCCAAAACTCAGATCCACTATTACTTAAGCCTTATATACATAGAGAAAAATAAATCAAAAATGATCTACTAAACTTCTAATTAACTGATTATGGTTTGAGTTTGGAAAAGGACATTTCCCTTTCAAGCGATGACTCATGCCTGAATCTTGCACAGGATAAGGAAACTCCAATAACTCTACCAGTGCTTCGGAAATACGCCCGTCAGAGAAAATAGCACCAAGAAACTCTACGGCGATGTCATTTCTAGATTTTCGTCTTTCTTTTTTATTATTTGTGTGTATTATTTTAACGCTTATTTGCCCTGTCCAGGTACGAACCAGACCACAACCAAGGTGGCGTGTGCCGCTACAACCAGAACCCTGGGTACGTGGTCTTCTCAGCCATGGGATCCTTCTTCCTCCCCATGGCTGTGATGGTCTACGTCTACGCGAGGATCTCCTGCGTTGTAGCGAGGAGGCATCATCAGCTCGCAAGCACCAGCAAGTGTAGTAAAGTGAGTATTACTGAGTGATGAGGCGAGTAGGTCATCCATCTGATGGTAAGCGGCACCCCACCGGGTTATACTCTATAAAGTTTGCGTGTTGAGCACTGAAGCTCGGTCTGTGAAGGACTTGAAGGATTTGGAATTTCACTACGAAGGTAAAGCCCAGACGCGAATGTTACCAACCTTCTAAAAACTTTGGGTATCACTATTTAAATGTACAAAAACCGGCTGTTACCGATAAAATAGTCGGTTAAATTAAGTATCACCCAGCTTAGATATATTTTGTTCAAAAATAGAACTTCTTATTTAAAGCGGCTTTTATATTAAGTTTTTATATCTGTAGGCCACTCTTGCCGCCATTCTGTTTATTAATTTTTTTTTATGATAGCGAAAGTGAATCCATTTGTGCCGTTTTTATGGATAAAAGACTGAACGGAACTTGATAACATTTTGTGTGGAGATAGTTTGAACCGTGGTGAAGAACAAAGCATTCATTGTTTCTTTTTTTTTGCTATCTCTTTATCGTCATAAAACATAGTTTTTGCGAGTACGAAGTTTTGCTAACAAAATGTTGCGGCATTTATCTATTTTCCCTGAAGATAACATCTCTCATTTGCTTCTTTATTTTTCTAAAAACGTGGGCACGTACTGAAGGGTAAAAATTTAATATTTGATAGACTTTCTCATGATTTCTTACTATTGATATTTAAAATTCTGGGACGTATTAAGAAGCTAGACTTGCCCTGGCAGTCGAACATTCAACTCGTACGTGATCGAATAAGTAATAATTTATTTAAAACTAGCTTTTGCCTGCAATTTTGCGTAGACTACCATTATGTTTGACGACATGATTATGGCTTGGGGTACAATTTTAGGACATTGTCTATTTTGTACTAAATATTGTTTGAGAACTCTACAAGTCCAAGTACGAGGAAATTTTTTAAGCAATAATTTCCTCGTTTATTCGATGCCGCTGGTGACTAGAGGGCTGGCTCATTTCCCGCACAGAGAACAGCTATTGCTATTCAACGTGGAAATGCAGCCAGTGTTCTTGGCGCCATGCCTCATGGACACCCTTTTTTGTTAGATTTTTAAGTTTTAGTTTTAGTTAGTTTATTATTTAATAATTGTTATTTAAGTTGTGTCAATATATTATTTGTGTGTAGTTTAAAATGCCGCTTGTAATTTTAGAAATACAGAAATTATATATATAAAAAAAGTGGTCACTTAGTTATGCAAGTCTTGTGATAGAATAGAATAGAATAGAAAAACTCTTTATTGTACACCAGAAACAAAATACAAATAATAAGAAATGAATAAAAAAAAAATGAATATAATAATAATATGTGATAGTTCGAACTAAAGTTACGTAAACAGAAAATCACATATCTTAATATATATAATCTCTAAAAGACATTTATTTCTGTAAACCTTATCTTCAGTTCCAGTGACTAACAGCGATAGCAGTTAGTTATTCCAAATTATCCATAATAAGTTAAGTTTTTTTTTTTAAACAAAATATTTATCGTTTATTATATTTTGGTTCTTAAAATGCAATAAACCATATTTCATTCATTTATTCATATATCATACTTAACACGATAATTATATTTACCAAAAAAAAATTGTTTTTTTTAAATTAATTTTCAACCGTGATAATCCAGTGTACGGACAAGAGTGAAGATAGAAAACCCTATAAGAAAAATAAATAAATAAATTTATAATTATAAATTTAATTATTGTGTCAGAAATAAGGTTTTGTCTACTTCCAGTCATCCACACATTATCTTTGAAATATGGTTACCGAAATCAGATATAAGCCAGGCTGCTAGAAACTTTAATAATAAATATTAAAGAGAAAAAACTTAGTTACAGACTTCTCTTGAGAGAAAAACAGTCTCATGTAACTGCTTTTTTGACTTTTATTGATAAAATAATATTTATGAGGCCATAAAGCTGTGTTGGGTTCGTAACTCTCCGCGTATTCGTTTTAATTAAATTTGGATAAATTTTGTAAAAATGTTGTATTGTAGATTTATAAATAGAAAAATAGAATATTTTATTTACTGGATCATTCATCATCACTGTGTTCCGGTTTGAAGGGTATTGTTTCAGCGAAATTACTGGGCTTATGAGACTTTAGAGCCGATGTCTCAGAGTGACGAGTGCGGTGCAGCGCCGCAACAGATTATTGGTGGCACTGTAGCTGTTATAGGCATGCACGGTGCTTACCATCTGGTGAACGACATGCTTGTCTCGATACTTAGTAAAATAAAAATAATCTTAGTTAGTTTTTGATAATAAATAAAAAAAGTAAGTTAGTTGCAAAATTGCATAATGCAAATTATAGATTGGTAGTTGGACGTCAATAAATAAATTTGTATTTGTATTTTCCATAATTATATACGCTTTGACAAATCGGTTCACCTATTTGAAGGCTTATTGGAATAATAATAAACTAAGTTACAACTTTAAAAAAAAGGTTAATGTTTCCCCCTTGCTGGATTATGGCCTAACCCTCCTCATGAAAGTAAAAGGAGACCCGTGCTCAGCAGTGAAACGATATGGGTTGATTATGATAATGATGATATTTTCCGCAAAAAAAAAGACTATCTATCATTCTATCTATCTATCTTTCACATTAAACACACACACTCGCTCGCATGGATACACACACACACAGATGTTTTTATTACATTACATCAGGAGAAGCATTCGTAGAATGGTATGTAAACTGAATAATAATGCGTTGTCCTTTCATGAGTGGAGTCGACAGTTCTATTTTAGTTATTTAAATAATATTGATTGGCATAACATGATGTGAATGTGTGCGTGAGACTTATTTGCGTACGAGTTGACAATGGTGTCGTGGGTACTTCACTTTCGGACGTTGCTTGCACTGGCCACTTTTTGTTTAGGCATGTGGTGTTCACTAATCTAGGGCTTGGGTTTAAAGTAAAACAACCAGACTATCAGTAAGTAGGCACACGCTCAAGAGAGACGACCGCCCGCTCTGAATGACAGATTGGGAATGAGGAGAGGCGCCACTGTCGATTGTGTGCCTATATTTATTTGTATATCACAAGGCATATTTTATATTATGATAGCCTAAACGAATTCGTTTCGATTGTTCGATTGTTGTTGTTGGTCTATACAACCCGGTCAGAATATCTGTGCACCTCGCTGGAATGCGGCGCCTCGCTCTCTCTCTCTCGCACTCCCGGTGTGAGAGAGAGACCGCCGATATGACGTCACGGTGCACAGATATTGTGACCGGGTACTGTGATATTAGGTAGGTGTATAGTAAATCGAAGCTGTTTGAATGACTTTTCATGAAAAGTGCGGTCTTCTGGGAAGCGTCGCGTCGTGTCCGAGACTGACCCGTGAAGTAATGTGAAGCTAAATCATTCTCGGCGCGTCCAGGGTGTTCACCACGTACTTATTCTTGTTCCATGCAGTTCATTTAAGGCCTTAAACTGAACGGCCTAGATTGGCACCACACACCCATGAATGACAAACTTGACGTGACGTCACTCAAAAATAAACTGAAGAGAATGAGAGAGAAAGAGACTGAGATGGAGCTATATGAAGTCATAAATAAGCCCATAAATGCAAACAAATTGTTCCGATCTCTTTGGATAAATGTCTCTGGTCAACTTATGAACGCTTAGCGATATTGGTGGTGACAGTTAGCAGGGCAGTTTACTTTAAGGCCTTAAACTGGATGGATTTAACCGTTCGTGGTGAGGCCCCAGGGGGGTAGAAGAAGCGTGTTGCGCTGATTGGTGTCATTTAGTTAGCATGAGGTTTTGAAATATGACCGAATTTCTTATGGGTGATCCGATTCACCCCCTGATCTGTTTCGCCTCAGTTTACTATATTTGTGATTCGAAACAGAGAAGCAATATATCTGGCTGAAACTCTCACAATATTACTCCGAAGCTGACAACTGTGACTCGCAATCTATTGAGTGGAAGATGTAAGAATAGGAATGTTGTGGACTTGATAAAATTTCTGTTACGGATGCTTTTTTTATTTGACTGAGTGACTAGACGAGCAATTTGTTTACCAGGTGGTAAGCGCATAACAGTTACAGTGCCACCCAGAACTTTGCATTGCATAATACTGTACGGCACTGCACTGCGCTCGTTACCCTGAGACATTGGCTGTAATGTCTCATAAGCTCAGTAATTTCGCTAATTTTGTTGAGACAGACACGAAAAAAAAAGTTATTTGAAATCGACTTCATACGAGAGGGGTAAGCAATTTTTTCTTCTTTTTTTTTTCTTTTGCGGATTTTCTAAGATCAACAGCTGAACTTCCGGGTATTATAAATGAATAATTGTCAAAATCACACACATAGATCCTGAATATCCTGACCCATAACTAGGATTATCTATATCTTGAGAATCAGGAACTAAGGCGACCAGACAGATCTTCGACTCAGTGCTGATATCGAACCTTTACTAAGATCTAAAAAAAAACTAGGACCGAAAATTGGTGGTAAATATCGAAATTCATTCAGCCATTACAAGTTGTCAGTTAATTATATCATCATCATCATCAACCCATAACGTCCCACTGCTGAGCACGGGTCTCCCCTCACTTTCGTCAGGAGGGTTAGGCCATAATCCACCACGGGGGCCAGATCCGGATTGGTGGATCACCTTCCTGCCTCCAAAATAATTCTCGGGTAGGTATGTGGGTTTCCTCACGATGTTTTCCTTCACCGAAAAGCGAGTGATAATTACGTACATATGTTTTACAAGAAACACGTTGGTACGTGCCTGCACTGTTAATTACTCGTCTATACTAAAATTAAATTAATACTTTTGCATTTATAATATTTCAGTAAAAATCACAACCGATAGTTTCGGTTACCTATATAAACCTCATCCCTATAAAGACCCATTACTTTAGCACTCAATACATGGGAGCAATAAGGAAAATGACCTTACATCCAAAATAGGGAAGTCATTTGTATGGGAAGGCAAAGTTTACCTTTTTTGAGAAAAAGATAACTTTTCGTTACGAGGGTAGCCGAGTCAACTTCTTTGAAAAATGATGTTTTGATTTCTTTAGGAAAATAGCATAATATCATATCAATGGGCTGGTTGATTAATATTGCATTATTATGATTAGATTTTTTGAGTATAGAATGAATATTCTTTGTTGTATTGCAAAAAACATTTATCCGAGATCGTAACATTTATGGGAGTTTATATAGCTCCATCTCATTCTCTTTTTCTCTCATTCTCTTCAGTCTATTTTTGAATGACGTCACGTTACGTCAGTCATTAAATGACCGGTCATTTAACAAACTAGACTGGACAAAAGTCATTAAAAGTCACCACACACTCATAAATTTTATGAGTGTGTGGTGCCAATCTAGGCCGTTCAGTTTAAGGCCTTGAAATGAACTGCATATAATAAGAATAAGTACGTGGTTACTCCCCAGAAGTTATTGCTGTACTAAAGTATAAATATATCGATTAAGTCATTCTACAGCTTCGTTTAGAATCCTCAGGCTCCCGACCTAAGCAACGTTTGTTCTCGCAAGTAAAATTTAACCTAATTCACGTCAATCAATTGTCATGAAAATTTCGCACTCTTTTCAAATCTCAAAGACAATACAATTATGGTGATAGCGAACTGATAATAGAGACAAAAATTAGACAAGGAAACTCCTCTGAGAATAACAGTAAATGGAAGTTGTTTGAGGTCACTTTTAGACCGATAATTAATTTTTATAAGCTATCACCATCGTCAGCCCTTATCGTTCCACTGCTGAGCACGGGTCTCCCCTCACTGTCGTGATGGAGGATTAGGCCATGATCCACCACGAGGGCGCGGTTCAGATTGGTGGACACATACATAGTTTTCTTTGTTCTGTGGTGTTTCAATAAAGAGTTTATATATCTATCTATCTATCTACCTACCTCCGAAATAATTCTCGGGTTGGTAACTGGATTTTCTCACGATGTTTTCCTTCGCCGAAAAGCAAGTAATAATCACGAGTATGTAATTAGATTATGTACAGAGAACCACTTAAGTAATAAAATTAACTAAACAAAATATGCGCATAATAAAATATGACATTAAAAAGGCTATAAATTACGAAAATTTCATCAGAAACCACATGCGATGAATGTGCTGAAACGTAATGCTCTTCGCTTTAAAATTTCCTAATTGTCATTGAACTCAAAGCCGCTAAACCTCAAAAATGTGGTGAACACTTAATAGCAGCATTACGTCTGCCACTTAGCCATTAATCAACTCTACTAAAAAATACTTCAATTTTATTGTTCATAGTGTATTTCCAATATTTCTGTTGTAGTAGTGGTAGGTCTTTTCTGCAAGAGACCACCTAGAGACGTACCACACCTTTGCCAGATATTCATCCGCCAAGCAGTGGTGTGAAAACAATAATATGTTCCGGTTTGAAGGGCACTGTTTACAGCGACATTATTGGTAAAACGAGAATTTAGAACCGATGTCTCGTCGTGACGAACGCAGTGCAGTGCCACGCATGATTTTGCAGTACAAAGTTCGGGGTAGCACTGTAACTGTTATGGGCAGGCGTAGAGCTTACCATCAGGCAAACGACACACAGACAAATAAATCAAATAAAATTGTATCAGGGAATAATCGATTGGCTGGTTTACAAAAAACACCCCTGTTTAATCCCTTTACGGGTTGAATTTTGCAAATAGGTATTCGAAACTCAATATTCCAGTTTTATTTTTCAATACTGTTTAATATTTGAATCCAGTGTAATAGAGTCTATTATGATTGCTCGTTTACCGCTGGATGGAAGCCTTCCTCCATAATAGACTAGGTATATACTTTGAGAAAAATGCCTTTCTTTGCCAAAATGTCTTTCTTTGACACGCATTCTACCAAAAAACCTTTTCAATTCCCACACAATACATTCAACCTGCAATTTTAGAAAATTACCTTATATTATAAGGCATGACATAGGTACATAATTTGACAGAGAATATTACTTCTGACATGAGAGAGACTGTAACCCAAGACTCAGCTTAAGTAATGGACGTGTGATTATTCCGGCTTGACATGTTTCACATCATATAGGGATGTCTGAAAAATGGGGGAAAAGACGTCTTTTGTCGTTTTTCCAGCGGTAATAATGGCAAGAACGATCATTTTCCGAACGCATGTCAGCTGAAAGTAATCCAAGTCATTATTTGGGGCTCTGAAAGCTTTGAAAGGTAGGTTTAGGAGTATAACGGATATAATAACATAGTATTAACGTAGTCTTTATAAATGATCTAAGATTTCACGTAGTCATTTTCACTAGTCATAGTTAGGGTGCGTTTAAATGTTCGGAGGTAAACTTTTTTGTAACGGGAGATTAGGGATGGATCGTTTTGTCAAGCCTTAACTTCCAATTTTCACTTTTCGATTTTGGTCGTAGAGGCTGAGGTCGTAGAGGTGGATTTTACTGATTTTCGATCATTTTCAAACGTCTGTGTCAACAATAATAATAAACCCATATATTATGTATATTATTATAAAATTGAAAAGTATTAAATTGGTGTTAAATCAAGATTTAGATAATATTTATTGCATCGAAAAGATAGACACCTGAATTATAATAATAATTATGCTAAAAAAAAAAAAAAAAACAATTCTAATTTTACTGTAAAACATTGATTGTGAAGAACTATCATCAATGGATGATATTACATAATTATACAGGTATAGAAAAAAAGTAACAGAAATTTATAAAATTTATCAATAAAAATTTCGAAATTATGTTTTTTTCACCGTTAGTATGATCGCCTATAAATTTTGAAGCCCTTAAAATGTTCAAATATTTACTTGTGCCTTGAAAACATATTTCAAAGATTGATATAATCAGCGGGGCTATGCAGCACGGTGCGGTTGAGCTTGAGTTCTTTTCATGTTGACGTTTGATTGCCACGGGGCTCGTCATTACAATACGAATACGAGCCCCGTGGCAATCAAACGTCAAAATGAAAAAGAACTGAAACTCAACCGCACCGTGCTGCATAGCCCCGCAGTATTCGTATAATAGATAGATAGATAGATAGATAAACTCTTTATTGAAACACCACAGAACAAAGAAAACTTAAAACTAGAACAAAACAAATTTTACCATTAGTGTCACAATGGTGGTAAGTGGTATAATATCCTCCCTAATACAATATTAAAGCCCCCAGTATAGTTTATTTTTATAAGGGTCACTTCTTCATAAATACAAGATTGATAGTGACAGATGTTGGAAGCTATTCTAAGAAAAGTTTGTCAGTAAATAGGAAAATGATAAAAGAATGGTAAAGGTTTTCCTAGATTTGTACACTTTGGTAGAGAATAGAATATTCAACTGGGATCCCTATTTTCAGCGCAAAAGGTACGCATAGATAGATAGATGGATAAACTCTTTATTGAAACACCACAGAACAAAGAAAACTTAAAAACTAGAACAGAACAAATAAGTAATTACACCATATATCATCATCATCAACCCACACCCGCCTACTGCGGAGCATGGGTCTTCCTCAATTTCCCGAGAACAATTAGGGTGTAATCCACCTATCCGAACCACTAGATATCTAGTGTGTGGAAATACCACACCAGCAGTAGCGTGCAAACAGTACTGTGTTCCGGTTTGAAGGGCAATGTTTCTGGTTCTGGGTGATGCTGTGACTGTTATGGGCAGCGCTTACCATCAGGTGAACGACTTACTCGTCTCGTGACTCATTCAAATAAAAAAAACTACTACGAGAGAATATTTAGAAGACTCAAATTTCCTATAACAACTGACAGTACCCAATACAAACCTAACAAAAACCTTTGTTACAGAGAGCGAAGCTATCCTGCATCAGAACAGAATCGGATTCCGGATCGGACAAACTATCTCTCCGACAAAACCCACCCAAACACCAGCCAAAGAGCACCGCCCACCAAAACGAATGCACGTCCCAAGACCACAAATGCCCTTGCTGCTTCCGCGCCGAAAAAAAAAGAAAACAACGCCTGAGCAAAGAAAGGGAATCCAGATTCAACGACGTCACTTTCAAAGCAAACCACAAGTATAAGAACACTGTACGGAACCGAATGCACTCAACGAAAGATCATGAAAACAACAGAGTATCGTCGCTGAGACGGGAAACCAAAACCGCTCAAACGCTAAGTTTGGTCGTGGGCGGTTTCGTCGCGTGCTGGTTACCATTCTTCCTATATTATTTACTAACTCCATTTATACCGAGCGATTACGTAAACCCAGTGCTTATGTACGTGATGACGTGGCTAGGGTGGTTCAATTCGGCTATAAATCCGTTTATCTATGCGTTCTACTCGCCAGACTTTAGAGTTGCTTTCTGGAGGCTTACGATTAAAAAGTGTAAGAGGAATAAGCGTTGATTTTGGGGTGTAGATAGTTATTTTTACTGTGATTTCTAACATATAGCGATGTAGGGTGACTTGGGTGGCCGTTAAAATTCTGATGGCAATTAAAACTTTTTACGACATGTCCTACTATAAGTATTATTCTACGATCTCTTTGCTGCTGGATTTATCGTAAATACAGTCACAAGTTGAAAAAAAGATCTGCTAATTTAATTATAATATGTACTTAGACTTGGACAGAGTTCTGCTTAACGTTTCGTTGCCAATATTAATTTGTATTGCGAAGAAATATAATTACATTGTAATTAATGAATACAACATATGGAAATGCAAACTTTCTAACATAATTATACAATTATCATTTTGAACGGAACTTTAATCAACTGTATTTATGAAAAATAATAAAATAACGCTTATATTAAAAAAAATCTGGGTAAGTGCGAGATTTAAATGCAACCTTTTTTCTACGCTGATCATGGAATAATTATATCGCATCATTACATGTACAAAATATTACAAAAATTGTAATAGCTTCATGCCCATCAAGGAATCGCATAATTTATATTGACAATTTAAGTATCAATAAAACCTAAGTTTAGTGTAAACGGGCATTATTTTATAAGAGTTTGCTAGGATTTTTGCTACACTATTCTAGTAAACAACACTTTGTCTAAAGTTGTAAAAATATCATTAAGCTATAGGTGTAAATAGACTGGAAAAAAACTTAGGTAACTTAGGAGAAAACAAATGCTCAACAGTCTGTTTATAATGCAGATTGCACGAGTAAAGAAACATTAAAATATGCAAGGTGGTATTTATTATGCATTTTTTGGCTTGCTTCGCAACGAAAACGATAGTTTTATTATGTTTCTGTTGTTTTATAACATTTTTGAGCCTTTTGTGGTCACAAATACGAATTTGTACAAGCATAAACTACGTTTTTGAACTAAGGTGACTTAACTCTACCAGTGCTTCGGAAATACGCTCGTCGACGAACCCTCAATGCTACAGTGCTGATGGCACGATACTCGTGAGAAACTGAACTCCAAAATCTATCTAGGTCGCTTCACGACGCTCCTGGATTAATGTTGCGGCGCCCTAGGGCGTCGCTACGCACAGTTAGGGAAGCCCTGGGCTAGGCAATTCGGGCTAACCCATCCCCTAGCACACTCGTTAGCTCTAATGAACCGTGATCTCATTACTGGCGCCAGCCACTCGCTTCTGTAGTACACCCGTTAATTAAACTAAATCAACCGATGTGATTAAAATCATTAAATACACACACACACGCAAACATACGTATTGTAGAGATGGAGAAAATCCACTAATGAATATAATATTGTAATTTAGTTTATAACCCGTCAACTTCGTTTGGCTACGTCTATTGTACCTACCAGTTATATTATTTAATAGACTTTGGAAAAAAAACAAAACGACAATCGGCCTCAAATAACCTGAACGTCTCCATAATCTAAAGTCCTATGAAGTGTCGATCCTATTAAATTAAATGATAAACCGATGAAAAGTTAAAATAATTCGAGTAAAAAGCTAAATTGGAAATTGGAACATATTCAGTTAATTCTGAGGCTGACTGTACAACGTCATATTCGGCTTCCCGCAAAAAATATTCAAACCTGCTTGAAAAGTTAGAAGCTACATTAAAATATGACAGCACTGGGTGTAGTTAACTACAGTAAACTACACCCGGTAACTACACTGGGTGCGCTGGGTGTAGTAACTACATTGGGTTTTTTATGATGATGGGTGTAATAAACTTCGTATTTCTTAGAAATTTCAGGAAAATCCAATACAATAAAGTGGCCTAGTTGTAAATAACAAGCGCTCAAATGCTCTAATTTCAGCTATTTTGTCTAAAATCTCGTAAATTCTACTCGAAACAGACATTAAAACCCGGAAGTGGGTAATTAGGGGTTTTCTCAACAATACTGAGCCTGAAAAGGACTTATATACAAAAGGTTTGCCACAGCTGCATAGTAGCAGTAACTCAAGTTCATATTTTATTCCTAAACCACCAAACTACCAAATTATTTCGTATTTAACTTCGATCAGAACTAAACATGAAGATTATGCAATGCAAGTTCTGGGTGGTGCACGTCATTTAGAAAAAAAATATATAAAAAAATCATTGACTGACTGATAAATTTTCAAACCAAGTAAAAATTATAGCTTTTTTTATTTTTTGTTTTTGATAGAAATAATGAGTCTCTTCAATCATGCTTGTCTATCAAAAATTTTATGAAGGTTTCTGTTATAAATTTGTTAGACTAATTACTAATCCATTCAAAATGCCGAAACTTAATCCAATCGCTCTGCAGTACGACACGTTAGTCAAGGGATAACATTGCTCAGATATCCAGTCCGGTCTAGAAGAGATTGTTGTTTAGAAATAAGGCCACTCATTGTATGTTATAACATTTTGCTTCTATATTACAAAACTGTTATCTTATCTCATCCTACAGTGGCATGAGTTGAGTTACTGTTACTTACTTATACTGTGGAATTACTATATATTTACTTTCGCCGCAACTAATTTATTTGCTTGAGAAATGATCGCGGACTTTCGGTGGAATGGTACAACCAATTTTTCTTCTGATAGGTAATTTGTTATTAGGGTAGTATTAGTCTGCATAAGTACCTAATATTACTAACAGCATAGCTGCATTATTAAAGATATTGTTTTAAGCGAATTTGAACCTTGTTTGTAGCAGTGTACAAATGAGGATATATAAATTGGAGTGTACGAAATGGAACCAAGCTTTCTTTTAGACGACGGCTACTCGTTCTGGGATGTAGTAGTAACGTGTGCAGACATATAAGTGTATCTGTGTGTGTATTGTGGCTGAAAGCACCCGAGTACAGCCTAATCTTCGTATCGTAAGTCGTCACTCCACATTTTTTGCCTCCATAACCGTGTTTTGGTATTTTTAGTCGTTAAAATTTCTCCACTCGGGTTTTCCCTCGACAAAATCCTCGAGGTAAATCAACCATGCTTTTAGCATTGTGTGCTAAAGTAGAAATAAATAAACCATCTGCTATGTCAAGATACCTCGCGATCTGCCTTGAGGATTCCTCGAACTCGCAAAGTAATAAGAATTCCTCGTAATACCTCCACTACACCCCGATATTCCCTCATATTCACCGATATGTCAACTGATCATACCAAACATGAGGATCTTTTGGAGGGACGCTTGAGGGGCCTTCAATGGAGGCTGAGTGGAGGGAATATGAATGCAACTAACGATACTGGTGTAAGGCCCTTTTTGTCAGTACCGACGTCAGCACTGACCATCAGGATAAGACTAAATACGCGGTAACTATTTATTGGATTACTAGTGGGATGCCTCTTCTGCATGAGGCCGCCTGGGGAAGTACCGCACCTTTGCCAGATATTCATCCGCCAAGCAGTAGTATGCAAACATTACTGTGTTCCGCTTTGAAGGGCATTGTTTCGAGTGAAAATACTGGACATATGAGACTTTGGAGCCGATTTCTCAGGGTGACGAGCGCAGAGCAGTGTCGTTATTATGCGATGCAGTGTTCTGGGTGGTGCTGTAACTGCTATGGGCAGGCGTAGAGCTTACCATCAGGTGAACGTCATGCTCGTCTCCACTCAGTCAAATAAAAAAAAAACACCGTGTCTTAAGAATACGCACACTAAAGCAGTTTTCCTGCATACGTAACACAACAGCCAAATTAACTTTGTCAAAATGCCTTTTATATTTTTGAATTCATGATTATCAGTTTTATTAGCGACGCGGCTATGTGAATATGTTATTTGTTTTTGTATCCACGTATTTGGGAGGTTTATCTAAGATATTCTAAGATATTTTTTATACAAAAATATTTTATTCATTATCTAACTCTATATTTTCTTAGCGAGGGCCAGCTATGTTATTCCCTTTTTGTTTGTTGAGCTTTCAGAAATTATGTATAGTACGTAAAGATTTTTCAATGTGTTAAAAATATGTAGGATATAATATAATTATTATGTAAGTAGTTGTAACAATTTATCAATTAAATTTAATCGTAAGCTAACGTTAATTTTATTATAAATAGCAAAGTATACGTTGTGGTCACGTAGGACCACAGGTTTTGTGATAAACAAAGTATTAATAAACAGTTCAAAAAATAAATAATCGTTTTATTCACCTATCTACCTTAGTTAATAGTAAAGCAGTGTTCAGACTGTGAAATTGATTAGTATTCAACAATCGAAAGCTTAAAAATATATTATGATAGACAATTTAAAGTACATATCAGTTGAAAAGAGGTTGATTTTTTTTATTTTAAATTTTTAAGTTTAATAATAATAATGATTTGCTTACAATTGCAATTTTTGAAAGGCAATTATTTCGTGTTAATACTGCTATCGATAAGAAATTCAACAATCGGAAATTTGACAAATCGAAATCATTGTATAGGTAAATTAAAATAAATTTAAGTCTGAAATGCTAGAGGTGTCACGCCGATCACTTGACGACAGCACCTAGCCTACCTACTAGGTACAGCTTGTGATAGTTTCGCATTAGTTCGCGTCGCATCGCATCGCGTCGCGTTCATCGCTCACCTAGGACATTGCGTCAATGAAGCATCATACGCCCGAATGATTCCCAACTTTGAACATAAAAACAGTCGTATAATGAATACCAAGAGTTTTAGTGTAATGTAAATGCGGAGCCGCCAACAAAAACAGTAGGCAAGCAAGTAATAAAATAAAAATTTCTCGTTCATTCACATCCCGTATTTCCATTTACATGTATCAGGGCTCCACTGAAGCATAAAGTAAATCCAGTATAAATCATCGACGGATTTTCAGCTCCACGAGTTTAAATGAAAAAATAAGATGAATCACCGAACAGGGAACCTCGCTTTGCTGTAAATGCTACAGCATTTTACCGTGAAATTAAAGTTCGTTCATGAATTTCTGTTTTTCGATTTATTTAACCAAGTGATGAGAAATGAGAGGTTAATTTCAAAATTTTATCGTAAGCTACCTTTCTTGAATATTTAAATATTTTTTGCGGTAATTAGTACGTGCAAATGGTGTGTGGAGCAACTTTCTAAGTCTAATTAACTTACGAGGAACATTAAGATCGAAAATGACAAAAATATGTCATTTAAATGAAATGAACTCTTACTCAAAATGGAATGAAGGATTCCTTATGAGAATTTATCATAATATTGTCAATTTCATATTCACTTACAAACCTTCATGTGTTTGACAACATTAATATCCAAACGGAAATTACTTAATATTTGAAACGAATTACACGATATGTTTACAAACATTGCTGTTTATTTACACCTAGCTATCACCCGCGACTTCGTTCACAGTAATTTTTATATTTTATTTCCTACCAAAGACCAGCGGTCTATACTGTAGCGTCTACAAACAGTTTCTTATTAATTCCTCATTTTCTACTAAGCGAATTCAGACATAACGTAATATAAAATTTCACAAGTCAGGTTCTAAGCTAACTACAGTTAAAACTGCTCTGCAATCGGTTTAGTAGTTTTTATGTTACACTAAAAGAAAACACTAGAACACTTACAGGCTTTATTATTCATAAAAAAATGAAGTTCACTTAGTACTGCGCAGTACAATAATTATTTTATTAAAGGACACTTATCTTTTTATTACCTATAGTTAAAACCGCTCTGCAATCGGTATAGTAGTTTTTAAATGACACTAAAAATACATAAAAACAGAGGGTTTATTCATAAAAAGATATTGAAAGTCACTTAGTACTGCGCAGTACAATTATTATTTTATTAAAAGTTACATAACTTTTTAATAAGGGAGTTAGTGTTTTGAGACTTGATTCAATAGCTTATTTTATGTTTCTAAGACAATTTTTTAACGTACTCTTCAATGTACAGGCATGCTGTCCTTGGCTGCTTCATTAATGTATGAAATTATAGATAAGATTATATCATTTTATTTATTTACCTACGTCAAACACATCAAAAGTACACGAGGACATATCAAAATTACTATTAAGGCTTACGATCCAAAATACTGAGTCTGACAGTTTATTGAAATGTCACGTTTTGCGAAAGGCCATAATACAAGCAAATATCGTACTTATTTCATCAAACACGTGCACGGAGACTTTGTTAAAGGTCTTATGGAACAGACAGCGAACTTTCGTCAAAATTATCGCCTGGCGACACGTTTCTAACACGCTTTTATTAAGCGTCACATTTGTCTGACGTGTTGTGTCGTGATGCATCAGAAAGGTATCGGTTTCTTATACCTCAGAGACACCCCCCCCCCCCCCCCCCCCCCCCCCCCCCCCCCATTCCAAATCCGTTTTCCCGCACCTCTACCCGTAATTCGGAGGGAAATTGGGAGGTCAGTCAATATGTCAATATGTATATAAGGAAAGCCACCGTCCGATTTCCTAGTTACTCCTCTCCGTGCATGGTTGTCTGGAAGAGATCGCTCCGAGCGATAAGACCGCCCATTGTGACACTAATTGTAAAACTTGTTTTGTTCTAGTTTTTAAGTTTTCTTTGTTCTGTGGTGTTTCAATAAAGAGTTGATCTATCTATCTATGTCAATATTGTACGCCCAAATCACAATAGACAACAGGGTTGCCTCACGTTACGTACAAACGTTATTATTTTATAGTATGTGTGAAGCGGTGGTAGCCTAGTGGGAGAACGTCCGCCTTCCAATCAGAAGGTCGTGAGTTCAAATCCCAGTGCAGGCACGTACCAATGTGTTTGTTGTAAAACATATGTAAGTTATTATCACTCGCTTTTCGGTGAAGGAAAACATCGTGAGGAAACCCACATACCTACCCGAGAATTATTTCACAGGTAGGTAGGTGATCCACCAATCCGGATCTGGCCCCCGTGGTGGATTATGGCCTAACCCTCCTCACGAAAGTGGGGGGAGACCCGTGCCCAGCAGTGGGACGTTATGGGTTGATGATGAAGTGTGAAATGTCAAATTTGTTATTTATATAAAGTGTCCGGGGTGTCACTATACAGTAAATAAAATAGTCTGTTTCGTACTGAAACAGATTTCTTTTCTTTTTATTTTGAGTGTTTTCGAACGTAACTACACAAAGACTATTCCGCTTAATATTTTGTGTTGGTACGAGATTATTATGGCCCACGACTTTGGGTTGGCCAACCGGAAGTCAGTCGTCCTTCAAATGCGCGTGCGAGCACTTGTCGCGTCGCGGTGTTTTGAGCTTTCACCGGTAGCTCCATTTCGTGGACGCCATTCCCATCCTCGGAGACGAGCTCCAGGATTAAGTGTAGTGTGGATTGCCTGATCACACCTCTATCCCGGAGGAAGGTGATACGGGATCAGAAGAAACCGCCCCATCGGCGTCCTATGGATATATCTCTGTGCACCATCATCCCCCATCTAACCTGAAGACAGCGCTGATTACACACCCGAGAGGCCATCGACGGATTTCCCAAGTAAGTTCGTAGGCCATAATATCTCCCCGTAACATAGTCCAAACAACAAAGTATCACAGTTATTTATATACCACTACGCGACGAATCTTCCTAAATCACCCATTAGGAAATAAGGTTAACGCCTAAAAGCGGAACTTTGCTCCTAATTGAAGACATATTACCATAGATAAGCTGGGGGAAACAGTCGCAGTGAGCTAGATAGGAAACGGTGTTAGGTAAGATGGATCGGTTTTATCATACCTTTTAATTTAGGTCACTTCGGAACACTAAAAGAGTTCACTTTTTACCCCGCGAAGCAAGAAATAGGCTTATGATTTTGATGATTATGAATGTGAATGTATGTAGGTTACTTTGTTTCCTCATAACTTCTAAACTACTGATTATAATTTGATAAATGCGGTATCTTTGGAAGCGTCTTGATTGTCCACTAATTACAGGCTACGCGACGACACATTAATTAAATATGGCGCCCTCTAAAGGATGATATCATGAACTTTTTTGTATGGATGTTTGTTACTGTTTTACGCAAAAACTACTGAACGGATTTCGATAAAATTTGGCACATAGATAGTTTATTACATGTATTAAAATATAGCATACTTTTTATCACATAAACATTAATAGGTTTTGCGGGATACTACTTAAAGCGAGTGAAACCGCGGTAGCTAGTCGACACTATCAAAACAAATTGGCAGAGGTATAAATCGCTTCTAAAATGCGTAACCCGTTAACAATAGACAATTTTAAATTGGTTGTTAATCGACATATTGTTTCATTTATTGTCTCATCCCCAGAACTGCTACAAAAGTACCAATTTCTCTAACACTGTCTGAAACTGTTCTAAATGAATTTAGCGAAGAGTTGCGAGCGAATTCAGTTGCCCCAAGTTGGTCCTCGGTCGTTAATCAATGTTATTAGGCGCCTACCTACAAGAAAACCTTGGACACTTCATACAAATAAGTGATTTGACATTTGACATCTATAAATGACGTTTGAACACGCGCCAGATACGTGTGTACGTCAACATACTACGCGACCAAAACAAAAGACAATCCAATCGTATAAAAGTTCATACTAAATCGTTTGTCGATTGTCATTTGTCGTGGCGTGTAATATTGACTGACCTCCCAATTACCCTCCGGATTGCGCGTAGAGGTGCGGGGAAGCGGTTCGCGGGGGCTGGAGAGTGTCCATTCTGTATGTCCTATTTGGTACAATACGTCTTATTGCTACACGTTTTGTCGTTACTAACTTTGTGATTTCCATTGGCAACGACTCGACGTGATGGTTCAGTTGGAGCGCGTGCTATAAGCAATTAAAATATTTTACCTCACTTGTATGTACTGGAATTTAGCAAGTCAATTTTGATTCACTTCCCATAGTTGAATTGAGTTGAAATTTTGCTTGCCTATCTAGTTCTAATGACAATGCAATATTATGGTGATAGCGAGCAGGGGGCCTACCATGACGTCTTATAGCGATTCAGTTCAGGACCTAAACTGAGTCACGGTACGATTATGCGACGCGGTTCAGTTTAGGTCTTCAATTAAATCGCTATAAGAGGTCATGGTATACGTCCTGATCTGACCATAGAGACGGAAGGTGGACACGGAACTCCTCAATGACTAACAGTAGATTGATGGTGTTTGGACTCATTCTGGTCAGCTCGCAGGACTGGATACGTATTTCATAAAAGCTTGTCTGGATAATTATATTAATACCAATAATTATATTTATACTAATTGCAATCAAGTATATAAGATAAGAGATTAGAAACCGGTCATAGTGTAATTAGTGAGCAGTGATAGCCTAGTGGGAGAACGTTCGCCTTCCAAGGAAGGGGTCGTGAGTTTAAATCTCAGTGCGGGTACGTACAGGGTATTTTTTGTAAAGTATACTCGTATGGTAATTATCAGTCGCTTTTCGGTGAAGGAAAACATAGTGAAGGAACCCACATGCCAGAGAAATATCTCGAAATGTGATCAACCAATTTGGATCGGGCCTCCGTGGTAGGTAATGTCCTAATCCTCTTCATGAAAGTGAGGGGAGACCCGTGCTCAGCAGTGGGCCGGTATACGTTGATGATGCTCATGATTATGATGATGATAATATGGATGATGATGATGATTAGAAATCACAAGCTTAGTCTCATTTGAACATCTCCAAGAGTACGTTTAATGTCTTTGAGGTTAATAGGTTAAGGTTTGAGGATCAGCGAGATCAAAGTATCTTGTTTATTGAATATGATTTAACTAAATCAATTGAAGGCATTCGGTACACAAACCCAAATGCCAAGTCAAACACGCTATTTCTGTAATAATCTAAACGCGCCTGAAGTTAATATTGACGGTTGGATTCCCGAGGTGGTTTGGAACGTTACAAGGTGGGTATAATAAGTACCTGTCTAACTTTTTGGCTATGAGTTAAGTAATGTATTAGGTGCTTTTACTATGATTTTATCTACTCTACTTTTCTTTTTTTTTTTATTTACTCGTAACTTCACCTGTATCAGAAGATAATAGATGCTAATATATAGAATCTTGAATGTAAATTTCACCAAATTGAAGACGTCCGATTGACTCGACAATTTGCACACACGTTGAAAACCAATGACAATACCATAATAACACAAAAATAATACAAAAAATAAATTTAAAAAATATCATCATCATCATGAACAACCCATAACGTCCCAGTGCTGGACACGGGTTTCCCCTCACTTTCATGAGGAGGATTAGGCCATAATCCACCACGGGGGCTAGATCCGGATTGGTGGATCACATACCTGCCTCCGAAATAATTCTCGGGTAGGTATGTGGGTTTCCTCACGATGTTTTCCTTCACCGAAAAAATATTAAAGTATGAAAAAAAATTATAGTTTAAAAAACACGTTCATCTGTTTCTAAGTGAAGATCTAACAAACGCACAACCTTTCGCATTTATAATATTATTGAGTTAATTGGGATACGTTTGAGAACGTTGTAAAAAAAGCTCTTAACTCTTCTGTACGTTATTCATTTTCCATAATCCATACAACAAAAGTAAACTCTCTATCTCCAAGCTGCGAGGTGCGAAATTGCTTAGCAAAATGTTTTCCTATTCTAAGTAGGTATTTTCGCGACATTGAAAGTAATTTTTCGCACCGAGTGCGAAATTACCCTCCATAGATAAAACGTATCTTTTCGTTCAATTTTCGTTCACAAAGCGCTCTAGATTGGAACTACTGTACTGAATAATGAATAATGCTTAAGGGTTCTATGGTATTCAAACCCACTGGAATAGGTGAACGTATCGTAAGTTATCGTACTTTTAGATTGTTATTTTTTTTTAATGACACGTAGGTCGTTCTCCTAACGGTTAAGCGCTACGCCGGCCCATAACAGTTCCAGTGCCACCAATAATCTTGCGCGGTACTGCACTGCGTGTGTAACCCTGAGTCATTGGTTCTAAAGTCCCATATGCCCGATAATTTTGCCGGAAACATACCCTTCACAGTAATGTTTTCACACTGCTGCTTGGCGGATGAATATCTGGCCTTTGCCAAGCGGTCTCTTGCATAAGAGGCCTCTCACTACTTTACTCGCCTTCGCTATTTAACTTGCTTTTAACTAATTAATGTGTAAATCAGTCATTAAGACATCATTTAAACGTCTCAAGAGTAAAATAAATAAAAATCCAACCCTCAAGTCAATTATCACGAACCCAGTGAATATATTAGAAACTTTATAAATATTACAAAATTATAAATATTTCAGAACATCTCTCAAAATTAAATCCAAAATGAAACCATTAAAAATTCAATTCTAATTCTTATTAATACTTTCTAAAGTACAAAACACCAAATAAGTCAGTCTAGACTAGACAGTATGACCTGAAATAAATATGAAAAAAACTTGCAACGATAACAGTCAATTTAAGTTATAATTTAATCCCGTTGGTGAACGACTCGTTAAACTTTCATATCCAACACTGAAAATAAAAAAAGAATAAGTGCAGTATTTTTATAACGAACCGGACATATTGTGTAAGATAGGTTTGTAATTTCTAGCTGTATGAAATGAGTTTTATTTTTATTTATGCTTTTGTACGGTTTATGCATTAAGCAGGAGTGAAGTTTTATTTGTTCAAAGTAGACTAAAAACGAGTTTACGAAATTAAATATATACTTAATCTTTAAGTTATATATATAAGTCACATCCAATCTTCGATCATGGATTTTTGATCGGAGACCAGAATAAAGTAAAAAAAAAACTCAAAAACAAGGTTTCTTACTTTTTTTAGGGGTAGAAATGGCGCCGCTCTTCCCTTCACCAAGGAAGTGTCGGAGGGTTTCAAAGCCACTAAAAATCCCTGTGAGCAGCCTGCCGAGGTCTTCACCATCTTGCCCCGGCGGAAGCCTCGGGCCTCAACGCCTATGGGGAGATGAACTGGCACACCAAGTCCACCCCCAGAAGTGTGGGGCGGTGTAAACTTGCGGGGAGTCCCCTGATCCAACAGCGACCCCATAACGGAAAACCAACTAAATTTAATCTAACAAGCCGCTAGCAGTAGGCTCTGTTCCCAAAATGCTGGGTGCTTTGCCACGCTGTGTCATTATCAACCTATATCGGCCCACTGCTGAGCACAGGAGGCCTACCATGACATCTTATAGCGATTCAATTGAAGACCTAAACTGAACCGCGTCGCATAATCGTACCGTGACGTCTTATTTCTTATGTGGCTGCCATTTTCAACCTAAACTGGATGCAGTTATGGTTGAAAATGGGAGGAACCTAAATTGAGTCGCTAATAAGCCATTTTCAACCTAAACTATATCCAGTTTAGGTTGAAAATGACAGCCACGTAAGAAATAAGACGTCACGGTACGATTAAGCGACGCGGTTCAGTTTAGGTCTTCAACTGAATAGCTATAAGACGTCATGGTAGGCCTCCAGGTCTCTTGTGTGAGGAAGATTAGGCCATAATCCACCCCCATACTGTCCAGATTGGTGAATAAAAGACCTACTTCCGAAATAATTCTCGCATTGGTATGTGAGATTCGACACGATATTTTCCTTCACCAAAATACGAGAGTTAATTAGGTATAGAATAGAATAGAATGCGTTTATTGTTAAAAACTGTGTAGGTACAAAACAATATTGTGGTCTTAAAATTTAAAAAAGGTGCAACAGCCCGTTCATTTCGAACATACAACAATTATTTTAAACTTGTGGTAACATTATACAATAATAATTTACAGTTAGGCCAAAGTAGTGTAGCTGCACATCCTTCGACGCCGAAGCAACTGGTCGGACTGCGCGCGACAGCGGAGTGCGCGCGTATTTACGCAAGACGCGTGCGCTATCTCCCTCGCACGGACACAGTACCTCTCTGTCTAGCAGAGCCAATATTTATCTTGAAGCTGATTGGTTCCGCTGTTTCAATAGCTAATTGTAATACCAGCTAGTTTAGATTTATATTATTTGTATATAGTTAGGCAATATTATCAATAAATATGTTGGATTGTTTTCTACAACAAGGAGTCTTATTTAACTAGAAACAACTCCCACAGTAGCAATAACTTCTTTAAATTCTTAATAAATATGTTTTAAATATATATAGATATGTTTTACAAGAAACACACTCGTACGTGCCCGGTGCTGGGACTTGAACTCACGACCCTATCCTTAGAAGGCGAACGTTCTCCCACTAAGCTACCACCGCTCCACGTTGTATGGCAATGCCTAATTACATCCAAAATAGGATAATTATCAAAATGCCAACTAATTACTAGTCTCGTTTACAAACATGACCTCCTTCTGAAATGGACAATAGATCTCAATTCGGATAATTAAGCCTTTAAGTAGGGTTTGGGTTATTTCCGGGTGAATACACATTAATCTGGGTGATACGCGATACAAACAAACTTTAGGTTTTATAAAATTTAAACGCAGTAAGTTAACTTCGAAAGTGGGGAATCGATGATACTAGACACGTGCAGTAAACACTTACCATAATTTTCAATATAATCTGATTCCTTCACTATGGGTGGTTGACTGGCTCTTAGCGTTAAGTCCGCCATTTCTACTAGTTAGTTAATCTGTGCAATAAATTATTAAATAAAAAATAAATTCCTTAAAAGTTACTTCACTCCATCCCTCCTCTCTTCGTCTCTGTTCAAATGTTGATTGCAAATCTTTTAACACGTTCACTGCTGAAAACACACACGTGTTTTTATAATTTTACGGCAAGCGTAAACACGCCTGGCGTGCTAACTCGACAATTTTATAACACCAGTTGTGTGCGCCCGCACATCAGATTGAGTTTAGTTACGACACAACGCCAGTAAACAGTAAACACACATGTTGTGTAAAGATTTGCAAAAGAGCCAAAAAAAGTAAAAAGGTTCAGACGTGAAAGTGTAAATTTGGGATCAGATTCATTGAAGCAATGGAGCGTCAAAGATTGGCGGTGTCAATAAATAATACATAAACTACATTTAAATAATTTATCATAATTATATTATCACATATTTATATTATAGAAGAATGTAGCTAACGGAAGGGAAAAGAAATAAAAAAGCAAGAGTTTAGAAACATAAAATAAAATAAAAACTAAAACATTTAAACTAAGCTACTGATATTATGGTACCTAATTCATGTTTTTAGTTCAAAATGGATGTCCCCCGCAACTGTTACTTAACCTATAGCACTCAGGCTCAATTCCCGCATTGGAACCGTGTTAAACATAGCCCGAGAGAATACTGCAAGATAACTTACCTAAACTCCTTTAATAAAATCTTTGAATAGCGTATCACGAATTTTATCCCACCTTTTGCCAATTTACGTTTAAATTTAATTATTAGTATTGGAAACGACAAACATAATACATACATCAGTCACGCCTTTTTCCCGTTCGGGTAAGAAGAGACATCTTTTTAACATCTTACGATCCTGACACACCTCTCTCGCTTCTTCCGCTTTCATAAGTCCCTTCATACATGGTCATCGGTTATAGGTCCTTTGGACTTGGCCTTTCTTCAGGACGTCCTGGAAACATAATAAATTGCTTCTGATGATAAAACTAATAATTGTAATGACCTTGGTAGTTTTGATTTTATGGCTTGGATTTTTCCGTTCGTCCTATGGTACAATGTCAGGCGAGAGATGGTTGGAGTGTACTTACAGTAGGATCCTAGACTATTCTACGAGTCCACTCAGTAAGAAGTTATCTCCTTCTACGTAGGTCTCCTTGGGACAATGTTCTTGCTCAGGGTTTTACTTAGTAGTTGTGTCAACAATAACTGATGATAAATAGTTTTCAAAGGCATAAATCCAGTATAATTTACTGGATCTGTCTGTATTGGTTACGTTATTCATTGTCTGTTAGGTTTAAGTCAACAAAATAATATTATTTCCTTACCACATTTTGCCAGCACAGCAATATATTTTATTGTGTTTAAATTGGTGGCGGGAAGCGAGAGCCGGTGCGCAGGTGGCGATCTTGGCCGAGCGCATCCGAAGGCGCCCGAAGACGTCACCTGGTAGTCGGACGGAGGAACCACGCCACCCCCACCATTTTTTAATGGTGTTGAGCCGTAATTTCGGGAGAGTGCGCGCGCGCGTGCAAATTGGTCATGGTATGCCTCCAGACAGATGCTGTTAAAAAAATGTTTGTACAGGGCCTCTGTAGGATAAAAGTATGTTAATGTATAATCTTATTAAAAAACGCGGACAAAGTCGCGGGTATCACCTAGTTTATTTTTATATTAAAAGCTATTTTTGTATATTGAAAGCAAATTACTTTCAAATGACTTGGATTTGTAGCAAAAACTAAAATAAATTTCATTTTACTTATTGTAAAAGAAATGATAAATTACCCTCTTTATTCGAATTCAGAGAAAACTTGGACATTGTTTTCTCGATATCTCGTAAAGCTTAAAACAGACATTTTAGTACAGTATAGTCAAAAAAACTATAGTCCTCCGTCGATCAATCAATCTCGATTTAGTGGCGTTGTCTAGTTTCAGCTTTAGGTCGCCCAATGACCTATGATATGCCTTAAAGACTGCTTAAAATCGATAACAGCTGGAACCAACGGTACAAAATGTCCTCCGAACGGAACCGCTCAAGTGATGCGACTAGGTCACCCATCCAAATGTCTGCCACTGGCAACGTTACCTTAGATCTACGACACTTCATCCACGAGCATTTTAACGAACAGACGAAATATAGAAAAGCTATCAAAAAGCAGAAAAACTGTGTGAAACCGCCCAGCAAATTAAGGAAATATCATTTCAAAATAAAAGGAAGAAAGAAAAACATTTATTTTGATTGAACTGCATACAACAACAAACACGTATCACTTAACACTTCCAGTGCTGAGAACACAACTGTCGTGTTATTCACAACTTGCCACGAGTACGGCAAAACACAACTGGTGCGTTTATTGTATGGGAAAACACTATGGCGCGAGTCAAGCCGCACCAGTGGCTAGACAAGCAAAACGGCTCAGCAGTCAAAGTGTTAATCGAGAAACAAGACAAGAAAATGGCACGACGAATAATACATATTCTACGCAGATGCCGGCGCGCACTTCAATTTTAAGTAAATACGGATGAAAATTTTGAGGAAACATGAACTTTTCCCTCTAAGCTTATGAATTCAACAACGAAATGGTCCACTCTGAAATGCACCAAACAAGCTTTAAACATAAACATCACTGTTGACTTCACGGAGATCTCATCAAATACTCAAAGCAAATGCTTTAAACATCACTAAAACCCGTTTCACACTTGCGAAAGATGAGAAATTTATTTCATTGCATCCTTTTTTTTTAAATTCATTTTCAGTTTATGATGTCCAAAATTTTACCGGTGACTGATTAGTTTAGCGATGCATACATCTATCCAGTATATATTAATTGTAACGCCGATTGCGTAGTAATGTGTGTTGCCATGCCATAGGACGCAAGTTCAAAAACAGTTGACCGTACAGAATGAGCTTTCAATGAAGGAAAACATTGTTAAAAGCTTAGTGGTAAAGCACTATAGTGTGCGATTAAGTCACTTGTAACTACCGCTCTCTATCAGAAGATTTGTTGCCGAGCCTCTTTCCCACTTTTACGGCAGAACTCTTTGAGACTCAGACTTTATTCTAAGCTTATTGTTTTAAATACCTTTAACGTTCGCTTAAAACCAAGTGAAATAGTAGTCAAACGCTAGTCAATACACAAACAAAAGGAAATCTAAAATATCTCTAACTTTTTCGATGAAAATCATGGAGCAGGCTGCTGTGATTAATGATCTACGGTAAAACTTGAGGCAATGAGCGAAGATCGCTGGACCAGTTACCTAACATGAAGATAATACACGTAGGTATATGATGGTAAACAAAACTATCAAAGAAATGTTGAAGCGGAAAAATAATCTAGCAAATGTTTAAGGTTAGTAAAGTTATCGTTGCCCCTTGTAATAAGATGATGAGAATGAGCGGTTCATGTCTGTTTAGTGTACTCATACCTTAATGCGAAACTTTTTTTAATTTCGCCACGCATTCCACTGCGATATATTTACAACCATTTTGTTTGAGTTACGATTATCGCATCGTAACACCCTCTGAGAGGGTAGATGCTTTATTTACATAAATATTTGGGTCAATAGCGGGGGATGCTTGTTTTATTATTATTTGGTATTGTAATAGGGATGTAAGTTCTGTTCAGAATAACTAATAGAGTTGCTAGTAACAAGGCCAGAATATTTTTTTTGATAATTTTAGTTTTCGATTTAATAATGTGTGACTGAAATTGTAAGCGTTGTGCGTAAGATATATTCAAAAAAGAAAACGCAATAAAAACTGTATGCTAAGCGTAATCTTTAGTAACTTTATATATTTCGAGATGGTAACCTGCGTTTGCATTAAAAAAACTCCCATTTATTCAACGCGGGTGATTCCGCAAGCCACAGCTATACGTACAGGTAAAACGCATAAACCTCCTTTTTTTGGCTTTGCCGCAGTCGGGTACGGGCATGACATCTTGGCATCTTTCACACCAAAATTTGTCACCTTTCACACCAAAATTGGTCATCTTTCACAAAAAAAAAACTTGGCAAATTACGCGCCCAATCTTGCAAAAAATCATTTCTAATTCTTTTTAGTACATTAGGGTTTATCTTGATAGAGAAAAAGGCCAGACTCCTTGATTACAGACCATCTGATCTCGATAACAAGTACAAAGTCGATTAATGCGACTCCAGACATTAAACACACAGAGCATACAATATAGGAATCCAAATCTTACTACATTTTAGGTCTAGAAAGCAAAAACGGACGTACAGAGCTTAAGAAACTGTCTGCCTTTGTCAAAATAAACTAATCCCATGTTAAACTAGTCTACTTTGTAATTAGTTTTCACATCAATGCCGCTTCCAAATTGACAAATTGAGCTAGTTACTTTGAAAAGGAACTCAGAGCGCTTTAACAATATTATAATAGAACTTCTAAAAAATCAGATGGTAAGAAGCAAACAAATCAAAGCGGTGGCGTGCGTGATCCTACTAATATCATAAATGTGAAAGTTTGTGAGAATAGGTAGATGGATGTTTGTTCCTCTTTCACGCAAAAACTACTGCATGGATTCGAATTAAATTTGAAAGGTGAAACCGCAGGGCGCAGTAGTATATAAAAGATGTAGGAAAAAAAAAAGGTGTGTGTAATAGCATACATACACACATAAGAAGTGTAACTATTCCTTCTTATTTGTCTCCCATTCCAACCCGTCAATGTATAGAACATTGACGAGGCCTTGTCGAGGCATAATGAAAATAGAAAAAACTTTCATGAAATACTCCTTTGATTATGGTTAAAGTCTGTGCACAAACTGAGAACTGGGGGCCTACTCTCACCTATTAGTTAGCGGCTCAGTTTAGGCTCAGTTCAACTTAGGTTCCTAAACTGCACCGCATAATTTCGTACCATGACCTACACCTAAACAAAATCGTTATTGGATCGTTAACAATAAGAATGAACGAACGATAGTTTCTCACGTCTACTATGACGTCACTCTGTTGGAAAGAGACAACACTATATAAACATCCTTTGCTAACTTCGTTTAGCCGTGTTTCTTTCTTTTGGTTGCGTTCAGAAAAAAAAAACAAAAAATGTTTCGGAAAATTACGCTTATTTTCATGTTGCATATTTTGTCATTTGTGTGAAGACACAACACCTAAGTAATTTAATTAAGTATTTAGATGTATGTATCAATAATGTTTATTGATTTATTATTTATTTAAGATCATTTTTAAATTAAATTACAAGTAAAATATTGTGGTCCTAGAATTGATATCTTTTTAGAACGTTCCTTTTATATTTTCGACATTTGACATTTGATTAATGAGTGACGGACGGATGAATGTTCTTCGACTCTAATTAGAAAATACAGCACGAAAGAGTTCGTATATTGAAAATACGCGCGCTTTTGTGCTGTTTTTTATAAAATACTATTTTCGATTTCTTTTTATGTGGTTTATAAATTCACTACAATGGCGTCAGTAATTCTGACTAATATTTTGCATATTATATAAAAACCTTATTTCTTAAGTAGGTACTTATACGCATGAATCTATACTCCAAAATTCCCAAGCTTACGTCTCAAGTGTTAGCGGCTATTTTAAGTGGTTTTCTTTATATTATACAGTGAAACTTCTCGTCAACGAGTAAGCTACGGCCAACTTGAACACCTTTGGGATTTCATAAATAGGCACAACGAGATTGCAACGTGCTATAATAAAATCACGCAAGCCAGGAAATACTCTCGCCGGCTGTGGGAATCAGTAGCCCTAAGTTTAAACTCCAAAGGCGACAGTGCATACACAAATACACACACTTAATTATTATGATTTTTACATTGAAATGAAAATAATCCCTACTTACCTACTTATATTATAAATGCGAAAGTAACTGTCCGTCGTTTTGTCTGTCTGCTACGCTTTCACGCCTAAATTATTGAACTGATTTAAATAAAATTTGGTACAGCCTAGTCTCTAGAGCCTGAGAAAGGACATAAGCTACTTTTTAATGCGAGAAAAGGGTTGTAAAGTGTTGAAATAGGGGATGAAAGTTAGTATGGAAGTTTCTTCATATTTTAAGCTAGAAGCTGGAAACTTATTTTTGTGCTTTTGATTAGATATAAATAAAAGTGTCATTCAAATTTTGTAAAAAAATTATCCACAAGGTAAAATAGCAATAGGGGAAGAAAGTTTGTATGGAAATATATAAGGTTTCGGCTTAACCACTGCACCGATTTTTAAAATTATTTATCTAATGGAAAACTACATTATGAGCGAGTAATAAAGGCTATATTTTATACCCGTATTTCCACTGGAAGAGGAACTACGCGGGTGAAACCGCGGGGCCGCCGCTATTAAGATATATAACCAAAAAGGCTCAACTTTGGTTGTGAAAATATTAACTTTTATTGAGACGCTAATTTTGACAGCTAATAGGATCAGTATAGGTTCAAATAGGTTTTAAATATAGCTCATGGTACGAAAAGAATGAACGAAATCATGACTTGCGATCCAGTTTAGGTTCAAAATGGCGGAAACCTAAACTGAGTCGCTAATAAGACGTCATGGTACGATTATGCGACGCAGTTCAGTTTAGGTCCTAAACTGAATCGCTATAAGACGTCATGGTAGGCCTCCTGGAGGCCTACCATGACGTCTTATAGCGATTCAGTTCAGGACCTAAACTGAGCCGCTTCGCATAAGCGTACCGTGACGTCTTATTTTTCATGTTGCTGCCATTATAAACCTAAACTAGATACAGTTAAGGTTGAAAATTGCAGCAACCTAAATTGAGTCGCTAATAAGCCAATCTCAACCTAAACTGGATCCAGTTTAGGTTGAAAATGGCAGCAACATAAAAAATGAGACGTCACGGTACGAATATGCGACGCGGTTCAGTTTAGGTCTTCAATTGAATTGCTATAAGAGGTCATGGTAGGCCTCCTGAGAAGAGATGGCAATACAAAACCTTTTTAAACCTTTGTATACTTTATGATATATCTATCTCTCTACCACGCGCCCGTGGTGGGTTAAGGCCTTACCCTCCTCACGAAAGTGAGGGGAGGCCCGTGCTCAGCGGTGGGACGATATGGGATGATGATGATGATATGATGACCTCTTACTCCCTAACAATTTGTCTTATTTCAAACTTCTTTCAATAAACCTTCATGTCGAAGTGACAGAATAGTGTGACGATTGCTGTAAAATTTCTTTATGTCGTTAAAAAAGTTTCACTTTAATAATGCCAAAATTTAAGCGACCACCGCAATTTATACGATGCCTAATTATGAATTAGTTTTTTTTTTTTTGTGTATTGTCTATTTTCATATTATTTTGGTTCATAAATAAATTTGTAATCAAGTTCATAATCAAGTTAACGAAATAACTTGATTTTATACGGTTTATTGCAACAATGTTCCATGTCCCACTGGATTCCCAAATTCACAGGAATCAGTTTATTCGTTTACCGGTTTTTTTATTCGATTCCATCCGCATAGAAAACAGAATTTCAATTTGAAAATTGTCCAGCATGGTGCGAAATGTGAAATCCTATTGTTGGAAAAACTTTTTTAGAATTCGGTTTGAAACTGATTTTATTTAACACTAGCCACGCCCTTCGGCTTTACCCTCGTTGACTGTCATCCCATACGAACCGTTATTTATTACGGGATAAAAAATATCCTGTCTTATTCGAGGGCAGTGCAGTGCCGCGTAAGATTATACAATGCAAAATTATGGGTGGCACTGTAACTGTTATCTGCAGGCGTAGCGCTTACCATCGGGTGAACAGCTTGCTCGTCTCGCTACTCAATCAACAAAAAAAACCCAAACCTATAGATAGATAGATAAAGTCTTTATTCAAACACCACAGAACAAAGAGAAATTTAAAAACTATAACAAAACAAGTTAAACAATATAAAAAAAATATTGCAAATAGTATCTTTATACAAAGTTTCATCAAAATCCGTTCAGCCGTTTCGGTGTGAAGAGAGGACAAACACACAATCTTTCTCATTTATCATAAGGCCTTACGAGAGTAAAAATTTAAAAATATAATGTAAAATTTGGAAATTTTAATCAAGTTTTGTTGCTGACGGTACCAACAACTAGTTCGTTCTTACTTTTCCATGAAATGAGTTCGGATCCAGATAAGTCTGATAAGTCTATACTCGAATCAGTTCATTTATTCCAATTTTAGAGTACTAATCCTACCTGAAATTGCTAGGCTCTAAAGGGTTAAAAGAGCCTGTCTCAATGTCTAGCGTCCATAATGTATACCAATAAAAAAAATGGATGTCTGTAAAGTTGTTTTGCGAACGACATTTTAACGTGACAACGTCATAACAAAACATTGATGAAATGATTGCATACTTTTATGAATAAAATTAAATCATTTTTAATAATAAAAGAATAAATACTTGAAATTATACAAGTAATCAGATTTTTAAAATGCAAGTATAATTGACCTGTCAAGAAGAGAAGAGAGATAGATGCGGCGCAAGCGTACAATGAGCGTTACGGGACAAAGTGTCAACTTTTTCGTGCATGCAGCCGGCGTTCGTCGCGTTATTAGACGTTGTCACGTTAGTAAAATTGGTATATCTGTCTGTAATTGTACAATAAATGCCGAAATTAAAGTAAGAAAAAATAAAAAAAAATTATGTATATTCATATCCGTATCCACAAGCAGAAAATATGGCGTTGTTGATCTTGTTTCCTTATTACCAAACTTATGAACAAAATGTGACTTATCACTTACACGTATCCTTGATCTAAGATTCTGGTAGTTTGTCTGAAAGTTTTAACTTTGGTAACTTTACCGATTGAAATAGCCTATAAAGAGCTTTGCATAACCTTCTTAACAAAGGTGCAAAATCTGTCCAATTGCTTTAAGCGACCAAATCCCTTGAAAAAGTTTAGCGCCATTACATTCAACGGTGGGGCTGGTAATCGCACCAAATGTCGGCACTAAATAAAACATTTCACGGGCAAAGCACCACACTAGTTATAGCTCTGGAGCTAATGTCCCGTTTGATTACGAGTCGAGGAATGGGCTCGTATTTGAGCACGCTGTCGCTTTGTCTAGTTGATTAGTTCGATATACTCCTTTTGTGGTCGACAATAAAAGGAACCTTGTGTCGAATATAAAGTTTATTCGAGGACAATGATAAAAATTTTAAATATTTTTATGTTTGTAGGAGTTTTGAAACTGCAATAGTTTGAAAATGATTGGAAGGAAAAAAGAGAAAAGAGCTCCGGATCCAGAAAAGTGGAAAGAATCGGGACTGACTGTGCCCACTGCTGGGCATAGGCCCAGCAGTGGGACACTACAGGAAAAAAAAAGTTATTACAGGACTAGTGTATCAGTGCAGTCAAAGAGCCAAAAAAGGGATATTTAAAAATACTTAGATACTTATAGGCCACCATTTGACTTCTAACTCATTTCACAGCTTCTACGCCTTTATACGACTAGTGCTCAAGGCCTGCTACCAAAACACCTCAACAGGGATTCGACAGGTAATTAAAATAACCAGCCGCTGTCGTCCTACGACGCTTATCCAAATTGCACTTATACTGGAAAAAGCTATTATACAAACTCGTATTTCGTCCAACATTTACATGGAAAAAACATAGCTCCTCCTTTATGAGGGTAGATACGAACATGTGCAATAATGGTGACATGAAAATGGGGAAGTCAAGTTACGTATGCCTCAGTGCTGATTGCGGGATGTAAAACACTGTATAAACAGTAAGGTACCTATATGATATATGAGATATATAATTATGATATATGATAATGAGATGTACAAAAAAAAAAAGCAATACTGCTACGAGAACAAAACAATACAACTGTTGTGTTGTTGAGAACAAAACAATTAAACTGTTCTATTGTTTTGTTCTCAACAACACAACAGTTGTATTGTTTTGTTCTCGTAGCAGTTTTGCTTTTGTTTTTTTTTTGTACGCACATTTTAATCCTTCTCCATCCTTTCGACTTGAGCGCACCAGCGAAGCCTATGTGATTTTGTCTCACCGATAATATTCAGCAAATACTCAGAATATACCATTTCACCTCAGAAATACAGTACAGAATCGAACCCATATCTCATATTTTTTGACTCATTACCGAGTTACGTCACGAAGGCTTATGTCCATTTATAATATAGCACATTTTCGCTTTGGTCGTTGGCATTTGGGGAAAATAGCCCAAAGGATTCTATAAAACTATTGAACTTTGTTGATATATTATATGTTTGCAAGTTCAACAATATAACTGATAATGAAATGTTTTGTGAAAGTGAGTGTATGAATGTATCTGATATCGACTCAGCTTTTTAGCGAAAAAAAACATTACAAATCTATGTTTAATTCATAAACTAGGAACACGTGCTTTGAAATATGGTGAATATCTTAGCTTATAATTATTATTATTATAAAATAGAAAAGTAGTAAATAATAATTGTACTCCGTTTTGTAACCTAATAAATTAATAAACATACCTACTGATCCCTAAGTAGGGTTCGCTGTAATTATCTAAAAAAACATTGGGGATTACCAGGACCATGGTCCTACAAAATTAAATACCCAGACGGAGAGCAAAAAGCTGGTCGTACACATAAATATTCAGCATGATTTTTTTACCCTTATCATGGAAAGTATGAAGTAAGGAGAGAAGAAGGTGGTGGTGTTGGTAGTTTAGATTAATTATTTATGATTAAAAGGAATAATGTATATAATTATGATCCATGATAATTACTAATTAATTATAATCAATAATGTATAATTGTTATTAATTTATAATTAATTAATATTATTCTGTCCTAAATATGGCATAGCTCATACTGTTTCTTTTGTAATAACGGTAACATAATAAAAATGGGAAAGGTATGTTGTGAATACATTTTCTCTGATTGCGGACTACTTTGGAACTCGAAAGCCTCCTCGTGATAGGTAAGAATTGTGAATTCCCTACAAAATAGGAATTGTTTACGGGGGTTTTTTATTTACTAATAATTTCTTCCAAGAAAGGAATAACTTATAATTTAAGGAAATAACGAAACGGGAACACGACATATTCCTACATTAATTAATAAAATTGTGCTTGTATGATTTATTTTTTTATCATGTAATTACTTAATTGGAAGACCAACAACAGAAATTATGTTAATAGACAATTTTTTTTTATAGAACAGAATGCCTTTAATATTGATTTCGAGTAGCGCACGTCAGCTGACTGCGAAGCTTGAGGTTGAGGGTTCGATATATCCCATTTAGCGATTGTTTAGTCTAGTTCTAGTGAAGTTGTAGTGACCACATCAGTTGATATCAATACACAATTTTTATCCGTAAAACTCGATATGATTAGCTCAATCACATTCCGAACACAACCTTTGGGGTCCAACGTCAAGAAATGTAATCGACGAACGAAACCACGCGTTATCGACGTAGAAAAATTGCTCACAGCCTGTGCTGTCAATAATTGGGTATTTTACCCTGCGTTCCGGTCCGGATCTACTGGAGATTTATGGGATAAGTCCATTTTATTTCCATTCCGATATTACGAACCGATATTTTCTTTTCATGTCGACTTGACGATATTATAAGAAGTGTGGAAGCCACGACTCATGTGGTAAGGCATATTGATAAGACGCTTTCCTTGCGGTAAAATCTCATAATCGATTTCATTTTGAAATCGATGAATCGATTTCATTGTTCATTAAAATTATCATAGTCAAAATCAAAACTATTTCGATTACGGGCCGGTATTGTAGGTGAATGTTTCTTGTAGGTTTCTTGCTATAATAATCCTGGTCGTTTGTCTATTATTATTTTTTTTTAGACATCTCGCTCTCAACTTATTCTGCCAGTGTTGTTTATTTTTTATAACGATTTTCAAGGTTATCGTTTCACCACTATCGGGTGTGAAGAAACGATGTGACTGAAGGTAGTAATGACGGCTAAAATTTACAATACAATTCAAGAGTTCAGTGGATATTAGTAAGTGTTGTGTTCACTAATCTAGGGCTTGGGTTTAAAGTAAAACAACCAGATTATCAGTAAGTAGGCACACGCTCAGAGGAGACGACCGCCCGCTCTGAATGACAGATTGGGAGTGAGGAGAGGCGCCACTGTCGATTGTGTGCCTACATTTATTTGTATATCACAGTAAGTATTCTTGCAAATCTTCAATGAATAATGCAAACTTTTTGCGAACTTCACTGGCAGAGCTCCGCCTGTCTTTGAGTGGAATCATAAATTTTATTGAACGTTTTAATTGGTACTTATTGTAATAATTATTTCAGTTTGTTTCGAGAAAAAGATATTCCATTTTGTGTATTATTTGAATGGCTTTTTGTAGGCCTAATTTATATGTATATCTATTCTATACTAATATATAAAGCTGAAGAGAAAGAAAGAAGAAAGAAAGAAAAAACATTTATTCTGACACAACTGCACACAACAGCGAACAACGTACAAACTTATTGAGAGACAAGACAAGAAAAAATTTAAAACACACGATGAACATAATAGTGTACGCAGATAGCCGGCGCGCAGTGATGTCAGACAAGGCCTGAGCTCAGCATACTGCTGTGGTCAAACCACAACGCTGATTTTCAGCTCTTGCCTTTGGTGACACACGGACTTAAAAAAGATTTCAAAAAATGACTTATTATATGTAACATATTTGGGGCATTTTAAATAATAAAAGATAATAAAAAATAACCCATAAATAAATTAATAAACAAATAGATAATCCAATAATTAGGGTGAGGTAGTAAGTAAAAAAGGAGTAATGGTAAGTTTGTTTGTTTGGTGGAACGCTACAATCTCAGGAACTACTCGTTCAAATTAAACAATTATTTTTGTGTTGAATAGTCCATTTATGGAGAAAGGTAACATTATATAACATCACGCTACGACCAATAGGAGCGGAGCATCAATGAAGAATGTGGCAAAAACGGGGAAAATATATTGCCTCTAAGAGCTTCTGTTGCGTGTGCTGCATAAACGGAATAGGAAAAGTTACGCAATATCGATATAAAAGGACATTCATCCTGAACAAAGTAGCTGACGGTCTCCGTGGATCAGAAGCCGATTGCGAAGCGTGAGATAGCGGGTTCGGTTACCGCACAGGGAAAAAGTTTCTATGAACCACAGGTATTAGCTCTAAGTCTGGGTGTTGTCGTCTTATATTTTAGTTCCTTATTCTCTAGATACAGGGAATCCTAGTTATTAGGAGTTAGAATCCATATTTGATAATGACGCGTTAATAATATTGATAAATAAACGTTGCTAATTCCCTGAGTTTAAAGCTAAGCAGATTAAATCCACAAGACTCAATTTGAAAATCAAATTCACAGGCAAAAAATCACCCCATTAAGTTGAAACCTTAAACCAACGCGCTGGGTTAATTAATCCCACGCCCAATAGAATAAATATCGTCCATCCGAAAACGAAGATTACAAGGCTCAAAAAGATTTCCAAATCAATACTGGGGATGGATATTGAGGAAAAAATAAAGCTAAAATTTCAAAGAGGCTGTAAGCGTGAACCGTTTTATTCTCTTAGCGGAGGAAGTGTAGAAAGGCGTGTACAATAGAGATGTTACTTATATTAGTTTGGCCGGAAATTCTGCCTTAAACGCTAATCACTCGAACTTACACTTCACTCACTAAGACCAACTCACTCACTCTTTCACTCCACTTGGCTTTATCTTATTTCTTCAATGTTTTTCTCTTCGAGCGAAATTGACTTAAATGTGACTTTTTCAGCACTAAAAATTATCACGAAATCGTTAATGTAATGTTGTAATACCAGACCAGCGGGGCTATGCAGCACGGTGCGGATCAGCTCGAATTCGTTTCATTTTGACGTTTAATTGCCACGGGACTCGTCATTCGTATTGAAATGATGGGTCTCGTGCCAATCAAACGTCAAAATGAAACAAAATCGAGCTGATCCGCACCGTGCTGAATAGCCCCGCAGGTCGTGGGACATTTCCGGCACATTTTTAAGCCCAATTTATCTTCAATAAATATAAATACAAACGTCTATTAATTTCGGTTTTTGGTTGTAATTCGTTTTAGTTAGATCATATGGCGTTACTGTCCCAAACTGATGTAAGAGCTTAAAGAGGATTTGAAATACTTGTCCGGATAATTAATTTGGTTTAGTGAATAATGCCGGCAGCATTTATGGTTGTGGACTCAAGTGCTGTCTCTAATGGATCGAGCAGCAGGCCGAGGGGCCAGGATCTATGTATGCGATCGTGGTGCGCTTTTTATTACTTATTTATTCCACAGCATTATGCTGAACTCAGGCCTTTTCTGACATCACTGTGCGCTGGCCATCTGCGTACACTATTATCTTGTGTGTCTTGTCACTATTCGTTGTGTGTCATTGTATTGTCTTGTCTTTCGATGTGTACGTATTCGTTGTTGTGTGCAGTTGTGCTAGAATAAAGGTTTTCTTTCTTTCTTTCTTTCTTCCTTTCTTCCTTTCTTTCTTATTAAAAAAAAAGACTTGTGGAACGTCGAATGGTTGCCGGACAACCGCATCACTAGCGCATTCGTTTCTGTAGCCAAACCCAGATCTCTTTCTAGAAAATAGGGTTAAGTTAAGACCGAAGCCACGAAGATACTTTGGATATTGGCTGACAGGAGTGTTCCGAATACGGGTGTCGGAAAGCTGCCGTGAAATACAGTTAGCTCCCTTTTGATTGGGCCTTTAAAAATAAGGGTTATCTTACGTAGCAAGTTGGCTCAGTATAATAATATTTTTTTCACTCCGAGCTGCGTTACACTTTTGTAGGGATTCTAGGTTCTATGGCAAATACACTTGCCCCCTTATTCATAAAAAGTTATGTGACGTTTCATAAAATCGCGCACTGCAATTTTGTAGTGCGCAGTACTAAGTGAAGTTCGATAACTTTTTATGAATAAGGGGGTTGGTAGTTACGCGTTTCTCTACTATATTGTATAGCAGGTAGGTACTCAATCATTCGGCACCGATAGGAAGCTTAGCGTGCTCCTAATACATGCATTAGCTTCGAAAGATATATCGATATCGCTAAAATGCTTATTCACGTACCTAGTTCTAGATCTATCATTCTCTAGGCGTCCCAAAAGATTACATTACAGATATAATAAGAAGAAATGGAAATATATATATACGAGCTTTATTTCCGCCTAAATTGTCAATGAATTTAAGATAGCATTATTGAAAGAAAACCTAACCCCTAAGCTAATCCTTTACGTTAACACGTTCTTAGCTGAAAACACAGACGTAACTTTTATAACTTTACGCGGGCGCGGGAAAACACACCTGTTGTGTTAGCGCAGCGCCGGCTGTGCGGCGAAACACAGACGTGTGTGTTTAAACACTCGAAGCCACCTTGGGTATTTATCGTGTTTATTTATTTATTTGCGAGGTGACGCTTGAGTTCGCCTCGGGCGAGGCATGTCCTGACTGACAGAGGATTTGCTTTGCACGAAAGGCCTCGCGAAGCTGCTCGCCCAATCAATAGGAAGCTATTGGTGTTTGTTGAATAAGATACTGCAAGCTACTAGTGTCAAAGTTTATCTGACTGCACAAGAACCTCAGACACAGTTGGCTTAATTCGAAAGACAAATCAATGCAGCACGGCGCGGCTTGCAGTGCTGTCACTGTGATATATTTTGACAGCGCCAAGTGTCGTCACTTAATACAAAATGTATCAAAATGACAGCGCGACGCGACGCGTCACGCTCGCTGCTTTCGATATGTTTCGCCTTAGGAAAACACACACCAAAGGAACAATACACACATACAACTGAAAAACATTACCCCATCTAGTCAGATAAAAACATAGAATATGTTTCGTTTGTCCTCTAGTCGTGTAGACACGCTAACGACTGGGTAATAACATCGTGTCACATGTCGTACGTGCCATAACACTCTATAAGACAATAATGAAAATAAAATAAGGAACAGCACACACATGATACTTCTGAACCACATTTTAAAAAGTCAACCATTGTTAATTATTTTTTGAACAGCGACCATTGTTTCTGTCGTAAAATTTATGAAAATTCCATTAAAATAGATGGCATTTTTTTTAAATGTTTGCATTAGCTAGCGCACCATAGTAATTTATTCTAATATAAATATGTACATACAAAGAACATCTTTTTTCTTTTTTTTACCTCCATTTTGAGTGAAAAGCCATGGTTTATTATACTCTTAACGTGCATGACGACATAATTATTAATATAAAAATGTGTCTTACTTTATAAGAAAGTGATAAAAATGATTTTCCATTTACTCTTCGACTCCAGTTTTAATATCAAGAAAACAAAAGAAAATGAGAGGATTGGATCATAATAGCCGCGCCGCATTCGTTGTTGTTTTGTGTCAAGTTTACGCTAAGCCTTACCTCGTGCGTCACATAACATCTTACAATAACAATGACTAGAATTTTTCAACGACCTTTTTACTTACTTCCAATTGTATATACTATAGTTATTTTGTTAAAACTGTGACACCTGTCTATGTGATGATCACTTAATATGGAAATATCCCTAGTTTTAATATAGTGCACCCATATGTGTTAGTTTTTTTTTTGTTCTTTTAGCGTTTAACGATTTAAAGTCGTCAAAAAATTCAAGCTTCTTCCAAATCATAATAATATTATGTACATAATTATGTACTATAAACTGTATACCCATCTGCCGCAAAATAGTTCGAAAGGTAACAGCTTCGAAAGTGAAAATAGAAATTAGAAGTTTGTACTTCCGTTCAGCTGCCGTAATCGAATATCAGCATACCGAAACACCGTTCAAAAACTGTTAAAAATAAAACAGAAAGCCGATTTCCCCCAGGATGGGAGTTCGGAACCTTTTTAGCTCTGCTGCCGAAGTTGTAACCGAATTACTTCTGCATCGTTGTTTGAGTTGGCAGGTTCTAACGAATGTTCTGCTGGTCTACTGTTGTCAGTGGAGTTTTGTTTTTGAGTGATTACATACTGGATTGGTTGCAAGGGTCTTGGGAGCCGTTAATGTGCCAAAAACGCGGATTCAATCTTACTTCAATACTGTATAGCAGCTATCCATATTTTTACCGAATGTAGTATTGAATATTGTATTTCTAATAAAAATTCTGAAAATGTCTAATGAAAAAACGAAGAAAACTTAGGAAGTGGAATGTCGGAAGTTGCATCTCAACACTTTGAATGCTGGGCGTATTTTCTTGCCTAGCCACGGTTACGGATCTGCACACACCGTTGTGTTTTCTCGTACCGCTAACACAACAGTTGCGTTTTCCCTACTCGCGGCCAGTCATAAAAAACACAACAGTTGTGTTTTCAGCAGTGAACGTGTTAAAGTTCAAATCTTGGTGCGCGGCGAGTTGTTGGGAAATTCAGCAATTTATTTCATCGTTATGCATGAAGAATATTATACAAAATCAATATAATATCAAAGGAATATACAGTCTGTGAATTATTATAACTACTTTTTTCAGAATCTTTAGTGCTCATTTTCACATGTAAATCTATCCAAAAGCTTAATACGTAATCTACTATTTTGACCATCTAATTTAAAATGGTGGTCGGTATAGCGCACAATGATGAACAAATCTGACTCAAATCTCGTTCAACTGAAATTAATTACAGTGCATCCGACAAAGCATTCCAATGCGGTACATTTATGCTTCAAATCACACGCGGGTTAAATAAATAATTGTCTGTGTTTACGGACGCACTCGTAGGTACAGTGCGACCGCTCAGCTAGGTTGTGAGTTGCAAGCTGTTCAAACGATTAGCCGAAAAGTGTATTTCAAAACAAGATTTTAGCTTTTCGGTCACATCCCGACTAAAAAGGAAGCTCGATACGAATTTTCAACTCAATTGAATCTGAAAATAGGGTCAAAATACGCTTGCAAGGATTTATTAAATGCCTGCAGCGTCTATTTGTACGAAATAAAAGTATCCTATGTTATATTCCAGAACCTGAAATATCTATTTACAACATTTCATCAAAATTCGTTCAGCCTTTTCGGCGTGAAGACAGGACAAGCACTCACACACAAACGCAAACATTCACATTTATATTAGTTAAATAAGATTTTCAATGTTTTCAGTAGGTATACTTAACATTTACTCGTATTAGGTTTTTTTTTATTTGACTGAGTGACGAGACGAGCAAATCGTTCACCTAATGGTAAGCGCTACGCCTGCCCATAACAGTTACAGCGCCACCCAGAACTTTGCATTGCATAATTTTGCGCGGCACTCCACTACGCTCTTCACGCGGAGCCATTGGGTATAAAGTTTCATAATATGCCCAGTAATATCGCTGCAAACAGTGCCCTTCAATCCGGTTTGAAGGGCACAGTAATGTTTTCACACTACTGCTTGGTGGATGAATATCTGGCAAAGGTACTTTCCCAGGCGGTCTCTTACAGAAGAGGCCTCCCACTAATATAAAAGTTCCCTTATCCAGTTAAACATTGCACCAGACCTCTGCGACCACTGTTTGCTCCCTAAGCCCTTCGGGACTTATTAATAGTCCACGCACGAACACTGTTATTAGTTGTATTAACTCTCTAGATAAATTAAATTATACCATTCTGACATTACGACGTTAACAAGTTCGAGGGCGGATTTTGACACTCCGTTGACAGTTTGTTCAATTCGGGCTAATCTAGGGTTAATCCATTACCATACCTACTATGGTTTGGCAAGTGGAGTCAGTTGTTAATTTTCTTTTTTTTTTATCTGACCGAATGACGAGACGTGCAAGTCGTTCACCTGATGGTAAGCGCTACAACTGCCCATAACAGTTAGAGCGCCACCCCGAACGATGCATTGCATAATCCCGGCACTGCACTGCGCTCGTCACCCAGAGACATCGGCTCTAAAGTCTCATAGTGCCCAGTAATTTCGCTGGAAACAGTGCCCTTCAAACCTTCCGGTTTTGCAACATATTAAGTTTCTCAAAGTAGAATTCCCGCTACTTTATTTTACTATTTTAAATTTTATTATAAGTATGTGTGTATGAATGGGGTGGAAGCTATGAATTAAATTTTCATCTAGACGCTGAATAATCATAATTATGAAATTTTGCCCACGTGTTAAGAACCGATGACAATTCAACAACATAAACAACCGCTGATCGTTTATCGGTTAGTTATGTGACTCATCATCATCATCAACCCATAACGTCCCACTGCTGAGCGCGGGTCTCCCCTCACTTTCGTGAGGAGTGTTAGGCGATAATCCACCACGGGGGCCTGATCCGGATTGGTGGATCACCTACCTACCTCCGAAACAATTCTCGAGTAGGCATGTGGGTTTCCTCACGATGTTTTCCTTCACCTAAAAATGTGTGATAATAACGTACATATGTTTTACAAGAAACACATTGGTACGTGCCCGCACTGGGATTTGAATTCACGACCTTCTGGTTGGAAGGCGGACGTTTTCCCACTAGGCTACCGATTCCGCACCGCTTAGTTATGTGACTAAAACTAAGATAATTAAAAACATAGAATTATAAATTCTAGCTAAACGTTAAGGCGGGTTCACATCAAAGTTTTAATCCGCCGCTAAGCGGAGTTGAACCGGAGCGCCCATCACCACTGGAGATAAGTTTGTTTGGTTTAGGTAAAGTATTGTGTAACTTCGACTTTAAAGTATAATGAGAGATATAAATGGACAAGAGAATTAAGTTTTTGCTTATCTAAATGGAGCACTAAATATACTGAGTAAAGATTTGTAATAATTGTAGCTGGATCTAGTGGAAGAAACAAGTAGTGAGACGTTGGCTCTTAGTCTCATATGCCCATGAGACTAAGAGCCAATGTCTCAGGGTGACGAGCGTAGTGCAGCACCGCGCAAGGTTATGCGATGTAAAGTTGTGTTAATGCTGTTATGGGCAGGCGCAGCGCTTACCATTAGGTGAACGACGTGCTCGTCTCATTACTCAGTCGAATAAAAAAAAACAATCAACTGATCCTTCATAAAATTCGTTCATTTTATTTAGGTCTTTTATTATGATTTATTACTTGTTTTTTTAAATCTCTAATTTTTATATTATTTCTAAAACGACATTTTCTTTGGAAATCGATGTTATCGAATCGAATATTATGAATATTAAAAACCAACTTCACAGTGCAAAAAATAAACCTAGGTCATTGTTATAACAAAAATATATCTCATTATTTTTCGACATTAATAGACCAACATAAGGGAATACCATTAAATCTGGCCCTTGGACCGAAATCTTTGAAATAGGAACACAGAGAAAGCGAAATACAAAACAACGGTTGCTCATCCAGGAATTTCGGGTATTCCCCATTTCGGTACGAATTAAAGGAACAAATGAAATTGCAGCTGTCGATAAATCTTCGAAGGGCTTTGGCGAGACGATATTTCTGAACGGATTTACCTAAATCCCTTCATACACTGAGACTCTTTGCCGTGTGAATATACGGTGTAGTTGTGAAAAATCACTTATATAACGAGGCAATAAAACAAAGCTATTCTTATTTTTAACCCCCGACGCAAAAATGACGGGGTGTTATAACATAAGTTGGACGTGTCTGCGAGTGTCTGTCTGTGGCATCGTAACCCCGAACGGATGAACCGATATTGATTTATTTTTTTTGTTTGAAAGGTGAATTAGTCGGGAGTATTCTCAGCTATGTTTAATGAAAATCAATCCAAAATGGCCACCGCCACAAAATGGCAGATTACACATATTTTCACAACTTCCTCATTAAAATTTTATTACAAAGTTATCTGGTTCGTTGTTTTTCTTTGTAATGCTTCCAATCCACATCCAAAACTGCGGTACCTATTAAAAAATAGGCTTATTTCATCGTGTCAATACAAGAGAAAAGAAAAGCATTTTGTATTATTTGTTATTTGTTTTATGATTATGTAGATTGAGAGATTAACATGGGTTATTATGCCAACAAACAAAAAAAAATTGTAATTAACATAGTCGCTATCTTCAAATTTACGTACAATGATTGCGTTTCAGAAACCGCCGTGTATAAAGCGTTTAAGGCCTCTCTAGGATGAATTACAATCGTTAAAAGTGTTAACTGAGCTGGAAAGTCAATGGAATACTTAGTTAACTGTCTAAAATAGATTTGGAACAGTTAAATTGTGAATAGAGTTTGCAGTTTGTCCGATATAAAGGAAAATGTTCAGTCAACAAAATTATTTCTAGCAATCCGCTCATAGTTTCAAAGTTTCCATAATACCAGCAGAAGTTTATATTTTATTTGACTGAGTGACGAGAAGAGGAAATCAGTCACCTGATGGTAAGCGCTACGTCTGCCCATAACAGTTACAGTGCCACACAGAACCTCGCAATGCGTAACCTGAGACATCAGCTCTAAAGTCTCATATGCCCAGTAATTTCGGTGGAAACAGTGCCCTTTAAACCGGAACACAGTAGTGTTTGCACGCTACTGCTTGGCAGCTGAATATCTGGCAAAGGTGCGGTACTTCCCCAGGCGGTATCTTGCAGAAGAGGCCTACCACTACAAAAGATTACCTAACTAAGGACTAGCCAGCGAGCTGGACATTTTTACATGTTCTTTAGTGACATTTACGGATGTTGAATTTAAATATATTGGTTCTTAGTTACATGTAAGTACGGTGTCGCTTTGGAAACACCTGTTAAGGCACTGTATATTGAAATAAATAAATAAATAAATAATAAATTGTCAATACGGGGGACGAACATAAGTTTTTTTTTCGCGTCACGGTCACGATATAAATCCAGACCCTCACTAAGACTCCCTGTATCCGGGAAATCGGTAACTACGAGGACCATTGTTCCACAAACACCCAGAGAGTACGAGGTGCAAATTTTCTTTGTTTTGGAGAATTGGGTAGTGTAGGCCTCTAGTGTCAGAGCTTGTAAGGTGGCGTGTTCGATTTCCGTACAGAGAAAAGATTTTGGTGAACCATGGTACTCGTAGTTCCTGATTCCCTAGATACAGGGAATCCTAGTTAAGGGTCAGCATCGATATTTGTGACTGAAACGCGCTATTTTTTATTTTCTCTAAGCTTAACCTTAATACTAATACCACAGCTTAACAAATCAAGCAACTCATATAAAGGCTAGAAATAAAAGTGTATAACTTTACCTAATCTACCTATTTCCACTACTATATTTATTTTATCCCTACACCATACAATAACGTAAATAAATTGATGGCATGTCATAATAAATCCTTCGACATTTTAGCCACAAATGGTTTAAGAAATACAGAGACGGATTTAGGATGAGGAGGGGTTATGGAAAAAATTAGTAAAGGCATACCCCAGACATGGTTAGATATTCATACCTACCCACTTTAAGGTGTGGTGAGATAGTAGGTAAACAAACATTTAAGGTTGTCGCAATTTTCTAAGACAAACATAATTATACATAATAAAACTATACTTTTGTATGGGAATTTTAAATACAGTGTAAACTATTTATAACGTTATCCTTTATAACGATAAACTCCCTATAACGTTGAAGTGAGCCCAACTTGGTTGGTTTGCGTTAAAACCCACATATTGAAACACTCACTCCATATAACGATAACTCTCTATAACGACAAAAAATGCTCAGTCCCTTGAGTTTCGTTATAAAGAGTTTACACTGTACGATGTATTCAACCTTTGCACACGTAAAACAATTCTCATGCTTGATCGAAACAAGCCTGTTGAGTACTTATAGGGTCATTCTGTAACAGCCTGTATTTATCTTTGACATTTTCAACCCGTCTCAACCCTCAATACACGCCTGTACCCTTCCTAACACTGCCTCGCCTCGAACGGAAGCATGGTTACAGAATAAGAAATAGTATTAGCGACGTGGGTAGCCATGAGTTATGATTTCGGCAACAAGCTAGGTATATCTGGCTACTCTACATTGCTACTGTATATAGCTACTCTTTGTCGCTACTCTTTGTCGCTACTCTTTGTCGCTACTCTTTATCGCTACACTTTGTTTCTACTCTATGTCGCTTCTCGCTTCAGTGGGTTTCCCTGTCTTATGTCTGACGAAACATACTTCTTATAAACATTGATTTACACAGTCGCCAGTTAAGTAGCGAGTTAACTTGCAAAACTGGCGAGTTAAGTCCTTAATATCGTTTGGACTTCTTCTTTTACTCTAGGCTGATAGATTTCAGTTTAAACGATGTGGACTTAACTCGCCAGTTTTGCATGTTAACTCGCTACGTATTGTTTTTTTTTTATGTTACCAAGTAACGAGACTAGTTGTTCCCCTGATGGTAAGCGCCAAGACTGATCATAAAATTTACAATATCACGCAGAATTTCCATTATAAAGCCTGTGCGAAACTGCACTGCCCGCGTCACCTTTTGACATCGGATCTAAAGTCTCCAAATATAATGCCTTTATTTCGCTGTTTTTTTTTTATTTGACTGAGTGACGAGACGAGTAAATCGTTCACCTGATGGTGAGCGCTACACCTGCCCATAACGGTTATAGTGCCACCCAGAACTTTGCTTGACTAATGAATGTGTGAATCAGCCTTTATAAAAATTAAATTTTGTTTTTAGCCATACAATTTAGGTATATATTTAATTCAAGCTTGCGACCAGCATCCACCCTCGTTAACTATCATCCCGCAGGCACTGTTATTTTTTACGGGATATACAAAATTTCATTAAAATTTGTTCAGCGGTTGTGAAGTGAGGAGAGGACAAACACACGAGCTTTCGTATTTATAGATAGATAGATAGATAGATAAACTCTTTATTGCAACACCACAGAACAAAGAAAACTTAAAAACTAGAACAAAACAAATTTTACAATTAGTGTCACAATGGGCGGTCTTATCGCTCAGAGCGATCTCTTCCAGACAACCATGCACGGAGAGGAGTAATTATGACATCGGACGGTGGCTTATAGTGTAAGAACGAGCTGTGCCCGCGGTTTCACCTGCATAATTCCAGCTTTCCCGCAAATTTTTAAGAGGAACAATTTCGTCATACACAATATTTGCGTAACTTTAACCGTTTCCGCAGCGCACGCAACAAAAGCTCTTAAAAGCAATATTTTTTCCCGTATTTGCCACATTCTTCATTGATGCTCCGCTCCTATAAGTCGAAGCGTGATGTTATATAATTTCTAACCTTCCTCGATAAATGGACTATCCAACACAAAAAGAATTGTTCAATTCGAACCAGAAGTTCCTGAGATCCTAGCGTTCAAACAAACAAACAAACTCCTTAATTTTATATATTAGTATATATATGAGTGGGATTAACACATACAGCAACATAAGTTTTAGTTAAAAATGTTAAATCGACCTCTCATTTTCGGTTTCCTGCCAAATTGATTTCGCAGTTTACCAAAATAGAACGGTCATTTTCTTTGAAATGGGGAAAAATTACGGAAAAATCGTTTTACCACAAAAATACGGTCAGCAAGAAATATTCCAATCACTGGCATATTCAATTTGTAGTGACTGCGGATTCAGGAAACCGAGTCAATACGGCTAAAGGATGTGCACCATTTCTTTATTAACTAGTTGCTCCCCTTGGTTTCTCCCGTACTAACAATAATGATGAAAACCACATGTGTTAATATCTTTATAGTAGATTTTATCAGTCTATAGTAGTGAGAGGCCTCTTCTGCAGGAGTCAGTCTGGAGAAGTACCACACCTTTGCCAGATATTCATCCACCAAGTAGTAGTGTGCAAACATTTCTGTGTTCCGGTTTGAAGGGCACTGTTTCCAGCGAAATTACTGGGCATATGAGACTTCAGAACCGATGTCTCAGGGTGACGAGCGCAGTGCCGCACAAGTATTTGTAATGGAAAGTCCAGGGTGACACTGTAGCTGTTACGGGCAGGCGTGGCGCTTACCATCAGACAAACGACTTGCTCGTCTCGTTACTTAGTAACATAAAAAAAAAATCTTGCAAATGAGACACGAGGTCTAAGAAGAAAAAGAATGACATAAAAGCTGATCAGACGATAGAGGCGGAAGGTAGATGACGGAACTCCTCAGTGACTTACGACAAGTTGATGGCATCAAGGCTCAACCATTGATCAGTTTGCATTACCAATTAAGTACACAATTCATATATATTTTTTTAATTTTAATAATTTTATTGTCACAATAACAAAATTAAATAGAAAACTAACTAAAACTAAAACTCATAAGTCTAACAAAAGAGAGTGTTTATGAGGCAGGGTGTCAAGAACACTGGCTGCATTATAAAATATTGTATGAAAATTTAAAAAAAAAAGCTTTTACAGTGCAATTTTAAAGATTAACCAAAGCCATCCAAAATTCAGCTGTCTATTCCACGTTCCATTACGATGAATGTTCTAATATTATACGTGAATATAGCTCTGGATATAAAATATGGGAGGTTGGGTTTCATATTAATTTATCGGCAGGACTGAGCGACCTGAGGGCTACAGTTCAGACACCTTAGTAGATATCCTTGTACCTGTCCATTGATACCGAAATCTAGACTGACCTTGGCTAGTGGGCATTTGGGTGTGAAGGCGATTACCCTAACCCGGGTTAGCAACTCGCCGCGCACAAATATCGCACGAAATCCAATTGATATAACGCCCAAGTCAGCGCGCACTTCAACGTGGCTGTTACGTCAAACACTCCGTCTAAATAACGCGAGACAAAAAACCTACAGAAAATTTGTAAAATTATGTGTTATTTCAGTACCTAAAGTATCTATATACCATATCGAAATTCGATCAGCGGTTGCGGCGTGACAAAGAGTCAAACACACACACACACACTTTTGCATTTCTGATATTCAACGTCATCATCATCAACCCATATAAACCAAATGCTGAGCACGGGTCTCCCCTCACTTTCGTTAGGACGATTAGGTCATGTAAACTACCATAAATGCAAACAAATTGTTCTGATCTCTTTAGATAAATGTCTCTGGTCGATTTATGAACCCTTAGCGATATTGGTGGTGACAGTTAGCAAGGCAGTTCAGTTAAGGCCTTAAACTGGATGGATTTAACTGTTCGTGGTGAGGCCCCAGCAGCAGTTTCAATAACTCGTCGCACCTGAACCGAGCGTGCAGATATAGAACTTAAAATTAGATCTTCCGCGTGGACTCCTATGATATTAGACTCGGCTCGAGGCCGGCGACGTATACAGTTATGAGAATCTAGTTTCGAAAGGAAACCTGGGTTTGAGAGAGTATCCAAGTAGAATAGAATAGAATAGAAAAACCCTTTATTGTACACCAGAAACAAAAATTAAGCAGTAGTGTCTAAACATTACTGTATTCCGGTTTGAAAGGCATTGTTTCCAGCGAAACTGGGCATATGAGACTTTAGAACCGATATCTCAGGGGGACAAGCGCAGTGGAGTGCCGCGCAAGATTGTGTAATGGAAACTTTTGAGTGGCGCTGTAGCTGTTATGGGCAGGCGTAGCGCTTATCATCAGGTGAAGAACTAGTTCGTTTTGTCGCTTAGTAAAATAAAATAAAAGAAATCATTATAAGGCAGAAATTTCATTAATGTGAAATGCAATTTATGATCATTGAAGATGACTTTTACCCAAAAAAATCCAACAATGACTGCTCAACAATAACTTTACTAAGCACCCGGACTCTATATCTATCTACGCAGTTCTAATACATACAATACCCTTCATTTGACGCAGTTCCTTTTCCTCAGAAGGTATTAAAATCCCCAATAAGGACTCTTAAACAATAAATTCCTCCCCACAGGGGAACCTTCGGCAAATAACCTGGATGTCTGCCGAAAAACAATTCGATACCTTTTTTCCTGTAGACAATTGCACGCGTTTTTGCTTTGAAACTGTGTAGTCAGTAGGCAAAGTTCGGTGAAAGTCCACAGTCCACTAGACGAGGAAACTAAAGAGCTCTACGCTTCTGATTAAAGGTAGACAATGGAACTCCTCAGTATCCAGCAGTAGGTTGATTGTGCTTATGTTCATTTTGATCAGTGTCCGACGGCAACATTATTAACACATATATCCGACCTCTGCAGAACACGGTTCTCAAGTCACATTCAGTCATAAATCCAACAAGGGCCTGTTCCGGATTGACGGAACATACCTCCAAAACAATTCTCGGGCATGTGAATTTCGCCACGTTATTTTACGTCACCAAAAAGCGATAATTACGTCTTTTTGGAAGAGCCGTATTGGTAGACGCCTAAACTGGCAATGCTCTGCTTGGAAAGCAGACGTTCTTCCACTCAAAAAAGACTGGATAGATAGATAGATAGTCAACTCATTATTGACACCAAATTGTACCCGCGAATTATGGTGGTCGCTGCCGAAGGATTTAAAAAAAACCGAAAAGATTTAAATGAATTTAATAAAATATAAAAATTACAATTATAATTAATAACTAATTACGTCTATGTTCGGACGAAGTGGGTACCGAAGTGGGCGAACTCAGCGTGGCTCGCGGCTCCCACGAGGTGCTTTTGCTGCATCGGCATTCCGCGGAGTCACGTACGCCACAGGTGCAATAATGTCGAAGCGGCAATTTCCGTGGAAATTGCAGCGCAGGCATATTGTTTCTATGTAGGTTGCCTAGCAGTGGATAGTGCAATGTATGCACTTTATGTGTAGGTAGGTTACCTAACACCTCCCCCCTCAGATCAGCAACTATTTGAGCACTCTGAGCGAAAATGTTGCTGACTTTGAATTTTGACCTTTAAGTTTGTCAGGGTCCTCGTAGGGGTGGTTTCTAGGGGAAGTCTTGTCTTCTGGCATAGGCTTGGCTTCTTCCTGTCTTGTGCAGAGGTTGTATTTTCGTATGGCGGTGATAGAAATAACTATAGCTGCGGCGAGAAGTACTCCGTAGAGGGGTATAGTCGTGTGGTACAGGGTAGCGTCCACGTGGTCTATCTTGATCGGCTGCTGCATAAGAATCTTGTCTTCGATGGAGTGTAGTCCTTTCAGGTTTATTGAGTTCAGTTTCAGATGCGGGTTTTCGAGGCGTGGATTGACGTCATAGTTGTCCGGAATTTCGGTTATTAGCAAGGGTTGTCCTTTAACTCGGTCGTTGATATTGATGATGGTGAATTCTTCGGTGCGCAGGAGACATCTCTGTGGTAGGGTGGCGAGGTAGCTTCCATGTAAGGTGATGAATTCCTGTCGTCCACATTGCAGTTCTGTCTTCGTTGGTTTCGGGAAGATAAGGGTGTAATGTTGGTCGTCTAGTTGCTCCATCGCTTCCTTTTCGAGACTGACTTTGGTAGGGCGGCATGATATGTCCAGAGATTGGTTGATGATGATGTTCTGGATGCAGTCTGGATGTCCTCTCAGCAGGTGGTTGACCTCTTCTTCACATAGGTGCTCGTGGTTAAACTTCGGGCATTCAGCCTCTATGTACATGAAAGTCTTGCCATTGGTTGCAAGGAATGGGTAAGGAGGGATGAATGTCTCTAAATTCTTATTAGGGACCAGGGAAAGTTTATAAAAATCAAACTGACTTGGTGAAATAATTGGAATTTTAAAAATTATAACTATCTTATTTTTTGCATAATAGTAACCTGATTTTATGATATTATAATACTCTCTCAGATCTGCCTCTAGTACCTGATCTTGGCTATATACTAATTTTAGTTTATTAATCATTTCTCTTAAATTATCTACGCTTAACATACTATGGTGCGTGCTCGATGCACGTATAAAAGCTAAAATATCTTCTATCCTAATTAACTCTAAGAATAAATCTTCAACATTCTCACTGATTATTGCTAACAGCTGAGCAAACTTTGCATACTTAAGAAGACTGTTGTCAGCGTAAGCGTTATTATCTAAAATTAATTGCAAACTACTATTAATTCTTGCTTGATTCTCTGCTATTTTTGTAAGGAAAGTTGTATGTTGATTCATCCAATCTTTGTTAAGACTGATATGCTCGTTTACTTCAGACAACATCTTATTCTCGTTATTCTCTAAGATCTTTATCGCGTTATTATATCTTTCGGCATCTGTGTGATCTAAATTACCGGTAATGCTTTTAACAAAAGATCCTAGACCGTCTATAAGACCTCTTTTACTTCTCAGTTGGTTAGGCTCTAAAGTGCTAAGTTGATTATTAATTTTAGTTAGTTTATTAGAAAGATAGTCTATTTGTAGTTCGTATAAAACGTACGTGTCGTTGTTTAGCTTGGTTTCAAAATGTCTTAGTTGCAATTCTATTGAGTCAAGTCTGTCTTTAATGTCGGTCAGGTCAATGAACTGAAGGAAAGAATGGTAGTGTGTAATAAGTCGGGCTTGTCCTAGTTTGAAAGGAAGTATACCAGGTCCATTGTCAAGGCTCTCAAGTCTTATCTCGTTCGCCATCGTCAGGTGAATGATCGTCAGGAGTATCCTGTAACAATTTGGCGGATTTAGGCACACGCTTAAGCCGGGATTTCGCAATAGGACCTTTCTTTTTTGAAGTGTATATATGAATAGGTAAATCTGCTAATACTGTATCTCGGGTATATCGGGTGGCAAGTTTATTTCTGTTAGCTAAAGGATTCGTTATGAATACTTGTTGGTCAGGTAGATATTCAATTTCGGGTTCTCTATTTTTATTCCTATTCTCCATAATGTTAGTACGATTTACCAAAGCGGATTCGTTTAATTTGTCGTAAACGATTTTCATTTGATCTCTATGTGAAAGGATGTATTGTTGCATCAAATGTCCTGTCATATCAATGTCAAAAGGGTCTCTTGGGTCAAAGTGTCCTCGAACTATGTCATGTGGTCTACATTTCGTGAAACTATGTACTGAGCTATTGTACGCCAGGATGGCATAAGGCATAAGGTTAATAGTCGGTTCGTCCTTTTGTCTCAGTCGTAATATCCGTAAGTGTTCTAGTAAGGTTGAGTGAAATCTTTCTATGATCCCGTTGTCGTTAGGGGCATGGGCTAAAGTCCTGTGGTGGTTTATTTTATGAAGTCTTACAAATTCGGCAAACATCTGATTTGTAAACTCGGTTCCATTGTCAGTGACAATTGTCAAGGGTAAGCCATGGTGTGTGCTATAATTTAGTAGTCCTTGTAAGATGCTGATAGCCGTGCCATCACGTAAGTGGTACGCTTGTCCATACTTAGAGAACACGTCTACAAAGGTCAGATATTTCTCATTATGTGCAGTAAACAAGTCCATATGTACGATTTCTAAAGGCTTTGTCGCGGGAGGGACGATATTAAACTGAGGTCTAATAGGGTGTCTGTCATATTTCGTCTGGCCACACACCGTGCACTCATTAATGTATTTTGCTATCTCTTCTTTCATTTTAGGCCAATAGTATTTATGTGAAAGGGCCAGATAGCATTCATTTATTCCTCTGTGATTAGTTTTGCCTTCGTGATAGTGTTTAATGATCTCCTGCTGTCTAAGATACTCTTTTACGTCCTCTAGTTCAGTCTTTGCTAAGACTAGATTCATAGCGGAACTTCTAAAGTTATTTTGGATGATAGGGATGATCGAATACATCCCCAAGGGTGGCGTTATTTTAAGGGCAGTTTTAACTTTAGGATTTACATATTCTTTTATGGCATTAACCACATCTTGTTCAAGGTTCGATTCTGATACTTGTATGAATGTTCGTGTGTGCGTGTCAAAAGGTTTGGAAGCTGTCGTGCGTCTTTTAATGTCTCCTACTATGGTAAAACATATTTGTCTGTGAAATTTATTTAAGGGTTCGTCGGTGATGGGGACTTCAAGAATGGGGTTCTCATTGCTAGTGTGAGCTGTGGCTGTAGAGGAGCCTACTTGAGAGGGTGGCATTTCTGTAGGGTTAGCTATCATTGAGTCTGCTTCTTCATTATTGATCTCAATGCGAGATAGCGCATCGGCGTTTGTATTACTTTTACCCTTTTTGTAAACTACCGTGTAATCGTATTCGCTCAATTTAAGTCTCCATCTCGTCAGTCTAGAATTAGGTTCTTTAATATTCATGATCCACTGAAGGGGCTTGTGGTCTGTTAAGATTTTGAATTTGCGACCAAACAGATACGGCCTAAAATATTTAGTTGCCCACACTATTGCTAACAGTTCCTTCTCAATGGTGCTGTAATTTATTTCGTTATCATTTAATGTACGAGATGCGTAACAAATGGGTTTATCTGAACCAATGGGTCCTTGGCTGAGCACAGCTCCAATTGCCAGGTTAGATGCGTCTGTGGTCAAGTTAAAGTCCTTGTTAAAGTCTGGGTACTGTAAAATTGGGTCATTGGTGAGTAATGTCTTACATTTTTCGAAGCAGTCAGTATATTCCGAATCAAAAGTAATCTTGTTAGTTTTCTTTAGGCATTTAGTCATAGGTTTAGTGATGCGGGCAAAGTCTGGTATAAATTTCCTATAGTATCCCAAAAGTCCCAGAAATTGTTTTATCTCCTTAGGGGTCTTTGGAAGGGGGTATTTTTCGATAGCTGCTATTTTATCAGGATTCGGTTTTATACCGTCCCTACTGATAATGTGCCCCAAATAGGCGGTTTCTAGCTTCAAAAATTCAGACTTATCCATCTGGATTTTGAAGTTAGATTCACGCAATCTGTTAAAGACTTTCTCTAAATTTATCATATGTTCTTGCAATGACGTGCTAAAAACGATGATGTCATCAAGATACACTAAGCACACTTCATTCTGCAGCCCTCTGAGCACATTGTCCATCACCCGTTGAAAAGTCGACGGAGAATTTTTAAGTCCCATTGGCATACGCATGAATTCGAAGTGCCCGTGCTCTACGTTGAAAGCGGTTTTGGGTATATCGCTAGCGCTCATTTCAACCTGATAGAAGCCTGAAGCTAAATCAAGGGTAGTAAAATATTGGCATCTACCAAGTTTATCAAGGACGTCTGTAATATTTGGGATAGGATATTTATCGTCAATAGTCTTGTCGTTCAGTTTACGAAAATCTACAACTAGCCTCCATTTTTGTTTCCCAGATGCATCTGCTTTCTTAGGAACCACCCAGATAGGTGAACTCCATGCAGAATCAGACGGTCTGATTATGCCTTGTTCCAGCATCTTAGTGATCTGATCCCTCACTTCCTGACGATGTATAAACGGGTAGCGGTAGCTTTTCGTATAAACTGGTAATTCGTCTGTAGTTTTAATTTGATGTTTAATTTTGTTAGTAAAAGTCAATGCTTCTCCTTCAATGTAAAAAACGTCAGCGTATCGTCCACACAAAGTTTCTAAGTTCGCTTTTTCTTCTGCATTTAAATGGTCGGTACGCAGTCGAGACAGTACGTCACTAACGCGATTTGAGTCTTGGTCAGTACATGCGCTCTCAATGTTGCACAAATCAACTTTTACAGTCTGGTCAAATGTCAAAGTTATGTCAGAATTAGTGGGGTTTTCAATCTCTATAATACCGGTTTGATCGATTACCGCCGTGACGCATTCGTGAATGATGCAATTACACATCACTTGCTCACAAACGTAGACGTCACCATCTAGGTTACCAATCGGTACATTTACTAGCCGGGTTGAATTTGCAGGAATTATTTCTTGATCGTTAGCCCTCCTGCAGGTGTAACAGGAAAGGGGGATATTCACATGATCCGTGACTAAAAGGTCGCGTTTCAGGTCTATCTGAACGCCATCTAGCAAGTCTAATCCTAACAATCCGTCAAAGTGATTGTGGAATTTATAGACAAAGAGTTTAATGTCCTTTTGATCCTTAAACTCTGTGAAATGGGGTATCGTGATGGAATAATTGTGTGTGCTCGTAACGCGTGAATTAGTGACCTCAAAAGGGTCAAAATTCAAAGGCACGTGTGGAAAAAATCTTTCTACAGCCTCGGGGCTAATAAACGACTGGTTCGCTCCGGTATCTACGAGAAGCTTTAGGGGAGGTTCAAGTATCTGAATATAACGTAACTCCCTTTTTGATTGTACGTTAAGCTCTATTTTGGTCCGGGGTTCGTACGGCCTGTACGAAAATCCGAATCATTATGATTTTGACTGATCGAAGGTTGGGGAGCCTCAAGGGCGTTCGTCATGTCAGTGTACTGTCCGTTGTCAAAGTTATACGTGTTATAGTATTCAGGGTCAGTCTGGTTGCAATAATTATGGTCGTAGAAAGTATCAAAGTCATTATAAGCATTGTCAGATTGTTCGCCGTAATAGTAAGGCTGGTAATACGAGTCATCACCGTCCGCGGTCTCGTTAAAATTCATCTCGCGCGATTTAAAATAGTTAGACGGCCCGGGGTTGCCAAATCTACGCCAATCGTGTCCTGTTAAAGCAGGAGGGAGCGGCTTAGTCACAAAATGACTTACACCGCTCATCGGTTTCGGCCCAGAAGTCTGGGGGACGTTACGCGGGGGAAATCTAAATGCGTTTTGCGGATTATAATTGGGTGGTGGTGCCCGGAACATTTGCTGAGTACGAGTGGGCATACGCGGTTGGTAAAAAGCAGGCTGATGGTAAGCGGACTGCTGCTGCGGCTGCATCAATGGACGCTGCCAGTTAGATTGGGGTTGTACAAAATTAAATGGTTTGGGTGGCACATAAGGAACCAAAGTAGGAACCTTTTGTGTCGCGTGGGCTTGCTGCTGCGGCGCCGATGGGGCTCTCTTATCAACAAGTTCGTTCCTCTGCTGTAGATACATCACATTTAATTCTTCCTGAACAAATTCCAGTGACTTTTCAATTGTCTCGGGTCTCATACAGCGGATACGAGACCCTAGAGGATCTTTTAGACCTCTTATAAATGACTGTAAAGTTAATTTTCTATAAAGTTCGCGTTTGGCCTCGATAGTGGTGCCAACTGTTTCGTGCAACGTGACATAGGTCATAATTGTGCTGAAAAGGTTCTGACACTTGTCGTAAAACTCTACAGGGGTGCTGTTTCCTTGACTTAACAGGGACAGGTCATTGTATAGAGCGGTCTCGTCTCTTTGATCGGAAAAATTATTAATTAGTGCATTACGAATACCTAACCAACTTTCAGGTATTCCGTTTGAATTAATTGTTCGCGCAGCATTACCAGTAATTTTATTCAAAATTCCATTAATTAAACACAGGTTACTTAATTCCGCGCCTTCCTCGTCACTCATATATCTAATTACTATCTGATCACAAATCCGGATAAATCGCGTGAGAACATTTGGATTGCCGTCAAAGTCCGGCACAGGGCGTAAGGCCTTAAAAACCATATCAGGGTCCATCTTACTATCACTAAAAATATCACTACTATTACTACACAATAAAATATCTAAGTCAAAGCTAGGCTCGTCTGATTTTAGAGAGTCTATGCTTCTATTTAAATCTAATTTCTTATTTCTACTAATCTGTCTAGAAGAGACAGATCGGTCCGTGAATTTCCCTGGGTGGAAAATCTTGAAGGGAAGGATTTCCAAGGAAGCAACACAATAGGTACAATAATTTCAATGTACTTACAACATAATCTCGTCGGTTCCACTGAAGTTCAAGTGTAGTCCTCGGCCGCGCGCCTACCAAAGTTCGAATCTTAGACAAGGTACTAGATAGTACGAGCAGCGATCATACAGAATCGCAGGATAATGATTTTGGATTACCCTTTAAATAACGTGCGCACTGCTTCTAAGATCCTACCGACTGCGCCAATTATGGTGGTCGCTGCCGAAGGATTTAAAAAAAACCGAAAAGATTTAAATGAATTTAATAAAATATAAAAATTACAATTATAATTAATAACTAATTACGTCTATGTTCGGACGAAGTGGGTACCGAAGTGGGCGAACTCAGCGTGGCTCGCGGCTCCCACGAGGTGCTTTTGCTGCATCGGCATTCCGCGGAGTCACGTACGCCACAGGTGCAATAATGTCGAAGCGGCAATTTCCGTGGAAATTGCAGCGCAGGCATATTGTTTCTATGTAGGTTGCCTAGCAGTGGATAGTGCAATGTATGCACTTTATGTGTAGGTAGGTTACCTAACACGCGTTGTATTGTTGTTGTGTTTGTTGTTTTTTTTTTTGTTGTTGTTGTTTTATTGTTTGTTGTTTTTGTTGTTTGTAACCGCAGACGTAGTTTCTAAAAGGTTATCAGAGAGATATATTATAAAACGCTTTTGTTAAAGTATCCGTACTGCATTCACTGTATTTCCAACAAGATTTTGGGGAAAATACCGAGTTTCCTTTGATGGGCGTCCTTCGTAAAAACAAAATTACGAACATTCATCTTGCAGAAGGGATTTGGTGGATCCCTGTGGTGACATGATGGGGACAATAATTGTTATTGTTATTAGGCATTTTATGCACTGTCCGTAGGCAAGCACTTGAAGATGTCTTCTAATTTTTGGGCTAAAAAAATAAGGAAATTTTGCCACAACGTTTGAATATTAGGATATCATAACTTGGAGTTTTTTTTAAGTCTTATAGTGGCAAACACGCTAACGGCCCGCCTGATGGTAAACCGCTACCGTCGCCTATGGACACCTGCAACATTTGCAGCGTTGTTGGTGCGTTTTCCTGTCAGATATAAATTAAAGGCAGACAGAGATTGGCATTCTGTCTGTGGGCTGATATGAGAATATCGCTCAGGTATGGTGTAGTATAAGAATAACCTTTACACAGGAAGCATATAAATTACTTCATAGCTTCAGAACGTTTTAATCTATGCGCGTGACACTCAAGAGGTTTATTAACCAACCAAATCTCAAAATACATATTTGAATAAACGAAATTAGTGCAGAAAATACGGCATAAGTTTCGACAGTGGAAACATTTCGATGGTTTATTGCGAGGCCGAAATGAACCAAGTTTTCTGAGACAGTAACTTAGTTAGTTTCACTGGAAGGGACCAGCGCGGGTTTATCTAGATATCGTGTCTCAGATACGAGTTAGTGGAGAATAAAGTACTCGGATTTAACTGTCAATGGGATTTATTAGACCTCAGAATATGAACAAGCTATAGAAGGAAGATTAAAGGCAACAGCTGTCACACGGCTCTCTTATTCACATATAGTAATACAGCCTACACGAGAGTGAGTGAAACAGAAAATTTTCCATAGGTCTTATTGATTCAAGTATGGTCCACATGATAAATTAGTCATGTTGTCCTTAGGGTTGTCAATTTGCTATTAAATGATGTCATGGCTTGCAAGGTTTGTCAGGTTGGTGAACAAAACAAATGAATTATAAGACGCCAATTTAATATGGATTCCTTTTCTTTAGTAAAACTTCCTTGTACCAGATAGTGTGATTTCTTTGTGTGTTAGTTTGATGGCATCGTATAAAAGAAGGTGCCGATAAGTTGGCAGTAAACTTGGATCGTAACATGGCATTGTGTCATTCTTCCCGGGTGTTTCTATTTCAAATGAGGGTAGAGTCACTTTTAATAAATGTATAGATAGGTTTACGATGCCTGTTACTGTAGAAGTGGTCTTATCATTCTTTGGACTCTTTGCTCTGTAACGCTCATATGTATATAAATATATTCTTAACTGACTACCAAGTAGAGCAACATCCAGTGGCACCACTGGGATGTGTGACCGTGTAAAGATAAATCATCCTAAATGTGGTATTAGTGGGAGGTCTCTTCTGCAAGAGACCGCCAGATATTCATCCGCCAAGTTTGCAAACATTACTATGTTCCGGTTTGAAGCGTTTCCAGCGAAATTACTGGGCATAATAATATCTATGAGTCTTTAGAGCCGAAGTCTCAAAGCGACGAGCGCAGTGCAGTGCCGCGCAGGTTTATGTAATGCAAAGTTCTGCACTATAACTTTTATGGGCTCTTTTCGACACTCAGTCAAATAAAAGTAAATAAAGTATCCATCTTTAGAGGAACTGTTAACCATAACCGTTGTTATCGAAAAAAAGCAGTCTTTAGCCATGTTAGAAACCCTTGGGCAGATACCAGATTGGGACTTCGAAAACCTGAAAATTGCTTAGTTATTTTGTGCTTTTTGCTTCTTAATATCTGTTCTATTTACTTCCAGTAAAGGGTATCAGGGAGTTTGTGTACTGTTTTCCATTGGGATCGTAACACGTGGAAAGATGTAGCCTCTGCCTATACCAACGGGAGAAAAGCGTGACTATATAATAATGTATATTTACTACTTTTTTCGTTTTTAAAGTTTGCTCTAAGAATGACGATATAATGAATAAATAGATAAATCGTTTTTGAGGAAGGTAGTGGCGACCAGCGGGGCTATGCAGCACGGTGCGGATCAGCTCGAGTTCGTTTCATTTCGACGTTTAATTGCCACGGGACTCCGCAGGTTGCTATGGAGCCTTTAACGTGGCCTATGACTTTGGGGCTGTTTGCAGGTGTGTGTGTGTGTGTGTAAAATAAAATAAAGCTTTTTACTTTTCACGAACATCGGATCAACATGCATTCAAAATTTTTTGTACAAACACAAACACCAATTTGACATATTTAAACAGATTCATTTTCATCACTTCCAGTCTTTTCTAATAGCTTTATTTTCGAAGCCTCAGACATAAATCTCCTCTAACAAAGTTGTCTGTGACAAATACATCAGCGACAATGTGTGTCTGACGCGAGGGTGTTGTTTACCTTCATGTTAGGGCTTACCCTAGATCCTAAGGCTCTGTTATCGTGGGACATCTGTTTGATTAATTGGACACTTTAGTTGGGGGCCTTTCTTGAGCAAAGACCTTTGGAAGACGAAGTTTTTGTGACTAATTGACTACTTATCTCAGGGGGGTAACCACGTACTTATTCTTATTCCATGCAGTTCATTTTAAGGCCTTAAACTGAACGGCCTACATTGGCACCACACACTCATAAATGACAAACGTGACGTGACGTCACTCAAAAATAGACTGCGGAGAATGAGAGAGAAAGAGAATGAGATGGAGATATATAAACTCCCATAAATGCAAAAAAATTGTTACGATCTCTTTGGATTAATGTCTCTGGTCGACTTATGAACGCTGAGCGATATTGGTGGTGACAGTTAGCAGAGCAGTTCAGTTTAAGGCCTTAAACTGGATGGATTTAACTGTTCGTTGTGAGGCCCCAGGTTTTAAAAGGGTTAGAAAGACATGATAATGTGAGGCTGTTGCAATGCAAAGTTCTGGGTGCTATGTGTACTTTTTGGGTGAACACAAAGCATGAAACTCGCGTCATGAGCTATTATAGCTCATGGAAAGCGTGCGCTGACCATGGTTTTTGATGACTTTTGTTCACCAAAAAAGTGCTCAACGCGCCTAAAGAAGTATATTCACTTCAATAATAATTTAGAGCCTAAAAACTCTAACCACGAGACCTCATTTGACTAAACAAAAAAAAACTAGCACATTGACCCATTAATTCTGTGCTAAACATAAATGGAGATTTCAATGCTCAGACTATAGGGTTAGCGGCAAATAAACCCAAACCACACATAGAATACTAAACGCATATGTCGCGTATATATCCCTTAATTACTGCTAGGCATTATCAGAGACAAAGCGCGTCCGGTCCTTACAGCAATTACCCAAGGCTTAGCCAAAGAGCCGGCACGCGGCTGCTAACTAGCCATGTATTTCGCCCTAACTCCACCCCACGGCTCCGCCCGTGTATGTCCCGTTTTTCCACAAAAAAACGCATTTTCCAGGGTAAAATTGGTCTTATAACACTTTAGGATAATGTAGCTTTGCATTAGTGAAAGAATTTTCTGTATCGGATCAGTGGTTCCGGAGATTACTTCCTACAAACTCACAGACAAATTTTACCTCGATATAATATTAGTGTAGATACTCTTAGATGCGTGTGTACCAGATTGGAATCTAAGTAAACTACGAACAGTAGGGTAACTTCATTTCTGTCTCACTGCGGCGAGGCGCGGTATTGTGTGGTAGCGGTAATTACATAGTTTGATAGTTGGATCGGTACGAGTAGTATTATTGGGTTAGATTATGGCTGTTTGCACTAAAGTTATCGAAGTCAAAACTTAGGTAAGCAATACTCAAAGTATGTCGGATATTAGCATTAAAATATCTCTGTGTTTTTGTACATTTTGGTGTCAATAAAGAGTTGCCTATCTATCTATATATTCTACACTAGTAATTTTTAGCCTCCGACGCAAAAACGATGTGAAGTTATAAGTCTGACGCTTCTCTACATGTGTGTGTGTGTCATTGTAGCTCCCAAACGGATGAACCGATTTTTATTTTGTTTTTTTTTTGTTTTAAAGGTGAATTAGAAGGTAGTGTTCTTATTAGTGTAATTTTGTGTTTCGAACGGTGTTGTTTATATTAGTTTTAAATTCCAGTCAGAACTGTAGTCCAGTTATAGTCAACGTTACGATTCAGTGAAGAACCTTTTGAAGTGAAGTGACTCTTTTTATTGAGGTTTCGTGACCTATAAGTCGGTCAGTTGAGATATGCATGTGTGCATTTAGGATAGCGATTTTTGTATGTAGTTGACCTACTTCTTTCGTTCCACTGTGCCTAAAGTGTTATGACGTAGTACAAACTCGGATGTCCGGTTTCAGCAACACTTGCTATGTGATTAACATTAATGGCATCTATTCTAGTTTCATAGCTTTTGGTCTAGGCTGTGAAATTATATTATTTTGGTCGCAAACCATAGGAAATTAAAAAAGGAAGTAGTTTTTTTTCTTTATTATTTTTTGATGGCCTCCGTGGAGTTATTGGGTGAAGGACCGACTGCTAAGCGTTAGGTTGCGGGTTCTATTCCCGCACAGGGCAAATATTTTTGTGAACCACAAATATTTGCTCTGAGTCTGGGTGTTTGTAGGACCATGGTCGTCGTAGTGCCTAAATCCTTAGATACACGGAATCCTAGTCAGGGGTCAGGTTCCATGTATGTGACCGTGACGAGTCTTTATTATTATTTATACAAATTTTTGTATCAAATTAATTTATAGATGGACAAATCTCTTATTAAGTGCCAACTTACTATCATACCAACTGATACATTAAAAGAAGCTAAATTAATGTTACGATAACTATTTGCCCTGTCTTTGATCGCTGCCTATCTTTACCATACTTACTTTCTTCTAAAGCCTTTATAAGTAAAATAGAAAGCCTTTCTAAGCCTAATTCGGTTCAGAACAAAAGCGCAGAAGAAATATTGTACCAAATACAGAATAAGCACTCTCTACACCTCGCAGTCCGCTTCCCCGCACCTCTACTCGCGATCCGGAGGTAAATTGGGAGGTCAATCAATATCACACGCCTGCATAACAATAGATAAACGAGTTAGTATAAACCTTCATTGGGTTGTCTTTTGTTTTGGTCTTTTAGTAATATATATATATATTTTTTTATTTGTTGAGTGACGAGACAAGCATGTCCTCCACTTGATGATAAACACCACGCCTGCCATAACAGTTATAGTGCCACCCAAAACTTAGCTACAGGCACTGATAGACATGCTACTAAAATAGTATGCTTATTAGCATGCGCAAAATGAGCATGATTTTCAGCTTTATACATTTACTTAAAAAAAGCGTGCTCATTTTAAGCAATCCGTGTCGACGACGCGAAAGATGCGGTCGAAGCAAGCCCCCTTCCATCCGCGCAGGAAGTAACATGCCCGAAAATCGAACGACGTTCGATTTTTGAGCATGCTCTTAATAAGCATGCTAATTATTAGCAACACTTTGGCACACACACCACTAAGTACCAATTGCTCATCAATAGCATGTTTTTGTGCTAATAATGAGCATGTCTATCAGTGCCTTACTAGTTAGTGGGTTGTCTTTTGTTTTGGTCGCACACACGCATTTGGTGCGTGTACCCGCATGTGTGGAATGTCAAATCCGTTTTTGTATGGAGTGTCCGGCTGTGTGTGAAGACAAAGTGGGACAGGTGAGCTACTAGCGAAGTCTGTTTGTAAGTGCTGACGTCTGTCGCAGATAGAAGATTGAGGTTGGATTTGTTTTCAGACAGCGGAAATCTCATTGTGTGTTCAGAAATATATATTACTAGCTACGCCCTGTAGTTTCACCCACGTATAATTTTTATTATCTATCCTATTTTATTATCTATGTCTTCTATTATTGAAGTAAAGCTTCTTTACGCACGCTTGACTTGAGTGCGTGACGAGAGCGTTACGAAAAGTGTTCAGCCATCAAAATTCGTTCAGCTATTTCGTTGTCGTTGAACAACTAACTAAAAAACGAACATCTAAACACTTTTACTATTTATAATTAAGATCGGAAGTAGGATAAGATAGGATATTACGATAACCGATGTAACATAGGGTATTTTTCCTTTGTCGGTCGACTAAGGGAAAATGTACTAATTTGACTGCGAATTGGAAAAGGCGAGGGAGGCCCAGAAACGCTGGCGTTGACGATCTTTGAATCTAGATGCGATCCAAGACGCTTGTTCGAGTGTATCAGATGATCAGCTAATCATCATCTTCATCAACCCACATCGGTCCACTGCTGAGCATTCACTTTCCTAAGGAAAATTGTGTATTGTGTGTTGTGTGTAGAAGTGTGTAGTGGGAGGTCTCTTCTACAGGACACCGCCTGGGGAAGTACCTCACCTTTGCCAGATATTCCGACGCCAAGCATTAGTGTGCGAAGATTACTGTGTTCCAGTTTGATGGGCACTGCTTCCAGCGAAATCACTGGGCATATGAGACTTTAGAGGTGATGTCTCAGGGTGACGAGCGCAATGCAGTGCCGCACAGGATTATAAAGTACTGGGTTGCACTGTAACTGTTATGGGCAAGCTTAGCGCTTTCCATTAGCAGTACGACCTGCTCGTCTCGTCACTCAGTCAAATAAAATAAATAATTCTTGGGTTTATAAGTGGGTTTCCTCATAATGTTATCCTTCACAAAAAAGCGACTGATAATTACGTACACATGTTTTTACAAGAAACGCATTGGTACGTGCCCGCAGTGGGATTTGAACTCAAATCATGAACGAGATACGTGAAGAAATGGGAGAGACCTTCGCCCAGCAGTGGGACAGTATAGGATACGAAAAAAAACAAACAAAACGGGCATCCTTAAGCAGATTCCCACACTTTTATTCTTAAAAAAGTACTGTTCTTGTAAAATACATTTTCTGAAGAAGCCTCTCGAAACCGAATTTGCTTCCTTCAGTTGATTAAGTTACTTTCAACGTAAAGCCTGCTTTTAACAAACACCTTCGCGAATATTCCAGATTGATGCTTTGCATAATCGCCTCTCCGCGTACTTTGTTCGGCCTAATGGAGTTTCGATCGGAACAATTTCGGATTGACCCGATTTTGAATATCTCTCGATGATGACAAATTTTGATTTGTTTGTCCATTTGTATAATATTATCTATCTATCTATACTAATATATAAAGCTGAAGAGTTTGTTTGTTTGTTTGTATGTTTGTTTGTTTGAGCGCTAGGATCTCAGGAACTACTGGTTCCAATTGAACAATTCTTTTTGTGTTGGATAGTCCATTTATCGAGGAAGGTTATAGGCTGTATAACATCACGCTACGACCAATAGGAGCGGAGCATCAATGAAGAATGTGGCAAAATAGGGGAAAATAAATTGCTTTTAAGAGAGTTATTGCGGGAAAACTTGAATTATGCGGGTGAAACCGCAGGGCGCAGCTAGTAGTTAAATATGGGAAAGCGTGTTAACTGTATGTTAGTTTGCCTTTCATATAGATACAAATGGATTAACTTGACTTAATTATCACTCTTTTTTCGGTGAAGGAAAACATCGTGAGGAAACCCACATACCTACCCGAGAATTATTCCAGGGATTGGTCTGTGATCCACCAATCCAGATCTGGCCCCCGTGGTGGATTATGGCCTAATCCTCCGCTCGAAAGTGAGGGGAGACCCGTGCTCAGCAGTGGGACGTTATGGGTTGATGATGATGATGACTACACTGTACTGGAGGCCTACCATGACGTCTTATAGCGATTCAGTTGAGGACCTAAACTGAGCCGCGTCGCATAATCGTACCGTGACGTCTTATTTTTTATGCTGCTGCCATTTTCAACCTAAACTTGATATAATTTAGGTTGAAAATGGCTTATTAGCGACTCAATTTAGGTTGCTACCATTTTCAACCTTAACTGGATCCTGTTTAGGTTGAGAATGGCAGCAACATAAAAAATAAAACGTCACGGTACGATTATGCGACGCGGCTCAGTTTAGGTTCTCAACTGAGTCGCTATAAGACGTCATGGTATGCCCCCAGTACTCTAAACCAGTAGGCTGACTAATGAGTCAGCCTACTGGTTTAGAGTACCAGATACTAATACAGGGTGTACCTAAGAATATTAGTTTAGATAAGGTGGTCCCGGACTCTAGTATTAGAATTTGTCAGGACGCCCAGAGGTAGAGTTCCTTGCGTGACGACCCAGATGAACCCGACCGCTCAGGTGTTCAATTTTTTTTTAGTGTTTTGAGACTGCTCGTAACTGTTGATACTTTTGTAGGGGTACTTGTAAGTGTGTGTGTGTGTGTAAGTTGTTATATCCTTCATTAAAATATAATTAGCAGGATTTTTGTGACATCCCGTATATTATCTTCGTTGAGTCATTTTATTTTTTTTGTTGTTCGGTTCGTGTTTGAAGTTTTGTCAGAATACAATGTTTTTTTTCTGTTTTCCTTTTAGTCGTAATTCCAAGAAACGACTCAAAAATCTCCCTAATCTTGCAGACAAAAGATTCGAACACAAAACTAGTGCCGACGCGCGACTTCGCATAAATTGAATTCCATTCGCCTGCTGACTGAAACATTCACGAGGTGTTTCATTGCGAAACATGTTACAGTTCTGGCGGAAAAAAATATACATTCTTCAATTTTTTTTTTAAATTTTTCACTGTATTTTTTTTGTCTCAGTAACAAGACGAGTTTTTTTGTTGTCACGATATTTTTTTTTTATTTCACTTTATAACGAGACGAGTTAGTCGTTCACCTGATGGTAAGCGCTACGCCTGCCCATAACAGTTACAGTGCCACCTAGAGTTTTGCGCATAATCCTATGCGGCACTGCACTGCGCTCGTCACCCTGAGGCATCTGCTCTAAGGTCTCATATGCCTAGTAATTTCGCTAGAAACAGTGCCCTTCAAACCGGAACACAGTAATGATCCATATACCGGAGCAAATAATACAGTTCACACAAATCTTTGCCCTGCGCGGGAATCGAATCCACAACCTCGAGGTTTGCAGCCGGCTCATTACCCACTTACACCACGGAAGATATCATCTACCAATGTTAGTGGCATTTTTTTTTTAAACTTAAACATGCTGGCAATAGCGGTTCTTTAAACCAAATTTAACCAGATCTAGAGTCATGATAGCCTCAACCTAAATAATGTAATTCAACCTATATCGTCCCACTGCCGATTGCATCTGACTGCGGACTGCTGACTGCTGAGTCTGCTAAACGTTCCAAGGAGAAGGACGTGAGTTCAAATCCCAGTGCGGGCACGTACCAACTTGTTTCTGTAAAGCATATGTACGTAATTATCACTCGCTTTTCGGTAAAGGAAAAAATCGTGAGGCATGAAGCCAATGATTTTTACTAAAACTGTCCAATTTTATTGCCCTGAACTGCACAACTCTTTCCACAGAGATTAATATTTCATAGCCGCGAGCGTTTGTTGTTTGGCATTTCTCTAAATCCCGTAATATTTTCCGTTTTCCCGCTCTAGACTGCGGGATTCTGGATTGTTCGTAATTACCTTACTCAGTTGAGAATTATTGCAATTGGTCAGAAAAAGACAGAGTAGAAAAAAAATTAAAACCTGACAGTTTAAAAAGTAAAAAAATACTTAATAAATGAATTTGAAATAAAAAAAAATGAAACAAAATCAGTAGTTGAAATAGTTTTTTAATCGATAAACCAAATCATTCATTTTAATGCAGAAAAATATATTAAAACCAAACTCTGAACCGAATTTGATGATTTTTTTTATGGAATCAATCCAATATCCTTTTAAGAAATAAACAACAAATCTTCCAAACAGACAAAAAGCACACAACCAAATTGAAAACCTCCTCCCTTTTTGACATCGGTTAAAACATCATCATTATCATCAACCCACTGCTGAGCAAGAGTCGCCCCTCACTTTTGTGAGGAGGATAAGGCCACAATCCACCACGGGGGCCGGTTAAGAACAATACATTGTTTTTGTTCAAAATTATTTTTGAAACCAATTTTTATTTGTTCTGATTGGAAAAGTTAGGTCATTTGAAACAAAAAGCTAGTGCAATTGTCGCGTGACTGTGTATTGGAGCAATTTTCCGGTTTCCAGCCCAAAGTGCCGAAAACCAATTGGCTTTCCTTCAAACTGGGAATGGTGCATTTATTTTTAGTTCGGCGAACAGCAAACATGTTTTGATTGAAAACAAACAAAGCAAGAAACAATCATAGTTGTGATTGCGTGACTGGATTGTCACGTGTTTTCTATATAAATGATTATACGTTATACTTAAAACATAGAGTAGTTTGCGAAATACGCGTGGATGCGTGAAGAAGTTGATAGCAAAAAAGTTCTGTTGCCGATCGCGTTTTTTGTGTAGGCATGTATTGTATAATGCTACACTTCTTCACTTAACTTCTACCAAAATACACCTGAATACACAAAGAAATAAGTTAAGGAGGCCGCAGCCGGAGGATGCAATGAAACACTTAATGTCCTAAAACTAGGTTTAATATAGTGTGTACCTAAAAATAAGCTAAAAGTGTGTACGTTCGGTCCGAAGTTAGGAGCCGAAGTCACCTAAAATTACGAGAAATATATTTTGTAGAACATAGGACACTTTTGCTGCGTCTGCGTTTAGCTGTATCACCGCCGGTCGCACGGCGTGGTGAAGAATGCGTTGCCATCATTCTGGACTTCAGATGGCTACGTAACAGACGCAAAAACAAAAACTACCAAAAACAAAACTCAAAACACAAAAAACAAACAAACAAAAAAAAACGAACTGAAAAACAACAAAAACTGAGCTGAAAATTTAAACTTCCTTCCATCACAATTTTTGTGTTTGGATCATTTTCCCACACTTTTGTCCATAGCAAATGGTTAATAATAATAATACACACTAAAAAACTCAACCTTGATAAAAATAATACAGGATATGATTTTCCGTTTCCCACTCCCGGTTTTAAATACATTTAAAGTAGCAATCACTATTTTCCATTCATAGACTAGAAATAGGGAAGCCGCGTTTCGTTTATTACCCTCCCTCCACCCCTCACTGACACACCACAGAACAAAGCCCACAGAAGCGTTATCCCAGCCATAATTCAAACACCTAATGATGTTCTCCATTTATGATTTATGTCAATCGGATGGTGTTCCCTGTCACACCTCAGAAACCCCCATTTTGTGACATCTGGTGCCTAATCCGCCAGGCGATTCGAAGCTTTGATCCTCAAAGATAGAGTTTAAATTCACGTATAAGAAGCTAGGCTTTACCTGTAGATATACGAATGTCGTTCATAAATCAGGAATTGCGGAAAAATGTAAGGCTTGGAGGAAATAAATCAATGAGTAATGTGGGTGCGGCTGGACCTGTAACTTTATGTTGATTTAACTTTTCAAATAAGTGTGTGAATAAATTGGTGGGCCTAGGTTTTATTTTGAAGCTGAGAGCTTTTTAATAGTGGAAGACCTCTTCTGCAAAAGACCGCCTGGGGAAGTACCACACCTTTGCCAGATATTCATCCGCCAAGCAGTAGTGTAAAAACAATACTGTATTCTGGTTTGAAAGGCACTCTTTCCAGCGAAATTACTGGACATATGAGACTTTAGAGCCGATGTCTCACGGTGACGAGCGCAGTGATTATGCAATGCAAACTTCTGGGTGGCACTGTAACTATAATGGGCAGGCGTAGCGCTTACCATCAGGAGAATGACTTGCTCGTCTCGTCGCTTTGTCAAATGATATTAAACCTTCAGAAACACCCGTCAAGCACAATAACAATACCGGATATGGAAAGCATCAATTTTAAATGCGGAAATCAGTAAGCGGCTATACTGAGCCGAAATAATGACTGTGAAGCCCTTCAGGGTAGAGGTAGACCTATCCGAGATGTTTTAATCGATTGTCTCGATTGTTCAACCATCTCGATGAATCTCGATAATATTTTTGAACGAATTTGAGTGAATCCAAGTTCTTTTTCAACATCGTAAAGGAAAGCCAGATACTTATCCGCCAAGCGGATAAGTATCTGGCTTTCCTTTACGATGTGTACGATGTTTACGATACTTTAGTGCCGATGTCTCATATGCACAGTAATTTCGCTGGAAACAGTGCCATTTAAACCGGAACACAGTAATGTTTGCACACTACAGCTTGGCGGACGAATATCTGGCCAAGGTGTGGTACGTCTCCAGGCGATCTCTTGCAAAAGAGGCCTCCCACTACAAAAAATTACTACTTCATCACGTCACTAGCGGAGTGTGGCGACTGTTTTTGGTATTTATGTCCCCTAGCGAATACGCGGCTTAAGATTGTGGGTTCGATCCCTGGGATGAGGTAGGTGTAGGATTATTACTCATTATTATTATTACTCCGCTGAAGTAACTGAAGAACTGTTTAAGAAATTGAAACGACTGAATGGATTTTGATGAAATTTTAATTATGAATCGATAATTCTTAATTATTTTACGATGGTTCAGTCGAGGAGCGAGATGTAGATAAAGACTCGATTGTAATTTTGCACTGATTGCGATTTTATCGATTCTCTAATTATCTCGCATCGCTACTTCAGGATGCAATCAATTTGTCCCTGCCCCTATATCCCTTAGTTCAATGGTGTTTGTTTATAAGGTTACAATGGATTCAGTGGCCCAGGGACAATGGAGACAATTGATGGCTTTCGTGGGATCGGGGTAATTCTACTTGATTATTGGTTAATAGTAATTAATTGTGTCCGATCTTAGGGAAAGTGTTTATTGACATATTTGGATAATTAGGTGTATATGTGTTAAACATTCTTACAAAATAAAATAACGTAGTCTAGCTCGCAAAAATAAAATAAAAATTTAATTTCTCGCCATGTACGAAACGCTCCACCTTAACTACTAGATTTTTACATCTCATGACAGATTACACGCGTATAAGTTTGGCAGGCGCTGTAATATAAAAAAAAATTGTTTAATAAATATATCGACCATTCCACACTGCGTTTGGGACCCCCAGCCCAGCCCCTGTTACATTTCGTGTCTTTATTAAAAGGTCGTTTGTTCCGGGTGACATCATTGGTCTGCGAACATATTTCGCATGGAAACCAGGGACCTTTATTTCAGCAACCACCCACCATATTCAACCTTCAAGTTACTATACTTATCTTAAAATCTCTTAACAAAAAAAAATCTTTTTTTTTCATCGTATTTCCTCATAATTATAATATTACTAGCTGTACCCTGGCACGCTTCGCTGTGGCACATTCGCACATTCGCTGATATGTCACTGATGAAAAAAATAGATAAAAACAATCCTTGATGCGGATTATATATCATGCTAAAATTTCAGCTCGATCGGTGCAGAACTTTTTGAGTTTTTAAAGCGTACACAAACCAACATAACATTTGTATATATATAGATCTCTCTTACATTTTTTCCTTTCTTCAGTTCTCCCTTTAATTCTTTTCTAATACTATTTTTACCTACTGATGTCAATTCTAATCTTAACTAATTAAGAACCTTAATTAATATAATATTTAAGATGCCAAGAATTACCATTATTCCATGGTAAGGCTTCTGGCAAAGTAGCGCCAGACTCAATTAACAATTTTGAGACTTCACTCTGACATAATTTATGTTCGGCAAAGTTATTTCATTATATAATATACTCACTTTAGTAACAGTACTCTAAAGGAATATCATTAAGAACAGATACAGGATTAAAATGCATAAAATACTCTACGTTTTGTAGCCACTTGATCATCATCATCATCAACCCATAACGTCCCACTGCTGGGCACGGGTCTCTCCTCACTTTCGTGAGGAGGGTTAGGCCATATTCCACCACGGGGGCCAAGTCCGTATTGGTGGATAACATACCTACCTCCGAAATAATTCTCGGGTAGGATATGTGGGTTTCCTCATGGATGTTTTCCTTCGCCGAAAAGCGAGTGGTAATTACGTACATATGTTTTACAGAATCACATTTGTACGTGCTCGCAGTGGGATTTGAACTCACGACCTTCTGATTGGAAGGCGGACGTTCTCCCACTAGGCTACCACCGCTTTGCCACTTGATATAACTCATAATTTTACTAAAGATTGCAAAAAACACTTGCGCTATTTATGATTAAGTAAAATAATTATTTCCATAGTTATATTATATTGCGTAAATAAGAATTATATTTATTGCCAGAACTTAAATAACAAAATAAATAAAAGGAAAATGAACTAAAACTAAAAACTTAAAAATCTAACAAAAGAGGGTGTCCATGAGGCATGGCGCCAAGAACACTGGATGCATTTCCACGTTGAATAGCAATAGCTATTCTCTGTGCGAGAAATGAGCCAGCCCTCTTGTCACCACCCCCATACATTTTATTTTGTATATTTTTGTTTTAATGGTAGGTAACATTAATTTCAGTCAATGTGTGTTGCGGTTTGCTTAACTGAGGCAATAAAGCCAGGGGCAACGAGGTGAAAATGAAACTTTTCAGTAGGGTTGTCTGTACAAGGGGTACAAGGATTTAGGGGGCCGATTTTTGAATCTCTTTCAGTGACAAAATAGATGAATAATAACGAATTCCTTTAGAAAATTGAAATAAAACAAATAGTTGAAAGTAGAGGTCATCATAGAGTATACAAAGGTTGAAAAATGTTTTGTATTGACATCTCTTCTCAATTCTCATCTGTGAATATAGAAGCATAGTCTTTGACAATAAAACCTTGACATGTTCAAGCTTAATATTTTAATTTATTACGGTTAATTATAATCATCCACGGGGTGATCACTGATCACTAGTAATAATTGCAACAGCCACACGAAGAATAAAAAAAAACAATTATTCTGCTTAGTGACGACCCTAACGTTTAATAATATTCATCCTAGACGTTCCGCGGCAGACGGAGACGGCTGGAAAGAAACGCTTTTATTTCATATTTTATGACTTTTCCTTCTTAAGGAAACAAGTATGATTAAGCTGAAGAGAGATTTAAGAAGCCATTTATATTTATTAAAATGAAAGCTTTTGAGATGAGTAGTTTTTTTACTTATCTTTGTAAACCAATTACGGTGGCCACAGCCGGAGGATGCAGAGAAACATTAAACGTTTATTAAAATAAAAATATAACATAACAATTATTTATATTTTAACCAGAACTTGTGTTTGTTTGATCTGAAGTAAGGTACTGAAGTCACCTAAAATTACGTAGAAAAACTTTTTGTGGGACATAGACACCTTTGGCTGCTTCAGCGACTCCAACGTTGCAATCGAGATTTTTTATTTTATTTGACTGAGCGAAGAGACGAGTAATCCGTCCACCTGGTGGGAAGCGCTACGCCTGCCCATAACAGTTAAAATGCTACCCAGAAGTTTAAATTGCATAATCCTGCGCGGCACTGCACTGCGCTCGTCACACTGAGACATAGGCTCTAAAATCTCATATGCTCAGTAATTTCACTGGAAACAGTGCCCTTCAAACCGGAACACATACCGCGATGCCAGCACGGTTTCACAAGCGGTTCCATTGCAAATCGGTGTTGTAGCTATGTATTATGTAGAAGCCTGTCCAATCGACGGAATTAGCGCTAAACAATTAATTGATTCAATAGCAATTAGCCGTGGAACCGGTCGGACACGTATCGAAATGTTCTCAATTAGTACTGACAGTGATAACTGGATATAACTTAATTCCAACAGTGTAAATGGATTAAAGAGTTTCATAGTATTGTAACTGAATTGGTTAGGGACTGTCTTTAATTTAATAAAACCACTGTTGGAGTTTTGATGAGAACCTGAATGTGACTTTGTTAATTTGGCATTTTTACGGTAGTCCTTTTTTAATTTGACTAAGTAACGGGACGAGCAAGTCGTTCGCCTAATGGTAAGCGCCCCTGCCCATAACTGTTACAGCGCCTCCTAGAACTTTGTATTCCATAATCTAGCTCGGCACTACATTACGGTCGTAATCCTTAGAGATAGGCTCTAAAGTCTCATATACCCAGTAATTTTGCTGGAAACAGTGCCCTTCTAACCGGAACACATTTTGGCACACTACTGCTTGGTGGATGAATATCATATCAAAATAAAATTAACTTAACTACAATATTATAAAATTCCCCATTTAGAAAAACCTAAATAGGTCACCAGTTTTCCCATTTACAAAAACCTAAACTGATCTATGAACTGAACACCCCATCAAAATCGGTCCAGATATCTTCTAAACGTAACAAATAAATGTAGGTACATAATTGAATTGTCAGACAATCATGTTATGAATAACTAGCTGTACCCTGCCACTCTTCGCTGTGGCATATTCGCACATTCGCTGATATGTCACTGATGGAAAAAATAGATAAAATCAATCCTTGATGCGGATTTTTTTTTTATTTTTTTTTGTTTGCCACGTCGGACCAACTTGGTTCGTATGTATCAAGATCGTCACGCCAGCGTTTTCTTGGCCTGCCCCGGCGCCTACGCCCTTTTTCAGGCATCCATTGTGTGACGATCTTGGCCCATCTGTCGGGGTGCATTCGAGTTACATGGCCCGCCCAATCCCATTTAAGCCTAGCTGCTTATATATATCATGCTATAATTTCAGCTCGATCGGTGCATAACTTTTTGAGTTTTTGAAGCGTACACAAACCAACATAACATTTTTATATATATAGATGACTTTGAGTTCATTGATCTAAAATCAGGGTAGAAGGAAGTATAGAAGAAACCCCCTAATCAGTCATTAATCAACAAACGAAGCGATCCGAGTAATGCGGCAGACGATCCTCAATTCGATTAATCTTCGTTTTGAAGAAGATAGGCAAAGTGGGTGGACAGAACCTATGCGAACTGTCATGGTAACATCTATATTTGTACGCTACCTCGGTTTTGCCTGCGATTTCATGCTCGTGGACTAAAAAAAATACTATTTACCGCAATAAAAACAATACTATATCTCTCCATCAAGCTACCAGCCCAGCGGAAAGCAGTACACCAATTCCCTGACACCCTCTACAGGTTTCTGGAACGCCAGACATATAAAAAATTCAAAAAAAATAAAAAAACGAGCAAGTCATTAAACTAAGCGCTACGCCTGCTCGTAACAGTCACAGTGCCACTCAGAACTTTGCATTGCATAATCTTGCGCGGCACTGCCCAAGCTTGTCACCCTGAGACATCGGTTCTAAAGTCTCATTTGCCCAGTAATTTCGCTGGAAACAGTGCCCTTCAAATTGGAACACGGTAATGTTAAGCGGATGAATATCTGGCAAAGTGGTGGTACTTCCCCAGGCGGTCTCTTACAGAAAGGGCCTACCACTACAAAAACTATTTTCAATCAAATTTAAGAATCACAGACAGTCCCTTCAATTTTATTATTGGTATGGAATAGAACCCAACATTGCAAGCAGTGATAGCCTAGTGGGAGAACATCCGCTCTCCAAGGAGAAAGTCGTGAGTTCAAATTCCAGTACGGACACGTACCAATGTGTTTCTGTAAATCATAATAATATGTACGTAATTATCACTCGCTTTTCGGTGAAGGAAAACATCGTGAGGAAACCCACATACCTACCCGAGAATTATTTCGAGGGTATGTTATCCTCCAATCCAAGCCGGGCCCCCTTGGTCGATTATGGTCTGACCCTCCTCACATAAGTGAATGGGATGATATGGATAGTTTGTGAGAATTAAAAACTGCAATACCTTCAGTGACATAAAGTGGAGCCAGCATACTTTATGTTCCGTTGTTGCTCCTGCAACCCAATAATATAAAAGAGAAAACTTTGGATAAAATGCTTTGTTAGTTGTTTTGCCTTCCTTGACTGGCAGCGTGGCCATTAGCGTCAGCTCAGTCTAGTCTAGAGGCTTTTAAATTCGCCCACGGCCTTAATTTTCCAATTTTGGATAGAATTTCGCGTTCAACGGGAGTGAAATAGTTTTTCTGAAGCATGACGACTATTTTTTACGGCTTATTTCAAATATTCCGGTGTTGGAGCTTTGTTCCACTTGTAACATTTGGATAGATATTTTGTTACCCTCTCACGTAAAAACTACTGAACGGATTTGGACGAAATTTGGCACACAGGTAGCTTATTACGTGAATTTTCATATAGTATATTTTTGATATCGTAGAAGTTAACAGTTCTTGTAGGGTAATACTGATTGCGGATGAAACCAAGAGGCGCAGCTAGTGAATAGTAAATGGTTGAGTGTGGAATGGAATTTCGTTGTAATACCACGCTTTTATTAGTTTTATTATTGAGTGTGTGTGTGTGTGTGCTTAAAACTCAAACAATATATTAAAGGCAAGCAAAATAATGCACTTTTAGACTTAAACCCTTACGTCACATATAAATAAAGAAAAAAAAACAAATATCATCCATAGGTTGTCTGGAAGAAATCGCTTTCAGCGATAAGACCGCCGATTGTACTACCCTTGTTTACCTATTGTAATTCTTCTGTACTGTGTTTATTTTTGTTTCTGGTGTACAATAAAGAGTTTTTCTATTCTTCTTTTCTATCATTTACTAATAAACTACGTGATTATGGTTTGAGTTTGAAAAAGGTATTTTTTTCCCTTTGAAGTGGTGATTCATGCCTGAAACACAGCACAGGAAAAGGAAACTCTACTAGAGCTTCGGACATACGGCTATATACATTACAGACTTGAAAAAAGGACACAAAAAAAGAAGGAAGCTAATCTCAGCAATCACGGAAGGTGCAGGCGAGTCACTTAACTCCGTCCAGATTTTACTAAAAAAGTCCATCAAAATTTTTCCGAAGAAAATGTTATAATGAAAATTGTATTCTTGTTTCATTTATACTGCAGCTGAATTCTTTTCTACCCTGAATTAATTATAAGCGCCTGTTCGTGAGGGAATACGAAACTTTTTCGATTTTCTGAACTTTATAACTTTTCCATTCGCGTCGAAGATAGAATTGCTGAAGAATGGGGACTTAAATGTTTTATTTATAAGCCGACAGTTAATGTTTAAGCTGTTGAATAAGTGAGCATTATGTTTTATAAGAAAACAAAAAATATAATACAAAAGTGAAAAAAATATTCTTCGACCCCATCGTCAAACGTGAAGATGAGATTAACGAAAAAGGATACAGCACGATCCCAAATAGGTCAACATACCTGTATTTATGGCAGTTCTCATAAAAGAATAAACAGGCAGGTCCCAGAGGATTCCCTTATACATGACTTATCGTGTGTAGGTATAATTTATCATAGCTAAAGGAGAAGTTTTCGTAAGAAAGCCTATAGTCGATATACAGTATGGAAACTAATCGTTAGCCAACACAATTATTTCAAAGCGTGTTTTATTTAAAAGGGTAGATATAGGTTGAGCTCAAAGGGTATAAAAAGTCGTGTTATTTCACCACAACTCCCTGACCGACTGTATCTTACGCTGACTGCTGAAAACACACACGTGTGTGTTTTTATAATGTTAAGCTAGATTCACATTTGTCTGACGTGTTGTGTCGTGATGCATCAAAAAGGTGTCGGTTTCATACATTTAACACAAGCCGTCACAACACACTGCATGGGAGAAATGTGAGCTTATTAAATGTATGAAACCGATTCCTTTCTGATGCTTCACGACACAACACGAGTTGTTTTCGCTTTTATAACATTAGTAGGATGATTCAAATTTACGAAAACTTGTCTACTAAAATAACAAGTCCAAACTTTAACAAGTAAACCCATTAAACTTAACGAAACTAGATGTGTCCACGCAATAAAATAAAATTATAGCTTTTCTCGCGAGCAACTATGTATAATTTATCTAGATCGCTCCTAATTTTAAATAGGTTCAGAAATATAATTATTCCCTTTATAGTACTTTTATTTATTAAAAAATAAATTAAAACTTCCATAAATTCACAATAATTATCATAAAAACATGATTAAACCTTCCGTGATCCTTAATTCTGTTTGAGTTTGTTAACTGTGATTAAAAAAGTCACGTCACGTAAATTACGACCGGCGTTTTTTTTAGTTATAATTTTATTACCTGTTTTGAATATAATGTTTTGGAAGACAATCAGCTACAAAATTAATTATCGTGAGAATGGTAACCCTTATAAAAGGTTTTTTTGTAAAATATCATAATATATTTTTCCAAAGATTTTTTTTCAAAGATGTATTCGTTAACGCAAGCTGATTAAAATAAAAGATGACAGATGACAGATCATTGATCATTCTGTCATCTGTCATCTGTCATCAGTCATCTGTCATCTGCCATCTATCATCTGCCGTCTATAATCTGTCATCTATCATCTCTCTTCTGTCATCTGTCATCTGCCATCTATCATCTGTCATCTGTCTTCTGTCTTCTGTCTTCTGTCTTCTGTCTTCTGTCTTCTGTCTTCTGTCTTCTGTCTTCTGTCTTCTGTCTTCTGTCATCTGTCATCTGTCAACTGTCATCTATCATCTGTCTTCTGTCATTTACCGTCTGTAATCTGTCATCTGTTCTGTGATCCGTCATCTGTCATCTGCCATCTGTCATCTATCATCTGTCATATGTCATCTGTCATCTGCCGTCTGTCATCTATCATCGTTCATCTGCCATCTGCTGTCTGTCATCTGTCATCTGTCATTAGTCATTTGTCATCTGTCATCACTCTTCTGTCATCTATCTTCTGTCATCTGTCATCTGCCGTCTGTCATCTGTCATCACTCTTCTGTCATCTATCATCTGACATCTGTCATCTATCTTCTGTCATCTGCCGTCTGTCATTAGTCATTTGTCATCAGTCATCTGTCGTTTGTCATCACTCTTCTGTCATCTGTCATCTGTCTTCTGTCTTCTGTCATCTGTCTTCTGTCATATGTCATTAGTCATTTGTCATCTGTCATCTGTCATCTATCATCTGTCAGCTGTGATCTGTTCTGTGATCCGTCATCTGTCTTCTATCTTCTGTCATCTGTCATCTTTAATCAGTCATCTGTCATCAGTCATCTGTCATCTGTCATCTGGCATCTGGCATCTGTCATCTGTCATCTGTCATCTGCCATCTGTCATCTGTCAGCTGTCAGCTGTCATCTGTCATCTGTTCTATGATCCGTCATCTGTCATCAGTCATCTGTCATCTGTCATCTGTCAATTGTCATCTGTCTTCTGTCTTCTGTCTTTTGTCATCTGTCATCTGTCATCTGCCACCTGCCACCTGCCACCTAGCCCTTACCCCCTACCTCCTAACCTTATTAACTTACTTACTTACTATTCGCCTTGTCTGGTCACATTTTTCGTAACGCATTCACCAGCTTACTTCCCAAAAAAGTCCTCCTCAAGTCGTAAAGAAGTTTCACTTCAAAAAACTGTAAACTTGCGTATATTATGCTATAAATTACAACTCTATGCCTTTATGCATTCCTGAGAAAAATGGTCTTGACAGACAGACGGACAGACCGACAAACGAACAACCAAGTGATCCTTAAAGCTTTTGCTTAAAGTATCTCACCGTTACAGGAATCTACATATTGGAGCTGTGCCTATTTGTTAAAAACAACGCCCAATTGTATGTCAAAAAATCTGAAATGCGTATTAGAAAGACACATATGAGGCAGCATGATTGTTTATACCTTCCTACTATTAATACAATGATATATGACAAAAGTACATATGTAACCAGTATTCGTGTGTTCAACCATTTGCCAAAGAATATTCAAGAACTTTCGAAAAGCACCTTTAAATCTGTCCTAAAAAATTGGCTAATAATAAATGTTTTTTATGATATCGATGAATTTTATAACTTTAAAACTTGACATTGTAATGAAATTAATATTCAAATTCACTAACAATTATAATAAGTAATACTAACACTGACAATGATGTCCACTATGCGCGACGCCCTTACCGGGTAAGATGTACCTACCTACTAAACCTGACGCTTATGACCTGTCCTCTCATGTACATTGAAGCGAAATAAATGATTTGCTTTGATTTGATTTGATTTCTGATTTCCTTTTGAGGTACGGAACGGAACCCTAAAAAAACTAAAGCCATAGCTTATTCGATAGTTTCCATTACCTGTTAATCTAGAAACTTCACTCTACCTGTCTAGAATATCAAAAAATTTGAAGTTCGATCTTCCTACTCCCGGCACAGAACGAAATAAAATAAAAAAACTGGGTTCAAAGTTTCAAGACCAAAGTTCAAAGCCTCTGCTAATATTTTTTCCTTTCCGTACCCCTTCGGGGTTAAAAACCTAGCCTTTGTTGTTGTTACGCTAAGGGCTGCCAACCCTTTCCGTACAAGGGTAAAAATAGTAAAAACAGCATCAACAGAGTGAATTATTATGCTATTTATGGTAGAGCAAAATAGATAAAAAAACGAAACGGTTTAGTAGGTTATTACATTTTCTTAAAAGCTTTATATAATGGGGAAATACGCGATGAGGGGTAAAAAGGAGATCGGTAATTTAGGAAAAAGAATAAATATTTTAATGGAAACGTGTTTGACGGTAGAGTGAGTGAGTGAAAAATGAGTGATTGTGTAAATTTTAATATACTAGTAAATCTAAGAATAGATATTAGAATATGCTGCGACAATTTTGACAACACTTGTCATGTCAGTTGATGATGATTTGGCTGCAAACTGTTGTGGGATTGTAGGGAATCAGAAACTACGAAGGTCATGGTTCAGAAACAGAAACGGAATCGGAAACGGAAACCGAAACAGAAACAGAAACAGAACCGACTCAGACACCGATACCGACACCGACACCCACTCAGACACTAACTCAGACACCGGCTCAGACACCGACTCAGACACCGACTCGGACACCGACTCAGACACTCTCGTTTACGCTGTATTACTAAATGTGATTAAGAGAGCTGTGAGACTGCTGTTACCTTTAATCTTCCTTCTATAGCTAGTTCTTATTGTGGTCAATACTCATTACTAAAGAAAAAAATAACTATAGCGACAAGTTTTTCATTTCCCCGCACGAGTGAGAATACTTTCCTCAACTATTTGGAGAATTTCAATCCTCTTTGTGCCTTTTTGCGACCGAATGAGAAATTCCGAATTGGCAGATGAAAGTTTGTTGTAAGGGGCTTTTACCTATTGATTCTTGGGACGCAATAAAAGTGTTATTTCTTCTTTAAAAGTCACCCTACCCAGGTGAGCGTTTCGCAGGTGTGAAATAAGTGAGTAAGATAAAGGTAATCTATCTAAATAGCCTAGTGGAAAAAAAGTCTTCTTCGAACGCCTTCCAAGGAGAAGGTCGTGAATTACCATTGTGTTTCTTGTAAAACTAATAAGTCGCTTCTCGGTGAAATTATTACAGAGATAGGTATGTTATCGACTAACCAGACCGGGCCCCCGTGGTGGATTATGGCCTTATCCACGTCAGGAGAGTGAAGGGAGACCCGTGCTCATCAGTGGGTGGATATGAAGTAGTTAAGTTGAATAGCAGTCAACGTGAGTAAAGTGGTGGTTGCTTTACTAAAACTTCCTAAAAGTTCAAAGAACGCGAAATGGCACGTTCTTTGGGTTTCTTCTACTAACATTCGACGCATGCACAATGGCTTAAAAGCGTCGCACAGCTGGCAATCGCTATCCTCGTCTGACAAATGATGTTACGCGCTAACTCTCTTTCACTCTACCTTAAATATTTATAATTTTTAAAAGCCAGCAACCCTTATTTGCGGATAGATTTAATTAGGCAACCATATATGATAATAAATAGAAAAAAAAAATGCTTTAATTTGATATATAATTAATAAATAAACAAGTAAACGATATTTTTCCCATAAATCAATTAAAAATAATTTAATTAAAAATACTGGCGGCCAAATTTTGATAGGCAACCTGATAAATATATATTCTCCTAATTATAAATATACATAAAAAATCGGTTTTCAGCAAAAAACCGATGAACGCACTAATCCTGCAGCCGGATCTCGTACTAAGAGTCCCATGCCCCTATATATTTCTCAACACTACCCTTATAATTAAACCAACATTACAAACCTTAACGAATATGAGACCTCACCTTGAGTTATGTCAAACATTTACCTTCTGTGAGCACTGTTCCTTGCCACAAACGACGACTGTATGTTTCGTTCATGGGTACACACCAAGGACGTTTTATTACATACTCTTTGGACATGGCACGCGTCTAAAGTGACAAACGAATATTCTGTCATTACACTAGTGATTGCGAAAAACTAAGACCGATCGAATCTACAATTACCATTTTACATCATACATCAGCATCATCAGTCCACACTCGTCCACTGCTGTACGTAGGCCTCTCCCAATGAACGCCACTGAGCCCGATCTTCGGCTTTCCTCATCCAGTCTTTGCCAGCAGTCTTCCGCAAGTCGTCACTCCACCGGCGGCGTCCTACACCATTTACCATTCAAATCAATTCATTTCAATCGGTCATTGGCAGAGATCGCGAGTTTACTACCGGCATACGAATAGTCGGTCATGTAACTTTGGCAGAAAGGTAACCGTGAGCGCGTATGGTCCTTTGCTTAGATCGTTTAAGGTGCCAATATACAAGACATACAATATTACATGTACGATTGTATGCGTTGATGTAAAGGGGAAACCGGGGAGACTTATTTATCGCTAGGGTAGTTCTGTTGTAGGATTATTTAGGGGCAGAATAATTATTACTCTATTTTACGAAGCTATTTGTTTATCGAATGAAGTAGAGGCGGCCTCTGTCAAGTTTATGGTAGTGGGAGGCCTCTTCTGCAAGAGACCGCTTCGAAGTACCACACCTTTGCCAGATACTCATCCCCAAAGCATTAATGTGCAAAAATTACTGTGTTTCCAGCAAAATACGGGGCATATCAGACTTTAGTGCTTCACGGTGACCAGCGCAGTGCAGTGCCGCGCAATATTATGCAATGCAAAGTTCTGGGTGGCATTGTAACGGTAATGGGCAGGCGTAGCGCTTACCACGTGATCACCATCAGGTGGATGACGTGCTCGTCTCGTCACCCAGTCAGATACGATCTAAAAAACAATCAATAATACATACACGCGTACATTCTAAAATCATGTTTTTTTTTCGTGAACTGCCTCCGGAACCCTCATCCATAAATCCAAACAGAATTACACAATACTTTGTGATCCAAAGGGAAAAGTCCTTGAAACATTTTGTTCAACAAGTTCCCATACAAACTCATCTAACTAGTGTTGCCAACTTTCAGAAATCGGCGAAAGAGGTCAACCTATACCGATCGCCGGACCACACCCTGGACATTCCTTACAAAAGCTGATTTAACAAGAAAAAGTGCAAGAGTTGTTATCTTATACGTAAACATATTTTACTAGCTGCGCCCCGCGGTTTCACCCGCGTAGCTCCCGTTTTGTTCCCCGGGAACATACTATCGGGATAAAAAGTACCCTATTACTCAATCCTGGTATTAAAATATCAGTGTTCCAAATTTCATTCGAGTCCGCTCAGTAGTTTTTGCGTGAAAGAGGAACAAACATCCATACATTCCTACAAACTTTCGCATTTATAATATTAGTAGGAAGAAGGATCATTGGAAGAAAACCTAACTCACACCACACACACCATCACACAACAATATCATGATTGATATGACCTTACATTCATCTGACAACTTAGGCGGAATTAAGGTTATATATTTCTACTTCTTCTTATTAATTGCAAAGTAACGCTTGATTCTATGAACTATGTAAAAGCTGATTGACAACTCACATATATGTGTATAAATACTCAAAGATGCCACGCGACCAAAACAAAAGACAATCCGCTAGTATGAATGTTCAAACAACCCTTTTGTCTATTACATTTCGGCGTGCAATATTGACAGCCTCTCAATTGTCCTCCGAATCGCGGGTACAGGTGCGGGGAAGCGGATCGTGCGGGGTGAAGAAGGTCCATTCTGTATATAGTACTATGTCTTCTGTCGCAGGACACGCAATAAAACCGTTGGTGTTACCATAAATCGCTGTGAATCTATAGAAGTGACAGTTTTATCGCTGTTCTGGCAACCCTGTGCCGTGATTAAGGTACAGTGTCATTAGGAACTACGAATTTGGGTATAAATAGTTTGTATGGAAAGGGATAAGTTTTAACAGATTGCCGTAAAGTTAATCGTGCAGAGATTTAGTTAGATTAATATAAGTTTTGGGAAGCGATTACAATTGCTACAATGCTCAGTGAAAATGAAAATACAGTAAACTCATTATGCAGTATCTCACTCAAAACTGTCTTATTGGAACAAATTAAAAATCAATAGTCGTGAGGCCTGAAAGAGGTATACTTATAAATAAACCACTGTTCTAAAAACAGTTTTTTCGGCGCAGAGATACGGCGAGACATGCGGCGGAACACTTTTTCGGGAACAAAGTTGTTCTAAAAACCGTTTGTTGACGGAAAGATAAACGACGAAACACTTTTTGGTGTACCAAAAAAGTTCTGAGTACAGTTTTTTGACACAGATACGCAGGAAACATTTATTAAACTATACATGTATAGATAGATAGATAGCTAGATAAACTCTTTATTGAAACACCACACAAACTTAAAAACTAGAACAAAACAAATTTTACAATTAGTGTCACAAAGGGCGGTCTTATCGCTCAGAGCAATCTCTTCCAGACAACCATGCACGGAGAGGAGTATATTGTTCTTAAACGGTTTTTCGGCGCTATGATTCGTGGTTTTGCCCTTTTCGGTTAATCATTGTTCTAGGTACAGTTTTTACAGCGCAAATACATACGTCTAAACTAAACCCTTTTTTGTTGAACAATAATGTTCTAAAACAGAAAAAAAACATGCGAAATTTAACTTTTTTTTAGAGTTAGTAAAGCTTTACCTAAAGCTTCAAAACAAAACAAAAGTACTTAACAAGATTTTTTTAACTTTTTATATGTTTTTTGTCAACTTCATTAGATTCCGTCATCATTTTTCGAGTTTCCCAATCCAATTCTATCCCTATCGTTATAATGTTATGGTATGAAATAGATTGTTACAGATTCAACCATTGTTCAATCTACATGACCATCTAAATGTAGGTCAAATGAAACTATGTCGCTGGTGTTCCGCGTGCCCGATTCCAATTAAGAAGATGGTGTCTGCGATGTTAATAAAGATTTATGTGTTATTGTTTAAATATTTGTCCATCAGTTTTTTTCCTATAGGAAAATTAGAAAGACTAATGAAGTTATCAAGTGTCATCGAAGTTTGTACAGTACACACAGACCAGGAGGCATGCCATGACATGTTATAGCGACCTAAACTGTATCCAGTTTAGGTTGAAAATGGCAGCAACATAAAAAATAAGACGTCATGGTACGATTCTGCGACGCGGTTCAGTTTAGGTCTTCAATTGAATTGCTATAAAAGGTCATGGTATGCCTCCAGGGCGATATCTGTAATATTTCTACAAGTGATATCATAAAAAACGAGAAAAATCTTAATTTGTCTGCATTTTTTTAATACAAGATAATATATAATTTATTGTATAAATGGTAGGTCTTAAAGGTTAGTTTTCTTGATCCTGGCAGTTTTTTCCATATTGTACCGTTACCGCATTATCTCTTGGGTTTCTAAACTAATTTATATAAGATATTCCATTAATTTGAAACGTTAAACTTCGAAGATCGTCCGTTAAAAATTTCATTTGAATCTTTTTCACCATCATCCTTTCTCGGCCCACTGCTGAGCACAGGTCTCCCCACTTTCGTGAGGAGGACTAGGCCTTCATTCCCCACGGGGACCCTGTCCATGTCGATCGATAAGTATGTAGTTTTTCAGTAAGTCCCTTTAAAGTGCTTTTTTCCACAGACTAACTTCAATATAAGATTAATATACCCCAAAAATTAGTAAAAACTTATTGGTAATATTATAGGTTATATAAATAAGTAAAAATCTAAATCTAGATAAGTCAGCATTACTCCTGAATCTACAAAGTATGCCTAAAGTCTAGGATAAAGATTCCCGACGGATCTATTAGCTTAAATCCAGACCTTTTCAGTCCATTTAGCTCCGTTTTACTGAATTCAAGACTTATTTTAGGAGACGCTACAATGACATTTTTATTTAGGTGCTATGTTCAATTTATCTTTGTAATATTTTTTTGTTTCAGTCGCCTAAAAAAAAAGAATGGGAACGGCTTGGGCACAAAATGATAAATAAAACGCGTTACGGTTATATACATAGATCCTGAGTCCTTAATTAGGATTCGTCTCCTAATTGGAGTCATTTTGAACCTTAATGTAGTCAAAACAAGGGTGTCGTTATTCTTAAGATACTAATCTATTTATGTTTCTCCTTGATTATAGCTACCCAAACATCTGGATACTTCATCAAGACGAGTCTTGACATTGAACTAGTCAATCATATTTAAAAACAATTAGGTGTTCTCATTCACAGTAATATTAGCAGTGGCTACGAACACTTTATGGGAATCAGACTTGTCGGACGCTTTTGACTCTGTGCGACTATTCATTTTGTGATAGAAATAGTATTTTCTGCTCTTTTCGTGCTTTGTGATTGGTTTAAAAAGTGTTATTTAACCGATTTGAATACCAAAAAAAGCTCTGTATTAAACTAGATAAGAATTTGTGTAGTGTAAGTAATGGTGTTCCGCAAGGCGTGAAATTAGGTCACGTATTTTATTTAATTCATGGTAAGATTATGTTGACGTATTATAATATAGAGTTATAAATTCAAACGTAATAAATCTTCATTACTTATTAACATTAGGAAGAGTTTTAAAACTTAACGTAATGTGGAAGAAGTTGTTAGTGAAGTTAATAGTGTTAATATTTTTGCTAATAAGGACAGTAGAAAGTAAGATCCTAAGTGAGAGTGAGAGAGCCAACAGAGCAGCTTTCATACAGAGGTTATTGAATAAGGAGAAAGATTTGGAGGGGCGGTTAAAGTTAGTTGGAGGACCAAATCACTTTGAAGGTAAGTTCTTTATAATTCTGTTGGTGTATCTATATTACATTTTTTTTTCTCAATTCTCTCAAAGATTTGAAATAATGAATCAATTATATCCATTTCGTGGTAACTTTTCTTACTAATTATAGTAAAGTTAAGTTGCCAATGGTTTGTATAAATTTTTCTGCAAAAATCAAAAATCTAATGAACTGTAGTCTCTACTGTAGTTTTCATTACCGCACTATTGGTTATTTTTTGTTGGCTAAGTATCATAATTTTCCGGTTTGAAGGGCACTGTTTCCAGCGAAATTACTGGGCATATGAGACTTTAGAGCCGATGTCTCAGGGTGACGAGCGCAGTGCAGTGCCGCGCAGGATCATGGAATCAGTGTTCTGGGCGCTAACCGTCAGGTGGACGACGAGCTCATCTCGACACTCAGTCAAATAAAAAATAAATAAATAAAAATAATTTTAAAAATTCAGGTAACGTTTACATCCACCACGCTGGACGCTGGGGTGCAGTATGCGATGATTCTTGGGATGATGCAGCTGCCAAGGTGGTCTGCAGAGCTTTCAATAGAACTGGAGTCGCTACTCACGGTAGCCAGTATGGAGAGGCTCTCAGTGAGTATAGTTGCCAAAACACTTCTTTCTGGGTAACTAGAACAATGTTAACTACCTAGGCTATTACTAATTTGTTAAATGATTTCCGTGGAATTTCTTGCTTGATTTCTTGTTTGGATTCACGGATTAAAACCTAGTTAACTCTCCATCGCTTCGGTATTTGGCCTTTGCGACGCTTCCGCTGAATTTGACTCAATACATTCAATCATATGTATCTCTGTTTATGGGACCCAATTTCACTTTAGAAATTAAACTTATACTGCCGACACACAGGGTTTCGTTTGGACAAGTTAAGTGCTTGAAAAATAGAGAATTTACTACAGCCCATAGTTTTTGACAGGAAAATACTGGATGGACGACGTGGTCTGCCAAGGGGATGAGACCTCCCTCAGCCATTGCATTTTTACCGGCTGGGGATCATCAGACTGCGGTGCCGATGAAGCAGCAGGTGTCATATGCCATGACACCGCTGAGGAGGCACCAGTGAACTTTATGAAGAGTAAACCTGGAGAGACGCTGCATACTGTGCTGGATATAAGAACGGCTAGCTTGAGAATTGTTGGTGGAAGGAGTAACAGTGAAGGAAGAGTGGAAGTAAATTTGTCTTTGTTTCTTATCTAGAGCCATGTCTAATTCTTGATCAACACCATATTTCTACGTATGGGGTTAAAAGATGACCAAAATAGTTCAGTATGTCTTTGTCTTTGTCCGCCTTCCAATCAGAAGGTCGTGAGTTCAAATCCCAGTGCGGGCACGTACCAATGTGTTTCTGTAAAACATATGTACGTAATTATCACTCGCTTTTCGGTGAAGGAAAACATCGTAAGGAAACCCACATACCTACCACACCATACCACATACATACCTACGTTGTGGGTTGATGATGATGATGTCTCTGATGGGTGCCTCTTATTGGCATTAAAAAACGTCCAGCTCACCCTAGGCAAGTTACACAACGTGAAATATATTAATATTTTGCTAGCAAAAAGTTTAAGGAAAAACCACTCTGACACGTCCTTAGTACGCTTTCACTGGTCTAACAATGCATGTTTAAGTAATAAGGGAAATTCTCCCGGTCCATCTTTTTTTTTAATGATGTGTTTCGTACTGAAACAGATTTCTTTTCTTTTTATTTTGAGTGTTTTCGAACGTAACTACACAAATACTATTCCGCTTAATATTTTGTGTTGGTACGAGATTATTATGGCCCACGACTTTGGGTTGGCCAACCGAAAGCCAGTCGTCCTTCAAATGCGCGTGCGAGCACTTGTCGCGTCGCGGTGTTTTGAGCTTTCACCGGTAGCTCCATTTCGTGGACGCCATTCCCATCCTCGGAGACGAGCTCCAGGATTAAGTGTAGTGTGGATTGCCTGATCACACCTCTATCCCGGAGGAAGGTGATACGGGATCAGAAGAAACCGCCCCATCGGCGTCCTATGGATATATCTCTGTGCACCATCATCCCCCATCTAACCCGAAGACAGCGCTGATTACACACCCGAGAGGCCATCGACGGATTTCCCAAGTAAGTTCGTAGGCCATAATATCTCCCCGTAACATTTTTGATCCGTTCGAGCCGGATCTGCGGATTTTCTTTGCTGTAGTCACGTTGTCCAAATCCCGTTATTAGTGCATATTTTCCCATTTTTGGAAACCATCCGAGTATATTTTAGTGTTTGTCGTAGCGGCGTTACGCGTCCCGACAATATTTCCCATTTTTCATCTTGATTTTGCCGATTTTTGATTTTTTGTGTGCGACATTACGTGTCCATTAAAAATGGCGGAACAAGATATTTTCGAAAGAGAAGTTATACTTGACGAAGTCAAACGTACTTTAGAGTTTTACGAACTCAATGAACAGCAATTTAAAGCGCGAGCAAAAGATATTCTTTCTATTCAGAGAAAATTCCTTAAATTGCAAACTAAAATTGAGAAGTCACAAATGAAATTGTCGACATTTGACCGAGAGGAACAGTTACGTATTCGAACTCAATTCAATGATATTTATTACGCAATTGTTAGCCATGTCGAAGTTCTGAAGAAAAACGATGAGGAGTGTAGGCGCATGAGTCGAGTTTCCTTTAACAATACAATACAACCGACTCACGGGTGTTGTAGTAGTAGGTTACCGAATCTTCCGTTGCCGTCATTCGGGGGAGAATTGACCGATTGGCCACCATTTTATGACCTATTTCGCTCCATGGTTGATAATAATGACGCCTACACAGATAGCGAGAAGTTTAGGTATCTCCTTCTTACCTTGAAAAACGAGCCCTATAACTTAATAAAATCGATACCTATCACGGACGAAAATTATACCGTCGCGTTAGATATTTTAATTTCAAGATATGAGAACAAACGAGTCATAGCTTCACAACATATTGATCGTATTCTGGATATTCAATCCTGTGCCGAGAAATCAAATCAAAGTGTGCGTAATTTGTTGAATATTTACCATGAGAATATAAAAGCGTTACAAGTAATGCATTTTCCTACAAATCAGTGGAGTTTTTTGTTGTTGAATATTTTACTACGTAAAATACCTACTTCCATTCGTATGCGATTCGAGTTAACATTGCATAAACCATCCGATGTACCCAACGTCGACTTGTTAATCGAGTTTTTAGAACGAGAATTAACCGCCAGCGAAATAGTTGAATCTGGCAGTAGAAATATTCAAAATGTAGGTAGTCAGAGGAAAGAGTACGTCGCTCCAACGTTCCGTCGAGCGTTGGCTGCCGGCGTGGCCAGCCACACTTCGACTCAGGGTGCGAGCGATTCTCAACCTTCTGTCAATACGAGCAAGAATCAGAAATGTGTATGTTGCGATGCTCAACATCCATTAAGAAAATGTAATAAGTTTTTGAATTTGTCACCAAGCAATAGGTATGCGTTTATCAAAAATAAGGATGTTTGTTTCAATTGTTTAGGCAAAGGTCATAACGTTTCTCAATGCAAGTCGAGTTTTGTTTGTCGTTCGTGTGAAAAACGTCATCATACATTGATTCACTTTACTTCTGAAGGTGATACTAGCCGTGCGAGTGAGAGAAGTGTTTCTTTACCGCTCACGGAGGAACGGGAAGAGAACAATCCGAGCACCTGTACTCAGCACGCTATGTCCGCGAGTCAAGCGACACAAATTAATTGCGCGTCGTCCAATGCTCCTTTTAGCACGACAAATACTGTGTTGCTTTCGACCGCACTCATCGATGTATGTGTAGGTAATGAAAAGCGTTCGACTGTCCGGTGTCTTATCGATACGGGAAGCCAGGCTTCGTTCATGACGGAATCGTGCGCACAGCGGCTAGGTATAAAGCGTTGTTATGCGAATGTACCTGTTTACGGGATAGGTGACACCAAACCGGTACGACCAAAAGGAAAGATTTCGTGTTGCATAACCCCGAGAAATGAACTTCAACCTTCTATACCTATTGAAGTTTTAGTATTGCCGAAACTTATTCCTAAAATGCCTAGTGTACCACTGCCTCATATGGGGTGGGCACACATTCAAAATTTAAATTTAGCCGATCCTTTGTTTCACACTCCACAGCCGGTGGAGATGTTGTTAGGTGCAGATGTACTATCTCACATAATTTTAGGAAACGTAATAACGGGTTCGCCCGGTTCGCCGATCGCTATGAACAGCGTTTTCGGTTATTTGTTGTTGGGAAAAATAGCGTTCAACTCTTCGACTCCATCCTCAGTTCAAGCTTGTTTTAGCTCATTATCCGATGACGGCGACTTGAAACGATTCTGGGAACTGGAGTCAGTGCCTGAGGTGAAGGCACTCACCCCCGAGGAACGTCTATGTGAATCCATATTTGAACGCTCACACTATCGTGACGTCACGGGACGATACACAGTAGCTTTACCACGTAAACCTGATGCTACGCCCCTAGGTGAATCACGAGATATTGTCCTCGCTCGGTTCCATAAATTAGAGCAACGTTTACAACGGAACCCGAGTCTTAAAATTGAGTCTCACGCGTGCTTGCAAGACTATCTTAAACAAATGTATAGAAATATACTAGTACAAGAATCTGATAGGGACTTGCAACGCATTCTGTGGCGTACGTCGCCCGATGAACCCCTCCGTGATTATCGTCTGCGGACGGTAACATTTGGTGTGAGCACTTCCCCTTACTTAGCTCTTCGTACCATTAAGCAATTGGCTTGTGACGAAGCATCTAATTTTCCCCTAGCGGCAAAGGTTTTAACCGACCAAGTGTTCGTCGACGATGTGGTCGCGGGCGCGAGCGATGAATCACACGCTCTGGTACTACAACAGGAATTGTTAGGTATTTGCAAATCACTTGGGTTTGAACTACGTAAATGGCACAGTAACTCGCCGGCGATACTCGCCGCGGTTCAGGCGCCAGAGGTTCATGGTGAGCGGCGGGAAGAGGTGCCCTTTGCTCCCATGGAACATGACCATCAAACCAAAATAAGGGACTCAAGGGGACTTTTACCCTCCACATTCTTACAGAACGACATGTGGTTTCACGGCCCAGCATGGCTCCGTGAGGATCCTACTGCGTGGCCAGTATTTAAAAGTATCCCTAGCACTGGTGAGGAGAAACGTAATCAACCGGCCGCGTCTGCATCAGCTACGCTGATCGACGATGTTGAGGTCATAAACCAGTTTTCAACCTTGAGTAAACTATTGAGAATTACTTCTTATATTTTTCGCTTTTACTATATTCTTAAATCGCGCGTCAACAAGGAAAAGAGTTCCTATCCTAGTTACATCACAGTCCACGAGTATAAACTCACGCTTAATCGTTTCATTTATCTAGTGCAACACCAAGTGTTTCATAAAGATTTTGAAAACATTTCACAGGGTAAACCGCCCTCAAACCAATTGAGACGTCTTAATCCGTTTATCGATGATTCGAGTTTTTTGCGAGTCTCCGGACGTCTACATAAATCCCTTTTGTCGTACGAGTCAAAACATCAATTAATTTTACCCAAAAAACATCCTCTTACGATTTTAATAATTGACGATGCCCATATTACGCATCTTCATGCGGGCACTCAAGCCGTTCAATATTTACTTTTACAAAAATATTGGATTTTATCTAGCCGAGATATAATACGTAAACAAATCTTTCGTTGTGTGCGCTGCTTCCGTGTGCGTCCGGTACGTCTACAGCCTGCGATGGCGCCGCTCCCAGCGGTCCGGCTGCGACCCGAGCGCCCATTCATGAAAACAGCTGTTGATTACGCGGGCCCGTTTTACATGCGAGCTAATAGGGTTCGTAATGCTAAAATCATCAAATGTTATGTCGCCGTGTTCGTGTGTATGAGTGTGAAGGCTATACACTTGGAGCTCGTATCGGAGCTATCTACTGAGGCGTTCTTAGCAGCCCTGCGCCGATTTACATCGCGCAGAGGTTTGTGCAGCGACATTTACTCTGATTGCGGAAACTTCCAGGGTTGTCATAACTATTTGAGAGATTCGTACGAGTTTTTAAAAAATGACTCTGTTCAATGTGCTTTGAATTATCAAATCTTGAAACAGGGCAAATGGTATAAGGATCGCGGTGCTCCTATCTGTGTAGGCGACATTGTTGTGGTATGCGACGATAATCTTCCACCACTCCAATGGAAACTTGCTCGTGTTCATACACTCCATCCGGGCTCCGATAATAAGGTGCGAGTTGTGACTTTGCAAACGGGCAAGAGTCTATTCAAACGAGCGATCGTAAATATTGTAAACTGCCTTTAGAATGATTATTGTTTACGAATTCGTAAAATTAGTTCCTAAGTTTTAATTACCTATACTAGTTGTTTACAACAACCTTAGATCAAGTTTAAGTTTATAGATTGAATAACTTTCTGTTCATTGAGTTTTCGTGTTAAAAGAACTTACAGTCTTTTAAGGTGAGCGGCATGTTTCGTACTGAAACAGATTTCTTTTCTTTTTATTTTGAGTGTTTTCGAACGTAACTACACAAATACTATTCCGCTTAATATTTTGTGTTGGTACGAGATTATTATGGCCCACGACTTTGGGTTGGCCAACCGAAAGCCAGTCGTCCTTCAAATGCGCGTGCGAGCACTTGTCGCGTCGCGGTGTTTTGAGCTTTCACCGGTAGCTCCATTTCGTGGACGCCATTCCCATCCTCGGAGACGAGCTCCAGGATTAAGTGTAGTGTGGATTGCCTGATCACACCTCTATCCCGGAGGAAGGTGATACGGGATCAGAAGAAACCGCCCCATCGGCGTCCTATGGATATATCTCTGTGCACCATCATCCCCCATCTAACCCGAAGACAGCGCTGATTACACACCCGAGAGGCCATCGACGGATTTCCCAAGTAAGTTCGTAGGCCATAATATCTCCCCGTAACATGATGTAAAGTCCTCTTAACATTTTTCCAGATCTTCCACAATGGCTCTTGGGGCAGCATTTGTCCAGACGGCTGGACTCTATACGAAGCCTCAGCTGTCTGCAAACACCTGGCACTAGGGTTTGCAGAACAAGCCTTGCAGACCGACTACTTTGGAAGTTCCAGGGTTATCCTCAGTGGAATTCAGTGTGAAGGAAATGAGACAAACCTCTTTAGCTGCAGGCACCAAGAGTTTGGAGATGTGGTGTGTCCTAGACAGAAAGGTTGGTTAATCTAGATTTTTCATATTATAACATTAGGTTGTGTTTTATTTAACAAACGTATGTTTATGTTTTGTTTAAATCCAGGAGCTTTATTCGCTATGACCGCCTGGAATCGTAACGAGCTCGTTTTAAAGTTTAAAATAAGGTTAAAATTATGACATCACGCGTTTACGGCAAGGAATCTTATGTGGCTTAGCGAATAATAGCCTGAAAAGAAGTAGAAGGTCTAAAGAGAAAATCAAACAAAGGTTTGCCTAGACAATAAGAAAATATATATATCGAAAATTTATTAAGACTACGATGAAAATGATTTAGATTATTTTTAGACCAAATTTTAATCGAGACGTAATCCATTGAACGTAATTCCATTTCAAATTATGTTTTCTAATTTTCTAGGAAATGAGTGGCATCCCAAATCCTGAGGGTTTAGAAATGTCCGATTCACAAATTGTCACGGGGCGCCGCGAAAATTCCATTACAGAACCACGGTCTCGCAAAAAGTGTAATTCTCAAAACGTTCTCTCTTCAAACGTCTCATTAGCATAATTCCTTATTCTAGTGGTGGTAGCCTAGTGGGAGAACGTCCGCCTTCCAATCAGAAGGTCCTGAGTTCAAATCCCAGTGCAGGCACGTACCAATGTGTTTCTGTAAAACATATGTACGTAATTATCACTCGCTTTTTGGTGAAAGAAAGAAGGAAAACATCGTGAAGAAACCCACATACCTACCCGAGAATTATTTCGGAGGTAGGTATGTTATCCACCAATCCGGACTGGGCCCCCGTGGTGGATTATGGCCTAACCCTCCTCACGAAAGTAAAGAGAGACCCGTGCCCAGCAGTGGGACGTTATGGGTTGATGATGATTAGTTCAACTAGGTTTTATTTCTAGGTCATGTAGCAGCAGTCGTCTGCACTCACCACCTAGCTGACCTTCTAGTAGACGCATCAGTGATCGAGCGCACTGCCCACTTGCAAGACGTGATGATGATCCAACTGCAGTGTGCTATGGAAGAGAATTGCTTGAGCAAATCGGCCTATGAGGTACATACACTCTTCTTAGTAAGCATGTGCAGTCGCAGTGCAGTGGATTATGCATTGCAAATCTTAGTAAGCATGTGCAGTCACAGTGCAGTGCAGCGCAGGATTATGCACTGCAGTGTTCTAGGTGGTGCTGTGACTGTTACGGGCAGGCGTAGCGCTTACCATCGGGTGTGCGACTTGCTCGTCTCGTCACTCAATCAAATAAAAAAATAAGCTAGGCTGCTTTTCCCATTTAAATTACTGGGCATGTGAAGCTTAAAACCAATTTCATAGGGGTTGATAGCATTGCAGCGCCGCGCAACATTTGGCATCTCAAGTTGGTGGCACTGTAATATTAGCAATGTGGACCGTGTTCAGTTGTACACTAGAACTGAACACGGTCCACATTTGAATTACCATCGGATGAATGACCTGGTGGTCTTCTTACTCAGTTGGATTCGAAATATATTTTAACACATGTCACAATCATGAATGTTATCTGGCTCTACCATCGGACCAATTCGAGAAGATTTAACCAATAAAAAATATAAAAATTAAATATTACTTAAAAGTAAATAATAGCAGTAAAAAACACACACTTAGGTATTTAAAAATAAAGCTGTCAGTATTAAAAGATACACATGAGAGATTATTTTTTTTACTTGTGCAGTAGCGCGTACTGTCTACAAAACATGCAATGCTCTCTTCTATATTCTAGAGTATTCATGAGACGCCAGTAGAGGTTCTTTGATTTGCAAATGTACTGAATTACTAGAAAAAGCCGGTGAGCTTTATGATGTAAAATGTATAAAACGAAAGTCCATTTCGACTGAGTTGAATGTGTGAGTAAAATTATAGTTTTTAGAAAAGATTTTTGATGTTTCTGGTCTGGTCTTAGACGAAAAACAGATCATTGCAGTGCGGGCGTCGCGCCGCGCGGTGCTGTCTGCTTGATACATTTTGAGAGCGCCGCACGGCACTGTCACTTTGATGAAAACATACGAAAAGGGCATCGAGTGTCACTCTCCAGCTCTTCGATGTGCTTTGCCGACGGCTACCGTGCCCGCCGAACCACGGAGCAATGGAAATCTGGACATAATTTATGATTACTGCTCGGCCACTATTCCGGCAGTATTCTGGAGTAAAAAACAGAGCTTCAAGTCTGCTGCTATTGAACCGTGCTATCGCTGCGAAATGCTGTCAAAGTTGCCAACTTTGCAAAAAAATTACATAATCGTTGATTTAACTGCGATAACGCGTTTTATCAGCTATCAAAATGAAGCCCAGGAGCCTTTATGTAGCATTTTAATTAACACACACACACATCATCATCATCATATGCAGCTCATCCAACCCACTGCAGGGCAAAAGCCTCCTTCCTCTTACGCCATTCATCCCGGCTTTGGGCCGATCTGGTCCATGCATTACACACATACACACGCATAATTAAAATAGTCGTTTGCATTCTCATTTAAAATTTTGCTGCTTTCTTATTTCCCAATAGATCCAAAAAACCAACGCCAACTGGCAGTACGAGACCCGTCGGCTGCTCCGCTTCACTGCATCCTCATTGAACGTCGGAAACGATGACTTCAGGCCCTACCTACCCAAGCATCTCTGGCAGTGGCACCTTTGTCATATGTGAGTAATCATCATCATCTCAGCCCGTATTAACCCCCTGCCGACCCTCCCCTTCACGTCCTGTGCGATACGTATCATACCTATAAGTAAGAAAAGACAAGTATCTGCTCATTTTTATCCCTGGCTCTTGGTTCCATTAGTCCAGTCATTATGTTAAACATTTGGAAAAGCCTGTGAACCGAGCAATGCCGTTCATCGTTATCGAGATATCGATTAGGCGAAAAATGTATAAGACATGAAATGTAAATCGTGAAAAAGTGAATTTAACCCCTTTTCAAGATGGCGGAAAATCCACGAGGAAATTTTGGTCGACAATTCGAAATTAAGCTTTTATAGCCCCCCTATCTATTTTTATATAGAAACGTATATACGTTTATAGGAATAAAATGGAGTTCCATATTGAAATGACCAAATTGCACGTAATTACAATATTTCTTTGAAATTGACGTGCATAGCTGTGACCAAATTACACCGTGACTAAAATGACTCGTGCAAGCATAGAATTGATACCAAAAGCATTACGCACTGCTTTTTCAGTTCCTGTTTTATTTATATACGCTACTATTTTTTTAATTTAACAACTTATAATCAGTTTCAAATTTATTCCTTCCCAAGGCACTACCACAGTATGGAAGTATTCGCCACGTTCGATGTCCTGGACTCTTCAGGGAAAAGAGTGGCCGAGGGTCATAAGGCTTCGTTTTGCTTGGAGGACAACACCTGCCTCCCTGGGATAGAGAAGAAGTATTCCTGTCTGAACTATGGAGATCAAGGTAAGAATGTAAGAGGTAAACACAAAAAAAATACATTTAAAATAAAAAAAAATATAAAAAAATTTGCTCAGGTATTTAGTCTGAGTCTGGGTGTTTGTGGAACAATTTTTTTTTAATTGTCTGTGTGATGAGACGACCAAGTCTTTCACCTGATCAGTAACAGTAACAGTACAGTGCCACCAAGAACTTTGTATTGCATAATCCTGTGCGCCACTGCACTGCGTTCATCGCCCTGAGACATCGGCTCTAAACTCTCGTATGCTCAGTAATTTCGCTATTTCCTTAGCTACAGCGAGTCCTAGTTACGCCTGACGCTCGAGAAGGTGAGAAATATTAATTTGTGTAATTTTTTAATTGAAGTTGTCTTCATATTTCAGGAGTGTCGGTTAACTGTTCCGATATCTACAAATACAATATAGATTGTCAGTGGGTCGACGTTACTGATGTGGTACCAGGCTACTATAGATTCAAGGTAATAAAAATGTTTATTTAAAGGTTTATTTGTTTTTTTTTTAATTTGCAGAGCTTAAAAAACAATAATCAGGTGAAATAAAATGGAAAACTAAAACTTAATAATCTAACAAAAGAAGGTGTTCATGAGGCATGGTTCCAAGAACACTGGCTGCATTTCCACGTTGAATAGCAATAGCATATTTTTTATTTTTTATTATTCTAATGTTTTATTTTGTTTTTTTTTTTTTGTGTGGTTTATTTATAACCCGCGTTAAAAGCGTTGGGTAATTCATGACAATGGAAAATTAAAAATGTAAAGTAGTACACACTACAGTAAGCACTACACGCTTTATGTTTTTCTACTTTTTAGTTCGGCTTTCAATTAAGGCGTTTTTTTTTAACTAAGTATAATTTTTTGTTTACAAAAATTTCAACAACACAGACGTCTATAAAAGTTTTTCCATCAACATTTGCAACAATAGAAAAACGAAACATATTCAAATATGTAACCTCCCTTGTAAGTTGGTATTTTCGCGGTAACCGCTTCTCTCCATAAAGCTGGGCTTACATTAGTAGAGTACAGACGTACGACTGTAGAGCGCCAAGCAATGAACGAGTCCAAAATGTTGAAATCGATTATCTCGATAATTTAATCGTATCGATGGTATTCCATGATTTTCTTTCACTATCGAATTTATGTGAATCCGAGTTGGTTTGTAGGTTAAACGTTTAGCATCTGGTGGGTTTTTTTTCTCACCAATACATATAAGTTAACCCCTAACTAGGATTCTTTGTATCTAGGAAATCAAAAACTACGAAACAAAAATAAGAAAGAAACAAACAAAAGAAATTAAAGCAAAGTAAAGTAAAAGACAAGAACAAAACAATTACTCAAACAAAGAGAAGAATAAAACAACACGAAAAAGTAAAGCAAAGTAAAGACAAAAAAGAAAAGTATGGTAGACTTGACAGTGTATACCCTTCCTTAAAAAAATGCGCTGCCCAATATTTTCATATTCCTTGAGAAGTGTCTCGTTAGCATAATCTCGGAGCGGACAAGGGTTTTCTATTGTGAAATATCAGAAAATGACTAAGGTGAGGGTTTCACCACGCCTTCCAATGTTCATAAAGGTCCGTTTCTTAGCAATCGATTTTTTGTTCGTCTTCCTGCAATCTGCATGCACTGTTATTTATTTATTTATTCTTTAGCACACAAATTGAGTACAAGGAGTACTTAATGCTAAGTAGCATTTTCTACCAGTCATCCTGGAGGTGTAACTGATATGGTGGTGGTGTGGCAAAACGAGAGAGCAGAGAAAAGTATATTTAAAAGATATTTAGTGATATCTATATATATAGATATATTTAGTGATAAATATATAACGTTATAATAGACTAATAAATACAATATAAAATAAATAAACATAGATAAGGATATATTATATCGAGTAGGTGAGGAAAAAAATAATTTAATAATGAAACTATGCAGTTGTAGAATGCACCTTATCATATATATATAGTTAGTTTTTTGAGTAGGAGGCCTCATCTGCAAGAAACTGCCTGTGGAACTACCACACCTTTGCCAGATATTCATCCGCCAAGCAGTAGTATGCAAACATTACTGTGTTCCGGTTTGAAGGGCATTGTTTCCAGCGAAATTACTGGGCATATGACACTTTAGAACGGATGTCTCAGGGTGATGAGTGCAGTGCATAGCCACGCAGGATTATGCAATGCAGTGTTCTGGGTGGTACTGTGACTGTTATGGGTAGGCGTAGCCCTTACCATCAGGTGGACGACTTGCTCGTCTTGTCACTCAGTCAACTAAAAAATAAAAAAATAATTACGCCTTTCTCCCGTTGGGATAGGCAGAGACTACACCTTTCCACATGCTGCGATCCCAGCGGAAAGCAGTACACCAACTCCCCGACACCCTCTACTGGGTTCTGGAACTCCAGACCAATAGGCTGTGTAGGGTGGGTCCATGCGTGGTCCAACTTTAATTGTAGCATAATGGCTTTCAAAAAAAGCATAGTGCAAAGTGGGTTTGAATGTTTGAAAATAGTTAACAATCATCATCAACCCATAAAGTCCCACTCCTGGGCACGGGTCTCTCCTCACTTTCGTGAGGAGGGTTAGGCTATAATCCACCACGGGGGCCCAGTCCGGATTGGTGGATAACATACCTACCTCCGAAATAATTCTCGAGTAGGTATGTCGGGTGGTAGTTAACAATATAATAAATAAATATTATTCAAAGATATGAAAAAGACAATATTATACAACAAGGGTGTGTGTTATATACTTGGTGGGAGTTGAGCATTTATTTACAGTATTTTATATTCATGTATAAAGGTAGATAAATTCCTATATTTTTTTTAACCATTACTATTTTTTTGGTTTGTTTTTGTTTTTATTGTTTTTTTGTCAGGTGGTAAATTGGTTTATATTAGTTAATTGGTTTAGTTAAGATCAAATAAATTATATATTTTAATAAACTAGGTATGTACTTTTAAGATAATACTTTTTTTAGTATTCTGGACAGTCTCACGTTTGACCCCTTTTTGTTAGGTCTGTCAGCATGTGGAAAGATGTAGTATCTGCCTATCCGAACGGGAGAAAGGCTTGACTGTATATAAAATAAAAGTAAAGTTATAAAAAAAAGAAAAGGAAGAGAAGAAAGAAGAAAGTAAAATATTTTCTTTTCTATTCTATTTTATTCTGTGTATGTTATTCTATTCATAACAAATGTTAATTTCCCAGGTGGCAGTGAACCCCCATGCTCGAGTAGCAGAACAGTCCTTCCACAACAACGCGGCCTCGTGCGAGCTTCGGTTATCTGATACTTACGCAGTCGTCTTCGGCTGTAAGCTCGAACGGCCGTAGCACCCGTAAGCGCTCTACGGCGTAGCTACCGTAGTAGGCCTTGTAGAGGGTCTACGGCGTAGTAGGCTCTTACTATTTACATAAAATATTAATAGATTTGTATTTGTTTTGACATGAAATGTAAAATTTGGAAAATGTAGCCATGTTATTTTATAATTATATCTAAAGAAATAGGTTTTCTTTTTTATGTGCTTATGCTTTTTTCTAGAATAGAGTAATGAAAAGAGCATGTTGATGGTAAGCGGTCTACTTATAATATTGGAGAGTAAATGAACATTTTGTTAGGAATCTTGGTGTCTTATTAAATGAATATTAATTTATTTATACATAATCGTAAAATTTTATTAATGTGGAAAGTAGAAATAACAACAAAAGTTTAAAAAACTATCCATTTATTCCTTAACACATACAATCACAATTATTTGTACAATCAAATTGTAATATTTATCACTAGTTACACGAAATCCCACAAATAAAATAATTCAACTGTAGTAAGTATCGAAAACTGTAAGCAACCCATTCAACAAGATCGGAGTTTTTTTATAAAATAAATCATTTATTTTTTAATACATTCGTATTGTTTTGAATCATCACCGTCACCCATTCTTTTTATTTCACAAATATTTCAGACAAGATATTAATAAGTAATTTTCCACAACCATACACAATGAAAATCAAATATTTAAGTGTACATCAAGACAGGTTTTTTTTTTATCATCATAATCATCATCATCAACCCATAACGTCCCACTGCTGAGCACGGGTCTCCCCTCACTTTCGTGAGGAGGGTTAAACCTTAACCCGCCACGGCCCGGTCCGGAATGGCGGATAACATACCTACCTCCGAAATAAACCTCGGAATAGTAAAATTAATCATTGAAATATTTTATGAATTTAATCCTAAGTCTAAAAATTACCTTTGAAACACCTTATATTTATTCTTAATACCTCGTAATTAAAAAGTAAGTAAATTAATCATATCCCCAAGGCATATGACAATAAGGACTAATTTTAATTAATCTTCTTTATTAAAATAAGGCATCGTCGTAAATAAATCTAGCCGTTAATTTAATTGAGCAAATTAGGTTATTTTTTCACTTATGGCTTTAAGAAAATGTATTCTTGTGGTTACAATAGAGACAAGAATAGTTATTAACTTCTTTATTCATAGAAAAGCTTAATTAAATTTCGGACATCACTTTATTACAGCGCAGTGCTAACTGACGTTCGATAACTTTTTTTTTATGAATAGACGGCTGGTTTTTTTTATTTTCTAATTTGCCACTTGACTTTTTAACTATGATATATAGATAGATAAACTCTTTACTGAAACACCACAGAATAAAGAAAACTTAAAAACTAGAACAAGAGAAGTTGAACAATTGGTGCCATAATGGGCGGTCTATGATGAATTTTATTCTATTTCATTTTTCCAATTATTATCTAAGATTTCTAAACTATCATGCCCCAATTCATTTAACCATTTATTAATATTTACTACAGAAAAATTACAGAATAATACCAAACTATTATTTTAAAGGAATTAATTAAATCAGCGATTTTTTAAGTATTTCTATTCTTTTAATTTATTTATTCCTTAATATTTGTCAGCATTTAGTCTTAGTAAACTAAGAAGGATATGCCTTGCACTAGAGTTATTACAATACATAATGGAATGAACTATTGGCTTAAATAAAGTCAGTTAACACGCTCACTGCTGAAAACACACATTAGTGTTTTTATAATTGTATGGCAAGTGAAAACACGCCTGGCGTGCGAACCCGCACTGCTATATTGTCAATTTTATCACACCAGTTGTACGCGCCCGCACAGCGGATTGAGTTTCATTACGACGCAATGCCAGTAAACAATAAACACACACGTTGTGTGAAGATTCGCAAAAGAGCCAAAAAAGTAAAACAGATCAGCAGTGAACGTGTTAAAAACGCAGAACAACCTTGCATGGCACTGCACTGCGCTCGTCACTGAGACATTGGCTCTAAAGTCCCACACGCCGAAAAACTTCGCTGAAAACTGTGCCCTTCAAACCAGAACACAGTAATGTTTGCACACTACTCCCTACCTATTAAAGTTACACAATATCACAACATAAATATTTCATAAGACTACAATTTCTAAGCGTTTATAACCCAACCAATTTCCAAGCGTTTATCAACCTAAAACCAAGGGTCATGGTCATCAACCCTTCTTAAACTTAAGTAACAGAATGCTAGTCGTTAAGTATATAGCAATCCATATGCCTGTCGAGATGAATCCAGAGTAGACTGTCGGTACCGAGATTGTCCACCCCCTTTGCAGCATGGAACGGAGCGACTCCGTAGACTTCGTAAGGGGTAGAACGTAGCTTATCCATTGCAGAAGATAGTGCATACCTAGTAAAGAAAAAAAACAACTTTTTGAAAGACCTTTCGAGATGTCTTATTAAAGCAACACGTGAAAAAACTGGTGGCTTCTTATTTCCCCAAAGACAGTCAGCATCAAAATTTTATGATGATCAAATAAGTTGTGAAAACCATGACCGGTGTTTAGTGTATAAAATGCTTGGCATTATTATTTTCAATATTATGTGATTCTATTAAAATGTCATAACTCTGTGACCCTCACTGAATACTGAATAGAGGAGAGGAGGAGAGGAGGGAGTAATGTCATTTAAGGAGTATTTGATGTTGACTGTACAACGTGGTAATGCTGCCAGCATTTTGGGAACATTGCTGGCAGCTGTTTTTAGACTAAAGTAAAGCTTTAGTATAGTTTAGTTTCGGGTTATCATTATTTAAAGAATTAGGAACTAATAAACTAAAAAATATGGGTAGGTATTTAAAGAAAGCATTATCCAAATAGGCTTAGAAATCAACACAGCAATATATACAAAAGCGCACACACACGTCCAAATTAGACTAATATTAGTTATAACACACACACACAATACAGTTGAACGAATCCTGATTAGAGAAAATTCTAAATTATTGAAAATCGCGCTAACAATAAGTTGACTACAACAAGGTATAAAAAAAATGTATGAAACATATTTTTTCTTCATTCCGTTCAATAATAATGATTTACGAAGTTCGTCCCTTCTTCGGCGTCAAAATTAATAGACCACTAAACAGGAAACCCTATGAAGATTGCCAAAACAACTGAAAATATTCTAGAAAATGATCTAGAAAAACAATATTTTCTCCCAGATTCATTTCTCAAACACACAAGTTATCTGTTTCCTGTTCATATAAATTTGTTATTGGGAATGATAATGCTTGGGTTCGATCCAACACTACAGGGCAATCGAACTTATCGAGAATTCGATGTCGAGGGAATTAATAGAAAGTACATGTAGGGACATCATTATTGAAGATCTTAGTGGAAGTTGAAGAAGCTAATGTCTCATGAAAGTAGGCTTTAGTTACTTGGGTTTAAGGCACACATTTGGTCGTTATAATAAAGTAGTAAGCGACAAAAATTCAGTACAAATATTTGGAAAGATATTTAAATAAAAGTCTTGACTTCGGGACTAAAACATTTTTGAAAATTGACTTTGGTTTTTTCGATGTGTTTTTGAGTTTATGGACAGGCATCAAAAAGACCTACACTTCGTATTATTACAAACCTATAAATCCATACTATTATCACAGCCTAAATCCACTCCTTACCCTGTTCTATACTCTTGACGAAGTAGTGGCGTTAGCAATGACGATGACTGAAAAGCGTGAAGACGCGGGTTCAATACCCACGCAGACCAAATATTTGTATTCTTACCTTCAACTGGCCAGATGATGCCACACAACAACACCATGGGAAGGAAAGACCCTAGCGCCAAATACGTCGCTGTCCGATCTGTGTCGCAGATGCACGAAACTACGAACCCTGGGAAATATAAATCATATTATAATCATATCAATACACACGAATACTTTTGAATTATTATAAGCTAGCCTATAAGATAGCCTATATAAGCTATAATGCCTTGCCACTATAAGGCGTAAGACTAATCAATGCAGTGCAGCGTGCGGCATGCAACGTTTCTCTTTCGTCTGGCTTGTCGCTAAGGCGTAAGACATGTCGATGCAGCGCGCCGCATGTCACACCTCGTTTATCTGACTTGCTTTAAGGCGTAAGGCGAAAGCGAGGCGTTTGGGGTGACGCGTGGCGCTGTCAATTTTATACACTTTCATCAAAGTGACAGCGCCGGACTGGGACGCACGGGGCGCCGCAAGCCGCACTGCCTGCATTCATCTCTTTTTCGAATTGTTACCTCCTAAGATACACTGCTATCTTTGCAGCGCGCTGCAGTTTTTTTTTTATTACTCGTCACCCAGTCGACTGGGTGACGAGATGAACAAGTCGTTCATCTGATGGTAAGCGTTACGCCGCGCCGGCCTATAACAGTTACAGTGCCACCCAGAACTTCACATTGCATAATCTTGGTGGCACTGCGCTCGTCGCCCTGAGACATCGGCTCGAAAGTCTCATATGCCCAGTAACTGCAGTGAGCCGTATTCCGCACGCACTGCACGCTAAAGCTCTTTTATCTAGCTTGCCGCTAAACTATAATGCCTTGACGCGCATTAAGTATTTACACGTTTTATTTGGACAAGCTTTAAGCTATCACATTTACCTATACAGAAAGGTTACAATATAACATTTCGAAACCTACTTTCGCTTCCATAAGCACGTTGCCATAATCCTTAAAACACGCCAGCCCTCATTACCAGGCTCATTAACATAAAATTAACATACAGAGATTAGCACTAACTTCTGTAATTATAACGTTTTGAATAAACATTAAAAGCGTGTATGATAAGTCAAAAACAAACGGCGGTAATGGAGAAAGCTTAAGCTGTACACGATAAGGTAACTATAAAAAAAAAACTGTAAATTACATCAAAATCGTTTAAGTAATTTAGGCGCAACGGTGAAATATAATATACATACATAAACTAGTAAAAACATAACCCTTTTGTTTCAGTCTTGCTGTAGTTCAGTACACATACAGTCATACATTCATATACATACATTTTTGATATTTTGACACTGATATCAACTAGCGCAACTCTATTCCTGTTCTCTATCTTGTCCATCCAACGGTTGTCTGGCAGAGATCGCTTTAAGCGATAAGAGCGCCCACTTTACCTATTGTTAAGTTGTGTTTTTTCTCTGTGCGTGTGTTTTATACAATTTGGTGTCAATAAAGAGTTATATATCTATCTATCTGTGTAAGAACGCGCTAAAACTAAAACTTAAAAATCTAACAAAAGAGGGTGTCCATGAGGCATGGTGCCAAGGACACTGGCTGCATTTCCACGTTGAATAGCAATAGCTATTCTCTGTGCGAGAAATGAGCCAGCCCTCTGGTCACCAGCGGCATCGACTAAGCGAGGAAATAATTGCTTAAAAAATTTCCTCGTACTAAGACAGTAAATAAATAAATATATAAATTTGTGTTTTGAAAATATACAAAGGTCAAAATAAACTCACCGAAGGTCATTCCACAGAGGCCGGTGGCTAAGGTGAGAACAATCACCCAGCCTAAAGGTCCCCTCATACTGAGGCCGAAGAGCACGAATCCGATGATGAGGACCATGCCAGTCTGGACGCACATCACTATCATTTGAACTGTTACGTGGGAGAAGAGGATTTCTGTACCTGTGAACAAAATATGGACGGAATTAACACCTATTATTTATTGTGTCGAACCAATTAAAAATTGTTAAAATAATAAGAAAAAAGCAGCCAAAAGGTTTTCTGTATGGGAACCCCCTTAAATATTAATTTTATTATTTATTTTTAGAGTAACAACAAAATAAAACAAAATAACAAAATATTCTGTGAATTTTTCAAGCGTCATCCTGTTGCCCTTATCAATATCTAGAAATAAGAGCAAAAAAATTCATCTCTCTAACTATCACGGTTCATGAGATACAGTCTGATGCCAGACAAACAGCAGAGTCCTAGTAATAGGGTCCCGTTTTACCCTTTGGGTACGAAACTCTAAAAATTATATGCTCATATAGTTTTTTGGTGCTATGTAATCTAACAGACGTATTTCCAAAGCACTAGTGGAGTTAATGGAGTTTCCTTTTCCCGTCTCATTTGTATGGATGAATAGCTTCATTTCAAACCGATAATTAAAAAAAATAGGCTCAAGTTCTTACGAAAATTTGTGACATATTTCAGACAGTATACACCTGATTTAAATACGCCAAGTAGTATGGACACGCTCGTCTTGTATAAAAGTAACGTCTACATCTTGGCCCAGTTACAAATATAGTGATATAAAACAACTAAAGCTCCAGCCGTAATGTACCCAGTTTTACTTAATATTCGTACATTAATTACAACTAAAATCCGTTTTGTTTCCAAGATTTATTCGGCAATTATCAAGTCTTGAACATTACCCCGAATTTATGTTCCAGACATATTAATTAATACATTAGAACTAAATTTGTAGACATTCAGATAAATGACGAGATGATAGTAGTAAATAATATACAACATTGCCCACACAGACACACACATTTCTACATTCTCTCCATGCATGGTGGTCTGGAAGAGATCGCTCTGAGCGATAAGTCCGCTAATTGTGACACTAACTCTGTTTGCTATATTTTCTTTGTTATATGGTGGTTCTAAAGGGTTTTCACACACACGCACGGTTGGGTGTGGAGCGTACATACACAGAAACTCACAATGTTTATTCCAAATAAGTTTTACTAACGTAAAAGTAAGTAATCCATACTAAATTGTCACTATATTAATATTTAATATATAATAATATTATTATATTTTTATTTTTTTTTACCTTTTGTATTTCTGAACTGGTTGTAGCATTCGCACCAAGCCGAAATAGGAGTGGCTTTATACTACACTGGGACAATACGTATACGATGAAAAACGATGTTCAATAACTCGACATAGGCTACAGCGAATACAATGCACTCACGTACCTTGGACTGCCGCAAGCACTCGTTGAGCTTCCACCTTCGGTCGTCCACCAGCCGGCTAGTTATATTGTTTATAGGGATTCACTTAGGTCTGATTAGCACACGCGAAAGAACAAGAAGATTTGCTTTCCTACAGGAAGCAACCGATACGATGTGTTGCGCGCGGCGTTAGCTTTCACACTCGCTTGCGCTCCTGATTTTTTACCAGTGCGCGGTGCATCGGCAGTCGATATCCGACTACCCTCCGCTGCTGCTTTTCGAGAATTGAACATCGATACATTATAAATACAATTAGCTATATGATAACGAAACATCCCGCCCACCAAAATGCCTATGGTATTTTCCGGTCAATTGAAAAATAGAATACATTTGTGGACGCGGAGCGATACTTAGATAACGATTGATACACTAATACTCTTACACTTAACTATGAATACTAGAACTAATGGTTTTGTTTTGATTTGATACGATTACAATGATTTGATGCGACTTGAATGATATTAGTTTAATACGAAAGAATGTAAATGATACGATTTAAGCTAGTCCTCTGTTGGAAGAGGGCATAACTTAACCAACGGTCGTTGAATTATATGATTGTTAGACGTCTTGACCACTGCAATCCTAGCTATTCCATCAGCACCAGGCAAGAGACTCACGACTCTGGCCAAAGGCCAGTGCAGTGGAGCGCGGTTATCGTCTTTAATGATCACCATCGAACCAGGTTGCAACGGTTTTGAATCCTTGGTCCATTTGGCGCGCTGCGTTAGGGAATTTAAATATTCGTGTTTCCACCTGGACCAAAAATTTTGATGAAAAGCTTGTATCAGCTGCCACCGATTAAGCCGGTTTATGTTAACGTTTGAGAGATCTTCATCGGGGACAGCTGTTAGAGGCTCTAAGGTAAGGAACATGCCTGGCGATAGAACCGAATAGTCGTTTGCATCCGAGCTGATTGCGTAAAGGGGTCTAGAGTTCAGAACGGCTTCGATTTGGACGAAAAGAGTTGTAAGTTCTTCAAACGTTAAAACTTGATCTCCTACAACGCGTAGTAAGTGAGATTTTGCTGCCTTAATCTGTATTTCCCAAACACCACCAAAGTGCGGAGCCGATGGAGGGTTGAATTTGAATTCAATCTTCTCCGCGCTAGAAGCTTGTTGCATGAGAGACGAAAGTTGATTCCTAGCACCTATGAAATTGGATCCACAGTCGGCGTGGATGACGTTGCAACGGCCGCGACGTGCTACGAAACGTCGAAGTGCAGCGATAAACCCGTCCGTTGAAAGGGTTGAAACCACCTCGAGGTGGACTGCTTTGGTCGCAAGACATACGAATAAACATGAATATCCTTTGTCGATCTTTGCGCCTCGGTGAGGGCCAAGTTTTATGCGGAACGGTCCGCCGAAGTCTACGCCTACGATCGAGAACGGCTTCACTTGGTTGACGCGGTACGATGGGAGGTCGCTCATGAACGGTTGCAATGGTTGGGGGTTAGTTCGGTAGCATTGAATACATTGAGTAAGGCGACGGCGAATTGTACGTTTTGCAGAAACGATCCAGAATTGTTGTAAGAGCAGAAAGTGTGTAGTGTTGATGCCCGGATGTAAGTAGCTACGATGAATAAAGTCGATTATTAGTGACGTGAGTGGATGATTAGACGGTAGAAGAGCGGGGTGTCGCTGTTCGAATTCCAAGCCTGCGCGAGATATTCTGCCGCCTACTCTGAGTACACCTGATCCGTCTACGAACGGATTGAGCTTACGAAACGGTTTTGGTAACGCCTTACTGGATGCCAGGTGGCTGATTTCGTCAGAGAAGGCGTTCCTTTGTACGTACTTGACGAGTTGCATTAAACTGTTATGTCGTTCGACGTTGTTCAGAAAGTTGTTACGATTCACTTGAGTTGGGGTGCGACAATTATTGATGAAACGGTAGATGTAAGCTAATATGTTCACGAGCCTTTGCAGCGAAGAAAAACGCGTCAGCAGACGCTCGAAAACGGTGGGTTCCACTATAGCATTTGATGTCAAAACTGTTAGTTTTCTCTTTTCAACGTCAACAGATACCTCATCCTCGTGCGATAGGTCAGCTGTACCTACAGGCCAGGAGGTGCGCTCTTGCGATAGCCAACATGGTCCCGCCCACCATAGCGGGTTATGAAGTAGTTTTCGCTCGATAGCGTGGAATCGTCTCAGTGCGATGTCGCGAGAGCCCTTGAAAGTAGGTTCCGACTCACCTTTGAACGGAATGCGAACTTCGTATCGTCCAGAGTGATCGCGAGAATGATCGTTTACAAAAGTTTGTTCACAGAGCGATTCATCGGGAGTCAAAGGTGATGATGTTGGTAAGGAATCTAAATCCCAGAATCGTTGAACTAACGAATTCAAGTCGCCGTCGCCATCCGGCAAAGTATGCAAAAGAGTGCTGGCCGTGAGGCGGGTTTTGCCTAAGAGGAGCCAACCGAACACAGAGTTAAATGCGGTGGGTTGGTTTACACTTCCCTTGATGAGCTGACTGCACACAGAGTCGGCGAATACATCGGCACCGAATAAGAGATCGATGGGTCCTGGAATATCGAAACCAGGGTCCCCTAAACGTAGCGATTGAATATGTGACCATCCTGCTGGATTCAGTTGCGCGACAGGTTGGTCGCCACATATTTTCGAAATAACGTGCGTATCCAATTTGAACAAAACTCGACCGTTCGTCCCGATGGAACAAGTGACGTCACCAATGATTGGTGCAGCTGCTTCTCCTAATCCACTGATGTTCGCATTAGTCTTCGATACCGCTAGGTGCAGTCGATTCACTGCAGATTCGGTAATAAAATTGCTTTGGCTTCCGGTATCGAATAAGGCACGGAACGTTTGCATATTGCCTGAAGCATCTTTAACTTGCACTATGGCAGTCGCAAGCAACACGGTGATGTTCGATTGTGACCTTGAAACCAAAGACGATACGATGAGATTTGATTCGATATTAGATTTATTATCGTGATGGAGTAAGGTATGATGTTTCCGGTTGCATATACGGCACGAAAAAATTGAATTGCAATTTTTTAGTTGATGAGAAGGCTTCAGACAATTAAAGCACCAATTTTTGGTTTTAGTAATAGCCATGCGTTCGTCAAGCGACTTACTTAGAAAATCTTGACATGATGATATTAAGTGTTGTTTGTCACAGTAAGAACACTTGCTCGAATATGAACTAGTTTGATGTTCGTTCGTATTTTCTGGTTGATCATTTGCTGCTACGAGAGCATGCGACATGTTAACACGTTTAGGTTGGGGCTGCGCAGGCATGTACTTAGGTGTAGGCTTTATTGTATCATGAGATACAGTAAAATGTGTATCGCGAATTAAAGCTTCGCATTTGGATCGTAAGAAACTTTTCAGTTGATCGTATGATGGTAATTCAACAAATGAATATTTCTCCTCAAAACTGCGGCGTAAGTCTTTGTCAAGTTTTGATAAAATATGATAAACCAGAATAAAATCCCAGTGCGCAACTGGTAAGTCGATCGTTTTTAAAATGCACAAATTTTCTTCGAAAAGATCGAGCGATTTTTGAAACTCGTGCGCGTCACTAGTTTTAAATTCAACATTTAAAATATCTTGCCAACACGTAAAAGCTAAAGTGCGTTTACACTTGAAGCGAGCAACAAGCGCTTGATATGCATCGTGATAGTGTTCATGGGTAACCGGGAATGCCCTGACTACTGATAACGCATCACCGCTAAGAGAAGAAATTAAATAATGAAACTTCTCCGTATCGTTAATAGAAGTGGAGTTGTGTATCAAAGCGTTAAAAGTATCAAAATACTCAGGCCATTGTTTAATATTACCCGAAAAACTCGGTAGTGTAATTTTTGGCAAGCGAATATTTGAAGACGAACCATTGTGGAATGGAGACGAAACACTATGTGAATGAGCCGATTCAGTTTTCGTTAAGCCACGATGAATTGATAAAACCTGATAATACATGTCATCAAACTGTTCTTGAAAATCAGTATCGTCATTATCAGGATCATCCATAAGTTCTAAGATCGTTAAATGCGCATGCTCAAAGTTCGAGGCGACTTCGCGAACCTCCGCGTGATAAGATAAGAACAAGTCGTGTTGAGAGTGATCACTTGTAGCCAAAGTACCGATCTCTAAAGCCTTAGCTAAACGTTTAAATGCGATGGTACGCTTTCTACGCAATGATGCTAAGTCCTTAACTGAATACTCAGCATCAACCGATTTCTTTTTCTTTAAAGTAAATTTACGAGTAGAATGTTTACCTATGAGCGACATTGTTATTCGATACCTACGAATAAAATTTTAGTATACTAAATAAAAGTTAAACGATATTTCTTTGATGAGAACAAATTAACTTCAACCCTATGTAGGAAGAAATAAGAGCGCGTGCGGTTAATTGCCAATGTGGTACAAAGTAAGCACGATGAGGTACAGAATAAATTAGTTATTTCACTGATTTACAGCCTGTCACGCAAGTTAAGTTGAAGTTTTATAATTAATGTATGACCAATTATCAAATTTGTACGTAAAATTGCGCGGGGGGCTGTACGGTGGCACCGGAATGTTGCACCACCCGATCGATATATTCTACCCTACACTTTGAGAAATGAATTTGATGAAGAATATTTTATGATTTTATGTTTAAAACATCTAATTTAAGATTCGTTTTTTGGTTAACTAGAAACTCTAAATTACAAACTATATGTTTGACACTTTTGATGGTGGAATTATTGTAAGCCGATAGAATTGAGCACCGATAAATGTTAGTGATTGCCCGATGAGATCTTACAATAATTCCCGTTATGCTGTGAAACTATAATAAAATAAATCCCTATTCGATGGTGATGACAAATGAACTTGTTTGCGTATGTACGTTAGGTATTAGGTGAGATTACGTTGCGATAAGATGATGGTGCAATAACTTAGAATGCAGTAGGTACTTAATAGTTGAATTAATCGATAGATTTACGTACACTATTAGCTAGGACACTAAGATTTGACCAGAAATACCATAAGCATACAACGGTAGGTAGATGGAAGGTCCCTGGTTTCGGCACCATAAAGATGTAGCATTCGCACCAAGCCGAAATAGGAGTGGCTTTATACTACACTGGGACAATACGTATACGATGAAAAACGATGTTCAATAACTCGACATAGGCTACAGCGAATACAATGCACTCACGTACCTTGGACTGCCGCAAGCACTCGTTGAGCTTCCACCTTCGGTCGTCCACCAGCCGGCTAGTTATATTGTTTATAGGGATTCACTTAGGTCTGATTAGCACACGCGAAAGAACAAGAAGATTTGCTTTCCTACAGGAAGCAACCGATACGATGTGTTGCGCGCGGCGTTAGCTTTCACACTCGCTTGCGCTCCTGATTTTTTACCAGTGCGCGGTGCATCGGCAGTCGATATCCGACTACCCTCCGCTGCTGCTTTTCGAGAATTGAACATCGATACATTATAAATACAATTAGCTATATGATAACGAAACACTGGTGTACAATAAAATATTTTCTATTCTTTAATTTTGTAGCATATAGACAACTCTAAAGACAACCTGACCAATCTATTTTGTCGACCATACTTGATATTATAATAAAACCATGGAAAATCTTCTATTTCACTCACTCTCGTGTACGCTGTATTACTAGATGTGAATAAGAGAGCTGTGAGACAGCTGCTTCCTTGAATCTTCATTATATGGTTTGTTCTTATTCTAAGGTTCGTTCCGAATGTTCTGTCTACGGCTTCTCCCTTTTGTTTTGTAATCTGAGTATAATGGTAAGTGCCAACTCCACACTTCAATTATAAACACTTTGGAACTATCTAGTAATATCATAATGGAATTTGATACTGTTTTATGTAGTAATTAACTCTTCGGGTATTAGATAAAACGTTTTTGAAGTAAAACTTCTTTACGCACGCTTGATTTGAGTAGGAAACTGGTGAATGCGTTACGAAAAATGTGATGTGTGTGTGTGTGGCGAGGCGAACGGAAGTTGAGAGGGAGATATAAGTTTGTGTAGATAGAAAGAAAGACAATTACGTTTCGTATATTTTTTTTATATCTTTGAGATAAAAAATAATTACGAATTATTGTTGTAGTTTTACTTTTACCATATGTCCTAGCACACATTTCGTTTTTTTTAATTGCAATGTATGCTTGCGTTTAACTTCTATCTCACCTGATGTTAAGTGACAATGCGGTCTACAATGGTGCGCGCTTACCTTGAAGTAACCTATTCACTCGTGACTTGAAGACTCCCAGGTTGTAACTATCGGGAAACACAGACTCAGGCAAGAAGTTCCACTCCTGTGCGGTACGCATAATGAATGTGAAGGCAAGCCGCTTCATGCGTACAAATGGAAAGTCCACCATAAAACGGATGCGCATCGCCGTACTTCTGTTTGTTCGTTGATGAAATGGGCTAGGTGGAATTATTTATACAATTCCATTGCACAATCTCCAAAATGTATCCTATTAAAAACCGATAAGCTGGTGACTCTGCGTCGATGCTCAAGGCTCTGCTCAAGAACCGTTTAAACAAAACAAAACGAAATGATTCTATGATATGAAATGCGCGATGAGTTTACTGGGTTCGGTAGTAACAGCATAGTGTAAGAAAGGATTTACAAAGCTATGACAATAGTAACAAAAAAATGTGATTACACCAAAAAATAAAGTCAAAACGTAAAAATACACAACAAAAGCGTACAAAACCGAAAGCCTGAAAAGGCGGCCTATTTTTATCTGCCACAGTTATCACCCTCTCGCTGGTATAAAAACGCAATTACACTGTCATTAGGTAGGTGTTTCTTTAAAGAAAGGCTAGTAGATAAATTAGAGTTGGTAACTTAGCTGGGGGGCGTGCCTAGTGCTTTTTTTTATTTAACTGAGTGACTATGAAAAGCGCTACGCCTGCCCTTAACAGTTCCAGTGCCACACAGAACTTTGCATTGCATAAGCCTGCGCGGCACTGCACTGCGCTCGTCACCCTGAGACATCAGCTCTACAGTCTCATATGCCCAGTAATACCGCTGGAAACAGTACCCTCCAAACCGGAACACGGTTATGTTTACACACTACTGCTTGGCGGATGAATATCTGACAAAGGTATTCCCCAGGCGGTCTCTTTCAGAAGAGATCTACCTCTACAAATTTATCGCCATAAAAAGCTACATATGCCCGCCCTTTTTCAGGGTTTACATTATCTCCTCTCTTAATCTTATCAAAATCCATTCAGTCATTAAGCCGCGAAAAGAGATCAAACAGGATCAAAGGCATCAACAGTTACTTTCGCCTTTAGAAAGTAGGATCTATAAAAAAGGGAAATTAAATTAATTTAGACCATCACAGTAGGACTTTATGAACTTACCAGTGATCCCCGATACTAGTGACCGCTCCAGGATTCCCTCGTTCCGTTCAGCCAACATGGCGCCAGACGTCAGTGCCACGGCCAAAAAGAAAATTATACTGCGAACAAAAAATCCAAATTCTAATTATTATTATATTACATAAGAAACTAAAGAATCAATTTTCATGAAATTTATATAAAATAAGAATTTTCTAATATCTATTCTAGTATATAGACACAACTTAAATAGAAAACTAATTAAAACTTAAAAATCTATCAAAAGAGGATGTCCATGAGGCATGGTGCCTAGTTTTTACGTTCTAGCATATTATGAAGGTATAGTAAAAAAACAATCAATAGAAATCACTTTCTCTTACTTTTTAAAGTCAGTAAAAACAGGAAAAATAAAACTGTATTAATATGTATAATAGATAGGTATGTGTGTAAACTAAGTCATCTCATAAATCGTTAAATAAAAATAGGTTAATGTAAATCCTTAACATGAAGTTACGAGCGTGTCTAAATGTAAAATTGTCGTAACACTAACGAAAAGTTTACCCTTGTAGCAAACACTATAAACCAGTACATACATGTACCTAGAGTGCTCAATTATAGATAGCTTTGTCCTCCTAATCAAGCGAGAATTAGCTATAAAATATTTTTGGAAATGTAAAACTTTTTTCTCCAGTATTATATTATAATTATACAAATAAAACGAAAATCCCCTTCGCAGGCGATTGTCACAGGGGATTTATGGAATAAGCTAATATTTCACGATTGCAAAGTTTTCATCCAATTAATTCCAGCCAATCCAGAAGTTAAGAAAGTTTGCCTCGATTTTGACGGCCTCCGCGGCTTCAGTGGATGGTAAGCTGACTGCGAAACGTGATGTTGCGTGTTCGATTCCCGCACAGGGCAAATATTTATGGTAAACACAAGTGTTTGCTCTGATTATGCGTGTTAGTAGGACCATGATCCTCGTAGTTTCTGATTCCCTAGATACAAGGAATCCTATTCATTTTTTAAATTAAAATTTCGGTGTTAATGTCATGAAAGCTTTGGTACTGTTTATAACTATGTTGCATGTGCTTATACGGGGTATAGGGGAGCTTAGCGTAAATCAGGCTTGCAAATTAAACTACGAAGATACAACTGTTAAAGCGTTATGTCCATAATAAAATGTTATGTTCTACAAACTATGACGTCCTTCGAATATTTGCTATGGGTAATAATGGATACATCCAATTTTGATATCATAAATATACGGTAAATGTGATTTTGATTGATGGTAGATAGTTTCTTTTTATGACTAACATTAATAAATAGATTACGCTTCGGACATTATCATTATGTCACAGCAATTTTCTGCTTCATCCATAATTACGGACAAATCTGCATAAATTGATTTAAGTACCTAACAAATGCTTATACAATAAAAATGTATATACCCAGTGATCCGTATAAATACTATAATAGGGAAAACAGAACACTTAATTTGAGCAAAACAATCTAATAAAAAAAATCATTCGAGTCAACTGAACTCAACGTATTTCGTAAAGAGGCGCCTTGAGGATTTCCATACGAAAATAACCTCTTTCCAATAAAGATCAGACTCACATTATGTTAATATAGGACAGAGTTGGGGAAAAATACCAAATTAAAAAGCTGTCATGTCTCAACTGACACCCAGGAAATTTGGTTGTCAAGCGACTGTTTAATTATATAGAAATATCCATTATATTATGCAGCGATGGTAAGCTATTATCATTATTTATTTTTCTTTTATCGAGTTTTAGTACTTAAACGTAACTGATAGACTGTTTCCAGCAAAATTACTGAGCATATGAGACTTTAGAACCAATGTCTCAGGGTGACGAGCGCAGTGCTGTGCCGCGCAAGATGATGCAATTCAAAGTTCTTATGGGCACTGTAACTGTTATGGGCAAGCGTAGCGCTTACCATCGGGGAAACGACTTACTCGTCTCGATACTCAATTAAATACATAATTAAAAACTGGCAATGCCCTTGGCGTTGCAAATGTCCATAGGCAGCGCTGATGACTTACCATCAGGTGAACCGCAGGCTTGTTTGCCAACAAATCCAATCAAGCCGCGATGTAACTCCCTTTCAATTTCCACGAGAAAACGTTTATCATAAGTGTGGGCTGTGGATATAGCGAGAAATATAAAATGTAATGTTCTTACGTCAGTATAACTCCTGGACCGGCAAAGTCAGTGAAGTTTGGCACCGTTAACCCATAGACTGGGGCGTTGAACTGCAAGAAAACAATACAATAAGTTAGGAAACCAATTAAACGCCCTTACCTCGAACTGGCTTGTCCACCTTATTTAATGTTATTACTCCCTGGCCCCGTTCATCGTCTTGAGAACAAACAGATAAAAGCGAAGATGTTTCGGTTCATCATTATTTTATGTGAAGCGCTAGATAAAGGCTTCCTTAAATGGCATTAAAAGAAATCGATATCTGTAATTCGAAATACGTTTTGTGTACTCTGGGCGGGTAGACTAGTCAGCTGATTCGATTTAATCACTCATTTGCAACAAGAACGTGCTATCTCCACGCCTGTGCCAGATATTCATCCGCCACGCAGTAGTGTGCAAGCATTACTGTGTTCCGGTTTGGAGGGCACTGTTTCTGGGCATGTGAGACTTTAGATCCAATGTCTCCGGGTGACGAGGGAAGGGCAGTGCCGCGCAGAATTATGCAGTGCAAAGTTCTGGGTGGCGCTGTAACTGTTATAGGCAGTCGTCGTCTCACAGTCAAATAAATAAAAAAAGAATATTAAACAGGAAGCCACCAATAACAATACTAATCAAATGTGGAAAACGTTTTGTTTACACGTGTACGATACGAAAGCGGAATTAGCTTTTCGCTTTTAAGGAAAAAGGTCGCAAAATTCCTACATAACATCGTCAAATTTTGTATTGTTTAGAAGAAAACAGTTCGAATTCATTCAGCATATAGAAATAACGCATTGTATTATTTGAATATTTTTAGACAACCTTTAACTAAGGATTTCGAAATTTGCTTCATAAAAAGCTAAAGCGGTGAGCGGTGGTAGCCTAGTGGGAGAACGTCTGCCTTCCAAGAGGGTCGTGAGTTCAAATCCCAGAGCAGGTGCGTACAATGTGTTTCTTATAAAAACATATGTACGTAATTATCCACTCGCTTTTCGGTGAAGGAAAACACTGTAAGGAAATCCACATACCTACCTGAGAATTATTTCGAAGGTAGGTATGTATCCACCAATCTGGACCGGGCCCCCGTGGTGAATTATGGCCTAATCCTCCTCACGAAAGTAAGGGGAGACCCTTGCTCAGCAGTAGGACGGTATGGGTTGATGATAATGAAAAAGCTAAATCCTGAATGATGAAAATCTGACAACAACCTATGTATTTATTATTTTGTCGTAGAATTGGGTTGTTCTAGATTGAACTGATTATTTCGCACGGATACTGTCTACCCAGCTTATTGCATAATGTCCAGCGGTCCACAAAACTCGCTTGAGATAACCCGAAACAATGAGGACGCCTCTTTTTTTGTATTCAAAACGGGACTGCGGACAGACTTTGATAAAAAAATAACAGCGGAAATTTCAATTTGATTAAAATAACAGATTCGTTTATTGTACAATGAACGGGTTGAATGTCTTTGTTTTTCGCCGATGATTGCGAATATTAACTCGATAAAATGTTTATGCTATTATGATTTGCTAAAGTTTTATAGACAATTGTTTTATATAACTACTAGCTGTACCTTGCCACCCTTCGCTGTGGCACATTCGCACATTCGCTGTTATGTCACTGATGGAAAAAATTGATAAAAACAATCCTTGATACGGATTATATATCATGCTAAAATTTCAGGTCGATCGGTGCAGAACTTTTTGAGTTTTTGACGCGTACACAAACTAACATAACATTTTATATATATAGCTTGGAATATGCACCACTGCTCTACAAATGAACATATCAAATAATTGTTTACTGTTTCCAGCTAAATTACTGGCCATATAAAACTGAGAATCTTATCTCAAGGTACGAGCGCAGTTCAATGTCACGCAACATATTGCAATGCAAATACTGAGTGGCACTGCTTGTTTCGAGCACTGTTTCGAGCAAACGTGGCGCTTACTATGAAGGAACGTACTGCTTGTCCCGTTACATTGTATTATTGCAAAAAAGTTAGATAACTTAATTTAAGCAGCAAGTCGTTTTTTCTTTTATTTACATTTTACCGTTAAAATTTAACACATGTCCCTTTCACACATACTCCGCCACCACTGCTGTGCTTCACTTTTGTATAAGACATCGTAACATCCTTCTCTTTTATAGGTTTATGAATCGTGTCATCTTAATGGGTTCATGAGAGCAATCTGGACTTAGAGACTTTCCTGTGCGAGATTTTGGAATGAATCACTTGAAAGAGAAGTTGCCTTTTTCAAACTCAATCCATAATCTTACTCAATAGTTTAGTAGATCATATTAGATTTTTTGTTCTTTGTGTACTTGAGACTTAAGTATTTGACTTGTGCACTTGTGACTAAAAGTGCATTATTTTTGTCTACTTGTAATAAATGGCTTGAGTTTTGACCACAAACTAAATATTACACAGTCTCGCCTTTCTCCCGTTGGGATAGGCAGAGACTACATCCTTCCACATCCTGCGATCCCAATGGAAAGCAGTACACAACTCCCTGACACTCTAACTAAAAAATAGTAGTACTTTAAACCTCGTTTAAGTTCACAATTGTATTTTTCACACAATTACGGCCAGCGTTTTATTTTCTATTGTTTAACCCATTGTAGTCAAGTAACACTGTAATGTTTAAGTTACTTACATGGACGGGTATAGACATAATCCTCGCTGGCAGGTCGCAGAGCCCTGCTAACTGCTCGGTGGCTTCCATAAAGGCAAGACCTAGGTCTCTGGTCAACATCCATTCCACTTGCTTATCTGAAAACAAGAGGATTAACTTGAATTGACGACTGCAGATATAATTTTTCATGCTTATGTTTAATATCACTCGCTTTTCGGTGAAGGAAAACATCGTGAGGAAACCGACATTCATACCCGAGCACGGGTCTCCCCTCACTTGCGCGAGGGGAGACCCGTGCTCAGCAGTGGGAGATTATGGGTTGATGATGAGGGGATAGGGGTCATGATCTATGTATGTGATCGTGACGTGTTATTTTTTTAATTTTTTAAATTTGTAGGTACAAGAAATATTATTCATGCATAAGAAATAAGACTTAATACCTACTGATTTAAGTAACTTAGTAACCTAGCCAGGAGGCATACCATGACCTCTTATAGCGATTCAATTGAAGACCTAAACTGAACTGCGTCGCATTATTGTATCGTGACGTCTTATTTTTTTATGTTGCTGCCATTTTCAAGGATCCAGTTAAGCTGGAAAATGGTAGCAACCTAAATTGAGTCGCTAATAACCCATTTTCAACCTAAACTATATCCAGTTTAGGTTGAAAATGGCAGCAACATAAAAAATAAGACGTCACTGTACGATTATGCGACGCGGCTCAGTTTAGGTCCTCAACTGAATCGCTATAAGACGTCATGGTAGGCCTCCAGTATTTTTCAAACTGCTAAAGGTCAGTAACGTCAACGAAGTCACCCCATTTGACTGGCGATTGACAGTTAATTCACAGAATAGATATTACTACGTAGTTAAGTGTTTAATCAAGGTGAAGGGGATAAAGGGGTGAGATTTTAATCCAAGCTTAATATTTTTAGGTAAACAAATAGTTTATTTGGAGTAATAAATTGTGCAAGATGAATTTCGGAGTTTAAAGATTAGAAATAGATAAGCTTATAATGGTTTTAATCTTGTTGATGTTGTTTTGTAATTATAAGATTGTTTATTATCTCTAATGTAAAAAGCAAATTTAATTTACAATATTATAGAATTATCATTAATGTGCTGCCAACATGAAATAGCTTTTGGTTATTTATGCATACATTTTGACAACCAATGATAGGATACGATACAATACGATACGATATGACACGACACGACACGACACGACACGACACGACACGACACGACATGACACGATACGATACGACCATCGTGTAGTTTTACATATTTGAACTTTGCTCAATTTGTAGTCACCATAAATTTAGTAAGCAGTAATTTTTAAGCCTATGTGATATTATTATAATTAGTAACCGTTCAAGCGTAGACCCTAAGTACCAGTTAAATTATGAACTCCGATTTTTATAGCTCAGTAAATGTATATTTTACTTAACCGGGTTTTGCTTTAAATAAAGTAAGAAGAGGTGATTATTCACCTTCCGTTTTAATTATGAATTTTCCTAGCCACTACTTGTTAACCCTTAGTTAAGATTTATATTAGCTACGCTTAATTTTGTGTTGTTTCCCGTAAACTGGTGTTTTTTTTTTAAATTTTGACTAACGTTTGTAATAAGCGAGATGTTTGAGATAAAGTGAGTTTATTTTGTGTATAATATCTATTTTATTCTATGTATATGAGGAAAGCCACCGTCCGATGTCCTATTTACTCCTCTCCGTGCATGGTTGTCTGGAAGAGATCGCTCTGAGCGATAGACCGCCCATTGTGACACTAATTGTAAAATTTGTTTTGTTCTAGTTTTAAGTTTTCTTTGTTCTGTGGTGTTTCAATAAAGAGTTTATCTATCTATCTATCTATAAAAATATATTTTGATGGCGTCGACTTACAAGTTCGTTTTTTTCTCAGCTGCAAGAGACTGTAGACCGGCGGCGTGTTTGATATTAACTTCAATTTGATACCTTTATTCATTCCTGGGAAAAAGGGTCTTGCAAGACAGACCAACATACGGGTAAGAAAGTGATCCTATAATATTTTTTTTATTTGACTGTGTTATGAGACGAGCAAGTCGTTCACCTGATGGTAAGCGCTACGCCTGCCCACAACAGTCACAGCATCACCTAGAACTCTGCATTGCTGAATTAAATTGGAGTTCCTATTTTCCTTTAAGGTACGGAACCCTACAAAAATGTATGGGTGAAAATCGTGTTTGTTTTGACCATGTTCTATGTATTGTTTTGTTGTGTTCATTGTTAATCAAAATTTAAATTTAGCTACTACTATTCAGGTTATAATTTACCTACTTTTAAACACTTCATTTACGTCTGTCGTCCAACAGAAAAAAAAGAACTGGTTCAATAATTCACACACCTTTAAAAATTTTTCAATTTTATTTGCACGAATATTTTTTTTTGTTCATATCCTTGTAAAATATACGAATTTATTATTATTAATACCAAGTCATGCATACATTTTCATCGTTCATAACGTACCGGCAAACATAATGACATGCATGAAATGTCAGCGAATGGAAGTTTTAAACGGTCTACTGATGTAAATAAACCTAATGAACATTATACCATAAAGGGAACCAAACAACCCTCCGTCCTTCCCGGGCCAGCTAACGCAAGCGTTTATGTAAACCAAGCTGTAAAATTCAAATATTTAAATGAATAAACAAAAAAACCGAGGCAGCCCAATGATGCTTACCACAAATGGGGGTAATAAATGAGTTTTGATCACGAGAGGCTATTAAAAGTAGCTGTTACTTGATTGGATTTGAACAGTGGCTCTCAAACCGTTCCATTTAGTCGCTAATGAAGTTTCAAATGAAATTAAATGAAATAAAATAATCTATTTGCATGGAATATAGTACAATAGCGATGATAAAATAATGCAGTCCCGAATCTTCTACCAGAAACTGGCATACAAAACTATTTCAACATAGGTACCTAAGTAACGATTATTATGTGCAATTGAAAAAAACATCAAAAACAAATAATACATATATCGAAAATATTAAATATATTTTTTTATTTTGGATCTGTGTATATGGACCACAAAAAAATTGTGCGTGGAGTCCCTCCGCGTGGAAGAAGTAAAACTTGATAAAAAAATAGGAAAGGGTACAAACATAATTACAGTAAAGTATCCTGTCTATGCATAGTCCCATAAAATAATAATAAAATAAATCTAATTTCATATCAATGATGCTTCAAGTTAGTCCCACCTCTTTAGTACGGATTTTGGTACAAAATATGTAAAATATATATTATCAAACCGGACAATCTCCTTGTGTTAAAACAGTTGGCCCTATAACAAACAAAATCGGTATTTTTTTATTAGACTGAAAGGCGAAACGAGCAAGTTGTTCGCCTGATGGTAAACGCTACGCCTGCCCATAACAGTCACAGCACTACTCAAAACCCTGGTTTAAAAAACAGAATAAAATAAATATTTAAGGGGGCTCCCATTCCCATATAACAAACGTGTTTTTTGCTCGATACTGATAACGGCAACAGGTAGACGCTTGAAATATTCACAGAATATTTAGCTATATATTCACTTTAGAAATATCAATAATAAAATTTGTATAAAACAATTTTTTAAGGGGGCTCCCATACAACAGAGTACGGAACCCTTGGTGCGCGAGTCCGACTCGCACTTGGCCGGTTTTTTTATTATAATGAACCAAATTAACCGAACTCCAGTAGTAGTTCAATTAGCAAAACTCGTAAAAAGGCCTGACAACTTTGACGACCACTCGAACCAAGTAACATTTAACGACATCTCGTGAAAAAGTTAGCCAACTTCGAGAAAAGCAGCGTTTAAGTTTTACAGAGCGTTTAATTTTTATGGCAACTCGGCAACTACGGCACCTAAGTAGTCCCTCAAGTGCAGAATTTAGGTTAAGTTGGGATTTAGCTTAGAAATTTCTTTAGCCTAATAATGAAACAAGATAGGAGCGTCATAATTTCTCCCTTCTTAAGTGGGATTTATTATTTTTCATAAAGATTTCAGCGGCTTTCGGGGTCGGTGAGATTCAATTTAGTATGGAGAACAGGTAAGTTATATCTAAGCTATAATAACATTCTTGTCTTAAGGAATTTTCTTTTCATACAGAAATATTTTATAGCTTTTGCCCGCAACTTTGTCCGCGTGGACAATAGTATATCGCAAGAGTTCAAACTATCTCCATATCAAACTTTGTCAAGATCGGTCCAGCCCTTTAGGCATGAAATGCGAGCACACAACTAGAGCTATTTTCAATTTTTAATAACTATTTAACATTTGACCACAATCTATCAAAAGTTGTCTGGAAGAAATCGCTTTCAGCGATAAGACCGCCCATTTACCCTTGTTTACCTTTTGTAATTCTTCTATATTGTGTTTAATTTTGTATCTGGCGTACAATAAAGAGTTTTTCTATTCTATTCTATTCTATTCTATAATTGACGACGTGGTTGAGTGCATTACAATAGGAGTGATTCTCAAGAACTGCTGTTGGACTATCCTGAAACTTGGTAAGAGATCCACTACCCGAGAGTGAGTAAGTGGACACTAAATCACTTTGCCATCAGGGGTTCATCCGACAGCCCCAACTACATTTCCGTCCAGTTTCTCTAACCCCGAACAATACCTATAAACGTCTCTTGTAGTGGTAGGTCTCTTCTGCAAGAGACCGCCTGGGGAAGTAGCACACCATAGCCAGATGTTCATCTTATCTGTGTTCCGGTTTGAAAGGCATTGTTTCCAGCGAAATTACTGGGCATATGAGACTTTAGAGCCGATGTCTCAGAGTGACACGTGAAAAGCACAGTGCAGTGCCGCGCAGGATTATGCAATGATTAGTTCGGGGTGGCACTGTAACTGTTATGGGCAGACGTAGCGCTTACCATCAAGTGAATTACTTGCTCGTCTTGTTACTTAGTAACATAAAAAAGCTTATACCTAATTTTGAGTTTCATTACTAATTCAACTAAACTCAAACAATTGTTAAACTAGGACTAATAAAACCAGTTTATCATCGACGTAAAATATTAACATTTGCACTAATTACTCACAATAATTATTCAGAATTAATTCGGGAAGGTCCTTAAAGAGATTAATATGCTGACGCTTTTTGTTAAACACCAAACCTTACCTCCAGGGCGTAGAGTTCAGTTTCAATAGAAATTCTAAAAAAAATCTGAAATAGCGATGATTGGTCCAGTCTATATAAATCTAATTTCTATGCAAATCACCGCGTAAAATCTTTTTTTCTGCTTTTCCTCGGGTCGGCCGTTTCACCGTTGATTTTTATGGGTCAAAAAATTCGTTTTACATTGATTTTCGCCTCTTTCCTGTTGTCGTGTAATTGACAAAGGAATATTAATTTTAACAATCGGAATTCATTTCCTTTAACGAGCGTCAACTTAAAATGGAACGGATGGCCTTGTTAATATGGAATTTGACACTGTATTCCCCTCTGTATGTCCATTCGGTCTTTATATATGTCGTCGTGAATTAGATAAGGGTCCTGTAAAATTTACGAGGTCATTTAACAAAGTGACATCTATAGAGACATTTATTTGACTGAGTGACGAGACGAGCAGGTCGCCCACCTGATGGTAAGCGCTATGCCTGCCCATAAAAGTTACAGTGCGACCCAGAACTTTGCATTTCATAATCCTGCGCGGCACTGCACCCTGAGACATCAGCTCTACAGTCTCATATGCCCAGTAATTTCGCTGGAAACAGTGCGCTTCAAACCGGAATATTATGTTCCTAAGAGTGTTCATAAGTGTGTGTTATGTACTACGTATTTATCAATGATCATCATCAACCCATACCCACGGGTCTCCCCTCACTTTTGTGAGGAGGATTAGGCTATAATCCACCACGGCGGCCCGATCCGGATTGGTGGATAACCACTGAAATAATTCTCGGGTAGGCACGTGGGTTTACTCACGATGTTTTCCTCACCGAAAAGCGAGTAATAATAACATACATCATTATGTTTTTCCAAGAAACACATTGTTATTATCAATGGTGTCATATTCATTGTCTATGTTTATACTTTTTTTGTGTATCTGTGTATATACAAAAAAATAGTGCGTGGAGTCCCTCCGCGCGGAAGAAGTGAAACTTCGTAATCTGGATAAAAAATAGGAAGGGGTAGAAATTGATTTTTAGTGAAATCATATTGTTGCTTTAAGACAAACTTTATTAACATTGCTTTCAAATCACAATTTATCGCATCTTTTAATTATCATCTTTCAAACGCAACAGTGCCTTCATACCCCCTCCATGTTAGCGTTAAACGCTTAACGCAGCCTTGTTGGAAGTCGCATTAGAAGTTTCACTTCAAAAAACACTTTTGTTTAAATTCGGGGACAAACATAACACCCATTGTTTTTTCGAAAAATTCATAATATTTCAAAACCTTTAATAAATATATTATTATCGCGGTATGAAATTAATTTAACGCTTGGAAAAGTTCGTAGTTAATATCGAATTGATTGGATGTGTCTATAGGGACGCTTGGCAATTAGCTATCGCTATATCACATTAAACACATATTTACTAAATATAATTGAGTTATATGTTCATTGCTTCAATTGAGTTGTTGAACTATTAGAAGTTCTGTATTAGGTAGGTACCTCATTAGTGAAGCGAAGCCTCCGAATTAATTTCGAGGAATCGGCGTTTGTGTTTGTAATTCTGTGTGGATATATAATTATACTTATTTCTATTTATGACTTATTTTTATTATTTTCTATTTATTTATTTATTTTTTTCTTATTTTTATTATTTTTTTTCTTTTTTCTGCTCACTATTTGAACTGTCACAGAAGTTGAAATGTTTTTTTTCTTTATTTTTTTTTTCATTTTCGTAGCATGTGTAAAGATGTAGTATCTGCCTATCCCGACGGGCAATAGGCGTGACAGAATGTTCATTCTTTGAAAGATAAAATATTATTTTTTTCTTTACTTTTTGCCTTCTGTAGCTTTTGTTTCTGTACTATGCAATTATTTCCACTTATTTCATTCCCTTCGGATACAAAAACCAACATACTGACAGATGCCCAAAAAGTGAGTGATCGTTTTTGATATTGTTATTTCAGTACCCTTAATATGAAGGCATTTTTAAAGAATTTTCTTATACATTTTGTATATTTCACAAAAATATATATTGCCCATTCACCCACTTATGAAGGCTCGATGATGAAGCGGAATTTGCGAAAACGTTCTATAATAAAATATTTGGCACTTCCTGGGACGGTGTACGAATTAGGGACGTTTGGATATCTATATCCGTAACCGAAATTATCGAATGTCTGAAATACAATAAAACTAAACTAAAAAGAAATCGGATATAGAGCAGATTAGTTTGTCATGGTCACCTTGGACCCCTTTTACTATTGACCTTCATGGTTAGGTTTATCGTGACACAATTGATGACCCACAAAACCGTGCACGAGGTTATTGTAATAGAGCTTAAATTAGATTGCTTTGGTTTTATTTTTTAGGTTATTAAACGTTATTAATGTCTGCAAAAGAATTATCAAACACAAACAAATGTATTGGAAAATATCCAATCGAACGAAAAAACCTTATATATCCTATCACTGAAATATATTTTTAATAATCCGTATCAGAGTCCGTAACCGAAATTCCACATCAATAACATCCCCTATAAGAATAATAAGGGTGCGCTCCAAGTCCCAACTGCGATAGATTTCAGCAAGGGCGGTATAAATGGAAAGGACAGTCACAGTACATTTACATTTCATTTGATCGCTCGGGGTAGGTAACGGATGGATGAAGAGGGGTGGTTTATTGATAGGTCGAGTTTTGTTTTGTTTCGTTCAGTATTAGATAAAGGTACTAAAATCATGGATGCCGATGAGGACGATCTCACTTTTGGCAGATATTCACCGCCAAGCAGTAGTGTGCAAACATTACTGTGTTCCGGTTTGAAGGGAATTGTTTCCAGCTAAATTACCGGGCATATGAGACTTTAGAACCAATGTCTCAGGGTAGCAGCGCCGCGAAAGATTATGCAATGCAAAATTCTGAGTAGCGCTGTAACTGTAATGGCCAGGCGTAGCGCTTACCATCAGGAGAAAGACTTGCTCGTCTCGTAACACACATAAAGAAAAAAAAAAGAGAATAATATCCTCCCTGTTTATTTGTAGGATGACGTAGTGTCAGAATTTATTCCTCATCCTAAGATTTCTGTGATAAAGAATGTCACTCAGCGAGCTATGGAGAGAGCTTTAGAGTTTATTCAAAGGACAAGATCCGGAATGAGGTGATCTGACAGAGAACCAAAGTAACCGACATAGTTCAAAAGATTCACAAGCAAAAGTGGCAGTAGCCGGTCACATTTTTAGAAGAACTGATATCGCTGGGGGTGACCAGTTCTAGAATAGATACCACGTTGAGGCAAACGTAGAGCAGGACGCTCGCCAGAAAGTGGAGTGGAGTGGAGTGGAGTGACTACTTGCGGAAAAGCGCTGGCGGAGACCGGATGAGGAGAGCCCGAGATAGTTTACTAAGAATACGTACGTCGAGCAGTGGACGAAATGCTGAAGACTCACCAGTTTCATCCATATGGGCTTCCATGTCCGAGTTCTTCACAGTCCAGAAGTTAACACGCCTCGGCTCTGTGATCCTCTCTTGGAGGCAGATCGAGTAGTTTGCAGGGAAGACCAGGACTACTCGTGCCTTCCCGTGTTCAGCCTCGCGCATGGCTGTCTCTTTATCCGCGTAGTATATCTGGGAATTAGAAGTTTCTCATTAATTTTAATTTTAGCAACACCATTAAATAACACGTGACCAGAATGTTGGCTTTGTTTTGCTAAAAAACTAAGCGTTACGTAGCAACGTGGCAATGCTGCCAGCATTTTGGGAATGTTTCCTATTGTTAGCGCTTTGTTAGAAAAGGATGGGTTCTATTTTTAAGTTTCTAATTATTATCTGCTGTGTAAATTTAGAAATATATTTTAATAAGCGATTAATAGTAGATATTTTACGCTCTTAAGCGTGAAGCTTCGATTCCCGCGCAAGGCAGATAATGGACTACAAGTATCTGCTCTAAATAAGGGTGTTTGTGGTACCATAGTACAAATTATCTAAATACGTATAGAGTTAAGTTCATCCTAGTTACGGGACTGAAATTATGTGATTGGAAAAGAAATACTTTGCAAACAGCTCTCATACACACACAGACTAAAAGATTAGCAAACTCATTGTGGTTTTTACATGAGAAATAAATAACAATTACAGGCAGTCTCGGAAACGAATTTAATTAAGGCCCTCATTACACACCCTGTGCGATCTGCTTAGGACAAACGCGCTTAGCGGCTTAAGGCAAACGGGATATCAAAGGATTTGCTTCAGCGATGACTAATGAGTTTTTAACGCTTATGTTTAAGGAGGATGAGTTGTTCGTCTAGTTACTCAAAAAAAAAACAATTCTACATTTTTTTAAATATTGAATCACCTTGATGGATTTAGAAGTTCTTGGTAATTTTTTTAATATAGGCCCTCTTTCTCGCATAGCCAGTTATATTAGATACATGTAGATGGAGCTAAAGAAGATTTACTTCAGCCGGCTAAAGGGTGGGTTAAAGCACACACATTTTTTTTATGAGTCGGAACTCTGAATTTCTTATCTTTGTTTACTGAACAAAACCAGACACACCATCAATTTGAATTTTGAAGGGCCCGTAATATATAGTTTAATACGACAGGGTGCTAAAATCTTCGCATTATTTCGCACTCGACTGAACCATAAGCCCTTGTCACACTTTTTCCAACCACTTCCGCCAAACTTACTAATATGCCTATAAACAAGTCAACAACAATACGGAAATATGAGAAAGGGCACGTTCGATACATTATTACTTTTATTATCAAATACACTATGCCGATCACGTAAGCGTGCCCTTCGAGAGAAAACAGTATCTGTTCTCTATGCAAACGCGGCTTTTAGACTCACGCACACATGAGTACGGTTTTACTCTGTATTAAACAAAGTTGGCCACGTTTTCTGGCTTTCGTCGACTTTCAGGGCTCCATGACACTCAGTAATATAGTAAAGGCTGCGGAATATCTGCACTCAAACTAAACTCAAACTCAATGATAGCTATTGCGACGTATTGCCGTCGTTTTTATAAGCAACAAAAATTAATTTAAATAAGATTTCACACTTTTACTTTACAATTTCTATGCTCATTTTACTAATCCACAATGACACAGGACACGTGATCATTGAAAAATTTGTTAATACTTAGTACGAAAAAAATTACTACTGTATATTGCTTACACTCTTACTAATGGTAAGTGTTGATCACAACATTTTTATATTGGTAGCATCTCTAATCAATGGGGCAGAAAACCAAGAAAACAAATCTTATATATATAAAAATGTTATGTTGGTTTGTGTACGGCTCAAAAACTCAAAAAGTTCTGCACCGATCGAGCTGAAATTTTAGCATGATATATAATCCGCATCAAGGATTGTTTTTATCTATTTTTTTCATCAGTAACATATCAGCGAATGTGCGAATGTGCCACAGCGAAGCGTGGCAGGGTACAGCTAGTAAATTATATTTTAACTGTAAAGGTGGTCGGTTTCTAAGAAAACGTGAAAGCTGCGCTACTGGCGTTAACGGCTGGATGGTGCGCGGCATCCTCCTATCTGATAGGTATTTACGAAGGTTATTGTTGTTTACTGAAGATACCTATTTGATATTGTTTTGTCGTGATTTCGGTATGATAGGAAAACAAACTGTAGACGCCTTTCATCTGTCTATTAGTGTGGACTAATCTGAACCTTTACAATTAATATTGGGAATCGTGATATGGAAATTTGAGAGTACAAAAGGGAATTCTTTGTTTTGCGAATATAAAACTAAAGGGATTCGCAGGTAGATATATCATTTACATATTTGAAGGTGCATGGTCTCTGTAGTTTTTGAATAGCAAATTCTTTATTGTACATCAAAAAAAACATAGACATACGTGTGTGTGTTTACACACACACACACACATGTCACATATTGACTGAATTATGGTTAGTTGTACTGTATATTACTAAGATGTCTTTGGAAATTAAATTGTTTAAATAATGTCTAAGCCTATAGCTGTGAGGATCTAGTTGAGAACAAAATCATGGAACTGTGAAAGACTGCAAAAATCCAGATAATTTACCTTGTTATTTAGATTTTTGTGGGAAAGACCCATCCTAGTTAAGGGTTAAAATGTGTGTATTTGATAGCTGTCATTGTCATAATTATGTATATTTTTATACGATTACTAGCTGTACCCTGCCACGCTTCGCTGTGGCACATTCGACAATTCACTGATATTTCACTGATGAAAGAAATAGATAAAAACAATCCTTGATACGGATTATATATCATGCTAAAATTTCAGCTCGATCGGTGCAGAACTTTTTGAGTTTTTGAAGCGTACACAAACCAACATAACATTTATATATATATATATATATATATATATAGATATTCAATGAAAAACTTTAGGTACTTTATGCTTACTATCGGGCAAAGGTCATGTCCCTTGGGTGTAAAAGCTTTTTATTAAGCTCCGGTTATGGACAGTTTTGGCAGAGGGTCACAGTTACAGACTGTAGCAATAAGGCTTGAGTATCTAGCAGGCTGCTCAAGTATTCACAGGGATGTCAAGAATCTCTGGCTTTATTCATTTTAGCTCATAAAGGAGGTTACGTATTTCGACGTGTTGCAATGTGCACAAGAGTGTATTACAGTATCGAAAATAAAAAAAAACAAACAAGTATAAACTCTTAGATACGTATATCTTACATTTATATATTTTTATACGTGACAACCTTAAAAACTATCTTCGTGGAGTAAGAATGCTGTTTATTTAGTTTAATTACGTCATTTTATTCTTGTACTCGTACTTGTAGAAGTTCTAATGGAGAGATGTCTCCCTCCACCATGTCTTTCATTCTTATTAACGCTCCAACATATTATCCAACTTTTTTAGAAGTCCCATTTTGAACTTTTGAGACTCAATCATTAGAGAATTAATAGAAAAGCGGTGAGAGAAAAAACAAGTGAACAGATTTTATTTTTTACCAGATAGACTAGCATTTGATCGCAATCTCACCTGGGGGGTCACAACGTACTCATTCTTATTCCATGCAGTTCATTTTAAGGCCTTAAACTGAACGGCTTAGATTGGCACACTCATAAATGAGAAACTGCAGAGCATGAGAGAGAAAGAGAATGAGATGGAGCTATATAAACTCCCATAAATGCAAACAAATTGTTCCGGTCTCTTTGGATAAATGTCTCTGGTCGACTTATGAATGCTGAGTGATCTTGGTGGTGACAATTAGCAGGACAGTTCAGTTTAAGGCCTTAAACTGGGTGGATTTAACTGTTCGTGGTGAGGCCCCTGATGTCATGTAACGAAACCGTCGAGGGTGGCATTCTTGCATAAAAGATGCCAGTTACATTCTAGGAATAGGTCTTAATTACTGTCGAATTGAAAATTTCCAGATTATAGGTATCTATTGGTAGGTAGGTAGATAGTTATGTTATCCACCAATCCGGATCAGGCCCCCGTGGTGGATTATGGCCTAACCCTTCTCACGAAAGTGAGGGGAGACCCGTGCCCAGCAGTGGGACGTTATGGGTTGATGATGATTATGATAGGTATCGAGGAACAAAGAAACTGGTAGGGTGAAATACTAGTAAAAGACTTACCAAGTTGTCCTGCCGTTTCGACAAATAGTCCAAGTATCTGCAACTGAACATAGTGATGTTCCATTCATAGCTCTCTGGGTTTTGAGGACACCAGTTCTTGTCATAAGGGCAAAGTGGTTCGGTGCTGTTCGTTTCATAGTTCACGACGGCAATGGGCAGGCCTACAGGGTAGTGGCCAATGGCAAGGCAGAAGAATACCATTTGGGAGACGGGTAATCCAATAATGAAGGCTAAGACTCTGTAAAAGAAATGGCGATATTAGATTTGATCATCTACATATTCATTTTATCTCTACCGTCTATCTTGTCAAGAATATAGGTGGTTCGTATCATCATCTTCTTCTTTTCTTTCCTCATTTTCTTCTTCTATTCTAGATTCTCCCCAAGAATTGTCTTGACTATGTTGTTGGAGCATTAATCGGATTCTATCATATTTCTGTTCTATTAGAGAGAATACTCACCCAAAATTCCTGAACAGACTGAGAAAGTTTTTCCAAATGAGCGCCTTCATGTGATGCCACTTCATTGGCATGAATGTTTCCATGCATCCCCTCTTGGGTTTATCTTCGGGGGGTAGCGAGTCCACCGGAGGGTTGATGTCAGGGGTGACGACTACGCGACCCTTGCTGGACATGGAAACATTATCTCCGAATTCTCCGGAAATTTCGCCATGTTCTGCCTCTTCAAGGTCGATAGCTGCGGGATTCTGTGAAAGAAATTTTAATTAAATTGTCCGATCATTTTTCAAATGTCTAGAGGAAGTACCCAACAGTTTTTCAAATAACATAATAACGGCCTTTATGGCCGATTTACATTAGTCTTTAGTAGAGTATTCTTGTTCAACTGGATAGGGAAGTCTTTTGGTACATAGAATCGTACTAAAGCGAGAAACATTTACACGATTCAACTAAAGCAGCACTCTCCTAAACATACTACTAAAGGCATAATATAAACTGGCCATAAGACTTCGTAACCAACATAGAGGTAAAGAGAGAGAAGAGAGAGGGAGAGAACTCAAGCAGCATGATAAAGAAAGAGATCAAAAGATTTTAAATAGGAAAAGATGAATAAGAACGAAGAAGAATGAAGGGATAACTCAATCCACTGGAATTTGAGTTTCATTGAGAGCATGAAACAAGAACTTATGACTGAGGAATAATTTCTAATAAAAATCCTCATGAAATAAAAAGTATTCCACTTACCGGAATGGCTGGAAGTTCCACCTTCTCCACCACATCAGCTAGGATGCTGGAGCGCCTCCTCTTGCCCAAGTTCTGCATAACTGACAGCTTCAGGAATACGTCTTCAAGACTGTCCGCTTGGTATCGACGGATGAGCGTTTGCGGAGATTCTTCTGCTAAGAACCTTCCACCACGCATTAGTCCAATCTGGGAAAAGAGTTTCAGGTAAACAATGTAAAAAAAAACACGTCACGATCATTATATTATATAGAGCCTGACCCCTACCTAGGATTCCATGTATCTAAAGAATCAGGAACAAGGAGTTCCATGTTCTCAGAAATATACAGGCACAGAGCAAACAGCTGCGGTCCACACAATTTTTTGCACTATGCGGGAATCGACAGCCTTCCCTCACGTTTAGCAGTCGGGTCATTATCCACTTTATTTTCAGCATGTATAAATTAATTAAGGACAACAGTCAGTGAATAATTCCAGACCTTCGTCTCAGTATTCTAAGCAAAATTTGAGTGTTTCCCATAAGAAAAGTTTTTTTTTAAGTTGGACAATATGTTCGGCGATTTTTGTTGCTGGCTGTACCTACTGCTAGAAAATGAGGATACAAGTGAGGAATAAACCAGGAAGAATGGCGGACACAAAGGGTCTCTGAGGGAACTGGGGAAGATGGCTGGGGCTGATGATGATGATATTAAAGATGATTGCTACAAGCAATTCAGTAGAGAGCGTAATTATTTAACAAGCACCTCGTAGAAATGGCAGATTGCTGAGTAGTTCTAAATCGAGCAACGACCTCATCCTGCTCAAAAATCAAATTTCCAGCTTTGATTAACCCTCCTCCAACAATGTTAACTTTATCTGAATACAAAATCAGAATAGTTCAATACTCAGTCAGTAAGTATTTATTGAAATATTTGGATGATTCAATCTGCTTTGTATTCTGCAGGCTTCCAAAACTGGTCTATTCATGTCTCAATTCATTATAGTAGTTACCGGCCAAACCTGAATTCAGGCTGTACAAATTTTGCCTAGGTCAAGCTACTTTAAATAGGTAACTTGTAATTCGTTATGAAAATCAAAAACCTTATTTGCCTACTCCTAAAGAAGGCTCTCAGATTTTATACACAGCCAACAGACGCGGTGAATTTTTTGTGTCCGGTAAAACTGTTTTCATTACTTACAATTTAACGCGTCATTAAATCAGAGGTTTGTGATCCACCAATCTGGGCTTGACCCCTGTGGTATATTATGACTATGATATACTCGTGTTCAGCAGCGGGTGGATATGGGTTTAGAATGGTGATGGACACGCGTTACCTAATTTGGTTAACCTAGACAAAATTAATTCGGCCTGGAGTGCGATATGACCAGTGGCATTGATTTAGATGTAATTTTGCATCAGATTGGTTTGATGCATACTAAGTTGGAAACTGTGAATGGAACATCGTTGAATGGAACCTGTTATTTACACTTGCAAAGTTAAAATAAATTCACACGCTGAGGGAATAAGATAAAAAAAACTGTTTGTAGTAAATATTGGAGTCGTTATAAGTGATCGCTATAAATTAAAAAAAAAAAAGTTTGATGCTTTAAAAAACTAATTTGTTTGCAGTTTCGAAGTTAAAATACTAAAGTTACAAACAAACCGATACGCTTGTTGGTTCAAAATTGCAATAACGAGATACATTAATTTGAAAAAGGTTTCCAGCTACTGCTGCTCAATACGAGCTTTAGGGAGGCATTCATGGCCCTACAGTAGGCCGGAGCATAGCTGAATAATTAAACAACTCACCGTAGTAGCCTGTTTAGTTTCGTCGATGTAATGTGTAGTTATAATGACAGTGCAGCGGCCCCCCTTGGTAATGTCAACGAGATGGTCCCAGATGCTGAAACAAAATTACTTTGTCAAAATAATATTAAAGGACTTTTTACCCTAAGGACTTTTATTCGTATACCATAGTGACTGTCGTAGCTGGCGATGACATGACTTCGTTTACGTATGTTTGAGTAAACTAGATGTTGCCCGTGGCTTTGTTCACGGTCGTGTTTGTTTTTATATCGATATTAGAATACAGTTTCCCACCAGCCGGAACGCCTGTACCAGCTTGTTTTCCCACCAGCCTATCAATAGTTTCTACTTTCTAGATTTAGATGTAATATATCATAATACCTTTGCACAAGTCAGATTCTAGGCCACAATACATTGAAAACTGCATTGCATTCGGTTCAGCACAATTTTTGTGTCATACGAAAATTTCACAGTTTGGTTCTTTATAAAAATCCATCCTTATGCAATGACAAACAAAAAATCTAAAATCTGTCGAATAAAGAGATACTATTCATAGAAAAATCGTATATCTAGCCAGCGAGCCCGCGCCAGTATATATTTACAAGTCTTTGAGGGAAAAATGTCTCATAATATTATATAATTAAAAATATCGATTTGATCGAAGTCGTGGACAGCAGTTAGAGCATAATATAGCCCACGTGGGCGACGGAGTCGTGAGTAAAAACTATGATTGAAATATTCAGACGTGTATTACATACCTACGTGTCTCATTAAAATTTCGTATCAAAACAAACCCACGCACGTAACTCACGTTTTGCTCTGTGTGAAAAGCTAGAGGATTATAATTAATACCTAGAGTTCTGTTGCCCACGCGTTTAGCTTACTTGTACATGAAGATTTAAATTTCTATGCCTACTCTACTATTCGAACAGCGAAGGAATGAAATAGACTCCCAGCCTCTTTGTTTTCCGAGAGCTGTAAACTGAGAGTCTTCATGTCGAGAGTGAATAGATATCTTCTAATCATGCTCCGCCTTCGACCATTCTTACCATCAAGTGAGACTGCGGTCGAATACTTGTCTTTGCGTAAACCTAGCTTTGCGAGGTAGGCTAAGCGATGTGGGGTAAAATATCTGTGTTCACTCGAAAATTAAAAATTTAGTTACGCAATATGATCGTCCTTTAAACAAAGCAGTATTTTTTTAGTTTTGTTTTCATGTGGCCAATGAAGTTTTTGTTGTTATAGTGTTACCTCCTTTTCTTTTTATTATGAGTGACAATCACTACACTACTAAACATCTTCCCGGATGGTTAGGATGCCCCGGCGTCAGAAGGCGTCGATTTAACTACCCCTCAATAGCTGACATAGTTCAGTCAGCTCACAGTCAAAACCAGAGCTAAAGCAATGGTAGGCGCTACGCCTGCCCATAACAGTTGCAGTTTGCATTACATATTCCTGCACTGCGCTCGTCACCGTGAGACATCGGCTCTAAAGTCTCATATGCCCAGTAATTTCGCTGGAAACAATGCCCTTCAAACCCGAACACAGTAATGTTTGCACACTACTGCTTGGCGGATGAAGAGGCCTCCTTTCAGAAGAGGCCTCCCACTACTAGTAACATTAGTTACCCAGGAAAATGAAAAAAAAAACTGTTGAAATTTATATGTCTCGCCATTATGCGAAACGTTTCATCTTAACATTAACGTGAGACTTTATTCTAAACCATGACTCGTTTAAATTATGCTACATATCACTGTCATGGTGTTATTCTAACGTGTGTGTGCGAAATGATATCATTTTCACACATTTTCGCAACATTTTCGTGAAGATCAACATTATTTTACGTTAGTTAACGATGAGTAAACATCTGACTATCAAAACAGAGTATTTCAAATGATTTAGGTAAACATCCTACTTTTCAAATATTTGTATTACTGCCCTAATAGCAGCGCCCTGCGGTTTCACTCGCGATAACTATTATACCACAGCAACCTTCAGTTTTTACAGGATAACAACTATCATATCTATTCCAAAATGCGAAAGCTAGTGCGTTTGTGTGTGTGTTTGTCCTTTCTTCATGCCGAAACGGCGGAACGAATTTAAATGAAATTTAGAATACACATACGTTAGGTCCTGGAATAGAACATAGGATATTTTTATTCCTTAAAAACTGACGTTTCCTTTTGGATAATAGGTATCGCTGGTGGAATCGTGGGGCGTTGCTAATTCATAATATTAGTTAGGTAGTGAGATTTATGTGTAAACCTTTGTTGCAAACGGCTCGATAGATTTTGATAAATGATCATCATTCGATTTGTAATAGCCCAGAACGTGACATAGGCTTAGCAGTCGAGTTATTGTTCTTTAAATATATATACTTTGAATTTAAGATCATAAATAATATCTTAACACTTTGACTGCTGAGCCGTTTTGCTTGTCAGTCACGGGTGCGGCTATGCACGCTCCATAGTGTTTTCCCATACAACAGACATGACGGCTGTGTTTTTCCGTACTCGTGGCAATTTATGAAAATCACGACAGTTGTGTTTTCAGCAGTGAACATGTTAAAAGGTTGGTACTACTGGTAGATTGAGTTTTTCCTTTGCCTTTGTCTCACCTTTGCCGAAGAACAGGGTCCACTCCTACCGTGGGTTCATCCAGGATTAGCAGTTCAGGGTCATGTATCAGTGCAGCTGCCAAAGAGGTCCTTCTCTGCTGACCACCGGATAGGTTTTTTACTGGTCTGAAATTAAGGAAAAGCTTTTTATTAACTATTATATTATATTATTTGACAGCTCTATCGTTTTTTTTTTTAATTTTTTGGTTTGCGATTGCGATTTGTGCATTCAGCATGCATGTAAGCAGATATGTAAAAAGGCAGCACATGACATCTTATAGCGATTTTATTGAAGGCTTAAACTGAACTGGACATTTTTAACCTAAACCGGATCCAGTTTACGTTGAAAATGGCAGCAACATAAAAAATAAGACGTCACGGTATGATTATGCGACGCGGTTCAGTTTAGGTCTTCAATTGAATCGCTATAAGATGTCATGGTATGCCTCCAGGTCTCTCCTCGCTTTCGTATTGAGAATTAGATACTCACCGTGTAGGATTTGGCAACTGGAGTAGGGCGATTAGGAAGTCTATCCGCTCTTCTACATCCTTGGTTTTCATGTTGGCGATCCAGCCGAAGTATATCAAAGTTTCCCTGATGGAAAACTCGCCGAACAATGCAACCTCCTGCAACAAAGAAACGTGCCATCTTTTAACAGACTGAAAATTTAAAAAAAAATCCATTACAAAACTTCCGTTCTCAAATCCTTTTTTTATTGTTTGTTACTTATAACTCCGTTAATTTACTAGTGCAGAAATTTGATGAAAATCGGTTCATTAGTTTGGTTTACTAAATCAAAATACCTGGAAAAATATGTCATCCAAGAAACCAAAATTGTGAATTTTGCTTTCCTGGACTTTGTGGTGTTTATTAGTAGATGTTTATAGTAATGTAGTTCTTTTATGGGCAGTCGTAACGCTTACCATCAGTTGAACGACTTGCTCGTCTCGACACTCAATCAAATAAAATAAAAATTATTGAACGTGAGATAACACGTTCTTGCCGCAAATGTATTCTTTCTTTCTTTCTTTCATATGAGCGATTTGGTCTGACTCTGATCAGTGTCGAGTATTGGATATACATATCTGATAAAACTTTTTGTTTTTCAAACTGATATATTATATACCGGCTAGACGTATTCCAATCTAGAACCTAAGAGTTACTGTTATAGGTAACTCGATACTATTATAGATATCTAGGAATCTACACCCTGGCTATTACCTATACCGGATATTAGATATTAGGTTTCGATCAACGTCGGACTAGCCACAGCTGACTTAATGTTTACTGATGGTATCCGCTGGAAGCGGTGGTAGCCTTATGGTCTGCCTTCCAAGAAGGTTGTATTCTCAGTATTTGTATTCTCAGTGTAGAAAAATTGTATAAGAGGTAATATATTCAAAAAAGTTTGAAGTCCACTATAGTCTTAGAGAATTCTTTGATAATCTATAACTTAGTTAGATTTAAGTAATGATTAATAATGTCTCTTACAATAATTGTTAAAGAAAATGTATTGTATATCCAAAATGGATAAGGACTGCTGCTATAAATGTTAATTTTAAGATCTCATTACACACACTTTTATACAATAAATTTATTCTTATTATTATTCTGTATTCTCAGAAACAATCTCCAAACAACTATTAGCATATTAACTGTTACTATTTTAGCATATAAATTGGCTTTAAAGTAAACTTTACATCAAGAATGTGTAAATTGATAAAGTTTCACACCCGTAGAGATTATTTCAACTATTTGCGCGCGCGACGCCACAAATTGTTCGCGGTGTCAGTCGGAAGGACCTTCTGAAGGCTCTTCGATTGTTGAATAGAATCTGCGCTGAGCACAGCGAGCTGGACATTTTTACATGTTCTTTAGTGACATTTACGGATGTTAACCTTAAATGTGTTGGTTCTTAGTTACATGTAAGTACGGTGTCGCTTTGGAAACACCTGTTAAGACACTGTATATTGAAATAAATAAATAAATAAATAATAATTGAAGAGTACGAAGTAAATCACTCATCAAGTAAAAATTTACTAACTTGAAAATGGCTCATGGCGCCAACACCGAATGGTCACAAAAAAGAAGAAAACCTAGATTTTTTTAAACAGGTTTCTGTTAAAGAATTGAATAATTGTTGCAACCAAAAATTCTATATTACTTCAGAAGAAAATTCGAATTGAAATAGGTTTACTAGGTACTCAAAATGTACAAAACATTTTTTTATGAAATTTATAACCATCTCTGAATGATTTTATCCTCAAGAATTATCTCTTCGTAAATTTTAAATTTACATATGTTTGTATAAATGTTTTTTTCATACAATTCTATAGTCACCGAGTCACCTCCGAGATTCCCCATTTATCAATCTGAAAATATCTAATTACTTCCTAAAATCCTGAATAACTTAACTCCTTTCAATTAGCATTTGTATCAAAGCAAAACTGAATTAATAACTTGACTGAAATAATTTGGCTTTGCCTCGAAATTATTGGTAGGAAGAGTAAATCTAGTCAAATATTTCCTTTGAACGAGCAAACTTGTGTCGGAAAAGCGTATTTTATGTAAATTAGGTCTACACTAGGCTTACGTAACGTCAGACGGAAATATATGTACTTCATCATCATCAACAACCCATAACGTCCCACTGCTGGGCACGGGTCTCCCCTCACTTTCGTGAGGAGGATTAGGCCATAATCCACCACGGGGGCCAGATCTGGATTGGTGGATCACATACCTACCTTCGAAATAATTCTCGGGTAGGTATGTGGGTTTCCTCACGATGTTTTTCTTCACCGAAAAGCGAGTGATAATTACGTACATATGTTTTACAAGAAACACATTGGTACGTGCCCGCACTGGGATTTGAACTCACGACCTTCTGCTTGGAAAGCGGACGTTCTCCCACTAGGCTACCACTGCTGCAGTACTACGGCGTATGTACTTACTTGTACTTATACCATAGAATAAATATTAGTGTTACATTATAGAATGGACACTCTCCATCCGCCGCTATACGCCTGCCCGAACCTCTTTTCGAAATCTGGAGGTCAGTCGATATTACAAACTCAAATGACAAATGACAATAGACAAACGGGTTAACGTGAACCTTCATACTAGCGGTTCTCTTTTGTTTTAATCGCGTAGTATCTTTGAGTACTTACAAACGTCATTCACACGTGTGAAATGTCATATCAGTTATTTGTATAAAGTGTCCGGGGTTGATCTATTCATATATGTCTTTTGCAGACTACGCAGTGGTTAAACCGTATATGACACATTTATGAGGTCATTTTTGGGTAGCAAATTTTAACAAAATAGTGTTAAAAACTATCATTTAAGTTATTCCAGGAGCTAATTAATCTGTAAACCAAAATTTATCAAAATCCATTCAGTCATTTCAGCACTGATTGGTAACAAACATTGGCATAATTGGCACACGAACATGCCTGTTCGCAACAGTTATGGGCTGAATACCCTGAGGTGAGGAGGCTTAGGCCTGAATCCACCACGGGGGCCCGGTCTAGATTGGTGGATACATTCCTACCTCCGATATAATTCTACGTAGGTATATTGGTTTCCTCGCGATATTTTTCCTCCACCGAAAAGCGAGTTATAACAGCTCTTGAGAATGTTGCATGAGACCATGTGCGGCGGAAACAATTTAAAAAAAAACTAAATGTGTGCTGGTACACATAGTAGAAGTAAAAGTTCAACTAAAAAACTATTTCCAAAAATATTCCAATAAAATATTTAGCAAAAAAAATTTTCATTAATGATATTTTAAAAAATATATGAAACGTCACTCTCTCTCTTTCTATCTTCGCTAACTTATATCTCCCTCTCAACTTCCGTTCGCGTCGACCGATCACATTTTTCGTAACGCATTCCCCAGCTTACTCCCCAAGTCAAGCGTGCGTAGAGAAGTTTTACTACAAAAACAAATTTATGAACTTTACCTTGAATGACAAGGTTTTTACAAAAAAAAAAAGGTGATAACCTCAGTTTTTCTAAGACCAATCTATTGTTATTACTGTTTATTGGTGTAATAATAGAATAAAGACTTTTTTCCTGATAGCATCTTGCTATTACACCTACTTAGATATAAGTGGCTACATTGTTTGACTGAGAATGTAAATTCTCTAGCTTTGTCGTTTTGGTTCTTGCACGTGTTTCTGTTGCGAGGATTTTCATTGAATTAAGTATCATTTTATTCAAGGTACGGTATTCAAGGTAGGTGTCAAATTCTATACCTATTAATTTCAGATTGCACTGGGAAGATTCCCTCTTGAAAAAACTTGAATCTTGAATGGGATCTGCAGGCAAACTAAATTTGAAGTTTTATAATACAACGTTTCAGACATAGAATTAGTACCATCATTTTGTAATGTTAATTATTGTTAATTTCAGTTAGTGTCGTAAAAGCTTATACAACAGCTATAAAATACCAATGGCCTGCGTTCTCGAAGTTTTGCTAAACGTTACCCGTTACGTCCAACGGTTGTTTTCGCTTCAGCGGTCACAAAACAACTATTTCTACTATTCAAGTGGCATAGACATAGGCACTAAAGTGTTGTATAGCAATAGAAATGGGATTGTAGACTTTAAGTTCATTGCGATTGGGGTGATTTTGTGAAGGTCTGTTTTTTCAGGGGTTGTACAAGATTGGGAGGATCAATCCACTCTGGACACAGAACACTTATTTATTCTGTGACAGACCACAGTGATATTGTATCGATGGGTCTGTATCGATTCGGTTAAATATAACACTTTGACTGCTGAGCCGTTTTGCTTGTCCTGCCACGGGTGCGGCTCTGCACGCGCCATAGTGTTTTCCCATACAAGAAACACAACAGTTGTGTTTTGCCGTACTCGTGGCAAGCTATGAAAAACACGACAGTTGTGTTTTCAGCAGTGACCGTGTTAACAGCGTCCGTGGCATAAGTTGGTGATGAGGCGACTGCGAATCGTGAGGTTGCAACTTCAATTCCCGCACAGGGTTAATTAATATTTGTGGGAACTATAGGTATTTACTCTGAATCTGGGCTTTTGAGGGACCTTGGTCCTTGTAGTTACTGATACTCTAGAAACAGGGAATTAAAGAGTCTCAAGCATGGTCTACCGCCCAATCGTCATTTAATATCAGATGAGACTGCGATCAAATGTTACCTTAATCGACGATAAAAAGTTATAACATACTAGCTGTACCCTGCCACGCTTCGCTGTGGCACATTCGCACATTCGCTGTTATGTCACTGATGAAAAAAATAGATAAAAACAATCCTTGATACGGATTATATATCATGCTAAAATTTCAGCTCGATCGGTGCAGAACTTTTGAGTTTTTGAAGCGTACACAAACCAACATAACATTTTTATATATATAGATTTCACAAAAAAATTGTCAAGTGCGACATGTCGCATCGATGACAAGGCTTAAAGTTCAATAAACAACTTTATTATGTTATCCAGAATAGCTATTATTGCTCCATCGATGGAGATACAAACCGAAGGGGCACAGGACAATTATTAATTTAATCTGATATGAAGAGGTTCTGTAATTCTGTCGGAAAATCGGGTTGTCTATGTTTACCAAGATTGTGGTATCGAGGACTTGTGGATTTCTATTATATTATTAACAACAATAACAATCAGTATATTGTATCTCTGATGTTAACGTAATTCAATTTAACTTTTTTTTTTTATTAAGGGCGATACAAGTATTAGGTAATCTGCGATAGATAACTGATAATAGTGATAGCGATTTAAGAACGCTAGAGTTGTAACATGGGCACAGAATAATTAATATAGTACTAAACACTGTCCACCCCCCGCAAACCGTTTCCCCGCACCCGCCATCCAGAGGGCAATAAGGAGGTCAGTCAATAGACTAACCTCCCTGACGCCCAAATGACAAAAGACAAACAGGTTAGTATAAACCTTCATATTATTATTCATTTTTTTTTTTTAATATTTCTACGAAACTAATAATAATGAAGTCCGTCAAAAATCTTATAAAACAAACTTAAAGCTAAGGTACCACAGGTAGCGGGGCAAAGCCAATACGCGCCATGTCGAGGAGTACTACCGCGTGCATCCGACCCTCAATAACTTTTATTTTTTTTATTTTTAGCGGGTTCTCTTTTGTTTTGGTCGCGTAGTATCTTTGAGTATTTGTACACGCGCTTGGCGCATCTACAAACGTCATTTATATGTATTAGTTGCCAAATCAGCTTTTTGTATGGAGTGTCTGACGAACGACTCGGGTAGAAGGTAAGTTAGATCGTCATTGCAATTGTTTCTATTGTCAAACAACTTGCGAAAAATTGTAATTGATCACTGTGTAACACAGTCTTTATATTTCCAAAGACTAAACAATTCTATCATTAAAAAGTCATCGACTTTTTCGTGACGCGATTGAATACGGACAAAAAAGTCTTTGCATTACTTTCTATAGCTCATAGCAAGCCCGAATCCATTTATTTTCATTTCGTAGGTATAGTTGAAGATGGTGGGTGAAGCAAAAAGTCAGCATAAAAACAAAATCGAGCAACCGTTTGCATCTTACGAAATGTTTGAATAATGTTCCAGAGTATCCAATATAACAAGCAGTTTAACATATTATCATATTAACTCTACCAGTGCGAGCGTTTAAACTACCCACCTGAATATCACATCATACAAGCTTATACTCAACACTGAACAGTACCTAAGCTCATGGATTTTTTAAACATGTGGCTTAAGACATGTTTTTTTTTAACTTGTGTTGTAATACTACAAAGGTTTTATCTGATTCCTTCCACCTTTTTTTATGTAGAGCTAGCTTTTTCAAACTGTTACAAAAAGCGTGGGTAAAATTTAAAAAAAATACATGGTGTATGTTTACAATTATGATTGTCTGGGTGAAATCGCATAAAGCAAAGAGACCGCTCATTGTAATTCGTTATAACTACGATTATATATATTTTTTGTAAACAAACAGTTTTCTGTTCTATGCTTTTTGCATAACAAACATAAAACAATATCAAAAATCTGATCAAAGTAACAGCCTTCGTCTAATGTGGGTGTGAGCCAACTGCTGACTGAGTGTTTATAGGACCACGATCCTCGTTGTTCCTGATTCCCTAGAACTACAGGGAAGCTTCTATGTAGATGTGACCTAGACGTGTTATTTTTATTTAAAAAAAACCCACTGATTTCCGAAATCACAATCACTGCGATGCACGACACCGCAGACGTTCTAAAACCAACTACGAACCAAAATATTGTTTCATGTAAATTGTTTTATAAGATTAATGGATATGCCGTATACGCGTCGACTTAATTGCTTTACCGTATAACCGTATATTGTTAGTAGATAGGTTAATTAATGTTTGCCGAACAATTGACAGTTTAGAGGCGATAAATACAGGGATGAAATAATTGTATAGTGTTATCTAAGCATCCCTAAGTTTCAATAGGCAATGCAAATAGACTTTGCAGTGCGTATTCTGACGTCAAACAACTGGGGAGTATTTAATAAGCAATTATATTATTTAGACGTATGTTGAAAATGGGATATTTATCATGTATTTACTAGCTGCGCCCAGCGATTTCAATACAGTCATTTTCCCGCAATAACTCTGAATTTCCTAGGTCAAAAACCTTAATTTTATTTAGGAATAGCAAAGATCGCAAAAAATCAAATTTCGACAATCATACAAAAATAATTAGCGACTTTTTCAATTTATCTCTTCATAAGAACCTTCATTGGATCTCAACAAATATTTAAAAATAATGCCGTATTGGTTCAGTCGTTCTCAAGTTATGGCTTGACCAAGGGAAACAGGGGTTAATTTTTTATTCATTTACTAGCTCACTGCAATATGTAAGTTTGTTTAAATAAATTAATATATTGGTTATATTAATTTGCTTGAGTCCCTGATATTTCGACACCGTTCCGTTGCTAGCGCCGTAAACAAGCGAAGCCGAAATCTCAGGAATTCACAACAAACATAATTCGTAGTAAATATCCCTTTTCCAATAATAAGGTTTTAAAGTAACGTGGTCACTTATATTAGTATGATGATTAAAAACAGGATATTTACGTCATCGGTCCACCTTGAAGGAGGCCGTCCTACGCTACGACTTCCGGTCCGCGGTCGCCATTCGAGAACCTTTCTGCCTCAACGGTTTTCAGTTGTGGCGTTCTATAGGGGAGGCTTATTTTCATCAGTGGACGCCTATCGGCTGATGATGATGATGAAGTTTGTTTTGTGTTCCCGAAATGACGGCACTGTTGCAAGTGCCATGATCACAGGTAAATATCCCGGTTTCAATGATAACACTGGTCATACTAATGTTAGAGACCATGTTACTTTGAAACCTAATATGGAATAGAATAGAATAGAAAAACTCTTTATTGTACACCATAAATAAAAATAAACACAGTGCAGAAGAATTACATTAGGTAAACAAGGGGAGTACAATGGGCGGTCTTATCGCTGAAAGCGATTTCTTGCAGACAACCTTTGGATGGACAGTTATAAATATTTTTCGATAGTAGGGTGGTATAATTGCTTATAAGTAGCTCGTATAGCGAAATTACGTCGGCTTAGTGAGCCAGCCGCTCCGCGCCGATAAGAGATTCGATATTACGCGAAAAAATAGGTGAACAATTTTGATAGAGGCTTGCGTATAGTAATTAGTCAGTCAGGGTTTCTGGAAATTAATTAGTCTTTGGAAAATCCGGGAAACTTGGCGAAACAAGGTCTACGTAATACGTATGTTATGTTTTTATTATATAATAAATATAGTGTGTATGTGTATTATTAAAACATAAGAATTAAATGCATTGTGTCTGTTAAATACTGTAAGTACGCCACCCAACCTACTATCGAAAAATGTTTTTTACTGTCCATCCAAAGGTTGTCTGGAAGAAATCGCTTTCAGCGATAAGACCGCTCATTGTACTACCCTTGTTTACCTATTGTAATTCATCTGTACTGTGTTTATTTTTGTTTCTGGTGTACAATAAAGAGTTTTTCTATTCTATTCTATTCTATGTTACGTGGTAAATATACCGCAAAATATATTTACTAAATCAAATCAAATGACGCGTTACGATTATATACGTAGATCCTGGCCCCTTACTAGGATCCCCTGTAATGGTAGGCCTCTTCTGCAAGAGACCGCCTGGGGAAGTACCACCACACCTTTGCCAGATATTCATCCGCCAAGCAGTAGTGTGAAGACAATACTGAAATTCGATATACACCCAATACAAGGACCAGACAAGCCGCTGTAAGAAGTTTTCGTCTACTGATCGGAAATACACCAATAGACGGAATTGTATCTCCGTCTACCAATAAGAAGACCCTGAGAAGACCACGTACCTGAGGCATATAACCGATCCTGGGACCGGGCACACCGCTGCCAGGACTACCAGGCTTCCCTCCCAGGACCCAAATCTCGCCAGAGTTCAGTCTTCTCCTCCCAACTATGCAGGAAAGCAGCGTCGTCTTTCCACATCCTGAAGCTCCGAGAAGACCATAGCTGGAATGAGAAGGAAATATTTAATTTGAGTACCTTATCAATGATATTAATTAACTAAATAGGTGAACAATTATAGTATATATATTTTATTATAATCGTGTGTGTAGTTTATTATAAATATATGTATATATTTTTTTTTATTATATATTAAGTATAGTGTGTATGTGTATTATTAAAACATGAGTATTAAATGTATTGTGTCTGTTAAATACTGTAAGTACGCCACCCACCCTAATATCGAAAAATGTTTTTTACTGTCCATCCATAGGTTGTCTGGAAGAAATCGCTTTCAGCGATAAGACCGCCCATTGTACTACACTTGTTTACCTATTGTAATTCTTCTGTACTGAGAGTTTTATATTCTATTCTATTCTATTTTAAATATACTCTAGTTTGAAAGTAACGTAGCAAGTAACTTTTTTTTTTACAAAAATAGATCCAGACCCTTAATTAGGATTCCTTGTAGATATCTAGGAATTCAGGAACTACGAGTACCATTTTTGTACAAACACTCAGACTCAGAGAAAATACCTGTGGTTCACACAAATCTTTGTCCTGTGCGGGAATCGAAACCGCCACCTCGTCCTTCGCAGTGGGTTGGTCATCCACATCAATATAATTGGAAATGGGAAAACAAGTTAAATTGTATAATTACTTACTTAACCCCGTTTCCAATAATAATAGCAACTCTAAATCATTATATTTGGATTCTTTCAGAGTTATTTTTTTTTTATTTGACTGTGTGAGCAAGTCGTTCACCTGATGGTAAGCGCTACGCCCGCTCATAACAGTTACAGCGCCACCGCGCATTGCAGTTGAACTTTGTATGGGTGAGCTCTTCATCCATACAAAGTTGACTTGCATTGTCCAACACAGCCATAAAAATCAAGGTTTGTGGTAGTAAAATGATAGTAAATCACATAATAATCATTAAAATGCCCCATTAAATTGAAATTACTTTGATGATCGCATGCATAGACGCGACTTGCTATGTTCTTTTTATGCGTTTGTAAAACCTACGTACTAGCCGCGCCTCGCGGTTTTACGTGGGTAAGAATGCCACAGAAATCGATTTTGGTAATCGATCATGGTTTTGTTACAAATATAGTAGTGGGTTGCTATATTCTTTAATCACATCCGTTCGTGTTGCTAAATGACGAAAACGAATTTTCCCGCCTTTTCTTTTTGGGTTCCATCTTTATTTTTTTAATTCATGGTAGGTTCATAGACAAAAGAGGTTTAATTACTCGAGTGTCCACCCTTTTTGTTAGCTTTACATTGGATGAATAGCGTGGCTTTCAGGCTTCAATATCATTTTTAAACATTTTCAGGTAAAATGTTCATTCTTCAAAACCAGTTCATTAGCTATCTGATGTCACGTCAACCGTTTTTTTAATAACGAGCCTTTTTAACGTTATTTTTTTGTCGTTATGTTTTTTATATAATATAAAAGAACCAGGGAAGCTTTTCAGCTTTTTAATTTGCCATAACGAGTGGGCAGAGACAGCTCTGTAATTTTCAATTTACAAGCGGATGACCAAAGATAAAGAAAGAACATGGGGAACATTTTAAATATTTAGTCATTGTGGGTTTTTAATGATATTTTAGAAAAACGTCTCCTCTGAACTTCTAAAAATTGAATTTGATACAAAATGTTTTCAGCGGCCATTTTCAATAATACCTTTGTAATACTACCACAAGTTCTTAGAAAAAAAAAGTTTTTTTTTTATTCAGTAGAAACTGTGAAAAAGTTACCGCGTAAAAAATCATTTGTCAACTAAAGAGTTCCAAACTCAAAAGTAAACTTTTAAAACTCACATTGAGCCTTTAGGAACTGTCATATTCAGCCCATCGAGAATTATGTTCGGATTTTTGGTGGGGCCGTATTTTTTGTGCGCTCGTCTCACGCACACCGCCTGTTCTTTTCTAGAAGCTATTGTGGACTTCTGTGGTTTCAGCATTCGGCTTCTTCTGGCGATAAGTTCTTCTTCTATTGTGCTGATTGTGATCGGAGGGTCTGGGTCACGGACGTCCTCCATGGAGATCGTGGCGCCTTCATTGTCGTATGCCGGCATTTTGCTGCAACAAAAAAAAAGTTGATGAGAATAGACAATGACTGATGTATGATGTAATGTATTGTTGTAGTATTGGCGGGAAAACGTAAATATATGACGATGTAAATTATTTCTATGCTAACTTTTGTTTTTTTATTCGTGCAGTTGAATAATAACCAATAAGTTTATACTCTTTAAAACTGTTGCAGGATTTTTCGGTAAAGAGGCGTTCGTGTTTAAGTCTATTTACTACACAAGAACTTCTACACAAAACAATGAAATTTTTGACAACATATCTTGTTTGATTTGAAAACATCAAAATATGTAAAAAAAATAACAAAAATGACAATATTTTGTGTATACATTTTAGTGTAGTGTGTTGACCAAAACATGCACAAGTAACACGGCTTTAAACATCCACCATTATGTTGTTTTTTTATTGGAACTTGACTAAACTACTGATTACTTTACTGGGACTTTGCATCTTTAAAAACTTGAAAAATATTGTACTCAGAATAAGTACCGTTAATAAGTTATAGAAGGAAGATTAAAGGCAACAGCTGTCTCACAGCTCTTTTATTCACATCTAGTAATACAGCGTACACGAGGGTGAGTGAAATAGAGATCTTCCAATGGCTTTAATTATTTCAAGTATGGTCTACAAGATATGTTAGATTGTCTTTCGGGTTGTCTATTTATTAAATTATGCAATGGTTTAAAAGCTTTGTGGACGGTTTGGTAAACAAAACAAGTTAACAACTAGCGACAAGTTTCCAATTTAGTATGGATTCCATTCACTTTAGTAAAACTTCCTTGATATTCTTGACACTGGCCAAATACACAAATGGCGCGAAAACAAAACAAAAAAAAGAACCATTGATATCGAATAAAGATTTATTTGTGGCCGAAGCTATTAGTCTAATTACTTTATTGGTATTAAAAAATCTTCATTAATGTAACTATTATTGTTGTTTCTGCGTATCTTTTATTTCCGTAGCACAAATTCAACGTTGGACTTTAACCTGACTTGGCGAGTATTAGAAAAACCTAGACAGATAATCGTCGGAAAGGTAGATTTCCTAAGTTACTTTACGAAGTGGTGACATAAATTTTTACACGTACTGTGTTAATTTTAAAAAATAGTTTGATAGTAAGTAGCTACATTTTAGGTGTAGTGGAGCAGCGGTAACCTGTGCGCTTGACAACCTGAGACGATATTGGGTTTCATGCTCGACCCTGCACCAATGACGTAGCTATAGAATATAATAGAACGGTTAAACAATTATTTGGTAGGAAACCGAAAATTTGACGTTAAATATGTAAACTTGTGGTACAAACTCTTTATTGTACACAAAAATAAACACAATACAGAAAATTTACAATAGGTAAACAAATGGCCGTCTTATCACTTACAGAAATTTCATACAGACCTTTGGATGGACAGAAAATAATCATTTTCCTATGATATAGTCGGTGGCGTACTTACATAATTTTATGCTATTTTTAATTTTTTTTTGTATTGTGTGCGGATTTCCATCGGTCCGTGCTTTGGAGGATATGTCAAGTTGTCAAGTTATCTACCACTCCCAGTTGTTAGATCCCTTTTGTTATTCATTGATAGCAGTCGCTAAACCGTGTAAAAACTTAGCATATCATTGAAATCTACCCAAACGATTTTTTGACGTAAAAACCTGGTTATTAATATGATGGAAAATAACAGTTACCTGTTCCGGTATATTATTCAATTCGAAGTAAAATATGGTTCTGTGGACTCATAGAGTTAGAATATAAAATGATTCAATGTTATCTTAGTGACGTAGATATGCTTAAACATACGTAGAAGATGACAATTATGCCGATATGTACACCTAACAGCTGCGTGGAAACTGCGGCGATACAATGTCATGGCATCCTTCGATTACACACATTCTGACCACAGGAAGTTCTGTATTGTATAGGTATTTTCTGTGTATTAGATACTATAAACTCCCCGCGGTTTAACCCGCGTTTTCTATTAACCAATATTTTTTCTGGAAAAAAAGTATTCTATGCTCTATTCCGGGACCTAAAGTATCAATATACAATAATTTCATCAAACTCCGTTCAGCCGTTTCAGCGTGAAGAGAAGACTAGTGATTGCGAAAAATAAAGACCGATTAAAATAGTCGAAGATCGCGAGTTATACGAACAGTCGGTCATATAGTTTTGGCAGAGGGGTTAGCGTATGCATGCATGGTCCTTTAGTTAAATCGTTTAGGATTCCGTTATCACTCAAAAAATAAACTAAATGCTTTTTCCTTGTAAAAACTGCGTAATACGTCTCCTGTTTTCATGAATACGCCATATTGTCTCGTTATGGGAATTGTTCTTTCCAAAAAGGATTACAGAGGAATTCTCGTCACGTTTCCGATTACATTCTCATAAATCGGGAAAGGATGAAATAAAAGAAATAAAATTGTATTGAGTTGGCGCCTACCTGCGCAGGGTGTTAGGTGAATATCTAATGAAGTCTAGATATATCTAGGTCTTTGAATAAACCAGTAAAGACAAAAAGTTCCTAATATAGACTTCTGGAGTTTGTTGTTAAATTATATTTATTTACTTCTCGAGGTAGGGCTCTTTTGCAAGAGACCGCCGGGAGAACCACAACTTTGCCAGAAATTCGATCGTGTTCCGGTTTGAAGGGCACTGTTTCCAGCGAAATTACTGGGCATATGAGACTTTAGAGCCGATGTCTCAGGGTGACGAGCGCAGGGCAGTGCCGCGCACGATTATGCAATGCCAAGTTCTGGGTGGAACTTTAGCTGGTATGGGCAAGCGTGGCGCTTATTATCAGGTGAACAACTTGCTCGTCTCATCGCTCAGTTTTATAATTAAAAAAAAAACTATTTAGAAATGTCCAACGCCTAGAGCAGATCTAGTCGGCCCTAACATAGTTTGACCCTAATCAACACTGAGTCTCCTTGAAACACTTCAACAAGTTACATAACACCTTAACTGCTTAATCACCGGTTAAGCTTAGTGTATGTAAACTTTTTTTTTATGCTACCAAGTAACGATGGTTATTTATATATAGAAAATTGGTACATGCCTGCACTGGGATTTGAACTCACTTATTTCTCTTTGGAAGGCGAACGTTCTCCCACTGGGCTACCACCACTTCAATTACTTCAATAATCGGTAGTGGGAGGCTTCTTCTGCAAGAGACCGCCTGGGGAAGTGCCACACCTTTGCCAGATATTCATCCGCCAGGCAGTAGTGTGCAAACATTACTATGTTCCGCTTTGAATGGCGCTTTTTCCAGCGAAATTACTGGGCATATGAGACCTTACTGCCGTTGTCTCAGGGTGACGAGCGCAGTGCAGTGCCACGCATGATTATGCAATGCAAAGTTCTGGGCGGCGCTGTAACTGTTATGAGCAGGCGTAGCGCTTACCATCAGGCCAATGACTTGCTCGTCTCCCAATGACTCAATCGAACAAAAAATATGTTACAGATGTGACGAATTGGCACTGATTTTTTTGCGTGTGACCAAACTTAACCAATTATACCTTCCTACTTTGAACATAATATTGCTACAATTTCAAGTTCTGTTGCAGTGTTACGCTTCAGTGGCGTTGACCGCCATTACTGATCTATGAACCGAAACCGCGCGGAACAACTAGGCTAGACTAATCATAACAATCTACAGTACAAAACGAAATAATATCGTCGTTGAAAACATCTAGACAATCCTTACTTATATTATAAATGCGAAAGTAACTCTGTCTGTCTGTTGCTCTTTCACGCCTAAACTACTGAACCGATTGAAATGAAATTTTGTACAGAGATAGTCTAGAGCCTGAAAAAGGACATAGGGTACTTTTTAATGCGATAAAAGAATTGTAAGGGTTTGAAATAGGGGATGAAAGTTTGTATGAAAGCTACATTGACAGCGAGTAACAAGGGCTATTTTTATTTCCCCATATTCCCGCGGGAACAGGAACTACGCGGGTGAAACCGTGGGGCGCAGCTAGTCTTTCATAAAATACGTAATGATATTGTAAGCTAATCAAAATAAATTAGACAAAATACAAGTAAAATTAAAAAAACTTTAATTGACTTCTAACAGTAATTGAGGGGTATTTATTGACACAACTTAAATAACAATATAAATTAATAAAAAATAAGACTTAAAAATCTTACAAAAGAGGGTGTCCATGAGGCATGGCGCCAAGAACACTGGCTGCATTTCCACGTTGAATAGCAATAGCTGTTCTCTGTGCGGGAAATGAGCCAGCCCTCTTACTTCTAAAATAAATAGCTCAATATTCATCATCATCATCAACCCATAACGTCCCACTGCTGGGCACTGGTCTCTGGGCATGTGTTTCTGTAAAAACATATGTACGTAATTATCACTCGCTTTTCGGTGAAGGAAAACATCGTGAGGAAACCCACATACCTACCCGAGAATTATTTCGGAGGTAGGTATGTTATCCACCAATCCGGACTTGGCCCCGTGGTGGAATATGGCCTAACCCTCCTCACGAAAGCGAGGAGCTCAATATTATGAAATAAATATTCACTCAACTAACCAACAATACAAATCAAAAGTACGAAACAAATTATGGACTTAATTTTTTTCGCACACTGTGCCAGCTAAGCCATTGGAATATAAAACTGAATCAAAATAGAAACTATATATCTAAAACAACCAACTCCACACGACCGCACCGACCGACCCACCACCGACCGACGCGACGACCGCGCGGCGGTGCTGGCGTAATGCGAAACATCCCAAGCTTCAGCTAGATTCACATTTGTCTGACGTGTCGTGTCGTGATGCATCAGAAAGGTATCGGTTTCATACATTTAACATTGTAGCGTTCACATTTCTCCCATGCAATGCGTTGTGACGGCTTGTGATAGAAATTAAATGTATGACGTGTACACAACACATCAGACAATTGTGAATCTAGCTTTAGTGCTCTTCTTCACTATACAATAAATCTAAGTAGGTAGGTATCTACGTATAGCATACCTACAAAAATACAATAACTATAAGTATACTCTCCAATTACATAAAAATCTATGTAATTTCCTCTGTGTCGAGCAAAAACAAGACGAGGCCGTCATTGACGTAACCCTGACGTGCCGCGACGCCCTCTGTAACCTAACCGGTTGGAATGAACCTGCCATACAAAATACATAGTCAGTTAACGAATTCCTTACTTTATAGACTATTGTAATAGCAGCTAGGGTGGCTTGCACCTGAATTCCTCTTAATTTTGTTCTAGGAACACGCAATAACAAACTCAGTTTAATTCAAATTCAAAATATTTTAAATCCAGATTTGGGCAAGATGCATACATAACTATGGTTAAGTTTAAGTTGAGATTACATACGCTTTCTTAAGGCTACATACAAGAACTTCAAAATATATATGCCGCTACTTTATATTTAATAAAAATTTATTAAATATCGCCAAAGCTTAAGAAGTTCTGTGTAACTGCTAATACCGGCTTAAATCTATTAAAAATATAATTATGAGTAATGTCGACGTTTCGATCAAATTGCATAGACCATAGCTGCCTACTTAAATTTATTTATTCTACTCTATCCACATATAATAATAAATATTTTAAAGCGGCAACCAGCTAATATAGGTAAGAATGTGAGTATACTTGAAACCTGTTTATTAGACAAAAACGGTTCCATTCGCGCACCTATTAAATATGAAAATATTAAATTTTGATAAACCTCGTCGTGAATAAAATTAATGGTTTGCGTTACTATGACCTTTTATGACCATGGTCACGTTTTGACGTCATTTTATACGCGAATAGGTGCGTTTTTGTCTAATATATAATACCATAAATGATTATGATATATTATATTTCGTTTTTAAGAATAAATATGATTTATTGTCGGAACAATAAATTATTTTTACAGTAAAATAGATCTAATGTTACAACTAGAGGCTCTACGACAACATGACCTGTGACAACCGGTTGGGCAAACCAAAAAAAACATGGCATGTTATCGTGCAGCAGATCTGATATTGGTATATACTTTGTAACAACACTGTTTAAGCAAGCTTACTTCTAGATACTATTTAACTTTATTGGGACAGTGGGCAGGGGCCCACTGTCCCAATAAACTAAGGGAAGTAAGGGACTTCGGGATTCCTTCATCATCATCAGCCGGAAGAGGTCCACTGCTGAACATAGGCCTCCTCCATAGAACGCCACAACGAGTGGTTGCTAGCTGTTTGCATCCAGCGGCTCCCCGCAACTCACACCAAGTCGTCGGTCCACCTCGTGGGGGGCCATCCTACACTTTGTCTTCCGGTACGTGGTCGCCACTCGAGAACCTTTCTTCTCCTACGGCTATCGGTCCTACGAGCTACGGCCTGTCCACTGCCACTTCAACTTGCTAATTCTTAGAGCTATGTCGGTAACCTTCGTTCCACTGCGGATCCCTTAGCTACAGGGAATCCTAGTTAAGGGTTGGCAAGATTTAGGTATGTAATTGTGATTTGTTATTCAAAACCCAATAAATTATTATTTAAATTATTACCACATCCACAGAAAGCAGATGTCCTCAGTCAAGAATGTCCTCGCAACTTCCAAATGAGAAAAGTTAACTTGACTCGTAATTACCATAGTAAACCTATTTTTACCACAGACCTTATTCAGGCTGACGAATGCCAAATGAGTATTCGATATTACCTCACAAGTATCGGAAATTACCTGGCATGGACATAATTATTATCATCGATTTTGGACGTGAGTGCCAATCGTGATTCATTGCTTTTTTTTAGCATAACTGTGTAACAAGAGAACCATATATCAAAGTCAATCACAGTAGTAAGAGTTTTAAATTAAAAATTGAAGTACCACCAGAATTTAGTATTTCAAAATCTTGAGCCAACCCCTTTTATAAACTTTATTAAAAATGAAAAGTCTAAAATTTCGAGCTGTAGTGTGCAGACATTACTGTGTTCCGGTTTGAAGGGCACTGTTTCCAGAGTAATTATTGGGCATATGAGGCTTTAGAGCCGATGTCTCAGGGTGACGAACGCAGTGGAGTGCCGCGTAGGATTGCGCGATGCAAAGTTCTGGGTGACACTGTAACTGTTATGGACAGGCGTAGCGCTTACTCGTCTCGTCACTCAGTCAAATAAACAAACAGAAAAAAATGTCTCAAAAAAGCCCAGAAGGTTGGCTGCAAAAGCATCAATAACAATACAATTTGTTTGTCCTAAATGTGCGGTCAAAATGACAAATGACAATAGACAAACGGATTAGTTTGACCCTTAATAATAGAGGGTTGCCTTTTGTATTAGTCGCGTGTTATCTTTGTGTATTTACAAACGCATTAGCGGTGTGAACAAACGTAATTTATATCTGTGAGTTGTCAATCCAGCTTTTCTATGAAGTGTCGGGTATGTGCTACCGGTCTGATAACGGCACATACCCGACACTTCATAGAAAAGCTGGATTGACAACTCACAGATACATCTCAGAACTCAGAAGATACATCTTCTTTGAAGGGACGTTTACATAAGTATTGACACTTATGATGATGACAGAACTACCTTGACATAAATCAGTTTGCCATAAATAAAAAAACAGGTTCCGCGTCACACCAAGCAAGTATGGGTGTTATTTTATGCTATTTATATATTGTGGAATTACCATTAATCGGTATCTTAACGTATTTTATTAAAATTGCACCCCGTGGTTTTGCGCTGCACTGCATTGGGCTTGTCACCCTGACACATCGGCTCTAAAGTCTCATGTGTCCAGTAATCTATTTAATTATGATTCAGACCTTAAATACAATTTTACAATATACCAAATTCACCAAGCTGATTCACTGCTAAAATTTATCAACTATTTATTAAAAATAATGGCAATACAACTAAACATTTCGGTACATAGAATGCGAAATAATTATTAATGAAAATTGACAATAATAAAAGGAATAAAAAACCTGTCTTTTGGAACCTCGATCCGATTAGCACAGGACCGAGGCAAACGGCATAGTAAAGGAGAGGCCTATACCCAGCAGTGGGAAGGTAAATGCTGATGGATGACTTTAACATTGGTGGTCTTCCACAGTTCCGTACCATACAAATTTTTTTTAATTGACTGAGTGTTGAGACGAGCAAGTACTTCCCTGATGGTAAGCGCTACGCCTGCCCATAACATTTACAGTGCCACCCAGAACTTTACATTGAAGTTATTTAAGTTATTGTTAGTTAACACTTTGACTGCTGAGCCGATTTGCTTGTCTAGCCACGGGTACGGCTCTGCGCACTCCATAGTGTTTTCCCATACAACAAACACAACAGTAGTGTTTTCCCGCACTCGCGGCAAGTTATGAAAAACACGACAGTTGTGTTCTCAGCACTGATAGAGTTAAGTTATTAGTTAAGTTATAAGTTATAAGTTAGTTCGGTGCAATAATAATATGCTGTAGTTAGTAGGTCTGTTTTTAGAGCTAAGTAAATATTTTAAATACTATATAGAATTATTATATTAATAGATAATATATTATAGAATACTAGGAGTTGATTTTATAGGTGACCGAACCTGTTTCGCTATCAAAACACGTTACAAAGAGATCACCTTGCTTGAACGAATTGTTGACCCTAATATCTATAAAAATAAAAATATAAGTAACATGTTTTGATATCTCGCTACGATATGCGAGTAGTTGTAAACTGAACAAACCCTAAATAATGTTTAAATTAGTTAGGTATACATTAATTTAAAAATATATAACATTTAACAAGTTTATCTTTGATGTTACCATTATATTTTATTTATTTTTTATGTCCAATTTAGAGTTTTCTATTCTATTCTACCACGGTGAAATATGTGTTTTACAGTAAAAACTAAAAAAACACATATAATTTGATTGATTTGTTCTAGTTTAACTTGTAGTTTGGCTTGTAAAAGTGCATGATTTTTGCCTACTTGTAATAAATAATTACAGTTTTTTAAGTTTTCTTAGTTTTGTGGTGGTTTAATATAGAGTTTATCTATCTATCAATATAATATATTCAATGAAAAAGAAACCTAAAATATACATACACAAGTTAATAAAAAAAAAACATTAAAAATCTAATGGATCTTAGGGTGAAGTGCCCAGAAATAAATTACATAAGCAACAAAAGCGTTCAAACAAAAATTAAAAAAAAAAGCAGAATCGGAAACAACAAATATGGCATCGCAAGATCGGATCGGTCGGTAAAGGTCTTCATGATGTAAATCTCGAGATCTCAAGGAGAATACCACCTTCACCTACTGAATTAGTCTGTCGGGTTACTGACAGAACTAGGCGGCCGTCATGAACAAGTGTATATTGTGGTAGGAGAGCTAATGTCCGTTTTGAGAAAGATGTGTGTGTAATTCACTCAATGAATATTTCAAATTGTGAATTAAAGTTAAAGCTCGTTAATAAAGAAGAAACTAATGTTTTTTTTTGCATTCCCCCAAACACTAAAATTATGTATATATCCGGAGTTCTAGCTAAGATTTAATGTAGATAATCTAAATCAATCTAGGAAATCAGGTAATAATAAAATAGACGCAACATTGACATAGAAAACACGCGCGCTATTATTTCTTTTTTAAATTTAGCTGCGTAATCAACTAATCAATTTAACCACTGGGGTTTTATCCATATCTTAACATTGCTGTCTCTTTTAAACATAGTTAATGGACTACTTTATCAGGACCATTAACGCCCAACCAAAACCGCAGACTGACCATCACTGAACCGGAGATGGTGCAAATCGATCGAGTGCAAGGTCAAAACATCAATAAAAAATAAATGTTATTACCCAGAACCTTTTTTAATTAGACAACTGAGTGGGGAGACTAGCAGGGTTATCGACTTGTAAACGCTAAGCCGGCCATAACCTTTGGATTGTTGCTAAATTTTACGCGACACCGCCCCATGTTCATTAAGCACTGGTAGAGTCAATGCAGTTTTACTTTTCCTGTGCGAGACTCAGGCATGAGTCACCACTTGAAAGGGAAATATCCTTTTTCTAACTCAAACCATAATTAGATAATAATCATTAGTTTCATAGATCATAATATTTTGACTTATTTTTTGTATTTCTATACTTATGTATAAGATTTTTTTTTGACGTTTAAAAGTGCAATATTTTGCCTATTTACAATAAATGATTTGAGTTTGAGTTTATTATACACTATTTGAGTCTCCTATGGTCAGTATTTTTTTTTAATTTTAAGATGACTACACACAGGTACTCCGAATAAGATTCCAGTTATTCCAAAAAATGAGCGTCTGAACTTGAACTGTTTACGCATTCACGTCAGTCATCTGTTAGATATTGATAAAAGTGCTTATTTCCTACCTTTACCACTCAATGACCAAAGAATATAACGCGTTACCTGCGCATCTGTATTCCGATAACTATAGCCTGGTAATCTTGAACTAGACCGCTTCATCGGTTACCATCAGGCGAGCTATAGGTAACCTTTGATCAAACTTTATTTGTTTTTGTAGAATTTGAGTACAAACATGCTAGCCAAAGCAGCCGCCGGCGCTTCTACTACAACTATCGCCTTAATCTCGCGTGCTATTCGGGGCATGTCCATGCTAATATAATGATGTAACACATTTGCTAACGCCAAAATTAGCGTAACATGTTTCGGTTTGTTTACTTATAGAACGGACGGAGGGTAGGTATATATACTTTTGGTATAGTTTGCAGTATGTGTGAAATCGCTGAACTGATTTTGATGAAATTTTAGGGTTTTGTTTTGTTAAGTTACTGAGTAAAAAGACGAGCAAGTCTGTCGCTTGGTAGTAAACGCCACGTCTGCCCATAACAGTTACAGTGCCACTCAGAACTTTGCTTTGCAAAATCTTGCGCGCCACTGCACTGCGCTCGTCACCCTGACACATCAGTTCTAAAGTCTCACGCGTTCAGTAATTTTGCTTCGAACAGTGCCCTTCAAACCGGAACACAGTAATGTTCGCAGACTGCTTGGCAGCTGGATGAAAACATTGTCCCGTGCCAATAAAACAGGGAAACAGGTACTAAGGGTTTTTATTTTTAATTTTGTTGAACTTGTTTACGTAAAATGGCTCTACCGTTTGATGGATTGGGTTATATTTCATGAAGGCTATCGTCAGACTCAGGCAGTTCTGAAAATGATTTACGGACCTGTATTGTGTATCAAATGTTGGTTTGTTTGTTTAACGAATGCGGTTTTTTTAAAATTTTACTGTGTGACGAAACGAACTAGTAATTCACTTGGTGCTAAGCGCTACGCCTGTCATAACAGTTACAGTGCCACTTAGAACTTTGCATTGCATAATCTTGCGCGGCACTGCACTGCGCTTGTCACCCTGAGACATTGGCTCTAAAGTCTCATATGGCCAGTGATTTCGCTGGAAAAAGTGCCCTTCAAACCGGAACACAGTAATGTTAGACACTCCTGCTTTGCGGATGAATATCAGGCAAAGGTGTGATTTACACCAATTACATGAATTTTTTGAACTACATAAAAGACAGCATACAATCTTACAAAATCATCAATTCCTCTCACAATAAACGAAACACTCCGAAGTAATAATCTGCCATCCATCCGCAAACAAATCACAGTATGGATTGGCAGCCAGGAATGGGAGCGCGTTATGGGTGACTCCTTTCGCGCTTCAGTTCGCACCATGAGACGGTGGAAAACCGGTGCCTCCTGCTACATCGGTAGTTGTCAGCGACAGTAGGGTCTTGGATGCAAAATAATAAAAATTTACATACAAGGATGAAACACGAACACACAAATCAATCCATAACCAGCCTCTGAGCCAGAATCATGAAGAAGATTAGGCATTTTGTTTTTACCTGGGGAATTGCACTCCGCATACCGCCCGGCCCGAGAGTAGGACCTGATGGTTATGTGGAACTCCCCGCCAGCTAGCCTGACGGGTATACCCACTAAAACCCCAGGGTGTTCCACCGGGACGCCTATTGTCGGGGCTACGGGTACGTAGAGCGTCTTCCGTGGCCCTGACGGCGAAGGTCCTTCAAGGGGGACCCCAGCCCGTTGCCAGAAGTAGAGAGGAGTTCTCCACTCTGCCTATCAGTGAAGAAGATTAGGCCAGATCTAACCAGCAGTTAGCGGATCTGGTAGTCATACAATTATGTTTCTCAACGAACAGCCCTAATCCACAATAGGGGCCGGATTCCCTTAACACATTCTCAGCTGAACTGTTTCACTTTTTTGGCTCTTTTTCACACAACGTATGTGTTTATTATTTACTGGCGTTATGTCGTAATTAAACTCAATCAACAGTGCACACAACTGGTGTGATAAAATTAAAAATATAGCAGTGTGGGTTATTTATTTTTACTATTATTGTTCTATAAATTGCCTTAGACACACATAGCCCCTCCTTTGCTTCACCGCAGCAGGTAAACACGGCACACGACCAAGTTCATTGGATATTACCACCACATCTCAGGTAGCTGATTACCCATGCATGTCGCATGTATAATGATTACTCGGTAATTACCTAAACCGGCCGAGCAAAGCGATGATTAGCATCAATTCTCGTTTTAGCATAGCTTACCACAGGTGTTACTAGTGACTCTGACTTAAAGCCTGTTAATAATTCAAAGTTACCTGAGAATAATACAGTTAACGAAGCGCTTGTATTGGTTTAGTTTGAAGTAGCGATGGACGAATCCGAGATGTTTCAGTCGATTGTTCAAACAGTTTAATGGTTCTCGATGATTTTCTTTCGAATTTCAATCGAATTTCGAATTTCAAATCGATCAATTTCAGTCGAATTTAATTAATCCGAGCTATTTTTAAATAATCGAGAGGAAAGCATTATAATCGCGATATACTTGACTGCGGTTTCTTTCGAGTTTAGAGAAGAACGCAGCGGCGAGTCAGTCGACTCGGAACAATTAAAAAACATCTCGATTGTTCAGTCAGGAAGTATCGATTGTAATTTTGTATTTATGATTCTTTTGAGTTTAGAGAAGAACGCAGCGGCGGGCGAGTCAATCGACTCGGAACAATCGAAAAATATCTCGATGGTTCAGTCAGGAAGTCTCGATTGTAATTTTGTATTTATTATTCGTTTGAGTTTAGAGAAGAACGCAGCGGCGGGCGAGTCAATCGACTCGGAACAAACGAAAAATATCTCGATTGTTCAGTCAGGAAGTCTCGATTGTAATTTTGTACCTATTGAATATGATTTTGTTCAGTTTATAAAAGAACGAAGCGGCGAGTCAGTCGACTCGGAACAATTGAAAAACATGTCGATTGTAATTTTGTATCGAAAATGTTTTTTCGAAGGGTTAAACGTCTCGGGCAAATCCATCGCTAGTTTGAAGGATTCAAAGTTTGTAAACACGTCCCAGCGGCACACAGTTGAATGAGTATCCATTTGGAGCCATAACATTTGAACGCCTCCGGGCGCAACTTCAGAAACGTAACATGTGTGCTTTGCAATACAACGATGCTGAGAACGAAACAAAAGACTTAGAGCCAATTTTTCATTCCTCAGATAAAGGTAGAGCGATATTATAAACGTTGAGCGTTATTGGTGGTGACAGTTAGCAGGGCAGTTCAGTTTAAGGCCTTAAACTAGATGGATTTAACTGTTCGTGGTGAGGCCCCGGGTCGTTATCGATTGATTGCAGTCGTTATGTCAAAAGCACTTGGACAGCTTGAGAAATCGACACCAGAGGCTGGTAGTACATCATTCTAAATTGATCGATTACAGCTAGTGACCGCAGGTCTTGGCCATCTTGCCTAAGGCGTATAATACACGGGACCGGCCGCCGCAATGTGCGGTTTAGCGAATCGCTTCTGTCGCACTACCTACCCCATAAATCATACATGGTTAGAACTGTCTTACGCTGCTGTAAGGTTCTAGTGGAGACGCTTTTTAATGTTTCTAATTAAAAAGAGAAGCAAGTCGTTCACTTGATGGTAAGCGACAAGCCTGCCCATAACTGACTGACCCAGAACCCAGAATCTTTTGCGGCACTGCACTCCGCCCGTCAAGTCGTCACCCTGAGACATTGGTTCTAGTATCAAATACCCAGTAATTTCGCTGGAAATAGTGCCATTCAAACCTGAACATAGTAACCCCTCAACTATTAGGTGAACGAATTGCTCGTCTCGTTACTTAGAAACATAAAAAAAGATATATAATAACTACATAACTAAAGAATTGCTTACTACTCTTGTAAACTAAATAACGATAAATAAAACTAAAGCAAAGGAAATCCATTGGCAACACAAAAATATCTAAACTATATTTTCCTTTTTTCTGAACCAAAGCCATAAGCCGGGTTGCAATACATTTGACTAAAAATATCGTTAACTTTGAGACATATCCCCCTTATTCATAAAAAGTTATGTGACGTTTCATAAAATCGCGCACCACAAATTTGTACTGCGCAGTACTAAATGACGTTCGATAACTTTTTATAAATAAGGGGGATAGTGTTTTATTTTTTAAATTATAACACACTATTTTCTCCTAAGAAGCATGCGATATCAAAACATTAAAAACAACAGTTAAACGATTTAGCAAACGGTTATTTTAGTTACGTAACCTAACCTCTTACATTGACATTGAAAGATCACCTGACCGATCAAGGCTCCGTTTACCCAACGAACACTTAACCGGTTAAGGGTCACCGTGCCTACTGTTGAATCTGTATTCTGTAATCATGTCTGTAAAAATACTATGATAACTTTTTAGAACTACATGTTTTAATTAATGTAAACTAATTTAGCGTTTTAAATTTTGGCAGGAAACTTAAAATTGTATTTCATTAAGGGCTTGCACCAGAATTCCTTTTTAAATTTCGATATTCTTCATTCAGTATTTTTGAAATTCTAGATTTAGTACTGAACTCAAAAATTACCGGCCAATTTCATATTTTTTTTAATCGAGATTTACACTAAAAGAACTCCGACCTTAATATTAAACTAGGGTTAAAATTAAACGAAGTTTAAATAAGATTAATTCTTGTTTTAATGAGTTAATGCAAGCCGCCCTTAAAGAATAAAATGAAATGTCAAACTGTAAACCAAAAAATGCACAGCCAGTGGAAAATGAAACAAAAATAAAGTAAGATATTTTCTCTATACATTAAACTATTGATTTCATTGTGAATCAAACATTGACTCTAAGTCGTGCAACCCAGAACAGCCCGGGGCCGTTTCGTACCAACTAGATTAGACATTTCAGTTCTGAGATTCAGTTACATCACTAAAAGCCGTGCTTGGCAAAGTTGCCATTCCAAAAATCCCTATTTGTACATAGAAACACTGACTCACGAATCCGATTCGACCGTTTTGTAAGACAACCTTCGTACATCGTGCGATTCGGCGTGCCTCGGTAAATATCAACATTTCGATACTCTGTGGCAATATTTAGGTGAACGTCAGCGCGCGATTCTATCATCCGCCTTTTTACTGCGGTTTTTATAAGCAAAACTTGTGATCCTTTTTACGGAAATTGCGCCGACGGGGGCGTATGAAATTTAGCACAGTTAAAGTTTAAATAGAGAAGATCAGCAGAAAGCTCATATTTTTATAAAAATATGCTGAAATGCATTATTTTGATAAATTAAACATTACACACACATTGGACAGAAAGCCACGTAAGAATTGACACTTTGATTGTCATTTTTTATGTAAATAAGTTTGCAATAAGACAAAGAGGTCATCAGGGAGTATACAAAGGTTTAAAAAGGATTTGACACTGGCTAAAAGGGAAGCTAAAATGTAAAAAGCAAAATTTGACGTCAGTGTTTTTTTTTTGTAAATTTATATTCGTAAAATGCGTGCGATTAATAAATACCCGCCTACCTTAGACCGGTCTCGCAGGTTATGGCTTAGTTGTGACGTGAGTTTGCAATTACGGGTTTTCCTCTGTCGTAAGACGAACCTTGGCTCTGAGATAAACTGGAAACGATGACGTTGCATTTCCAATAATTTTTGTAAACCAACAAGCAGTTTTTCTAAGAAACATTAAGACATTTTGTAAATATCAAGATCCAGTTCGTTGGGACATACGTTGTCTGGGCATATGAGACTTCAGAAGCGATGTCTCAGGGTGACGAGCGTCTCAGTGACACTGTAGCTGTTATAGGCAGGTGTGGCGCTTACCATCAGCTGAACGATTTGCTAGTCTCGTTACTTAGTAACATAAAAAAATGGTTTTATGGTCATTACTAGAGGTTTTGGAATAGCAACATATGGTTGTTGCGATTCCAAAAATACCACATTCCAACCATTTTTATCGTATATGAGCTTAACAATACATTTAAATATTATATTTAACATATCTAATAGTACCTACTAACAGCTTTTATTTGCGTAAATAGATAATGTTTATTCTGTAGTGTAGTATCTCGACCTTTTTACACAGGACATCCGAAGTTTACCTAGCAAACAGAACCAAGTTCATATCTCAAATAACAATGAAATACCTATGAGGAAAAAATATTACAGAAAGTCTAGCAATGTTGACATTATCATGAAACTTGTTCTTAATGGCTACAATAGGTAATTTGCATTTGCAGTCAACATTGTAAGTTCTCGTTAAATATCCCGCATTTGCGACAAGGTCGTATTATCTCCTTAACAGTTGGTATATTGAAGAGATAATACGTTTTTGACGCAAATGAACTATAGTCCTCTCGGGTCTAAATAAAAAAAATAGACCTAAGCTACTAGAGCCTTATTATTTGGACGAAAGCTTAACTTAAGCTTGCTTGGAATTGAAAAAAAATCAAATTACTTTTTTTTAATTGATTTGGCAATAAAAAAATGCAGTTACGTAGGTAATTACGTATTAAAAAAGGTATTAATTCGAATAAATCTGTGGACTCGCTACTGTCCCTTTAAATAAAGTTTCTACAAGTCATTGCATTTGTGTGCTTACTCGTGCTAGGTTTATAGCAAATTAAAGCAAAAGATTGAATAAGAAACCAACCAATGGTTTCACTGATTTGTTGAAATTAGACTAAATTATGTGAGGAAGGGAAGTTTTTTAATAAAGTAAGTCACATGCTGTGTGGGTTTATAGTTTTTTTTTCTCTCTGCCTTGATACGTCCCACGTGCACCTGCAGTATTATTCACTAATTATCGGACACACTGTATACAGAAGGATTCTAAAAGTCATCGCTCACTAGAACAGGAGCGCGCACCGATTCGACACAGCAAGTAACTAACCCGCACTAGGATTTGAACTCACGACCCTCTTCTTGGAAGGTGGATGCTATTATAATATTATTATTCATTACTAGCTGTGCCCTGCCACGCTTCGCTGTGGCACATTCGCACATTCGCTGATATGTCACTGATGAAAAAAATAGATAAAAACAATCCTTGATGTGGATTATCTATCATGCTAAAATTTCAGCTCGATCGGTGCAGAACTTTTTGAGTTTTTGAAGCGTACACAAACCAACATAACATTTTTATATATATAGATTTAGTAGGAATCGAAATAGTGTCATTGTTTAGAATATGAACCTCAGAAAATTTATAAATATACCTAAAGTAAACTTCGCGCAAACCTGTTGAATTCTACATAAAACGCCAGTAAAATTTCAGACTTACGTAGATATGGTTAGTTCACACTTAAACGTTAATTTTATCATAAAACTGAATATGCAATAAATAATTTTATATAACGTGTTAGATTAAAATTAAAGGTTTTTGTTATAAATACCAGTTTTAGACACAATAAATAATTGTTTGTGAAGGTTTTTTTTTGTTTGGTGTGCGCTAATCTCCAGCTTATGTTTTATTAGGAAATACCGCAAATAAATTATAACTTGTCGGCTATAAAAATTGATTAATAAAGAACAAAAAGTTAATGAAATATAATAAATTAAATAACAATATTGTTATTTTAATTTATGAAAATAATTATGCTTGAATATTGGCATTTTCTTTTTACAAATCTTTCAGGGACGAAAGCTTAAAAACGTTGATTGAATATCTTATTTTTAACTAAAATGCTATGATATATTCTATCATATTCATCAGATTTACAATACTTCTCAATAATCGATGTTCAAGACAAGTCAAGGGCGGTGGCACAACATCGAGTTGAATCGAATAAAAAATATCGACTTACAAAAACCTTACGTGTGTAACGATTATGATTGACATTTACATAAAGGTCAGTTAAGAGCTTAATTAATGAAGTAAGTACATCTGTAATATGAAAAAAATGCTTCCTTAGTTTTATTTCTATGAGCTACTAGCCGTGGTTCTCGTAGTTCCTGGTTCCTAGATACAGGGTATCCTATTTAGGTATCAGAGTCTATATATGTGAGATGGTTATTATTTTTCTTGATTAGTGATGACGAGTCAAAGGTGGCAAGCACTATAAACTTAGGCGTAAGCCATACAGTACTGGCGAGGGCGTGGCAAGCAAAATATTCAACACGTACAGAAAATAGCGTAGCGGCGATGTACTGAAGACGCCTCTTGCCATGCTTGAACCACGCCCGTGTCCCTTCCATGCGGTGTGTCTTAGAAAGGGCTTCTTGAGGTCATCCTTGTATTCATCTTTGTTGGTCTTGTCTATCAGTAGTATAGGTTAGACCAAGAGAGGCCCGCATTCATCCAACTGTAATCCTTTACTGTGTAAAGGCCGGGACACACATCGGCGCGTCCCCGTAGCTTCGTCCGGTAAAATGCTAAGGCATAGTGCAACGAAATACTTACACGTAAAAGCAGATTCCTTTTACTAGATATGAACCGCACGAGACATTTTAGAAATAATTCCTGTTATTGATAATTCGAGAATGAATAACAAGTGGCGCGGATCCACGTGACGTCAGAAGGAAATTTTCCACGGCGCTGGTTGAGGCGCGCGTCATGGTGCCGCCGAACCGTGCTACGGCGGCGATTGACGCCATAAACCTTAACGACTGTCGCGCGCTACAGATGCGCGCGAGTTGCCAATGTATGGCATTGTCGTGAGCATCTGTCAGCGTCAGTTACGCGAGCCGCAGGGCACGAAAGTCTGCCTTTACACGGCTTCTTCACAGAAAGAGACACTATAGCCGGTTGTCCACCGCTCTGCCGACATCCAGGCGCCGTAATCCCGCTCGCTGATCTTACAAATGTATCCCAACCCTAACTCTTACCTAACAATAACCACTGAGTTTAATCAACAACCTCAAGTTGGCGACCCTGAAAGCAGATCACGCAATTTCTCCATCGTTTAAGTCTTAATTTTATTCTTCATTGAAGTTTCCTTAACGGTCGATTATTAAATTATTATAGTTTATTTATGGAATCGGAAATCCGTTAAGGCCAAGCGTACTTTATTCTGTTTTTGTGGCTCGATCATATGAAAGGTCGGTTGGTTATTCGTCACATAAATTAATAACGTGTCACGATCATTTATATAGATCCTGACCCTTAACTAAGATTCCCTGTATCTAAGAAATCAGGAACTACGAGGACCATGGTTCCACAAATCTCTGCCCTGACCAGCAATCGAACCCGCAACCTAACGCTTTGCCGTCGGTTCATCACTCACTAAGCCACGGACGCTGTCACTGCGGAGTGAAAGTTTCGATTCTCAAAAAATTGGCATAATGATAACTTCATTTACGAAACCTACTACGACTTCATAGCCCAGGATGCGAGATTTTTCCTAAAAATCGTTTGTTTTTTTAATTATTTTTTGCAGTGCACTGCGCGCTGCTGCGAGCACTGCGCCACCCTGAGACATCGGCTATAAAGTTTCTTGTGCCCATTAATTTCACTGGAAACAGTGCCCTTCAAACCGGAACACAGTAATGTTTTCACACTACGGCTTGGCGGATGAATATCTGGCATAGATGTGGTACTTCCCCAGGCACTCTTGCAGAAGAGGTTCCCCACTACAAAGTATTTATACAACGTCTATTGAAGTAATCAGGTTAGTACAGACTACTTACAAGACAGATCACTTTAATAACTAAGGGCTGAAACTGCGTTGCGAGGGCGCCCGCGCAGTTTCATACAAAAGACATTCATGCATTTTCTGCATGCATTCATGCATTTCGTAATGCAGTTCAGACTATTGTAGATATCATTTATACACTTAAAGTAACTGCTATTTATTATTATAGACTTTATTAACTACTAGCTGCGCCCCGCGGTTTCACCCGCGTAGTTCCTGTTCCCGCGGGAATATGGGGATAAAATATAGCCTATGTTACTTGCTGTCAATGTAGCTTTCCATTAATGAAATATTTTTTTAAATCGGTGCAGTGGTTTAGCCGAAACCTTACATATTTCGATACATACTTTCATCCCCCATATTTTTTTTTTACAAACTTTGAATACCAAATTTATTTATATCTAATCATAAGCCTATAAAATAAATTTCAAGCTTCTAGCTTTAAAAATGACGAAACTTCCATCCCCTATTTCAACCCTTACAATGCTTTTTTCGCATTATAAAGTACCCTATGTCCTTTCTTAGGCTCTAGACTATCTCTGTACCAAATTTCATTTCAATCGGTTCAGTAGTTTAGGCGTGAAAGAGCAACAGACAGACAGAGTTACTTTCGCATTTATAATATACTAGCTGTGCCCCGCGGTTTCACCCGCGTAGTTCCTGTTCCCGCAGGAATATGGGGATAAAATATAGCCTATGTTACTCGCTGTCAATGTAGCTTTCCATTAGAGAAAATTAAGCCGAAACTTTACATATTCCTATACATACTTTCATCCCCTATATTTATTTTACCCCTCAAGGGTAAAGTTTTACAAACTTTGAATGTCAAATTTATTTATATCTAATCAAAAGCCTAAAAAATTAATTTCAAGCTTCTAGCTTCAAAAATGACGATACTTCCATACAAACTTTCATCCCCTACTTCAAACCCTCACAATGCATTTTTTGCGATAAGAAGTAGCCTATGTCCTTCCCTAGGCTCTAGACTATTTCTGTACCAAATTTCATTTCAATCGGTTCAGTAGTTCAGGCGTGAAAGAGCAACAGACAGACAGAGTTACTTTCGCATTTATAATATAAGTAGGGATTAAGTATTCTGTTATACAGTGCGCTGTCATGCGGAAAGTTTTTGATATTATTCCAATGGTCATTAACGCAAGGATTTATCAGTAATTTATCCAATTTAACGAAATTCTTAATAACTTTAATGGACGACTTGGGACGGCGGAAGTATTATTATTTCTTTCATTTTACATTTTAATTGTGGGGAAATGGCATTTCTCGTGTCTTTTCTTCCAAAGTCTCTAAGGAAATCAATCGTAACCAATATTTAAAATTCATTATTTTCTAGTCCATTATTTTTTATTTGCATTTCTTTACCTTGGCAATAACACCAAGTTTAAAGGTAAAAAAAATATAAATTCGAAAATACTTATGTGTGCACTTATGTGTGCATGTTTGTTGCTTCTCAGCTCAGTAACGGCTGATCAGATTTTGATGTAATTTCCGAACAGGTATCGCTATTTTAGATACATAAATACATAACCCATCTTTTGGGGCGTCGGATGAAAAGGGGACTATTTGCCGTTGAGAGAGTAAATCTATGCTATGAAAATTCAATTGTAAAATCAAATTAAAGCAATAAATATCCTACAGGCCTAGTCCATTCTCTGACCTATGATAAAGGTACAAGCCTTAATTTACGGCCATTTGAGGTCATTATCAAGCAGGTTTTCGAGATAGTTGTAACAGCAAAGTGCTCGTTAATTCGAATACCTATATTATTTTTTATCAGTGTGACTAAAACTTACTATCGTGTACTTAAATTTTTTTCAAAAGCATACATACAGTTATTTCTATTGGAAAATAGATAAAATATATAATATGTTTCTGTGTACATATTGTGTTTTTAGCCTCTTTTTCTTCCTTTGTGGTTTTCCTAGAAGGTTAGTTGACCTGCCTGAAATTTTAAAAAGTGGTACCTCTGTTTTCCGATTTAGGGCAATGTAACTCTTGTAATAGTTGAAAATACGCTAGTTGCATCGAGGCCAATATCATTCACAATTCTAAAGAAAGTTGAAGAACTGGAATTTAAGTTTGTAATTAATTGAATTTTCTAATTAACCTGTGTATGAGAAAAAGCGGCAATTTTTTGAGAACTACCCAGAACTACAAAGCGAAGAGTGGGCTACAGAAAGCCACTTTGCTACGATGAATGTTGTCTCCTGGATGGACCCTACACAGCCTATTGGTCTGGAGTTCCAGAAACCAGTAGAAGGCGTCAGGGAGTTGGTGTACTGCTTTCCGCTGGGATCGTAGCATGTGGAAAGGTGCAGTCTCTGCCTATCCCAACGGGAGAAAATCATGAATGTGTGTAAATAATAATAATAAAATATATTTATAATTAAATAATGTCAATAATACATTAATCACAAGCGAATAGGTTACTTCTAGGTAAGCGTGCACCATCGTAGACCCCATTGTCACTTAACATCAAGTGAGATAGTGGTCGAAAGCGAACCTAATTTACTAATTAAAAATATAACACCCAATTAGGAACTACAAGGACAACGGTCTCACGAACCCCCAGACTCAGGACAAATTCCTGTTGTATATGAATTTACCCTGGGCGGGAAACGAACGCGCAGTCACAGGGCCTCGGAAGCAATACAGGTGACTTTCTGAATCATTATACCATTATTGTAGTAGTGGATACCTACCATTACTGTAGGTACATTATACATGCATAGGAATTTCCCGAGCCAAGGTTCAATCAAACGAGCCCTGAACCGCAGATCATTAGGAAATGTCTTCACTTCCTGACTCATCAAATCATCACCATCACCTACAATTAAAAACAAATAACTAATTACAATAACGTTAAATGAGTCACTTTAAAAACAAATGATTTTCTTTGAAAATGGACAAAAAGTTGCTTGCGTTGGTGCTGTTTGACCTTTTGCTAACATTAAACTACGTAACAGTGAATGAACTTCCTACAAATAAGTAAAAAGGAATGGTATGTATACCCGAGGTATAAATGAAAATGCCTTATTGGACACCAATAGAAATTAGAAAGAAAAACGACAAAAAAGACAAGAAAATGACGATAGAAGGACGTTAGATTTATTGAGTTGAGCATTTTGAGAATAATAGTATAGTTGTCAATTTTGAGAATTGAGCATTCTATGCCCCAACTTCAAGTCCATAATAAATAATTCAAACGCATCACGATCACTATTAATACATCGCTCCTGAACTGAACTTTAATTCCCTGTATTCCCTGTAGTTCCCTGTAGTTGTTAAGAGAACCCAGAATCAGAGCATATACTCGTGGCTCACACAAATCTTTGCTCGTGCTGGTATCTGAGGAATCAGAAACTAAGAGAACCCAGAATCAGAGCAAATACTCGTGGCTCACCCACGGAGACCGTCAACTGGTTAGCGACTGGATTTACCTCCATAGAGACATGTCTTTACAAATAATAAAATTTTACATGCAAAATGCCAATAACGAAACCTTGATCACTGTCTCCGTCTACACAACATTCCGCATAATATGATGGTAAAATGATGACACGGTGCGGCAGGAAATATTCTTCGCCTTGACATGCACTGATCTTAGTCATTTACGTAACAACACGTACGTAGGTAGCTTGTACACACAAAATAATATTTGCGAATATTACCTGTAGTATCATATATACTGCGGTATGGCGTGCAAATATGAAGCACAAGGTTTACGCGGCTTTGACTGCGATGGGCAATTCCGAGTCGATTGTTTCATTTGTTAAAACATCTCGATGGTTCTCGTCTAGTTTATAGAAGACGAGTTTAACTTATTCACTGACTTGAAGTCTCTCGCGTTATATTGTCAATTATATAATCTAGAGCGGTAGGTTCTCGCGTCCACAATCATTGTTTTAGTTTTTACACGCTTTTAGTTCCTTAAACTGTGTGTATCTAGTCTATACGATGGTCCCTGAATGTTAAGAACCGACGCAAATAAAATCATTATCATAATTAGCCGGAAGATTTGTTAAAAAAAAAGTTTGTTTTGTCAGCATGTTTTTTCTTCAGATAAATGTTTCTAGTAACTTAGCCGAGTTATTGTTAGGAAAAACTAAATTATGAATAAGTTAGATTGTAATAAATTAAGATGGAAGGAAATGGGGGAGACCTTTGCCCAGCAGTGGGACAGTATAGGTTATTAAAATATATATATATACCAACACTATAATATAACTACTTACATAATATTATGTACTACCGTTGTTTACCTATTGTAATTGTTCTGTACTGTGTTTATTTTTGTTGTGTATAGTAAAAAGTTTTCTATTCTATTCTATACAACAAACAAAACACAAAAAAAATATTATGGAAATATTAAATAAAACTAAAACTAATTAAACTAAAAACTTAAAAATCTAACAAAAGAGGGTGTCCATGAGGCATGGTGCCAAGAACACTGGCTGCATTTCCACGTTGAATAGCAATAGCTGTTCTCTGTGCGAGAAATGAGGCAGCCCTCTTGTCACCAGCGGCGTCGACTAAACGAGGAAATAATTTCTTTAAAAACATTAAATTAATAATAATGTAATTCTGCTTTTTTCCCAGCGTAAAAGCACTAGCATCCACTTACTGACTTTTCACTTCATTCTAAGTACCTAATCGTGCATCGTATCGCAGACCACATCAGGTGAGATGGTATTGAGATGGTGGTCAATCGCGAACCTTATCCCTGCTTATATTATAAATGCGAAAGTAACTCTGTCTGTCTGTTGCTCTCTCACGCCTAAACTACTGAACCGATTGAAATGAAATTTGGTACAGAGATAGTCTAGAGCCTAGGAAAGGACATAGGGTACTTTTTATCGCGAAAAAAATATTCTCAGGGTTTCAAATAGGGGGTGAAAGTTTGTATGGAAGTTTCGTAATTTTTAAAGATAGAAGCTTCAAATTAATTTTTTAGGCCTTTGATTAGATATAAATAAATATGACATTCTACGCGGGAACTACGCGGGTGAAACCGCGGGGCGCAGCTAGTTATTAATAAAAAAAGTTTCAGCTACGGTGCTGCCTGATTATAAAACAGACATAATAAAATTCGCTTAACGCCATACAATTGCGTTTACATAGTGATAAGTACTTCCTACTTAACAGTTGTTTACACACATGATAGAAACAATTTATGTTTTTCCAATTTCAACAATTAAACAGTTAACATCGTGTAATTATTGTATTGAACTGCCGCTACATACTGTTCGTTTAAACGTACCAAAAATAAATAAAAAAATGGCATTATTAATTAGTATTATTAATTAATTAATAACGCACGCATCACGATCACATAGATGGATCCGGACCCAAAACTAGGATCTATGGTTATCTGGATCCATCACATGGTTGTCTGGAAGAGATCGCTCTCAGCGATAAGACCGCCCATTCTGACAGTAGCTAATTGTTAAATTTGATTTGTTTTAGTTTTTAAGTTTTCTTGGTTCTGTGGTGTTCCTATAAAGAGATTATCTATCTATCTAGGATTCCCTGTATCTAGGGAATCAGGAACTACAAGGACCATGGTCCCACAAACACCCAGACTCAGAGAAAAATAAAAAAATAAATAATAAGATTTATTATTATTGACGTTATTTATTTTACTTCTTTTTTTTATAATACTTTTACAAAACAAACAATAACAGAGTTAATTAAAAATATTATAAAAGAGACTTAAACCTAGGATACCACAGGAGCAAGGCCCAGCCTACCGATGGCTAGGGCTGCAGAGAGAGGAACCTCCAGACAATACGCGCCGTGTGAAGAACTATTATTATTAAGAAATCAACTTTTCTTCTTATCTAAGACGTTGAGTAAAATTGTCATTCTATTCCAGCAAATTAATGATTCCAATAATCTATTGTATTTAATACACGTGTAAACGAAGTGTAGGGCGCCCGCCGGCTAGGTGGAATGAGGGTATGGGGAAAACGGCTGTACTCTGCAAACTGGATGAGGAGAGCCGAAGATCGAGCCCAGTGGCCTTCATTGGGAGACGCCTACGTCCAGCGGTGGACGAGTGTAGGCTGCTGATGATGAAGATAATCTCGTATAGAGGGTTTTGTAGAGATCCAAACGTTAAAGGGTAAATGTATTTAGCTTTAATTCCGCCAATATTAGTCATGCAAATGAAAGATGGGAAAAATGATAAAACACGGACTTAACCCAACTCCGGGTTTATCTACAATAAATGGTCCTTTTCTACCTTAATGTACTGTTTTTTTTGTTCTTTTTATATGACCATATTCCTTTGAAATTTCAAGACCGGTTTGAATAACTTTTTTATTTCGTAAATTGGTAGTTTCTATTCAGTACATTCATTTGATGTCGCGGTTTTGGCACAGAGAACATACAATGGACGATTTAATGGAAGCCAGCTGTCAGAAAGTTTATATGCTCTACATTTTAACAAGTATTTGTATGAGCCGCTAGTACTTATTTGCTCTTTGTCTGTGTGTTTGTGAGACTATGGTCTTCGTAATTCCTGATTCCCTAGTACAGGGAATCCAAGTCAGGTGTCAGCAATAACATACTTAATTGATTTAATATCTGATCGTAAAGTATTAGAAGAAAAAACTTGACACATTCTTTTGAAGACTTTGGAGATATAAATATGGTTTTCATTTGTCATTGCGGGTGTAAAAAAATTTAATAATATTTTCGTATTTACGCCGGTTTCAGTACTCGACCGACCGTCGGTGCGTACGTCGGTCGCGCTTGTCATTTGTATGAAAATCGACAAGTCGTTACAGTGCTCTACCGACCATACGCACACGTATATGCTTAATTTTCAGCATGACCGATGGTACGCACCGACGGTCGGTCGAGTACTGAAACCGGCCTTAAAGCGGTTCAGACATGAATAATCCAAAATAGTTGAAGCTCTATAAGTAACTTAACATTGTGTGTTTTTGTTTTTATCGTTTAATGAAGAAACAATGATAGAATAAAAATGACTTCTCAAGTAACCTCTAATTATAAAAAACAAAAAGCGTTGTTTTAGGCACATTCCCCGCTCAAAAAAAGGGGTGTCAAATGAGTTCTGTACATTTTTGTAGTGATTATGTTATATTTATTAAGTTTTTTTTGTTCTGTGGTGTTTCAATAAAGAGTTTAGCTATATATTATTAATAATTATTGTAAAATAAAAATCTATGAATAATTATGGTTAAATGGCGCAAAATTGTGCAAAATATTATTGCAGTATAAATATTTTATTATTTAGTGTTGATTATGGGGAAATTATCGTAACCTTCAAATTTCAATACGGATGTTTATTTATGAACCATCGTAGCAAACAATTCCGTAATTTAATGACTTCGCAAAAATCAGAATGCACACAGAGGAAAACTTCATAACGACGTTGTCTGGCATCTTTGCGAAATCGCCATTTTTTAAATTGCAACTGTTACATCAGTTATTGTGGCAATGGTAAAGAATGAACCGCTATGAGTTAAGCAATTAGACCCGATGCATCGTAATAAACCTTAGTGTTGTAACATTAACCTGTAAATTGCAAATACGACCAACGGGTCATTTGGCCAAATTACTAAAATTTCTGACCGACAGCAACATATTAGCATAATGCGATAAAAAAATTGTGATGGTCATTAGTTGAATAGAAGGTCTATTGCTTCTGACATTCAGTTTTAAGCTCATTAGCAAGATTAGATACCATTGTCTCGACATAGCACCTACGTATCAAATAATTAACTCCCAAATAACTATGGAATATTACACATCATTTACAAGAAAATAATATCAAAAAGGCACTGTATAAAATCCTTACCTTTTTAGTGATAACCCTATCCTCACTCACAAGTACGAAATAAACACAAGCACGACACAAACACTTCGATTTTCAAAACTGTTCGATTCTCAAAAATCGCATTTGAACGGACCTTTACTTGGATAACTTTTTAAAGCGCGCGCGTTCGAATTGTTCGAACGCTGCTATAACACTGAACTTGAAATATGCTTACGCGCCGTTCTTTCTGACTTGCTTACCTTCAATATAAAATAACTAATCAACTTTCAACTTTAATACATAGATGTAAAGTTTAAATTCCCGTCTTACTCATTTCTAGATACAAGTCTGTAAATACATATTTATATTTCGTAGTTTCCCAAGTTTATAACCTCACATTTTGATTGCATGGATGTTATTCTTGTAAGCTAGATTTCAAAACTACGCCTTTTGTATGGAAATAATATCTGAGTCAGAACGTAAGCAGCTTTGAAATGAGTAATATAATAGGTTTATGTTACTTGTTATAATATTGTAGGTAGCTCTCTATACACCTTATATAAGGTAGAGTCATTTTCAAGTTGATCATTTTATTTAGGTCGTGTAAAAAGCAGGTGTATTCAATTCAAACAGTTTTCAGTGTTGATTGCATTGCACTGATTACAGCTGACGCTTGTCAAAAAAAGTTAAATTTTGACGCCAACAAACTTGATTTAAATGGGCGCCATCTATCGACTTAGTCTAAACTATTTATTTTGAAATCCTTGTTACTTATTTATTCTGCAACGTCGTCCGGAATCGATTTCGGAATTTCACTTGGTCACGAATTTCTGGAAAACGCCCGATTTTCTTGGATTCTATTTTTATTTGACTGAGTGACGAGACGAGCAAGTCGTTCGCCTTATGGTAAGCGCTACACCGGCCCATAACAGTTACAGTGCCACCCAGAACTTTGCATTGCATAATCCTGCGCGGCACTGCACTGCGCTCGTCACCCTGAGACCTCGGCTCTAAAGTCTCAGATACCCAGCAATTTCACAGAAAACAGTGCCTTTCAAACCGGAACACAGTATACTTAATGAATCAACAATTCAGTTGAATCGGTGACAATCAGCAATTTGTCACCGAAAGCGATTCAAAAACCACCCTCCTGTATTATCCTAATAATATTATGAATGCGAAAGTTTGTAAGAATGGATGGATGTTTGTTCCTTTTTCACGCAAAAACTGCTGAACGGATTCGAATGAAATTTGGAACACAGATAGTTTATAACCAGGATTGAGTAATAGGATACTTTTTATCTCGATAGTGTGTTCCCGTGGGACAAAATGGGAACTACGCGGATGGAACCGCGGGACGCATTATCCGTTCAGTAGTTTTTGCGTGAAAGGGGAACATCCATTCTCACAAACTTTCGCATTTATAATATTAGTAGGAGTAGGATTTTGTGCTAATACAACCTATTTCGAATAACCTTCCGTGCTTACGAAACATTCTGCGACTGCCCCAAATTTTATGTCCAATTTGACGTCGAAACATGCCCCACTCTCCCCTTAATGACAACGCCCCCTCGAGGCTAGGGTTATTTCGGGAAACAACGCTATAACACATTTATTAAGGCAAATCCCGGGGTGAATCCATCCCTTTAACAAGACGTTCATTTTGAGTCAATCTGGTGTCTGATAACCGGTCGAGACTGATTAGCTTCTCATCGAATCTCTCTATAATAAAAATAATCGTATTAATCATTCTTTGTTACTGATAACTTAAGAAAACATTGTAGCAACAACTTAAATATTATTCTAACATCTTGCGCGGCACTGCACTGCGCTCGTCACCCTGACACATCGGCTCTAAAGTCTCATATGGCCAATAATTTCGCTGGAAACAGTGCCCTTCAAACCGGAACACAGTAATGTTTGCACACATCTGCTTGGTGGATGAATATCTGGCAAAGCTGTAGTACTTCCGTATGTATTTGACCACTGACGTATCTGCGGAACACACAGCTATTAGCATAGTGGTTGCTAGCCGTTTGTGATGCCAATGTGGTCGTAGGTTGTAAACACGCCCTCAAGGATTCCACTAACATCCCGGTTGATTCATAAAAATATATTAATTGCCGTAATTCTATCTAACCTTGTCAAAAATTACAACCGATATCATCAAAATGCTGCCGGTCAACAGGGTCGTATCTAGGGAAGGGCTTTGGGTAGGCCTAAAGTTATCATCGACACTCAAATAGTTAGGCACTAATCATGGTTTAAGGATACGATGAAATAAACTCTATTTACTGTAATTAGAATGAGCAATAAAGTATGATGCTGTTTATCGTTAAAAATTACGGAATTTGACAGGCATGTATTTGTGAAATAGAAAATAATATTTATTTATGTATGACGTTATAATCTTGCATACATTATTCAGTATCGTTCACGGCTCCCCAAAGACGGCTTATGTTCTTCCGTTGTATCTATATGTGTATTAAAGTTCCTTTGGCAATTCCTACAGCCTAAACAACTTGATTGTTAAAAAAAAGAGGTTTTATTGGATTCGTCATCACCACGAGAGTGAAATAGGCTACAGGGGCAGTTGGGCTTATTGTTTTAGAAATAAATATTAATTTGTTAATACTATTATTACTTCGCCAGTAGGTAAGCAAAATTCATTGGGGGGGATTGTGAGGATTATTTATTTCACCCCTTCACTGAAGTCCTGAGTACGTCCTTAGCGGCAGGCCTCTGTACTTGGCAAGATTTAATTTATGATTAATTATGAACATAAACAGAGTAGAACTTGTAGAATTTAATCGTATATTACAGTAAATTAAACATTGGCTAAAACTCAAATTAATAGTATCAGTTTTTCTTGGGTTTCTAAGTAATAAAAAAAAACTACGAAAATAATTAAGATGGCAGACAGACAACGTAAAGCTTTTGGAATTATAAGAAGTTTGTTTATTCGACAAATAATTCGCATTTTTCGTACTTCAAAAGAAAAATGAACCCTCATAAGATCACTTTGTTGTCCGTCTGTCTGTCTGTCTGTTTGTATTCAGTGCCGTCAATATATGGAAACGACCACTTGTTTTGGATTTTTTGTGGCGGTAATATGCCCTCGTTGCGGCCCCTCCGCCACGATGTCTCGAGCCCACTAAAACCCTCCCCTGAGCAGTCCTCCGCCGAGGTGGAGCAAGGTGGGTCATGCTAGCAGTCACCATCTTGCCCGAGCGGTGTCCGATATATCCAGGCCTTTACGCCTGTGGGTAGGTGACCTGGATCAACAAGCCCACCCCCCAGACATGACAGTAAAAATAATGTAACCTGATTTGAACAGGCTGCAAACAATCCTAGCTTATCCTACCTGCCCGCAGTTTTGTCCCAAATTCAAGCTAATTCCGCGCAATCGGGTCAAAAATTACTAACCTCCATTAAATTATACCAACCCTAATAAACCCTGAGCTTATCAAGTGTCGTCCATAAAAATCTGGAGGTCTACGAATAAAGATGGAAAAATTCTTTCATTCAGAGTAACCCTTCATTTTGTTGTATTAAGCAATTTAAAGGAAGAAGCAGTGATTCAAGTGGTTAAGTGGTTTTCACTGGTTAAGTGTAAAAAAAAAAATTTCTTTTAGTTTGTTTCTTTGCAGGAGCTGATCTCCGGAAATACTGATACCGTTCTTTTTTTTACTAATAGGCTACATTATTCCTCAGCGCTACAGGCTAAGTTTCATCCCGGAAAATTCAAAGTTCCTTTGGTAAAACGGGAATTAGGCGGGTGAAACCGCGGGGTGCGGCTGGGTCAACATAATTTTGTTATCTCTGTGTTTCACGTTCAGTTACCTTGCAAAAACATTGATGAAGCAGGATATATATTTTTTCCCATGCTTGTTAAATCTTTGAAGTAGGTACATTAGTACGTTTTTTGTTAACAGGCTGGCTTGTTTCGTTTGAAACTACTTTATAATTGCAAATGATGACTTAAATGTGCAACTTTTGAAATAATTAAATAATATTAAACAGAAAAATACATGAAAGAACTGAGAACCGATGGGGTAGACGAGTTCTAGAGTAGTTCGGGCAAACGTAGTGTGGGACGCCGCCGGTGGAGTGGCGACTTGCGGAAGACGGCTGGCAAGGACTGGATGAGGAGAACCGAAGATCCAGCTCAGTGGCGTTTATTGGGAGAGGCCTGCGTCCAGCAGTGGACGAGTATGGGCTGATGACGATGATTAAACAGAAAAATACAACTAAAACTTAAAAATCTAAGACCGAAGGTAGGAAACGGAAATGCTTATTAACTAAAAATATATTTAATTGTGTTGTGGCTAATTACGTTGATTAGCTTCCTTGGAAACATATTTTTTTATATCTATCTATCTATTCAGCCCGTATCCACCCACTGCTGGGTATAGGCCTCCTCTGTTTCACGCCATTTGTTCCGGTCCTGTGCCAGTCTCATCCATTCAACCCCGACGTGCTTTGCGATGTCATCCGACCATCGAGCTGGTGGTCTGCCTCGCAGGCGTTGCGCTCCTCTTGGCCTCCACTCCGTTATTACCTTCGTCCATCTTTGGACGAAGGTAAAAAGGTAAAGGTAGGTAAAGGGTATTTGGTTTATCTTTCTTTCTTTTTTTTATATGGCAATAAGACAATAAAGAAACGTGCAACAAAATGCAGTTCGACAAAAATTTTAAAACTCGACTGCCCAGAACGAGGATTGTGTTTTTTGTCTTCCGATAACGAGATCTTGAGACCTGGGGGTCACTGCGCGTAATCCAATAAAATAGGCCGTCGTTTGTCCTTAATCAGCTATATATGCGACACACGTCCGCAGGTTCGGCAAACTCGCCGAAATTAGACGTTATTGTGATCAGCAAACATATAGCCAAATGCGTAATGTACAGTCGGCGAGATAAATAAACAGAATAAAGACCTGTACTGGATGTTTCAGGCTCAATATATCCCAGTTCAACATGCCACTCTGTGATTAATTTCTTATATTTTTATTTATTGAAGCCATCATGTCAAAAAGTTTAGGACCGCGGGCCGCAGTAGGTCTTCTTCATTTCCTTTCTCTTTTTTTATTTGACTGAGTAACAAGACGAGCAAGTCCTTCACCTGATAGTAAGCGCTCGCCTGTCCATAACATCTACAATGCTACATGAACTTTGCATTGCGTAATCTTGCGCGGCGCCACACTGCGCTCGTCACCCTGAGACATCGGTTCTAAAGTCTCATATGCCAAGTAATTTCGTTGGAAACAACGCCCTTCAAGCCGGAACACTGCTGCTTGGCATATAAATAACTGGCAAAGGTGTGGTACTTCCCCAGGCAGACACATGCAGAAGAAGGCTACTACAACTAACACTCATTTCTATTACGGCTTCTCTTATATCTATTATTTATCCTGCACCAACACCCAACGGTCACGCAATGATCCCAACCCTTAAGGTAAACAAACACTTTTTCTCCTCATTGTACAAATAATAGGGCATAAACAACGCGCGAAGCCCACTTGTGGCATTAATTATGCACCCGAGTGCGGGCGGAGGCCGAATAATGAAAATAATGGCATTGGGGTTTACCTGATTACTATATCGCCACAGAAAACAAATATTATTAGTCCTGCACACAGAATGGACATTCTCCACCCCGCGCGATCCGCTTCCCCGCACCCGCAATCAGGTGGACAATTGGGAGGGCAGTAAATTTTATGAACCTTAATTACTAGAGGATTGTCTTTTGTTTTGGTCCATTAGTTTGTTTGAGTTGTGATGAGACGAGCAATTCGTTTGCCTGATGGTAATCGCTACGCCTGCCCATAACAGTTACAGAACTTTTTGCGTAATCTTGCGCTGTACTACTGAGACATCGGCTGTAAAGTCTCAGATGCCCAGTAATGTCGCTGGAAACAGTGCCCTTCAAACCGGACCACAGTAATGTTTGCACACTACTGCCTGGATGAATATCTGGCAAAGGTGTGGTACTTCCCAAGGCGGTCTCTTGCAGAAGAGACCTCCGACTACAGTACAAGTACAGGTACAATCTCTTTGGAGCTCGCGAACTGTGTTCTGGTTCTTAATCATTCTGTGGTTATGTCTGACTGCGAATAGGTACACCTACATTATTCCTGATAGTAATCTGCTAGCGGCAATGACCTCTCTGAATAATTAACTATAGTTCAGATAAACACCGTAAAAGGCTGTTTTTATATAGGTAAAGATTTTATGACGTACACGGAACTGTAATATATTTTGGCTTTCTTCTTTTTTACCTTACTGCTAAAAGAAGAATCATGGTTTTTGTGTCGATTATGTTCACAAACTAAAACTTCTAGGGGGTACGGAACTCCAGCAAACAAAGGCACTGCCATTTTTACCCCCTTTTTTTTATTTGACTGAATGACGGGACGAGCAAGTCGTTCACCTGATGGTAAGCGCTACGCCTGCCGATAATAGTTACAGTGCCACCTAGATCTTTGCATTGTATAATCTTGCGCGGCACTGCACTGCGTTTGAAGTACTTCGGGCCATTGCAACCTTTTTTTTAGATGGGGAATGCATTACACATACCACCCGGTCTTGAGTAGGACCGGGTGGTTATGTGGGACTCCCCGCCAGCTGCCTGACGGTATATCCACTAAACCCCAGGGTGTTCCACCGGGTCGCCTATTGTTGGGGCTACCGGAGTCAGGAACGTAAAACGACTTCCGCGGCCCCGACAGCGCCAGCAGCCATTTTAACCTCCCGTAACTTCGTTGTGGATGAAGCTAAAAGTCTGAGGTTTTATTTACATTATTTACTATTATTGGAATAGAATAGAATAGAAATACTTTATTCTTCTGTAGTTTTTTCATTTGTTTTGAACTAATTATACTATTTAGCTGTTACCTGTGAGTTTATGCGCCATTTTGTTTTAGACGTTGTACCTAAAACTATTTTTTTTGTCAATAACTCGCCTTCTACCTAGTATAGTTGGATTTGATGTTACGTAAACCTTTAGTTAAAAGTGAATTGTAATCATTTCAATACATTTCACGTGATGTGCCAATAAACAGACTGACAAAGTATTTTTTAATGTCTCTTAAACATTTTTTTTTATTTTTGTGTTATATACTGGGGCTTACATTATACTAGACTAGTAGGTATATGTATGGTTAAAAATAAAGCACATCGTTATGATGTTATTAATTATAAAATAACATAAGAAAGCTCTTATTCATTGAATATTGTGTTGGCCAAATAAGTACCTATTTACTTACATTTGGTAGGTACAATCAGGTACATATATTTTCTCAATGTACCAACATTTATTTCATATTATTTCGACTGATAATAATATAAGTTACACACACAGTCACAAACCTTATCAGTAGATTTATTTTAAAATGCCTTTTTTCGATTTATTGTACTTACAATAATATTATAATCTTAGCTAAAGTCTGCCTCTTACGTATTTTTATGCAAAAGCGACATCTGCACAAGCTTCCTCGAACTATTATCAATCTAAGAAGCCTTCGTTGTAAAGCCATCAAAATAATAAAGACTCGCGTTGCTACTTCATATCATTCGTAGTACAGGAAAATGGCAACAGATGACAGGCTATTCAATTCAGAATCAGAATCAGAATATTTTTATTGTATAAATTGTGTACATTATGTTTTAATAATTAAATATTCATTATTTCTAAACTCTTCATTCATACTTCGAATTTATTAAATTTAGTAAATAATATACATCCATACTTATCAGATCTACTGGATATAAGAAAATTGAGTTGTAATAACAAAAAAATATACCTACTTTTAAAAAGTTTCTCACTCCCATTAGCCATTTTAGTACTAAACCTTTATCTACAAAAAACATAAGATAAGAATAGAAAAAAATAACGTAAACTGCGTAACGACGACGTGGTGTCATGGGAATCTAACCTACGCACATTTACTATGCCTCTTTAATTAAACATAATAATAATTAGCATAGTAAAAAATACATCGAAAAAAATATTTACTTATTTTAAGCAAAACTTATTCTTCCTACAAACCTTACATTGTTTAAAATTATATGTGTCTGGAATTCAGGACATATTTTTATACCTACTTAACTTTACAAGCCAACACAACACTACGATAAATATATGCATTTGAGAATGACGAATTTCAGTATCTACTTATATAAAAAAGAAATCGAATCCGGTCTGCTGGAGACAAAAACTGCCGAAATAAATGTTCAAAATAGTGTTTTATTTCCAACAAAAGATCGGTATTTCGCAATTAAACAAAAGTTGATCATAAAATCATAATAAGCGCGGAATCCACCACCAAACGTAACTAAGTAAAGGGAAATTTGCGGAGTTAATCGCCAATCAGTATTCAAACATAAATTACTTACGATCATTTTCAATAACAAACTTAAGTTATAAGAATTTTATTCACAAAAATATCGCTTCCTAAAACAGGCTTTGCAATTATTTAATTACGGTTTATATAATTTTAAGCTACGAAATTGTAAAATTAGGCTGTGCTGTCGACAGAGCGGAGCGCTTTGCGTAGAGTTTGAAGTAGTGATCGCAGTAGCTGTGCCTCGCACTCCATTGTGTTGTTGTTACTAAAAATAATGAATTAAATAATAATTTTCTACAACTCTATGATTTTAGTATAACTATATCCAAATTTCTTCTGAAATTAACATCGATTAGTCCCTATTTCCCTTGGTCTCGGCATCGCGCGTGAACGGCTGGACCGATTTCGCTAATTCTTTTTTTTATGTTTTTGTTATTGTTATGTAATGCAGAGTTCTGGGTGGTTCGGTGACGGTTATGGGCAGGGGTGGCGCTTACCATCAGGTGAACGACTTGCTCGTCTCGTCACTCAGTCAAATAAAATAAAAACCTCGATATCTGGAAATATTTTTAGTCTGCAAAATTGCCGGTTAGTTTAATTTAATTTAAAACAATATTTTTTTAAAAAGGTTTACGGGCGCTTGATCGTAACTCAAGCTCCCACAAACGCTTCCATGTAATCAATGCTCGTTTTAATAACAGCAATGTTATGAATAATTCATTCTTTGTAATGTTATTTTAACGCATATCAAGTTTTTTCGTCCTTTGAATATTTAGGTAGGGTTTTTGCTTGTGTCACTGGCACCATATACCTACGTAATACGTAATACTTATATTATAATCTATCTACTATATTTATATATATATATACAATTATATAAAGCTGAAGAGTTTGTTTGTTTGTTTGTTTGTTTGAACGCTAGGATCTCAGGAACTACTGGTTCGAATTGAAAAATTCTTTTTGTGTTGAATAGTCCATTTATCGGGGAAGGTTATAGTTTATATAACATCACGCCACGACCAATAGGAGCGGAGCATCAATGAAGAATATGGCAAAAACGGGGAAAATATATTGCTTTTGAGAGAGCTATAGAGGGAAAACTTGAATTATTCAGGTGAAACCGCGAGACGCAGCTAGTTTGTAATATAAACAAGTGGTGATAGCTTAGTGGGAGAACGCCAGCCTTCTAAGGAGAAGGTCGTGAGTTCAAATCCCAGTGCGGGCACGTGCCAATGTGTTTCTCGTAAAATGTGTACCTACGTAATTATCACTCGCTATTCAGTGAAGGAAAATATCGTGAGGTAACCCATCTTACCCGAGAATTATTTCGGAAGTAGGTATGTTATTCACCAATCCGGATCGGGCGCCCGTGGTGGGTTATGGCCTAACCCTCCTCACGAATGTGAGGGGAGATGATGATGATGATGATATTTGTTAATTTTTCGATGTATGAAAACAGTACTTCGTTATAGCCTGGTATCTTATACCATACATACAAGTAAGTAGGTTACTTTTATTTTGGTACAAAACACCTATAAAAACGTTTGAACCAAACATCAAATTTACCCAAATTGTAACGCGTTTCGCGCGGGTTTTAACCATCACAAAATACATTTTGCATAAAACATACATTCGGCCACCTGCCCACGTATGACGAAAGGTATACTAGGAATTAGCGAAGAGATATTCGAGAAAATATACAATTATAATTTATTGACAGAACTTAAACGTCTCGTCGTCTCTTTAACGTCTCTCCTTCACTATGGGTGGTTGACTGGTAGAAAATGCTCTTAGCGTTAAGTCCGCCATTTGTACTAGTTAGTTAATCTGTGCAATAAAGTATTAAATAAATAATAAATAAATAAAGAACAATATAAATAAAAGGAAAACTAACTAAACCTAAAACTTAAAAATCTAACAAAAGGGGTGTCCAATGTCCATGAGGCATGGTGCCAAGAACACTGACTGCATAAAAATATATATGAAAATATTACATTAATTCGTATATTTTATTTAGGTGTTTAATATATAAACGTTAAATAGAATAGAATACAATAGAATAGAATACGTTTATTGTTAAAAACTGTGTAGATACATAACAATATTTTGCGTAATATAATTTAAAGTAAGTGACATTTTGCGACCTATCGCTAAGTTACTTGCGGTTTGAAGGAGGCACTGTTTCCTGCGAAATTACTGGGCATAATAGTATGAGACTTTACAGCCGATGTCTCAAGGAGACGAGCGCAGTGCAGTGCAGTGCCGCGCAAAATTCTGTAACTGCTAAGGGCAACCGTAGCGCTTAATATCAGGGGCCCAATTCTATAACTTAGAGTAAAGCAACACGCCATTGACATACTATCGACACACTACAGACATTATATTGCCACTGTTGCAAATTTGGCATTCTGCGAAAACTCCAATGGTGTCTCAGTGGTGTCTCAGTAGTGTGTCGATTGTGTGGCTGTTGTGTGGCAGCACAATAGTTTTCAGTGTGGCTAGCAAAAATAATAATTTATAGAATACCAAATGTCAATGACTATCCTATTGAGACACTACCGACACACAATTGATAGGTTAGTTATTTTATAGAATGGGGCCCCTGGTGAACGACTTGCTAGTCTCATCATTCAGTCAAATAAAAAAAGAAGTGATTTCTGTCGCTTTGCTTCTACAAAGTATACCGTCATCCGGCAGCCGCATTCTTTATCGCCAGTATTTTTGCGAGGTGTGTAATTTTTCAAGGTTACATTTGTCATCGTCATTTTCCAGCCTCACTCTACTCAGTGTTGGGTGTAGCCTCCTTTCGCTATTGCCTAACTTTGCGATTGGTTTTTCCATCCACCACCCTAACGGGGCTATGGCCTGTCATCGCGCCCCTGGGCGTCCGATTTTCCTCGTGAGGCACGGGGACGCAGATCGCGCGGGGTGGAGAGTGGGAGTTCTGTATGTAGGTAGCACGTTAGTTATTCTATGCTCTTGCGTCTAGTTGCATCTGAATCATATTTTTAATTATTTTTAGGTTCTAAGTAACGACACGAGACAGTCGATCACCTGATTGTAAGCCCTACGCATGCCCATAACAGTTACAATGCCACCCAGAACTTTGCATTGCCTCTGTTAAACATTTATCAAGCAAACTTCTATTCTATACTATCTATTCTCAATTATTATAGTGTGTATTATTTCCAAAAATTGTTCTTTTTCTAATGCCAATTTTAATATCTGTAATATCCATTGAGAAAATTATTTTTTCTTAATACGTTGACTGCTGAACCGGCTTTTACATTTGCGGCGTTACGGACCGTGTGTGTTTTCCAGCAATGGCGTGCCGTCTGTGTGAGCCGCACTGTAGTAGCGCTGCGTTAAACACACGCGTCTGTGTTTCACCGCACAGCCTGCACGTAAGCTGCGTTAACACAACAGGTGTGTATTCCCGCACCCGCTTAAGGTTATAAAAACAAAACGTCTGTGTTTTCAGCAGTGAACGTGTTAAATGATTTTCCAGAATTTAGGTCCTCCTAGTCACAGTACTTACCCTTAGAGGACTAAAGAAAAAGAAAATGACCCTATTCTGTAGTTTTAAAGTAGAAACTTATTGAAGTGTTTTCAAACTTATCAACCGCATTCCTATAGAATCTTTAGGTCATATTGCTCAACTCCTAGCCATGTTAAACAAGACCTATGAGTTAAAAGTCGACGTTCGCAATATTTGAAACGGCCTTATGTAACGAAATAATTTTGCAATTACCGACACTTTTTTTATTAAGTTTCGCTCGATCTGTTCAGCCAGTGTCAAAAATTTAAAATTTTCTAAATAAATAATTCTAATAGCACGTCTTAAGTTGGTTCGTTTTTTTTATGGCGGGAAATTTAAATTCCAAACTGTTTTTTCTTTTTTAGAGCTACACCGGGTCACTAATATAACCGTAACTGTATTTCGCGCCAACCGTAAATCATTCTTTTCATTTTTATGTTGAAACATTTAGCACTAATTAAACGAGAAAAGAGATATAACTAGCAGAAAAAAGAAACAAAGAAAATTCGGTAGTAATACATGTTTTAGAAAAAAAAATTAAAACAACAGTCTCATATTCAGTTTACCGCCAAAAACGACTTGTTCGGTTCGTTACTAATATAAAAAAACAATATTCTAGTCCTTTAGAACGATTTTTAAGCCTTATGAAATCGAAAGAGCAATATCGCAGAGCAATCACGTTTAGTTTTACTTTAGTTAACGCCTAAAGAACAGGTACGTCAATTATTAAATAACTCATAAACATCTCCAGTTGAGTAAAATGCTTAATTTGAAGTAATTTGCATAAAAACTGACCTTGCGTTTAATGGCTTTGACAAAAGTTGGGTCTCCGGCAAGCTAATGAGTACAGCTTGATTGATGGTTCTCCAAATGAACTGAGCAGTGGTGCTATAACTTTTCTACCTCATACAGTTGACACGTCCATTGCTGAACCGTTTTATTTTAGTGGCATTTTTGCGAATCTTCACACAACGTGTGTGTTTACTGGTTACTTGCATTTTGTCGTATCTAAACTCAATCAGCAGTGCGGGCGCACGCAACTGATTTCATAAAACTGTTAATACAGCAATGCGGGTTCGCGCCCCATGCGTGTTTTCGCTTGCCGTAAAATTATAAAAACACAAACGTGTGTGTTTTCAGCAGTCATAGTGTTAAAGCAAGTGAAGCATGTGAAGCATGTGATTTTGCATCGCCCCCTACGACCTACATGTCTATCGCCAGTATAGTATTTCCCAACATTTTATCACGCCTACTTCACTAGTACCAGCTTATTTTCTAAAATGTTAACATTTGAAATCTATTTATACGTAGCAAAGGAAAAATATCTGAACATTTGGAAGTATAGTAGCAGGGATTGTAATTGTGAACAAAATTTCCTGAAATCGAGCATGTAAAAAGCATTTAAAAGTCAAACTCAACATGGATTGGATTATTAGAAATAACTAGCTACGCCCCGCAGTTTTACCCGCGTTGTGTTACCCCACAGGAACCGTTAATTTTTACGGGATAAAAACACCTTATGTGTTAAACCAGGTAATGAACTATCTGTGTGTCAAATTTCATCAAAATCATTCAGCAGTTTTGCGTAAAGGGTAACAAACATCCATCCTTCCATCCTCACAAGCTTTCACATTTGCATAGGTATGCCTCCCACTTGGTACTCGAAAAATACTATTTTAGGGCATATATGCCCCTAAACCCGCCCCTAAACACAGTGATGTCTCCGGGGGCGTCGCGATTTGCCAGTTTGAAAGCCACTGAACTAAGCCTAATGGTTACAAAAAATTGAACTAGACATTATGTAAGGAATTGTAACCCGAAATAAAGGTCCAAGGTTTAATTGATGCACTTCCCGGCACGGAAACTTGGTCATCTCGCGAAAAACAAAGCGATAAGTGGTTCTAATTAATGAATTAATATTTTGATAAACTTATAGGTATTTCGTAGGTATTTAGGTAAAAATTCTTTCCTTAGTTCTATAGTTGGAAGATTTAAAACTTTTGATTTAATTGAGTTTATACAATTTGCTAAGATTTGTGCCAGGAAGTGTACCTATTTGTGGTAAATGAATACTTATGCATTAATTTATAAGTGATAATAATAATACAGAAATAGCAATGGCTTTTATTTAATAACCATTTAGTTTTGTTGATTTTTTCCTTATTTTTTTTTCAATCTTGGGTTTCTTCCTATAGCGACGTTATTAATAATATAAATAAGTAAAATAATGCATAAATCCTAACAAAAACCAAAACAAAATATATAGTCCATTGTGTCCCTTGTTTACCTATTGTAAATTTTCTGTACTGTTTTTATTTATTTTTTTGGTGTACAATAAAGAATTTTCTATTCTATTCTAAATAAATTTAAAAAATAATCATACTTACTAAGCTAAATGCACAAATCGTGCGAACACAATTGCTAAAATATCCGATGTTTTTTTTTTTTGTTGAATAGCAGACTAATGTAACAAAATTAAATAACTAACTTACTCAGCCTAATCTGCTAATGGTAATGTGTCGGTATTCAAATACGGTCTATGAATTGAACTCCTTTACATACAATCATTGCGTTCCGAGCCGATGTCCAGAGAAAGGCCTTTAACGTGACGTCATTGCATGCGAACATAGACTTATGAACAATTAGATATGGCCACATTTCTTATCTAAAAAAATGATTTGACATAAAAACTAAATGAAATGAAAAAATTAAATGTGATTTATTGCCTCAACAAAAAAAAATAACAAGACTTAATTTACATGATTAAATATAAAATCAAGGCAAAAGGGGTAAATTCAGCTTGTGCTGCGTACACATTTTTTCAACCTACCCCTTGTTCCCGGACTATGGTCTTTGCCGAGCCAATTAGGGAACGCGGCTTAACAAAGAGATATTTAAATAGAGTTACAACTTCCGTAACAAAGTTGAGTTTTTGAACTGCTTTTTACTGCTAGCATTATGAGCAAGATAAAAGAACATTATTTATCTCCCTTTAGTTGTATAACAAAGAAGAAGCATCACTCATTATGATCACACTTCCTTATTGAATACTGTTTTTCTTAAGCTCAATGACTTCAAGAAAATATATCACAGACTCATACTTATTGTATCTAAGAATATACTAGATATTATTACTATTTTTTATGTTACTGGTGTAACCTGCTTGAAACCATAACAGCCATAACGTCCTTTGCCCCCAACAATTATAGTGCAAGCCAGAACTTTTCTTTGTTTCGCATTATTACGCCATATAATATACTATGTACTTTAAAAATAAACAAACAAATAACTTCTTTTTATTTTTATTCCACTGAGTGACGAGACGAGCAAGTCGTTAAGCTGATGGTAAGCTCTACGCCTGCCCACAACAGACAAACGTGTCTTTTAGAAAAACGTATTCAAGCCTCGCAAATTAAAGTTAAATATGAATCGGGAATATGAATTGAATATTTTCATTATTCGTTTGCAATCAATATTCTATAGATCTCAGCCATGTAAATATTCTGTTTTATTACCTCTGTCACTTTGTCAATAGCAATGTAAACAGAGGCGTCGCTAATAGATTCTTGAGTAAATAAAATATACAATGCATATTTACCTAATGCACCATGTGAACAAATGACGAATGTAAACTGACATCAAGAATACAGCTATATATTAAAAATACTATAGTTATTTTGTATGTGTTTACTGAAAAAATTGCATCTTAATGTTCGATTATAGCTAATCTGTTTTTTTTAATTCATTATTGTGTACAATGCTACAAAGTTTTAATAAATAACAATAATTTATGAAACATTCAAATGACAGTTTACACACTCCATCTTTGGAAGTATAATGAATTTATTCATCATCAACCCATAACGTCCCACTGCTGGGCACGGGTCTCTCCTCACTTTCGTGTGGAGGGTTAGGCCATATTCCAGCACGGGGGCCAAGTCCGGATTGGTGGATAACATACCTACCTCCGAAATAATTCTCGAGTAGGTATGTGGGTTTCCTCACGATGTTTTCCTTCACCGAAAAGCGAGTGATAATTACGTACATATGTTTTTACAGAAACACATTGGTACGTGCCCGCACTGGGATTTGAACTCACGACCTTCTGATTGGAAGGAATGAATTTATTACTTATCACTAAATACTTACCTATTTTCCATAAAAAATATCGATTTTTTTACGCTAGATTTTTTTAAGCTAGTTTAGACAAGATTTACCATGTTTTATCTAGTTAAATTTATTGGAAAAAATCGCAATGACGCTGAATGTTTTGGAAGTTTGCCTCTTCTAAATGTTTGTAGCTCAATGGTGGAATCCAAGAGAGAGCGTTCCACCGACCGTTGCCAGTGTCGACTCATGGCCGCAGCGTGCGCTACGCGTTAAAAAACTACCGTTCCATTTTCGAAATTCAATTTACTCGCGCGCCCTTCTGACAACGATAAAATACATTGCCTTTGTTTTTAATTTTGTTTTTTTTAAAACTGCGTTCCAAAAGTGATTTATGAAAAATTCGTGTCCAAACAGACATTTGTATAAATAATTGTGTGAGTGTAAAAAGTAAAAGGAGGTGAAGCATTTGTAATATTTGGTGGTGAGTAGCGTTTCTCATCTTGAACTTTATTTGTAATATCTTGATTTTTAAAATAAGTAATCATATTTGTGTTTTTATTTTTAATTTCCGTGGTTAAAGCTGGTGTAATAAATAATCCAAGCCCGATAATAAATGATGTGTATGAGTGTGTCCTAAATGACAAAAATATTTTAATAGTATATAATTTTATAATTACATACCCAACTATTCCAATGAAAGAATAAAAGCATTTAAAAACAAATAGAAATAAATTAATAATGGAATATTTTTCCATTGATAAGCATACATACATTTGTAATTAAATTTCAGTTTGACATTAAAAATTATATAGACCCAATCAAATGACCAACCTAATCATTTTTCAATAACACAGAATAGCTAACAGCACGTGCAATACCAATAATAAAATTTAAGTGTTTGTCTGTGATTTCAAAATTTAAATGATATTGCTTTATCGATGTCTAATCATAACTGACCGGTTTTTAATTTTTTTGTCTGTCTACTGTTTGAAAGTTTGTCGTAAATAGGCTCTGAAATGGTTTAGCGGTTTTTAATAAACGTTTTAAGTATTAAAACAGGTTCTTTTTTAATTTCCACGAAGGTTTTATTCCGATATGTTAGAGGGTTCAGAAGATAATATGAATATAACTTTAAATAAGCGCGAACGTAGTCGTTGAAACAGCTAGTCCATATAAATAAAAACGAACAGCTAAATGTGTTCCTAAGCTCAAAACTCGAGAACGGCTGAACCAATGCTGCATTTTTTTTTAATATTCTTTGAAGCCAGGAAAAGGTTCTTGTGAAGACAATAATCGAAAAATATGGGAAAAACTGAACGTAATTTTTCCTTTAAATTTTTTTATGAACTCATGGTTTGGCATTTGTTCGTACTTTTGTTTTTTTCCCCGATCTTCATTTGTTTATTTTCATGTGTGACATGGGCTGTTTTTAACCTAGAAAACGCAGAGTTCTAGTGGTTGAACTGCAATTACGCAGGTGAAACCGCGGGGCGCAGGCAGTAAAAACAAAACAACACAACTGCAGTTTGTAATAACGGCCTACTTTACAAAATTATGAGATCTCATTAATTGCCAAAGTTACAAGTTCTAGGTTTTTTATAGCGCTTACATAACAAACATTACTGTAACCTGAGAGGTCGACAGCGCCGCACCTTTACCGGCAAGCGAAAAGCTCCAAAAATTTAAATTGCCAACAACAAAAATAAAAATTAAAAAAAAAGTTGCTTCGCACGTTTTGTGTAGGCTGTATTATTCTGCGAAATAAATTAGGAGTGGATTATGGCCTAACCCTCCTCACGAAAGTGAGGGTAGACCCGCGCTCAGTAGTCTGGCGAAATGGGATGATGATGATGATGATGAATTAGATTTATTGTTAGCTATTGTTAAAAATATATTTTTCCAGACAACCTTTTATAAAATACATATTCGGTACTGCGAGCTGATCAGAATGAGTCCAAACACCTTCAATCTACTGTTAGTCACTGAGGAGTTCCGTGTCTACCTTCCGTCTCTATCATCAAATCAGCTCGCTGACAGTCTCATGTTGTATTTTCATCGATATTTGACAGGCATGCATAATTTCAACTCAGTTTAACAACGGAAGTTGGATCAAAATTGACTTGCAAAATTCCAGGACAATAAAAGCGAAGTTAAATAAAAGCTTTTATAATCTACTTTTGTATATTGCTTACTTATGTATATTTTTTTTTTCCACCTAACTCGATTTTATGTACGATTCACTAGAGTCACATCTGCCGTTTCTTTTTTTAACCTGTCTCCCCTATTGCCTTCCATCTCGCTCTTTTGCTTTTTGTGGCCAGTCGCTCAAGAAAGCATCCAAATCGTCTCGCCGTCGCTTTCTGGGCCTTCCTCGGCGTCGTCGTCCGTCTTTAAGCGTCCAGCGTTGGCCCACCTTTCTGGATGCACCCTGCAGACATAACCCGCCCAATCCCACTTCAGCCTGGCATTACAAGTCAAATTGATGACACATGAGGATTAAATATACCTACCCAAACTTAAAAATAAACTTTGAATGACATTCAAAATTAAAAAACCCTGACACAGTATTTTCGTACAATTTGAACCTTCCTTCTTCAGACTGACTCACTTTTGGACGAGGTAATAAAAGATCAAGTTGATACCTAAGTAAATAGTTATTTATATATATAGCCTTTTATCTTTTTTAGACTTTTGTCTCAATCTTCTTTTTAGGGTCGTAGCTTCAAATCCATAAGGATAGGCGTAATTCCAACGCTAAATTCAGTCGGACGGTGTCCACATTTGAACTTTGCTGGCTTAGTTTAAAAAACTTAGCTTTTAAATATCTCTTCGTTTCCATCGAAACATTATCAAGTTAACCATCGATTAACTAATGTCTAAGTGTTAGTGAAAACCACGGTAAAACAGCTTGACTTTTCTTGCAATGTCATGCTTTTGCAAGTTATACCTACTTTTCAAAGTAGAGCTGCTTGAAATCTAGTTTACTTAATGGCTAGAGATCTAACATTATGTCTGTTAGACTAAATTACCTCACGTAATTATGTTTGCGTGATAATATTCAGAATAATATATAATTTCAAAAGGCAAGAGTCCTTGAGAGCCAGTCTAATTCTAGGCTTACCATCTTCAACACCAAGTGAGAATCGAAAGCGAACTCACGTCGCGGTATTTCTAACGTTGCAGATCTTTGAACAGCCCCAAGATTTTGTGTATAAACGACCGCAGAGCGTACGGGAAATATCCGCAAGCCCGGTTATGTTTAGTTGCAGAACGGTCGCGCGGCATTGTCTGAGGCGAGCGAAAACCGCACCGTGAACTTTTTCTTTGTGTACTTCCAGCGCGTGTTTTAGTCTAAACACTACACAAAAAACTTTAAATAAAATATAGTTATTTTTCGACGATATGAAATATTATCATATCAAACGAGTTATGTTGTTAAAATGCCAATGTTTTGTGTAGTGTGGACCAAAACACTCGAAGGAGACACGCCTTTGATCACGTAAGAAAATAAAATATGGGAAAAAAATACAGCCCCAACAACGTCATTTCGCGTTCGCGCCGATAGTTCGCGCTCAGATTAATGTCATGAATTCAATTCGCGATAGTTTAATAACTTCTGTTGGATAACAGCTGGTTACTTTTATATTTTCGATGCAAAAATACCCACGAATGTTCAAATACCAACAGCGTCTCACCTATTATGTATGTCGTTTCACAACGATTATACATAAGACGAACTTGTGAAATAAACCGGTCAATCGCTGCGAGTAAGATCATGGCTGCGGACGACATTCACTACTTAACTTCGGGAGTTTTTAAACGGTTGTTTGTGAAGAGCCTTTTGTTAAAGCAAGCCTAAATTTTATGGCCTGAATTTTCGTCAAACGTTTAATTACTTAAAATGTTGACTTTATACTCAAAAATACTTGAAATACCCATCATAATACTCACCATCTGATTAAATACACAATTTCCTTTTCGTGTACTGATTCATTATTGATTTATGGCTGAATCTCGCACAGGAAAGGAAACATGGCACCGAAAAAAATCTATGAGGATAATTTTTTTAATTATAATTTTTTCCCGGGCGATTATCATCGTCATCGTCTACAACAATGGACAAATGTGAGCCAAATCTGTTAAAAAAAAACATTTTAACGACACCTATTCCGCAGAATCGCAAGCCTCAACTGATAATAAAAAAAACACTTTAACTGAATTATTCCATAGAATATTGAACGCCGCATATAATAATATTGTCATAATCGTGTACAAACATTAATGGCGAGTAAATGACTGCGTATATAACCCCGCATTAGCGACGGGGCCATTTTCCTGTATCCGCCATTTTTTGTGTTGGTGAGAGGGATCTTCCTACATTTGGTTCCTGATTGAGTAACCGTATGATCTTACATCTATCGTTCAAGGCACAGATTAAAAATATAGTCTGTTTTTTTTTTTTCAATTCTATGAGGCAAAGGTAATAGTAATCAATCACATTAATATTATAAATGCGAATGTTTGTGTGTTCGTGCGTTTGTTCTCTCTACAAGCCCCAAAGGCTCGGCGGAGTTTGATGATATTTAGTATACATAATATATAGAAACTTCTTTTAGATTAGAACATATTATTAAAAATGTTATATGATAAAATTCCTTTTCTAACTAAACCCATGATCAGTCACTTAATAAATTTATTATTTTTCCTTGTTCATTGACTTGTAATAAATTATTTAAATTTAAGCTTTTCAAATACAAATTAATGTCATTCATTGTATATCCTGTTTGCAATATTGATTCTAATGTTAAATACTTTTCTAAACATCGGGTAATTTTTCTCGTTTCTTACGTAAGTTTACTTTTTTTCAATAAAACTTACAACGTGAGATTTCCTAGTCACTGCAAATAAAGTGCTCGTCATAAAGTTTCTGTTAAACATCATTGCCGTGTCAATATTTAGTTTGCTCGTGCGTTCAAAGTGTCTTTGAATATCGTAAACTCGAACCCATGAGAGCGAGTTGTTTTTCGAATTAGCACGTTTAATATTGGCACAGGTAATTAATGACGCTTATCATGCAAGCTAGCAAATAGTACTCTATGGTTGCTTGGAATACTAAATAATGTGGTGTAGAGAATGGTAGAGACTCCGAATAAGAACTAGTTACAGAAGGGATATATTTGTGGTAGTTGACCTCTTCTGCAAGAGTCCGCTTGGGGAAGTACCATACCTTTGTCAGATATTCAACAGCCAAGCAGTAGTGTACAAACATTACTGTGTTCCGGTTTGAATGGCACTGTTTCCAGCAAAATTTCTGGGTATATGAGACTTTAGAACCGATGTCTCAGAGTGACGAGCGCAGTGCAGTGGCGCGCAAGATTTTGTAATGGAATGACACTGTAGCTGTAATGCGCAGGCGTTGCGCTTACCATCAGGTGAACGACATACTTGTAAAAAACTCCCCGTGGTTTTTATTATTTCAAGTATAATCCACGAGATAGATGGTTAGGTCTGTAGGGTTGTCAATGTGCTACTAAATTATGTAATTTTTCTGGCTTTTGATTAGATAAAAATTGGGGATGGAGAGTTTGTATGGAAATATGTAAGGTTTATGTCAATGTTTGTAGGGAACGGGAACTGTGCAGGTGAAACCGCGGGGTGCAGCTAGTAGGACAATATTTACAAGGTCAGGAGGCTTACCATGACGTCTTATAGCGATTCAGTTGAGGACCTAAACTGAGCCGCGTCGCATAATCGTACCGTGACGTCTTATTTTTTATGTTGCTACAATTTTCAACCTAAACTGGATCTAGTTAAGGTTGAAAATGGTAGCAACCTAAATTTAGTCGCTAATAAGCCATTTTCAGCCTAAACTATATCCAGTTTAGGTTGAAAATGGCAGCAACATAAAAAATAATACGTCACGGTACGATTATGCGACGCGGCTCAGTTTAGGTCCTCAACTGAATCGCTATAAGACGTCATGGTAGGCCTCCAGGTTGGTCATTATATTCACTGGAATACATAATGTGGCAGCTGACAATGCCAAGGGCAGTTGCCAATAATTTGGCATTTAACCCTACTTATAATAATAAAAAAGCCAAAGCAGCTCTGTCAATTTCCGCTCTTTCCACGGCTAAACGATGGAACGGATCTTAATGAAAATTGCTATGGAAATAGTTTAAGCTCTGAGGAAAGTCATAAGATAATTTTTAGGGTTCGTCCGCTCGACTGCTCGTCCCGTCACTCAGTCAAATAAAAAAAACCTTCAAATCAGAACCCAGTATTGTTTGCAATGTTGAATATCATGGTTTCACAGGCGGACTCATACTCAAGTGGCCTCGTCATCATCCTCAACCTATATTCGTCCACTGCTCGACGTAGGCCTCTTCAAGCAAACGCCACCGAGCCCGATCTTCGACTCAACTTGTCCAGTCTTTAGCCGATTTCCGCAAGTCGTCTGAACATCTAAACCAGGGAATCCCAACCAGGCCTCTTGGGGGACGTGATGGCTTCAGCTGTATATAACTATTTATTAAAATTCTTCACATGATAAACAAGGTTCTTAAATTGGCTATTGAAATCGGGAACTTCATTAAACACAGTGCTCAATGCGAGATTATTTGCTGTAAGATGGTTGTCAAATGGAAATATTAAAACCCCTAGGGAGGCATATTATTTTTGCATAACGTTGAGTGAGGCACATAGGGTAAAAGGTTGGGAATCCCTGATCTAAATCTAAAAGCGGAATTACGAGATGTTCGCGATTGACAGATGCGCAAGAATCGGTGCCATATATTTGACATCTCGCGCACGTCAACCTCGTGAGGCGCGATGAACGGAACCCCTCCTTAAAAGAGATCTAGGAGGGAGGTTGCTGACGTCACCGATACCGTTGCGATGCTGTCATTGGCCGTAGACTTTCTTCCACGTTACCACGATTTTGAACCGATACAGTCCCGATGCAGCATTGATACAGTCGCGCGTTGCAAATGCGACAAACGGTCAATAGTTAAAGACGACAATGCAGACGCCGTCAACATAACGTGCTACTGGATCGCAGTAAAAAGTAGCCGTTGGCAACCTCCCTATCTAATAGAGATCAACCACTTCAAAACTTAATAAACAAATAACATGTTACAGATCACATACATAGATGTTGACCCCTAATTAAGACTCCCTCTATCTAGGGAATCATGAACTACGAGGACCATGGTCTTACAAACAACGAGACGCAGAGCAAATACTTGTGGTTAACACAAATATTTGTCTGTGCGGGAATCGAACCCACAACCTCACGGTCGCAGTCGGCTCATCGCCCACTTACGCCACGGAGGCCATCAACTAGTATAAGTACTTAACATATTTGCCTGCGTATTTCCCAAAACACAATGGAGGTACAATAGCATCTCTAACAATAGAATTCCAAACACAATTCCAGTCACCAATGTGTCCAGATATAATCACGATTGATCCATAATTTTGGCACTAACACTTACCGTTTACAATTGTACAGTCCACGACAAAATACACTGCCACATGAATTTAATATTCTCAACAGAAATTTTATATTTTGATTATGAGCTTATGACGCAAGATTAAAAGTGCTTTCTTGTGTTTATCGATATGTAAAGCTAGTTTAGAAACTAGGGCATGTTCAGCGACTTTTGACACTGACTGTCCAATGCTAGATTAGTATTCCGCTGACGTCACCTAAACGCAGTCACCATTAGTTTGGAAACGAAGAGGGATTTCGTTCACCTTTTCCATGACGTTTCAATACTTCAACTTTTTTAGCGGTTGGGCTGTTTTGGTTGAAAAATCGTAGAGACAGGGACCTTTTATATACACCATCCTTCATGGACCCGACACGCGTGTGACTCAGCAAATAAAAAGTTCTGCCAATATTAGCGACCATGCAGTCAAATTACACTAGCGATTGTGGGAAGCAAAGACCGATTAAAATGATCATAGATCACTACCATTACACGAACAGTCGGTCATGTAACTTTAGCAGGGGGCGCAGAACTGAGCGTGTGTGCTTCTCGGTTAGAAATAACGATACAAAAAAAATGGCAGAGACCATAGACAACGCTGAGAAATAAATGAACTGTTTTTTTATTTAGTTTTCTCCTGCTATTGGTTTGGTATAATATTGAGCACTATAAACTACCAGGCGATCATAGACTCGTAACAGGTACTTAGGTAAGTTGGTTGATGATTTGTCTCTAAAAAGTCAATTGTATGGAGACCATATCTGACTAAATCAGCTTCGGATAGGAAGCTTGGTAATTAGCATGTCGATCACGGAGGCATGACGATTAGGTTGGATGGCTTGGCGGATGCTTTAGTTGTTTACTAAGTTCTAAATTTACAATGTCTAGGTTGTGAACTGTAGACTGCCTCTACGGATGCGATAAACTGCATTCACCCCGACTCCGAAAAGCATCGAAGCGCGCGCACATTGTTTCTCAGTGCGCAATCTGTCCTTCTGCCATTAGATTATATAATTTGTACCATGCTTTTTAGATTGCATGCGACAAATTGCTTAGGTATTACAATGATCTATGGGAACTAGCCTAATGTAATGGATGTTAGAGAGTTTTGGGCGGAAACAAGACTTTTTAGGGACAATCATCATCAGCCTATTAGCCTACCTGTTATGAGATTATGCTCGCCTGGTACTTGGTTGTGCTCAAAACTATATATTATTATCATCATCATCATCATCATCAACCCATAATTTCCCACTGCTGAGCACGGGTATCCCCTCACTTTCGTGAGTCCCTAATCCACCACGGGGGCCCGGTCCAGATTGGTGGAAAACATACCTACCTCCGAAATAATTCTCGGGTAGGTACGTGGGTTTCCTCACGATGTTTTCCTTCACCGAACAGCAAGTGATAATTACGTAAAATCTATATTTTTTATTTTACTAAATGAAGAGATGAACAAGTCGTTCACCTGATGGTAAGCGCTATGCCTACCCATAACAGTTACAGTGCCACCCAGAACTGCATTATTACGCGGCACTGCGCCCGTCATTCTAAGACATGTTCTAAAGTCACATAATGACCAGTATTTAGCTAGAAACAGTGCCCTTCAAACCGGAACACAATGTTGTTTTCACACTACTGCTTGGGGGATGAATCTCAGTCACTAATAAATAATCGACGTGTCCGCGTCGTGACAGAACCCCAGCAAATGTTCATGTATGTATGTATGTACACGTAACATTAGTAATAGACAAACGGACTTTGCCCCCTATAAATACCAAGCACATAAGACGTGCTTAATGGATGATTTTAGCAATAGACGATGTTATTCTCTCGACCGGTGCTTCAACCATTACTATTGTGCCAAATACATTAGTGCCCTACCAATAAAACTCGCATAAGCAGCTGAATCGATTCTTCTAAAGTCCACTGGCCGTTGCGCACTCCAAGGGCAAGTTGCGCGTGTGGACGTGAGCTGCATCACTATATATTCACCGTCTCAAGGTTAATTTCACTCGGGTACCAGTGCCATACGAGATGGTGAATTAGTGCAGACTTTTGGATATACTGTGACGCGGACCGTACTAACTGGTGAGTGGTCAGTGGCTTTTTGTGCAAGCTGGTCAAGGATGTGTTATATTATACTCTGTGGACCCAGCACGCAGCTAACTCTGTACACAAAAACTCTGGCGGGGGTCGCGGGGGACGTGGAAGACATATTACACTAGCGTTGCCAAAGAAAGACAGATTAAATAGTCGGAGATCGCGAGTTTACTACTGTTACACGAATAGGCGATCATATAAGTATGGCAGAGTGGGTAAGCTTAAGCGTGCGTGGTCCTTTGATTAGTTCGTTTAAGTAGCTGATATGTAATCGTGTTTCTTAATGGTAGTTACAGTTTAGTATTTGTGTTGAAATGCATTTGGTATATAGTGATACATAGATACAGCATGGCTCTGTAAAAAATAGGACATCCTAACCTAATGCGGACCAGCGCTGAGCTGCTTAGACGGACGGGACAGTGATAGGATGAGATGGGATGGGACAGTAACGGGACACCGGCGGAGGAAGAAGGTGACTGCTAGCGCGAACTCATCTTGCCCCTCCTCGGCCGAGGACTGCTCACAGGGGGTTTTAGTGGGTTCATGTCCCACACGCCCCCTGCACACACGCCTTGTGGCGGAGGGGATAATGCGACGGCATTTTCTCCCCTCCAAAAAAGGGACAGTAACGGGACACCGGCGGGGCATGAGTACTGAGAGTGCCACCAACTTACAGACAACAACTCCATCTGAAATGTGTTTACTGATCCACCTCACTATAAAAATTATGTAAGGTCGTAAGAAGAAATTATATATTATTATACACCAATTTTTTGAACAACGAATGCGGTTTGTTCCCATAATCGCAACCAAATCGTCTCCATCAGGAGAGAAATGACACCGTTTCAAAATGGGCTCCAATTAACCTCACACTAATACCAAAAACCGACCAAGTGGGATTCGGACTCGCTCACGAAAGCTTCCGTACTTTGTTGTATGGGAGCCGCCTTAAACATTTATTAAATTCTTATTTTTGTTGTTAAAGCGGCCACAGAAATACATCATCTGTGAAAATTTCAACTGTCTAACTATTACGGTTCATGAGATACAGCCTGGTGACAGACGGACAGACAGACAGCGGAGCCATAGTATTAGGGTCCCATTTTACCCTTTGGGTACGGAACCCTAAAAATAGGGCTTTGCCGCGCACTTTCAGAACAAACAAGGTTCACGTTGATGGAACGTCAAGGCTGACCTCATAATCATCATCATCGTCATCACTACATCCTAAGACGAGAGGTCTTCACGCCATACAAAAAAAAAGCAGATTTGACCACTCACACGTTTAAAAGACGTTTGAATAGGCACCAATCGCATGTGTAAGTACACGAACCAACAACGCGACCAAAACAAAAGACAACCCGCCAGTACGAAGGTTTATATACCATACAAACCGCTTGTCTATTACATTTGGGCGTGTAATATTGACTGTGCCGCCTGCTGTAGATGTGCGGATTACACGGGGCGAAGTGACCATTCTGTATGTAATAATACTTTTATTCTGTGACAGCGCCTACGTGCGAATGCTAACCACTTTTCACCATGTGACAAACGTCGTTTTCCGCCCAAGTTGGTATCGAATATCGATACACAATGCACAATCGATATTTGGAAGCAGGAAGCTGCGGTATCACTACATCAATGTACCATTACTACGTGCGTGGATTTATTCTTAATTCATTTCCTTATGCTATCACAGTGGCATTGTTAAAAAACTGACATGCAACAGTATCCGAACATAAAAAGTTATATCGATGTCGAATTTTAATGAGAATATTGATTACTTTTGACTGCTTATTTCTTCCCTTGAAAAGACATCAACGCGCTTTACTTCTTATAATAAGCAGTAAAGGATGTTTTTTTTTTGTAATAATGCGTACATTTTGCATGATTGTTATTTTATGTTCTACTAGCTGCGCCCCGCAGTTTCATCCGTATAATTTCAGTTTTCCCGCAATAACTCTGCATTTCTCGGGTTTTAAACCACCATGCTACTTAGGAATATACGAAGATCGCGAAAAAATCTAATCTCAAGGCGTGAGTTCATACAAAAATGTCATAGAAAAAAAAACATTTTCAGTTTTTTCCAAATTTCCCAATTTTCCGGGCAACATTTCCATTATTTCTCTTTATAAAACCTTCATTGAATCTCAGCGCATATATTAAAAAAGTATCTGTATATAATTAATTATCTACCTGTCTTGTTTTATATCAGCATGTCGGATTTTACGCATCGGTTTTAAATGTAACGTCAGATTCTAGTTCTAAGCTATACCAAAAAATTAAAACTGCATTCTAATCGATTTTGACAATTTCACATGATGGTAAAACAAATAGATCGACATACAGTCATACACTATTTTCAAAAATATTTGGTACTAACTGCGTGCCGCGGTTTCACCCGCGTTGATTATCCCACAAGAACCGATCAGTTTAACTGAATTAAATCTATCTTATGTGTTAGAATAGAATAGAAAACTCTTTATTGTACACCAGAAACAAAAATAAACACAGTACAGAAAAATTACAATAGGTAAACAAGGGTAGAATAATGGGCGGTCTTATCGCTGAAAGCGATTTCTTCCAGACAACCTTTGGATGGACAGTAAAAAAACATTTTCCGATAGTAGGGTGGGTGGCGTACGTTTGCAGTAATTAATAAACACGATACGTTTTAATAATATACATACACACTATACTTAATAAATAATAAAAAATAATAATAATATACATATATTTATAATATAATACAAACATCATTATAATATAATATATATACTATTCAGGTACATAAATAATGTTTATAAACCATAGTTAATTCAGGTATTAAGCTATCTGTATGCCAAATTTCGTCCAAATCCCTTTAGCTGTTTTTGCGTGATTCAGTAACAAACATCCAAATATCTTAAAATCCAATCATACAAACTTTCACTTTTATAATGTCATAGTGGGATAGGATAATATATTCTATTTCAGTACCGTATTTGGTCTCCTAGAGCCTTTTTCAATGAATATATGCATAATATTAGTATAGATACTTACTATACGATGTTTTTTTTCTTCGACACTTTAACATATAACTCGTATAGATTACCGATTTTACCTTACATATTCATAAGTTATGCACACAATTATACCGTAATATACCGTAATCTTATATAACTAGTATGGCCTTGGGCCGCTCTATTTGGCCTCACAACTCGGCTGTGTCAAAAAACTGAATGTAGGTCAAATTAAATGACATTTTGCAATGAATGACTCGCAGAAATGAATTAACGACGCGCCTGACGACACATGAGCTTTCACTTGGAAAATTAACTTTATGGCATGATAAACTGTCTAATAATATTCCCTAGTCATTACACGTAGTAAATGATTATTTCTATCGATAGGCCAATATTATATTCTTTTGTGATGATAGAAAGTTGACGGCCGTAGAATTGAGTGACGTGGTAAAGAAATTAAACTTGGTCCGATTGTATCTATTACGGCAAAAATAAAATATATAGGTATGCCATATTCCAATATGGCATTTTTACAAGCAAACATATTTAACATGGAAATGTTTCGTGGAAAAGCGCAGTTTTTGTGTTGAAAACATCTTAACACTTTCACTGCTGAACCGATTTTCTTGTCTAGCCACGGGCGCGGCTCTGCACACTCCATAGTGTTTTCACATACAACAAACACAGCGGTTGTGTTTTCCCTTACTCGCGGCAAGTTATTAAAAGCATGACAGTTGTGTTTTCAGCACTGAACGTGTTAACTAATTTTGTTTTATTCGGAGTTAGGACTGGCCACAGGATCGATTGCAAGGCGAGCACAGACTATCCGCGGAGACCGTAGTCTGTACAGTAACTCCGGCCGACCGTCCGGCTAACCGCATAGTGCGTAGGTACCCTTAGCTGCTGTCAAATGTGTCTCTTGGCAATAAAAAAAATTAAAAAGTCGCAAAACAGCTTAAATTTATTTAAATTTATTTTTTCTAAAAGGTGCATATTGAATCTATAGAGATACTAGCTGTACCCTGCCACGCTACGCTGTGGCACATTCGCACATTCGCTGATATGTCACTGATGAAAAAAATAGATAAAAACAATCCTTGATGCGGATTATATATCATGCTGAAATTTCAGCTCGACCGTTGCAGAATTTTTTGAGTTTTTGAAGCGTACCAACATAACATTTTATATATATAGATTACAATTATTTTTATAAAAAAAAATATTAGTATTATTTTTTATAGATTCACTACTTTTAGCGCCTAAAACTAAACTTAGGTATATATTTTAGTCGTTGTCAAAACGAATGCATCTCGGACCCTAACCGCTTAACGCTTACTAAAACTCGTTTTATAATATTTTTCATTATTCTCGACATGCGGATTGTAATCACGCAACATCTAAAAATATTTAATTGAAATTTGCATACAACGCTAATTCTAGCGAACGCGTACCACAACGCTAGTTTCGGCACGGTTTTTCGTAAAAAAAATACACGGAAAGTTGAAATTGAAAGGCGGATCTGGTTTTTGCCTATAGAACATGAAACCCAAAACTGGTATCACTTTAAATGTAACATTGACACGGTTACAAAAGTCAAGTATACGCTTTCTTCTCTCATTGTTCTTGGTTTCATAAACCGTTAATACGAATGTATTATAATTACTCGCAGTTTCCTTTTTTTTGCAATTGTAAACGAACGATATTCAGCTACCTGTTTTCTTTTATTTTTTGTCTTTGTGCAGAACTAACTAAAAAAAATATATAAAAAAAAACAAATTAAAAAAAATAACTAAGAATATTTCATTATTCTAATTCCACGACGTCAAGTATCTATGTAAGTAAGTCTTTAGTAAGTAATTTTCGTAAGTAAGTAAGTTCTTTAGTAAGTAAGTCTTTCCTATAGTCTATAGTAAAGATTTGTTTATAGCCTATAGTTGTATGAAATTTGATCAAAATCCGTTCATCCGTTTCAGCGCTGAAAAACCCACTTGCCTTCAGTTATCAAGTTATTAATGCAATTTAAATAAATCTTGAATAAATTTGAACATTTGCCACTTAATTTAAAAATATAAGACAAATAAAACATTTCATGATTCACTTTGACTTCAATGAGGCCAAGTTGACTTATCTTGAGAGCCCAAGACTTCAAGGCTCTGAACCTTGCCAGCAAATACAGAATCACAGATATACACCGAATAGATGCAGCCAGTTCATTTTCAATAAGAACTAGAAAGTCAAGTAGACGCAATGCGCAGCTTACTTGGTTTATTTCCAACTGAGTTTATTTAACGAGTATGTCGATTTAAAAAATAAAATAAGATATTGTCCCAATTTTCGTTTACTAGTTATAACAGAGTAACGAGACGGTAAGTAATTTGCCTAATAACTTACGTTACAAAATCCTGCGCTGCACTGTGCTGCCGTCATCCTGAGAAATGGATTCTTAAATTTCATACTGGTATTCCCAGCTATATCGCTTCTATGTAATCAGTAGTTGGATTTAAAGGTAGTACTAGTAAAAAATGGTTAACCAGGGGATCTCCGATAAATGGCCATAATATGTGACACTAACTGGGGCCCGCCGTTTCACCCGCTATTATCCCACAAAAATCTTTAAGTTTTACGACAAAAAAGTTTCCCATGTGTTATTCCAGCACCTAAAATGTCTGGACACCTTATTCCATCAAAATCCTTTCATCCTTTCAGCTGTTGTGGCGTGAGGAGGGAACAAATACACACAAAAACTTTCCCATTGATAATATTAGATGGATAATGGGATAAAGGGGTCAGTAGTGGTTGGCCTGTTCTGCGAGACACCGCCTTGGGAAGTACCACACCTCTGCCAGATATTCATCCATCAAGCCATAGTGTGCAAACTTTTCTGTGTTCCGGTTGAAGGGCGCTGTTCCCAGCGAAATTACTGAGCAAATGAGACTTTAGAACCGATGTCTCAGGTTGTCGAGCGCAGTGTAGTGCCGCGCAAGCTTATGCAATGCAAAGTTCTGGGTGGCTCTTTAACTGTAATAGGCAGGCGTAACGCTCACCAGGTGAACAGGTGATCAGGTGAACGACATGCTTGTCTCATTACTAAGTCAAGTACTTGGTTTTATAAAACTTTATGAACTCACATTATCTATTGGTGTTATATCTGAGTAATTAGTAGTTCCACAGACTTAGTACACTTTGCCAAACATTGCCGAAAATAAATGACCTTTCCTTGGAGTTGTTTTTTATTATAATATGTGTTTTTTTTTTTCGAGTTATGATAATGAGGTTCCTATTGGAAAAAAACAACATGTCAACCAGAACAAGTTAGTAAGTTTAACCACAAAATTGACTTGTTTTTTTTTTTTAATTATGACATTGTGCGCATCTACAATTAAGAAGTTATTTTAGATTATTTAATAACTTACATGGATGGATGGTGTAACGTTACACCCCTTTACCAATTTTGGCAAAAGAGTGTAAAGTACACGTTATCAAGGGCTACCTCCCTATCCCTATGAGAAGGACCCAAAAGGAGGAAAAACAAAGGAGACAGCTTAAAATATATATATATTAAAATAAGAAATTAGAATCAAGGATTAAAGTCTTTGATGATAGAAAGAGTAAAAGTAGTCACACGCGATAATTAACAGGAAGTTGTCTTTAGAAATAAATGGTTAGAAATAGTCGGTCTAGAATGTAGCACTGTTAAGACGATAAATACGTAATGTTCTTCATGAGGATACTTATGAAGAATGACCCCAGGCTAGGGCAGGCGAGGTCTGCGGCAGAAAGCTGGTGTCCAAAGTCGGGGAGGCGCTCGTGGAGAGCGGCCTTCACCGGAGGGTTATAGGGCTCCGATGTTTTAAGCTTCAAGACTTCTTCAGGACTCACAATTAGGTAAAGATTTAAAAGTGCTTGAGGACTTCTTCATTCAATTTTCAAGGTTTTAGAGGCTCAGACCAAAGCCAGACCAGAACTCGAACTCGACTCCAAATCGACCGTCAGCCGTTTTTCCAGGCATCACTTCCAAAACTGTCAATAAGTAATTCTGCAATTTGAATATTTGAAAAATTAAGAAAGATAAGGTTAAAAACTGCCAGATACAATAAGATAAATTAAAACTAAAACTGTATACAAAATTATTGAATTGTACGAGAATACAACAGAATTTAGAAATAAGATTATAAATGACATTAGTAAAATTAGACATCTTTCAGTAATGTTTACAAACAATATAAAAATAGAGACATAAGAATTTAGAATTAATAAACGAATAAAAGTAAAGAATAAGAAATAAATAGTGGCACGCAAGGACTCGAGTAAAAGAGATCAAGGGTTAAGAAACAGAAAGATATGAAAAAGTATACAGAAATAGAAAACCTTACATTACCCCAAAAACCCCGGAAAATTTTCGACTCGAGAAAATTTTGCTTGTTAAGAATATACCTTGCCCTTTCACACACTTCTTTCGCTTCTACAATCAGACACATACTATCATACGTAGGGGATATGGTTCACATTCGATGACGCATACTCCTCAAGGAAATATTCTGGAGAATAATGAAGGCTTATTTATTTAAATCAGGTGTCATTACCCGCACCTTTTTGAAAACCCAATAAAAAGAAATATTTACACATCTCATAAGGCTTATTTAAGGAGTTGAGTACCGCTCCAAGAGAAGACGCCATGGCAGGGCATTGGATTCAAGTTGAACCTAAGGAAGGCAAGAGTACCTGCCCTGCCACGAGTGCAAAGTTCAAGAACGAAGCAAGTCAAGGTTAAGAAAATAAAGAAAACAAAGTAAAATTAAGTAATGGGAGATATAAAAATTGCCGAGAGTGGGTTTAGATTTCCTTGAGAAGTATTTACAGAATATTTACAGATCAGAAAAAGTAGAATTATAAAATAAAATATTATATAAGATTTTGAAGTCCCTGACGTACCACTTCACAAAAAGTTCCATAGAAAAAAAAATAAAGAATAACAAAGGTTGAGTTCGAGAAGGCTTAGTTTGAAGGTCTAGTATAAAGAAAGTTCAGTTTAAGAAGGTTTAAGACGCCAAACTGTATCACCGACATTAAACCTACATTTTGTTTGTTTAAAAACGAGTATCTAATTATTCCAGTCATGATCGAAAATTCCGAAAGTCAAAAACAAGGAACAAAAAGAAGGTTGAAGTATAGATTCGAGTAGTTTAAGAAGGTTTAATATAGGAAAGTTTGGTATAAGAAGGTTTAATTTAAGAATTATAGGCCAAATTGGCAAAAGACAAAGTATTAAGATAATCCGAAAGTTCAGACAAGAAAAATTATTCCAACCATGTCCTCAGAGAAATATATTAAACAGTTTTTTTTAAGACATTAACGAGAGCAAAGAGTGTAAAATGTAATAAGAGTAGTGAGAATGTCATATCAAAATTTACTTGAGAACCTGCGTGAACGTCTACTACAGGATATTCTCCTGCAGCACGCCGTATAGTCTACCAAACCCCACTTGAGAGTGACCACTAGGGTTTAACACATCCCAAGAGAAGAATGGATGTGGTTTGCGTTAACAAAACCGTTAGTGATGTTTTGTGTGTGGGGTGCGGTATAATGTTGTAAGAGTTCTGTATAGTGTGTTAGCTACGCAAAGAGTAATGTTTGAAAAGTATTGAAAGTAACCAAATAATATATTTTTCACAAACCAGGTTGAAGAAGTATTTTCTGAAAGAAAGACGAAAGAAAATTAGAAAACTTGTGTAAGTAAGATTTTAGAATTTAGGAGCGATGATTTTCGAGGGAATTTAGAATTTAAGGGGGGTTCTTTTAGTTGGGCGCCAAACTGTAACGTTACACCCCTTTACCAATTTTGGCAAAAGAGTGTAAAGTACACGTTATCAAGGGCTACCTCCCTATCCCTATGAGAAGGACCCAAAAGGAGGAAAAACAAAGGAGACAGCTTAAAATATATATATATTAAAATAAGAAATTAGAATCAAGGATTAAAGTCTTTGATGATAGAAAGAGTAAAAGTAGTCACACGCGATAATTAACAGGAAGTTGTCTTTAGAAATAAATGGTTAGAAATAGTCGGTCTAGAATGTAGCACTGTTAAGACGATAAATACGTAATGTTCTTCATGAGGATACTTATGAAGAATGACCCCAGGCTAGGGCAGGCGAGGTCTGCGGCAGAAAGCTGGTGTCCAAAGTCGGGGAGGCGCTCGTGGAGAGCGGCCTTCACCGGAGGGTTATAGGGCTCCGATGTTTTAAGCTTCAAGACTTCTTCAGGACTCACAATTAGGTAAAGATTTAAAAGTGCTTGAGGACTTCTTCATTCAATTTTCAAGGTTTTAGAGGCTCAGACCAAAGCCAGACCAGAACTCGAACTCGACTCCAAATCGACCGTCAGCCGTTTTTCCAGGCATCACTTCCAAAACTGTCAATAAGTAATTCTGCAATTTGAATATTTGAAAAATTAAGAAAGATAAGGTTAAAAACTGCCAGATACAATAAGATAAATTAAAACTAAAACTGTATACAAAATTATTGAATTGTACGAGAATACAACAGAATTTAGAAATAAGATTATAAATGACATTAGTAAAATTAGACATCTTTCAGTAATGTTTACAAACAATATAAAAATAGAGACATAAGAATTTAGAATTAATAAACGAATAAAAGTAAAGAATAAGAAATAAATAGTGGCACGCAAGGACTCGAGTAAAAGAGATCAAGGGTTAAGAAACAGAAAGATATGAAAAAGTATACAGAAATAGAAAACCTTACAATGGATGAAATGTTTCGGTCAAGTCTTGCGATTTTTACCATGTTTTCGTTGTTCAATTGAGTTGAAATTTAGCATGCCTTTACAGGCATCATCATCACAACAGGAACCTGTGTTTGCATAATTTATTACGGCAAGCAAATCCGATGATAAAGAATCCGTGCTATCAGATCAGCTCAGTCCGTAATCAATTAATCTTAAACGGAAGGTAGACAACGGAACTCCTCAGTGATGATGGAGTTTGGGCTCATTTTGATCAGGTTTCAGTACCGGATACGAATGTTATAAAATCAAATCTGAAACTATATAATTTCTACAAATAACTAATTATTATTGCAATTTTTTTTTTAATTTTTGTCTTAATACCCTGTATTGTTTATATTTATTGTAACAAGCTGTTGAACATTTAATTATACGTGAATAAATAAAATGAAATTAAATAAAATTAAAAGCTACTTTCTGTTTAGTGTGTTAAGGTTCATATTGCTCTAATGGAAACGGTTTGAATTAAAATAATGTCCTCTCTCATTGATGGTTTTTATTGCACTGTCATAGTAAAAAATACATGCGTTTACTTAGTATTGGACACTTTCGTCGGTAACAGTGACAGTAACTTTGTTAGCTTTGTCAACAGTGAGTAAAAATCATATCAAAACTATTCCGTTCTGATAATATTTGAGTCGTGTGTGATTTATTAATTAGCATTAGTTCAGTGTCCTCCCATTTATTACAGTTATGTATAGCGATACTTGTTAACAGTTTGGCGACAACTTTCATGGAATCGGTGAACTCGATTGTCTGTTGTAATTATTATGTAAGCATACTGTTGACAATTTCCTGTTAAAATATCATCTTACCTCGAATCCGCCACACCACGTTGGCTAATTTCATCCTGCGGTTTAATTCCCGTTTTATTGAAGTGAAACTTATGCGACTTGCAACAAGGTTGCGTTAAACGTTTAAATCTACCATGGAGGGGGTATGAAAGCACTATGGCGTTTGAAAAATTATAATGAAAAGATGCGATCAATTGTGAATTGTAAGCAATGTTAATACTGTATGTCTAAAAGAAACATTATGATTTAACTAAAAATCAATTTCTACCTCTTCCTATTTTCATATCCAGATTACGAAGTTTCACTACTTCCGCGCGGAGAAACTCCACGCACTATTTTTTAATTTGGCTTAGTGACGAAATTAACAAGTCGTTTACCTGATAGTAAGCGCCATGCCTTCCCATGTCAGTTACAGTGCCACCCAGAACCAAAATAAATAAATGGGGAACCGAAAAAGACTGAAAAATACAAAGCTATCGAAAAATCCGAAGGCCACAGTTGAATGACATTAGCTATGTACCACTTCCGACCACTTCTTACCACCTCATTACGGTATACACGGTCCATTAAGCCATTATGGTCAATGGTCAACTTTCACCACTAATTGATGACGGGTTACCATTTCAACCGTCGATTATACAACAATGACTGATTACCGTTATCAAACCGACTATCATAATTTGATATGCGATAATAATCTACTTAGTATTCATAATCTTATACGGTATCTCGCTTTTTGTTTCAACTTTATAGGAACCTAAAAACCTTTTTAGGGTTCCGCACCCGAAGGGTAAAACGGTACCCTGTAATAGGGTCCTGTTTTAAGGCCGGTTTTAGTGCTCCACCGACCGTCGCGTCGGTGCGTACGTCGCGTCGGTCGCGCTTGTCTTAATCTCAATACAACCGGATTGAAAACACGGAGTCCCAGTCCGGTTTAGTGAATAAGAGACCTACCTCTGAAATAATTCTCGGGTTCACGATGTTTTCCTTCGCCGGAAAGCGAGCGATTGATTACTAACGTGCATAATTATGTTTAGTATAATTTATTTTAATTCGATACTAAAGAAAAGGAACTAGGTGGTATATTGTGTAGCTAGGTTATATTTCTTTGAATAGTCGTTAACATCTTAGCAGATACTTAATATAAATTTTCATTATCTGTCTTATACATACAAAAGAAATGCAAAAAATAAATTTGCGTAGATAAGCATACATGTACTGACAGCTGTTTATATAAAATAATAATCTACCTATTGTATAATGTCTAGAATTAATAAATAATAATTATATACATTTATAATAATATATTATGTCCAAAACAGGTGTCCTTTTAATTTTTTGGAAAGACGTCATGGTTATTTTTGCGACATCCTGTATATCAGTAAATAAAAAAAATTCTTTTACAATATTTTATAAAGTTTTAATATTTTTTGTTTTTTGGTGCGCTGGAAAGATAAATTAAGGTAGGACTTGCGCGAGCTCCAGAACTGGCAAGAGTTAGCGCAAAATAGCCCTTAGTAGCGGCTCTTATTATTAAGGCCAAGACACATTTCGGGTCATTGCTTCATCCTAGTTCGTTAATTTTTAATATTTCAAACATATTTAATTTATGCAATAGGTGAAAACAGCTCCTCATCAAAAGAATATTTCCGACTTGATGAGTCAATTAAGATAGTATTCTTACTGTGAACAAAGAAACTACAGGGTTGCGGTCTAGTTACCTAATTAGAAAAAAGTGGGTCATGCGCGTGCGCAACCAATGTTGTGATGATTGAAACTGACTCTTAACAAATCACGTTTTTATAGTAGAAACTTTAATAAAGATGAGCATTTGCCAGATATTCATCCGTATCATATTCACCAGTAGTGTGCAAACGTTGCTGTGTTCCGATATAAAAGCCACTGTTTCCAGCGAAACCATTGGGCATTTAAGATTTCAGAAGCAATATCTCAGGGTGACGAGCGCAGTGCAGTGCCGCAACAGATTCTGGATGGCACTGTACCATCAGGTAAACGACTCGCTTGTCTCGTTAAATACGGTTCTTAACGCTTTCACTGCTGAGCCGATTTACTTGTCTAGCCACGGGTGCGGCTCTGCACACTCCATAGTGTTTTCCCGTACAACAAACACAACAGTTGTGTTTTTCCGTACTCGCGGCAATTTGTGAAAAACACAACAGTTGTGTTTTCAGCACTGAACGTGTTAACAAAAATTACACATTTGAGTTAGATTATTAAGTAAATCATTATATGTGTCGACAGTCATCATCATCGACCCAGATCTGCCTACTGCTGAGCCGGATTCTTAATCTTAACTCACTTAAGATTAGGTATAAATCCACCATGGGTCACGCATTGGTGGATTACATACCTCCAAAATAGTTCTAAGGTAAAAAAAAATAAAACACACTCAACACACTCACCACACTCATCAAATCTATTTGAATATGGATTTCTGCAAAGTAACGCCAGATTTTACTAACTGACTAGTTCGACAGTAGTTAGGCAAAAACCAAACAATTACAGAAAAGAATTAGCCTTATATTTTACTAACTGCGCCCCGCAGTTTCACCCACGTAGTGTCCGTTCCCGTGGGAATAAGGAGATAAAATGTAGCCTATAACCTTCCTCGATAAATGGACTATCCAACACAAAAAGAATTGTTCAATTCGAATCCGTAGTTCTTCAGCTTTATATTATATTAGTATAAATATAGATTTACTAGCTGCGCCCCGCGGTTTCACCCGCGTAGTTCCTGTTCCCGCGGGAATATGGGGATAAAATATAACCTATGTTACTCGCTGTCAATGTAGCTTTCCATTAGTGAAATAATTTTTTAATCGGTGCAGTGGCTTAGCCGAACTTACACATTTCCATACAAACCAACTTCCATCCCCTATTTCAAACCCTTACAATGCTTTTTTCACATTATAAAGTACCGTATGTCCTTTCTTAGACTCTAGACTATCTCTGTACTAAATTTCATTTCAATCGGTTCAGTAGGTTAGGCGTGAAAGAGCAACAGACAGACAGAGTTACTTTCGCATTTATAATATACAACCCGGTCAGAATATCTGTGCACCTCGCTGGAATGCAGCGCCTCTCCCGCTTCCCCTGTCACCTCTCCGCGCACTCCCCGGTGCACCCGCACCCCCACCGTACCCACCCGCACCGTACCCAGACCGCCGATATGACGTCACGAGGTCAGGTGCACAGATATTGTGACCGGGTTGTAAGTAGGGATTAAAAGTACACAAGGATTGATTAATGAATGATAATGAGGAATCGATTTTTGTATTAAAAATGTTAAAATTCATGTTCTTCCTTTTATTTCTGACACTATGTTATTCAGCAATAAATAATCCTTATAATAAAGCCTTTCGATCGGTATGATAGAGCTACAGGGTGACTATTTTTCTGGGCCCCGCATATATAAACCCACTCATCTCTGCCTGAGCGTAATTTGTTGAGTGAAACGTATTAACATGTGGTAGGTATATTGAATTTATTTGATTTCATAAAAACGTGAAACGTCAACTTTTCCTATTAAGACAATTGTTTTTTTACGACTTTATACTTAAGAACCCATAGTAGGTCAAGGGCTCATTGAAAGAATTTGCTACGAGCCGCGCGCTTGCTTAATCCGGCACTGTATACGGCACCGTGGCATTAACCTCAAGGGACATTCTCATATTTATTTATATATGCACAAATACCTTTATATTTTATGCCGGTTCGCAGCTATGACACCATTATCTGTACCTGGAATAAATCATCATCATAAACTCATATCTGCCCATTCCTGAGCAAGGGTAAGGTTGCCATTCGTCCGGGTTTCCCCGGATTTGTCCTAGTTTAGAGGGCGTCCGGGGAGCGTCCGGGCGGGTCTTCATTTGTAGTCCGGGTTTCCAGGTACTTTTAAAATGATAAGAGATGACTAAATTTAATTTTAAGGTCTGAAAATAAATAAAATGGTTATTTATGACATTTTCAACTGTTTCTTATTAGATTGACTATGATTAAAATAATCTGTTGGCATGCCCGGGTTGTGTCTGGGCTCTAAAATCCGGGGTTTTCACGCGTCGTGTCCTGGTTGCCAAATTTAAGAGATGGCAACTCTAAGCAAGGGTCTCGCTTCACTTTCGTGAGGAAGATTAGACCATAATCCACCACGGGGACTAGTCCGGATCCCCAAATGGTGGATCATATACAAACTGAAACACTGGTAGAGTTAATAGAGTTTCCTTTTCTTGTGCAAGATTCAGTCATGCATGACTCATGCATGAATCACCACTTGAAACGGAAATTTCCTTTTTCAAACTCAAACCATAATCAGTTAGTGTACGAGGTCCCAAAAAAGCCCCCTAAACAGATCGAGGTGCAAAGTATGAGTTCTACATTCAAAAAACTTAAATAAGGTTACTGTTTTCGCGGAACGAAACGCTTGCGCGATTCAGGATTTTGTCGCTCAAGTCAACCTGCCATCTGTTATTAAACTTAGGAACTAAATCATCAAAAGAGGTTTAATAATAATATAAAGAGGTTTATATAGGCGTTGGCGCCTAAACAATTAGGATACTTGATTTATTTTTTAATTTTTTTTTATTTGACTTGTAAAAGTGCATTTTTTTCTTGCAATAAATGATTTGAGTTTTGAATGCTTAGAATAGGATAAAAAATATAGTAATAAGAAAATTTTAACAATAAAATTGCAATCTGCTGAGATTTTTTTATTTATAGATATTTTAGTTTGAATTTAATTCAATATGCATTCATGGAAAGCTTGTGTTTTGTTTGATGTGACGAATATCGGTCGCAGTAATCAAAAACACGTTTTTGGAGTTATGTAGGTGAAGTGAAAGCTGTTGGAAGGACACGATGACACAGAATTACTATTAACTAATAATAAAAAATAACATTTAAAAAGTGAATGTTTCGTATCGTGCTATTAAATATAGGATTTTGACTTCCGGCTAGGAATCCCAGTATATTTGAAAACTTTAACTACCATGACCATGGTCCCACGGTTTAATGAACCAGATAAAGCACCAATAGCACCTACCTTATTCTTGGGCTGCGCGGGAATCGAACCGGCAACTTCTAGTTTCAAGGATCTTCATCAACTACGCCGCGGAAGCTGCAAGTGATAAACTTACGCTTTTCTTCAGAATAAAATACATAAATAGAAAGATAGACTCTTTATTGAAACACTACAGAACAAGGAAACTTAAAAACTGAAACAAATCACATTCAACAGTTAGTGTCACAATGGGCGGTCATATCGCTGAGAGGGATCTCTTCCAGACAATCATGCATCTAGCATGCATACATCCAGTTAAACATAGAACCTCCCCCTTTTTTGAAATCGGTTAAAAATGCATTTTCTCCTTTGTAATAGTATTAACTATTTTTATCCGCATTCATTACACTAGATATTTTCGTAAATCGAACGGTGAATCGGTTAGAGATCGCAAGTGAGTTAATTTTTATTAGGTACCGTGATATGAACAGTCGATCATATACTTTGGTAGAGATTTAAGCGTGAGCGTGCATGGTCCTTTGATTGGGTCGTTCAAGGTTTCTAGCGCCATGGTAGTTATATCGTATTAAGTGCACCAAAGAGTTTCCTTTCTGTTACGGGTGACATTTGTATACAACAGCAGTTTCCATAACTTTTTCAAGCCACATTAGAGACAAATCACATGAAATCGATTTGAAATGAAAAGCACGACAACCTAGATCGATACCTTCGATATCGATAATAATTAAAAAATTAAAGGTCGTTTGAAAGGTCGCATTTCGGTACGAGGTCGATGACATAACTAGGGTTGGCACACTGCGGGTTCCGGTCATCCGACGCACGTAACTTGTTGCGTCAAAATCGTCTGACGCGGATAAGCGTGGTGGGTGTCCATTGACGCAAGTTAGAGTTGGTGCGCTTTACGCATTAATTAGTTTAGTAGCGAGTTAACTTGCAAAACTGGCGAATCTTGGCGTTTGTCATTGCTTGGACAGAACATTGCCAGTTTAGTAGGTAATTAATTTCTGTCCAAACGATGATAATAATAAGGACGTAAGAGGTCATGATTGTGACCTCTAACTAGGAATCCCTGGAATTAGAAACTACGAGGACCATGGTCCTACAAACACCCAGACTCAGAGCAAATATTTGTGGTTCACACAAATTTTTGGCCTGTGTGCGAATCCCGCAACCTAACGCTTCGCAGTCGGTTCATCGCCCATTTAAGCCACGGAGGCCGTGTGATAAGCGACCATCCAACTAAAACCTAAACATCAAAGGGGGGCGTGGGGGGGGGGTCTGGGTGGTGGTTACATCAGCACTATTTTTTTGTCAACGTTTTTGGATCAATCAAATGAATGCTTTCCGAACGCATTTGACAACCCTACTTGTCTATGCTTTAATTCCTCTATAGCCTATAAATAAATTCCTTATTTCTAGACCTAACAAACTGCAGATCATAAATATTTCTAACACATAGATCTAGTAATAAAAACACCTGAACAGGTTAAAAAATATATGTACCAATGTTTACGTAAGCATGTGGGGGGAGTTAGAACTTTTGCTAAAAAGGCAGAGGGGGGCAGTTAATAATACTTTAATGGTCCCCTAGAGAACTTAACTCGTCAGTTTCATAGATGAACTTACTACTAAACTAGTGACTGTGTTAAAGATTAGTTGAACTGCGCTCGCTGACGCCGCGAAGACGAATTTTACGAACTAAGCTTTAAGGATATAGTGTCAAATCTTTTATTTGCATTTCTATTTTCATTCATTGGTTCTGCAAGTTCAACCGTAACCGATGTTGTTTGACGAATAATTGCCTTAATAAATCATGGGAATTTTTCGCAACTGCACCTTCGGCTCTCCCAAATGTTCATGTTTAATTCAGCAAAACATGTTTATATTTACACATTAATTATCGTAAGATCTTGCATGCATTGATATATCTTTATTTATGTTTAAGCATGTAATCGCACATGTTTATGTAAATAAATGATATTTTTATTGAAGAAAATATTGGGGTTTAAAGATTAAAGTTAATATCTTATAACTTTAAATGAGCAATTCTTGTATATATATATATATACAAGAATTGCTCATTTGCCCCAGAAACCCCCTATATACTAAATTTCATGAAAATCGTTGGAGCCGATTCCGAGATTCCAATTATTATATATATATATGAAATTTAGTATATAGGGGGTTTCGGGGGCGATAAATCGATCTAGCAAGGAATCATATTTAGAAAATGTCATAAAAAAAAATCATCCAGGTACTTTTATTAAATCGAAATAGTTTTATAAATGCCATCTCTATTTTTCCAATTCCCTCAATAATAAATATGTAAAATATTTAAATTATATCAAAATTCATGTTTAAAAGTAGCGTAATAAGATGAAAGGTTTGCATGTTTTTTCTCTTGCAAGAATTGTTACAAATCATCCTTTTTATTTTCAATGTCTCGAATAATAATTTTGTAGCGGGAGGCCTCTTCTGGAAGAGACCGCCTGGGGAAATACCACATCTTTGCCATATATTCATCCGCCAAGCAGTAGTGTGCAAACATCACTGTGTTCCAGTTTGAAGGGCACTGTTTCCAGCGAAATAACTGGACATTATGAGACTGAGCCGATCTCTCAGGGTGACGAGCGCAGTGCAGTGCCGCGCAGGATTATGTAACGCATAGTTCTGGGTGGCACTGTAACTGTTATGGGCAGGCGTAGCGCTTACCATCAGGTGAGCGGCTTGCTCGTCTCGTCACGCGGTCAAATAAAAAATAATGATAACATTTTTTTAAATAGTTAATGAAGTAGACAATACGTAAGAAAATTAAAAAAAATACCATTAATAAGTTGGGAAAATCTATGGCTTTAAGTTAAGTCACGTATTTTTTTAACCGATTAGTATTATTTATCACATATCAATGACATTATAGTAATGCTAATAACTTAATTAAATCCTTCCGTGAGTGTCATAAAATAAATATATTTGCCAAGGTCAAAGTATAAAGGTTAGCTTTATGTTGTAATTCGCTTTAATACATATTAATTAACACAATTTCGTTTTATAAATTAATTAGCTATAGGTTACCTCTGACGTACGCTCAACCGGTGTAAATAACATTTATGTTAAGTTTTATCTTGACCTTTGATTTATTTGCAATATTATTATGGACTATTATTTAAAAATTAGTTAATAAGAGACACTCGAATCCTTTGATATACTAGAGTCAGTCTATATTTACATCTATCTATTACTTAATTTTAATTTGACTAGTAATTTTAATTTTAATTGTCTTTAATTGTCAATTAAAATTCCAACGAGCTATTTTACGAAAAAAAATTGTTTATAAATAATTATAGGTACTTGATAACCCTAAAATAGTCCGCCATTTTGGTTTCTTGAAAACGCCATCTTTGTTTCCCAAAGTCGTGGAACAACGGAAACGCGCGTCAATAAACGCACACATGCACTGATCAAACAAAGGTGCGTCGGCAAACATTACGCACGTCGGTGTGCGTCGAAGGAGTTCAGTAGGACAAACTTCGAACAGGTTTAGTTCGCCATGGCTTCGACCTAGTTAAAGTGCCGCCGGTGCTTTCTTATTGCGATTGTCAATAATACGCAAGGACGTTTCAAATATACCCAATGGACCCAGCACGCGTCTAAAGCCGCCGACACATTTGTCTGACGTGTCGTGTCGTGATGCATCAGAAAGGGTATCGGTTTCATACGTTTAATATGGTAGCGTTCACATTTCTCTGATGCAGTGTGTTGTGACGGCTTGTGTAAATATATGAAACCGATACCTATCTGATGCATCACGACACGACACGTCAGACAAATGTGAACCTAGCTTAACTCTGCAAACAAAAATCGCTTTAGCAGGGGTCGCGGGTACGAGGAAGACATTACACTAGCGATTGCGAAATACGAAGTAAAATAGTCAGAGATCGCGAGTTTACGAACGTTATACGAACAATGAATCATATAACTTTGGCATGGGAGTAATAGGGCGCGTGCGTGGTCTTTGGTACGTCAATGCAAGGATAAAAATAATTTAATTACCAACCAGTTGCGCTCTTCGGTTTCATACGCGTAATAAAAAAATTCCCGGGATAAAATATAATCTATCTTACACGGAAATGTGTAGCTTTTCATTAATGAAAGAATTTTCAGTATCGGATTGGCTAGTAAATAGAGTAAAAGAGAATAGAAATACTTTATTGTATACCAATTCTCAAAAAAAGTCCCAGAGATTACTTTTTCGCCCGTGAATTTTTTTTTTAATTTCTTTTTCTTTGCAATATATGCTTCATTACAAAATAATTTGGATTCCTACGCCACGGAGGCCGTTTTTAATGTGTTTCATTTGCCTTAAACCACAGAATAATGACAGTAGTATAATACATTATTACCAGCGTCTCGTGTTTTGAAATCATGAATAGTGTTAAGACGAGTGGACTGTATCTAGGGGTTGTTGAGGTTATGAAGAGGAAAATTGGTTGGAAAAAAACTCACCGGTGGTCGGCACTTAACTTCCTTTGGAGGCGTCGTTGGGGGCCCCCTTTTGCTAATTGTTGATGGTACACTGATGGTTATTCACTGATTATATTTTATTTCATGTTTTTGATGGAGCGACGCACCGTGTCGGTTCGTTAGAGTTTTGGAAGAGTGTCAAAGAATGAAAGGGATTGGTAGAGTGAATGTGTAGAAAGGACTGAACGTCCATAATGGGAACGAATGAAAGGGCGGGAAGGTTTTAATTTGGAATGGTTGAATAAGAGGCTTTAACATTTATCTTCCCCCCCGCTGGCGAATTGATGAGACAGAAAAGTCTAAAACACATTAAAATTTGTTCACAACCACCAATGCAAAAATCTTGACATATGATAATTGTTATAAAATGATGTCAAGTGTTATTATGATTTAATGATCTGTTTTGAAATGAACTTAATGTATAATTGCTATATTTTCACACACAAAAATAATAATAAAAATTAAAAAAAAATAATGAAATGATGTCTACACAAACTAGTCATTATTTGGTAGAGGACACAACTTCACAAGAGGTCGATCGAAAACACCTTGTGCAGTCCTGACTGAGGCAGATCGAGGGATACCGTCACGCCCAGGATGTAGTTTAATTATTCTACCAAAATGCCATCGCAGTGGGTGAGTAGTTTCATTTTTTATGATAACGAGTTGATCAATGTTTACTGGAGGTGATGCTTTAGTCCATTTCAATCGCTGTGATAAAGTGGTAAGATACTCACTATGCCACCGAGACCAAAAGTCTTGGTGCATTTTTTGCAACAGTTGCCACCGTGTAAGTCTGTTCATGCTTATGTTGGAATAATCAAGAGATGGCACTGTTGTGAGAGGCGCTAATGTTAAGAAATGTCCTGGGGTTAAAACTGAAACATCTGAAGGATCTGAGCTAAGTGGACAGAGGGGCCTTGTGTTCAGGATTGACTCCACTTGAGTCAAAAGCGTGTTAAGTTCCTCATACGTTAGAATTTGTGTGCCAACAACGCGATACAAATGTGTTTTTACGGACTTAACACCCGCCTCCCAAAGTCCTCCGAAGTGAGGTGCTCCTGGTGGGTTGAATTTAAACTCAATACGCTCCGTTTCACACGCGGCGCGCATGAGGTCTATCAGTTGCGACTGTGCGCCCTTAAAATTCGAACCACAATCGCTGTGGATCACATTACACCGACCACGTCTTGCTACAAACCTGCGTAGGGCAGCTAAAAATGCTTCTGTTGATAGGTCAGAAGCAAGTTCTAAATGTACTGCTTTGGTAGCGAAGCACACAAATAAGCACAGATACGCCTTCACAGAACGCGTACCACGATAACGTTGAAAAGTTATGTTAAACGGTCCAGCGTAGTCACAACCTACAGACTGGAATGCTTTGATCTGAGTAACACGAGAACGTGGCAAATCTGCCATTTCAGGTTCAAAATTATGGGGCTTTACACGAAAACAACGGTAACAATTTGATAAAACTTGACGAATTGCTCGTCTTGGAGACAAAATCCAAAAATTTTGAAGTAGTAAGAACTGCATTGTTTGTAAACCAGGATGAAAATTTTCGTTGTGAGTACACTGAATGATAAGTTGTGTCAAACGATGCTTGCGAGGAAGCAAAGCTGGGTGTTTTGATTCGTAGCTAAGATCTGACTGAGAGAGCCTACCCCCCACCCGCAAAATGTGATTTTGATCCAAAAATGGGTTAAGTTTTCTGAATGATTTTTCAGGGGAACATCTGAACAAGATCCGCTGGAAATCACAATGTTCCTCTGCAACACTAATCTGCCTGTACATTTGCCGTACATCAGCAGTGAACATGATGGCATGGAGTCTAAAGCGTAAAAGAATGTTGGTAATATCGGCTTGAAGCTTGGGTCCTGTCAGAAGAGTGTCGTTCAATGAATGACCTTTGTTATCCTTGGCACTTGCGTCGTACACTACACGCAAGTCCCGGTCCGATTTTAAAACTGCGTGATGAGCAAGGTAATATGCAGTCGACGACTGACACTCGTTGGCAGGTACCCTCTCCATTTGCCCACTCGACAAATAATCCATGACATGTTGCTTATATTTTTCATGAAATGCCGGTTTTGCCAGGAGGCGCTTTTCCAGCTGCACGAAGCGACGAAGCGCAATTGGGTATGATTTTTCAAATGATGGTGGTGATTGATCACGAAAGGGCAAGTTAACGATGTATCGCCCAGCAACATCCCGTTTATGAGTTGATTGAAATATATCTTCACATTGAATATCTTCCACGGAGTGAGATTGCTTGTTATCTCCAGTAGGTATGTTGTCTAACTCCCAAAATTTCTGAACCGCAATGTCCAGGTTGGTGTCCACTGACACATGATTGATTGATAAAGGAGTGGGGAATGATGAATTTGTCAACGTTTTTCCCATAAGAATAAATCCAAATATTGTATTGATAGCCGTCGCAGCATGATGTCCACCGTCAATTTTTCCTGGTATTAAAATTTGTGGGAATATCTCACCACCAATGAGGATATCCACCGGACGAGAAGAATGGTAATTTTCATCAGCTAGTTTCAGATTTGCTAAGTGTTCAAAGTTTTGAACATTCACCGGATGGGTGGGCATGTTACCACAAATTTTGTCTAAAGTCACTGCTTCCGTTGTGAATGTGGGTTCCACTTTTCCAACTGGTCTAATTTCCAGAAACACTTTGCTTGTAGAACATGCAGGAACCTCACCAATTCCAGACATAGGTGTTTGAGTCTTGTATTGGGACAAGCCTAAACGACGGGCACATGTTTTGGTAATAATGTGACTTTGACTTCCTGGGTCCAGCAGGATGCGCACCTTTTGGAAAGTACCTTGGCCATCCTTTACCTCCACCTCTGCAGTCGCAAGCATGACAAAATGACTACCTGATGATGAACCTGAAGACATATTTGACAATGATGTAACTGGAGTGATCACACCTTCCTTGACATTAGAGTAGGATGACGAAGATGTTTGATGGTAAGCAGCACTTGCTTGTTTATGTTGGGGGTTGACAGGACCACCAGTCTCTGTCCTCTTAGGAAAATGCAACAGACTGTTATGTCGCTGATTGCATGTCTTGCATGAGTGAGTTGAATTGCAATTTATTGTTATATGATTTGAACGCAAACAATTGAAGCACAATTTGAATTGTTTAATCACTTGAGACCTTTCTTGTGGGGTCTTTGATAAGAAGTTTGGACATGAGTAAAGAGCATGGCTTTCTTTACACAAAACACATGATTGATTGTTTGATTGAACCAAAAGCATTGTTGGTGTTGACTTTGGTTGATTGGTTGAATTCACACGCTTGTTATGATAATTATTTTGTTGCTGAACTACTGATTTGTTATTCTCATTTGAGAATAATGAGCGTTCTAGTGCACTGCATCGGTCCAGTAAAAATGATTTTAATTCATTAAAGCTTGGGAAATCTTTGCCTGTGCTAGACAACTCAAAGGCTTCACGAGATGCTTTATCTAATTTTGTTAACAACGAATGAAATAACACAAAGTCCCATTCTGAAGTTGGTAATCCCAGTGAACTAAGCATCGCTATGTTTTCACCGTAGACATCAAGCAAATTCCGCAAGCTCTGGGCTGAACCAGAAGGCATGGCCTTTAAATTATTAATTTGTTCCCAACACATGAATGCTAAATACCTTTTGTTGTTGTATCGATTCACTAAAGCTTCATAAGCGCTCATATAATTAGCCTCAGACACATGAAAAGCACGAATTATATTTATGGGTTCCCCGGACAATGTTGTGATTAGGTATTGAAACTTTTCTATGTTTGTTAAATCTGTTCGCTGATGAACAAGTGTGTTAAAGAGGTCAATGTACCCCGGAAAATCTTTGAACTCACCTGTGAATGTAGGTAATTTAATCGGTGGAAGTTTAGTCTTTGGCTTGGGTTGATGACACGGTTGAGAAGGAGAAGCGAACTCCACTTTTGATTCTTTCAAGTATTTACGTTTTGCTTCGAGTACTTCGAAATACATGTCATCAGCTTGCTCTTGGAACACGGACTGCCCTTGCAACTCTTTATCATCTACACCGGCCTTTTGTAATTCACAAACCAAATTGATGTGGGCATCGTTAAAGCCCTCCAAGATAATGTCTAAACGGGAACACCATGTCTCTAACCGCGTTATAAGTTTCGGTTCGGATTCACAATTACGTGCACACAAAAGTGCATCGCTGAGCCGCTTGTGCGACAGGCTGCGTTTCGACTCCCAATGCGCAATCACGGTCTCACTCATTTTGAAATTTGATAGTTGTTATCACTTTTAGCAGAAATTTTACGCCTAAACTTAACTTATTATCGCGCAAACTTTTATAAAACACACTTTACGATGGAGTTTGATAGTTTTCAAACAGAAACGAACACGAAACTGTCACTTGTTTGTCAAAAGTCACAGCATAAACACTATGAGAATGACCGTATGAAATGATCGAACGAACATCGACGAATTTGATTCGGTTTGTTCGTATTGCCGGCACACAAACGCAATTTGTCGGCACACAAACAAACACAATCTTTGCTTGAGTTACTTAGGCGCTGTATGTTACACGTAAGTATTAACACAATTGTTTAATGATTTATCACGATAAGCTGTTATTATTAAGTGTCGCATGTTACACATAAAACAACGATTGAAATGATAATTAATGTTCAATTTCACAAAATTGAATACACGAACACAAATGTTTTGATTAAATGGACTCTCCCAATGACACGATATGAAGTTGGACTCACCCACAGAACGAACACAGGTCAATACTTCCAACCTACCTAAACTCCAGCGCGTGTGCGCAGATCGGTGAAATACAAAGTGTAGGTATTTTTACACCAACTTTTTGCAAAGTTCCTCACACAAAATGAATGACTGAGTTTGTTTGATGAATTAAACACAAAATATGATATGCGTTGTGATCGATATGTTGATATGATGCTAATAATTCGAATTATAGGTTTTGCAATTTGGTTGTTGTGTGCAAATATGGCGGCTTGATGACGCTAAAATTTTCACAAGTTGAAACGAGTTTACGATTTGAGCATAGGAAACCGATTCTAAGTCGAAATCCGGTTCGACGAGGACCAAAAATGATGTTAAGACGAGTGGACTGTATCTAGGGGTTGTTGAGGTTATGAAGAGGAAAATTGGTTGGAAAAAAACTCACCGGTGGTCGGCACTTAACTTCCTTTGGAGGCGTCGTTGGGGGCCCCCTTTTGCTAATTGTTGATGGTACACTGATGGTTATTCACTGATTATATTTTATTTCATGTTTTTGATGGAGCGACGCACCGTGTCGGTTCGTTAGAGTTTTGGAAGAGTGTCAAAGAATGAAAGGGATTGGTAGAGTGAATGTGTAGAAAGGACTGAACGTCCATAATGGGAACGAATGAAAGGGCGGGAAGGTTTTAATTTGGAATGGTTGAATAAGAGGCTTTAACAAATAGACACTCCTGTTACTTAGTAATTAAAAAATAACCCTCATACAAAACTGGCGTGTTGTAAGTAATTTTCCCCGTAGTGAATAGAAAAAAGCTATAATTAAAAATAATGGCACTTTAACCACAGTGCATAAATATACAGTACAGAAGATGAACTTATCTGATTGTTCAATTGTGTGGTCGGACGTCATGCATCCAATCTTAGGTTCAGATCCAGCTGAATATAAACCTCTCTGTTGCTCTTCTCCATGCATGGTTGGCTAAAAGACCGCCCATTGTGACACTAATTGTTAAATTTGATTTGTTTTAGTTTTTAAGTTTTCTTTGTTCTGTGGTGTTTCAATAAGAGTTTATCTATCTATCTAACATACACAGGGATTTATTTGCTTATGACGATTATACGATGACGAAAGATATACTTAACTGGCATCACTCAGAGGAAAATCTGTAATTTGTTCCTAAAGTAGTAGTAGTATGTTATTGTGTTTTATATCATTCATCATCAACCCATATCGTCCCACTGCTGGGCACGGGTCTCCCCTCACTTTCGTGAGGAGGGTTAGGCCATAATCCACCACGGGGGCCCAGTCCGGATTGATGGATAACGTATCTACCTCCGAAATAATTCTCGGGTAGGTATGTGGGTTTCCTCACGATGTTTTTCGTTCACCGAAAAGCGAGTGATAATTACGTACATATGTTTTACAGAAACACATTGGTACGTGCCCGCACTGGGATTTGAACTCACGACCTTCTGATTGGAAGGCGGACGTTCTCCCACTAGGCTACCACCGCTATTATTATATCATTAATATTAGTTTAATTATTATCCTAAGCATACTTGCTATGAGTAATATTTGATGACGTATAAGGCATATTTTACCAATATTGTATTTTAATTTAAAAAAAATTTGACGGTTAGTCCCAAACTAAACTCACCTTATTTACCACCTTTTACCTTACCGTCACCAGCCAGACAGTACCTAGTTAAAGAGACACCTATTCAGAAAAAAAGGTTTCCCACTGCTTACCACACATTTGCACTGTGGTATGCTTGTAGTTGTACGATATCTCGATGCAATTATTGTAGAAGTGATAGTCGTATTAGACAGAGATGGCCGACTGCTTACACTGTGGCTACCACACTTTACAATTCTTAGGGTCATCGCAGACAGGAGGCGAAGAAACGTCCCGCGTTCACGCGTCCGCATTTCCGTAGATCGCAGCTCACGCAACTGACGCACATGACAGATGCGCGCGTCATTTCTAATGTATGACTGCGCTTCCGAGCGCCATACATTTGTATTGTCGCGCATCTGTCAGTCGCGAGCGCCGCGATCTACGGAATTCTACCTTTACGCAACGGGTAATTTCTTACAAGTTTCAACGGCCAACCGTAAGGAATATGATACTCTCTACGAGAGAAGTGTTGAGGGCTATCCTACAAAAAAAACGGTACAACTGATCCACCAATCCGGATCGAACCAGTGGTGGATTACGGCCTAATCCTCTTCACGAAAGTTAGGGGAGACACGCATAGAATTAATTATAGCGAGGAACTTAGTGAGACTTCAAAATGTATGGTGATTTAATTTTATAATTTTATTATAATTATTCTAAGTAGATAATATAAATCACTTAGCGTTGGTCAAGTGACTACGCAAACTCGGAACGCTTGAACGCGTGGCCTTCTGTCTGCGAAGGCCCTTAACTTAATTTATTCATGGTGCCGTGACTAAAGAACACTTAGTTCACGCCAAATGACTGAGCCGTTTTTGTTGAAATTAATGGAGGTAGGTAGGTACTTGTAGTATCTCTGAAAAACGAACTCGTGCAAAACGCGACAAATTTAGAAGAAGTCATAGGACCAAAGAGTTAGATAAAACGTCCGTATATAATAAATTCCAGAATTTTCGTATTCATCCGCCAAACAGTAGGGTGCAAACATTACTGTGTTCCGGTTTGAAGGGCATTGTTTCCAGTGAAATTACTGGGCATATGAGACTTTAGAGCCGATGTATCAGGGTGACATGCGCAGTGCAGTGTCACGCAGGATTATGCAATGCAAAGTTCTGGGTGGCAATGTTACTGTTATGGGCAGGCGTGGCGCTTACTATCAGGTGAACGACTTGCTCGTCTCGTCACTTGGTCACAGACTAAACAGAGTTATTAAAAATCTACTTGTCATTGTCCACATAGCCATTACGTAGACGTCAGCGTTTTTTGGAACCCTCATTTTTTATTGAAATCCGTGATATAATTCTATGCAGAGCATTTGTAAATATTAGGCTTACAATAGACATCACTGGTAGAAAATTTGCTTTCCTACACTGCGGGGGGGTGCGGGCTGGCCTCAGTGAAAATACGGGCTGTTTCAGCCGGGAATCGGATGGTCTCCTGAGGTTGTCGAGGGGTAGCAGTAATTATGTGTATAAAAATGCGGAAAAAGACTACGTACCAATCTAGCACCTCAAGGGGGTCCGTCTCCAGCTACTGTCCATCCAAGTTATCACCCACAGTTCCGTTTTGCCGGCCGGCACACGTGAAATCACGTCACTGCACTATCGTTGCGGTTTGTTTACACAAGCGAGCGGGGGTGAGTTCGACAAACGAGATTCCTATTATAATAAATGCGGGGGATGAAAACACGACACGTTTAATGTTAAATTACGTCGTCGCGGAGCGGAGCATGTGCGATGCGGCGCGTGTGGATTTCGAACTGACCGTTGGAGTGAGTCAACACGATGCACTTCACTCTTCCGGCACAGATGCGTAAATTGATGCGTTTTGTCTATTAGCCACAGAATATACACATAAAAAGAGCCATCCCCCCGGCCTTCAGGAGTTAAAGAAGACTCCTGAACCAACAAAGAGAGAATGATCACCTAAATTGTGTTATCTAATGTCTAAGGATGCGGAAGCGGATGCGGAAGCGGATGCGGAAGTAATCCGTCTAATAAAAGATAGGAAAACTTGAAAGATAAAAATAAACTATGACTAAAATTGCGGGTGAAAAATGCGGGGAGGGGTTAAGAATGTAGGTTATTGAGAAGGTAAAACACATAGTTTTACAACAGGGCGAACATAGGTACCATTCTTAGTGCGCACCGTTACCACTCTGACGATTCCGTCAGATGAAGGATGTATATCCTCTACTATGCCTAAAGGCCATTGTAACGGTGGTGAATTTTCAGTTTTTAGCACAACGACAGCTCCTTTAGTCACCGGATTAGACTTAGTATTCCATTTGGCGCGTGTTTGTAGGGTATTAAGATATTCTTGTCTCCAACGATTCCAATATCTCTGAACAACCTGGTCAGTCAAATGTTTACTGCGGACTAAATCTGTCAATGTAGGTTTGTAACGTGAGTCATCATGAAATGACTCAAGCGGACCCATAGTCAGAAAGTCAGAAGGACAAAGTGCCTTGGGCTCTGCGGGGTCAGAACTTAAAACAGCGGTTAGCGGACGACTGTTGAGAAGCGATTCAACTTGAGTTAATACGGTAAGCAGCTCCTCATAAGTAAGCAGAACATCACCGATCACGCGCTTTAAAATCAACTTTACACTGCGGACGTTAGTTTCCCAAATGCCACCGAAATGAGGTGCACTGGGCGGGTTCAAATGCCAAGATATGCCTTGAGATATCGTTTCCTCAGCGAAGGAATCACAAAAGGCCTTGGATTTGAGAAAGCCATTCAACTCGTCCAGCTGGGCTTTAGCGCCTAAGAAATTTCCACCATTGTCTGAGAACAACTCCAGACAATTGGAACGCCTCGAGATGAATCGACGGAAAGCGCGGAAAAATGAGTCCGTACTCAAGTCTACTGCCAATTCCAAATGAACGGCGCGCGTCACTAAACATGTAAACAAACAGATATATGCCTTTTCTTTGCGGGCACCGCGGTATCTGCTTATCAATATGTTTATTGGACCAGCGTAGTCGACGCCCGTTCGTAAGAATGGTTTAGCCTCGGTGACGCGAGAAGCGGGGAGGGGTGCCATGAAAGGCGCCTCATTACGGGGATTTACTTTAAAACATTTATTACAAAGTCGAAAGCGTTGTTTTACTGTAGTGCGTCCGGAAATTATCCAGAATTTTTGTCTCAACAAAGATAGTAATAAATGTGGTCCGGCATGTAAATATTTGCGGTGATAATAATCTATTAAAATGTTAACGATATGATCCTTTTTAGGAAGCAATATCGGATGTTTAGCGTCAAAACAAAGCGAAGATTTTTCTAAACGTCCCCCGGTGCGAAGCAAATCATTTTTTAAAAATGGTGAAAGCGGGATTAGCGATTTTGAAACCTTGCGATTGTTTGAGAGGGCGTTTATATCGTCTTTGAAATATTGTTGTTGAAGAGATTTTACAATAATATTTTCTGCATATTGTAAGTGTGAAAGTTCGATTCTATTAGAACGCGGAATTTTTCCTAAGAAGCGGTATAAATATACTATAATGCGGAGAAGCTTGGACCAAGACGATACTTTCTTAGCAAGCGTGCATAGAAATTGCGGTTGTTCATCGGTGGTGATGAAAACATTAGCGCGTTTTTTGATTTCCAACAGCTTTTCATCAGCTGTGGAGTCGAAGGTGAAGCGATTAATAGGCCACGTACGTAGATCGTCACGTGCCCAGGGCGGACCGTGGAGCCATAGCGGATGACTCAACAGTTGAGCGGGAGAAAGTCTGAATTTTAAAATGATTGCGGTTAAATCTGCCTGTAAGTTTGGCCCCGAGTGTAGAATGTCGTTTAAAGCTACTTGAGTGCTTGACTTCGCGCTAGGGTCACATACAAGTCGTAGCGGCTTTTCTGGTCGGCAGACTCCATGATGAGGGATTACATAATATTTGTTATCGGTGTTCAAAGCGGGAGCGGGGGAAACAATACCACCTTTTAAATAATCCGTCATTACCTTGTCGTATTCGCTCTTTAATGTTTTGTTAGTCTGGAATTTATGATCAAGATAAGAATAACGGCGCGTGGCTGTCGTCAAGGAATCTCCTAACAAGTGCGGGGATTTCGAAAATGGCAATGCGGTTACATAACGTCCTGAATTAACGTCGCGGTGCGTATTAGAAACATAGAAATGTTCACATTCTTGGTCAGCTGTCGACATATGTTTTTGTGTAGGTACCGACTCGAGCTGCCAAAATTTAGTAACTAAAGCCTCAATTGACTCGTCACTCGATGTAAAGAACGCGCGGTGAGTTTGATTATGTGCGGGTTTATGATTATCGGCGGGCACTGAGGCCGTGGACCCCATTACTATATATCCAAAGGCGGTTTCTAACGCGTCAGGTTGTCCTGCAGGGCCCAGCGATTTTCCAGGCCGCAAGATTTCGACAAAGACCTCGGAACCCAATAAAACGTCGATGGGTCCGGGCGCGTAAAAATGCGGGTCGGCGAGCGGTAGGTCATAAAGGTGCGTGAGCGCGGAAGTGTTTAAAGAACAGCTCGGTAAATCTCCAGAGATTGTTTTAATGACTAGCGGTTGAATCTTCAAGCAAAAGTTCGGATCAAGGCGTGAGTACAATGTTAGGTCAGTAATGCCTGATATAGGCTGGGAGGTGTCACCTATTCCCATTACCGATTGATTACTGGAATCATTAAAGACACGGAGACCCAACTGTTTGCAGGCCTGCTTTGTTATAAAATGGTTTTGAGAACCATTATCGATCAAAAAACGAACTTTCCTAACAGATCCATCATTTGATTTTACGTCAGCGAGGGCTGTACCTAGTAGTACATTTTGTGATTTCCGCCCGTGACTAGCATGCGAGTAGGTATTCATACTGCAAAGTGATAAGGTTCTATCGTCTGACTTAGAAGAAGTCGAGTTACGTGAATTTTCCCTTCCGTTAGCTCCCTCACTACAGCGGGAGGTATTTGTATCGAGCTTCGACGATAAGGAATGCGGGTTTGCATAATCGGATTCAAGAAAATGTAACATACTGTGATGTTTTTGTTGACATTGTTTACATGTGTTTATGGATTTACAAGATTGAGCGGTGTGTGTTTTACTAAGGCAATTAATACAGGCGTTACAACTTTTGATGAACTTGAAACGTTCGCGGGGCGACAGTTTTCTAAAGGTCGAACATAAATAGAGATTACTGTGATCAGGTTGTTCACACAAAGAACATTTGTTAGCGGTGTTGTTGTTTACAATAAAAGAACGTACATTAGTTTTTGATGCAATTGTATTCTGGGTCTTAGAACCCGATTGGTCACCAGTACGAGTGAGGACCTTTACGCGGTCGCGGACAAATGAAATTAACCCGTTTAAGTTCGGTAATTCTACACCTCGATTCTCCATTTCAAAAAACCGCGCGGACTCTTTGTCTAACTTTTGCAAAAGGGTGTAATACATAACAAAGTCGCATAGATCAGGTATGTTTAAGTTATTCAATGCTAAGTAGGCATTGGCGAATTGATCTATGAAAGATTCAAGGTTACTGGCGGTTGCGGAAGCGATCGGTTTAAGGGAGAACATCTGATCTAGGTATGTAACGGCTAGACTGCGTTTATCTTCGTATTTCGATATAAGCGCGCTATAAATCGCGTTGTAGTTTTCGGCGCAAGGAACAATACCTGTGCAGATGGATTTGGCTTTACCACTTAGTCTACCAACCAAATAATACATTCTTTCGGTATTAGTTAAAGATGCATTTAAATGTACAGCGTTATGGAATGTGGCATAAAACAATGGCCACTGAAGCCGATCTCCATTAAATTCTGGCATTTCTATCGGCGCTAACCTAATTAAAGATTTAGCGGGGGTAGGTTTAAATTCTGCTTTTGGCGGTGTAAACATGGATAATTTACGTTTAATGCGGCAATACATGTCTTCGAATGATAACCAGCTTTGAGAGTCAGGTACACTTTCTTTATCTATTTTCAACAAGGTTATATTGTATTCTTTCGCGGTTGATTGGAAGTTAGTTCTTACGTCTTCTAAACTTTCAATGGAGCATAGAAAATTATCCAGGGCTTCTGGATCTTTTAAATCGCAACATGAATAGTCGTAAATTGTTTGAAGGCGTTGGAAAAATAATTTCCGTTGAGATTCTAACAATTTCAACTTCTGTTCATTCGCGGCCATTATTATGTAGGTATTTACCTATTGTTCGTAGTGGCGTACAGAGATATTGAAATTGGAATACGCTTATGTAGGTTAAGTTTTTAGCGAAATATGCGGAAATAAATGTAATGCGGTTGTTATAGGAGCGTAGTTAGTGTTTTTAGTTAAAAATATTAAAGTTTCGAAGAGATTTTAGCGGATGGCAATATGACGCGTGCGCACTAACAAGGGCAAAAAAAAAATGGCGGGGTGTCTAACTTGAAATGTTTGTTAGAAACAGCTAATTTTCACGGAGAATCCGGTTGCTGAAGGACCATAAAATGGTAGAAAATTTGCTTTCCTACACTGCGGGGGGGTGCGGGCTGGCCTCAGTGAAAATACGGGCTGTTTCAGCCGGGAATCGGATGGTCTCCTGAGGTTGTCGAGGGGTAGCAGTAATTATGTGTATAAAAATGCGGAAAAAGACTACGTACCAATCTAGCACCTCAAGGGGGTCCGTCTCCAGCTACTGTCCATCCAAGTTATCACCCACAGTTCCGTTTTGCCGGCCGGCACACGTGAAATCACGTCACTGCACTATCGTTGCGGTTTGTTTACACAAGCGAGCGGGGGTGAGTTCGACAAACGAGATTCCTATTATAATAAATGCGGGGGATGAAAACACGACACGTTTAATGTTAAATTACGTCGTCGCGGAGCGGAGCATGTGCGATGCGGCGCGTGTGGATTTCGAACTGACCGTTGGAGTGAGTCAACACGATGCACTTCACTCTTCCGGCACAGATGCGTAAATTGATGCGTTTTGTCTATTAGCCACAGAATATACACATAAAAAGAGCCAATCACATCACCTGCCATTAGCGCGTCACAAACGTGATCTTATGTTTCGAATAAGTGCCTAAGTTTTTGTCATTGACAAATATATAGTCTAGTCACAAAAAACCTCTTTACGCCAACCTATTCATGCGGAAGATCTCTGAATGCCTTCTTTAAATGGTCTGAATCCGTGTTTTAATGGTTCGCAATAAGTATTGTTTAAAAACATATTCTTTAAGACTAGTTTTTTTATAAAATCCGTACTTATTCGGTACTGCGAGCTGACCAAAATGAGCTCAAATACAATACATTTTCTGATAGTCACTGAGGAGTTCCGTTGTCTATAGCTTCTGCTGCAATCAGCACAGTCTATATAAATCCTCCATAATAACTGTTTTTTTTTATGTTACTGAGTAACGAGACGAGTAAGTGGTTCACCTGATGGTAAGCGCCACGCTTGCCCATAACAGGTACAGTGCCACCCAGAACTTTCCATGCACTGTACTGCGCTCGTCACTCTGAGACATCGGCTGAAATGACTGAACGCATTTGGATGAAATTTAGTACCTACAGATAATTTTATGATACAGGAAAAACACATAAGATACTACTCACCATCATCCACAATTTATCATTATAGCTCTCGCGAGTGAACCCGCGAGTCGCAGCTAGTTGTAGATATCAATTAAGTAGGTAGGTACTCCATTTTTTTTTGTACAAAAAATCACACAATTCACTATTTTTTCGTTCTAGGTACTCAAAGAGTCGAGTCGATGGCCACTCAAAAGTATTTGGACTGTCGATACAAAAAACATAACAAGGATATTTGCATTTCAAATTTAAAATTGCCTTCGTATGAGCTTCGAGCTTATTATAAGCTCGGAATAAAACAAACTATAGAAGGAAAAATAATTAAACAACGGATGACTCGCAGCTGTCTTATTTAATACTATTAATACACAAGAACATATCTCTTCTACTCTTCCTCCTTCTCTCTTTTCTCTTCTTTGATCTCTTCTTTCTCTTTGTACCTATTTATTATATATTTTAAGTATAGTCGACAAGATAGGTGGCCAGCGGGGCTATGCAGCACGGTGCGATTGCCACAGGTCTCGTCATTTCAATACGAATGACGAGTCCCGTGGCAATTAAACGTCAAAATGAAACGAACTCGAGCTGATCCGCACGGTGCTGCATAGCCCCGCTGGTCTTTAGGGTTGTCTATTTGCTGTTAAATGATGTCATGGCTCGAATGCTTGGTGGACGGTTTAGTAAACAAAACCAGTGAACAAATAGTAACAAGTTGCCAATTGCCTTTTACTTTATTAAAATGTCCTTGATTACAGGCACCTATTTAATAAATTCGCCTCTAGTCTGACATTGATTCAACAACCTGACAAAAACAGGCAATTAACAAAGTCGAAATCTGAAACAATTTTAGTGTAAAAGCAAAAATAAAAAGTCTTGTTATGTACGTCACTGTCTGCCAGAACTAGGGTTGCCATCTCTAAAATTTGGCAACCAAGGCAAGACGCGTGAAAACCCTAGATTTTAGAGCCCAGAACCCGGACATGTCAACAGGTTTTTTTAATCATAGTCAGTCTAGTAAAAAATAGTTGAAAATGTCATAAATCACATTTTTATTTATTTCCAGACCTTAAAATTAAATTTAGTCATCTTTTATAATCATTTTAAATGTACCTGGAAACCCGGACTACAAATAAAGCCCCGCCCGGACGCTCCCCGGGTGCCCTCTGAATTAAGACAATTCCCGGGAAACCCGGACGGATGGCAACCCTAGCCAAAACTAAAATAGATAACCTAGAGACGCAGTTAATTTTTTTATTTATTATATTTAGGTTCACGTTTGACGATGCGGTCTGCGATGGTAGAAGTAGGTAACCTATTAATTCGTGACTTGAAGACTCCCAGGTTGTAACTATCGGGAAACAGACAGGAGTTCCACTCCTTTGCGGTACGCATCATGAAAGTTTCTATATCTTTGACGGGTAATACTTCTTACGCTACCGGCTCAAATTCAATGAAATTCGGAAATATAATTAGTTATATTATACCCTCTGGATCACTAAAAATTCAAACTTCTAGCTCTATCTATGGCATAGTTAGAGGGGGGTTGAAAATGGCCTGATTGCTTCGCGAAAAGGATGGTACGGATATGCCTTTTCTTTACTCGGCTTGGAGGGGGTACTGCCATGCTCCCAGACAATACAAGTACCTACCTACATATAAGATAGTTGAAATTTGATATTGGTGCAGTACGGTAGTTTTAAGACTTATAAAAAAATATATATTATCAACAAAGTTTAGGGAAAAATATATTTTGCGTCCACATCGAGTGAGGTGTCGGTAATGAAAGCTAATGGTCTCAATATGGACGATCAATTCTTTTTTTAACTATAAATTAACTTATGGTTTTTGTTATTGTGTAAACATCATTAATTTTTCACGTAACAATAATTTGATTAAAACCCAGAACATAATAACTAATGGTCATAATACTAATAATAAAAAAACAGTAATAAAAATACTAATAAAAACCAAAAAACAGTAATACAAATATACTTTATTTTTTAAAAAATACAAATGAAGGGAATAGAAATCTGTATAATTATTTGGTTCTTGAATAAATTAAGCGATTACAAAAAGCAAAACAATTACGAATTAGCGGAACCGCTTTATTATTATACTATTATTTATGGCTTATCATATATGTTTAGACAAACAGACATATTATTATGTATAGGCATGATGATGTAAGTAATACAATAGTTCTTTTTTTTGTATCTACTGAAAAACGTCTCTATTGTATATGCTGGTGTTCCGTACAGTAGCAAACCCCGGCCAATCCATAAAATCAGGTTTCTGACACATATAAATTAAGTTTATACACGCTCCAAATATGTGAGTAGGGATTCGGACATACTACGTAACCAAAACAAAAGACAATCCGCTAGTATTAAGGTTTATACAAACCGTTTATCTTTCACATTTGGGAGTGTAATATTGACTCTAACCGATTACGGAAAACACGGCGTGAAGAGTATCCATGCTATATGTACTCGTACTAATATAATATTTGTTATCTGCCCGTTGCTTATTTTTTTTTTTTTTTTCGCAGATAATGTCATCCTTCTAAGTACCCGCAACAAAAAACAAGATGGCGGCGCGAACCGCCGCGGTTATAGTCGAGCGAGCCACCAAGCAGTATGGCCAACTTACGGTGTTACATGACTTGGACATGACAGTGGAGAAAGGAATCATGTAAGTTCATAAATTTCGCTGTTGAAATGGGTTTCTCCAGCGTTGGCCCGAAACCCGTGTAAGGAAATGGAAACTCCGAAATCCAATCTGTAGCCGACAAGTTTCCCATAGTAAAATATCAAATGAATCCTATTTTCATTGGAGTTATAATACGGTTGCGGGTATGAAATCTCAGGGAACCAGTAGGGTCGGGAGTTTTTGGCGGAAAATTGAACATGTGACGTTGCTTTTGTATTTTTTATGTAATATTATATTAAATTCGTTAACGTGTACAAGTGCGCAAATTATGTAAACCCAAAAACGTGGCATTTCGTGTTCTCTCGAAAACTCCCAAGAAATTTCAGTAAAGCACCCACCACTTTACTAAATCTAAACTTCAAATACACTACCAACGGACTCAGATTCGAGTAAATCGACAGTTTGACTTGAAAATGCATCGTATCAAAAATAATTATACTTGACACTGGCTAAATGCAATAATACTTCGAAGCCAAAATGAAAAAAAAAACAGTAAGGTCTTGCCCTACGTGGCAGATTCCCTGTAATGGCTCAGGCATTGTTGACTGGCATTGTAAGATTCTCTCGCAAGGGTTTGCTCGTGTAACTTCCACGCCTGTGACATTTATAATTATCTGCCAAGCAGTACGCAAATAAAACTGTGTTCGTTCCGGTTTGAAGGACACTATTTTCAGCTAATTCATATGTGTTACGTTTTTACTATTTATGTTACATACTAAAAAAACCTTTTTAAAAAGTACGTATGAATATAAAGTAAAATCTTGTCCTTTGACTATTTATGACCGTCCTGTCATTTTTATTTATTAATTTTTCTGCGGATTATAAAACTTCCTCTTATTTTTCCCATGTCCAATGCGATATACAGTAAGACAAACTCGCTCGTGTATCTGAAAGGAAAGGTTTGATTTCTCCAATTATCATACAAAAAGACTACTTTCAGCGTAACTAATCAGCTATATTGTCAACTAATTGTTCAATGGGTCAACGCCTGCCACCTCCTTCGAGAAAAGCCTCGGTCAAGGATAGAATATGATTAAATACTCTTTTGTCTTAAATACCTATACAAGTAAAATGCATTGTCCTAGGTAAACGCGACACGACACAATGCTAGAATATCAAGATACGTAGCTGGGTTTACACTATGACCTAGTGTAGTCGACGTGTTGGTACAGCTATTATTTGTTATGTTCACACTTTGTCGCGTCGCATCGCATCGAGTCGTGTTCATAGCTTATCTAGGACAAAGGCTCAGGCATCTGCAACGACTCAATTTCAAAGCGTGAAAATACAAAATATACCGGTCGTAAACAAATATACTCGTAAACAACTTTAATTAATATTTGCCTTATTTGATAAAAACTCATGCGTCAATATAATGGGTAAAAAACGTTTGATAATATTTAATGTTATGTTTAAGGAGGTCGCGGACCTTATTTACGAAAGTTTATATTTAACAAACAATAAGCTATGCGAGTTTAGGAACAGGCCTGTGTAAAACCAAAACTTTTTTAAAATTTTGTGTTTCGCTTCATACGATTTTTGTGTTTAGCCGGTTTTAAGTATTTCAAGTTTGTATTGTTTTATGTGATTGAGTAACGGGACTATCTGGTCATTCATCTGATAGTTAGCGCTACGCCTGTCCATAACAGTAACAGCGCTACCTAGACGTATCTATCTACTCCCTTTCTCTCATAAGTATTTTATTAAAGCTCGAGAAGGCCTCTTTTAATTCAGTTTTTTTCCACAGATACGGCCTCCTTGGTCCATCAGGGTGCGGGAAGACGACACTGCTATCCTGCATCGTGGGACGACGGCACCTCGACGAGGGCAATGTGTGGGTGCTGGGGGGAACCCCTGGACAGAAGGGGAGCGGCGTCCCTGGCCCTAGGGTCGGGTACATGCCTCAGGTAGGGCGTTTTATTTTCTCGTACTAATTGGTGGTTTACGTTTGACTATCTTGTTTGGTAATGTGTTTGAAGGTGGAAAGCATCCTAAGATTGGAATTCGTTTTCTTGTTTCGGAAGGAAAGTCAATGGCTTGCTGTTCCAATAACGGAAGCTGGTCATTTTCGATACTTTTGCAGATAGGATAGATAGATAACTCTATTTCTTGCATGCCAATCTATATATATATAAATGTTATGTTGGTTTGTGTACGCTTCAAAAACTCAAAAAGTTCTGCACCGATCGAGCTGAAATTTTAGCATGATATACCATATAAACCGCATCAAGGATTGTTTTTATAAATTTTTTTCATCAGTGACATTTCAGCGAATGTGCGAATGTGCCACAGCGAAGCGTGCCAGGGTACAGCTAGTATTAAATAAATTAGAATTACCTTGAACAATCAGCGGCTTCTACATTATACTGTCACAAAATCACTGGTCTAGTCCAGTTCTTTAATCAGTCTTCGTGGCGTAAATTAGTGAAGTGTGAGTCTATGGGTTTGATTCCCAAGCGGGCTAAATAATGGGGTGAACAGTAGGTATTTTCACTGAGTCTAGGCGTCTGCAATCTGGACTTACAACGACCAGGAGGTCGTTGTAAGTCCAGATTGCCAAGATAAGGGAATCCTAGTTGGAGTCAGGTTCTTTGTATGTAACCGTGACTATACCTTCTTTACAGGACATAGCCCTGGTCGGAGAGTTCACAGTGCGCGACGCCGTCTTCTACTTTGCCAGGATATACGGCATGAAGTCCAAGAAGATGATGGAACGCTTCGAGTTCCTGAGCAACCTCCTAGAACTGCCCAGTGGGGGGAAGTTGATTAAGAACTGTTCTGGAGGTCAGCAGAGGAGGGTGTCCTTAGCAGCCGCGCTGGTGCATGAACCGGAATTGCTAATATTGGATGAGCCTACGGTTGGGCTAGATCCAGTTTTGAGAGAAAGGTAAGTTATTATTCAAAGCTGTCAAATCCTGTTCCTTTGTTAGAATGTATATAGATATTTCTTTAGGCCAAATCTTGCGTGTCCATTTTAATGCAGTTAATTTTGCATGCCTGTAATATTACTACATTATAATCATCAACCCATAACGTCCCACTGCTGAGCACGGGTCTCCCCTCACTTTCGTGAGGAGGGTTAGGCCATAATCCACCACGGGGGCCAGATCCGGATTGGTGGATCACCTACCACACACATTTTGTTTTTAAAATGTGACGCTTATAGTTTTTAATTATTTTTTTAAACTTATGTTTCCTCATGTGTGTGGGCAAATGATACAAATCCATAAACACATTATACAATACAATACAATAATTCTTTATTGAATACCATAAAGCTTCAGTAGACACAGAAATAAGAATATGAGGTAGTTATGAGAGAATAAACCAAAAATAAACATATTTTTATGTCCCGTGGACATTCAACCGCATTTCAACATACCTACTATATATTTACAACTCATTTAATGTCATTTTGTAGGGTTCCGTACATAAAGGGTAAAACGGGACCCTATTACTAAGACTCCGCTGTCTGTCTGCCTGTCTTTCCGTCTGTCACCAGGCTGTATCTCATGAACCGTGATAGACAGACAGTTGAAATGTTCACCTAATGATGTATTTATTAAAACACACGCAATGGCTGTACATAGACTATTTAGACATAGATAACCACATAGATAATTTTGATATTAATTCTAACACCTCCACTTATCAAAATAATCTGAACATTAATATTTTAGTTACACTAAATTTATGAAAGAATATTCTGAATAATTCTAATAATTCTAATTCCCATAACCTATTAAAACACACGCAATGGCTGTACATAGACTATTTAGACATAGATAACCACATAGATAATTTTGATATTAATTCTAACAGTATTTCTGTTTCCGATATGAGAACAAATACTAAAAAACAAAATAAAATATATATTTAAAAGGGCTCCCATACAACAAACATGATTTCTTTGCTCGTATTTGCTCGATATTGATAACGGGTAGACGCTTAAAATATTCACAAAACATTTAGTTAAGTATATAATTCACTTTAAAAATCAATTATTCAATTTAAATAAAATTAATATTTAAGGGGTGCTCCCATACAGCAAAGTACGGAACCCTCCGTAGGCGAGTCCCACTCGCACTTGGCCAGTTTTTTCCCGTAATACCGGTCCTCGGCCGATTATGTGAAGATCAATGACCTGAAAAGGGTTGATATGACGCCAATGTAACCTGTTTTAGGTCCTTACCCATACATTTTGACTTCATGAATAAGTATTCTTAACTTTTTTTTTATTCCACTGAGTGACGAGACGAATAAGTCGTTCACCTGATGGTAAGCCCTACGCCTGTCCATAACAGTTACAGTGCCACCCAGAACTTTGCATTGTATAATCCTGCGCTCGTCACCCCACCGAAAGTCTCATATGCCCAGTAATTTCGCTGGAAACAGTGCCCTTCAAACCGGAACACAATACAATATGGTATAATATATCATCATAAGTATTAAAATTCATGGGCAAAACCCGAAAATAAATAGTTTAGTGTGAAGTTTGGTTAGTCACACATTTTTGAATCTATATATTTAAAAATGTTATGTTGGTTTGTGTACGCTTTAAAAACTCAAAAAGTTCTGCACCGATCGAGCTGAAGTTTTAGCATGATCCGCAATTTAATCCGCATCAAGGATTGTTTTTATCTATTTTTTTCATCAGTGACATATCAGCGAATGTACGAATGTGCCACAGCGAGGCGTGGCAGGGTACAGCTAGTTAATTATAATGATTAGTAATTAGTAGGTAAGCTAAAACTGGTAAGGAACGGAATCATGTTTTTAAATTATATTCTAAAATACCTACTAGTGTATCTAACAAAAAACTTCGCTAAAACAACAATAATCCAACTACTCTATTCTCTATTCTTCTGTACTGTGTTTAATTTTGTTTCTGGTGTACAATAAAGAGTTTTTCTATTCTATTCTATTCTACTTTTTGTTCACTCTTTTTCATTTAAAATCCGGAACACGGTAACGTTGTTAGTGGCTGAATTCCCGGAAAAATCGTGGAAATAAACTATCATAACCAAACTATTTTATTTTACCTATTTAGTGTAGCAATTGTTTTTTTTTTCTCGTTGGATACAATTTCAGTTACGGCCATGGATTTTTTATCTATGTTAAAAAAATTGAACGTCTGTGATTTCTAAATAAGCGCCAAAATTTCAGTGAAAGTTGTTATTTTTACGATGCCCAATCAAGTTAGATCAAAAATGATCGTTCTTAGAATTGTTGTTTGTTTGAATTTTGTCTCGAATAGGCTCTAAAACGGCTCATCGGATATCAATAGAAATTCAAGGGATTGAAACAGGAATTTTAACTTGAATATTGGTATATATTCCATTTCGATATCTTGCAGGATTCAGAAGATATATGAATATAGATTGAAAAAAATATATAAATAAATGAAATATATAATAAATATTAGTAAGCGCGAACGAAGTCGCGATCACAGCTAGTACAAAATATAAACTTCGCGAATTCCGACTCCCACTTAGACGGCCAAGAGCGAATCAACCGCACCAAATTAAAACAAAAAATGCATAAAACCAGCTTTTTTATGTATTTTTTGAGTGTTGCGATTTATAGGGACACACTACACGGGCGGTTATCCCGCCGCGGGAAACCGCACTAGATACAATTTACTATGAAAGTTGTGTACGGCGGGAGAACCGCTCGTGTAGTATGGCCCGTTATATCAAGTGCCGTTCAGGAGCGGATTCCCGTAGCGGGAGAACCGCTCGTGTAGTATGGCCCGTTATATCAAATGCCTTTCAGGAGCGGATACCCGTAACGGGAGAACCGCTCGTGTAGATACATCGCAGCATACCAATCTAAACACCTAGGTAGTAGTTACTTCGTCCACCGAGACGCGCGTTCGTTGATGCACAACATGGCAACATTGCTTAACGGATCTCGCCAGCCCATTGCCAATAAACGGCCAGTTTCCCAACTGGCCGTTTATTTTTATATTGCAATTATAGGTGGCATTGTAGAAATACAAATAGCCAATTGTTTTAGTTGCAGAATCTATTGCAGGTGATGCGTGTGTGAAATGTTAGACTAGTTGTTTCCTGTGGTGTCGCCTGATTTTATTCCGGTTTCAACTAACCCTAGAATAAAGAACTTTTTATCGTCCCGACAAAAGGCAAACAATCCGTTTCTCTAAAATGATTTCTAGTAACATTTTGCGACGATCGCGTAGGCAGATAGATAGATAACTCTATAGTGACACCAAAATGTATAAAACACAGGGGAAAAAAACATGACTTAATAATAGGTACAATAGCTAAGCATAAACGCACAGATTTGACCGGCGGATCTGCCTGAAAGACGTGCCTGGCTGGCAAAACTGCTAGTGTATGGTGAAAACAGACACGGATTTGGCTGTCGGATGTGTAAATTTTCACCACACACCACCAGTTTTGCCTGGCAGATCCGCCGGGCAAAGTTGTCCGTGCATGCTTAGCTATTAGGCGGTCTTATCGCTTAAAGTTTTACGTGATCAGGCAGCCAGTTAAGGTGCTTCTCTCGAAGGAAAGTCGCAGGCTTTAGCTATTAGTTTAATTAAGTATTATTCCCTTAACCCACATCGTTATCAATTGCCGTTGCTCCACCGCAATGTCTCGGTCGGCCATTGTTATTGCAATATGCAATACTTGCAAGCAACAATCTCTAAACAGTATACACTACAATTGGATTCAGTAACCTAACTTCAACCAATTAATAATTTCTGTGTTATAAGGTTCTAAAGTCTAAAGTAACATGGTCACTAACATTCGTAGTACCTATCATTGGAAATTAGATATTTACAATGTATTATGCTTGTTGAGTTCATTATAGTCATCATAGATAGATAGATAGATAGATAAACTCTTTATTGAAACACCACAGAACAAAGAAAACTTAAAACTAGAACAAAACAAATTTTACAATTAGTGTCACAATGGTGTCATCATCATCATCATCAAGCCATATCGTCCCACTGCTGAGCATGAGTTTCCCCTTACTTTCGTGTGGAGGGCTACATTTATTTATATTCATTTACTGTTTACTAGAAATTGCCAAAGAGTATACAAATACTGCGGAAATTTATATATCTTTATATCTTGTTGTTTTAATACAAATTTGTAACTGTAGTTTGGTCATGTCAAACTATTTTCATCTCTTTCAGAAGCTATGAAAAAAGAGCGCCATGCAGCGTATCGTTATATAACATATTTAAAACTGCGCCCCCGCTTCCTTGTATGCATAATATGAATTTGACAGGCATTTAGGTTAAGTCGGCTCGAGTCGGCTAAGGGAGCGAGAGAGATATAGTCTGCACGTCACTGCTATAATCTCTCGGAGACCGTTACATGAGAGAGTATGACGCATCAGTGGCATTCAGTCGACATATAAACACGATATGTACCATGCCAATACGTTTTTACTTATTACTTAGTTTTACTATGGGTTTTTACACGTGAAATAAAGATATTTTATTTTATTTATTTATTTTGTTAGTTTTAGTTTAAGCTGTGATAGCCTAGTGGGAGAACGTCCGCCTTCCAATCAGAAGGTAGTGAGTTCAAATCCCAGTGTGGGCACGTACCAATGTGTTTCTGTAAAAACATATGTACGTAATTATCACTCGCTTTTCGGTGAAGGAAAACATCGTGAGGAAACCCACATACCTACCCGAGAATTATTTCGGAGGTAGGTATGTTATCACCAATCCGGACTGGGCCCCCGTGGTGGATTATGGCCTAACCGTCCTCACGAAAGTGAGGAGAGACCCGTGCCCAGCAGTGGGACGTTATGGGTTGATGATGATGATTTAGTTAGAAGTAGATTACTGTTCACTGTCCACTGTACGGCCGCACTCGAACTTCAAACAATTAACTCTTACACAAGCATTGCGTGTTTGTTGGTACCTCATTTACTATGATAATTTTATCACTAGACAATTATTATTGTAAGAGGATAATTAGGCAGGATAATTATTTGTATGGAGAAGAACAAAAAGGTCTTACAGATTGGTTTTATGATAAGTCTTGATTTCCTTAAGTAGGTAGGTATAAGTTCTATTTCTGACATGCTATCTTGAATTTTACATAATCTCCTAACTATTACTACGTGAAGGGATCCGTATCATAATTTTGTTTTCTAGTAGAAAGCTTGTTTTATCCTGGGAAATTGCAGAGTGCTCGTGGGAAATAGAGAATTCCAAAGTTAATAAAGTAATCTTTAGTCCAACTGATGCGATTCTGGATACTATAGTACTGATAAAAAGCTACACTTCATAGTGAAAGGCTGTTTTATCACTGATGCAGAGTTCCTCCGGGAAAACGAGAATTAGGTGGATCAAACCGCAGGCCCAGCAACCATGATATTCATTATTCCAAGCCCATCTGGGTAGTGTAGGGTGATGTTTCCCGTAATTCCTGATTACCAATTAACAAACAAATCTAAACAATGCTTATTATGTAAGTATACAGAAATAACGAAGCTATGACAATTCCTTGGAAAACCCATGGAAACTATGCTAGTGCCTATTGTATTCGTAATCGTGGTAGATGAGCGCGGTTTTCTTCTGAATATTTTGCACCTGTTCAATGCAGTTTTTCTACACGCATTATATTCGTGGGAGATGCTATACATCACCTAGTTTTAACGTTGATAAGTAAAATGCTATTTTCTCACGAGAAACGGGAACATCGTTAATAATGAGGAGATAGCACGTTCTTGTCGCTAATGAACGATACGCAATTCCAATTACCTAATAAAAAATCCTTGTTTGTTCAATACTTTAGCGGTAGGATAATCAGCTTGAGATAAGTATTTTTAAACTTTAAGAAAAACATTTTAAAAACGATGCAATTAACTGTAATTACCAGCGCCAAAATAGAAGGAATTACTTGGACAAAAACAATAAGGAGAAGGCCTTATATTGGTCTGAGTGTAAAACGTTTTCGTCACCGCCAAAAATAAAGAGTATTTTTTGTCTCCGTTGCTTATTAACTACAAATGTCTAATTAGGTTTAGAAAAAAAAAATAGATTATTAATACTTTCCACGATTTCGGTCAATATTTCCAACTGCAAACGATTTTGACGTAACCTAATAAGAATAGATCATAGGGTACTTTTTATCCCATAAAAGTTTCGGGTTACTTCAAAACGAAAATGAATCAAAAAGTGAGTTAATAAATTATATCTCACGGTTTTTTGCTTGCAGGATATGGGAGTTCCTAACAGAACAAGCGCGAGGAGGAACCACAGTCATCATCACGACGCACTATATCGACGAGACGAAGCAGGCACATAAGGTTAATAGCTGTAAATGGCAGCCATATATAATAACTTTCAATTAATTTGAGTTTTCAAACTTTGAATTCATCAGTTTCCAGCGAAATTAGTAAGCATATGATACTTTAGAGCCGATGTCTCAGGGTTATGAGCGCAGTGCAGTGCCGCGCAGGATTATACAATGCAAAGTTCTAGGTGGCACTGTAACTGTTATGGGCAGGCGTAGTGCTTACCATCAAGTGGACGACTTGCTCATCTCGCCACAAAGTCAAATTAAAAATTTAAAAAATGATTACCCGGTCTCCACTCTAAAACTCGAATGGCCCCTTTTTGTCTTATCTGTACATGGTGTTCTTCTTGTCAGATTGGCCTCCTACGCGACGGCCAATTACTCGCCGAAGACTCGCCCGATGAGATTCTCCGCAAGTTCGAATGCAGCACGCTTGAAGATGCCTTCTTGAAGCTAGCGATGAGGCAGCACGAACTTCCGCCTAGGCCTAGGAGATCTAGTAAGTACATACCTATAAGTTGACATAAGAAAACAGAGCTAAGAAAAAAAAGAAGAAAAATGAGACAAACAATGTCAGAAGAGTCATCTAATACACGAGTAGCCGACGCATCAGCAATGTCCCTGTCGTTGCGGATGTCCATAGGCAGCGGTGACCGCTTACCATCAGGTGGGCCGCTTGCTTGTTTGCTACTTATGTATCCTTAATTAAAAAAAAGATAACAATTCTTCATTGCACTCAAAGGAGTGTTAGATACTATCAAATTACCTCCCAATTCTATTTTGATGTTGATGCTTCAACCATTGCACCGAGGTAGTTTTGGATGAAACGTCCCGACAAAATTAGCTCTGTCCCTTTTTATCACTCAGACATGAGGAGCACTAGAAAGAGGTGCAGTCAGCACCTAAAGTAGCTGAACATCTTCAGAATTCCAATCTCCAATTGTCGGCTAACATACCAGTTCTTATCCAGTAGAAGAATCAACTTTTACCTTGGGCCTATGTGAATAAAGATATTAAATCTCAATTGCAGCATTACCATCGTCTTCTCCCGACGTGATCCCCACGAACAGCATTACCAGTCCCGCCGACAGTCAGTACCAGTCCAGGGAGGACTTCAGCGTTGTCACCAGCAGTACTGACGTTAGTACACGTATTAACTGAAACTTCCTGAAACTTGAAAAGATCGATCGATTGAAAGAGCCGTCCAAAGCTTCCAGTCATCTTCCAGTTCGTGACCAATAGGTTATTTTGTTTTAATATTGTCCTTTAAATGCAGGTGCTGACAAAGAAAGAGAAACAAGACTGTAAAAAATTATCAAACTCGAGGTACAAAGCTGTGTTCATCAAAAGTATACAGCAGTTCTGCAGGCATCCCGGGTGAGTTTCCAAAAAATAATCACAAAAATTATATTAATCATCATGATTATTACCTTTCGAGATATACTTGTATAGTATTGAAGTAACCACCGCAGACTAAAGTTCTGTGTTCTCTGTAATGGTCTGACTTCATATGTTACGGAAACGCATTTTCCAATTGCACTTATCATAGTGAGAGGAAATGAAAGTATCCAGAACAATTCGACTCCGTTCGAGCAGAGGTCCAATCCGAACTGCTCAGCCTTTAACATCAGACAAATGACCTGATCGTTCCGTTTCTCATTTGTATATCAAACCGTAACAGCTAAAACTGTTCAATTCCTCAAATTTCTCATGCTTTACTTACAGAGGGCTGATATTCTCCATAATGTTCCCCATCATCCAAGTGGTGGCGTTCTTCTCTGCGGTGGGGCACGACCCTAAGGACTTGCACCTCGCCGTCGTCAACGACGAAGCTTCCTTCTCACCAAGTAATTATCCTTAATTTGCTTTTTAAAATTTTTTTATTGCTGCATTTAACCGCAGTCTCACCTGGTGGTAAGTATCGACACGGTCGACGGTGGATCATGCTTGTCTAGAAGATGCCTATTCACTCTCGAATTGAAGACTTTCAGATTATAGGTTTCGGGAAACATAGACACTGGTAGGGTGTTCCATTTCTTCCAAATATGTCCACAATATATTTTTACTTTCTGACTAAGATATGAAATCGATCCATCTTGGAGCACCCTCTTGTGTCAGAGTTTGTTAGACCGCTTGAAGGCGTCGTGAGAGGGTTCAAAAATACTATCAATTGATGATAACCGGGACGATGATAACGAAGGTATAACATGCTCCCCATTTTCATTTCCTCCGAAGCACAGTAAAAATTCTCGCTTTTTAAATATTTCTTTTGTACCCAAGAAACTTTGAGACTTTTGTTTTAGTTGTTTTGTGTTTGTGTGTTGGGTGTTGATTTTTTATTTATTTTTTTTGTATTATTGTGTTTGTGTTGTTTTTTTTTTGTTCATTGTTATTTATACCCATCTCACGAAATTATCTTTTTGTTTCAGTTGGTCTTGATATATGCAAAAACCACAGTTTACCCTTCACGACAATACTGGAAGACGAGACTTGCGACTTTTATATGCTCAGCTGCTGGTTCGTAGAAGAAATGGAGAAAAAGAACTTATATCAGGTAAGCGCTCCGTCTACTAATCAACTTAACCAGGGCCTCAAGAATGTTAGCAAACTCAAGGCCAATCTGTCAAGGTCGCCGATTTTGACAGTTCTTGTAAATAGGAAGACTGTCAAAATCGTTGCTTTAAAACAACCCTATCTGTGAATAGAATAGCGATTTTAGTTATAGAGGATTTAAACGGCGACACCGACTGTAGTCTGCATACTGCGTGTTTTTGTGTAGAATTGTTGCAAATGAGACCTGTGGACGTGAAGTCTGAAGTGACAGATATCTACACGAACTTCTGACTTCACAGCAACTTTAATCTACACAAACACGATGCGTAGTCTGAGGTCGGTTCGTGTAGAGCTACTATAACAGAATCCTTACTAAGAAGACTCGTTTGACCAGTTTGGTAGGCCTCTTCAGCAAGAGGACGGTCTAGGAAAGTAGATAACTTTGCCAGATATTCATCCGCCAAGCAGTAGTGTGCAAACATTATACTGTGTTCAGTTTGAAGGGCATTGTTTCCAGCGAAATTACTAAGCATAAGACACTTTAGGACCGATGTCTCGGGGTGACGAGCGCGGTGCAATGCCGCGATAATCCAATGCAAATTTCTGGGTGGCATTGGAACTGTTATTGGCTGGCGTGAATGACTTGCTCGTCTCGTCACTTAGTTAAATAAAATAAAAAAACTAAGTAGGTACAATTCTGATACTTATCGTAGAACCTCAAAATTACTCTTCCAGGACCTGTACAACACGACAGACGACGCCAAGGCAGCGGTGGCTAAAGGCAAGGTGTACGGAGCGCTACACTTTAACAGAAACTTCAGCTCAGCGATGGCGAAGCGAGTCGCTGAGGGAGAGGTGGAAGATAACATTCTACACGACAGCAGCATCAGCGTCTGGCTCGACATGACGAGTAAGCAGTTCTGTTTCTCTTTCCCTTTACTCACTTCTGATCCCACTATACAAATAAGATTTGCAAATAAGAATTGACAACTCATACATAATAGAAATTTCAACTTCAGTAGAGCATGATCAAACGTATAAAGCTGGGTGCTACATCTGTTGCCGTGACAAAATACGCGACAAAACCCGTCCACACTTGCGTTTTACATACAAACATACAATACGCGTTTGCGTTTTACATACAAACATACAACGCCCTTTTCCCGTTGTGGTAGGCAGAGCCTACATCTTTCCACGTGCCACGATCCTGACACTCCTTTCGCTTCTTCCGCTTTCACGTGTCCCTTCGTACATGCTCGCCGGATATAGGTACTTTCGTAGAGCGTTCTGTCACACGTATTTGTACCTCATGATCACGGAGACACGACCTAATGTCACGCAACGATCACGCAGGGGCCTACTGAGAAGGGTCGGGATAAAATGTCATAGGCTTCGTCCATATTTAGTCCAAGTACCTCACGGTACGGTCACAGAGTCACAGTCATTGTTCCAAATGTAGACTCAGCTTAATTAAACGTCGTTGTTTCAGATCACCAAATATCGTACTTCTTGAAGAGTTCGCTTCACAAAGCGTACGAGGAGTTCACGAGACGAACCATGCGATCGTGCGGAAGGCACGAGAATCTTGTTCAGGTATACATTATAAATTTTTTTACATAGTTTTTTATGTCATTATCAACCTCCATTGTCTTACTCCTGGACTTGGGCAGCCAATTAAATGGCTCTTTTTCACTCTTTATCAGTTATTTTACATATTTCATAATTTTCTACATTTCCATAATAATTATTATGTTAAATTTTATTTGTTCGCAAAAATTACTCAGTTATTTTTTTATCTATTTCATCACCTGGGGTTCTTTATCAGAATCCATGTTTTGTACTTATTTGCTATACACTTACCTAATTACCATTATTTCAATTATTCTACACGTTTTATATATATTTGTGTATATACTTCGATTATGTGTAAAGTTCCAGACTGCAGATGATCACGCTTTAATCCCGCAAGGTAATATCTACTCATGGCTATAACATTATCACATAATATTTTGGATAACACATTTTATTTCATATTATTATTATATTTAAGTAAGTGCCTACTTTACTCGTAATACCTCATATATGAAATTTTATTAGGTATTACGAGTAAAGTAGGCACTCTCATAATCCTCCGAGCCTGCAAGGTAATTAATATTTATTTCATTACATAAATAGGCAGCTTTTTTACGACAGCGCTGTTTGTAAACTGGCTTGGTAACAACCCTATCCAATTTTATAAAAAATATTAATTATTAAATATTATGTCTGTGCCCTGCCACGCTTCGCTGTGGCACATTCGCACATTCGCTGATATGTCACTGATGAAAAAAATTGATAAAAACAATCCTTGATGCCAATTATATATCATGCTAAAATTTCAGCTCGATCGGTGCAGAACTTTTTGAGTTTTTGAAGCGTACACAAACCAACATAACATTTATATATATATATATATATATATAGATTATTATCTATTAATTATTAAATATTATATTTATATTTTTATTTTTATTTACATAAATCGACTTGTTACGAGTATTTTGCTGGCGGCCTCCATGACGTAAGTGGGTGATGAGCCGACTGCCAAGTGTCACGTTTCTAGTTCTTTTTCCGCACAGAGCAATGATATGTGTGAAACACAGATATTTACTCTGATTCTGGGTGTTTGTAGGACCATGGTCCTCGTAGTTCCTATTTCACAAAATACAGGGAATCCTAAAGCTGAGTATATGTATCTATGTAACGCGATATTTCAGTTTTTCGTCATACATATCGTAAGATTGTTATGATTTTATTAAATCTTAATCCATTCTACATCAGCCCCTTCCCTAACTGTCCCAAGTTACAAATTTGTATGATTCAAACATATATTTACTAGACACACTGGTCTTATTCGCGGGTTTTACCGATTCGCGCAGATCCAGTTCAGCAGTGAATGTTTTAAAAACATCTAAAATACGATCGTTGCAAATTGCAATATTCTAACAGCCCTGTATGTGACAGATTCCAGTGCACTTCAACGACCCGATCTACGGAGAACGGGAGGCGCAAATGACCACCTACATGGCGCCAGGAATCCTCATCACGTGAGTACAAGACAACGATAACCGTTCGTTATGTATCGATCGAGTTCTAGAGTGGAGACTGCGAATCGGCAAACGTAGTGAACCCTCGGGCTAGATGGTTCTACTCTATGGTCTAGCTAGATGCCCAAGACAAATTCTCTCAACACGATGTTTCGACCTACTCCATCTCAATGACTGAAACACCGCCACGAAGATTATCGAAGTTATTCGCTATGACCACCTTTGTTATTTTCTAGTACATTGATGAGCGTAGTGGCGTGGTCGTGGCGTTGGGTGTTTGAACACCGAGATGAAGTCATTGACGTTTGGTGCCGGTCTTTGCCTTGCCGATTTTCTTGTCTAGCCACGTATGCGGATCTGCACACACCCTAGTGTTATCCCATACAACAAACACAACAGTTGTGTTTTCCCGCAATCGCGGCAAGTTATGAAAAACACGACAGTTGTGTTTTCAGCAGTGGACGTGCAAGGTTTCTCATGTGGCATAGCGAATAAGGGCTCTGGAGTCTTCAAATTAAGAGTGAATAGGCATATTCTGGGTAAAAGGTACAAACAAAGAAGAACGCCTGCCCATAACAGTCACAGCACCACCCAGAGCCCTGCATTGCATAATCCTGCGTGGCACTGCACTGCGCTCGTCACCCTGAGACATCGACTCTAAAGTCTTATACGCCCAGTAATTCCGTCATCTGTGATAGCTCTGCCTACTGACTCGACCCCTATATCCTCAGGATAATTTTCTTCCTGCCCGCGGTGGTGACGTCGACGCTGATGATAACCGACCGGCTGGAGGGCGTCTGGGAGCGCAGCGCGGTCGCCGGCGTCAAACCCCGAGAGATGCTCAACGTGCACATTACGCTGCAGTCGGCCATTATTGTGATGCAGGTCAGCACGATATCAACAAAATTCAAGCATAGAATTAATCACCTATCCAATATCTACCTATACTTACACAATTTTATTCTATGGTCAAGTAACCTACTTATCTTTATTCACAGGGGCCCCAAGCGCCCCCGGCCAATAAATTACTTACACCTCCACCTACACCTTAACACTTTGACTGCTGAGCCGATTTGCTTGTCTAGCCACGGGTGCGGCTCTGCACACTCCATAGTGTTTTCCCATAGAACAAACAACAGTTGTGTTTTCCCGCATTTGCGGCAAGCTATGAAAAACACGACAGTTGTGTTCTCAGCACTGAAAGCGTTAAAATGAAAATAGTTAACACAAATGTCTTGCCTATTTATTAGGCAAAAACGGGGCTGGAAGTACTTGTTCCTTAAAGGGATTCGCGTACAGAAAACTTCGGGAATTTTCGCCCTTTAGCACAAGAAGCGTACAAAAATGAGAGTAATGGCATTTGCAAGGCTTATGATCTTCTTTAATTTCTTCCTCAGACGGTGGAGATGATGGCGCTCGCGTTCGCCGGCTACGGGATCCCCTCTAAAGGGAGCACCCTCCTCATCGCCATACTGCTCTGCCTGCAAGGGCTCTCAGGAATGTGCTACGGGTTCCTGCTATCTGTCTACTGCCCCAGCCATACCATCTCGTTCTTCGTGTCCACTGGAAGTTTCTACCCGATGATACTGCTCTGTGGTAAGTCTACGAGTACATCAGTGCAAAGTGTTGTCGATTAGAATGTCATACAAGATTATCTACATAAAAATGTTGACATATTTCCTCATTTTTTTGTAGAAAATCTTATGTGTGTTCTATTCTTTATGTAGGTAGGTACGTTGTGTATTTCTGAACTGGTGTTACCTGCTATAAAATATTTTCTATTCTATTCTTTTAGTTTTAATTCTGCCTCAGTTGTCAAATGTATGTAAAATAGGATTTTGTTAGAAGACCCAATCCCTATGCTAACCGCTACGTTAAATTTCTAAATCCGAACTCGTTACCTAAGAAAAAAGCCCTTCTAGCTACACTTTCTAAATAAAAATAGAATCCAGCTATTCCTAATAAAAAAAAAAAAACATAAAATATACGTTAAATAGGTATGTTGTTGAAAATGGATTTCCACAAAGTAACGCCTGATTCTATTAACTATTAACAAGATTTTAACTAATAGTGAAGAAAAAACGATATAAAACCTTGGTGGCAGCACACTAGTGTTGGATAGCTAATGCTTTAAAGTAGAAAATCTGTCCCCAAACCCCTATCGAGATATTTCGGCGGAGGTCGTTGTAAGCCAATTCGTTTCCAGGCTGAGCAGGTTTACCTCTTTCGGACACACCGTCACTTAATGCTAAAGGAGATAGATAGGTCAAATGCTGGCCTATGATGTATTAAAAAAAGCCTGATTCCCCATCAAAAACTGCCCACTGCTAAACTTAGCTTGTGTAATTTTAAGATTGCTATTCCTTCCTTCAAATAAACACTTCTGTTTTACAGGTATCCTGTGGCCCCTAGAGGGTATGTCTGCAGGTCTTCGGATCTTCGCCCTGATGCTGCCTTTCACGATACCTTCAAAGTCCCTCCGAGACATCCTCGAAAAGGGCTCTTCGATCACAGATCCAGGAGTCTACAACGGTTTCTTAGTCACCGTTGGCTGGATAGTTCTGACATTAGCTTTAGTTCTACTAAGGCTTAAACTAAGAAGGAGTTAGTTTCAAACCTATAAATAGACTAAGGTATAACAAAGTGCGACTAGAATGTTAAGATTTGGTGCTGTCGAAACATTTTTGACGAAATTAATTTACTCGGGGTGGATTCTTTGATCCCTAGTGAAATCTAAATAGTCAAAATGTATGGAGAAAACAACTTATTGTTTATCTCTATTTTTCACTATTAACTACTGATGAAACTATCGGTGGCGTAGAGTAGGGTTAGCGGTCAGTCAAAGCCGATATCTATTTCATACTATATACGTAAAATAAAGTGACAATAATTTGCGCGGTTAATTTTAGTGATAATATATATTTTAGTGAATCTCGATTATTCGAATACATAATAGTTCAGATTTGGTCTGCAAGTCTGAGATTTGTCTGGAAATGTATTTCAGAATTTTATTTTTGACAAAACTTTTAGAGCAAAGCTCTTTCGGGTAACGTGTAAATACTATAGGATAAGAGACATTAAGACATTTTAGAACATAGAAATCCAGTGACTTGTGTAATATTGCATTTCAGTGTTGAATTTGATGAAATTGGCTGAAAATCATTGAGAATTTGTAGATCGATGTAATAGCAATAAAATTAGTGTAGCTACCAAAACGGAGCAAAAAAAATGGGGGCGGAGCCGGGAAAATGTCGACCAATAGGTTTGCTTCATTTTTCTATCACGTCACAATGAAGCCATGCTATTGGTGGATCCTCCAGTCTTCCCTGCTCTGGAGGACATTCGTGTGGGAGAAATGAGTTTTGAATGCCGTACAGTGTCGTGATATCAACCAATGTGATGAGGGTATTTATATTAATAAAGTTTTTTACGATACATATTTACTTTGTTTTAATAAAGCATATTTAGGTACTGTCAGTTCGAAAAAAGCCGTACTGCCTACGAATCTGACTTATTTATATAACTGATTTAGCTTATTTAAGTCTTATTCTTATCATCATCAACCCATATCGTCTGCTAAGCCCCCCCCCCCCCCCCCCACTTCGTTAGGAGGATTAGGCCATAATCCATTACGGGGGCCAGGGGGCCTAAAAAGGCCACTTTGAGCAATTCATCTAAATCCAATTCATAATATGAATTCGTAGCAATACTGCTATTTGTTTGTAAAATAGTCACATATTTTGGTGAATCATACTCAATTCATCTCCTAAGCAGAATCATATTAGGCGTAAATGTTACCATACGAAAAAAAAATTAACCGTAACATCAAACCATGTTTACGGGTTAATATTTTTTATGTTTATTTTTAATTGAAGAAGCTATTTGTTGAGGTTTTGCGTTTATGACACCTAATTCTATTAAATACAACTAATAAACATCAAAACTATTAAAATTATATCCCTGAAGTAAAAAAACATCAAAGAAATACAAATGAATTGTTTTCGACTGGCAACAAGTTGGGTGTCAAGGTAAAATCTTAGAAAAAAAATCTGTCACAATAAACAAAACATTCCCAGTCCCACTTGCTTTGGAATTTGGAAACACTTATCTTATCGAAAATTAATCCTATGAGTGGAAAATTATACCTATAAGTGGATTTTTTACTATAGTTTTTGTAATTTACTCTGGAAAAAATGTTTACCGATAGTTTTGATGGAGGGGTTTCTATGGACCAAGTTGTTAACATTCAGTAGTTTCTGTTTCTGTGTGTATTTCCTACGAGTTGGACCTTTAAGTAAGTATTCAAAGTAAGTAGCTTTATCGAATATTTTACCTTCGTGAATCAACCGTAGTGCAAAGATATAAATACATCAATTTCGTAGGAATGGAAAGGCGTGCAGCTAGAGTGTCGGAGGCTCAGTGGAGTATTCTGCTGGAGTACCTTGAGGGCTCGGGATTACAAATAATAGTGCTTGGGGAAGAGCAGAATCTTCCCACCACTGGCAAGAGGTGGCTAACTTGCTCAATGCTGAGTGATCGGGTTCAACAAAAACGAAAACATTAAAATAATAATAATCTAATTGTTTTAGGTCGCCCATTGGCTCCATAAGATGAAGCTCAGAGGATTCTGTCACAGGTGGAAATGCAGAGAGCTGCAGCCAGTGCAAGCGCTCTTCATCTGATTGGACAGAATCTTGGGTGGCTTGCGGATGCAGCTGAGAGATTTCTATCTCAACATAGTGTACCTCAATAAAAGCAAGGTATATATTTCATAAAAACTTAATTATATTTAAGACTTAAACAATCAAATCAATATTTATAAGAAAACAAAAAAAAACACTTAAAACTAAAACACTGTGCTGACCTAAGCCTCTCTACAAGAGCGTTTCTCACTGCTTCTCCAGCGTCATTACGTCTTGAGGCAGCTTCAGTTGCAGTGTGTGTCACTGAAACATAAAATTTCACAAACGTAATTATCTACCTAAATAATTACAAATGTTTTATATAATTTTATTATTGTGTAGATACCAACCTAAGAACCACACATTTATTTTCAGCCTGGTGAAGTTGCTCAACGGGACTTCAACGGATGGTAACTCCAGACAAATTAATCATGGTTGCCCCCCCCCCCATGGGTGGCATTAATACTCAAAACGTTTAAGTCAGAGTCACATATCTAGAATGAAAACCATGCTATTATTGTTCATATTTCTGTAATTCATATTTTATATAATTGTGGTCAACAGTGGTTTGAGGCCATTGTATCTTGTATTGTGTGTATTTTTGGTTTACAATAAAGAATTTTCTATTTTATTCTATTATTTATCTTGAACTATTTCCATAGTTTAATTCCCATTATAAAATAAAAATACTATTAATGTACTTTATTAGGTTGGCATCTAGTAATGAACATTAAAAACATTTCAGAGGCGAATAGGGTTTACATGTTTGCAGGTAGGTACTTACTCTTTGAGTATTTAGAGAGTGATACCGTTTCCGGTTAAAAAACCTCTCCTCGTATTCTGCAGGCTTTAGCTATGTGGGTCCCGTCGACAGAGCCTAAAACGCCAGGCATACTAAACTTGGTAAAATCCTGAAAAATATAAACTCGTAAATTTTAAATACTAGATAGGTAGGTTTCCTTGCAATTGTCAACAATGATACATATGTAGTGTGTACACATAGGCGTCGGTAAATGTGTGTATTTTGCAAAATAATAGCTTTCCATTAGTAGGTATATAAAGGAAATTTATTCTAACTTACCCATGTTTAATGATATTTCGTTTCTCCCGAGTTTGTGGAAAATGAATAATCTATTTGCTTCTAAAATGGTTATTATTTAGTTAGAGCTACTGTCACAGCCCTCGCACAGTTGGACACTTGGTGCATCTTGTTGTGTGCACTGGCTCCTATTCACCTGGTATGAATGCACTTAAAACCTAAAACAAAAATTTTGGTATTGAGAGAACTAGATAATGAAATATAACGATAAATGAAACTCAGTTATGAGGACGTTTTATATTCATTGGGAAATTGAATTGTCATTTTACAAAATCACGATTATATCACTTACCTTGGAAATGGTACTTATTCCACCTCGTTTGGTGGGTAAATAAGGCTCCAGCTCATGTATGAGGTCGCGACACACACTTTTATTCAGTCTGAATAACCCAACAAACTCGTAATCTGGCATTTCAAATGCTAGCTCCATATTCCTTAAAGCTAAACTTCTCCGCCGATATAATACGCTCTCCATAGCATGCGCGTGCGCAATAAAGTTAGCATAGAGACCTAAATCTTTCATTATTAACTTATTTTTCATAAATAATTTCAATATGAATTGTAAGATGTTGCTCCCGAGTAACTTCTTATAACTCTGCTATTTGACACTTAAGCAATTCATATTTAGTGTACCATTTTACGAACTTCCATACAAAACTGTCAAGTAGGTGAATTGCTCAATATGAATTGTAAATGAATCATATTATGAATTGTCCAATAAGTGGCCATTTTACGATTTTTATGGTGAATCATATTAGGATCATATTATGATTCATACAATGTGGCCTTTTTAGGCCTGCAGGACTCACGACCTGCTTTGAATGCATACGTTCTCCCACTAGGCTAGCACCGCTTAGTCTAATTCTATCTATTATTCTCTATTCTATCTACATGGGGTATATATCGAATAAAACGCCAAAGTCAGATATAAAAATTTATATTATAGGAAATATTTTGGATTCAACACTCTTACCGCGTGAGGCGCCCGCGCATCCACCTGCCGCTTACATGGCACATTCTTACAATTTACTTACGAGTACATTAGATAAACCATACGGATCAGCGATTACTGGCCAATTACTGCGAAAAATACTGACAGTGACCGTAAGGCCGGGCGTAGATTTAGCAACGCACTGTGAGCTTCTCTGCACAGTTAAAGCGGACGACCGACGTCGGTACTGACCGTCAGGTTAGACTAAATACGGCTTAAAAGCCAGCTCTTCAGTTAAAGCAAACTCCATTCAACATTTGCAAGGAAAATGAGAAACGCTCTCTTTCTATCAGCAAACATCGCATGGTTAAGAAACCTGCATAGACGTGGGAGAGAGGACACTCCCCGAAGCATTCCATACGCGAATTCCTTTTTGTACGTGGTAATTCAAGGTTGTGTGTGGTATTCAATGCAGTTGAAAGCGACCTATGTTTTGACGGTTAAAAAAGTACCCATAAAGACTGTCCCTCGTCTGTGCAGGCCTACAAGATGTGAAGAGCCAGCCCAATAATTGCAATTTTGCGTATTTCTATGGGACACTGCTAGACTAACTATGCGATACAAATCCTCTGAACCCCAGGAAATTACAGTAACATAATTTTCCTAATGGAACGTATGGCTTCGGCTTACAAAGTCTTCAATAAATAACCAACCAGAAGAAACTAACTTCTTTACACATTTTTATCTTAACATTGTGATTGGCGCTTCATAGTTTCCATGCATTGCAATTAAAATTTCAGTCAAAACTAAGCAAGGGCGCCGAGGCAAATGCGCGGGCGTCCGCACACCACACTATTCGTTGTCAACGCCGCCCGAGGTCCGCCGAACTCAAAATTTCTATTCACATAAGTCCATTAACACGCCGCTTATTGCGACACATTATCACATTTCAAGCAACTCTGTTGATCCCTCGATGCAGGAAAAAAAAAAGATTTTCTGTTCGCGCGCAGATTTTTTGCCTAACTATTATTCTAGACTTAAATTTATCCTTTCGCATCACTCACGCGCACACTCTCTCGCTCTCGCATTCCACGCTCATTCTGTCTTTAAGCTACAACGTTTCGATATTTTACATTGATATATCTAGGGGACAGTCAATTCCTATACACTATTTATTGCTTCACAAGCAATTTTTACACAAAAATATCTCGACCTATAAGCGATTTTGTTGTACTTATAAGTAGAGGTGTTAAGCTGCAAGGCATAATTTAATTATCACACATTTTACTTACAATTATGTTGCGAACAGCGGTATTAAAAGATCGGCGCGAGGAATTGACACGACCCCTTACAAATGAGAGAAAATAACGGGAGATATAACTAAAACTAAACACGAACCCTACACGAAATCGATCAACGTATCAAAAGGAAACGGCTGCGGACATTGTTCGTAAACTATACAAAATATTGGTAGTGCCTGATTACAGCGAATTGAGCTTTATGAACCTCCTTCGAGCGAGTACCGGGCAACATTCAATCAATCGAGCGTCACGAGTATGGCCGACTTAATCTCTGTCGAATTCCAGTCAACATTAGAAAGATCTATATTACTCGATTATTTGCAAAATACCCGCTCGTTAGGAAAACCGAACCCCCTCAATTTACAATCATCGGTCAAATACTCATATTATTAAGTTATCAAAAGCAAATTTAAAGAAGTGCAGGCAAAAAAGTAATACAAAAAGTTCATTTCAAATATTCGTATTGAACATAATTGCGAATATACAAGTACAAATATATTTATAACTCTGTACATTAAAGGGTGAGGCACATTGATTGATAGCGCTCGACGTTTTCCACATGTAAAATAAAATATTAGTATGGGATGTAATTCGCATCACTATAACGAACAATGCCCATTTAACTTTTATTTGTATGAAAAAAAACGTCGATAGCCACCAAATGTGCCGAAACCCTAATACAACATTGTGACATTTACCTATACATATTCAGGCCTCCGTTCGTTCACTATTTACATTTTTATTTCTATTTTAACACACTGTTCATCAAGCTTCCACTTATATTACGTAAGAGAACTAAAATCACAATTCAAATTTCATTTTTCTGTAAGTATTGTATGCCCAATGTATGCACGTGGAATTCGCGATCCGGTTGAGCCTTGGCCGTTACCGAAGTTACCGAACTGGCAAGAAACAGCCAAATATTTTCAGTTTGTATGAACATAAAATAAACAAAAAAACGTACAAAGAATAACAATTAGATTAGTGCGTAGTAGGTAATGGTGTAGTGACGGCAGTTGTCAATCTCTGATACGTTGACACGTTCACTGCTGAGAACACAACTGAGGTGTTTTTTTTTTAACTTGCTTCGAGTGCATGAAAACAACTGTGGTGTTAGCTGTATGGGAAAACATAACAGTGTGTGCAGAGCCCGTGGCTAGACAAGAAAATGGGCTCAGCAGTCAGTATTAAGACGTCAGTCTCGGTAGATCTTGATCAGGGGTCAGGACCTATTTATGTGATCGTGACGCGTTGTTATTCTTATTTATGATTGAGTCGTGAAGCCACGTCAGAGGCCCTTGAGAGGCCTAACAAACTGACACTAATTGCACTACGTAATTCGACAAACAAGCTCCCGATGGAATGCTTGCCACGCGTCGGTAACCGAGGAAGACCCAATTTAATTACGGATCTGGAAAAGACCTGGAGAGATGAGCTCAAAACTAGGATGGCGTAAGAGGGATACGGCTTATGCCCTGTAGTGGCTTAAATGAGTTGCTAATGATGACGACAGGAATATAATAAGATAGCACGTTCTTGCCGCAAATGAGCGATACCTTGCTTCGGTAAATAATACAGACAGGCAAATAGCCAGAGTATATGAAGTTACTGGGCAACTGGAACGAATGTTTAACCTCTCACAGATAAAATAGACCAATTGTTCACCGGTCTAGGTAAGAGAAGCTGGGTTCTGAAAGGTTACAAGACACAAACGTAAGAACCTTGCAATTACAAATTCTGTGTGGCATTGCATTTATTACGGGGCCATGTTGGGTCATTGTTAGCAACTACGAGTTTCATTGGCGGCAATGTTGGCATAATTAAAACAACCAACTATCATGAGCAACATTTGAGAAGAACCACATTGGCTCATTTTTAGTACCTACACGTTTAATTGGCGCCAATATTGGTCCAATTTTAAAATATTGACGAGCAGATTTAAGAGAGTGAAATAGTTTTCAACCAACCAAGACTCAACCATTTAACAACCAATACCGAAGCAACAACTAACAAGCGCTTCACAGAATGCCATCGCGTTACATCGTAAGTAAAAAAAAAACAATCACAAAGACTTAAAAAAGTGTACATAATAATAATAAATAAAGAAATAATTAACAAAATTATCGTTACATACACCGTAAGGCACAACCGCCAAATGAAAGGGCATCGTATGTTACATTTATGTTACGTATGTATGTGGTACATGAATGAAAATTAACGATTTACACTAATTTCCAGGTTTTTTTTATTCTTATGCAGCGTGTTAAGGAATAGTCCAAATAAAGGATTAGATAATAGTAACAAAGGATGTATTGTATGATTATTTTTAGCCTAAGGAAGACTTTTCAGGGCTCAGCCGATTTTCATGCCAATTAGACCTTTTCCAGATCTTAATTACATCTTCTGGGTAACCTTTTTACCCGACTACAGCCAAGCCAAAAAGAAAGGTAGTATGTTTTCGGACATTCAACACGTAGGTAGAACCTTATATTTATATTTCTTTGTATCCTAAAGCAAAGTGATCCTGAAAAACATAGTGTAAATCGTAATTTCAAAATAATGACGGTGGATCTTTTTTATAGTATTCGTTTGCTTATCGATATTGAATACTCTAAACTATGGACAATTTTGATATTTCACATCTATATCGATTTTCTAATACCAATTTTATTCAGCGTTTTTCTATTGAAATGTGTGAAATTACAATATACGATGTAAACTGTGTATTTACTATGAGTTGTGGTTTTATTATAGACTTATTGTTTAAAGTTTTATTTAAATCAGATTATCAGGCAATATTATTTTAAAGCAGATTATCAGTGCTAGAATATTGTGTGAAAAAAAACCCAAAGGAAATATTTTCACTTTCATATCGCTTTAAAATTAAAGCAATTGAATTAGTTGATGGTTGGTCCGACAACGGTAAAAAACAGACATCATACTGCCTCAGCAATACGTTAGAATCTCAGATGTCACCGGATACTTCTCAAAAAATTGCCGATTACACCTGCCTGACATTTAAATTTGTGGTGACTTTGTTCTCCGATTTAGGGCAAAGTAACTCTGAGGATAGTTGAAAGGACACTAGCTGCATCGAGGCCAATATCCCACACATTTCTAAAGAAAGGTGGAGAACTCGAATTGAATTTTCTAACCTGTATACGCATTTTCCACTATTATATTTTTTCACACATTTCAATAGAGACACCGCATCAGTCCTATATTGACAACATTTTGATATACCTAACTAATCTCATTCAGATTGGATAGTTTAAGCGTTCGTTTACGCGTATTTCTTTATCATTATTTAAACAATAAATACTTATATCGCTTAGAACCTTAAGTGTGAAAAGCGTATAAATTATATCAGATAGAATTAACGGTACTTATTTCCTACCTATCTAATGTATAGTGGTGTGTTGTATGGGAGTCGTAGAAATAAGAACATTCACTGGTAACATTGGTTTAACAGTCGTTGACAGTCGTGAAATGGTGAAATATTGCGATAACATAATGAATCCTAAACGTTACAAAATAAAATACAAGTTTTTATGACTCCCATACATCACAACACCACGTTGCATTAACAAAGTGGACGATAATAGCTGTCAGTACAATAATTCTGCTTTTAAAGCTAATTATCGGTGTCATTAAAAAAATGTGATTCATAAAATTCGACCATTCAATCTTGCATAGATTTCCTATTATAAGCGACCAGACACATTTCATGCACATGATAGAAACCAACGGCAGTGGAGAACAAAAATCTACGCTAAGAAATGTTTTAGTGCATATGGCAACACATACAATATGCTTAAAGCAGACAATACACGTTAAATCCAATGCATACCAGCGTTGCCGGCGCCAGCGCCTCTTTTGTTCAAATACGAAATGGAACTATTTAACATTTCGCATCTTTTTACGTTTGACTGTCGACAACGTTGAATTGCTCAAGGATCGATAGTGTAAAGTCTGCCTAGGGAAATAGGTAAAGACTCAATACATGCGCGGTGGATTTGTTCAGACTTACGCACACGCACGGCGCGGTACGCTCTCTGCCTCGATCGGTTAACGATGATGCATGCAACGCATACGACATTCATAAAGTGAGAAATGCCTCCATGAGAATTGTGACGTCAAGTTTGCAAACATACATTGTAAATAGTGTTAAGGCAGCACCCCCAACCAAATTACTACTTTTGACCACTATAAAACTCCTAATTAGTTAAAAGAAAAACAAAACAAATTCAGGACCTATGAGTACTAATGAGATATGCTTCTAGAAAAAATACAGATAATGAAAAAGGTTTGCTGTTATTGTGCAAATTTAAAGTTAATTTTATTTCTGACATACACTAATGGATAGGTGTTCTTGATATCTTCAAATTAAACACGCGGCCTGACTTCTGAAACAGTTCTACGCAGTACAAAAATGTAATGCGCAGTACTTAAATGACGTTCTTAACTTTAAGAGGCGTTTATAAGTAAAGCCAACGATGTTTTCATTTAAACCGTGTCTATCTATGTGAAAAGTATTGCTTACAGCGCTATTCTAACGGAGCGGTTGTCATAAGTCGCGTTGGACCACGCGCTGATATGAACGCTATTTCAACAACCTTACGTTCGATATTTGTACCGAACCACGTTGAGCTGCCAATTTAGCTCGGGGTACCACCTTAGTATAAAAGATCATATAATTTGGCAGAAATGATTGCTTAGTGAGCTATTTTACATCATTGAGATAAATCTACCTTTAATTGTAAATGCATGTGAACTATTTTTTAATTTAGCACGGATGTCAATTCAACCAATCACGCTCTGGACACTCCACACAAATAAGCAGAATTGATTACTCACACATATAAATGATGATTGTTCACGCGCCAAACGTGCACATACATACTAAGCGACCAAAAAAAAAGACAACCCGCTACTACGAAGGTTTATACAAACCGTTTGTCTATTACATTTGGGCGTGTAGTATTGATTATCCCGGCGATTCCGGGTGGAGATGCGGGGACGCGCATTGCGCGGAGTGGAGTGTCCTTTCCATATGTAGTACTTTATTTATTCTGTGCCATAGCTCAATTGGATCACATCTGGGTCATTGGCTGAATATTGGACATGATCAGAGATTACACAAAGCAATACTTTGTACACTGAATAACAAATATTTCCCCAGCATCCCCACTGGCTTCCCCACCAGTGGGGACGATTAATGCTACAAAAAGAATACATATTAGAATATAATATAATATGATACTACAGTCTTATTTCTTAGAGCACATTCAGAATAGTAATATGTATAATGCTATCTACAGTTCTTCCATTTCAGGAAGTCTGTTTGGCTATGTTTGTTTTACATGTACACACATTGTTATAGTGTGCGTTAGTTATGACACAGAGTCACGACGCACACACAGACACACTTATCTACCTGTACACGTCACTACACCCTGTGGGGCAATTATGTATCCTCATTGCAAACAATTTCAATTGCAACAGCAGCTGTCAAAACAGCTACACCAGTTTCAAATAGCAAACGGGTTGCGATTGTGTCTTTTTTTTAATTTATTGCTATTACAAATTCCTTTTTAGCTATAGTTATGAGTGAAAAGTTTACTTCTAAGTAAGCGCGGTGCACGATCGTAGACTGCATCGTCGCTTATATCGGGTAAGATAGTAAAACAAACGCGGACTCATTTAAAATTAATAAGAAAATGATTTAAAACGAAAAATACAGACAAATTGATAACCTCTTTTTTTTTTTGAATTCGTTCAAAAAACAATACTATCGGCGATTTTGCGTATGTTTTGACACCTGTTAAAATCAATTGATTGAAATCGATGGCAATAATAGATACGCAATCGTGCCACTGGGGTGAGAGGTCGTGAAATAGGATATCTGTACAAAGCTATCAGTTAGCGTATCTCCCACACAGCTTATTCCAAGTAGTATGTACTGACAGCTAGATCGTCTATAACGACATTAAGTTACTAACCAACTGTTACCAACGAGGATTTCAACTCTTACATATGAACCTTGCAGCATTAGAGCCATTCGGAACTAGACGAAAAACCTTTTAGATTTTAAAATAGGCAGACAACTTTTACTGTCAAGGAGGGAACAATAATATAGCCTAATACTTTGATATTAACTTCTATAAATAATTATTGCTTTGATGACAACCAGGTCTCGAATGTATAGATAGCAAACAAATCCCTGCCCCCGCCGCCAATCCTGTTGCCACAAACTAAACACTAAGGGCCTCACTTATAAACTCCACTTTAAGTTAAGTGACAGCGAGTTAGTATTGAGCACTTAATTTTTGTACTGCGCAGAACTAAAACGACGTTATTAAATTTAAGAGGCGTTAATAAGTAAAGCTGTTAAGTTATATTATCCATAAGGTTTGAAAGAGACAGTAAATCCCTTATTTGCGACAATAGCGTGTTATCTCTACAACAACAATCTAACTCTTTTCGGAAATGAGCGAAATAGTTTCACGGGACAAAATTCAAGACCGGCCAACAGAATTGGCATAAGATTTTTTTACATCACAAAACGTTGTTAACCTTGTTATGTCTTAGTATTTCACTCATATTAGCAACACCTACATTTCACAGTACACAAGTGTGACTCCCCGTTGGCTAAGGCTGGCCGCAGACGGCGCGTGTTAAACGCTAGAACTTATCTTGGAATATGAACAGGTTGTTTGTCGCCGCGACGGCTATGACGCTCTCATGTGGATGCCACGCGGTGTGTAATATCTTCTTATTGAAATCTAAACAGTCCACGCTTATTTCGTCCTGTTGGGGAAAAAAGATTATGATTAGAAGATTTTTTAGTAGATATGATTTTTTGAATTTATAGTCATAGGTCCTTCATAAGAGTGCAAAGTTCAATTTGATGTCGATGTCGATGAAAACCACGTTCAAAAACTCCGTCATACACAAACATACATGCCAAGCTAAGAAAAGCGTGTTAAAAATGCGTTACCTTCTTCCTCTTGGCGGTGGCGGCGACGCGGCGCGCCCGCAGCGGCTGGCGCGGGCGCTGCGCGGCGTCGCGCGACGCCTCCAGCGTCAGCTCGCCGCGCCGCCCTCCGCCCGCCGCGCGCTCGAATATCCTGCACAGGGCGCAACCACTCATTACAACCTTTTTTTTAATTTGACTGAGTAACGAGACGATCTTGTCGTTCACCTGACTCCTCGGGAAAAACAGTGAATGTCATAAGACAAAAATAAGTTTTTATTGTTCAAAAGTCTATATTTCTTCCTTTTTTTGATCTTGTTTTAACTATTACTACACTGATTTCGTAACGTTGAAGCGTGTAAACGTAAACTTAGTACGATTCTGTGCTAAAGCATTCTACTAGAATTATGTAAGCCGGCCTTTCGGTGGACGAAGGCCTATGCCTGTGACTTACCTAAAGAACCCATTATAGGAGCCTGTCATGAGTCGCTGGTCGTCCCCGGACCAACAGCACTCGAACTTGTCGAAGATGCAGTCGTTCTCATACAACGAGCACAGCTTGGAGCGGAGGTACTCGTGCACCGGGTAAGTCTCTACGGGTTTCGTTTCCATGCGGAGGTCCCACACTTTTAAACCTAGGTAGTCTCGCGACATCATATATCTGGAATGGTAAAATGTTGCATTAAGTACAGGGTCACTTTCTCAAGCTTCAAGATTCATGCCCTACTAATCTTCATCATATAATAGAATAGAAAACTCTTTATATATGAAGTTTTTAGTGTACACCAAAAAGAATAAACACAGTTTGTAGTTGTGTTGTTAGTATTGGTACGTGCCCGCACTGTGATTTGAACTCACGGCATTCTCCTTGGAAGGCGGAAGTTCTCCCTCTAGGCTACCACCGCCTACTAATATTACAGGCGTCAAAATACGTGTGTAAGTATGTTTGTTGCTAGTCAGCTCCGTAAGGACAGAACGGATTTAAATATCCTGAAATAACAGACGGAATACTATTCAACCCCAAGTGAAGCCGCGGGGCGCAACTAGACATGAATATACATAAACCTTAGCAGTGACTATTGCGGAGCTTGTCGCTAGACAATGCCATAATTGCACAATCACTGAGCCATATCACCCAACCCTGCCAGAATAGATGAGCGTGGCGATAAAAGTGGCGTCTCTAGCAGAATCCCACTACACTACACTAACCTGCTAAAATGTATACGCCAACGCGGCCTGTCCTAAACGCCACAATCGCTGAGCATCAACATCACCCTCACCTGCCAGAATTGCTGAGCTTGACGTCGCTAATGGAAGAGATGATCTCGGAGAAGAAGGAACGCGCGTGCGGATCCTCCGGTTCCTCAAATAGCTTCGCGTGCCTGTCGCACAGCGCTGCGGCGCGCATGTCGCACAGCCTTATTGTACCTTGGATAGAAGAAAATAAAGTTTAGTTTGGCTTGTCCAGGGTGGGACCTCAGCGAGACATTGTTGTCCATTGCCGCTGTGGAACAAAAATTATCAAAATAAATATGTTTCTACTCACCCTTACTACTAGAATATACAAAGAGATTGCATTCAGTCGGATGGAATTCCGCCGCGGTTATAACCTGAAATGTTATAAACACGGAACATTTTTATCAATGATATAGCTGATAAACCAATGAAATATTGATATTGCAGTAAAGGCGCTTGTCGTGGACATTATTTTTAAAACCAAAAATTCTAAATTGGTTGTATCATATGTAAACAATAGTATTCTGTGTCCTTCCCTAGAGTTCAAACTATCTACATAAAAAAAATCATCAAGAATGGTTCAGCCGACTCGTCATGAAAAAGGACCAAACAGACAGAGAGACAAAGTTATTTCCGCTATAGTTATTAGTAAGATTATCAAGTCATTTCAGAGTTATCGCGGTACATTGCGGTCTCATCTGGATATGGGGGAACTACTAATAGTACAAAGCGTTACCTCGGTGAGTTCCTCCATGTTAGCCGGCTTGATGTCGACAATGTTGAAGCTCTGGTCCGTGATTTCCAAATGCCAGAGGTTGATGCGGAGGTCGTCCGCAGATAGATAAGTCTCCTGGTCGGAGTTTAGCGAGATCGAGTTTATGTGGTACGTGTGAGCGTTAGCAAATATCCGTCTGGAACAAATAGTTACTTTGTGATTATGGGAGGTGGCAGGTAAGGCGTAGAGGCTGCATAGATTAGACTAATGATTAGAACATGAGACACGACTTTAGATAAATGCCATTTTATTAAAAAAAAAACTTTACACAGCTTATTTTAAGTTTTTTTTTAAATATATCTTTAATGTATAGACTTTTTGTCCTTTAGAGAGGTTCCGCACTAAGTCCAAATCCGTGAAATACGGATCTAGGAAACTCGGACTGAATTCGAACATTGCTTTACGCACTACCTCCGGAATGCAATCCGGATGTGGCCCCCCCGTGGTGGATTATGGCCTAATCCTCCTCACGAAAGTGAGGACTGAGGAGAGACCCGTGCTCAGCAGTGGGACGATATGGGTTGTTGATGATGATGATGGTGACTACCTCCGGTCCGAATCCGTAATCTCTGATCCAAATCCAAGCAATTTAGAGGCCACCTTTTGACATACGTCGTTTACATTCCAATGTGTAATACTATGTCTAATTCGCTCCGACAATTATCTTCTCCGGAACCGCTCCTCCTAATTTATAAGTAAAATATATTCGACAAGACCGAATTAGAGTGATATCAAATCGATTCTATGATTTTATAAGCGTCTAGCGCACCCTGGGCAGTAAAACTTCATCGCTGCCTAGCTAGTCCTGTCACCGGAATATTTAACACGTTGACTGCTGAACCGGTTTTCACATTTAGCCACCGTGACCGTGTGTTTTCCAGCAATGGCGTGCCGTCTGTGTGAGTCCGCACTGTAGTAGCGACGCGGTAAACACACACATGTGTTTCGCCACACAGCCGGCACTAAGCTGCGCTAACACGACAGTTGTGTTTTCCCGTGCTCGCGGCAAGTTATAAAAAACACCACAGTTGTGTTTTAAGCAGTGAACGTGTTCAAGCAAACTTGCTCATAGTAGAGAATCGACAGAAGATTTACGACCACATCGCCCTAGAAACAAAGATTACATCCGACACCTCCTTTATGATATAACATCCCATAATAGAAACGAGATAACGACGCTTCTCATCTTGACATTGGCTGGACGTGTCACCGAACGCGTCATACGATAACATTTTTTTTACTATCTCCATATCTCCGGTATAAAATTTCATTTAGCGTATCATAGAAAGGTTTTTGTACAATTAAGCCTACACTTGCGTCATATTAGAGCGATAAATAGATAACGATGCTCACATTTTGACGTCATTTGTGTCCTTATTGCGTATTTGATAAAGTTCAAATTAGATCATGATCGACTTATATTTGCGTAGGGATTGCGCAAACTGAATGAGAAAATAATATTCGAGTGGAAAAGCAAACAGTGCCACCAAAAGGCTGTATCTTATCTATAAGCAAACCGATCAATTTCCTATTAAACTCTTTCACTGTATCTACTGGATTACTGCTTCATGAGTCTCATGTGAGAGATTCTGATTCATGGCTTAAAAAGTTGATGATATTTGATTTATTTTTCTCTATAAATAATGAGACTTAAGTGTTTGACGTGCAAAAGTACATTATATTTGCTTTCTTAGAATAAATGGTTTGTTACTACTTTTTTTTAAATTGGCTTTGGAAAAATTTGTGCATTTTGTCAGTGTCAAGTAATGTATTTATCATATTTCATTATATTGGCAAAACTTTACAAAATATAGCCTAATCCTGCTCCTCCTTGATAAAACATTTGTACGTAATTATCACTCGCTGTTCGGTGAAGGAAAACATAGTGAAGGAAACCCATATTATACCCGAGAATGTATTTTGAACTGAAAGTCTTCGTAGGCATACATATGTAGGTGCGTCAAACAGTTTCGCGTTGTATCAAATTAGTTTATTGCCCGCATTTATCAGTCGGGGAAACACCCAATAAAAAAGTTTAATAACCGTATTATTCTCTTATCGGTAAATAAATAAACATTATACCATACTCCAGATTTCAATCAAGTTCAGATAAAAAGATAAACTCAATATTTGAGTGCAATTATTAACACTTGACCTTTGGCGTTTTATTGGATATGAAATAAGATATTGATTAAGTTTATTGGAATCAGGAATCAATTTAATTTCGGTGCCATTGACAATAAAGATAATTTATCCAATTTGTTTTTTAGCCAATATTTCAGTTATATTGACGAAATATGATCTCATTCGTGGAGTGGTCTCTCCAATTTAAACGCTCTTGACCTTCTCAACTATGTCAATTATTTGTTTGTTCGCAGATAATTTGAGAATACATTTTTGGAGTGCTAGTATTTTTGAAACAGTTTAGGCTTTGTGACCTAAATTGGAGCTATTTATTGTCAATGATTATTAGGGTCCAACACTGATCAGAATTGTTTTTTTTTTTATACTTATGATGATCCACTTTAGAAGCGTCTCCAACGTTTTGGGAGCCGGGTATTGTTGACAGCTGTCAATTCGTTTCTTCTTGGATGTTGCAATTCGATCTGATGTTCGAATACCGTAAGCGTGAAGCAGGATTAGTTGATTTATATCGAATGGATATTAGCTCCATCTGTGGGCCGTTTGCAGTAACTCTCTAGTACTAGGCGGGGGCTAGATGGCACCTAATTCAATTTGAAATAAGAAACACTTATTCTACGTTCCTGGTCATCAGTGCTCTCACCTGGGCGATGCCTCGACCATGAGCTCCGCGGAGCGCACTGTGGGCACGCGCAGCTGTGTGACGCGCGCCGGGTCCCGTGGCCGTCCGCCTTCTTCACGCGTGTTGTACCCTGTCACGCGCTTGTCTCGCTCTGACACCTGCGAATAGGAGATGAAAGAATGAGATAGAGTTAGACACTTTCTGGTTACACGGAATAATTTCGTAGCTATTTCTCTTTCTGACGCTTAGGGACATCATTCGCTAGAGCGAGACAGATTGAAAAGCGCGTCCGCGTGTTTTGCTAATAGTTATCTGTTTGGACACGAATCACAGTTATGTGTATGTGACAAAGGTGTAAAACTCTATGCGTTTGACGTTTTGTAATATGAAACCAAAGATTAGCATGGAATCTGGTTCCTATCGCTACGCATGAACGTTCACGCACGATAACGAAAACAATAGAAGTACACGAAACATTGTTTAACATAGAATTATAGAGATGCGAGACGGGGCCTTCCAAAAATGTCACCTCGTCTCCTTTGGATCTCAAATCCCGGGCATCCTGAGCAGCTACAAAGCATCGTCACTGTCTAACAGACTAATCCTGACCACATAGTTCAACCAAAGCTGCTTATCTCTGGGTATGATAAAATAAATAAATAACGTCACGATGACTTACATAGATCCTGACTCCTATGATTCCCTCTACCTAGGGATTCACGAACTACGAGGATCATGGTCCTATAAATACTCAGATGAACAAAACAATGGTAGTGTTTTTAATGGTTGAAATTGAAACATCGAGATGAGACAAGATAGAATTATCGTGCGATTCATTGAAATATCCAACAAAGGTATAAAAGAATGCGTAGTAGTGTCCACTTCTTAGGAACGTTTCCGTAAAGCCAAATACATAATTCATTATGCTTGTTTATGTAGCCGTATCACGAACATGCGTTGACTTAGCAGATACGTTAATTACAATGTCAAACACACATTACGATTTGTTCTCAACTGTTTTCGTTATTATATGTGTGAATGAACTTTTGCTCACATTTACTTCTACCAAAATAGTTCTTTTTTTATGCCGCTATTTTTGATGTCTTTTTTTGTTATTTACAAGCGTAATGCACAATAAACTGACTGTCAGCTCTGCCTAAAGGGGCCTACATACGATCATTTTCACCGACAGTTTTGACTGAACTGTTAAAACTGACCGTGCTGATAAATGACGGCCCTTGATAAAACTGTCAGTTTTAAATTTTTATACCACACAACCTTACGTTTTCTCAGTAAATCTTAGCTGTTCAGTCAAAATTGTCAGTGAAAGTCCTTGTACGTAAGCTCCTATAAGAAAGAAAATAGTTATACCAACCTTCCACAATTTGATAGTCTTGTCATTGGTGGAGAGCAGGAAGTGCGCCTGGTTCTTCCGCTTGAGCCATCTGATTTTGTTGATTTTCTCCTCAATCTCGAGGGACTTGAGGTAGTCGAACTCTGGCTCGTGTGACTGGAACGTGGAGTACACGTTGTACTCGCCCTTCTTGGGGACGCATTGCTTTGAAGCTGGGTCTCTCTGTGGAAAAGTTAACGGTATATTAGATAAAGATACATTAACCACTGCAGTTTAAAAAAAACCTTTAGCATTTGTTTTGTTCAGTTATTCATACCTGAAATATAACAACCCTGCCCCCTTTGTCGCCGGTGGCGAGCAGTTCCCCATCGTGGTTGAACTCAACGCAGGAGATGAGGTCGGCCTCCGTCACATCATCCTCCAGCGTGCCCTTCACCTGGCTGAAACACCACGATGTCTCCCCACCATTGCCTGGAACAAGAGACGCAAAACTTTGAACATTGTACGGAGGCCTGGTCAACTATACCTGTATACACCTATGGGTGGATTAGTCTTGGATATTGGCGTGCCTTTGCATCCAATGCCGATACCGATCCGCACCGATTCGGGTCTGTAAAGCTGGGTTCACATCTGTGACCGTGGCAGCATGACCGTGTCACGGAACTTCCTACTCTAAATACGGACGAGGGCTGTGACATTTTACAGCGAGCGCATCAAGAGGCCCCTGACCATGATACACATGTGTGACCGCGGCATCAGACAGTCTACCACCAAGGCCTCTGCAAGTAACATAACAGTATCCATCCAAATGGACAATAGATCAGATACCATTTTAGCTAACGAAGAAAATCTACGCACGGTTCAATGAGTTCCTAGGTAAGAACAATATAATTTAACCATTTATGGGTAAACACATCTTACAGTCACGTTTATTGGTGACGCGGGACAGGAGCGTACTGGGAAAAGCGGTGACGATGACGACATTAAAGTGGTCACTGTTTTTCCTTCACCTGTGTAACCAGTATTTACGTAATAAATACTTCTTTTTATCCTGAGCATTGTTCTTAACAGGACAGTTCTTTACAGGGCTCTTGCATGATTTATTGACTAACTAACGACGGCAAGTTGACATTGGTTCAGTTTCATTGTAATGATAAAAATATACTGATATAAGTTCAGACAGATTTATTCTCCTTAATCTGAATTAAATCTTGTTGATCAGTAACAATATTAATAATTTATATCTTCAATTCAGTCCATAACAATGATTGATATTGACAAATCAACAAATGAAATATAATAATCAAGAAATAGTATAAAAAAGTTATTAAGTATTAAGTGTGTTAAAAATTAAAACCAGATTAGTATAGAATCCAAACAACAAAGCATGCTTTTACAAAATTAACAAAATAAAAAAAGTTAGTTGAATCCTTATGGAGATAAAATGTTTAGCACCCTAAGCAAAACAGGAAATTATTTTGTAAATAAGGGAGATAATTCATTAGTTATATACATAACTAAACTAAAACAGTACTTTGTGAACTCTTCACCTATGCCATAGTTTGATTTTTAGTCCGTAATTTTACAACCACTGTTCAACAATCTCATATTAAATCCATTACTTGTAATATTTTCTGATACCAAATTGGTACCAATTTTGTTTACACAAACTAAACTAATACAATACATAATTTAACCGCTCTAAAGTCATGGCCATCTCTTTTGTTTTCTTATGATTTGAAGGTGACAAAAACTAATTTGACAGGGCGAAACAAAAATGTAGACTAGTAACAGCAGAATTAGCCCCATTAGCAAACCAAATGAACAGAGGTAAACAACATTTCACACATACAGTCACAAGTTGTGTTCCAATGCAGACGACACGAATGATGCCTCCAATTAACAATATTATCTTGAATTCTCAACCGATGGTTCGAATACCAGGGCACTTCTTTCTTTTTCAACATTGCCACACACTAATTAATCTTAAACTTAATGAGGCAGATCAAGAAAACATCAATACACATTTTACTATAAAAAAAAAGGCTGACTATAAAATATTTTTGAGCAAAACCTGCACACAACCAAACTTGGTCATGTCTCGAAGAGGAATGACAAATAAAAGTTGGTTTTAGAACCAGTTTGTTGAATTAAATGGTAACTTTACCCAACCTGTTGTGTAGGGATACTCATGGAAACATTACACCCTCCTTTTGAGGTACACTAGGGTGGGCAAAAACAATAGAGGCTTAACAAAAGGTGTTCATGACGCATAGAACTGGAAGCCCGTATTGTTTTACTTGTATTATATTGTAATTTTAAAGGTATAAATAGCAGATGTGAGATAGAATTGATGTCAGTAGATTTGCATCTGCTGACCACTATAAAATTTATAAATCATGTAAATACCTTCTGTACTTTAATATGTACTACAAAGTTTGCTCTTTTCAATACAATAACCATATCTTTATACTTAACAAAACTGTTTGCTATCTCAATCACAATTTGTAGTCTCCTGAAAAATGTTAAGAGCTCGCCTAGTTTTTTAAAAGATCAATAAAACTCCTTTCTCGGCTATTGCCTAAACAACCTCTTTGATGCTTGCAAACAACTTTTTATTAGGTGTATTTCACACGACTTTATAGCCTTTCTTTAACTATGTTTAACTAGGTTGCAGGAAAAGAGGTGAACTTGGAGTGTGTTTAGCACATACAAGGCTAATTTGGCATGAAACCAACTATTACGAGTTGACACGCCGATCGCATGGGTAATCGCGCCCTTGCTTCATTTCCTGATATGAGAAAATAGATTTTATTTCAACTACAACTAGTTATAAACAGTTTGACCTTTAATGACGAGTGCAGTTAATAATTTCCTAGAGAAAACTGCTAGCTAGGGAAAAATATATTACTTTCAGATGTGATTTTCACTTTAAATAAGCTGTGCATAACAATCGTAGTTTCAAATTGTATTTCACAAATTCAGGGTCAGGTCTTTATTGGCTAGATAAGGTTCAAGTTGGTAAGCTGGTTGATTGGCTGGTAAGCTCCCTAGCAGCACCCACTGGTTTCTAGAACTCCAGATCAATGGAGTTGTCCCTTAGTTGAAAATTTTCCAACAATTCTGGGCAAATTGAAACTGGCCCACTTAACCTGATTCACCTATTTACAAAATTACCTCGAGCCATGGCATGGCCTTAAATGACATTCATGCAATGTCATTTTCATTGCCCTTCTCCATTTAGAGACAAAACCTTATATCAAATGACTTCCTGTGGAAATCTAAATTACTATAGTCAATGTAATATCTCTAATAGCATTAGACTGATATCTCATCTGGTGTTAAGTCACAATGTGGTTGAAGGTGGTCAATATGCTCAGCTTAAAATAAGGCTGGCTTGCAAAGACTGCTTGTGGAACACCCTGATAGGAGTTTGGTGATAGATTTTCTACTTCGGGCTATTGATATATTTTCTATACATATACTCAAGATATCATGGAATGCTTCTAATAGATAAGTGTCTTGTCTTTGTATGTAGATTTAATATCTCCATCTTGTGATAAAACTTTTGATATTATTTTCATGTCTCTAAAGTAAGGTTTATCCAACTTTCTGTATGAATGAAAAAGCAAAGCAAATACAATTTACCTTTGAAGTCTCAAAGTTTTGGAAAAGTTGAAGACGAGTAACCTAAATCAATTACATAACACAGAATCTTTTTTATCTTTATCCTCAGCTTATCTTAATAGTCAAAGCTAGTGAAGTCATAGGCAAAATAGTCTCTAGTAAAATATTACTATAACCTCCTTGGAATTAGAAGAATGGAGATAAGATAAAAATAACATAGATAAAAATTGAGACGTTAGAAAATATACATATGTTTCTAACGTCGCAATATTATCTGTTTTTTGAAAAAAGTATGTTTTTGATGATAGTATAAAAAGTGTCTTGTTGTCATGTGACTACAAGACAAGTCAATATCTCTCTCTCTCTCTTTCTTACTACAGCATAAGGCCATATCTAGGTCTTATTCTGACGGTCAGTACTGACATTGGTTATCTGCAGCTATCTTTATGAAAACCATGTAGATACGGTCAGTGATTTGCTAGATGCATGGCACAAATTAAATATGGTCTATCTACATAATATCTATCTATTCAGCCCATATCCAATGTTGGTTTTAGGCCTCCTCTGCTTCACACCATTTGTTCCAGTCCTGGGCAAGTCTCATTCTAATAGGTACATACTTATAGTTCACAAACAACTTACCTAGAAAATATTCCATTACTCTCTCTTTTTGACTCATTACTATGATATTGCTCTGAATCATTCTCTTTGATATACATTTTAATAGCACCTATAAAACTAATACATACCTAACAATGTATGTACACATTGAAAATGAGTTCAATAACCTCTATTAGAACTAGTTGTTCCTAGTTATTCTAAAGCAGGCTCAATTGTAATGACATAATTGTACATAGCAAATAAGTATAGACTATACGACAAGGGCAAATTAATCTACCACTGTATGTTACCAAATGGATTGAACTGTTACATCAATTTGTTTATCATCATCATCAAACCATATCCGCCTAGTGCTGAGCATGGATTTCATCCATGAATATTTGACCATAATCCACCACAGGAGTCCAGTCTAGATTGGCAGATCACATACTTCCAATCAATTTACTAGCAAGATTCAAGCATTAGCAAATGCAATCCTCAAGACATCCCATGTCTACTGTATTAACACGTTCCCACCCATCCCGTTTCGTACCCATGATCATGCCTTCTAGTGCCAAAATATCAGGAACTCAAAACAAAAATAATAGAGGGTAAATATCCCATCTATATATATAAAAATGTTGTTGGTTTGTGTACGCTTCAAAAACTCAAAAAGTTCTGCACTGATCGAGCTGATATTTTAGCATGATATATAATCCGCATCAAGGATTGTTTTTATTTTTTTTTTTCATCAGTGACATATCAGCAAATGTGAGAATGTGCCACAGCCAAGCGTGGCAGGGTACAGCTAGTTTTCAATAATAATACTTATGAGCACTTTGATTCCTAAATACACACATACATATTGGTTTTTCCTACATACAGGTATTTTGTTGACCATATTTATAAACAAATATACCAACATCTCAGGATGATGAGCATGGTGCTGTGACACGCAAGATTACAATGTGCTCTTGGTGGCACTGTAACTGTTATGGGCAGGCTTACAGCTTATTATCAGGTGAACGATACACTCGACTCATTTCAGCAACATTATGAAAAATAGATTGATTCTGCTAACTTTTGTATTCAGTTACTATTACTCTATCTGCATTAGAAGTAAGAATGGGTAGTAATGTATGCCACGGAAACTATTAAATAGTGTTTTTATTTGACTGAGTGGCGAGAAGAGCCAGTCGTTCACCTGATGGTAAGCACTACAGCTGTCTATAACAATAATTCTAAAAGATATGACAAATTTAGTTGAGTGGTAGCTTGTGTGCTTCGAAACAACAACATGGGGCACCAATAAATCAATATTAGTCAATAAGTAGCTTGAGAAAGTATAACCTAACCGGACAGCACTACCTCATTCAACAATACAAGTTGTATGGAAGCTAACCAACTAACGCTACACTGGTTAACAAACAAACCCTATAATTTTCACAAGCACAAGGCCTTACCAGAGAGACCTTTTTTGAAATGTTTCTGTTGATACCACAGTTAAAAAAACTTTTAAACTAAATAAATGTTTAACGGATGTCAACTCACCCTTCATGATGCGCATCTCTGAATCCAATCGCAATATACCACAATACAATGCTATAACTAGTTGTTATCGTGTTATTTAGTCCACCATAAAAACCGCCTCAAATCTGGCGTCACTACGATGTAAACCATATAGATAGCATAGCATCGATCTAATTGAGTGAATTGTTGATGTGAATCACTACATAGCAGCACACAATTATTATTGACAATGGAGAGGTCGCCGTACAATTCTAACAACTTTTGTCACCTGCTGTTTGCTAACCTCAATTGAATAACGTATTCCTTCGACTGGTAAACAAAGAATCTTGTAGTTAGACGGTCAAATGTAAGTAATTAACGGTTTATTAGCGAAAATATGCTTCGTCAGTGGTCGAATCAACAAAACTAGCGACTATCACAATCATCTGTTCTCGCAAACAATTATGTGACACGCAAATTAAAGTGTTAGTAATTGATTATTCCACGAAATTATCCCTCGGGATAGTCACAAGAGCAGTGTTCTCACTACATCTTTAGCATAACGTAGAAAATTAGAAGGCAAAAGGTTAAAAACTATCGGCGTAAGAGATAACCAAACATCAAACCAAGCGTTCGTCAGAGTGGGTATGTAAACACTAAAATACTAAAAACCAAACTAATGACAATAACATTGCATTTACCGTCGGAGTTCGAACGATAAAACATCTTCGACTTATTGCGATTCCCAAATCCGATTTCGCCCTTGACTAGCGGGCGCAAAAAGTCACCACTTACCGGCCATGACAAAGCCCAGCACAAAAACTTTAAGAAGTTCAATAGTTTTAGTACACAATCACTTGAATGTTTTGCTAAAACATCACACAGATTTCCCGATGAAAACGGATTAAAAACATTTCAACATTACATCGGTAAAAAGCAATGGCGCTCAGAAATACATACAAATAATTACTGCAGAATTTAGGGTTTGCCATACTCCAATAAATAAATCTACTAATTTCTTTTCGGATGATATACGAATTTATTAAAATTCAAATATTCTATATAAAATGCACAAATGAATTAGCTTAGGCTAGTCATCAATTAAATTTAACTATCAATAAGATAACACATAATTATGTAGTACATTCAATCGAGCAACATTATTTCTCTTTGCCATTCTATTATAAAACCTAAGTACTACCTAATTATAAATATACTTATGTTTTAAAGGAGTTAATTTATTGATTTTGCACAAAAAGTGTACATTTAAGTGATGCTAATTAGAATTATCTTTAATTGTATCTATAATTGTAAATTTATTGTATTGTAAAAAAAATATTTTGTAGGAAATAAATGATATTTAAAGGAAGATGTTGAAGTGAAATAGCTTTCATGATTTCGCGAAAAGGAACGGAGTGTGTAACAGGCAGTCGGTAAAGCGCGTGCTTATTGATTTGACCAATAAGCGCGCGGAGACTAGGCCGTCAGATAGTACTGCGTCTATCTCTTTTTAAATACAGGAAAAGCACAAATAACACGAAGCATATGAATTAAGTTAGGTGCCAAAAATACAACGCTTTTTAAAAATTATTAGTTATTAAGCAGAGAATGTCTGTATTTCATTATTCATTACCTTGAAATAATACATGAATCAATTTTTAAGTAAAACTTCTTTACGCACGCTTGACTTGGGGAGTAAGCTGGTGAATACGTGACCCTACTACTTTGTAGAAATCGTGAGTTGTAAAGTATATTATTACGTCGATCTTAAAATTTCTACTATTTTAAGAGTTGTAACTTTTTGATAGCAACATTGTTCAATAAAACGTCAAAAATGACACTGCAATGGTAAAGCAGCACAAAAAAGCGCGCATTTCATTAGTTGGCATGTGCTGCCATCTATCATAATAATTGGAGTACTACAGTTCCATGCGATATGTTTTGCCGACGCAGTAATAAACATTGATAAACTTTCAAAATAAAAATGATGCAAATGATAATTGAAATATGATTCCTTATAATCGAACTTCTGGTTTAAATTGTATGTAGATTATGATCATCTATTTTAGGTTTTATTTAGTGATTATTACACTGGATAAATATTTAGTAGATAAAGATAATATCCGGTAGTTTTATTTGAATTTTCGCGTGTGCCATTGAAGCGAATGATTGTCAATTTGTCATTTCTGCGAAAACCAGTTTTAAATTGAAGCTGTAATGTTATTATTGTATTTTTAGAACAGGAGATATAACAATAATTATTTGAAATGTCAGCGGATATGTATGACCCGGTAAGACACGAATTTCAATTATTTCAGCGTCACCAAAATATTCTGCCTGAGGTAGTGGGTAGATGTTACAGTGGGCGCGCGAGTTTAATGCAGTTAAGTGCATTGCAGTTGGGGCCTTGAGCTTGAAATGCACATACAAACGCGTAACATTCAACTCGCATGTCTACTGTAGGTATAGTAGAGACTTGGTAGAGGCCAAAGAGTAAAATATTATGTATAGTGTGCAGTATGTACCAACTCTAGTTAGAATCCATTGGATAGTTCTCATCCCATCAGTAACTAACCTATCTACGAACCAATTTTTCTAAGAACTATGAATTCATACCTACTGTAGCACCTAGCTGCAATTCTCAAAGTTTCGATTTACGTTACGTATTGTAACTTCTAGTTAACACGTTGACTGCTGAACCGGTTTTTACATTTGGGCACCGTTACGGACCATGTGTGTTTTCTAGCAATGGCATGCCGTCTGTGTGAGCCGCACTGTAGTGTAGGAGCGTAGCCACGTGCCATGGTATTTCCCCTTACATGCGCGTCACAGTAATGTAAGGTCTTCCACTTTTTCGGCAATGATGTAACGAGTGAAGGTAGAGCTATCTAGGTAGGCCAATATTAGGTAGCTAGTTATTAGTTTCTATGAAAATAGTAAAAGCGTGTTAAATAATCTGTGATAGCCTAGTGGGAGAACTTCGCCCTACAAAAGCAGAGGGTTGCGAGTTCAAATCCCAATGCGGGCACGTACGAATGTGTCTTTACAACATATTATTATGTACGTACTAATTGTCACTCGCATTTCTGTAAAACAAATCTGTTACAATACATACAGGCCTGAGAGTTATCTCGGAGGTGTGTGATCCACCAATCCAGACCGCGCCTCGTGGTGGATTATGGCCTAATATGGAGACCCCAGTGATACATCTCATACGGGTTGTAATGATGATGATGAGTGACTCAGCAAATATTTACCATTCTTATGTCCATGATCGAATATGATACTAAGCTTCTGCAAGCTGCTTTGCCTGGCCTCGGCGAACAGTCGCCGCTTGTTCTTAGGCGTCGGCTGGGCCAATGGTGAGACTACCATCGTGGTTGTCGCCATATTATCATATCACGTGTACCTGGAATATAATGATTGGGTTAATCACACATTAACAGAATAAACAAACAAATAGAGCTCGCGGAAAACGGTAGCGAGGCCCAAAAAGCAAATACAAATGCCAAAGCGAGTACAACCCGACTCGTGTTTGTACTAGCTTTTTGTATAAAGTCACCGACATAGCGCTACGAATTAGCAAGTTGAAGTGACAGTGGGCAGGCCACGAGCTCGTAGAACTGATAACTGTTGGGGAAGAAAGGTTCTCGAGTGGTGACTGCGGACCGGAAGACGTAGCGTAAATCGCCCGCGAGGTGGATTGGCGCCCATGGTATACCTATCCTAGAATCCTACATATATCTTTGGTATATCCGATCCAGGTGTTTTTAATTTATATGTGGACTGTTAATACCAAAGATCAATGGTCAATAGGCACCCGCTGACGCTCCTGTATAAACGCTCCGGTTTACCCAAAGACCCAAACGGTTTCCATACCAACACCTTTCTTTTTTAAACAGTATATTTTTTTAAGCAAGCATTCGTCCGCAGTCTAGCCTGATGGTAAATGACGGCGCGGTCGACGATGAAGCATGTTTGACTTGGAGATTTCCAGATTATAGTTATCGGGAAACAAAGAAACTGGAAAGGCGTTCCAGGCCTGCGCTGTTCTTATTATAAAGGTGGATGCAAATCGTTTTGAGCGAATTGGAGGCATAAAACTGCGTCACCTGCTGTGTTTTGTACCTAGTATTCTAGTTCTATTATGTATTCTATTATTGTCGTCTTAATTTTACACAAAAGAACTAATTAGCTACGTAGGTACAATTCTAAATGTACCTATTTTACTGTGTAACATGTCCAAAACCTCTTAGAGCCTTATGATTCTACACGGGCGGTTCTCTCGCCGCGGGAAACCGCACTAGGTACAATTGAATATGAAAGTTGTGCCCTGCGGGAGAACGGAGCGTGTAGTATGGCCCATACAACTTTTATGTTAAATTGTATCAAGTGCGGTTCAGAAGCGGTTTCCCGCGGCGGGAGAACCGCCCGTGCAGTATGGGTACCAACCGTTTCGGAAAACCGCAGCATGTGAAATGGGCGCGCCGGGCATAAGATCTGGATCGAGATAGAGGCACTTAGGAGATACTGGTGTCTGACCTTTACAGCGGGGTATAATAGGTAAAAAATTAACACTACATACAATGCTAGGAACTAGCATGCCCTAATTACCTATTTCATTACACTGTGGCACTAGTTAGGACCTATTTAACCGAATGAAATCATACTGTGTTAGTGTTGCCTAGCTACCTGCAAAGTGTGTAATACAGTAATTCAATACATATCAATACGTATAAGCAAAAGCGATGCGGAAGTAGTATTTATAATTTTTTGGGAGTAGTAGCTTTCTTTGTAACTACAACACGCTTTGACTAGCAGTATTTGTTTATATTTTTTTACTTTATTAACTGGAATTGAACCACTATCTCAGCTGGTATTAATGGCTGGTGGTGGTAATCAATTCTTAGAAGGAGACTGGCTCGCAAGGACCAAGGGAATTAATTATATGCGATAGTATATGAGGAATCGAAATCGCGACTTTAAAACACGTATCTATTGCGTCATTACAATTTAATCGCTCTCGTATTTCTATACTAAAAAAGGTAAAACAAAAACTCTAATAAAAAGTTCTGTTTTTCGTAAAACCGGTCAAGTGAGCAATTTACGCAATAACGTGGGAACAACTCTATTATTATATATCTCTATATACACAGTCTGATATGAGAGAATGTGAGTTTTGTTTGTACAACTGAGTGACGAGGTGAGCAGGTCGTGTAGCTGATGGTAAGCGCCACGCCTGCCCATTACAATTGCAGAGCTAGTGAGAGCTTGCAATATCTTGCATTGCTCTGCGCACGTCTATAAGGATCGCAGTTTTTGGCCTAACATATTCCCAAAACTCAAAACTCAATTATTTATTGTAAGTAGGCAAAATTTAATTACTTTTAAAAAAACACTTAAATTTCATGTACTTACATAGAGCTGACATGGGAAAAGGAAATTCCATTAATTTTACCAGTGCTTCGGAAATATGCCCGTCAGAAAAGATCACCAAGAAACTCTACGGAGATTATTTTTTTCAATTTTCGGCATTTTTGTGCCACCAAAGGTACTATATAAAAATAATCTTATTTAATCTCCACAAAGCTGTCCCTCAGCGGGGATTTTGTCAATTTCCAAGAACGGCCCCTCGCGCAACAAACACGAAAAATTTCAATATAGTTGTCATTTTCCCGCCTCGAAGAGTCCTCACCTGTTTCCGACTAGGACCACCTAGAACGTCCGATCTGATTCTTCCATCCGATAATCTGGACCAACTACCGGAAGGCGTTCGTTACATACATTTGTTTGAACTCAATACACGTCCGATCCGATAGTTTGATCAGACAATCGGACACCAAATTTGCCACATTTGCCGTACATTGCCGGACTTACGTCGTATAGTTTCCACTTGCGTTTTGAAGTTAACATTTTTAAACAAAATAAAGGTGCTTCGACCATAGTAATAACAGCAAATTGTGCTAAAACAATTGTAAATATTATTGAATACATAACAAGCAAGAACAAAATTAAATAAGAAGGAGAATATAGTTATCAGACTATGCAAACATATTTGTGTGTTTATGGAATTAGATGTGTAGTGTGGGTAGGTACTTATATCTCAAGGATTTCGTTTACCTACTTGTGTTGATTTTTCTTCTTAAGAAAATGTCGGTTCTTCATGAGGAAAACACAATATTTCCATCATTGTAACAGACGAGCTCTAGAATAATATCTGCTTGTTTTTATTTCATATGAATAATGATGTTTTCTACCATAAGTTCGTTTATATTTTTTCTTTAAAGTACACACGAGTTCTGTATTTGAGTTTAGTGTTCATTTAACTTCTTTTGAAAAGGCCTACGTGCTTAGGGACATATTCTGTGCCATGGACAATGGCTAGCCTGGGTAGTTATTCGCTATGACCTAAACGCGCACATTTTGAACTGTTAATATAACGTGCGGAAAACTAGCGCGTTTCAGGCTCGTTTTGAGAAGTTTTCTGGTCCAAAATAAGATTAAAGCGCTTTATGACATTAAGCATTTTCGGCAAAGAATCTCATGTGGCATAGATAAAGGGCCATCGGCTAAGAAATAAAGCTGGTGGGGAGAAAGGAAATAACAGTTAATATTTCCTCATCATCCCTAATCCTTTCATCATCATCATCAACCCATATCAACTGCTGAGCAAGGGTCTCCCCTCACTATTGTGAGGAGGGTTTCTGAGTCCTTTAGGCCCACTGGCTACCTGAGGCTTGGGCTAGTGACTAGCTAGACTATCTTGGGCTAAAAGACACTGGCTTTCCTTTTGAAAGGTAGCGCGATGCGATTTTTTTTATAATGCGTCAACATCACTACACATTTAACGCCGAGACGGTGAATTCGCATTGCAAGGTTACTGGTGACGTGGTTTGGGCACATCACATGACCTCTAGCAGTTACACGAGATGAAATGACTTAGTTTTTTATCTGCACAGAAAGAGTTATATTTTGTGTGTATGTATCATATTCATGTGTCAAGCGTTTTTTTTATTCTCTGAGTATCGAGATGAGTAAGTAGTTTACCTAATGATAAGCGCTACGCTTGCCCATTACAGTTACATTGCCACCAACAACTTTGCGTTGCATAATCTCGCGGGGCACTGCACTGCGCTCGTCACCCTGAGACATCGGCTGTAAAGTCTCATACGCCCAGTAATTTCGGCGAAAACAAGTGTCCTTTAAACGCGAACACAGTATTGTTTTCACACTACTGCTTGGCTAGGCAAGTGTCGGTACTGACTTCAAATGCCTAGGACTGCGTTTCACATTGGAGTAGAATAGAAAACTATTTATTGTACACAAAAAAGAAAACAGAACAAAAAAATTACAATAGGTAAACAAGGGGCTCACTTAGCTCTGTATTCTAAAGCTTGTTTGCCTCTTTTCAATCTTGGCGGTCGGATTTTAGTCTGCTTTATTAGCTAAGCATACACGCACAGATTTGCCCGTCAGATCTGCCTGACAGACGTGCCTGGCAGGCAAAACTGCTGGTGTATGGTGAAAACAGACACATCCGACAAGGAAATCCGTGTCTGTTTTCACCATACACCAGCAGTTTTGCCTACCAGGCACGTCCGTCAGGCAAATCTGTGCGTGTATGCTTAGCTATTAGCTCAGGCTATCACGAGCCAATAATTGCTGCACAAGTAGACGTGCTTAGTTCCGAACCTAATCTGACGTCTACATAAAGCAACCAAATAACTAATGGGGCAGGTACAAGGTAAAACGTAGAATAAACAGAATATCTGGGTCTTCTTAAGAAGCCATTAAGGGCTTTGAATTTATTATGTAAAGAAGATTAACATGACAAAATGTCCTTTATGTGGCAGCAGCCCTTGGCACGTGTAAATTGTTTCTAGTTAGTTTTGCTGCTGGGTTTGTTTAGAACTAGCTGCGCTCCGCGGTTTCGCTCGCGTAAATCGTCTCCCGCAAGAACTTGCATTTCTCAGGTTAAAAAACCGCCCATGTCATACATGAAAATAAACAACTGAAGATCACGAAAAAACCCAACGTAAAAATAAATGTCAAATCGGGAGTTCATACAAAAATTACAAATAACTTTTCCCAAGTTTTCGTATTTTCCTGGCAACTTTTCCAATTTTTCTTTCTTAAAAACCTGATCGGAACTATTGCGAAAATGAAAAAAAACGTTTGTAAGTTATGGCGATGGCGGGACAAAGGAAAATAGGGATTTATTTATATATACAGACTGGCTGCACACAACTAACACCTACGTATTTCCTGGTTTCCTGCAAGAATTCTGCACTTTCCTGAGATGAAACATACTCTATTTTGCTCGGGAATACTGTAGCGCTCTATCAGTGGAAGGATTTTCAGAATAATTATGTATTCCCGGAGAACAAACATACCTACTCACAAACAAACCTAACCCCATTTTAATGTTAGTGGAGAAGAGACAGACATTTGCATCGTGTAACTAGGTAAAGGGTAGATACCAAATTTAAATTGGATTTTTAGAGAAACAAACAAAGTCTATAAAATATGAAATAGAGAAAGAAAATTGGTATGTCGATTTTTTTTTTTTTTTTTTATTAAAATTATGTTTATTAATTGAAATATTTTGTTACTATTTCAAAGGTAGACTTTCAGGGTCAAAGTCAGATCCAAACTTTCATATTTTTTTTATTTTTAGCAGATTATATTGGGGGGTAGCCTAGTTGGAGAACGTCCGCCTTCCAATCAGAGGGTCGCGAGTTCAAATCCCAGTGCAGGCACGTACCATTGTGTTTTCTTGTAAAACACATATATGTACGTAATTATCACTCGCTTTTCGGTGAAGGAAACGTCGCGACGAAACGTCGAGAGGAACCCGAGAATTATTTCGGATATTATAATTATTCCGGATACACCAATCCGGACCGGGCCCCCGTGGTGGATTATGGCCTAACCCTCCTCGTGAAAGTGAGGGGAGACCCGTGCTCAGCAGTGGGACGTTACAGGTTGATGATGATGATGAGATATATTTGAAGTCGGCGATGGTTCAATGGATTATGAACTTTTGAAAAACCGTTTCTTTGGACGATTTTCTTTGGCTAGTTTCGTTTGAGTGACAACCCAACACCATACTGTTTTACTGTAAGGATTTCTTTACACTGTAATGTCGTCTAATTGATTCGCCGCGTGACCAAAATGCTTCTTATTTGACTCATCCAATTAGCATTGTAATTCTACGGGACAATAGCGCTACCATGTTAGATACGCTACCAACAACTAGTGGGCTAGAACCTTTGTACTGCCTGCCTGTAACTGCTTGTAGGTTTTCCAACTGTTGTATATTGTAGTAGTTAATTGAACTTCGTAGTGGGTTAGTTAAGGCGCTGACAGGAGCTAATGAGTTCGGCGCTGCGGTGGAATAACCTTAACACATTCACTGCTGAAAACACCAATGGTGTGTTAGCGGTACGGGAAAACACAATGGTGTATGCAGATCTGTAATCCGTAACCGTGGCTAGACAAAAAAACGGGTCAGCAGTCAAAGTGTCAAATTGTATATAAATAGCTAAAAACCATATTTAAGTACTCCTATTGTATTTGTCATATTTTGATTAAAAAAATGGAGGCTGGCGCATCGTTTAACTAAAGTAACTATTTTTGATCTGTGGTTTAATTTGAATGAAAAATCACTAAAATAATGTAAGAAAATTGGAAAATAATGTTAAACAATTATTTCGTTTCATTATAATTTATTTTTTACAAGTTCTATCTATTACTTACAATAACTCCATAGTTATTAACCATGTTTGTTTAAAAAAAAATGGTAAATATCCTGTTAAATATGTTTCTGAATCATCAAAAATCTAAATTAAAAATAACAATTATATTTATCCACCTTGATCAGATATAAAGATTTTTCTAAAAAATTGATTCAGTAAAGCGAAATTGGCTGCTGTCAGCTTCTTAATAACGGCACTTTGATAAATTGACAGTACTTACCTACGTAAGATGTGATATCTTCTTCAAAGCGTCCCGTAGAGTTGGGAGAGGTAAAAATAAACCTAATATTACTTGCACATGGTCACGCACGACTCATAATTATTGTCATTGGCCTTCTATTGAAGTCATCAGGACTCCGACCCAAGCTCACAGGCATTGACCCTCTCATTGGCCACTTTAAAGATCCGAGACGCAGCTATGCAAAAGAAATTTAAATTTTGATAAAGGTTCTGAGTGGTAATTTTTTGAAAATGTGAGGTTTCTGTTTTTGTATAATTTTTTTTTCTGTATTTTTACTGTATCCTAATAAATGTGTGTTTTCTCACCAAAACTAGCTAGGAAGTTTCAATAAAGCATTCAGTATCCACCACGTTACTGAATAGTGACGTTGACCGCGTCTTGACTCTAGACTAGACATTGACAACCAAATAACCGAGTGACTGGGACTCTAGCGTTTACTACCACGCAAATGACCTGCTCCACTTGTTACTCGAAAAACTGAAAGCGTCCAAGATAGCTTTGGATCGCAAATTGAAACTCAAATGAAATCTGACTAAGATATATGTAGGCATCTTAACTAGTATGCGCTGACTACATCCGATTTGATGCGCCTGCTTTTAGTTCTTATAATTAACGTAACCAGTGGTCGAGATGAGAACTGAGAAGAGATATCAATACAAAACCATTTTAAACTTTTGTATACTCTACGATGACTTCTTACTCCCGAACTCTTTGTCTTATTTCAAACTTCTTTCAATAAACCTTCATGTCAGAGTTTTAACTCTTACGTGCTTTTCTGTCATATTACTTATGTGTGTGTCAAACGCATGTAGTGTGTATAATGTATTTGTAATGCATAGTTTTATGATAATAATTAACTTTCTGCACTTCTTCTCCATATAAACATTGACTGTGCCAAATTTCATACTCCTCCGTACGCGCAATTTCCGTAAAAGGGGATCACAAGTTTTTGCTTCACGTACTAATATATATATGTATATGGATAATGAAGTAAATTGTTTCAGAATGCTAAGGACCAACTGACCCACGAGCGGGGCCAATGCATGTACAATAGTAAAGTATATTTATTTGTTAATTTGGTATTATCACTATTATTTAACAGCGTAATTACTGGGCAGTGTAGTGCCGCGCAGGATTATGCAATGCAAAGTTCTGGGTGGCACTGTAACTGTTATGCGCAGGCATAGCGATTACCATCAGGGAACGACTTGCTCGTCTCGACACTCAGTGAAATAAAAAAAATCTCTGTTAGAGATCTGAATTATTAATGAATTACTTATCGTTGCTTTCGTTTTCAGAGCACTGCGACGTCCGTAAGCTCTTCATGGTCCTGCGGGAGTGTCAGACCCGCATCCAATCCAAGAAGTACACCGCGGAGACCTGCCACCAAGAGACCGTGGACCTGATCGAGGGTATCGACCGTTGCGTCGCCGACAAAGCCTTTGTTAAACTATTGTAAAATATTTAATCTTATGAACTTGTTAAAGTATTTTTACCGCAATAAAATTTTTGTTTTGCCTGTTCCTAAGATCTAGAACATCGTGAGGAAACCCACATACCTACCCGAGGATTATTTCGGAGGTAGGTATGTATTGACCAATCCGGACCTGGCCCCCGTGGTGGATTATGGCTGAACCCTCCTCACGAAAGTGAGGGGAGACCCGTGCTCAGCAGTGGGACAATATGGGTTGATGATGATGAAGATCTATAATATAGAATACTTTTTTCTTCTACATAAGTAGATCCCGACTCTTTAATAGTGATTAATGGTTAAAAAAAACACACTCAGAACAAAACTTTGCTACCTTTAAGCCCTTGGATGAACCATCCTACTTTGATGTTGAGAATTTGAGATGTTTGAATGGTATGTTAGTCAATCACGCAAAATCGGTTAAGCGGATTTTGATAAAATTTGGCACACAGATAGTTTATTAACACTTTGACTGCTGAGTCGATTTGCTTGTCTAGCCACGGGTGCGGCTCTGCACACTCCATAGTGTTTTCCCATACAACAAACACAACAGTTGTGTTTTCCCGCACTCGCGGCAAGTTATAAAAATCACGACAGTTGTGTTCTCAGCACTGAAGGTGTTAACTGGGTGCTTTTCATCCCGTAAAAATGAACGGTTTCTGTGGGATAATACTCAGTGCCGGTGGAACCGCGGGGCGAGATTAATATTGCATATTACAGGGTCTTTTCAAAGATTTATACTAAGTACTTCTTTGGTTAGTGTAAACAGGCTCAGTATCTTAAATTAAGTTGAATGTTATAAGAGTTATTACAGAAGCGGCGTTCCCTGCGCAATTTGACTTTATTGCTTCCAATGCCTCCCGGAACGTCAGGGGTGTGCAGAATGTACGGCGATATTTACACACTGCGACTAGTATGGGAAAATGAATTAAATCGGGAAGCTAGGTTCTGTACTTCCTCTATAGTGTTCCACCGTCCGTCCCCCGTCCCCCCCCCCCCCCGTCCCCCCCTCTTCCCATTACGTCGTAAGACTAATACACCATACTAGGTAGCAATATAAACAAACGTGAATGTTGAAACACAATCAATATACGTTTTAGGTAAGTTTGTATAGGTATAAACTAACGGGAAACAAAAGAAAATCAACTATTACCGTGCAAGAAGTAGAAGGTTGGAGAATCCATACTGGAGACATGGTTACTGGTTATTGGAGCGTATGAGACGTTATCCTGGTGAGATAGACGTGTCCCGTAAAGGTTGACCCAGTTCGTGAGGACACGTAGGACGTGGAATTACGCCTCTGTTTGTGTCGGATTACTGGATGCTGGATTATGGATGCCTAGCGTGCTTTTGATGAGATAAATAGTGGTTTTTCTTTTTTTCGTTGAAATCTTGTATAGTTCGAACTTTCACGCATTGAATTCATATTTACTTACTAGACATCTCAATAATATTATAAATGCGAATGTTTGTGTGACAGTCCTTTCTTCACGCCGAAACGGCTAAACGGATTTTGATAAAATTTATATAGATAGATACTTAAGTTACAGGAATAGAAAGTAGGATAATTTTTATACCGTAAAAATTAACTGGTGAAACCGCGGGCGCTGCTAGTTATTCCATAATTCTGTGAACCAATAAACCGACTTCTTATGGATTTACTAATAAATGCCACTGAAGTCACGGGATAATAATATACGCAATTTCCGTTACTTGGATATCATATTTTTCAGCTGTTTGACTAATCTGAAATTAAGTAAGTATAATTATCATCCATTTTATAAATAAAAAAATTATTTTCCAAAACAGTTGATAAATTACAGAGTAAAGAGGTAACAAACATTTTAAACTAAATTAGAAAATACAACAAGAATAAGCGACCTAATTTTTTTGAAGTAACGTTTAAAACTGATTTATTTTCTCTTATAATATAGTACCTACGTCGATAGTAAACAAGTAACATACGTACATCTCATGCTGGTCTGTGATCTGATGTGACAGCCAAAGGTCACGTATTTTTATACTCAAGGTGGAAATACTTTTACGTAACCAGCAATGCGCCGTCATTATTGGTAAAAATTACTCGTAGTCAGATTTGAACATATAAATATATATATACCTATAACTATTACATAACGTATCTATCACAAAAAGTACCGAAGGGAATTGTTTTTAAGGTTAACCACTGCACCACTAGTTTAGTCCGCGGCTACGTTTGCTGAAAACGTAAGCTACCTAGTAGAATATACCTAGTAGGTATACCTAGTAGATTTAACTATTAGATATACTTAAGAGATATACCTAAAGTATATATCATCATCATCATCAGCCCACACTCGTCCACTGCTGGACGTAGGCCTCTCCCAATGAACGCCACTGAGCCCGATCGTCGGCTTTCCTCATCCAGTCCTTGCCAGCCGTGTCCCGCAAGTCGTCACCTGCCAGCGGCGTCCTACACTACGTTTGCCTAAACGCGGTCTCCACTCTAGAACTCGTCTACCCCATCGGTTGTCGGTTCTTCCAGAGACGTGACCGGCCCATTGTCACTTCAGCTTGCTAATCCTTTGAGCTATGTCGGAGTTATGTTGAGTATAATATACCTAGTAGATTTTTACAAGTTAGCTTCAAATTATTTTACATCCGTACCTACCTAACTGAACTGAAAAGATGTAAGGAAATCGGGTTCTTCGTAAAATCCACAGCCCATTGTTCTCGAAAAATAAACTTTTAAAGTTCTCCGACCTCCACGACTAAGTACTTACTCCTAAAACATTGTTATATACTTGCCAAGTTATATTTATATTTGTTTTTTTTTTTTCGGAAAAATGGAGTATGACTATTTACCGAGACAGCATTTGCCTGCGGCTTTATTAGGAAGAAGACTGTTCAGTTATGTTTTTTGTTTTACCTTCCAAAACCTTGTGAATTCGTGGAAAATATTGGTAAATCTAAGACAAACCAACTGCAGAATTTTTCTTAATCTGTACATAGGTACTGTACAATCCTCTTTCCACCATTTATATTTATCAAATGAAACAAACAATTATAACCCTTCGTGCGTCGCACGTAATAATTATCACGTATTTTTTTGCCTCATTAATTAATTATACTTAATTAATACTTCTGGTCCGATGGTATTTCTATTTTTATATTTACATGTACATAAGGTGTTTTTTATATTGTATCTGTGTAACAAGATAAGAACACAATATGTATAAAATTAATAAATAATTACGTAGTAATAAAAATAGCACCTAGACCACAGAATACCTAGACAGAAATACTAGGTTTACTCTCCCTCGTATACGAGTATATTTTACCTACGTACAGATACACTCAAGTACGTTTTACAATACCACTTGCATAAAGTGCTCTGAATGTTTCCATTCCTTTCCGTCCTCTCTAGCCCTGACATTGTCTTGCTATGTAGGTCAAGTTCGACTCTGTGTTACCTTCAAATTATAAACTTCACGGAGAAGAATATCAACTCTACCACACTAACACAAGGTTTAAATTAGCTTGGATAAAGAATTGGAAATGTAACCTAAAGGACAAAGTCTGTTCGAATTTAGTGTAAATGAATACCAACTATAAGCTCCTTAAAATAGGGTTTTCTTTCGTTTCGCTAGGAGTGCAAATAGAAGCAACGGGAATACGCCTGACCACCAAATATACGTAGAGGAATATGTACCCTTACTCTAAACAATAGAGAACAATTTAGCTTGGATAAACAGATAGAAATGCCAGTAATGGGACGCACTCTGAGCAACTCCTTATTTGTGTTTGTAGGAACTAGAAAACACCAGATGGCACGGTTAACTCGTGGATTAAAATAAAACCTATTCGTTTAACTACTTTGCGTTTAGCATTCTAGGATTTCTAGGTACAGTCGCGTGTAAACTTAAAATAATAACGCTGTTATATAAACGTTTTGGGCCTGTTAATAAATCTTTAAAGCTAGATAAGGAGCCTTATATTATACAGTAGGACTTAAAGGGTCACCTTTACCAGAGAATAAAATAGTGCCTATTGCCTTTTACGTAATAATTTATAGACACAATATTTACACGGGTAATTTTCATGGGGTTTAAAAACTCAAATAATTAAAAAACATCAAAATATATACCACGTTTGTAAACTCAGTAATAAATTGTCGTCCCAGTTCCGAGATATTCAAGTCTCTAGCACACCGGAAAGTTGGTTTAATTTGCATAATTATGTACCTAGCAAACAGACAGTAAAGAAAATTAATTAATAAAGACGTGGTTAACGTGTTGACTGTTGAAAACACACGTAGTTTGTCTTTTTTATAATTTTACGGCAAAACACGCCTGGCGTTCGAACCTACACTGCTGTATTGACAATTTTATCACAACAGTTGTGTGCGCCCGCACAACTGATTGAGTTTAGCTACGACACAACGCCAGAAAACAGTAAACACGCTGTGTGAAGATTCGCATAAGTGCCAAAAAAAAATACGGTTCAGCAGTGAACGTGGTAATAAAAGTTACATCTATGCTCTATTTTATTTCCTTTTATTGCGCTATTATTTTTTGAAAGCAAAAATTATTACGCATCTAACATTATAACCTTACTTTAAAGTTTAGAAGACTATGAAAATAGCCTGAACCCATCCGTATCTATCTATATATATATCTATATATATACATTACATGTATCTAAAATAATATGGTAACGTATTATAATTAATACAAGTCAGAGCTAAATAATACCCCCAATGAAACATGTCAAGATACATAACGAGCAATAAAATATATTATCCATCACTGAGACAATAATAAAAATAACAAACTTGCTTCAATGCGGCTTCGAAAGCAAGGTAAACAATAGCGATAACTCTCTTTGACAATACCTAATTAAGGAAACTTGAGGTCATCGTAACATACAATAATAAATAAATGATATCTAATAAGCATTTATCTTTTACAGGATGATTTCTGATCTCCAAAACGTTGGCCTATTTAGGTAAAAACATCAGCTTTGTAATTCGGCGTGGTACCTACCTACATAATTCAGACAGCATTCTACATTTTCACCTCGGTCTAAAGTCTTTTTGGATTTTAGGTTTTTTAAATTGTGTAGGTATAAGTTTTAATTACTTAAATACCTTTATTTTTACGTTATTTTCCCTATATGTAAATAAATAATGTACACAACTATACCAAGACCTTTGTTCAAATATTTTGTCCCATTTGTATGTTTTTATTTCCAAAGCACAGGAGGCCTACCATGACATCTTATAGCGATTCAATTGAAGACCTAAACTGAACCGCGTCGCATAATCGTTCCGCGACGTCTTATTTTTTATGTTGCTCCCATTTTCAACTTAAAAAGTATCCATTTTAGGTTGAAAATGGCAGCAACATAAAAAATAAGATGTCAAGGTTTAGGTCTTCAATTGAATCGCTATAAGATGTCATGGTATGCCTCCTGGTAGACGTAATGGAGTTACCTTTTCTTATGCGAGATTCAACCGTGAATCACCACTTGAAAAGGTAATTTCCTTTTTCAAACTCAAACCATAATAATCACTAATTACAGTCACACATTCATTGGTTTATTTGATCATATTTCATTTATTTTTAATTTTTCTCTATGTGTTGAGACATGTAAAAGTGCATTAGTTTTGCTTACTTGTAATAAATGATGAGAGTTTAGATATTTCAAATGTCCCGAATTTCAAATTTCATTATCTAAGACTAATTCTATTTGAATAAGTATTTCTACGCAGATACCAAAAGAATGTCGCTCATAAAATTCTCCGCAAGAAAAGTAAAATTATTTCACATTTCTCCTTCGAATCAACAAGTGGTTGGTTTTGCCTTTTGCGCCAGTAACTCAATATTTACCTCGATATAATTTAATACTCTAGTCGATTACAGGTACTTTATGGCTATTATATTGAGGGCAAAACTTAATAAAGGAGACGCGTATATTTTTGGTAAGTAGGTACATAGTGATGCGAGTCTGCGAGAGGAATACATATCATTTTAAGATCGAGTGAGACATAGGAAAATTGGCCTCAGAAATAGATGTCCTAATTTCCATAAAAAAATAGTGTATGTACGATGAGAAATTTAAAATATTGAGATGTTCACCTACTTTTAAGGATTTCTTGAATGGACTTAAGGTGTTTAAAAAAGCAAACAAAAAGCCATGTTCTGGCTGGGAGCAAAATCATGGACCTTTGGGAATGACCCGGCTAATCGTACCTTAGCTCGGCGGCCAAGGGGTGACAAATAACTTTTTTTTTAATCTATAGCGTAGTTAATTCAGAGTAGGTTGGTGGGCATTTAATTTACTAAAGTGAACCATGGTAAGCCACATTGCGATGCAAGTAGAACAATCCATCCACCACACGGAACTGCGAAAAAGCAAAAACCGGTTCCTACGTTTGTTTACCAATAAACATGAGCCGAGGCTACTACAGCCTACTAGAACGAGGCTGTCAACATCGCATTGACGACGGCACGACCCTATAAATTATTCGAATGTTTATTCCGAGCGAATTCCGCGTATCAATCGATACGGAATTGACGATTATCGATTCTGGTGTTTCGGATCTGGCAGATGGATTAATGCATGGAATATGAACTCTATGAAACTTTCTATGCTATGGCTAACAGTCTTTGACAAAGTGGCAACCAAGAACTGGCAAGAGGACTGTTGGAATTCCAGAGGTGATGAGTCGATGATCTAGTTAGAAAGACATGGATGAGGTTAACACACGATTGCAAAACGTTGCAACAGCGAAATGAATCCTACGCCTAGGTAGAATAGGGCTGCAAATCATACAAACGATGATGATCTTTATGCGAACCAAAGAATAATTCACTCTTCTTTGTCTTAGGACCTCTGGTTAGAGAATGCTTAGAAAACGGAGCTTCATAGACTTTGCTTCCTGGTGTCTCCCTCGGGGAAGGGAGGGAAGGAAATTTCTAGGTCTTGTCTCCCCGCTGGAATTTATTTATTCTGTGCCTCGGGGGCGAAATGTCTTTTGTGTATTTGTGACAAAGGGCTCTCGATAGCCTAAAGCCGACCATATTTAACAGTACCTAAGAACGGTTTAACTTATTCCCATTAGTACATAGTTTTTATAGTTTTATTCCCACAGGATCCACAGCTTTTTTTATTGAGACAAGATGCGAGATTGTCGTTGTGGTTACCAATACTATAACTATAACTCCATAGCCTATTACTTTTATAAAATAAACTTTTATCTAGATAAGTCTCTCGAAGTCCACGGCAATTTCAATCTAAATCTTCATGGGTGCCGAGATAGAAAGATGTCGAGGTCCGAATAAATCGTTAGGGATTTGTAGTGATGATAGCAAAAAATCGATTATCGTTATTTAGGTAAGTACATGTCAGAAATAATTAGGTCACTAATGAAATTGTGTTAATAAAAGTGATTTTACCTAATAGCTATAATTGTTTTTTGACTGCCTGCAATTATTGAAGGTGCCTACGTGACTTAAAATGATTAAGGTATGTAACTAATCGTTATTGAGAAGCATTGACCATAATGTTTGTTGAGAAGTCTATTAGTGCCTAAGTATTTATAGTATTATTAAAGTACATTTGTAGTGGGAGGCCTCTTCTGCAAGAGACCACCTGGAGAAGTACCACACCTTTGCCAGATATTCATCTGCCAAGCAGTAGTGTGCAAACATTACGGTGTTCCAATTTGAAGGGCATTGATTGTTTCCAGCGAAATTACGGGGCATATGAGACTTTAGAGCCGATGTCTCAGGGTAACGAGCGCAGTGCAGTGCCGCACCGGATTATGCAATGTCAGGTCCTGGGTGGTGGTGTGGCTGCGTAGAGCTTACCATCAGGTGAACGACTAGCACGTCTCGTCACTCAATCAAATAAAAAAAAAGAAACAAAAAAGTTAAAATAAATAAGTATACTTACTTATTAAGAATCTGATAAAACAAATGATAGAACCCCGAATTTGACACGGACTGACTTCAAATCAATCTAAAATTGGATCGGTCAAATGAATAATGATTTGACGTCATCCCTTCCAGCTCTCGACCACCATGTGGCAGGTCGTCACTCACAGCAAGGTCACGTTCCGCCTTCCTTCCTCGTGACCTGACTGTCGAGTCCACGCACTTTACGGCCTCGTGACCTGTCAACTCAACGCTTTATGGCTAAAACTGTCACTGCATTAGGGTTGCCATTCGTTCTTACTACATCTATGTATTTTCTTCTGTATCTAACTTCCCCAGTGGTAAGACTATGGATGGGTGACATAACAGTATAGTTTTTTTTTTTCGACAAAGGTGGCGTTTTTTGTGGATTTATGATTTAGGCTTCGAAGGGCAAATTATAGCGCCAGTCTTGGGTATTGTCGATTAATAGGAGTCGGCTTTTCGGAGGTGTGATGAACTGAAACCAGAGGATTCACTATCGACCCCAATCAAAATCAATCTAACCCTTTTGTGAAAAATAATTATTCTTGCATACCCAATAGATTTAGAGCTTTTTCACAAAATATACATTCGTCGTTTTTTTCTTCGCCTATAACACAGGCAGATACTTTAATGAAAGTACCGCTCCGAAACTTCTCACGAGGTTGTGGTAGCTATTTAGTGAACGGGCAGGTGCGAAATTCAATTTAAAAACTACAATCTACTTCTATATGAATTGCACCTGGTTATGTCCTCAGCCACTATATAATTGGTGGTGGTAGGTACATACCCTATGACTGTTGTATTATATACACGTACCTATTGCCTACCAACTAACGTAGACATTCCTACCACACGCGGAAATGGTAGAATCTTAGAAGGACTCCTATAAGGAAAACTAGACTTACTGCCATTTTCATTTTATAGGTACCTAACCTATACAAACAGATTTGTTCTCATTTGTTTTTACCTTTGTTTGTGTCTTTACCAGATGCTAAATCATTTTTGAGTCATCGGTCAATCAGTTTTCCTGTGAACTTCAACGAACACTAGCTATTATACAAACCACAAAATAACGAATAGTAGATATACATCGCAAACGTAGTTAGCGATTTGATAACACGCTAATAATTAATTGTACAGACAGCACGAAAAGCTGCTGAACATTTCCATGCATCCAATACCTACTAAAATGAATTGTAAATTGAAATTTGACAGTTTTGTTAACTGTACCTACTCACAGTTACTGGAATTCAGTATTAAAGCCATTTTCGGTCATATCATGACCGTCAGCGTCTACTGACATCAGTCGGCCGTAGCGATCGCTATGAAAACCGTGTATATTAAGCAACGAACTGACCGCGTCCACACGGTTTTTAATACGTTCAGTGCTGAGAACACAACTGTCGTGATTTTCATAACTTGCCACGAGTACGGAAAGACAATAAATAATTCTTAGTCTGTAGGTACCTAATAACATTGACTATTCATCAGACTATTCTGCGGTATAGATACAATAACATTGTTGACCTAAAACAATTCCCCGGGCATGTCTCCCGCTGTCGACAGAACCAATTTGAGTCGGGGCCGCCTCTGTAAACACATTATATTGCTACTTCATAAATAAACTTATAAGTACATCTAAGAGCTAACTTATTAGGTACCTATTTAATCATTTCTGCACACTACTTCGTCTGCTTTGAAGTCTATAAGCCGTGTGATAGTGTTTTTGGTTTATATCAGGAATAAGTCCTCTGACTGAGCCAAATCTAAACGGATTGATATAAATATGATACAGCCTTGCTGCTACAACGTGACCTTGACGCTTTGAGAAGAATAGGTCCAGATCCTGACCTTCAAGCTTAGATAGAAAGGGGCGTTTGGCCATAAAGGGAGTACTGTACCACCACTATACTACACTAATCAATCGATGCCAATTCTTCTTCGTCGTGTCGATGATCCAAGGCTACGGTTTGGTCCAGTATTTGTCTAATGCCACGCCGCCGCCGCCGGGGGCAGAAGTCTCATTGAGACAATTGGTACGATCGACTGATCTCATTCTACCATCGATCGATGATCAATCGCTTGGTGTAATAACTGATAACACATCCAATGGGACACTATTAGAAGGCATCTCCGCATAAAAACGTATCACGGAACTTAAGTGGAGCTGGGCAGGACATTTGGTAAGACGGAATGTCAATAGGTGGGCCAAAACAATAACGGAATGGTATCCGAGAGGGTCCACGAGTTCAATTGGCAGACCACCTGCCAGGTGGGCAGACGACATCGTCCGTATACTGGGTCAAACATGGGGAACGAAAGCTCAAGACCGTAAAATTTGGCGCAGTAAAGAAGATGCCTATGCCCAGCAGTGGATCGACAATGTGAGATCGTCATCATCAGATGATGATCTCCGCATGAAGACACATTATTAGTTTTCTATGGACTCCAATAATTTAAACCATCGAGAGCAACGTGATGTGCCCAAGGACACGGTTAAATGAACATTAAAACGTCGGTTTATGGGTTCAACACGGTCGTAAGCACACGAACAATACTTGGGAGGGGTTTGTTTATTCTTCATGGTTGAGTAGATTAACCATATCTAGTCTTATTGGGCACGGCTATGTTCTACCTTCTAAGAAGTTATGTGACCTGAAAAGTTACAGTACATGGTAATTTTTTTATTTGTCTGAGTAACGAGATGAGCACATCGTTCACCTGATGATAAGCGAGCGCTACGCCTGCCTGTAACTGCTACTTCGCATTGCATAACCGGCGCGACACCGAACTGCGCTCGTCACCCTGAGACATCGGTTCTAAAGTCTCATATGCCCAGTAATTTCGCTGGAAACAGGACCCTTCAAGCCGGAACACAGATATTCCAGATAGACCAAACCAAACATCACACAGTTTTCGACAGAACACAAGACTATTATTACTTACAGCTTTCTGGTGGCCAGGGAGGCGCTTTTATTATACCACTGACACAGAATAGATAGATACTGATTGAAAAAAATGGCGGATTCTCACTCACGGGCCATTTTGGTGAAATTATCTGGCAACAACATTATAGATCAAGACGGTCAAGACCATTTGAAAAGCTTAGCTTCAATTAGCCAATTTGTTGTGTATAACCGCCCACGAGTAAACAAATACATCGTAACAATTGGTTAATGGTCGTTTTCCAGATCGATCTGTATTGCACCGGTTCTTCCCGTTAAGGACTTAATTGTGGCAATTTTCATCGATTGTGGACTAGACCTAGGTATATAATAAGCATGCTTAGGTTTGCCTATGAGAGAAGCCGCGGGATGCAGAAAGTGTGCATTTTTTTTCCTATATGTGACCCGGAATTTTGTCATTTTCTAATACATTCTACATAATAATATATGCTGTCTTATTTTTTATTTTCTATACGTACTTATTTTTTTATTTTTTTCTGTTTGTTTGCTATTTTAGGCAACCGTTAGGTTAGGCTATTTTACTGGTCGTAGCTAGCTGTAGGTACGTACACATATTCCCACTAGATCTGTGAACTGTACAATGGACGACGACATAGGTGAACACTTCCAAGTGCTATACTATTCGATTCGAAGCAAAATTTTAGTGTTTTGACTAAATTTCAAATTACGACATGTTCAGCTACTTTTTCGTCACTGAGGATGATAATAGTCTACGAAGACGACAAAAGTAGCTGAACATCTCGTAATTTGAAATTATCACATAATTACTAGACAATATGTAGGTCAAGCACTTCTCACGATTTTGATTTTATGGATGACTCATTCCCATAGGCCCATAATTTTGTTCCCGGCAGATACACAGCTGTTTTTGCTCAAATTTCGATTGCCTTGCAATGTTTTCCTTCACAATTTTCACCGACAGTAGGTAGGTATACCCGTAATTATGCATAGCCAAGGCACCCTTCTATGCTTAATTATAGCCGACCTTTTAAAGGCTTTAGCGTTATATATTGATAGGCTTATCATTAATCCAGACGGTAATGGCAGTAAATCCATTGTAGGTACCTATCTACCTACCACTTAGACAAAAGAATCCGGGAATTATTATTTATTAATTACTATTTTGTGACGCGTTATTTAATTGTGATTTCTGACCAATCTGGAGCGGGCCCCCGGGGTGGATTACGGCCTAACCCTCCTCACACAAGTGAGGGGAGACCCGTGCTCAGCAGTGGGACGATTAGAGTTGATTATGATGATGATGATGACGCGTTATTTATTTACTTATTATTATTTGACAACCCTCAACCTAACTGCATATTATACTTACCTTCTACTGATGAACGAAGACGTACCATAATTGCGATAACAATAAAGTGGAATTTTGAGCTAAACTACAAAATATAGATATATAAAACTATAGTATAATGCAGGTAGATTGATAAAGGGAGAGCGGTGGTACAGTAAGAAAATAAAATCCGCTACAAAGTTTTGATGTTGATAATGACAATAAATTATAGTTAAAGAAAAAAACAAAAAAATTCAAACCCGCAGACACATAACTATGAATCATAGCTAAGAACACTTATAAAGCCACCTTTCAAACAAAACAAACTAAATTAAAATCAGTCCATGGATACGTTTGGGAGCTACATAGGTACGATGCCATAGATAGACGCACAAAATACACACGTTTAAACTTATACTACCCCTCTTTTTGCATCGGGGGTTTAACAGTATTTCACACAAACCCTCACCATTGAAGAAAATCGAATGGTAGAACAAATAAAAGTTATAAACTATAATCATAATATTTATTACCATTAGTCCTACCACCTTTGACTTTTTTGACCACATCGTCACTACAGACGTGAGATTGTTCTCAAACCCTACGCTATAAATTATAATTAAAAAATAATTTGGCACTTTATTGAAACATAAATTGATGCAACCTCTTTGAACTGAAGAGACTTCTTAATAAAAAAACATAACTAAAATCTAGGTCATAATAATTACCTACTTGTAGCTGTCGCGTGTCGCACTGTGTGATATATTTGGTTTTTATGGACCGCGCGACATTTAAGCCGATTAAATTCATAGGTGGACGTGTTTAAAAAGAATTATCTAGAAAAACTCCAATTTCGCGGTTCATTTAATCGTCAGTTAATCACGAAATTGTTTATTTAGCCTTCAAAACAAATCGATTAAACGTAAATGAAAGAACTGTGCTTAATAGTAGAGGTGAATTTAAGGCTTACAAGATATGCACTTCATAAATTTTATTATATTTAGGTAATTAAAATATATAATGTAAGTTTTCTAAATAAATAATTTATTTTAAAGGCAGAAGTTGAAAACTTACCAAAAGATTTAGAAGTCCCTGTTTTCTTAGTAACATACAAATAAATTAGGATGAATGAACTTAGGTCCGCTGCACATTCACATTTTCCAATTAAAAAAATATTCAAAATATGGCGGGAAACGCAGCTCCAATTTTAAAATAAACCACTCATTTTTCGTCACTGCAATACACTGAACAAGTTTATAATTGTTTTTATTTCCGTATTTGAACACCGAGCGCGCAATCAGTGCGGGAATCGGAACGACAATGCGTTGGTTTGGTAAACAATTTTGTGTTGTGAATGCTATTCCGATTGTGGCGCGAAAGGTACTCTAGCTATCAGAGGCTATCGAACGGCGCGCTAGCGACACGTAGCGCCACCTGTTAGATTGCTTTGGAACTACGTGTAAGAAAAGAAGACAAAGCAACCAACCAATTACCTAGTTCTAGTTTAGCTCACAAATTCTACTTCTAAAACTTCAGCTGGGTAAGTAGTGTATTTATCTTCTGTGAGATGGTGCCAGACTAACCCGCTAGAAGTAAGTACTTAATAATTAGTTTTCTTAACTAATTCAGTTCTTCGCAGAGTCCATTTTCTAAGTGATTTCAACCTCTTTTACTTCTTACAGAATAGAGAAGGTAGAGCAAAGAGCATACGTACTAAAAGACGTACGGCGTAGAGCCGCCGAAGCGTACCTAATAAAAGCAGCATGTGTACTTCTCTACCACTTTATGACTGCTATTCCTACTCGACTTATTAAATGATTTTATTCGACTGCTTATAGGTGCCTACACTAGTAGGCTGGCTTACCTATGTACTACACTTTATTAAAATGAAGGATGACAGCGCCGCGGCGCTGTCAACTTATGAAGTCGGCAAAAAGTTTTATCTCCTAGTTAGCGTCAGAATGGCTGGTTGCTTGAATGTGCCTGTCTGCCACAATCACATTATCCGTAGTTTAAAATGTTGTGAAACGTGATGTATTTTAATCCATACGGCAATAAAATCCTTCATCCATCACTGTATACATATATAATAATCAGGTGGCAATAAATACAAAGTGATAGGATATATCCCAGTTTATTTCCCTTATCCTTAGTTTAGACCTGTCCACTCCGCTTTGCAGCCGAAGGCAGAATGCCCGTTCGTATCACTTTCCTATTTTAGTCCAAAAACTATCCGTTTTACATTTCTTTATACTCGAGAATACTATTATCATCAATCGTTAAATTACCTTTTTAAATAAGAAAATATTATTTAAATAGTTGTAGGAATTTTACAGTTTCGAATGTGTTAGTTAATTTATATTTAATTTCTCGGCAACTATTATTATTTTTAACTACCTAGTCAACAGTCATAATCCGACTTGCTTATATTTGAAGTTAAACAGGAAATCAGTTCGATATGTTTACGTACTTTTAAATATTACATACAATCTTTAAAGCTAGTACTATAATACTAATGATGTTGCATACTTTTAATCATAATTCTAACATTCGGCCTTTCCTGACACTAAGTTTGTCCTCAAACTTTAAACTATTGATTTAAAAAAAAAACTAAAACATCTTATGTTAACAGTAAATAAAAAGGATATAATACATGAAATTACACTTAATTGAATCAGTTGAAAATACCCACGGATCTGTCAACGTGGTACTCCAATATTTTCAACCTTTTGGTTCAGTAAACTACCGATTGCTCTATCAAAATCGAGTAACTTACCTCCAATAATTACAATATCAGTTCTATCTTACATTGATTGAAAATACCCATGGATCTATCAACATGGTTCTCCAATATTTTCAACCTTTTGGTTCAGTAAACTACCGATTGCTCTATCAAAATCGAGTAACTTACCTCCAATAATTACAATATTAGTTCTATCTTACATTGATTGAAAATACCCATGGATCTATCAACATGGTTCTCCAATATTTTCAACCATTTGGTTTAGTAAACTACCGATTGCTCTATCAAAATCGAGTAACTTACCTCCAATAATTACAATATTAGTTCTATCTTACATTGATTGAAAATACCCATGGATCTATCAACATGGTTCTCCAATATTTTCAACCTTTTGGTTTAGTAAACTACCGATTGCTCTATCAAAATCGAGTAATTTACCTCCACGTTTAACCTTTATTTTTCCTTTCAATCATTCATTTCACGAATAATCATCAACACAAATAATTAACATTTGAAAAATTCTTTATTTTTACATAGGTACTTATATTTCACGTATGATTGAGTACAGTAAGTTCATTACGTAAGTACAGTAAAAGTAGTATCACCTTCCTAATTATTATTTGAACTATTTTACTTTTTTTTTTTTTTTTTTTTTTTTGTATTTCTATTTGTTTTCAATATCTCTAATAAATGTTTAATGTTACTATTGAAATTAATATCTTAACCTACCCTAACTCTGCATATTTCATATGACCCAAACACAGCGAAATCGAACGTTAATGCTCTTCAGAATCAGTACTACTACTACTACTACTTTTATCCTCAGGATCGCTATTATGGCAAGTAGATATCCAAGGTTTAATGCGGTCTGCAGCCCATACGTTACAATAATTCTTATATGTTACATTAGTTCCGGGTATGCTTGAAACTTCATATCTATCATTTTCAAGTACTTTAGTGATTCTAAAAGGTCCGGTAAATTTTGGAAGCAACTTTTTACTTTGACCGTCGTTACTTTGAACAGGTTTTAAAATTTTCACTAAGTCTCCTATTTTATAAATTCTAGCCTTAATCTTTTTCTTATCATACCTACTCTTTTGGGCTTGTTGGTCTTTTTCAATGTGTTTAGTTACTTCGTTTCTGATATCTACTATTTCTACAGATTGCCGCGTCTCTTTCAAAATTGAATTAAATATATTGTCACCTCTACTTACCATCGCTACACCAAAAAGTGCTTCAGATGGTGCCTTTCCGATCCCTTTATTTAAGGTATTATTTAACCCCCATTGTAATTTCCCTAACGCTCGATCCCAGTATTTCTCCCCAAGTTTATCGGTGTAGGCGGTTAAAGCATCTAAGACTGTCCTGTTATATCTCTCTACTTGGCCATTGGCTCGTGGAGAGGCGACAGCGTTGAGAACGTGATTTATTTTAGAGTCATCACAGAAATGTTTGAACTCATTAGAGGTAAAAGATGAGCCTTGATCGGAAATTAGTCTATTTGGATACCCGAATGTGCAGAATATATTCTCGAGAGCTCGAATGCTAGGGGCAGACTTGAGATTTCTTAATGGCGCCAGAATACAAAATTTGGTGAACCCGTCAACGAGTACAAGAAGGTAAGAATTCCCATTAGCGCTTTTAATAAAAGGCCCTAAGTGGTCAATATGAACAGTATCGAAAGGTTTGTCAACTTTATGAATTGGATGCAGAAGACCTTCTTTAGGCCCAGCTGGTTCTTTACTATATGCACACTCTAAACAAGAGCGTACATATTTTTTAATGAAACGCTTCATTTTTGGAAACCAAAAGTCTTTACTTATTTTATCAACTGTTTTTTCTACACTGAAATGGCCAATATCATCATGATTAAGTTTACATAACTGGAAACGTGCCATTTTCGGTACGACCCATTTTAACTCGTCTTCAACTTTACGAAACAATTTGTTATTTTTGAGAACATAATTTTTTTTGACATCTGAGTAGTCAGTATCTTCTAAGATTTTTCTAATTCGTTGTGATTCTGAATCTTCTAATTGTAAGGTAAGTAACCAATCTTCCTGAGTGATTCTCAGAATGGAAGGAAACGTGTCTTGTCCCAAATCCGATTCATACGGTAGGGGATTTCTACTTAAAGCATCTACATGAGACATTGTATGACCTGGCTTGTACTGTATATCGAAATCAAATTCTTGGATTGCTATCCACCATCGAGCAATCCGTGACAGTAGATCTCGTTTACTAAATGTGGCTCTCACAGCAGCGCAGTCCGTTACTAAGGTAAACTTAACACCTAATAGGTATACTCTAAATCGCTGAAGTGAAGCTACTACGGCCAGCGTCTCTAGTTCATAAGCATGGTATTTTTGTTCATCTATCGTAGTTTTACGACTAAAGTATGCTACAGGTTTTATTTTGGCTGTGTCGTTTTTCTTCTGTAACAGCATCCCAGCCAATCCGTATTTGCTAGCATCAGTATGTAAGTAAGTCTCGTCTTTGGGGTCGTATATTCCTAGCACTGGTCTTTGAATCAATGAGTCTTTTAGTTTTGCGAATGATTGTTGTTGATCGGTACCCCAACACCACGCTATGCCTTTTTTTGTCAAATCTGTGAGCGGCCTAGCTATAACAGCAAAATTTTGTATAAATTTTCTGAAATAACTAGCCAACCCCACAAACTGCCTAACTTCATGTACATTTCTTGGTGATGGGAACCGTTCCACCGAAGCAATCTTTTCTTTACCCGGTCTAATTCCATGTTCACCTATTTCATAACCGAGATATTCTAACTCTTCTTGAAAAAAATTACACTTTTGCAAATTTAGAGTCAACTTAGAGTTTCTTAGTAATTTAAAAGAATTCTCTAATCGCTCATATTCTTCATTAAAGTCTTTTCCGGGTATTAATATGTCATCCATATACGCGAGAGCGGAATTGAACCTTGAATTTCCTAACACTTGGTTAATCGTCCTTTGGAAAACTGCCGGAGAATTAACCAATCCAAAAGGCATCTTTTTGAATTGGTAAAGACCATCGGGGGTAACAAACGCAGTGAGGTGTTTACAGTCATCACTGATTGGAATTTGATAATATCCACTTGCCAAATCAAGGGATGTATAATATTTGTTACCGTTAAGCATATCTAGCTGATCGTCTATTCTAGGCATTGGAAAATGGTCTTTCTTGGTTTTTCGATTTAATGCCCTAAAATCTACACACAAACGGTAACCTCCTGTCTTTTTTTTAACAAGAATAATAGGACTGGCATAGAAAGAATTCGATTCTTCAGCAATATCATTCTCAATAAGATCTTTGACCATCTCTCTAACTACCTCTCTTTCTGCATAACTTAAGCGGTAAGGCCGATAGACTACCGGAGTTGTATCATTTAGTTCAATATGCATTTCAGTTTTGTTTGTGCATCCTAGTTCAGATAGATTTTGGGCAAAGCAATCTCTGTATTGGTTTATTAAATTTAGAACAGATTGCTTTTGTTGTAGTGTTAGGTTAGGGTTGATTTTAACTTCTTCCGTAGTGATTAGTTTTGGGGGGTCACTTTTTATTTGATTACAAGTAATGTCAGGCTTCTCTTTAGTAGAGCTTGATGTTATAATTGGTTTGCTACGTACTAACACAGAGCTATTGCTCAAGAATATAGGTTCTTTAGAGAAATTGCAAACAGCCACTTGACATTCACCCTTATTTATGTTATAGATACCTCCTATAACGCAATAGTTTGCATTTTCTAATCTTCTAACACTGTTTTCTATGAAAACATCACAACTAAAATTTTCCTCATTAATGCAATTGACATAATCAAATTTGTTTACTACAGTATCCACTTTAATTCTTAAGACAATTTTGTCGTTGCTTGCGTTGTCCGTCTGTATGTTTATCAAATTGTCAGTTAATTTCTTTTTTAAAATATCTAATTTGTCATGTGTTTTTATGACTAACACATCTTCTCTCTCTGTAAAATCTTGACCAACGAGTAAGGGGTCATGAAGCAATGATGATTCAATAATGTATGCGTTAATTTCTGCAGTTACTTCCCCGATGCATAAATTCAACCTTGTTCTACCTAATGGAACAGATGACCCATTACCAAAACCACGAATATTGGGAACATCATTTTCAACTTTCGGTAGTGAATATTTCTCAACAATATCCTGCCGAATTAGTGTACAATCGCTTCCAAAGTCCACATAGCTTTGAATATTAATGTTATTATTTATGATGGCAGTCTTGTAATATTTTGAATCAGACCTAAATTTTTGTGTTAGCATAGTTTTCTTTTCTAGATTGGAATTATTATTGGATTGATTGTGGTCTTTTGGCCGAAAACAATCTCTTGCTGTGTGCCCAAGCCGTTGACAGTTATCACATCTAATAATTGGTTTTGGACATTTACTAGACGTGTGACCTTGTTCCTTGCAATTGAAACAAGAAATATCAATCGTTTGTTTGTTCTGAACACGACATTGAGCATAACGATGTCCAGTTTTATTACATTTAAAGCATTTAATTTCATTGGATGTGGAATTGGAAGCTACTGCATTCACTGGTCGTTTGTTAATACGAGAGTTATTAGTCTCCCTACATAAATCTTTAAGAAATTTCAACAAGTCTTCGGGGTTTTGAAACCTTGCTGAAGACGCACTAGCCCTAATCATTCTATCGTCAATTCCGTATACAAGGCAATCGACCGCTTTTTTGTCTACAATCCCACACGCATTTAATAACATCGTTTTGTCGTAATAATACTCGTCTACAGATTCGCCAAATTTCATCCGCCTTTCTAACATTTCAAACAACAACGCTCCGTAATTGCTTTCTGAAGGAAATGCTTTTATCAGTCGATCCTGCCATTCGGTCCATGTAAGAAGGATAGTTTGAAGACCCTCATACCACTTTCTCGCATGACCACCTAATTTGGGTAAAGCATAATGTGCGGTTTGTTCGTTAGTCCAGTTGTAAATTTTCGCGCATTCGTTAACCTTGGCTATCCAACCCTCAATACGTTGATTTTTCTGTGCTGGATCAAATGTGGGTATGATATTTTTATCATAAGTAATCTGAGAGTTTGGTCGTGATAAATTTTGAATCAACTGCGAGATATCGCTAATACTAAATAACAAACTAGGCTTACTTGCTAACGTATCCAGTTGAGTACCTGGTGCTGAAGACAACTGCGAAGCTTGAGAAGGCTCAGCTTCCGTCGCTGATGCTAGCTGTGCTGTCTCGCGATGTAGCTCTGCGCCCGCAGAATCCTGTAGATCTGCTGACGGTGTGCTCCGCGTAGTTGACAACTGTAGCGTCCGTAGTTGCGTCGATGCCTGCTGCGTTTCGATTGTATGTTCCGTATTATTCACCACGTGGTTTAAGTCTTCATGTCTTACTGCGGTTTCTTCTTGTCTTTCTTTGGAATTTCTTAAATGGCGTTTCTTACGATGATGGGTATTTTTTGAACGATCACCTCTTCTTTTACGACTTCGTTTCGATGCACAAGATCCACTTCCGGAGCTGGTGCTGCGGTGACGACGGCGTTTGTGTCGCCTGGAATGTCTCGCACGGCTTCGTGAGCGTCGCTCGTGTAGCTCGTCATTGGTGTCGCTACTCATTTTGATTCTATTATCCCAATTCTGATATAATAATCAGGTGGCAATAAATACAAAGTGATAGGATATATCCCAGTTTATTTCCCTTATCCTTAGTTTAGACCTGTCCACTCCGCTTTGCAGCCGAAGGCAGAATGCCCGTTCGTATCACTTTCCTATTTTAGTCCAAAAACTATCCGTTTTACATTTCTTTATACTCGAGAATACTATTATCATCAATCGTTAAATTACCTTTTTAAATAAGAAAATATTATTTAAATAGTTGTAGGAATTTTACAGTTTCGAATGTGTTAGTTAATTTATATTTAATTTCTCGGCAACTATTATTATTTTTAACTACCTAGTCAACAGTCATAATCCGACTTGCTTATATTTGAAGTTAAACAGGAAATCAGTTCGATATGTTTACGTACTTTTAAATATTACATACAATCTTTAAAGCTAGTACTATAATACTAATGATGTTGCATACTTTTAATCATAATTCTAACACATATTATGTGGTTTTGTTTTATATTATTACAGGTAATTATACCGTATACGTCAAGTATCTTTATTACGAAAAATACTAGTATCTAATCTAGCCTACCTACTCAAATTTGAATGTAAGGTTTTGGGAATTAAATAAATAAAACACTTTTTGGACACTCATTGTTTCTAATTAGACAGAAAGTTTACACGAAAATCACTGAAGCGACAATAAAGTACCTACTTAACTTAAAAAAAAACACATAAATAGCATTCCCGTGATACATTTCAAATAGGTAGGTACATTATAGAAAGAAATACTGAATCATATCTTATTTAGTTATAGATGGTTTACCCTATAAAAACCTGCACAATCTTCTCAGCCAATCTCTTGGTCAAACCTCAACTATCACAAACATTTAAGGTTACGCACCTTTTTTATTTCCTTCTTTTTACCCAATACATTTTTCTCTCTGAGATTTAAAACTTCATAATGTTCTAATTTTTTTTTTTGGCTTGAATTGGTTTTTCTGGATGAACCTATGGCGGCCTATGGTTCGTTTACTAGAGGCCAGTTGTTACGATAGTCCACTAAACAATTCCAATTTTAAATTGACAAAAATAATAATTGTTTGACAAAAAAAAAAAATTACATAGGTAAAATTGTCATCTTTCTATTTTTGGACATGTATTTTTATACAACGAAAACAGTGAGTCAAATACTGAAATGGCTACAACCCAATGCAATCGTAATTAACATTTAGTCACAAACATTCTTAATATTAATTAGACATTTAAAGTGTTTCTCCTAATGAGAGTAGCTTCTGACGGTAACACAATTGCCTATTAGAGAAAAACAGCAAGTGTAACATAAATAAATATTGGCCCAATTCCGTTTTCTTGGTTAAAAATTTTAAGTCACTAATTTTGTTTTTTTTTTTAATTTTAATTTTTCCCATATTTTATTAGTTACGTATTATCTTATAGTATTTTTGAAAAGCCAATATCCATCTATGTTATTACAATCTTACAAACTAACACACATTCATTTTCAAGAAGTAGTAAAAGTACATTCAAAAAGACTTCCTTATAATCTATGTTTCATTTGTGAATGTGAAGATAATATGCATCTAAAAGTCGTAATTAAAAACTGTTCGATGGAAGCTACAATTTTTAACATAAAGTGTCTTTGTGTGGTTACACGAGGCCAATCAAAGATCGATGTGCATATTTCAGTAAATTAATTCCTCCTTGCAAAATTGGCGTCGTGTAAACATAACCTTATCTGCCAGAACGCTACGTTTTTTTTGGTCAACAAACACATTGACAGTGGTGATACTTATTACAATTATTGATTATTCATATTTCTAACTTATCTTATTACAATTAATATTATTATTTAAGGGTTTAACTGGATCAAAATGTTATCAAATCAATTAAAATAATTTAATTAATAAATTGATCAATTATCAATTCATCACTGTATGTTTTTTGGCTTCGAAATTACAATTGAGAAAACAATTTTAATGATACTTAAGTTATACCGTTTAGTAGATAATAAATAGAAATGTCGAAAACAAAGTACTGTTATAAAAAAATACTTAAAAGCTGCTTCTTAACTAAGCTTACACCTAAAATTTCGATAATTCTCTGCAAAAATTCATAGATATGGCCTGAGTCACCATTTCACTGTTTAAAAACAACGATAATAAACATGTCTACGTTATTTTATGAAACTGTTTTTAAATTTCAATAGATACCATGGTAATGTTGTTTATTTCTTTTACACTTCAGCGTCCGTTGATCGATCAGTTGATCCCGTGGTTGTAAGATCTTTCTTTGCTTGAATTTTTTGCAGGCCCTCTATGTAATTTCGCAAAGAAAGAATGTGTGAGCCAAGATGCTCCAAGACATGGCTACAATATGTACGCAGTGTGGAACGAGCAGCTGCTTTGTATGAATTTAACGCCACATTAATCTCTTTTGAGAAAACCTACCTTCTTTTAAAGGTGGATGGTTATGGACAAAGACTTTAGGTGCTAGGGATGTTAAATGAGAATCATTTTATGGTGTCATCTACGAAAGCTTTACAACCAGGTCCATATCCAATCGACTTTAGGAATCTGCTGTCGTCAGCCGCCATGCATCATTCAACAACCATCCACCTTAGAAACTGACTCGTTCCTTACCAGTAACAAATGCGGCCAGATCTCTTTATATGCGCCACCCAACCACCCTCAACACATTAAGTATCTTGGCTGACACATTCTGCAAGGCTAGTTCCAGCCCTGCACAACATTTATTAGTTTCATGCAACTTAGGACTTCATGCAACTAATTAGATTTCGTTTTGTTCTGATGTTGTTATAGGCACCTATTTGCAGTCGCTCAGGAAAATGGTATTTGTCAAAAGTCTTAGAACATAGATGTTGTGCATAACTTTCACCTGCCCTTCCTAAAACCTTATTCTAAAAACAAAGGTACCTACATAATAAATAACTATTTTAACCACCTATTAGACGTGAACTCACAACGAATTTCACTACACACTCACAGATTTCTTTGTAGAGAGTGCTGTGCATCGCTGACACTTCTAATATTACAAAATAATTATACATTAAAAATTAAGATAATGATAAACTTGAGTGAAAACTTTTGGGCAATTACAGCTTTCCTACTTGGAAAAACATGTTTTCCTAGAATTACGTAAAACCTCCTTGCCGTTTTCTCAAAACCTCATCATTATTGGGTTGGTCTAACATAAAAGATTAAAACCCCGACTACAGGAATCATTGACCACATAATGAACAAGAGATGTTAAGGTGCCTATCTGACAAAATCCTGAACAATTTTGATTTAAAAAAAATGTCCTAACTGTTTCGATACAAATCGATCACTTCAAGCAAATTGTCTTATAAAAAGTTTAATTTTGTAAATGTCAAATACCAAAATGTACCTAAACTTGGCGCCTGACCTAATTTTATAAACGCACAATATAAAATGATATAAATCAGTATGAGTTTGCCGTAGTCAGGTTTAAATGTTACAAATATTAGAGATCAATATAACACAAAGTAAATAAAATACCGAACTGTAGCATCTCCTACTCTTTTATTCCTCAAATACAGTTTAACCACGGGAAATCTTAAAGACAACGTACGTTGTTTCAGCAGCATCATCTCTTGAAGGGTCCATTGATGTAATAAAACTTAGAAATCATTTATATATCGATATAATAATGTGTTGTGGTTGACAGGTCATTTCAGTGCACTGCCTAGTTACTTGTTTGTCACTACATAGCCTCGTGTCGACAAATAAGTATTAAGTATTGAGATTGGTGAAGGTTTGATCCTGGTAACTATAAAAGCCAAGTGATTTGATGATAAATTATATATTGACGTTACTTTAGCAGTTATTTAATCTCACTAATGTTCAATATTTTATTTGCTTACTTGAAACTTATAAAAAAAAGGGATAAGATTTTTCTGTACTTAACTACAAAACGGAAAAGACCAACCCGGGTTAAGCGTCGAATTACTTTATTCATAATTAAGATTCTCAACTACGACAAATCACACAGGAGAAAGGTACAATCAGTATTGTTCAGTTTTGGATAGCACTATCTCTAGGCTCAGGCTTCAGGAAGCTGCGAAGCGACTTGCGACCTATAAGCGAACAAAACAAACATACAAAGGAATAATAATGCCAACGGCTACACAGGAAACGTTTGATCGCAGTGTGGCTAACATTCGTTTGCTTGTCTCAATCGTCCGTTTGTCGCAAGTCGTGCTGCAGCTTGGTGTAGCTTCAGCCTTACTCGGGACTTGTTATTGCAAAACTTATTAATTCTGCGAGTACATGCATTTTGTCACGTTAGGACTGTGATTCTATTACTCTATTGTGTGAGAAGTTTAATACTGACATGAATCGGGGGGTTCCCGGACGTTTTCAACTGGCGAAGGCGGGACGTTTTGAAATGTTTCACAGAAGTTGCATGTCGGTTTCCATTCTAAAATCACTGCACAAATTTTAATAAAATCATTCTTAATGATTTATTTAGGTACAGCACCGCTAAAGGTTATAGTTACTTCAGGAGAAAAGCGAGCTAAAACGCGGAACGGAAATGATCTGTTTTGGAAATAGATGAAACGCTCCTAAATAATTCAAGACGTGAAACGATTATCGATACAGTTGAACTCTGATGAAATATAAAAACTTTATTTTTGTCAGTGATGGTTACGTCGTCGCCATAGTCGGGTAAAATCCTCATGAGAGACAAACCCACCTATAATATAATAAGCTCAACAGCCATTACGAGGCCTCGCACACCAATGGAGACGAATCAGTATTCGACTAAAGCAAATCCAAAAGGAGAACAGATTGCGAAGGCTAGAATTTTTAGTTTTCTATAGCACCATCTCGGCTAGTCAATTCTTGGATTTCGACGTTTGGATCAATTACCGGCGCGTTTCGGTTTGTAATAGTTTTGTTAGTTGTTTGGTGGTTATAAATTAGGCAACTTTTTTTCGATTTTCTTTTACGGTCAAAGCAACTTGATTGAGACTTCGATGGTGTCAAATTGTTATTTTGATGTTTGTTGTAAGCTTTGCCCGAATATATCCGTTTTCGTCTTTTCATAAGTCCCGTCGTTAGAGCTGAAGTAATTTGGATAACATATTTTGATAAACGGATAGTTTTGTGGCCCTAGTAGTGGGTAGGTAATTTAGAATAGTTCTTCTCGTCTCGAAATGCAGTTCCCATTAGAAAAAACAGGCATACTGCGACCAGAGACGCAAGCGTTACTATTTATCAAACAAATGAGTACTTATGTTTCCATTTTTTCCAGTTAATTTTTTTTTGGTGGTCTGAAGGACCGAGCAGAGTATTATATCGCCGAGTATTTTAGTCAACTGCCTATGATAATTCTATACAAAACTGCCTTTTCCCCTTTCCGATCTGCCTGTCAAGTACCGGCTATAGTTTATAAGCTTAACGACTACTTAATCAACAATTACCATAGTCGAAAGCTAAGCTTTCTACTGGTGTTTTATTAGAGATTGTATTGTATAAGTGATCTTCTTGAAGATGCCGAATTTCATCCCAGATATTCTCAAAGATTCTGCGTTGCTTTATCACCTTGACCGATCGTTTTAAAATTTCTGTGTAATTGTCAATTTCGACGTCGTGAAACTTAATTCAAGATCTGACCACACTGGAGCGCACGACGCAACACGATAAATTTTAAAATGTGGTGTAGCATTTTTTCGTTAAATTCATACAAAGCAAATCGTGTCGCGAAGCGCAAAGAACTCTAGCGGCGCGGGTGATATAAATAATAGTACTTATACTAGCTTAGGTTGGAGTGATTATTTCACTGAACCTCAAATTTGTCACTGGATCAAGATCAATAACAGAATGATTTCCAGCATGCATGGCAACATTGTGGATGTGAAGGGTGTAGAGAGGTAGGTATGCTACAGGTGTGCTTCCCCTTAGATCTCCGTTTCTTAGCTCATTGCGTCTCCAACCCCGGACGTCCGTTTAAGGAAAGCCGTTGGTCAGGTTATATGATTGGTTTATTTCCATAATTGACCACCAAGGCAGCTTTATTGATTTTAATTCACCCCTTTGCTAGTAACTAAAAAAGCGCCGCTGAGTGTAGTCAGTTCTCAAATGTTACCTTAAAATCTAACAGTGTAGTAACAAGGAACGTGAAGGCTCTCGCCCAGTGTCCCAAGCGTTCCACTGTACCTTAAGTAGAATAATAATAATACTAGCGTATATTATAAGCGTTCTCTTTCACCTTTCTCTACCAGTCCAGGCTAGAATTTAGCATCGGCAAAAATGCACCTGACTATCTTGTATGACAGCGGGTTACGATATAATAGACGTCGAAGATACATAACCAAGTGTAATGGCCAACCGGTAAGATCTAAAAGGAATTCGCAATAGGCCTACAATAGGCCTTTTTGAGAATAGAGTGGACTGGGCTGGTAGTGGTAAGTGGCTTTTAGATGTAGCCCTGGAATTTGCACAGATGTAGATCTGGATTGTGGATTATTAGCCGGCTTCTTTATTAGAATGGTTATAATTAATGCCGGAAATACGCGCGAGGGGGACGGCCATGGGGGATTTCTAGAATAATCCATAAAGGGGAACAGATGGGCTGACGGGTGGATAGTGCAGTTCTGGAGGATCAAGCAACATAGAGACAAGCGTGTGTATCTTTTGACGAACAGGAATTTGGTTAGCTACCGCGGGGGGCAGAAGCTCCCCTGGCATTGACTACCAAGATAACACTTCGGTCTCTTATTCTGACAACGTAATCACTAATCATGATAGCACGCGGTCGATGGGACAGCCTCCTAGGGCGGAATTTGAATGTGAGCCTTGGTTTCAGTACTGCAGACGTTTCACTGATATTTCAGCATCTCTGTACTAGTGAGCTAGTTCGGTAGCTCAGTTTCTGTCATGGTTATGTAGCGGTTATCTGTAGATTTCTTTTGCTAAGTGTCTCCAACCATATTGCACTACGCCGGTGGGCTGGCATATCCATTTGTTGCGGGTACACGCCGGTAGTTACCAGGCAGGTGGTCGCTGGTCAGGCGGACCGAAGAGGAGGACCTCTTGTCTAGTCCGGTTGTGGTAGGAACCACAAGTCGGGTTCGTCGCCTCTTACGACTCGCTTGCCCGACTACGGGGAAGATATTCTTTCTCCGTCTCCCCACGGATAATTTACCAAGGCCTGCGCAGACGAGGCACTTTTGTCTGCGGACAATAATCCCCGAAACATTCTGTACGTGAATCTCTTTGTACGCGGTTATTCGATGCAGTTGTAAGCTGTCTATTTTGACGGATAAAAAGTACGAGGACTGTCTGTCTGTGCGCGGGCCTTTACGTATTGTAATGGCATTCCAAGGTGAAGTTCCCTTTCTGTTCCCTTTATGATGCTAACACCTTGCCTTTGTAAGTGAATCCTTGAGAAACCAGCCAACTCCAGAGCGAAATGGAGTTGGAGCTATTGCGCAACTTCAAAAGAGTTTCCGATAGTAGGATTCAAACTTTATGACAGATGTGTACTTACGAAGAAGCACAATACGCTGCGTTATAGCAAATACTAGGTTGATACGGGGTATAGAAAGCTTGAGACCTGCACGAAGCCGAGCCCGCGACGCACTACTCAGTTGCCATCAGCTACTGGAGAGGATTATACAACGAAGACGCGCGACAGGTAAATTTGCGAACCACTCTATACGCTAGTATTATTTTATATTACTTTGTTGACCTATTCCGAAGAATCAGACAGCCACTCATCAAGGACTGTAAACGTTTCCATGTTGTCAAGCATAGATAAGTACTCGATGCTCACAGGTCGTAGCGTGGCAGCTGGCCGCTCCGGGACCGGCGGTGGCCGGTCCTCCGGTGACCGATCGTCCGGTGACCGGTCGGCCGGTGGCCGGTCGGCCGGTGGCCGAATGACCCGCGGTCGCTCGACCCGCGGCCGCTCCAGGATGGGTAACCACTCATGGACAGTCCTCCACTCCAAAACGGGATACCAGGTAGAGTCAGGTTGGACGTACTCGCTAAGCCCATGGCGGGTGTGCTGTTATGTTAGGCGCGAGGTTAGTGTTAGTTATATGATTTTAATAGCTGCTTTTCTTAACATTATTATGCCAAATAAAAAAAACTGATTTCAGCCTACTTAACGCGCATGCAATACCGTAGTGCTTTATTAAATCCGTTTACCGCACAAGTCGGATTTATCCAACACTTTTTATTGGACCCATCCGCCCGAGTCGTATAAATCCGACAAAATACCTTTGTTACTTTAATTTTATTTTTTCATTGTAATATTTAATCACGCAGTAATTTTCTGGTTCATAAACTGACTGCTCATGATTAAAAGTTATGGGATCCAACTTTAAAAAAACTAATATTTGACTCATTAAATTAATATTTGAAGTTACATAAAGTTTTCCTTAATAAACCTAGCGCTAAAAAGGTTAAGTAGTAACAACATGAAAATTATTTATAGAAATTCCACTATTATTTTACGCATTTCATGTCATTATTACCATTACAAGCAACTATTTCAATCTATAAAAACGTACCAAAAAGGAAAAAAAAGCCAAAATAAAAACAACTGAAATCATATAAGTATCTATTATAATTATTACATTTTTTTCTTAGCTAAATACAATGACAGCGTGAATAAAAATAAACTTAAAACTACTTACTAACAAAATCAAATAATTTTACAATCAGCCTTAAAAACAAACGGTCACGTGCAAAATTAAGGCTACGTACACAATGAACGCGAGTGTTTCAGTGCGCAGTGAGTGAACCATTGGCACTAAGACGAACCAGTGGTATCTAGGCGGTTACAAAAGCAAAAAATTACTTCCTAAAAGCAAACCACAATAAATGTGTATCAGAGTCGTTAATCACTGTGACCACTATCGTAACGCGCTCATTTAGAACTGTCAAAATAGAAGCCAAACGTTACGTTTCCTTGCGTTTCAAAACTGATATAGATCACATGTTTACGATTCGCTAGCTCAAAATGCCTAAAATATGATAAAACTATGATAGAGTGCCATGTAAGAAACATTAATTTTCTAACCAACAACCTTGTCATATTCAATATTTCGTAACATTCGTGTAATTTGAAGGTCCATATTGAGCTAGTGAAGTGCAAAAGCAAAAGGTCAAATAATCCACGCGTCAACGCGAAAGTCTGTCAGTCTCCAGTCTCTAGGCGAAATTCTGTCACTAGGCGAAGTTTAATCTGTAGGTGAAATACTGTCACTAGGCGAAGTTTAGTCTGTAGATGAACTTCTGTCACTAAGCGAAGTTTAGTCTTAAGGCAAAGTTCTGTCACTAGGCGAAGTTTAGTCTGTAGATGAACTTCTGTCACTAAGCGAAGTTTAGTCTTTAGGCAAAGTTCTGTCCCTCGGCGAAGTTTAGTCTCTAGGCGAAGTTCTGTCACTAGGCGAAGTCTAGTCTTTAGGCGAAATTTTATCATTAGGCGAAGTTTAATCATTAGGAGAACTTGACGGCATGCAAGGTGCTGACCTGTTGAGGCCTACTGTTGCGGATGGCGATGATGCACCGCTTCAAACTCCACTGACAGTCGCGGCGGAGGTTTTTGTGCGGGCGTGTCACTATGTGGTCCTCCATCTCCATCCAGGACTTGGTGAAACTATTGCAGTACCCGCAGTGGTACTCCCCTGGCGTAATCTGTACAAATGACACAAGATATTTTGAACAATGATGTTTAACTTGGCATACGGCCAGATTGTCTAAACAGAACTGTTGAGTTCGGCTCGGTGAGTTGAGAAATTTTGTATGGATTTAAAAGGTGTTGTGGCAATCAAATTATAGTCACCTCAGTGGACAAAAACAAAACTACTTAGACCAAAAAGTAGAAATACCATACCTCTCTGATAAACTCATCGGAAAAACAGGTCACCACATTACAAAGCCCCAATTTCTGCTTGTGCTCGAACAAGTTGAGGTGTTCAGACAACTGAGCCGCACTGTCTTTCGGGAACTTGAATGCACACAGCACACATAAGTAGTCATCTCCTTCCACCCCCACAATGTGGAAACTTAGGTACGGTAACAAATGGCTGTTATTCAGGACAATATGGGACCCATGATTTTGTTCAACACGGTAGATCACATTTATTAATTTTGCGGACATAACTTTGTTCTCTGGGCTTATATCATTTATGGCCACTTTAGATTTGTGCGAAGATGTGTTTGCGTGCCCTTTCATGACTTCCAGGTTCAGGGCCAATGTGCAAGAGCACAGCTTACAATAAGCTTCGTTCTCTGAGACTACCATGTAGTTTATTCCAGCGAAAGATCGAATTTTCTCTTGAAGATTTATTTCTCTATTCAAGGTCTGATAATCCTTTTGTCCATGCCGGTCTCGAACATGTTCCTCGAGAGCCACAAAATCCAATGGCACATATTCGTCACAACGTTTGCAGTGGGCTTTTTCAGATGTAAAATTGATATTGATGTCATTGTGTTGATACTTATCAACGTTGTCTAATATCTTGGACATTTCTTCGTCTTCATCAGAACTAATATCGTTGTCTGGGTTCTGTCGTCTAATTTTGGATTGAACGTCCAAAGGAGGAAATAATTCTAGTTTTAGTTCCTGATGAGGCTTGGCATTACGTACAGCTGCATTTTCAGAATTTTTGAGATATATCTTACCACCTTTCTTAATTATATTACCATCAGAGGATTGCGATTTCTCATTGATCTTTGCTTTGGATCCCACTTTCTTTAACAAAGTCTCTCTATGTTTCTGTAGTATAATTTGATGATGCAGGTCATTTGATATATGATCTAATACATCTTCTGTTCTTATATTTATTACATCGCAGATTACGCAGCGCTTCAAATTTTCTTCTTCGTTAACTATATAATTGTTTACATCCAAGTATTCTCGCATTCGGAGATCTTTATTGGGATCCAATACTTTGGAAGCAATGTCAATAAAATCTTCTGCCTTTTGTGTGTTGCTAACTGGTTCATTGGCAGGGTTATTATCATGAACAATTATTTGAATTTTTCTTCTATGTTCTAATCCGAACTTTTTAGCATCTGTTGATTTAGTAGTGCCCATAGCATTGATCTTTTTAGCCTCTACTGATTTAGCACTTTCCATAGCATTGATCTTTTTTGAATCTACTGATTTAGCAGTGTCCATAGTATTCATCTTTTTAGGATCTACAGTTTTAGCAGTGGCATTGGTATTTGTACCATCTACTGGATTAAAAGTATCAGTGACGTTTCCATTTACTTTTTTAGGCGCTGCATCAGTAGATTTCGGGGATGCTTTTGTGTTGTGAGCACTTCCTGCATTGGTGGTATGTTTTTCAGTAATGTCTGTTAAGTTGTTGTTTTTTGAACCATTTACATTTTTGGATTGTATTGGATTTTCAGATGTAGCATAACCCTTGATTACAGGAACATCCAAAGTTTTATTTTTTAATTCTATGCCGGCATTGTACAGCGTTTTGTGTTTGATATCTTCATGATGGTCTGGTTTATATTCTATTGAAAACACATTCCAACAAATGAGGCAATAGAACGAATCTCCATCAACCTGAAATAGTTACAGATATTCGTTAACTCATATTAGCTGATATTTGCAAGTCGATACAAATCTCGAAAACCTTTTTCTAACTTCCGTCCATATCAGTGGGCTCTGAAACATGAACGGAATTCTAACAGATCATAGTGTGACCGGATGGGATTTTTTTATCTGACTTTAAAAACGGAGGACCTTCTCAATTCAGTTGTATTTTTTTTACTAGTCATACCTACTGTTACAACGACAATCAGCCTGTTCGAGTCTTACGAAAAATATGGATTTAGACAGATTCAGTATAAATTTACTCTCATTATTTGTATATGTTAAATAATAATGACTTGTGGTAAATTTTCTCTTTGTACCAACTTTAATGGACACAAAACTGTATAATTTAATTTCGTATTAACGAATTCTTTCTATCAAATGAAGAATGTGTCATCAAGTTTTCGATACTTTTGTAATATCTGGTAGGAATGCATTAAATTAACTTGTAATAAGCTTAAATTATGTAGATGTTTATGTTTCATAGATGAAGAAAATTATAGTTGACTAGCTTTTTCCCGCGACTTTGTTCACGTTGTGTAACGTTAAGCTTAAGGTAAATTTTCAAAAACTGCGGTCGCCAATGTTCATATTGAATGGCATGGTTGAAGTTAAGCAATGTTGGGCTCGGTTACTAATAGGATGGGTGGCCGCTTATTGAGGTTTGATTTTTTTGTCGAGGTTCTAGGTTTGCACTGTCTTAATTTTACTGAGTACCATAGGCATTGATTTCGGGCATGGAAATATTAACATGGCTTTGCATTCAATTGATTGGTGATTTCATTTGAGATTGATGATGATGACGGATGGATTGGTGGATTGGAATTTATCCATGGATAAACTGTCAACGGGTATAAAATCTAGAAACTCCGCAACCAGTTGTTATTTATGTTAGTTATGAGATGTAGATAGTATTTTTTTCAAATTGAAAGCTAAGCTACCAAAGACGACGGAAATCAAAAAAATCCCTTAAGCAACAAACATGGCTGTTACAGCTCACACACACAACATGGCTCAGTAACATATTAAACAGTTTGTTGACTACATTTGGGCGCGTAATATTAACTGCCTCCCAATTTCTGGTAGAAGCGCAATAATGCAGATTGCGTGGAGACAGTTCCTAGTCCCTACTGTATGTAGTACTAGTCAGTAGTAAATACTATTATGAAGTATTGTGTGTGTGTGTGTGTGTGTGTGTGTGTGTGCGCATGCGTGTGTGTGTGTGCGCGTGCGTGTGTATGAGTGTATGAGTCTGTGGGTGTCTGAGTGTGTGTGTGTGCAAGTGTGTATCTATGTATGGACTTATATTGCTTCAGGTAGCCTGATCAGTTATCACGGATCATGTTATCGTGGAGCCTCTAGTTATATTCTTAAACCTGTTTGTTTTAATGAATTACCAGCCATAAAATATATTTATTCTTATTAAATAAATATAGAATTTTATAATATACAAATGATGTTATTGTTTAGTTAAATTATACATAAAATACAGAATGTGTGAATATGACCTCAACTGGTAAAACCATTGAGATTACACATTATTCAACAATTACCTCTCTATACATATATTTATCTCCAAACTCGAGCTTGCTCTGGATCAATTTTAAAATATGACACTGGTCTCTTCTGTGTTCATCTGCTTTATCAAATTCCGTGTTACAAATTAAGCAAGTGTTGTCCACTATGCCGTGCCATGCTTCCCAGCTTATGGCCACCTCATCGAAAGCTATGATGTTGTCACCAACTCTGTTTAAAATCTGGGCTCCTTTGTTTTCCTGGTGTTTAGTTTCGTTGATGTGAAGACCCACTTTGGTGGTGGTGGACAGGAGGATGTTGCAGTAGGAGCAATAGTATCCTTTTTTGACCTGTTTTGACACATAATCGAGAAATTAATTCAGGCATTTATTTGAGTAACCCACTGTAGTGGCAGGCCTCTACTGCAAGAGTCCTCCTGGGGAAGTACCACATCTTTGCCAGATATTCATCTGCCCAGCCGTAGTCTTCAAACATTACTGTGTTCCGGTTTGAAGGGCACAGTTTTCAGAGAAATTACTGGGCAAATGAAAGTTTAGAACTGATGTCTCAGGATGACAAGCACACTGCAGTGCCCCACACAAGACTTTTTTTAATGGAAACTTATGCACAATACTGTGTCTGTTATGAGCAGGCGTGGCGCTTACCATAAGTTAAAGGAGTTGCTCGTATTGTTACTTAAAAAAAAAAGTTTCTCAACTAAAGCTAAATGCCCTCCGCATCACAAGACAGTTGGACGGATGTTGGTTTAATTGAACTCTTGAATGTAATGTCAGTTTTGAGTTTGTAATAGTGAACTCTGACGAAAGAGACAGAAACAACATGGGGTGAGGCCCACATACCAAATAAAAAATGCCAAAGCCAGTTCAAACCCGACTTGTGGTTCTCTACCTTTATAATCTGGTCATTCTTGAACTTTTCCAAGCGTGTAGCTGCCCCCATATTTTTTTTGTGGATAGGTTTTTCAGTGTGGGTGTAGGCCTCATCTTCTGAACGTAGATAGTTGTCGCAGACAAGGCAATAACTGTCCACTGACCCGGTGAGGATGGAGTTGTTGTGTAGTTTAGATTGTAAGAACATCTGCATCAATTAGAAAATTGATTTTTATTATGTTACACATAGTGAGTGGTGATAGCTTAGTGGGAGGTTGGTTTTCAAGGAGTTGGTTGTGAGTGTAAATCTCCACACAGGCACTTTCCAAACAGTTTCTTGTTAAGACATTTATAAGTAATTATCACTCACTCTTTTGTGAGGAAAAACATAGCAAGGAAACCCATGTGGGTAATAATGAACCCGTAAATTATTTCGGAAGTATGTGAACTAAATAATCCGGACTGAGCCCCGTGGTTGGCTATGGGCTAACCTTCCTTAGGAAACTGAGGAGAGCCTCGTGCTCACCAGCTCGTCAATATGGGTAGAAGATGATGTTGCCTATTTGGTAGAACTAGATAAATATCACATTGAATTGTTTTTATAATAGACGACAGACAAAGGCAAAAGTCAATAAAGACAAAGTTAGGTGATTGACGAAAAGGAATATGTTGTTATGCTTGTAAGGGTAACAAGCTCAGTGTGCGGTGGCGTGCAAGATTATGATATGCAAAGTTCTGGGTGGCACTGTAACTGTTATGGGCAGGCGTAGCGCTTACCATCAGGTGAACGACGTGCTCATCTTGTCATTCATTCGTCAACATATCGTCATATTGTGAAAATTATAATCAGGTTTACTTTTATAGATTTTTATCTTCACTATATTTTTGTTATTACAATAAATAATTTCGAACCAAGTTATAATATTTCAACTTTAAATAAAATAGGGAATTGGCATAATACATTTGCTATATATATACATTGTTTGCAGAAACAGGGATTTTCTCTCTTCCAGATTTTATGCAAAGCGCATAATTATTATTCACCACTATCACTGTTAGACTCACTTTGTAGGGATAATATTTAGGGTGGATACTGCGAATACTTGAAAGTGGATGGAAATATGCTATGGAATCTGCGCCAACCTTCAACAAAATTTATCGATTTTTAAAAATATGGGCGGAGTAGGTCTAATGTTGTATAGTTTACCTTGTCACCGTAGATCCACAAGCTGATGTAGTAGCGGGCGGAAGCCGGCACAACTGATTAGTGATTCGCAATATACTCGTCTATTGTCCGTTTTATTTTTATTGAAAAACATAGAGCGGATGAAAACAATGTAAAACTCAACAGGGCGGGCGGGATTCCCGTGTCATAAACATACATTCATTCAATCATTCATTCGAATTAGGGATGGCGATCTGAGATCGATTAATCGAAGAATCGATTTTTCGAGCAGAAAATATCAATTTTTTAAATCGATATGAAGTACTGTGTCGATTCACTGAATCGATATATCACCCTTGAAAATCGACATTCGATTTTTTCTGTTTTGGTATAAACCATACAATTATTTGCATTTAGTTGAATGTGCCTGAATTATAAGAGTGCTGCCGGTTAAAGAGTTAACTACTCATAAACTCGCGAGATGGCTGTATGTTTAGTATCCTTTACTCTTACTAAATGGCTAAGTGAAAGTAAAACAGTAATTTAAGAACGAAAAATATAGTTAATTTAATAAAATTTATATTTTTCACTACTAATGCATCAAAGTTATGAGCGTTTTTAGAACTAATATTAAGACTCTGATAATATGACGTAATGTTTTCGAACGTTTCTGACGAAAGTTGCCAGTGGTTTTTGTTATAAGGAATTGATAACTATGCATTGTTTACCCACGGATTATTAGTAAAGGGAGTGTGTAACGCCTATTCATAGCTTACTCACTGTATAGTCATACAGTTGTTACACAGATGTTTAACTTTTTTTTATTAGTAAGGCCGTTAGTATATAAATACTTTTTTTTTTTATAGTTGATCTTATAGTTTGATACGATAATAAAAATAATTGCTATTTTTGAATTCCCTGATTTTATTGATAAGATATCGTTAATTGCAATATTAATCTTGTTTTTAGTAAAATTGATACATATTTACATTGTAAACGCAAACTTGAAAAAAAGATCGATTTTTTAAGAATCGATTTTGTAGGCCTCGATTTTTTCGTGAATCGATTCATTAGACTACGATTCGAATCGATTTAAAAATCGATCTTTTTCGTAAAGAATCGCCATCCCTAATTCGAATCGAAATCATAAGCAGTCATAATCAGTGCTGCCAGATGGCTGTCTCAGTTTTTACCCCCAAAATGCAGTCATAATTGCCCCAGATTTAGAGGTTTTTAGAATACATTGCCCAAATATTATAAAAGAGTTTCACCTATACTTAACCCAATTTTTTTAGCTTAATTTAACCCTTTTCCACGGCTTTTCACACTGCATCTTCTATAACTTACTTGGGTATCGATGTAAACGTGCTAATAGAATAAAAAACAAGATGACTTAATGGCGACTTAAAATAATACTTACTTAGTTTTCAACGTTTTTTGTCTGTAATTTATAAGCGTAGCTTGAAATAAGTAGGTAGCAAACCTTTATAAATGGTTTTCCCACCTTCCCCCATTCGTATATAATATCCTGCAAACACATTCTATTCCCCAAAAATCTCCAAATCCCCGCCCTGGCAGCACTGATTCAATTTCACCACAGACTAGCTAGGTAAGGAAGCACAGACTACCATAGCTCTTCTGAGTATTTTTATTCTGTACCATTATACCATATAGTTGACGATGTAGAATGATGATGATGATGATGATGATTGTAAAGTTAAGGCAATGTTAAAACAAACAATACAAGATGACGCGTGAAAAATAGTCCCTCTTTGGCAGCCGGGTAATAAAACAATTACAAAAGAATTAAGGGGTGGCAAACTATGTTCCTACCTATTTGCAAACTAGCAATCATTATGTTTCATAACTAAACGACAACTGGTTGCAGAGTTATTGGACAAAGTTAAAAGTGTAGGTACAATTGCCTACGTCGTCATTCTTACTAAGGTTTGTTGGATGACATATCTCTTAAGTATAAACCTACCTGTTGAATGCAAGAAAAATAAGGTCTTCTTACTTAATAATACTTTCCAAGCTCAAGAACCATAATAATGCTAGGGCTTAAAATATAATTAAGACAATGTAAAAATTAATACACTGACAATTAAATCAAATACCCATCCAAATACTGATCGCGGCCACCGTTGCTTATCCTTCGTGGCAGAACAAGAACCAAGAGGTCCAACCTGCTACGAGCATTGGCTATTGAAGGCCCTAAAAACTGCACTTCACTCAAACCATAGCTTCACACATCACGATAACCCACGCGAAGTCACAGGCAAACGATAGCCGTTTATTAATAACAATGGGGGCAGGTTGTGATTTTTAACGCGCGAATTATGTTGGTTCCATTTAATTAAGTTCCAAAAGAGTTTCTACCAATTTTTTGGCTACCACTGACTAGGTAGTACAGATTACAACAGATGCGTAGTTAGCTGAAACAGTTTCTTTGTACTGATGAAAAATCAATAATACCTGCCAACCCGACAAAATGGCGGCTGAGGGCGTCCCCTCACCTCGAGTTTGCGCACAAGTACCGACAGCCCTGTTATATAACTCCTGTTACTGCAATGAAAAAAAAATGGATAAATATGATTTGATATGAGAAAATTAATGCCATTTTCATTAATGTAGGTAACATTAATGAAAATGGCATTCATTTTAAGATCCTACTAAGTATTATGTATTCTATGGCATATGTAAGCCAAAAGTACAAAAGAAAGGCGCGCGCACACCACTTCAAATGTTCAATAATTTACTAATACCTACTACATGTTATAAATAGGTCGTCGTAATTCAAATTCTATTATTTGGCAGGTAGTTAGGAAGTTCTCAAAGTAGTTAAACACTAAGCTGAGATCTACGAACCTATCTATATAGAATAAATCACTAGCTTCACATCCATTTTGCTTAGGTAGGTAGGTGGTGCCTACTCATACAAGTTCCTTTAAGTATTATACCTTCCCGAAAAGTCTTTTTGATAAACTATTTTATCTGATGATGAGTAGATAGGTAGGCAGGCAAGCATAGTGGTTTTTTTAAAACAATACGATAGAAAAAGTAACGAGCTGTCCAAGACCAACGGTTGTAAGGAACTCTGAGAATCTCAGGGATGTACAGAGTAATTGACGAAATTCTTCCCATATCGACAAAATTCTAAGCTGAGACCTTAAATTCACGTCACGTAGATACGAAAGCTAAATTTAAAATAATAAAATATCAGATTGATCTCCTTAGGTATGCCAATGAGCCTAATTTGCATACGGTAAGTTAGTAACTAACAAAAAAATGAAGTTTTCAGCAATTTATTCAAGACAGCACTCACCTCAATGTTGCCTCACGTCCATAAATCACCGACTGAGCCCTCTCCCCAACCCTTGGTAGCCCGGGGACCAGACAGGTCAATCGATAGCTGCAGCTGCGCATAACTTGCATCAAAAAGTTCATAACCAATTCTCCACCGTATCAGTTCAAGCTTAAGGATCACGTAGAATGCAGATGTTAATGGACAGCGTGTTAAATTTTGTGCACGATTTTCGAACTTCTGCCATTTTAATAAAGTGCGATTTTATTTGAAGATAGAATCGAACATTCGAGAACATAATTTATGTTGTGTACTTGTACGCTTGTAGATGTTGTTTAGTATTGATTCAGACGAGCGGGACAGGTAGCTGCTAGAGTAAGTCCATCCCTTGTTTTAGCGTTCCTTTTTCTAAGTGACATATTTTCTACTTGAGGGACAGAATAGATGGTACTACGACGTGCTTGAGGGCGGATTTCTACTTGATACTCTACGCTTTCCTGAGAAAAGGGGTCTTGACAGACAGACGGATAACAAACTGGTCCTATCATCATCATCAACACATAGCGTTCTGTGGAACGATACGGTTCAGCAGTGGCTGAGCACGGTTCTCCCCTCACTTTCGGAGGGCTAGGCCATAATTGACCACGGGGGCACAGAATAGATAGTATGACGGGGGCTCGGATCTTATAAGGGTTCCTATGTCCTTAGGGAACGGAAACCCAAAAAAAAGGTTTACTAAGCTTTTTGGATCCAATCAACAATATTTTAGTAAATCCACAAATTCTTTGATTTAAGTATGTATTTCTTATTTTTTATCAATAGATAGATAAACTCTTTATTGAAACACCACAGAACAAAGAAAACTTAAAAACTAGAACAAAACAAGTTTAACAATTAGTGTCACAATGGGCGGTCTTATCGCTCAGAGCGATCTCTTCCAGACAACCATGCACGGAGAGGAGTAACTAGGTAACTAGTAATTAGGTATGTCAATTACTTAATTAAAAAAAACGAATTGGTAGGTAGAGCCTAGGTTTAACCAATCGGTCATATGACCTTGCTGCCGTTAGTTGCTTGAGTTCGCACATTAAGTAAACCGAGTATGTACACTTGTACAGAGTTATTATTTAAGGAGTGTTATTATTTTAACATTTTTATTGGGTACATAAATATCGAAATAGGGATCGATAGAGGATAGGGCGGGCGGCGGCCGCGCTTGGACTGACAGAAAGGCTGATGATAAACAAAAATACTACGATTTTAATCGATTCAAGTAGGTGCCAGGTACCTAATAATCCTGTAACATGCGATACAAAACTAATCTTCGTTCTCGAATTTGGAATTCAGGAAACAATCATAAACTAGAAGAAATGCAAAGATCTATAAATGAGAATGCATAAGTAGTCTGTGGGCGTAGGTTACCTAGAGCAACGATTCCAATTCTCGCCACTAGTGGGGAAATACGGAACTTTCTAACATGTTTGAGTTTTCCCCTACGATTTAATAGTTAGCGGTTAGCGGACAGAGGGCATAAAGAAAGAGAAGAGAATAGTCAATCCTAGCCGTAGATCTGAATATCTTAACTGAACCTCACCTTACAAGAATGAGACACTAACAGCTAATCCTACTTTCTCATCATCATCAACCCATATCGTCCCACTGCTGAGCACGGGTCTCCCCTCTCTTTCGTGGGGAGGGTTAGGCAATAATCCACCACGGGGACCCGGTCCGGATTGGTGGATTACATACCTACCTCCGAAATAATTGTCGGGTAGATATGTGGATTTTCACATGATGTTTTCCTTCACCGAAAAGCGAGTGATAATTACGTACATCTTTTTACAGAAATTCATTAATACGTGCCCGCACTGGGATTTGAACCAATGTCCTTCTCTTTGGAAAGAGGACGTTCTCCCACTAGGCTTACCTATAGATAAATAGATAAACTCTTTATTGAAACACCACAGAACAAAGAAAACTTAAAAACTAGAACAAAAGGCAGCCAAAAGGTCCATACAAGTGACCTTGATGTCCTTTAACAATTAGTGTCACAATGATGGGCGGTCTTATTGTCCTACTTCCTAGTTCCATATCAGTTATGGTAATAACAAAATATTGAGGGTAATAAAAAAAATGAATGTTTATGAGTATGGATGGATGTTTGTTACTCTTTCACGTAAAAACTACTGAACGGATTTAGATGAAATTTGGCACAATGTTAGTTTATTACCTAAAATTAACATATGAAATACTTTTTACTTTTTAATTACGCGGGCATAACCGCGGGGTGCAGCTAGAATAATATAGAATATGAAAATGGCTGAATAGACTTGAATGAAATTTGGCACACAGATAGTTAACTAACTAGATTTACACATCTACCTATTTGTAAATCTTTTACACATAGGTATATGTGCTAACTACTTTGCTGTAAAAATTAACGGTTACTGCATAATAATACTCAATCTAGGTTAGCAGCTAGTTAATATGAAATAAAACATCACATAGGTACTTAGAAAATAGTTTATTCCGGAAACAATTAGGCAATCACAAATTAACCTAAATCCTTACACGGCTGTAGAATATTATTGTGAATTAAAGAATAACCCGTTAAGTATGTAGAATTAAAATTACTTTCCGGCGGCAGTAGCCAGTGGGTTCCTTAGTACTAAGATCACCGAATCTCCACGCAGGAACATCTTTGAAATGAATTTGTCCTTGTTTACAGCTTTACCCTGGAATAAAGAAAAGTAGTTGAGAAAGATTGTTGGGAACTAAGTTTTGGGAAAAATCTTATATTCTTTATTGTTCACATAAAGCATATTTACAGTAATTGCCATTCGTATATAATGTACAAAGGCAAGCTTAACCCTGTGAAGAGCTATATTTTCTTAAAGCTTCTAGAAATCTAGACCCTAGACAAACTTCAGACTGAATTGAGTGACAGGACCATCGGAAAAAATCATAACAAAGAAACTGTACATCTCCTGCAGGAGGATAAATGGAGGTTGGTTCCCTCCTTTAGCCTACCCTCCCCCAAATTCGTGCGACTCGATATCGAACTGTAAGCTCATCTTCTAATAAATATCAGCCCAAACATAACCTCCATTCACTGAATTTCGGTATATTTGAACTTGTATTGCTAAGTTTTAGCTACAGAGTAGACTGTACCTTTTTTCCTTTGCCTATTCTAGGTACTTCAGTCCACATCTCTTTAACATTTTCTAGAACCATGTTACAATGCCGGTCAAACGCCTTCACACGGCCTAGCAGCTTTTTGTTGTTGCGGCAGTTGATGAGCACTTGTGTGTTGTTTTTTACCGACTGCGTAAGCACTGAGAGGGGGCCTGTGCTGAATTCTTCCTCCTCTATCTTAGATAACTCTTCGAGAGTCATCTCTGAGCGTGGCTTAGTTGTGGACGCCCTGGAAACAATTGTTTTAGTTTCGTTAAGCCAAACAATTTTTGTAGACAGATTCATATTAGTATGGCGATATACTTACATAATCTTTTTTGTTTAGATTTATTTTGTTTTAATACGCGAAATAAGGTACTAAATAAAATAAGGAAGGCAGGAAATCAAACACGTTAAAAATGCTTGCTTGCTCGACTTTGACAAGCTAACAAAACCATAAACCACAGATTATGAATACTCTTGACTCTTTACTTGACATCGCTTAAAAGTTGAAGGCGAGAGCTGTTATCCTGTGTTGCCAGGTAGGGAAATATTTTCCCCTCATGTGGGCGGCAGTGTTGCCGCCACAGCCTAGTGTCTACATAACCAACATGTTTGGGACGTATCTCGGTATTGGCCGAGTTGGTAATCGATAGCCTATGGCTGGAGCCGAACAAGAAACAGCAGACCAAAACCTAATTATAAAAAACTAGCTGCGCCCTGCAGTTTCACCCGCGTAGTTCCTGTTCCCACGGGAATATGGGAATAAAAATAGCCCATGTTACTCGCTGTCAATGTAGCTTTTCATTAATGAAATATTTTTTAAATCGGTGCAGTGGTTTAGCCGATACCTTACATATTGCCGTAGAAACTTTCATCCCCTATTTTTAGTTTACCCCATCAAGGGTCAAATGTTTACAAACTTTGAATGCCAAATTTATTTAAATTTAATTAAAAGTCTAAATATAGGTTTTAAGCTTCTAGCTTCAAAAATGACGAAACTTCCATACAAATTTACATCCCCTATACAAATCCTTACGTTTTTTTGCATTAAAAAGTAGCCTGTGTCCATTTCAGGCTCTAGACTACCTCTGTACCAAATTTCATTTCATTCGGTTCAGTAGCTTAGGCGTGAAAGCGTCACAGACAGACAGACAGAGTTTCTTTCGCATTTATAATATAAGTAGGGATTGGTACAGATTAGGACTGCCAAAAATAAAACAAAAACATTTTGTGATGAATCATTTTGAAAGATTCTTCTTTTTATTTTAACAATTCGAAAAATCATATTTCAATATTATAATGTAGGTACTTATCGCTAAATTAAGTGCCGTAGGTAAACATTTTAATATTATTTTCACAGTCTTGCTATAAAAAATAAAAGCTAATATGAATAAAACGAAACATTCACATAAAACTAGCCCTTGACAAATCGTACAATTATAAGCATGAGAACCTAATATTGTTACAGTTAGGTACCCTTAATTTGAAATTACATATTAATATATTAAATCAAGCTCTGCAAGTCAGAAAACTTCAAATAAACGTGTAAATTACTCTATAATAATCAAGGACTGTATTTTATATTCTTATTTTGCGGAGTAACTCACGTAGGAATTGTAAAAAAAGTTTAAGTATCCCATTATTCCAAGGATAACTTACATCATACTAAACACTATATTGGAAGTCTGGTGCCCTATTCGCACATATTAAGTAGGTAGCTAAGCAAATAACTACATTTCAACTAAAATTTAAGTCGATTCTTGGGTGTAAGGCTGATTTTAGTGCTCGACCGACCCCCGGTGCGTACGTCGTCGGTCGCGCTTGTCATTTGTATGAAAATTAAGCAATATACGCACCGACGGTCGATCAAGCACTAAAACCGGCCCAAGCACTAATCTTATTACTAACGGGACTGTTTACACGCATTAGTGTATCACACGTGTAAATCGGGCAATAGTCCCTTCTTTATGTAAGAGTACAATAAGTTACTCCTCAAAATGTCACCAACACTCTTAGGACACACTCCAACTGTGAAACACCCCTACACACATCTCTTTGGTAGTATTTACACTTTAATGTACTTCTCAATCAAAACTTTTACTACATTTCAAATATCACATCTTTATAGTGATAAAACTTCAATACAGAAACTGTCTAAATACGTAACAAGTGAAGCCGATAAGTAGCCGTTTCTATGCCATCTTCAGTCCATACAAATAAGCTAACTTGACAACTCACACAAATAAATGACGCTTGTTCATTCCAAATATGTGTTACACAACATACTACACTACGAAAACAAAAGACAACCCGTTTATATATAAAGGTTCATACAAAGCGATTATCTATTATATTCGGGCGTGTAATATTATTGAATGTCCATACGATTGCGGATAGAAGGACGCGGATTGCGCGAGGTTGAGAGTAGCCATTCTGTATGTACTCTCTACGTGTATGTTCTGTGTGTTGTGTTCATTCTGTGCTATTATACGTTTTCTGTGGTTTACCTAAAGTATTTATATTTGTTGAGTTACTTCTTACTTTATTGTGTCATGCGATATATTGAAAATATTATGCCAAAACCCGCGTTTTTAAAACAAAGCAGAGGCTCTTTCTTGGCTTGGGCATGGCTTAGCTACGGCTAATTATCTCAACCCGAGTGTTACTTTGCCAATTGTTACTCAGATAATTATATATTATTTTAGCATGGCGCAACTCTTTGTAGTAAAAATAATTGAATCTTTAAAAACATTTAAGATAATAAAATATATTTAAATATTCACGTTTTAGAATAAAAATATTCGATGTACGAAAGACAATATTAACTGATAAATAAGATCCAAATGATTTAGTCATTCCGACACAATCTTTTGAGCTTATTCTAAATATAAAATATTAATTTACTTATTTTCATCGACATTTATAATTAATATTAAATTATTCTATCACGCGAAAAATGTGTCTATTACAACTAAATCGACTACATATAAGCTTTAAAGCTGATTTACACGTTCATTAATTAAGTAGCGAGTTAACTTGCAAAACTGACATGTTAAGTAATTTTCGTCAGTTGGACATAAATTTGCCAGTGATGTAGTAAGCTTTCTGTCCAAACGACGACAAGGACTTAACTCGACAGTTTGGCAAGTTAACTCGCTACTTGACTATTGAAAAAGTAACTCAGCCCTTAAGTTAATTTTGCGGCATTGCCAGCACCTTTATTTTGTACCGCTAGATGGCAGTGACTGTTTTAAAACTATGGACGAAATCTATTAATCTATTATTAGGTGTAAATGTATCCACGACAAAAGAACGTGTACCGATTGCTTGCGACTGACGTGCGCTACAGATGCGCGCAAGATGTCAAATGTATGAAGTCACTTCCAAGCGCCATACATTTATATAGTGGCGCGCATCGGTCACGCGTGTCAGTAGCGATTCACGAAACTCTACCGTTACAATGCAAAAAAGAAAAGAAGACAGAAGAGAGGTAGCCATAATAAGTTTGAAGTCTTGTGCGTCTCGCTCTTGGCGTCACAGAGTAAAATGGATAAACCGATTTCGAAGTATTTTTTTTTATTCGAAAACTAGCATTTAACTAAAAGAAAATTTGCCGTTTCCATGATATTGGGGTGGCGAAGCCCGTGTATAAATCTCAAACCCTATTACGACTAGTCTTCGGATTTGAACCCAAATCTAATTAAATGTTATCTAATAGTTGTAAAATTTTGCTTGTTTGCCTAGCCCGTTTTTTGTCGTGCAGTAGTTTACACACTGTTTACAATTAAAAAGCAATAATTGCACTATGAAGTTAAGCGTATCAATATTCAACATTTATTATTAGAAAAATATGATAGGCTTTACCGGAAAGCATGTAATCTGTAGCACCATTACCTTTGAATTTTAAATGAAAGTACACAGTATAAATAAATCACGCATTTACAACACTCGCTCTAGCAACACTGGCATGTCACCTCAGCTTCGCTTAACTCGAAATTAATTATACAAAATTAAACGTTACACGTTATTTCATACGGTATATAGTGGCATGAACGCATGCACAGCACGTCGCGTAGTCTATGCCTTATTTATTGCTTTCCTGAATGGTACCGTACAGAATAAGAAAATAAAGCCCCACTTTGAATTATTGCATTCGAGAAGTATTGCTGAAGCGCATGGCAAGTGAGCTTTCTATACTTTATACAAAATTAAAATTATTCTATAGGTAGTCTTTATAAAAATACAAATTATTTACTAATATTATAAGACACTTCACAGTATAATCACTAACAATAATAATAATAACAGGAATAATTGGGGAGATATTTACAGAGATCGAAATTATCCTAATAATTTGTCACGATACAAAATGCAAGATGAAAAATGTACTTATTTTATACGCACTAAGTTTCATTTTCAATTGGTTCAAGACGAAGCAGATGTGCGAAGTAGGACATGGTAAATACGACTCGGAGGAACCTATAGGAAGGAAGCCTAAAGAGATCTTATTTATATACAAAAAATAGCTTTAAGCCCAGTCTACACTCTTGTGGGACTGCGAACGTGGGTGGTTTACGCAACTTCTGTTCTGCGGAATCCTTTGCACTTATTAGTGTGAAGCAAACTTGATAAATATTTTAAACAGAAATAGTACAGATGCACTTCCTTCGCACATTCTAATTTCATCGTTTCCTTTCGTTCTGAGCTCCTTTTTTGACCAACAACATCCATATAAATACTTTAAAAAATATATCTAGCTGTTTCACTGTTCAATAATAGATTTTCACATTAAAAAAATATGAACACATGACGTCCGTTTCTGCCAGAAATTCACAACATAGTTATTTTCTTCAGTTTTGTTTACGAAGATATATTTCAACTCTTATTATTTTGTTCTTTGGGCCAGTAACCTTATGAGATCTATCGACTTTAAAAATTTCATCAAATTAAAAAAATATCTCTGTACCAAATCAGATCCGCCAAAACCGTCTTCATTGTAAATGGCCGTCAAAAAACTAATTAAATCGACTAGACATTTAAATAGCTGCAAAATAATCTCTAGCTTTAATCTAAGCCAAGCTTTTAAATATTATTTTTTCGCTGTGGTAATTTCTTTCCCTAAAGATTTCCTATTTTCGAATTTCTGTTGCAAACTGGCAACATTCGACGGTTTTGCTGTCAGTTTTGTCGCATTAGGTTTCGGATTTGTTTCGGGTTTGTTGGTAATTACAGTTGAGGGTTTGGGGACAACTTTAGGTTTATTTTTGTTCAGATTGTCCGCGATTGCCTTAACGGAGTCTATTTTTGAATTGGCACGGCTAAGAGGCGGATTTTTATCTGCTTTGTTTGTAAGACTCGTTGATGAGTTTACAGGTTTTACTGAAGGAGTGTTCTTGTTAGGTTTCTTGTCAACGGTCGGCGCAGGTCGCTGAGGCGGTCTGTTGTCGGCAGGCTTTGCAGTCACAGTAGGTTTCGTTGCAACTTTAGGAGCGTCGGTAGGTAATTTATTATTGTTTATTACGTCTGGAGCTTTAATATTTTTCGTATCAGGCAACGTACAGCTGGAAACCACGTCTGGACTGTTCGATATCTTCGCAACGTTGGCGTTCACTACGTTAATGTTTTTGACTATGTTTTTTGGTGACTGAGGCGCGCTTTTGAACGACGACGTATTTCTGAGACCAGGCGGTGTTACCTGTCTCGCGAATGTCGGTATCTTCGAATTCGGACCTTTTAGCGTAGGCGACGGAGGCGCTTTTTCGTTGTCCACTTTACCGTCGACTTCGTCCTTTTTCAAATGCATAGGTACGTTAACAGCTGACGGATGTAGGTATCCACTGCTAGTCGTTGAGGCGTTCGATTTTGCGCCGGAGTTGCTGTAAACGCTTTCCGGTGTCTTATAGTGCTCTGAATTCGCATATGTGCTATCTCTGTCTTGTTTCCCCTTCCCTTTCTTTTTCCTCGAAAGCGTCGAAGCGGAGTAAATAGAGTCAAAGTTTCGGTTTTGTATTTCGTTGACTATTTCCCCGAGCAAGCCCATGCTCTCGCTACTTCCAGAGTTAGGAGGGATAGGCTTCGGAGTGTTGTAACCTTCGGGAGGGGGCTGAGGTATCGTCTTGACTACTTGAGGTACACCAGGCAACGGTTTAGAGTTCCTAATCGGGCTTTCTTCTATTATCGCGTAAATGTTATCCCCCGATTCTTCGTCTATATGAGCTAAGGGGACCTGTTTCTCTTCTATGCAATCGACATAGTCGGTTTTCGAGTCGTCTTGCTCCTCTTTGGGGTGGTTCGGGAGCGGCGGAGGGGGCGCAGTAGGCCTGCCTACTATCGACACTGGTCGGGGCACGCCGGGAGCTTGTCTCATAGATCCAAAGCTTTGAATAGCTGGTTTCTGAGTAATTGGCGCTCGCATACTCTGAGCGCGATTGACAAACGATTTGCCGTCATCTCCATCTTCAGAATCCGACACTACTGGCACTGTATTCACTGGCAGGTCTATTTCTTTCTGCAAAATCGGATTGGATATTTGCAAGTTGCGCAGAGCTACTTTGTCGGCATTTTTCACGATTTTCACTTGATTGTTCGGATTTTTCGGCAGCGAGTGACTTCTTTCGACCGGGTTTCTCTCTTTCTCTTTAGGTTTGTCATGTTTTAGGAACGATGCTATCCGATTTAGGGATATCCCTTCCTTGACTTTCTTGGGTTCTTCCGGTAGAGGTTTTTGGGGGACCGTTCCGGAGTGCATGCTCAGGGGTCGTTTTGGTAAATCTGGTGACGTCGTCGGTACGGTTGGGGCCGCCCGGTTCGGACCTAAGGTTTTAGAGCCTTGCAGTGGTGATATTAGCTCCTTGGCTGTGCACGTGGAAGCTTCTAGAATAGGGCTGGATATGACCGGCCTAGGTGCAGGGTTGGGAGCGGCTGGAGTAATTTCTTCCTTCTCAGCGCTGATTAGAGCTTTAATTCTGTTCTGTACGTTGCTGTTCGTCCGCTTTACAGAGGGACTAGTCGTCGGACTGGTCTTGGTCGTCGCAGGAACGACCGGCAGCGGCGGGGCGCTCCGCAACACCGGCTTTAGAACTCCTTGGTTGACAATACTTTGACTGTTACTACTACTTCTGTGCACTGGGGTTATTTTAGCGCTTTTCCCTTGCACATTTTCTTTAACAGCTTTCCTGTCAACTGCAGAATTTTTTCTATCGACTGCAGTATTTTTTCTATCGACTGCAGTATTTTTTCTATCGACTGCAGAGTCGTTTCTAACAACTGCAGCATTGTTTTTTTCAACCGCAGTATTTTTTGCATCGACGGCTTCTTCGGCCGCCTTTTCCATTGGCGTGAGGGAGAAGCCTTTGAAATTGCCGAAGAAGTTAACGGACGGGTTTATATTCCCCGCCGGGCTTCGGTCCGAGTCAGATCGGAGTAGGCTGGAGCTCATGTCGTCGGGGTTGGACAGAGTGTGGACGTTGACAGGTTGGGTCGAGTTTTGCGAGTTGCTTTGGAAGTTGGCTGCGAACTTGCTCGCGCTTCGGGAGATTCGATGCTGCAAGCTTGCTTTCTTCGGTGATGGGGCACTGTGGAAGAAAAGTTGTTTTAGTGTTTGGTAATTAGATTTGTTTTGTGTTAAGTTTGTTTTAGTGTTTTTATGGTAAGATTGTTTCATATTAAATTGTTTTAGGGTTTTGATGTTGGGAGTTATTTGTGTAATGAATTTATGTTAAATAAGTTCATATTAGTGTTTTGATTTTAATTATGGTTATCATTCCAGGCTAAAATTTAACTAGTATAAAGGAAGATAGATTAGTTTTAAACCCAATTTTAATCCGTCATGCAAGATTTCATCCATTAGCTACTTAAAATATTACAATCTCACTCTCAAACATGCAACAATTAGTAAAACCATTTACAGAAACGGGCAACAAATTTGACAAATCGAAAAATACCTAAAATTAGACAAATGTAGTCCCAACTTTAAAAAAATTACTCTAGTTCTGAATAGCATTGTAAAATTAAAGTTTAGACATGTTTAGGTAGTTTTTCTTCTGCCGACGACATTCAATGTGCCATTTTGGAGGCCAGCTACTGTTATATTATTTTCATGCGGTATTAACACAAATGCTGTAGAACAATAGCAAACAACTTGAGCATAACTCGTCTATTAACTATATAATAGGTGGCTCGGGAAAGGAAATATATAACCTTTTGTAATAGGCGATACTAGCGCACGTTGAAAATATTAAGTTTTGGTTAGTTAAGGATCCCTGAGACGGTCAATTGCGATTATTAATTGCTACGTGCAGTATTGGTCATAAAGCTCTTTAAGAATTTTTATAAAAAAACGTAATATACGTAAACATACAGAATAAAGCCAAAAGTGTATAAAATTAGTTATAGGGTGTTTTTTAGATATTCAAATTAAAAAAAGGTAAATCTAAAATAAAAACAGTCTAAAACAGTCACAGTGCTGCGAATTTAGGCAGCACTGAGACGGTCAAGAACGATTGTCGATAGTTACGTGACTTAACAAGTCAATAGCAATTGAACGGCTCGAGGACCCCTTAACAATGCTACTGTTCCATATTTGTTAGTTGCCAAGCAAAACCCAATGCAAACCACTCACCGCATGTCCCAATGTTACAATGCAGCATCTACGAAATTCTACAATCAACCAATAACACGACACTCGATGATCTTTTGCAAACCCAACAATAAAGGCGAACATCCCAAAACTATCTATCAATATTGACAAAAACACGTTGGTAGCTTTAAGTGTTTCGGTTTAAAGGGACTTGTCCCCAGCGACATCACTGGGCATATGAGACTTTGGAACCAATGTATTAAGGTGATCAGCGCAGTGCCGCGCAAGGGAAGTTCTGGTGGCACTTTGACTGTTATTGGTAGGCGTGGCGCTTACCATCTGGCGAACAACTTGCTCGTTACGTTTCCCAGAAAGAAAAAACAAAAAATCATTTTGGAATTGTGTGTCATGTTATTCTATATACCCAAGGTTAAGGAAAGAAGAAATTATGAATGTAGAATTAGAAATTTAATAAAAAAAATATGTAATAAATACACTAATTTACAACTAAGACCGGGCGCCCACTTGGGTAACGTGGCCTGTTATCTTTGCCATGCAAGAACTAGAGACAAGTTACGCGCCAACTTTCGTCATATTTCACGCCACGCTTCTTAGGTGGGCGCCTGGACTAAAAGAGAACATTGGATGACAAAATTAAATGTGTAAAATTCTTACATCTGTAAGGTAAAATTCTTACATTTGGCATGCAATGCATACTTTAATACGAAATATAAGAAATAAGGATAGTTAGAAGTATGAAAAAAGAAAAATTATATAGACTATGAAGTGACTAATTAGTGTGAGAACTAAAACAAAACAATACAGTGCAACTACGATAAGCATCAAAACACACACAAACATATCACAGACTTGAAGTGATTTAAAAATGTACTACATACTATTAACTTATCTATTTAGTATATTACATGCAAAATATGACCAACTGAGTGTAATACTAACATTGACTTTGACAAAAAAATCGTAACGCAAAAGTGGTTTCAGTCAACAACTCATGCATAAAAAATATAGTCCGATATAAGTATTCCTATTTTTTAAATTCACGAATCCTGTTTCATAAGTATGCAAATTAAGCAATATCATTATCATCGTCATCATCAACCCATATCGGCCCACTGCTGAGCACGGGTCTCCCTTCAGTTACGTGAACAGGATTAGGCCATAATCCACCACGGAGGCCTAGTCCGGATTGATTGACCCAGAAGGACTTGACATTTTTATATCGTATTCATGTCGTGGTATGTCATTCACTAATCCGTGGGGTAATCCCCACGGATTAGTGAATGACATACCTCCGAAATAATTCTCGAATAAGTATTTTTCCTCGCGATATTTTTCTTCACCGAAAAGCGAGTGATCACGGATACGAATCACCATATTCATACACACATTCAACGGAATACGATATAAAAATTTCAATACATCTCATTATACAATCTTCAATAATAAATTGAGCCCCAATAATAGTAATAGTAATTAGTATAGCCCCAGTAAATAGTTTCACGTCTGTTAGAACCACAAACTTTCTTAATAAACCCATGTGCACGACATAGATAGGTGGTATTTATTAATATTCAGAACAAATAACCGACGAACGTACGTATACAGAACTTATCCATAGTAAACTGAATCGATTCTGTTTGATACCGTCTCGTTTCGAAACTTGATTTATCGAGTTATTCAAGACAATCGATCTGCGGATTCAACTCGAATTCGACGACGGTATCGAACCGTAATAGAATCGAATGCAATGCATGTTGAGTTTACGATGTTTAGTGTGTTAATCGAAAGATATGAAACAGAATCGATCGATATCTGAGTTATCGAGATATTATAATCGAATCTTTATGAAACGTTTAACTGTCCAGCGCACTTGTTTTATGAGTTTTATGACAGACAATAGAATAAAATAGACTATAAAAGCCAACCACCCACTAAACATGGCCTTCACCGACGTTATACAAGCGACCCTTGTTATTCAACATTTCATTGGTAGTGGAAGCCAACCCTTTGTTCACAATCACTACCGACGGCTTTCCCTTCAAAGCTGGCTTAGGACTAACTGCAGGCTTAGCCTTCAAGGCCGGCTTAGGACTGACTGTCGGCTTAACTGTGTTAGCAATCGGTTTCACGGCCAAATGAGGCGGTACAGTAAGCTGAGATTTTCCAGAGTCAACTTTCAACGGCTTTAACTTAACATTGAACGTTGCTATTTGAATATCGTCTTTATTAAGTTTCCCAACAGGCTTCGTGAGCTTCGGTTTAACCGGAAAACTCTGTTTACTGTCCTTTTTCTCTTGCAAATTGACTTTAAACGGCGACTTGGCTCCTTTGTCCAAAGTTTCGTAAATGTGTTCGTCTTTGTCTACAATTTCGACGTTTTTCTTGAACATTATAAAGTTGCGTAAAGTGGATGTGCTGTTTTGCAGTTTACTTATTCGTGTGGTGAAGTTAGATTTAGTGTTGTGGCAGCATGTCCAAGGGCATGTTACGTACGATTTCCGCGGCCGCTTCCACCACAGGAGGACGTTGTGCCGCGAGTAGTACACGACGAACAGGATCAGGATGATCGACGGAATGATCCCGAGGAAGATCACGTACATCGCGATCATGAAGTTTCTTTGCACTGTGGACACACAAATAGGTTGTATTAGTATCCCCTGCAAATTGTATCAGATTTCAGCATACAAATCAGAAAAAAAAAGCAATTTAACAAAAACACCTTTAATAAAAATTTTACTAACGTAATTCACTGACTTAAAGTCCAATATATAGCTTGTTTAGGCTATGAAATTTAAATAAGAAAAAAATGGATATTAAAGTACAAGAATGCAGGACTGTCATGTCCATAAGGGTGTAAATAAATCAATTCTATTCCTGCTCTTTATCTTGTCCATCTAAAGTTTGTCTGGTAAAGATCGCTTTAAGCGATAAAATAGCCCACTGTACCTATTATTTAGCTTTATTTTGTACTTGTTAGTGTCAATGAAGAGTTATCTATCTATTTAAATATATAAAGTATCTCACCGCTCGGGTCGGAAGCAGGTCCGGAATCCAAGGAGCCTCCCGGTCCGGGGACGGCGCACAGAGGCGGAGCGAATCCCGGCTCGCAGTGGCAATGACCTGCGAAAAAGTACAAAACTAATGTAAAATGATCTTTATGGCTTTTCGTTACGTTTTTAAATTGACGAATTTAAACAAGCACAATATACGGTAAATATCACGTTCCCAATGATAATGTTACTTTAAAATAAAATTTATTTATTTTTCTTAAGGTTGCCTGGAAAAACTTACTTTAAGTGATAAGGCCGCCCATTGTACCACCTGTTTATTAAATGTATATTGTATCGTGTCTACTTAAGCTTTATGGTGTTCAATAAAGAATTATTGTACTGTTTTGTATTATTGTATTTATCGTGTAAGGACGCCCTTACATACCTTCAGAATTACAGACTCCCTTTCCGGAGCAGTTGGACGGGCAGACGGAAGATTCTCCATTCGCGATCCTTTCTCTCACCGCTGCGATCGCCACGCATTTCTGGTTGAGGCACATCTAAAAAAAAACATCATCATCTTCATCATCTTCGCAACCCATGTTCGTCTCCTGCTGGGGTCTCACCTCACTTTCATGAGGAGAATTTGACTATAATCCTCCATGGAGCTGCCGGATTGGTGAATCACATACCTTCGAAATCATTCTCAGACACGTGGGATTCCTCACAATGTTTTCCGTGTTCGAATCGAATAGAAAACTCTACACAATTACGTACATAGTACGTAGTTTGATTGTTCTAGTTTTTTTAATTTTCTTTGTTCTGTGGTGTTTCACTAAATATTTTATCTACATATTATAATGATTTACAAGAAAATAAAACACGTAAGAAGGACCCAGACACTCTTAGGGAAAGCTTACGCATTGCCACTAAAAGGGCGCATCTATGCGTAGAAGGAACGTCATAAGCTAATGTTGTTTTACCCGGTCTTCCCCGCACTTAGCGCCGTCAGGGACGAGGCCGGGATCCACGTCATTGACTCCCAGGTCGATGATGGCAGTCCGGCACGGAATTATTGTACCTGGAAAATCATAATACAACTATATTTTTACCTTCTGCAAGTGAAAAAACACTTACACTTCAAGTCTTACAAACCGCCACAGAAGACAATATAGTTCTACATACAGAATGGACATTCTCCACCCCGCGCAATCCACGTCTTCGCACCTTTATCCGCAATCGCTCAAATTACTCCCTCGAACTAATAAATCTCAAAAAAGAAACTCAAACCATTTATTGCAAGTAGGCAAAAATAATGCACTTTAACAAGTCATCACTTAAGTCCCACATACATATAGAAAAATAAAAAAAAACAAATTTGATCCACTAAAGTAATGATTAACCGATTATGGTTTAAGTTTGTAAAACTAAATTTTCCTTTAAAGTGGTGATCCATGCCTAAATCTCGAATAGAAAAAATAAATTCAGTTAACTCTACCAGTGCTTCGGAAATACAAATAGAGCTATGTGCGAACCTTCATACTAGCGGGTAGTCTTATGCGGGTATGCTTTGGTCGCATAGTATGATTCTGTACATGGACACTTGGAGAGTGTTGAAACCCTATTTATATGTTTAATTAGAAATCACCTTATTTGTATGGATTTTTCAGTCTGTTATGCCGGCAGATATTTAAAACAGCGCCATCTAATAACAGGGACCGAAACTATTTTCAACTTTGGTTTCAAGGCACTTTGTAACGGCACGCGCGAGGCGAACAACCGAAGAGCACGCTAGTTTATTTCCAAAGCACCACAAGAGAGTTTGCAGGAGGAGGCGACGGGGCGGTTTAGGGAGGGTTTGCGAGGAGTCGGTCCGTAGTTACCGTTGTTGTTGATGAATATAGCGGAGAGGAAGGCCACGGACTCCATGCCGAACTCCAGGCGCTCGTTGAGGTGGCGGCACTGCAGCAGGCCGCACTGCGCGTCGGGCGCCGCGCACGCCGCGTAGCGCTGCTGCAGCGGCGAGTAGCCACAGTTGCCGTTCCTGGGGACCGCCGGAGCCTCAGCAACCTTTTATCTTCTACTTTTGTCGCAAAACTAACTGTTTCACTAACAAATCCAAAATTCCGATTTTCACGACGTTTGACCTTAATTTTTTTTTTTTGCACGCACGGGATCAATGGAAACTTTTCAGGATTTCATTAGAGTGGTATTCCCTGTGCCTGTAAATTTTCAGCTTGTTGTGAATTAATGCAAGGGTATCCCCTTTTTTTGGGCTAATTTGACCGGGCTATAAAGTGACGAATCGTTCACCGGTCTGGTCACCCGGGTGGTAAGGCTGGGTACTCACTTGGTCCCCTTGACGTTGGTGGTGGTGTAGCACTTGCGGTGCGAGCTCTCCCCGGTGCTCCCCCACAGCAGCCGGCACTGGTCGGTGTGGGAGCGACACGCGCCGCGGACGCAGTACGCCTGTCGAGACAGTAACAATACAATCGGTTCTGTGTTCCACACCGACGCTTCTCGTGGAAATTTATAGTAGATTGTATCACAAGGGAACAATATAATGTGTTTAGGGCAAGAGCGATTCTTTGAATCCAGAGCGAAGCGAAGGATTCTATAGGAGAATCCCGAGCGTAGCGAGGGGTTCTAGAGTAGAATCCTAAGCGTAGCGAGGGTGTCAAAGTACTTCGCTCGAGGTTAAATAATTTTATTACCGTGTGGTACACTATGCGTTTTAATCCTAACCTATGTGAAAAATTCATCATACGAGAAAAAACAACTTTTTTAAAATTTGGATAGTCAATGCCGCGACGGCACGCGCTGTTTTTTTATTGCAGGCCAGGACTTTATTGAAGCGTATTGCATTCAATTGTTTTTAATTAAGCAGTGTTCCTAATTCAAAAGGCATTTCGTCACTGTTATTAAGTGCGCTGGAATGACCTACTTTGTTCCTACTTAGTGAGGAGGCAAAGGCCTCTTTTCAGTTACCTGCGCTCGTTAGTTACCTGGTCGTCCCCGTTGCCGCAGGGCGTGGTGTCCATCTTGTACACGTCGGCGGGACAGAACTCCGAGTGGCCCGAGCAGTACTCGGGCAGGTCGCACTCGCGCGCCGCCGCGCGGCACGCCGCGCCCGCGCGCCGCGGCCGGCACGTCTGGGGGCGCTCCAAGGGTTACAATCTAGCACTTCGATACTGACAGACAACAAATAAATAACGCATCTCGAACCCACACAGAGATCCCGATCCCCAACTAGGATTCGCCCTAGGAAACCAGGAACAACGAGGGCCGCGCTCTCACAAACATTCAGACACAGAGCAAATAACTACAGTTTACACGAATAGTTGCCCTGTGCGGGAATCGAACCCGCAACCTCACGCGGCCCTACCCACTACGCCACGGAGGTCGGGATCGGTTTGAACCTCGAAGACCTCGAACGTGACTCGCCTGGAAGTCGCAGCAGGCCCCCGCGCCGCACGTGGCGTTACTGCGCAGCATGCACGTCGCGGCGTCGCAGCACGCGCCGCACGCGCCCGCGCCCGCCCCCGCCCCCGCCCCCGCCACCATGCCGCAGTCGCACTGCTCCCCCGGCTCGACGAAGCCGTTGCCGCAGGTCGGCGAATCGAACAGCCGCTTCGGTTTGTTACTGAAAACAACAAATTGCAACTACTGGTGCTAACTGCTTTCCGCTGGGATCGTAGCATATAGAAAGATGTAGTCACTGCCTATCTCAACGGGACAAAGGCGTGAATGTATGTATGTACATTACGCGAATGCATGTACATGACAAATGTAAATTACGCGGGTGAAACCGCGAAACGCAGCTAGTTATAAACAAATAATACTTGACACTAGCCAAATTTCCAAATCATGTGAAATCAAAACACAAAACCAACTATTTATGTGTCATCTATTAGTTTCGTTTTATCCCGGGAAAACGCAAGAATCCTGCGGGATAACAGAAATTCCGCCAGTACGATTATAAAGACACTCACCGCAAGCAGTAATCCATGCCCCTCTCAAACGACAGCGCCAGAGACTTCAAGCTGCAAGATGACCAGTGCACCGGCACCACTGACGTACTGGACGGGCTCATGATGCACTTCTCATCCGGACAGTCGCAGTCTTCCTCTGTAGGTCAATACTTTATATCAATATACTAGCTAAGATAGTTGATAGTATCAGCCGATATTTTGCGGAAAATACAGATTTGTATCCGCCAAAGGTATTCAGTAAGTTAGGAAAAATTATAGGAGAATCCTTTTTTTTTTAGATAAAAGGCCTTCTTACTCCCATACACCCCCCTCCGTCACCCCCGTGGCGGAGGGGGGTGTATGGGACTCAAACCTACTAAAACATCTGGTGAGCAGTCATCATCTTGCCGCGGCGGTAGGCCCGGGTGGTAACCGGGCCTCTACGCCTGTGGCCTCCGCCACTACCCGGGTCACCACTACCTGTCTCACCACTACACAGCTGGTGTAAGTAAATGTAAGCCGTGTAAGCCGGCGCTAAATCCCCCGGATCCTCACTGTAAATTAATCCCAACCTAAATAATAATCATAGAAAAAAGAGAAAACAGAAAATAGAGAACCCTAAAAAAATCTAGGACGTAGTAAAGAAAGACCAAGTCAAAAGTACCTGTAACCGGCGAGCATGTATGTATATGTTTAGAAAACCCTAGCCCTAATATTAAGTATATTAATAGATGAATTAAAAAAAAAAAAGTACTTTTAAAGCCGACATTAAATATTTTAAGCAATTACGCAACCCACCTGTATCGTGCTCCATGCCGAAGTTGTGACCCATTTCGTGGGCAATGGTGGTGGCCACGAGGCCTATCACCTCCGAGTGGTTGGTGGCGACGCCGCCGGAGAACTTGAACGTGCAAATTGGGCCTTTGAGAGCCTTGCCTACCACCCCGTCTTTGAAGCTTTGCCGGCTGTAATAAAAACGGATATCTTCAAATTTTCTATGTCTTTGTTGACATCAAGATGTATAAAACAGAGAGTACAATAGAAACACAACTTAAGGTGGTTCGTTACTGTTATGGCATGAAATTTAAATTACAAACAGTTTGGTGGTTTTTAGAGCTACACCGGGTCACGCTACACGGGCCGCATAGTGGATTATGACCTAATCCTCTTCACGAACGTGAAGCGAGACCCGTGCTCAGCGATGGACTGATATGAGATGCGATGATCATTCATGCATACTAAGCTTGTTTTTTTTTAAATAATTAAGAAACTCACGTGAGCAGATGGGCGTTGTCGTTGGGTATCTGCGTGACTAGTGTCTTCTCTCTGTAATTCAGGAAGTTAGTGAGAGTGGTATCGCCGTTCTCCTCTAACCGTATTTCGTCTCGCTCACTCCACACTACAACTCCCACTAGAGCTATGAAGATGTTGAGAGGAGAGTATACCTGAAATTGAAAATAAGAGAAAATTTATGAAAGTGTATAGTGTAGCGCGAGCTTAAATTTGGCGCGCAGGATTGCATCCGAAACCGAATGCCGCTCGGGACGCCTCGCGCATTCGCCGACCGCCAACGACTCCTCTCCTCGCACGCGCGTGAGCAAGGGAGAGCGACAGAGACGCGATCCACAGCAGCACGCGACTCGCAGCGCGGGCGTTCGTTCGTTTCGTCTTGTTTTGTAATTATTGTTTCGTGTACCGTGTTTCTTCTATTTAATATACACATCACCTACTTCACATTGTGCGTGAACCCCTTTTATTCATCGCCCTGAGATCTAGCCTTAAAATAGTTAAAACCCGGACTGAACGGCGTAAGAGGGTGGAGACTTATGCCATGCAGCGGATCGTATAAGCTGCTTAGGATAACGATGAATGACATGTTTTACCTTTGTCTCGAATATTATTTTTATTTGACTGAGTGACGAGACGAGCAAGTCGATCACCTGATGGTAAGCGATACGCCTGCCAATAACAGTTACAGTGCCACACAGAACTTTGCGTTGCATAATCTTGCGCGGCACTGCACTGCGCTCGTGACCCTGAGACATCGGCTCTAAAGTCCCGTATGTCAAGTGATTTCGCTGGAAACAATGCCCTTCAAACCGGAACACAGTAATGTTTGCACACTACTGCTAGGCGGATGAATATCTGGCAAAGGTGTGGTGGTACTTCCCTAGGCGGTCTTTTGCAGAATAGGCCTCCCATTCTTGATGATGATAAGGAGACTTACAAGTATCGCTTACATAAAGCTTCGGGGCCTTCGCAGGTCTTTAACCGAACCACGGAGCAACAGAGATCGGCACATAACTTGCGAAAAGTTACCGAGGGTCGGAGCCGGTGTCGTTGGGCTGCAAAGCACACAGGCCACCATTCCACAAACAATATACTTACAGAGTTGATGATGTTAGCCACTTGTATAAGCTGCGAGTGCACCGTGCGGATGTTCTCGTTGTTGGCTTGGTACTCCCTGTGGTCAGCCACCAGCACCAGCTCCACGTACCGGGACAGCTTGTTCGCATTGTATGGGCCACGGACTTGCATGTCGTCTGTCTGTCTTTTATACTGTGAAATATTCATAAGTACACTTAAAAGGTGAGAGAAAAAGTTATGAAAAAAAAAAAACTTTTCGTACAAACTTTAATTAAATAAAAACTAAATCAAATCATTTATTGTAAGTAAACAAAAATGATGCCCTATAACAAGTCAAACACTAGTCTCAATTACATAGCAAAAAATAAAAAATAAATCAAGTATTATCAACTAAACTGAAGTGTAACTGATTAAGGTTCGAGTTTTAAAAAGGAAATTTACCTTACGACCTACCTTTACCTTACGATTTACCTTTGGAATACGTTTCAAACAAGTATTGGAACTGTGCGGGAATCGAACCCACATCCTCACGCTTCGCAGTCTAGTCATCACCCATGCCACGGAGGCCTACAAAATAGTAATTCTCAATATTTCAAACGACTTGAGCAGACCCCGTGCCAGATGGTAAGCGTCACGCCAGAGCGCCCACAACTTCAGAGCAGCAAAATCGATTCCTGTTCTGTGCCTGACTATACTGAAGTGGATACTACCTTAATGCCCTTAACTAACTAATTAATTAATTAGTAATAGTGATACTCACTCTGCTGACCCGACTCTTTTTGATCTGCTTCTCTCTGTGATACCTCGACATCAGTTCGGGGTCGTACTCGGTGTTGTTCGTGACTCCCCCATGATAGCCGCAGTGGTAGCCCGTGTTGAGATCGTTGTGGTCGTATAGGTAGTGCTGGGATTGGATTTCGATACCTGAAAATCAATTTAAACTAATTGTAGACATGTGTTTTTCATGAAATTTTCAATAGACGTTACTCGGTTCATATTTATGCGTATACGGTTCTGCAATCCGATTAACATGAGCACAAGCACCATAAATCTGTTAGTCACTGAGGAGTTCCGTTGTCTACCTTCCGTCTCTATCATCAGATCAGCGCGCTGCAACCACAATAGCGTATTGTCATCGGTACCTACTTTACAGACATTTTAACGAGAGCTGGTTAATTTACTTGCAAGAATTAAACTTAATAACAGCATCAGAATTATAACCCATATCCGCCCACTGCAGAGCAAAGGTCTCATCTCACTTCCGTGGGGAGCATTAGGCCATAATCCACCACGGGGCTACAACGAGAACAACATACCTCCCAAATAATTCTCGAATAGTTGGGTTCTTCACGATGTTTTCCTTCACTGGAACTGCTACCTAAATAAAATTGTATTCAATTCTAATGCCTATATGGTTGGTTTTAACATATATAAGTATATATTCGTACCTTCAGCTGGTTCGATATATCGCATCTTTTGCCCGTCGAATATGACGCCTCGGACGCCATGGCACGTGGACACCGCCACCCACGAGTCTGGTTTCCCTCTCACGCTGCCAGAATAATGGCACAAGTCTAATTCCTGGAATAATAAACATTGGATTGGTAAAACAAGAACCTAGGATATAGTAGAAACATAGGAAGTTATCTTCACACAACCGTACTAAGCGCGGCTTGTGTATGTGAGCGCATGTACGCACGCATACATGGACAATTATTACAACTAGCGGCGCAGCCATAGGCGCTAAAATTGTGTGTTCCCACTATGCCTGTGAAATATGTTTTCATCAGGAATATCGAGTTAAGATAGCAATAGCATAAATCCAAACTTTCCCCAGGATAGGTGCAAACTGCATCGAAATCCGTTCAGTGAATCTCAAGATCAGAGATACGCGCGAGGAAGAACTTGGATCTATCAGCAAAACATGGATGCTTATATCCTTACCTCTTTCTTAGGTTTATGCGTCACAGTGTTGCCTCCTTCCTGGTACTGTAGCGTGTGGCCGTGCGTTACCAAGTCCTCGTTCAGTCGAAGGTCCAGGAGGAACTCCTCGCCGTCGACCGGGACGGTCACCATCACCTCTGAATGATGTGCACCGTTCTGGAAACGGCAGTTGGAGGAATTAGCTTTTTTTTAAGGTAATGGCGTCTTGCGTCTGTACCTTATGGTGGTCATACACCAGACTACCTATCGTCCAATCGGCATGGCGCTTCAGACTTGAACCAATTTGCAGTTCGTTCATATACGAAACACAAGTATAACTGTCAAGGTGTCATCTCGATCCAATCGGCAGAGTCATGATTGGCCGATAGCAGCATGGTGTATGCCCAGTTATATATATGCATACAAATAGGTTATATTTTCGGTTTACCGCCAAAAAACCCAGCGAAAATGTGATTAAAAAAAAAACTTATTTTTTTAAGTAGTTTGACTATTCGTTTATCTACTTGTGTGTACTCTATGGTTTATCTACGAATCAAGCATTATGCTTCCTGTCTTTGTCTAGAGATAAGCATTAGGGCTTTATTACCCCACCATGCTATTCCATTACACACCTTCCAGGATGAGCTAATGCGACAGTCGTCGGATGTAGGCTCAAGCTTACAGTGAAGGTTCAGACTTAACAACGTAATTGCGTAAATTACAACAGTATGGCAACACCGGTCATCACACAAGAGGTCAATCGCATTTGATGCTTCCGTTCCGAATGTCGAAAATGATATTATTATAATTATTTTGTCGCTTTGCTGAACTGTTGTTTCGGTAACGACTTTTTGCGTTAAATGTTTTTTTAGACGTCCGTAGCTGTCGATGTTTAAAGCGTGCGTGCATTAGCAGCACTTTGGCCGCGTCCGCACGGTATTCATAGCGATACCTACGGACGACCGCCGTCAGCACTGACCGTACGGACAAAACCTGGGGAAGTACCACCTTTGCCAGATATTCATCCGCCAAGCAGTAGTGTGCAATCATTACTGTGTTCCGGTTTGAAGGGCATTGTTTCCAACAAAATTACTGGGCATATGACACTTTAGAGCCGATGTCTCAGGGTGACGAGCGCAGTGCAGTGCGGCGCAGGATTATGCAACGCAGAGTTCTGGGTGGTGCTGTGACTGTTATGGGCAGGCGTAGCGCTTACCATCCGGTGAACGACTTGCTCGTCTCGTCACTCAATGAAATAAAAAAAAATAGTTTACTATAATCCTTTTTTCTTAATTGTGGAAGTAGCAGAGTATCATGATTCAAGTATTTGTTTTTGTTTGTTGCTTATACTTACAGTGTCTCTCGTTGAAGATATTTCTCTTCTCGTTCTTCCATGGTGCACAACGGGTTGTATTATCCTATGCTTATTGAAGTCTATCGCTGGACTTTCTGCAACAATCAATGATAATAACATAAGTATTGAAAAAATAAGCAATTTTATCAATTATATAATCTAATCTGAATTCTAATCTAGGGTAGATGGTAACTGATTATGTAATACTTCATGCCGGGACAGTTACTTTCTTCAATACAAAATGCTGTAATGGGTAGGCGTGGCGCTTACTATCAGGTGAAAGACTTGCTCTTCTCGTCACTCAGTAAAATAAAAATAAAATAAATAAAAATACAGTCAGATCTAAAAACGCTGGAGCTTTTCAAACTTCCAATTAAGCAAGCACGCTAATGCTCATAAACTTTGACTGTAAGAAATTTAACGTTTTAAGAAATTTGAGAAAAAATTGTAACTAAACTTAATGAAAGAATTAAAGTCCAATAAAACAAGTAACCTATGGACCAATTAGCCAATCATTGAATTGGATATCGAGAACCCACACGAAACCATTATCACAACGATTGAAGATAAATGAGACCGCAAAACATAAACAGAAGTGATATCACAGGCGCCAAAAAGGCGTCGACACGTATGTTCAAAGCAACTCACTGTGTCAAGGATCAGATATCAAATAAGATAAGGCATGACAATCATGCAGGAACTATGGTCAGTTGCCAATTGGCATTAAGGTATCCGGAAGAAGCTACTTACTAATAAGGGTATACATGCGGAAGAAGGCTTTTAAACAGCGATAGATTACTTATCACCGTTATGTTATAAAAGTGAATATCGCTAATTTGCAACTAGAACGTGTCGAACATGAGATAACACGTTCTTGACGCAAAGTAAATGATATTATTCTCCGCTGTTGCTGGGAATATAAGCCAAATGTAGAAGTAACAATAACTATTGTCAACGAAAAACAAGCTTTTGTTCAAGAATGTATTTTAAATAAAATAATACTATTAGTCAATGAGTTTCGTTGGCTTCACTCCGTCTTTCTCTATCATCAGATCAGCTTGCAGACACCTTATTATTGTATTGTCATCAAAACTTGACATACATCCAAAGTTTCAACTCGAACAAAAGGAACTGGGTCGAAATAAACTTCCAAGATTTATAACAACTACGAACTAAACGAATATCTACCTGGCATTTCCAAATATATACTAAAGTATAGAATAGAATAGAAAACTCTTTATTGTACACCAGAAACAAAAATAAACACAGTACAGAAAAATTACAATAGGTAAACAAGGGTAGTACAATAAAACGATGAAACAGAATATATTCCGTTTCAGAAAGCATTAATTGCTGTTTACGAACTGCGCATAGACGCAGTTGCGTAATAAATTTAAAGTTATAAAGACGTTATTATAAAAATCCCAGCAACATAATAAGTAAATAAGGTAAGAGGAAATACATTCACATGTCAATAAATGACTCATCGCAGTGCAAGTAATGAGAAAAACAAAGGCTTTGTCACCCAGTAGATTTAGCTAGTCCGATGAAGGGAACACATAATAAATTGCTAGTTACAATGTAAAGATTACGCCAAGTACAAGCTGCGACATAAAAAGTGTACAAGTTACCATAACAGAGTAAGAATTCTTAAAAGGCAGTAGACGTACTTGAACAAAATCTGTACAGGAGAAATCACTTTCAATCTACTTTTCGCTTAAGCGTTTGGTCCTTCGAACTTCAATACATATCATTTTATTTGGCTCATATCTTCAATAAAAAACTCATGTCATTTATTGTAAATAGGCAAAATATTGCACTTTTACACGTCATAAATAATACCTTATACATAAGTATAGAAAAAAAAAAATTATGATCTTCTTTGTTATTGTGTGATGCTCAATAAGGATTCACAATTATAGCGCAAGCATCTCTAAATAACAATAAAACTGGCGATCAATCATAGAAGTAGAATCTACCACGTATTACATTGTAAATGGTAGTTTTAATTAGACTTTTTATAAATGCAGTAGACATTTTACAGCTGAATTAAAAGCCGGATATATATAATCAAGCTCACCTACTATTATAATAAATTTACTTTTAATTCACTCGCTAAGTGGGTCAACAAGTGTATTTTGTAAGGATCAAGAGAAGGTCACGGATGAAGGTTGCAGATTCGCATGTCATGATAAAGTCATGAGTGAGGTTGGTACTAATGAGGAAAGAGAGAGGCTTTTAATTGTGATTAGCGTAACAACTAATCAGAAAAAGGGAAACTTTTCAAATAGACATTCATAGAACTGACATATCAATTAAAGACTCTCTTCTTCTGATATAGAGAACCATGTTCTTTTATAAAAATAAATTTATCATAAATCTACGAAGATTCACCTTGACCAAAGGAAAGCTACATAGAAGTATAGTATGAGGATAGGAAATGGCTGCCTTTTCATGGTCTAGACTTTAGACTAGACGAAAAGAAGCGATTGCACCATTTACTTTTATCTTATTCAAAGTGTCAATGGTGTGGATTACACAAACTGGTATTAGTTTATTCTTTATCAAACCTCTGTTGCCACTTTGTTAATTAATGAAAAAAAAAAAACAACTACAAAGCTCTCAAATTTAGTATAATTTTGTGGCAGTAGAGCTGATGCCATTGGCTGGAATCGCAAACTAAGTGGTTTTGGACTCACGATTTTATCAGTGGCTAAGTCCATGAGTGGGACATAGTGGGGCATTTGAGTTTATGCCTAGACTGCATTTAAGGACTACCGATGCCCCTACACTACACATACTAAACAAATTAGAAACTGCATGAACAATTAAGAGATCAGAGATAACTTTTCCCATCCGGTTCAAGACATGTCACGGAATATGTTGAATATTTTATGTGCTGGCATGAAGGAGCTCATTAAAACCGTACACTTTAATTAGACGAAATGCATGTTATTTCTTGCAACATTCAGGTGTCGTTTCCACACGTAATAATTAGTGTTGTTTACAAGATATATTCGTACATTCGAAGAAGTCTCTCCCTGAAATAAACTATGTAAAGATTGATAGACTTAGAAAAGGCATTGTTAAAGAACATCAAAAATTAAACGAAGGATGAAATCATTAGCTAAAGATTGCGCTGAATTTGTATTGCATTGTCCAATGTGTATTTCAAACTGACAAAAACGAGCTTTAAATTAAATATTACAACTACTTGGGAGCAATTGTGGCACTGTTCGAAATCAAGTTCCAATATATCACCAATGCGAGGCAACAAATCATCGAGAATGGAAAGGAGCTGTCAAAGTGTAACAAAGGAAAGGAAATGGTGCAAGTAACTGTTGAGGAAGTCCTAAATATCGCTCGCGGTTATAGTAATAAATATCCTTGTTTAATACGACTTTCCATCTAAGGTGTTTGCAGGGAAGTAACACAA